>CM037094.1:23480859-24759879 GCA_020916435.1 Oxytropis ochrocephala | reverse complement strand
GCACCAGGGCAACCATTTGGCGCCACAGTGCTCGCCTGAGACACACACACCGCCCAGCACAGTGCAGCGCCACCCTGGCGCCCACTGCTGCTGTAACCAGTGACCTGGCGCCATTAGGCGCCACAGAGGCGGCATTTAGCGCCCACATCCTTGACACACACCCACGGCCACACACGATTACGGGCGCCATTTTCCCGACAACTTGGCGCCCGGTAGTGACAACCCATCACATGATAACCCGGCGCCATTTCTCCGGCCAATGGAAAGCAGGACTTACGTATTTTGCTTTTACGAACTTTATCACTCATTGTTTGTGCGGCTCGAGGGCGTTATAGCGTGCATGCAGTACATCTTTGAGAAGTTACTTAGGTGTATCTTTTGCACTTAGTTCCTTTTCTTTCATGTATGGTATTTGGATTACTCCTTATCATTACGCCAAGATGCTCGACATGAGCTAAACACTTTGTAGTTGAGTTGTTGTTTTGTTGTAATGAATTTCTAGTTAATGTTATGAAGTATTGACGTTTGCATGTTTTAAATCTTTGCATAAAAATATTTTCCAAACTTGTTTTGAGGTTGGCCTCTTAAAATAGGTAGATTCATAGGATTTGGACATGGTCTATGAAAAGAACTCAAAGATTTATATGAATGAACAATGTACTAAAGACATTTAGGCATCTTTATCTAAGTCTAGACATAGAATGGATAATAGTTAAGTAGAACATTCTTTGTGGGTGCTTAAAATACGAGGAGTGGGCCTATTTAGAACCTAGACATAGGACCTCTTATACTTGAAACTACGGCGTTTTGTCTTTGAAAAGCATAGCTCTTTTTACTGCAACGTTCAAGCGTGGCCGTCTATACAAAATAACATTTATACGCTATACGTGTAAACGTTATAACGTCGACTAGAAAGGATTTACTTACATGCAAACAACTCAACTCATCTCTCATCCATAATCACAACCAACATTTGTTTACTTGCTTTATTCACATTCTTAGCATTAAAACCAACTCTTATTGCCGATTTGTTACTTGATTCTCTTGTGTTTTGAAGCCTTGAACTCTTGAAAGTAACCCAATCCTTGTGGGAACGATCTCGCGTACTTAACACCACTTTATTACTTATGCAGCGTGTATACTTGCACTATATTTGCGAAGACCACGAGCGCAACAAGTTTTTGGCGCCGTTTCTTAAGTGATTGTAGTAACTTTTATTGTTCAAAGTATTAAAACACAAGTTGAAAGAATTTTCTTGTGTTGTTTGTTGTTTCGTGGCTTGAGCAGTGGCGTTACAGCGTATGCTCGGTTCAACTTAAGCTCTAGTTCCAATCGAACCAGAAGTGAATCTACACTGAAGTTTGATCGAACACAAAGAACTTTCGGGCAACTAAGGACAACAAAGGTTAAGAAGGAGGCAACAACAACGACAACAACACCCAACCATGTCCGATCATAACACCCTGGCTTCTAGAGGTGGACATACACCAAGAGGAGGTAGAGGACATGGTCGTGGACCGCAAACTCATCACGAGACAATAGTTGTTGATGATGAACACTGCGCAGCAAAGGCGGCAACTAATCAATGCGAGGACCACAAGATATGGTCAATGACAGGAGGAGGCCTATGCGTGACTATGTCGTGCTCAACCCCGCTCATTTACAAGCAGGCATTGCAAGACCAACCCTTCATCTTTGGTCACTTTGAGTTCAAGCCAATGATGTTCCAAATCTTTTTGCTGCGAGGGGCAATTTGGAGGTTTCCTCAAGAAGATCCATATGCACACACGAGGCAATTTACGGATGTGTGCGGCAGACTTTATCATCCACAGAGTCTCGGAGGATGCTTTTAGATTAAAGCTCTTCCCATACTCACTCAAGGATAAAGCCAAAAATTGGTTGAACTCCTTGGAACCAAATTCAATTCACACTTGGGATGAGCTCGCAGAGAAGTTCCTTGCAAAGTATTTCCCTCCCAACAAAAATGCTAAGTTGAGAAATGATATCACTTCCTTCAAACAAAGGGAAGTTGAATCATTATTTGAAGCTTGGGAGAGGTGGAAGGAATTACTGAGAATGTGCCCACACCATGGCATTCCTGTGGTGATCCAAATGGAGACGTTCTATAATGGTCTAGATCGACTACTAGGTTGATACTTGATGCTTCATCGGTGGTGTCATTACAATATGTCCTTTTCTGATGCATGCAAGCTTATTGATGACATAGCCACCCATAACTCTCATTGGCCATCTGATAGATTTACTCCAGGAAAGAAGGCAGGTGTCCATGAAATAAGTGAAGTAACTGCTCTTTCTACTCAAGTGGCTACTTTAACCAACATGATCAAAACTTTAAGTACACCAAACGTGGCCACGTGTGAGAAGCGATCTAACTGCGGCGATTGAACCTACCCACTGGGGGAGTAGTATGTGTTTATTGTGAAGAAGGGCATGTGTATGAGGAGTGTCCCTACAACCCTCAATCTATAAACTTTGTATCTCAGAACAAAGGAAATGGTCCCTATTCCAACTCTTACAATTCAAATTGGAGAAATCATCCAAATTTTAGTTGGAGAAACAACAATGCCTTGAACACCGACAATAATGCTCTGCAATACCTCGGGATTTCCTCCTCAACAACAACAACAGAGCGGTATGTGCGAGAATAACAACGTTATAGCAACTTGGAGGCCATGATGAAGAGCTTCATAAGTGATTGTAAACAACTCGCAAACTCATGAGTCTTCAATCAAAACTTTGGAAAATCAAATTGGACCAGATAGCTTGACTCTCACTCGAGAAGCGGGAATGGATCTCTCCTTCTACAACTAAAACTCCATCATCATCATCAAACCCTAATGGTAATAATGGGGTGAATGGGCGGTAAATGCAATTTCTTTAAGAAGTGGTGCTGAATATCCAGAACCAACTATGCTGTGGAGGAAGAAGTACGAGAGAAGGTGAAAGAAGTGCGGAGAAAGAGAAAAAGAAAGGGAAAGAAGCAAGCTCAAGTGGTGTGAAAGATACTCCGGACATTGTGATGTCTAACCCGAGACGTTCTGACGTCTAGTTTTGAACTAGGAATCAAGGCGTACTGAAGCTTGTACACGAGTATTCTCCTCCACCATACCCTCAAAGATTGAAGAAAGCTCATGAAGATAAGCGATTCAAAGAAGTTCATGGAGATGTTAAAGCGACTACACATCAACCTTCCTTTGGTTGAAGCTTTGCAACAGAGATGCCAAACTATGCTAAGTTTATGAAATACATCATCACCAAAAGGAGAAGGCTAGGGGAGTTTGAAAGCCCCATTGCTTTAACTAAGGAATGTAGTTTAATTATGCGAGAATAAACTTCCTAGAAAACTCAAGGATCATGGCGGTTCACTATACCATGCTCCATTGGAGATTTTACATTGGAAAAGCTTTGTGTGACTTGGAAGCAAGTATCAACTTGATGCCCAAGTCCATTTATGACAAACTTGGTATAAGAACGCGGACCTACTTCTTTAAAGCTTAACTTTGGTGACAAAAGTAGAGTTTACCACTGAGGGCATATTAGAAGATGTTTTGATTAAAGTTGACAAGTTTGTGTTTCCAGTGGATTTTGTTATTTTAGACTTTGATGCAGATAAAGAAGTTCCCATCATTCTGGGGAGACCATTCTTAGCTACTGGAAGGACAATCATTGATGTGCAGAAAGGAGAATTGATTATGAGGTCAATGACTAGAAGTCAAGTTCAACGTCCTCGATGCGCTCAAATATCCGGATCCAAACACAGAGGAATGTTCTTATGTGGTTGCCATCGATCATATGGTGCAAAAATAGTTCAACAAAGATAATGATCATTTGGAGAAGATTCTGGGCAATAATGAAGAAGTGCAAGAGTTTTTAGCAGAAAAAGTTGCTCCTCTAGGCGTTATGCGTGCATCTGCGACGTGGTGTACGTCTGAGCCCCTGCACCAAAGTCATGGACAAAGAGTGCGAATCTTTAGGGCAAGAGGAATCAAATCTTAAGAAGAATGTGCCTTCCATCAAAGAGCCACCTACCTTGGAACTCAAGGTGTTACACGAGCATTTAAAGTATGTCTTTTTAGGGAAAATGATTCCCTACACACGATCATTTCTTCCAAGCTCACCCAAGAAGCAGGAAAATGATCTCATTACTACCCTGAAGAGACATAAAAGGCAATTGGTTGGCAAATGGCGGACATCAAAGTATCGATCCCACAATCTGTATGCATGAAATTGTTTTGGAGGAAAATGCCAAGAATAGCATTGAAGGGCGGAGGAGATTGAACCCAATAATGAAGGAGGTGGTTAAGAAGGAGATTATCAAGTGGTAGGATGCAGGAATCATTTACCCTATTAGTGATAGCTTTTGGGTAAGTCCAGTACAGTGTGTGCCAAAGAAAGGTGGAGTTACTGTGGTAACAAATGACAAGAATGAGTTAATTCCCACAAGGACAGTAATAGGCTGGAGGATATGCATGGATTATAGGAAGCTAAACAAAGCAACTAAGAAGGATCATTTCCTCTTCCATTCATTGATCGGATGCTAGACGGGCTCGCAGGCAAGGATTTCTATTGTTTTCTTGATGGTTATTCAGGCTACAACCAGATAGCCATAGCACATGAAGATCAAGAAAAGACAATATTCACGTGTCCCTATTGTACCTTTGCTTTCAGAAGGATGCCATTTGGGTCTGCAATGCTCTGCAACATTTCAAAGGTGCATGATGGCCTTATTTTACGATTTCATTGAGAATTCCATGGAAGTTTTTATGGGCGATTTCTCGAGTCTATGGAGATTCATACAAGGCATGCACGGATAATTTGGAAGGAGTTACGATAAGGTGTGAAGAAACCAACCTAGTTCTCAATTGGGAAAAATGCCATTTTATGGTACAAGAAGGAATAGTGTTGGGGCCTGAGAATATCAAAGAAAGGGTTAGAGGTAGGCGAGCAAAGATAGATGTTGTTGACAAGATACCTCCACCAACAACTATCAAAGGAGTCGAAAGTTTCTTAGGACATGCGGGGTTTCTGAGAAGATTTATCAAGGACTTCTCAAAAATTACAAAACCCACAGTAATACATTATTGCAACGTGACAATGTCTTCAATTTTGATGAACAATGTCATGAAGCTTTCAACAAATGAAGATCGCCTTGGTATTTACTCGATAATAGTCACTCCAGTTAGTCTAAGCCATTTGAGTTGATGTGTGATGCAAGTGATTATCTTTGTAGGAGTGTATTGGGGCAAAGGTATGGAAAAAATTTTCATTCTATTTATTATGCCATCAAAACCTTAGATGATGCCCGATTAAATTATATTGTGGTTGAAAAAGAACTTTTGGTGTTGTATTTGCTTTTGACAAGTTTAGATCTTACTTAGTTGGTGCAAAAGTTGTTGTTTATATCTTGATCATTCAGCCATTAAGTACTTAATTGCTAAAAAGATGCAAAGCCAAGGCTTATTAGATGGGTTCTCCTCCTCCAAGAATTTGACTTGGAAATTCGCGATAAAAGGGGTGGAGAACCAAGTTCTTGATCATCTTTCTAGGCTTGAGAATGTTGATGCAGTGCAATTGAAGAAGAGATAAAAGAAAAATTTCTGATGAGAGATCATTATCGTTAGCCCGCGATAGTTGAAGGCGTTACCACGTCTATGACACCTTCGTCAAGCGTTATAACGTCGATACTCTTTGCACCATGGTATCTTGACATAGTTAATTTTCTTGTTAGCAAGATTGTGCTGTAGGATTCAACTACCAACGAAGAAGAGGTTCTTCCACACTATAAAGCAATATTTATGGGATGAGCCATACTTGTACAAATTGTGTCGGATCGGTTACTAAGAAGGTGCCTAGGCGAGGAAGAACAACTCCATGTCTTTGCAACAATGTCATTCACACCTTATGGTGGACATTTTGGAGAGTACGAGCAGTTGCAAAGGTCCTACAATCGGCTACTATTGGCCTACTCTATTCGAGGATGCACATGAGCTAGTCAAGAGATGTGATAAGTGCCAAAGGGCGGAGTAACATATCAAGCAAGCGAGGAGATGCCACTCACAAACATTCGGAAGTTGAATTGTTTAATGTATGGGAATGGATTTCATGGGACCATTTCTATGTCTCATGGGAATCTATACATTACAGTAGTTTGTGGATTACGTGTCAAAGTGGGTTGAAGCGAGTAGCATTACCCAACAATGAAGCCAAATCGAGTTAGCAAGTTCCTTAAAAAGAATATATTCACAAGATTTGGTACTCCAAGAGCCATGTCGATGATGAAGGCTCTCATTTCTGCAATAAGTTAATTGAGAACCTCTTGGCTAAGTATGGAGTGAAACACGGAATTACTCTGACTTACCACCCACAAACCAAAGGCGAGCGAGAGATAACAAACGAGAGAAATCAAAAGAATCTTTGGAGAAAATGGTTGGTCCCAACAGAAAGGAATGGTCATTACACTTAGATGATGCATTGTGGGCTTACAGAACAGCATACAAAACACCATTGGGCATGTCTCCTTACAAGATAGTCTATGGAAAAGCTTGTCATTTACCAGTTGAGCTCCAACATAAGGCTTATTGGGCATTGAAGCAATTAAACTTGGATCATGCAAAGGCTGGAGAGGCAAGGTTATTACAATTAAATGAGCTAGAAGAGTTCAGACACCATGCTTATGAAAACTCAGCAATATACAAGGAAAAGACCAAGAGATGGCATGACCAAAGAATCCAAAGAAGAGAACTGGCAGAAGGACAACAGGTGTTGCTATTCAATTCAAGACTATAGTTGTTCCCAGGAAAGTTGAAATCAAGGTGGTCAGGTCCTTTCAAATTAATGAAAATCTATCCTCATGGTGCTGTGGACTTATTTGATGAAAAGACAAACACCATGTTCAAAGTTAATGGCCACGTGTGAAACAGTATCATGGAGAGCATGTGGAAAGGGACAAGATCCAAATGTCCTTCAATAATTCTTGAATTCAAAGGGCAAAAGTATGGCTGAAGACTCTTAAAGCAAGCGCTCTTGGGAAGCAACTTGATGATTTTTAATTAACCAACAATTTTTGTATCTTTTTAATTTTTTTGTTTTGCGAGGAATAAAGGTTGAAGAAAGGAGAAAGTAAAAGGTGGTAGATGTCGTAGCGTCTAAATACACATTAGGCGTGGGCGCGTCTGAGCGGGCGAATTGAAGGCGGTCAAGGCGATTTAAAGCGAGTCAAATCGTAAGTGATGGCGTGTCGAAAATGATTTCCCCTCCTGCAACACGAGCGTGTGTAATCCGACCACGGCGTCATCTCCCCTCCCTAACTTGTCTAATCAGCGATTACTTTTCTCCATTACTCCACTCTACCATTTCTCGACTCCCGTAACCACTTCCCCATAAAAATCTAACCATTCACCATTATCTCACAACCTGCAATCTCTCTCTAAACTCTCTGCGAAATAACAACTTCCCCATCTTGCTATTCGAAACCTAAAATCCCAAAATCCCCATTCCGCTTCCAAGAAATTTCTGCGCAACCACCATGACAAAAGTCAAGCAATCTGTTTGCCAAATCCTCTGGAAAAGGCAAAAACAACGACCTAAGCTCATCCTCATTTAATCCCAGAAATTCCTAACCCTCCAAAAGAAAGCCCTACTTCCATAAAGGGGCTTTAGTCAAGAAAGCCTCAATCCTGATTTTCTTGCAACCGTCGCGGCGTTGGGTTGGCAAAAATTCGTTGTGCACAGAAAAGAATACATTGCTACATTGGTTCACGATTTCTACAAAGGAATCGTTGAAAGACTGAGCGAGCCTTCCATTGTGTCAAGGGTGCGAGGAGAAGAAGTGAAGTTTGGTGTCGAGTGATCAATGACTACTTTGGGCTAGGGTATTATGGAAAAGGCTGTGGAGACCAAGCAAAAGAATTATGGATTGGCTGAAATGGAAGCAATCAAGGACATGATTTGTGTAGAAAGCGTATGGGAGAGAAGTGGTGAGCATGGGAGTGAGTTCAAAATTTTGAAAAGATACCTATGTGATGAAGCCAATACTTGGTTTCATTTCATAAGGCATTGCCTAATTCCCACCTCCCATGTAACAGCCCAGGTCCACTGCAGGCCCACCCACCCAGCGCTATTACCTCAAGATCTTTTCTACCCCCTTGTAGAATTTTTGCCTTAGTGGGATTCGAACCTTGTACATGGGGCTCAAATACAAAGTTCCACTCTTTCCACTACCAATTGAGCCTTTTTTATATGACCCGGTCCACCGCGGCACACACACCCAGCGCTTATTACCTCAAGATCTTTTCTACCCCCTTGTAGAATTTTTGCCTTAGTGGGATTCGAACCTTGTACATGGGGCTCAAATACAAAGTTCCACTCTTTCCCACTACCAATTGAACCGCGGCTAAACTTGTAGAAATGCAAATTCTGAATGAGCGTGAAGTTTGCTTTGGAAAAGGTAAGGCGACATGCAATGGAAGAGGCCACTCGAAAACTAGCGAGCACCTTTTGAAACAAGCCCGGGTTAAAGTTGTTGACATTGGAGGATCATCATTAGGCGTGGCAGCGTCTAAAGAGAGCCGAGTGGAAAAAGCCCGGATGAACCCCAGCGAAGCAATCAATGTAAACCTGCTTTGAATTAGCAATGAAGATGTGGGAGGAAGCCAAAAGAGGATTCTTTGAAGCCTCGAGTCTTTGCAGTGCTAGTGTGGGTGAGAAAGGATCTGAAGAAACAGCAACAACTACCACAACTGAGCAAGGAGGAGTGAGAGTGAAGAAGGAGAAGAAGGAAAAGAAAAAAGGAGAAGGTCAGTCAGGAATCCCCACCAGACAGAGCGGAAGGCTCAGTGGTGTGCTGCGCAAACAAGTAAGTACCCCCTTTAATTTTAACAGTAGTTTGTAGTTTTAATTTTTAGTTTTAGTTTTAGTTTTAGTAGTTTATGTTCTATGGTCTGTTTGATTAATCCCTCCTATAAAAAAAAAAAAAAAAAGATTTTCATCATTGAGCAGTGAGGACACTGCTCAACTTTAAGTGTGGGGGGGAGAATCTAGATGTTTTTAAAGTTTTTGTTCTGTTTTGTACATGAAATCAAATGCAAAAGCAGTTTGTGTTTTTACCCTGTCAAGCAGTAAAAAAAAAATAATTCTCTTTGCGCTAAAGTTAGTGAAAATGTGTGTGAGTAGCCTATGCATAATTAGATGAAAGGAATTCATTGCTGCTCCCACACAAACTCTGTTTAAGAAAGAATCTAGTTAGCTAGGGAATATTTTGCGCTGAAGCTAGTTTTGGTGAACTATGGTGAGAGTAAAACTTGAATAAAAACCTAGAATAGCAGTAGAAGCTAAGTTTGGGGGTAAATCAGGTTATACGAAAATTTGGGTGCAAAGACTATAGGTTGGTTAAGTGCAAGTGTAGTGTGAGTGCAGCGTTATAACGTCTACCGTAACGTTATAGCGTTATGCCGTGTGTGAGTTGTGTTGTGTGTTCAAGCGTTAAAGCGTCTCACCCATAAACGCGTTATGCGTCTACTCCCAAAAAGACCAAAAAGAGTGTGTTGTTACAAATAAGTGGAGAATCCACATGTATTACATGTTTCTTTATGTCTGGTGAAACAAATCTTTGAGCAATTAAAAAAAAAAAAAAAAGAGAAGAAGAAAGCAGAACTCCAAAATGGAGCAAATAAAAGAGAGTTGTTCAAGAATGAGGGGGTTCTGAGTCTTTTGCGTGTGTGAGTCGATAAATTTAGTTGCACTAACCTAGTCCTAGCACCCAAATAAGACCATTTGTCGGGCTTGGATGACCCCCATTTCTTATGTGAAAGTGTTAGCCTATTCCTTGTTTTGAAAAATGTTTCTTTGTCACCATTTGGAAACCACTCTTTCATAGGCTAAAGTAGTTACTGAACTAGCTAGAGGAGGAATTAATACAGAGAAGCACACACCCACTTTGAGCTATAATCAATCACGGAATCTAATTGTGCATTGGTGTGTGAGTGTGTGGAAAATTAGCCCTTGAGAATGAATTTTTAATCTGTTGGTGAGTAGAACATAACTTTGCTAGTGTAGTTGATTTCATGTATTTACATTAGATTTGTTTTGTCTTGATTGCTTGAGGACAAGCAATGATTTAAGTTTGGGGTGTGATAACTCATATTTATATGAGTTATTTATACTCATTCAAAGAATAAATCACGCAAGTTCTCTAGCAATACAAGGTTAATTAATTAGTTTTATGGTAATTTCTTAGTTCTTAGTAAATGAGAGGTTAAATAGATAAATCACATGCATTTTGGCACCAAGTGGTGCCTTTGAGAAGCGTTTTGATACTTCTTGTGCTCGTGCGGGAGAAATAGTCTTGAACGTTACCACGTCCTCACCACGTGCATGTAGCGAGTGAGCAAAGAGCAAGGGTGAAAGATCTCAATTTTGGCGCACTAGTAATGATGGTCAAAGATATAAAAGTCGAAAGATCTTCTATTCCCCATGGTGACACGGAAGATACAACTGTAGCATGCATGCGTGTCGGCGTAAGAAAGAAAAGCAGACTTGGTAGGTGGGCAAGTGACATCGGCAACACACGTGAGCAAGGAGGCTATTTATTGAAGACTCGGCTCTCTCTCTCTCAAAGGCCTGAAACACACGCACATTGAGCCATTCATACATTGCACTTCATCTCCATCCTCCACCATCCTTCCATTTATTTTTGAGAGATAGTTTTGTAAAGAAGATCTGGAAGCAGGACTTACTGTATTTTGCTTTTCTCGAACTTTTATCACTCATCAACTGCTTTGTGCGGCTCGGGCGTTATAACGTCTCTACAGTAAGTACATGCTTGTTGCGCCCGAAAAAGTCCCCGAGGAGAACCTTCCTCGTTTACAACTTTTCTAAAAGAAATCGATCAATGAAGCCGCCACTAATATTTATTAAGGAAAATATTAGGAAAACCTTTTGGAAAGCAACTGGTCTTTCGAAAACTCAGAGATGTAGGTTCGGGGGTCGGTTAGGTGTGGGGAAGGTATTAGCACCCCACACCTCCTTTCAACCGAAAGGGAACCATTAATTCGATGTGTGGTTTGGATTGTTTGATTTGAAATAAATCGTTCTACTTCTTTTCTTTTCCTTTTTATTTGAAAGAGTTTTTAGAAAACAAGGGAGAAAGAAATCTTTTGGGATCTTTGAAAAGTGAAACTAAACTAAGATTTTTAAAAAGAGTGCTTGACGGGATGTGACCGCTCCTACGCACCTCTCTGTGCGATGGAGAATTCAAAGCTTACGTAGTTCTTGGTTCTTAATCTTGAGAAAATATGTGTTTTGTCTTTATCTTATCTTTTGAGTTTTGGAAATATGACTCAAGCGTTCAGGAATACCAAACAAGCAATGGCTTGAGTGGCGTTCATTACTAACTTGAAAGAAAAGTGTTGGAGCCGAATGTCGATCGAGCAATTGCTTCAAGTGATTACAAGTTGCAACGTTTTTATTATCTTTTTGAAATTGTTTTGGAAAAGGATGAGTCGTAGTGATGATTATCACTAATGGCTCATATTGTTTTTTTGAGTTTTTAAATTGACTTGTATTTGATTAAGGTGTGGGGTTTTAAGTGATAGTCAAACAAGCGAGGGCTTGAGTGACTACCACTAGTAACTCCATCATTGGCGATCAAACAAGCAGCGGCAGTGATGGCCAATGATTTGTTTATGAAAAAATGCCTTAGGGTTTTTATTAGAAAAACATGTGATTCCAAGTTTGAAAAAGAAATAGAACATTTCAAATCTTTTCAAGTCCAAACCAATGCAACAATAAGAACACAAGCATAGCAATCATAAAGAATATCCACAAATTGTAATGAACCAATTGAATACATGATTGAGCTAACATGTGGGTGCATGAACATACAATTACAATATGCAAGGCACATCATTATTGCATGTATAAACAAGTAAGGATGCATGAGGTACTAACAAGTGAGAGCGCAAATGAATATGCAAGAGATATGAATATATGAAAAGGCATGAAGATTAAAACAAGAGAGTATGCAAGAGATACAAGCAAATGAGAATGCAAGAGAGTGAATAAGGTTATATTTAAGTGCAAGTGTGTGAGAGTGTGTCATAAAAAGTGGTAAAAATTTATTTACCTTATTCTTAGGAAATGGTGAAATGTTTTGGTGTTTTTAGAGTCTTATGAAAAAGTGGTAAAAAGTATTTTTGGGTTGATTTTATAAAGTTGAAAAGTTATAAATGTAAACTAGAGAATGTTTTGGGTCTTTTTGTAATTTAAGAAAGGTAAAAAGTAAAGGTAAATTATTAATGAAATGGTAACTTATTTAAGTGAAGGTGGTGAATTATTTAAGTGAAGGTAAATGGTAAAGGTAAAATGTTTTTTAGGGTTTTAAGTGAAAGGTAAAAAAAAGGTAAGAAAATGTTTTTTTACTATTTAGTAACACTTAAGTGAATGGTAAAACTAAAAGGTAAAAAGTGAAAAAAACACAATTCACAACAATTAATTTACCAAACAAGATCAAACAACAAATTTGAGTAAGTAAATTGGTCACAAAAATGGCTTTATGGCAGAAACATACATATCTGAGAATAAGGCTCAAATTCAACAAATTTCTTGCAACCAAACCACATCATTAGACACACACACATAAACTCTAATATTTACACATGTATATCACACTCAAACAATCATCATTTCATCATTTATTCAACACACAAAATCAAAGAAAATAAAAGATGATGAAACCCTAATTTAGGGACCTAAACCCGAATGCACTATTGGTCCCATATACCATTCTTATTCAACTTTGACACATGAAATAGGCAAGAAAACATGAGGATCCTAATTTCTAACCCAAGGCCAAAGCAAAAACATGAGGAAAGTGGCATTTTATTTCATGAAAATGATGCAAACATGCTAAAAATGATTAGAAATGCAAACAAACATAAGAATCTCTCCTTCAAGGCCAAGGACTTGTCTCAAACACCCAAGGCTCCCAATGTCCTTGTACATAATGTTTGAAACAAGTCCTCAAAGCTTCTTTCGAGAAGGAGAGAAGAGAAGAAGAGATCTACATGGTGAAAGGTGAAGAAAATGCAAAGGATAATTTATTTACCTCACAAAATAACTAGGAAATGAAAAAGAGAGCAAGAACTTGAAGAACACAACCTCAACAAACTTGAAACCCCACGCAAATAGCCTCTCTTTGATCAAACTTGGATGATTATTGAAGCTTATGAGGAGATCTTTTGAATGATGAAAGAATTATGGAGTTTTGATGGTGAAAGAATGAAGGAAAGATGGAAGGAGAGTTGATGATGGTGGTTCGAATTTAGAGAGGAGGAGAGGAGAGCATGGAGGCTGAGTATAAGTGCTAGGTTAGAAATGAGAGAGTGTGTGTGAGGTCTCCTATTTTTGGGCTTTTATATGAAGTGAAAACTTAAGGGTATTTGTGACAATGTATCTCTTGTAAATCAATAGGATTTGAGAAAGAAATAGAATCAATGGTCAAGATGCATTATCACATGGATTAAGGGCAATAAAGTGAGGAGAGAGAGGGCTGAGGCGCAGCTTAGGAAGGGTGGTGAAGGATAAACTCATTTACAAAAATGTAATTTTCCATAAAGCTTATTACACAAGTGCCATTTTGATTCAAATGAAGGGTGAGGATTGATTTTCACACTTGAATGGATGGCCATGATTTAACACAATTTGCAAACAATAAAAATAAATGAAAATGGGGTGTATATGGCTGTTTATGCGCAGCTAAGGGAATGGAGAGTGAGTGGAATTGCAAATTGTACTATTGTACTATCCTTATCCTTTCAAAATTCAAAAGAGTGTAGAATATTCCCTTCTAGATTATTCTTCCTACTTCATGCCATTTTGGGCTATATCCCATGATTCAATGATTGGGCTCTGAATTTTATGATCTCACCAATCCCAAAATTGATTTATTTTCCCCACCTCAAAGGGAAAGACCATTTTACCTACATCCAAAAACTAGGTTTTTAGACCAAAAGGTTTAATTGTCGATCACAAAAATAATCACAATGGAGCACAAATATCCTTTAAATAAATCATTGATGATTATCCAAGGATTTGGGACAAAAAACCGCTTTTATTGTGAAATGACCAAAATACCCTTTCACTCTAAAAACCCTAGTTTTTGCCTGAAACACATTTCCACTTCAAAACTGATTTTTCTCCCTAGTAGTGACCTCTAGTACCTTGAAATGCATGTTGGATGACTTGTTTTGAGGAATTGTCCCTTATTTGTGAAATGACCAAAATACCCTTTTGTACTGAAAAACCCTAATTTGTCTAAAAAGTGCATTTCAACTCCAAAAATGATTTTAGAAACTTTGAAATGACTTTAGAAACCTAAATGCAATGCATGATGCTTTTTTTATTTTTTAATTTGATTATTTTTGGGGAAAATTAGGGTTTTGACCTAAGCCGGACAAAATTGGGGTATGACAATGCTGAGAAGTTACTTAGGTGTATCTTTTGCACTTAGTTCCTTTTTGTTCCTCAGGTGTATCGGCCAAATACGAAGCGCCAGCGGCAGAATCGGGCTGCGACCAGCCCAACTCGATCGCCCAACACGGCTGCTTGGGCGCAATTCGCGCCGTGAAAATCTCGCTAACGGTCGGCAGACTCTGCGCAGCGATATATATACGCCATTCGCATATGGCATCAGTGCGTTCTCTAACCTTGTGCTATCTCGCCCGGCGACCTCTCACTAGATCGTCGGAGTGTCTTTGCAGGTACCACCCGAGGTGCTCAACGCGTGAAGCCAGGACCGGTCCTTTCACTCATACAACGACCGGCCCACTTGACAAGACAACAACCACTTCAACACTTCATTGGTCAAGGTACGATCAATTGGCGACCACAGTGGGAGGCCCGTGCGCTATCCTACCTCATTCATGGCTCCACGCGGCCGCCCCGCACGCGGGCCACTTCGACTCAATCCTCCGGCGAGAACGGCCAGCAGAACCGGGGCGTGGCGTCCACATCCACGAGTCTCAAGGACTTCCACGACAAGAACCTTCGGTGCACAACGGTCGCGGACCTATCCTCCAACAGATTCAACCGCCCGTTCCTGGAGACTTGCCGCCCGACCTGATTGAAGCGGGCATTCGGGAACCTCTGCCGACCATGTCACTCGGCCGCTTTGCAAATCCTGCAAAACAAAAATCGTGTGATCGCAGCATGACGAGACGCGCTCATCTCTCGAGACGAAAGAGTCGATTCGGGCCGCGGCGTGCGCGAAGACGGAGAACCTTTCGCTCGCGCCGGCCGGGCGCGAAGACACCGCCTCCTCCACGAAGGAGCATCTCTCGCCGGAGAGCACTACTCATCGCTCTCCGTGAGGCGAAGGAGAGCGCGCAGGTCGCCCCTAAGCGGAACGCAGCAGCGTGAGCGCCGTTCAATGTCCTATGATTATGAAGATTCTAGCTACCATCCGACACGGCCGCTCACCCCGCAGGTACTCCTCCAATGAGTCGTCCGGGTCACGCGTCGATCGAAGCGGTCTTGGGATTCTCGAGAAGAGTGGAAGGTTCTGAGATGGAAGAATCGGGGGCGTTCGCCCGCCAAGGAGAGGCCAGCGAGCAACCCGAGGCCTCCTCGACTTCCACCAACCGGTCCATCCGGAGGACTTTATGGAATGCCGGGCAACGAGGCATGCCTCGCAATGCAACCCTTTGGGTCGAACGGCATTCGTAAGCGAGCACCGCACTGTTCTCCGGGAAATCGAGCGTTACAAGATCCCGAGAGATCTCGCAAGCCGCCCAATCTCAACAAGTTTGACGCCGGGATCGGACAAACATCTCCGTTACTTTAATAATTACTGCTTTGTTATAGGGAATTGGGACCGACCATGAAATGCGTGCTTTTTCCCAGTCATTGGGCCGGCCGAAACCAATTGGAATGGTGGGAGTCTCTTCGACCCAATTCCATCTCCTCATGGGACGACTTGATCGAGAATCTTTTATCTCACTACACCGCCAACCACGCCAATATCGGTATGAAGAATACCCGGATTACATTGTTCGAGCGACAATGAGACGCTGAGACAGTATATCGACCGGTTTAACACTGAGGCCGAGTCCGTTTGTGACTTGTCAGACAAGGACAAGTTAAAATATCTGAAGCGTGGTATTCGACCGGACCACCAGTTCGTAGAGGAATTCACTCTTAACCATTACCAAGATCTCAGCTACTTCTTAACGAGGGCTAACGTCCACATGGCGTATGCAGAAACCTTGGCAGCAAGAAAGGCCGTCCGCGCACGACCTAAAGAAGAAAACAGTAAGCCGGCCAAAGGGCATGAAGGTCGCCGCGACAATCGGTCTGACTTTCGAGATAAGAAGTTCGATCATCGCACTCGGCTAAACACCTCTATTGCACAGATCTATAGCGAGTGCCAAAATAATGAATTTGTGGGAGTAAAGCGGCCCGATCCACTCGTGCTCAAGAAGGGGGCACGACCGAGTAAAAGATACTGCCGTTACCACAAAAGCAAGGGTCATGATACTAACGACTGTATGGCCCTCAAAGATGATATCGAAGAGCTCATTCAGAAAGGAAAGTTGGGAAAGTATGTGAGGTCGGAGGAAGGCGGCCGACCTCGAGAGAAGCGGCGAAACGATCCTCGACGGAGGAAAGGGCGCTCTAGTTGTTTCAAGCATCCAAGACAAAGACCGGTCTGAAGATCGAGAAGCCCCACGATCCAGAGGTCGCAACGTTGCTATGGTCATTCACGGTGGCAACCCGTTGGACCGTAGAGAATCAAATAAAGCCACCAAAAGAAAGTGGGACGAGCTCCTGATGGTCGGTTCAACATCAACAGTCCCACCGGTCTCGAACAGACCCCCCATCTCGTTTGGAGATAGCGACCTGCACGATGGCGAGCCAAACGATTATGTTCGCTTGTAATCGGTGCGATTATGGCCAATCACGAAGTTCAAAGAATTCTAGTCGACCAGGGGGTAGCTCGGCCGACATCATGTTTGAAGGTTTGATTGACAAGATCAAGGTCGATCGGAGCGAGATAATTCCCCAGGCCGAGCCTACTCCCCTAACGGGCTTCAATGGAGCGATCACCTACCCGTTGGGAACAATCGAACTCATGGTCACATTTGGTGACGACACTGGGGATAGCACTTTGTACAGGACGGTCCGCACGGCGTTCCTCGTACTCCCCTCAAATCATGCTATCGATTGTATCATTGGTAGGCCGACCACAGGCAAGCTAGAGGTCGTGGGCGTCAACGATACATCCAAGATGAAATTCTACAAAGAAAGATGACCGGTGGTTACCCCTGGCGGCCGACCTAGAGGCGTGAAGACTCGGTGCCACGATCTGTATCAACAAATTTGCGACGAGGTAGACCTTGGCCCAAATGTTCGAAGCACTGGTGAAGGCCATCAAGTAAATGTCACTGATCTGGATGCTCGGTATGATCCAGACAGCGACCCAGAGGATAACGATGATGACTTAGCCAGAGGGTTGAAAAGGCGAGAACCTCATGGAGAGCTAATAGATGTGCGGTTGGGAGACGACCCAACAAAGATAGTCAAGCTTCGGTAGCGACCTACGAGCAAGTGAAGCAAGACCTTGTGCAATGTTTGAGAGACTATCTTGACTGTTCGCATGGCGGGCATCGAGACATGCGGCATTCCTATCGGTAGCACCGCCATCAACTTTCGATCGATGAAGAGGGTCGGGCCGGTCGCTCAAAGAAGGCGTACTCGAGCGAGGAAAAATCTCAAGCCATGCAAAGGCGTTGAGGACCTCATAAAGGCCAATTTCATAGAAGAGATCAAATACACGACACGGCTATCCAACGTCGTGTTGGTTAAGAAGAATGGAAAGTGGAGGATGTGTGTAGACTACACCGATCCGAATAAGGCATGCCCGGGATGCCTTCCCCGTACTGAACATTGACAAGGCGGTCGATGGGGCCTCGGGCTACAAACTATTGTCCTTTTTGGACGCTTACTCGAGATACAATCGGATCACGATGTATCCCCGATCGACACAAGACGACCTTCATGATAGATCGGAAATTTTCGATACAAGGTGATGCCTTTACGGCTGAAGAACGCTGGAGCGACCTACCAAATGGATGATGAACAAAATTTTCAAGAGGCAAATCGGTCGAATCTCAGAGGTGTACTTGGACGACATGATCATCAAAAGCGTGACCGACCCAGATCATGTGAGCGACTTGAGGGAAATATTTGAAGAAGCTAGGAAGAACTCACTCAGACTGAATCCTGAGAAGTGTACCTTTGGGGTGAGGGCCGGCAGATTTTTGGGCTTCCACCTGACTGAAAGAGGGATAGAAGCAAACCCTGAGAAATGCAGGGCGGTCGCCGATATGAGGCCGCCCGCATCTAAAAAAGAAATACAACAGCTGAATGGCATGGTGGCCGCTCTATCCAGGTTCATTCCCAAAGCGGCCTGCAAGTCGCTTCCACTATTTAGACTGCTGAAGAAAGAGGTGGATTTTGAGTGGACCGACCAATGCCAGCGAGCATTGGATGAATTGAAGCAAGCTTTGACCAATCCGCCAATTATGACTAAGCCGCTGCCGGGCGAGACGTTGTACCTGTACTTGGCTATCACGGAAGAAGTTACGAAGCGTGTTGGTCGAGAATGCGATCTGAAACAAAATCCGGTCTACTTTATTAGTAAAGTCTTGCGCGGCCCGGCAGTGAGGTTCGAGAAAATAGAGAGTTTTCTCTTGCACTCCCGATTCTTTGCTCGAAGGTTGAGACCCTACTTTGTGGCCCACCAGTCGTCGTAAGGACCGATCGACCAATCGAGCAAGTCCTTCATCGGCGGACCGGCGGGGCGAATGATAAAGTGGGCGGTGGAGCTCGGTGAGTTTGGCATTAAATTTGAATCGGATCGGCCGCAAAAGCGCAGTGTTGGCCGACTTTATAGCCGAAATGACTCCTACCCCGAAGATCAAGTCGAAACGACACGGATCTTGCACGAGATGGGTCGTCTAATAGCAAAGGAAGTGGAGCCGGCCTAATACTAGAAAATTCGAAGGCACGGCCGTGGAGGTGTCTCTCGACTATCGCTTTCCACACATCGAACAATCGGGCCGAATATGAGGCGTGCATAGGCGCCTGCGACTTCGCCAGGACTTCAATGTCGGCCGGGTTGAACTTCGATCGACTCCTTGCTTGTTGTCTCGCGGATCAAAGAACTATATGATGCTAAGGACGACGTCTTTGAAGAATTACCTAGCGAGTAAGAGAGCTTCTCAGCGATTCGGCCGGGCCAAGTGACTCACGTGCCTCGGACCGAAAATGTTCGGCGCGATATACTATCGAAGTAGGGCAAGTACCAAGACTCAGGAAATCACGCGTGAGTCCGATTCAGAGACGCTTAAACCGTGGCGTGTCAACCAAGCCAAGCGATCGTTGGCGTTACGTGTGTCAATCACAGATTCGATTGGATTGCCCCTATCCCGAGATACATTGTTGAAGGGAAGAACCGAGTGATCCGAAGCAAGCTAAGTTGGTCGAGCTCGAGCGACCAAGTATTCGGTGATAGAAGGAAAGTTATGCAGAAGAGGATTCTCCTCTCCATTGTTAAGGTGTCTTCGTCGGCCGGCCGACCATGTGTTGAGGATATTCATGAAGGTGTTTGCGGAAGTCACCAAGGTGCACGTTCCATAGCTAAGAAGGCTCTCGGGCGGCTATTCTTGGCCGACCATGGGCGAGGGCGCTAAGAAGCTTGTTGAAGTGCAAGAAATGTCAAGTACATCTTGATGTCCACATTGCACCATCCTCGAAATTACAAAGTCTTGTCTCACCTTGGCCGTTCGCTTGGTGGGGCATGGATTTGCTAGGCCCGCTCCACTGCTCCCGGGCGGTTCAAGTTCTTGATCGTGGCGGTCGATTATTTCACAAAGTGGATCGAGGCCGAGCCTCTTGCAACCATCACCTCTGCAAAAGTGAGCAAATTTTTCGGTGTGTGTTGGCGTTTTTGGGATCCTCGGCGGCTAATAACCGACAATGGCACCCAGTTCCGCGACACAAAGATTCGAGAGAAATGTTGGCCGACTTAGGGGTAAAACAAGCGTTTCACCTCGGTTGAGCACCCTCGGACAAGCGGCCAAGCTGGGCGGCCAGCGAGTTATCTGCGTGGGTTGAAGCGAAGGCTCGATGAAGCGAAAAGGGTGGGTCGAAGAGTCGCGATCAGTCCTTTGGGCTACTGGGGCGACCCCTCATTCAACGGCCAGGAGTCCCCTTTCCGAGCTAGTATATGGGACCGATCTTTGTCATACCCATAGAAATGGGTGGCCCGAATTGGAGAACTTCAAATCCCCTACGATGGTTGACAACGGCCGAGCCATTCGAGAAGAATTGGACCTAATTGAAGAGTCTGCGCTGCCGTCACCGAGAAGCGATTGATCAAGCGAGAAGGTCGCGACCCGGATACAACACTCGCGTGCAAAAAGAGACTTCTCGGTCGGCCAGCTCGTCTGAGACGAGGCGGATGTAGGAAACAAGAATGCTCGGCGAGGAAAGCCGCACCAAATTGGGAAGGTCCATACGGGGTCATCAAGAAGACTGGAAAGGGGGCATACGAGCTGGAAACCATGGATGGGGCGACTATCCCCAGAACATGGAATGCAGAAAAACTTAGAAAATATTATGTTTGAATGTAATGAACGATTCGAATGTAACGAACGACCGATCTATAAATGAAAAGCAGGCAGGCGCTCTTTTTCCCACTTTGGTTTTTTACGAGGCGACCTTTAGAAATATGATGTGTTCTTTACTTTCTCGCAAAATGTATGACCGTCGCTCAAGATTGCCCGTGGCAAAGGAGCGTCGAAGATTTATCAACTTGATCAGATCGTCGAAACGATCTACCTCGAGAGCCATCGAAATGGCCCAAGGGTTAAGTAATAACCCACAACGTTAGGTCGTCGAAACGATCTACATCGAGAGCCATCGAAATGGCCCAAGGGTTAAGTAATAACCCACAACGTTAGGTCGTCGAAACGATCTACATCGAGAGCCATCGAAATGGCCCAAGGGTTAAGTAATAACCCACAAACCTTAGGCCGTCGAAACGACCTATATTGAGCGCCACCGAGTTGGCCCAAAAGAAGGTCACCAAGTGGACCCAATCGAGTGCCATCGAAATGGCCCAGTCAAGTGTCATCAAGTGGACACCGTTTATCGGGTAAGAAATACCGAGCGACCTAAATCTAAAGTTCGTAAACTTAGAAAAATAGATGCGAAACAATCAGATTCAAGTAAACAAACAAATTAAACGGAAAGAAATTGTCATTACAAACAAGGGACGCCCGGTCGAAGCCAAGCGTCCACTAATTGGAAACTGCACGAAGGCAGGAAAATTGTTGTGCCCGAAGGCAAGTTAAATTATTACAGAAATTACTCCGCTCGCAGGCGGGCTTCGGAGGCTTCAGAAAAGGACTGTGGCCGGGCGAACAACATTCCCCTGTTCATCTTTTTGCTCAGGCAGCAGGATCTTGTTGTCCGCAACGTAATGGGCAGGATTTATCATCTTCTCATCAAAATTGATGCTCAAATGCGGATTCGCGTGCCGCGCTGCCCGAGAGCGTTGTAGAATTGCTCGATCGCTGCGTCCCTACCGGCCTGGGCTACCAGTTGAACTTTTGACGCCAGCTCGGCATTCTCGGCCTCCAGCCTGGCCCTATCCTTCTCTAGGGATTCAACGCGTCGGTTTTTTATTCACACAGCCAAGAAGTTCCTTATTCCGCTTGGAGAGTTTGGCCTGGTCCTCCTCACCCTTCTCTGAGAGCCTCTTTCTTGGCCTTGGCAAGCTGTCATACTTCACTGCGCCTCGGTCAAAGCCTCCTTAGCGGCCACGAGCCCTGCAAAGCGGATCGTCCACCATTAGTCGGTCGATCTAAGACAAAAGAAATAACGAATCGAAAAGTAAAGTACCTTCGGCTTGGCCCCACTCGGTCATGATTTTATCTATCCCCAAGCGAGAGAAGCACTGGACCTCCATCGGCTTTTTCTGAACCACTCGAGCTCGACTGTCCCTAAACCCTCAAGCGAGAGAATAGGAGGTCGGCCTTGGCGGAATCCATGTTCCGGATCGTCGAGCCTTATCCGCTTGGCGGAGCGATCGTCAGTACGAGGGGGCGACCGAACAACTGGCTTTTTCTTTTGGCCCTTGGGAGTGGGGGGCACCTTGGAGGACGATTCAGGGACATCCCCTGGCCGAGATCTGTCATATTTCTTGGCCTGGAATGAAGCGAGCTTCAAAGCGGCTCGAGTTATGAGTTAGAAGAAAAGTTTGGCAAAGAAAAATGTAAAGGCAAAGTTCAAAAGCAAACCGATTTCGGCCTCCGGTTCCGACCCTCGAGCGGACAAAGGGGCGACAAGGTATGTCGCCTTTGGGGTGCAGGCGCATCATGCTCGCTAACGACTTGATCATTTCCGGGGATTCAGTCGGCCTCGCCCAAGTCCTTGATGGTGTAAATGTAATCCCGGGCCACTGCGAAGTGAGCCTCGTTCCACATGATGGGAAGTAAGGGGGACCGAGCATTCCGTCCGGTTGGACCTCCGTCACGGCCTTACCACCTCCTCGGTGGGAGCGATCCAAAAATCTTGGCTTCTCGGGCCGCTCCCAAGGATTCTTGGTATGCTTTGAAGAACCGGGTGATGAGTCTTCTCTCGCATCTTAAAGGAGACCTGCTCCTCTTCTCCTTGTTAGCCTTCTCCACGAGCCATTTCGGCTCAAAGAGAGTAAAAACAATGATCGACACCGCCGACCCAGCTTAGTAAAGAGGACTTCGAAAGTTTTCAGAAACGCCCATGCGTTAGGGTGGAGTTGAGAAGGGGCGACCCCGATGTGACGCAGGACGTCACGTTGAAATTCAGTGAATGGAGGGGTGATGTTCATCTTCTCGAACACGAGCCGATACATCGTGAACTTGAAGTTGGGAGAGTAAGTTGCAATGTCTTCTCCATCCTTCATACCTCTCACCCTCTAGCCCGGTGAGTCGTCGAAGCGGCTCCGCAGATCGGGCAAGGCAGCATGTCCGACGGTAATGATGCTCCTGTGAGATCGAAGGGTTTCTGATACCCAAGACATGTCAGATACATCTCGGGCTACATCTGCTTGAACTTCGGCCGACCCTTCGTTCGACCCTCCTTCTTGGTTTACCTCTCGACCTGAGAAGCTAGCTGCGGGTTGAACTACCTCTTCCGCGTCAACTTGTTCAGCTTGGCCACCTTCGGCCTCCACCATCTCTTCGCCCGCGACCGGGACGACACTCTGCACTTCATCATCATCAATGATAACCACATCGACATCTTCTTCCCCTCCTTCCGCTCGAGAAACGATGTTCTCCGGCGGTGGAGTGTTGCCCGGCCGCTCTTCAGAATGGACGGACCTTGAACCAGAGCTCTTTGAGCTGGCCGATCCTCGACCGGAAGAATGGGAACTCGAGCTCGCCTTTCAAGAAGCGCTGAAGAACTGAGAACCTTTGTCGCCCGAAGGCGACTTAGACTCGCCTCGTGGGGTTGGGCTCGCCCGACCTCGACATGTGTGTAGCAAAAGATTGCGGTGGTTTTCCGAATACGGGCGGTCGGTTCGTCAAGTGGCATGGAAAAACACCGTGATAAAGGGCTCAAGTCGGTCGGTCGAGCGGGAATACTCGTGAGAGGGGGCGGTTTAGGCCATCCCCGACGACACCCCTATCACGAGGCGTGGAAAAAGCACAAAGTACTTTCAAGTAAAAACTCAAGTTTAAAAAGTAAAAGTATAGATCGACCCATACCTTGAACAGATGTTGTGAATCGGTCGCGAATAGACAGAAGTAGCAACGGATGCAAGTCGGCGGTAGATGAGTCGGTCGCTGGCGGAGCAATTCGTGAAAGTGTGAATAATGAACTCACCAAGGGCTATTTATAGTAATGCGACCCGTGGCGCGGCGGGGACCGGAGGCGGCGTCGCAGCGTTTCATCTTCTCGCCAATGGTTGTCTCCAGACAACCTCGAAAACACCAAACGTCACGTCTTGAATACCAGTGAAGACCAACCGTCACAACAGATTGATGGTTGGCAAGCGGTCGACATCACAAATCTATGCTGACCAGTCATTGCATGCGGCCACCCAGTATTATTACTCACGATCTTTTCTACCCCCTTGTAGAATTTTTGCCTTAGTGGGATTCGAACCTTGTACATGGGGCTCAATACAAAGTTCCACTCTTTCCACTACCCAGTTGAGCTAGTAGCTCTTTGGTAGTGAAAAGAATGTACAAGGTTGAATCCCACTAAGGCAAAAATTCTACAAGCTAAAGGTAGAAAAGATCGTGAGTAAGCTTGGGGTGGCAATGCATGATAGACTAAGCTATTAAAACATTATAACGCCCCAAAAATAATTGGCGGATTATTTAATTAAGTAGGTAGATATTATATTAGAATTTATTAATTGGAGCTTTATTGAGAGGTGTTTAAGTAATTAGGGAGTGGTGGAATTAATTGAAATGGGAGGTGTGTATAGCATTATGGGCTTTAATTGATGGTGTGTGAAAGTAAATAAGGGGGGTGCAAGTAGGCTAGGGATTGGGCTTAGGGTTAATAGAATTAAAAGGAAAAGGAATAGAGAGAGTGAGAGAAGGGTGTAGCGCAGCTAAGAGAAGGAAAGAAACAGAATAGTGAGAAAGAGAGAAAGAAGCGCGACGGTGAGAGAGGAAGTGAAGAGAAGGAACGCGGCGGTGACGGAGAAGCGAAGAAGGGCCTTGACGGTGAGAGAGAGAAAAAGAAAGGGAACCAGAAGGAGTGAGTGAGAAGAGCGCAGCGACGTGAAAGTGGAGGAGAAGGAGAGCTTCTTCTCAAACTCGTCTCTAGGTAATGATCCTCGATCCTTTCTCTTCTTTTTCCTCCCCTTTTCACGTTGTGACCTTCAATTTCTCACCTCCATCGTTGTTGTTTTCCCTTTTCCTGAAGTTGTAGCGTTCGGTTCTAGAAGGAGGGAAGAAGAAGCTTGCTTCGTGGTGTTTTCCTTGGAGGTGATTTCTTCTTCTCAAGCTTCAAGGTAACGTTGAATCCGTTTCCTTTCTCCATTCTCTTCCTTATATTTCCAAGTGTATGATTCCAATTTCCCTTTTCTTTGTTTACTGCTCCTCACGCGTTCAGAACAGAGAGAATCCACGGTGTTGAAGGAGAGAAAGGAGAAGCGTGCGTGTGGTGGTTCAGTTGCTGGTGATTTCGAGTTCTTCAATCCTTCAAGGTAAGGGGGCTCTTCTTATACCTATAATAATTCTTAGAATTGGGATTATATGTAGGTTAGGTGTGAGAGTGTTTGAGTGTTTTGATTGTTATTGTGAAACCCATAATTGCTGCTGTGTTTTGAGTTTAATTGGAATGCTATGGTATCTTGATGAATATAAATGAACGTGTGTTTGGAATGTGCATGCTGATTGTTTGTGAAATTTCCCCAATAAAGTGAAATGTGAAAATATGCTAGTTGTATGATAATTGATGATATGCTCAATGAATGTTGTTGAGATGGTGTGAATTTGTCTGTTGAGTGTTGTAGAAAGAAAAAAAATGTTGTTGAAGTATGAAAGGGTAGTGCAAGGCGTGTGTGTGTGCTTTCTAGTGCTTCTGGTTGTTGGAAATGACCTTGGGATCATCAGGATTTCACTTGCTTTACATGATAATGATAATGATAGATTAAATGGAGAGGAAATAATGGGTTGAAACTGGAAAGTCACGGTTAGGGAACATAATGAAATGGGGGATAATAGCTAACAATTTAAATAACCACTTTGGGCATTATCTTATGAGGGTTTATTCTGGAAAGTGCTTAAAGTGAATAAACCATACTCGTCAAAATACTATTTGCATTTGGTTTCGGTGTAAAGAAAGAAAATAAATTTTTGGGGGTGGATGGAAATCGAAGAGAGTATAGGGGCGTGTTCCACATATGCTGTTTTGAGAGTTTAATAAGTTAAAAATAACTTGTGAGATATCATTTAACTATTCTTACGAGTGTCAAAATAGTCCCTAGTGCTTAGTTTGGTCCAATTGGGTGTGGCGATGTAAATGATGAGTTAATCTACTAGATTAAAAATGGAAACTGAGTTGTTTTTATGCGGAGGTGTGAAAGCGGTGTGGGACTCCGGTCCAAAGCGATGTGTAGCCCTCAAGGCTAATTTGTTGGTGAGATGGAGATGAGTTAATAACTGAAAAATGGTGAGCCTAATAAGTTGTGGCAATATGTGTGTTTGTGGTGCATTAACATAGAGCCTCATGATGCATATGCATAAAGCGATGTGTAGGCTTCGGCCAAAGCGACGTGGGACTCGGTCCAAAGCGATGAGTGCCCTCAAGGCAAATTGTGGTGATGATAGGATCCTCATGCATGTGGCATTACATGCATAAACACATACATATGTTATTGACGTTTCTTTGATGGTTATACTTTTGTGAATGCGTTATAAATATGATGATGTGTGCTGATAACGCGTTGTGTGGTTGTGGATTAGATGTTCTGCTGCTCGACCAATATATACTTGCTTATTCTAATTATTATTATTTGTATAAAAGACTCACCCTACTTTGCGCTGTGTTGCTTCTTATGCTCAAGCAACCGCAGTGTCGCGAGTGAAGGCATTCTTATGCCCTTTTGCTAGTAGTCGTGTCAGCTCTGATATGTAGCACCAGGGGAAGGGCGTAGTGTTACTTTTATTGCTATTTTTATGTTTCTAAACTATTCGTGGTGATGTATTAAGCATGAGTCCAGACTAATAATTTTCCATTGTGTGTTGGAGGTATTTTAATTTGGTGTCAGTAAACTAAAACAGTGTTTGTGGGCCCGACCCTAAACTATGTCTTTGCGTATCGTTTAATGTTTCTGAGACTTCTTATTATTTGACTATGAGATGATTGTTTTTATAAGCGTTGAAATGTGACATTCCCTTTAAGGATTTTTTTTTTTGAAAACTCGATAAAATACATATAAATAATAGTTGATTAGAAAGGGGGTGTTACATTAGTGGTATCGGAGTTTGAAGTTTGGTCCGTCCGCCAAGTTGTCGATCATCGAGTCTAGTTATCCTCGAGTCTTGGTACTCGTTCTAACCATGATTTGTGTTGCGGTGATTAGTTGAATTGGCCAAACGGTAGGATTGCTATTGTTGATCTTGGTCTTGCTTATTGTCTTATTCTTCGCTATGTATGTGTTTGCCACAGTACCTTGTGTAAGCGCTATGTTAGTTTTCTGTTTAGCTACTACTTCTTACCATATGCTGCAATATTTTAAATGTTAGGTGATAGTCTTACCAACATGTTGCATTTATTTAAGTAATTGTAGTTAATGAGGTGATTGAAATTGGTTAATTAATCCACTTGATACATAGAACTAGATAAAGTTAGAGAAAATGCGTTGGTGTTCAAACTGCCATCTTTGCATGTCTATAGTGTCAGGTTGCATATGCTTCGATCATTAAGTTATAAAACTAGAGTTTAAATAGCAGGAACTACTGATTTAATTATGGTGTGCTATCTGAAAGTAGTTTTCTCACTTTACTATGATGTCGTGTTTGTTGACTCCCAAATTCCAAAAAGTTATGTGTTTAAAGGATGCTTGGCTGCCTTACGTGTTTTCTCTAGGATGATAATTGATCTTAACCTCGTTTAAGTGCTCTTGTTCTTGTTGGATTTTGTAAGGGTGGGGTTCTGATCTTATAATGGTATACATGAGGGACTTGTATGTGGGGTTCGGGTATTGTAGGTTTTGGTATGCGAAAATGTTCTATTATATTAACTGTGATACTTATATGGACATTAATTCAAAGAATTTCACTCTAGGTGTTATACTACTAGTGTACTTTTTGACTATGGCTAGCCTTTGTTCAGGGCCGGTTCTTGGTGTATTTTCAAGGACATCTCTGAGAGCCTCACAAATGTTCATTTGTGAAAGCATGCAGGATATCCGAGAAATCCCATAGTCAAATAGTTTACTATTTTATAACCCACAAATATATATAAAGGGCAATCAGATGTTGTCATATATTTTAAAAAAAAAAAAAAAAAAAAAAAAAAAATGTTGTTGTGAGTGATTGGGTGATTTGATGAGGATGTGGTGAGAGGTGATCAATTGTTTGTTTTTCTTTGTCTTCTTTGTTTTCTCTTAATAAAAATCTATCTTTGTTTCACAACAAATGAGGCGCCATTTCCTACTGTTTATCCACACTGTTTTCCTGTGTTTCTTTTAAAATGAAGAGGGGTGTAACGTGGCTGTCTTTATAAATAAAATGGTGGGGGTTTTACTACTGTTTGGTGATTTTAAAAAGGAGATGTTTTCCAAAATTTCCAATATATTGTTACCCGAATTTTAATGTGTTGCCCAAGATTTGAATGTGTTGTTTTCCAAATTTAAAGGCATTGTTACTAAAACTTGGAATGTGTTGTTACTAGGTTTTGAAGATGTTGTTACTTGAAAACTTAGAGGTGTTGTTGCTCCAATTCTTGAATGAGATGTTCCCACTTTCAAAATGTGTTGTTTCCTTAATTTAAATGTGATATTTTTCTAAAGTGCAAAAGGTATTGGTACCCAAATCATTCAAATGTGTTGTCCCTTCAATTTAGATGTATTGTTACTCAAATTTAAATAAGATGAGAATGGGTTAGGTGTTGTCGTGATTGCATAATTAAAATCAAGGTTGCTATTTTTCCATAATCAAGTCATTTGTTTTGTGAATTAAAAGTACATTTTCATGTTGTTAAGTCTTTTTTTTTTTTTTTCTTTATTCTTTTTTTCATTTAAATGCGGTTGCTGTATTTTTTTTATATAAAAGGTGATGTTGCTGTATTTTGTTTATAAAAACCACTGTGACTGTTTTTACGAAGCTAATGCCGCAGTTTTTTTAAGCCGATGTCGCTATTTTTGTAAGGCTAGGTTGCTGTCCTTTTTATATAAAATTAATAGTGCGGTTTTACAACCAAGTAGCTGCTGCTGTTTTCTTTCTTTCTTTATAATTAAGTGTGCGATTTACTTAAATGAAATGCGGCTGTTTTCTCAAGTTTAAGTGAGCTATTTCTTCAATTTAAGTGTGCTGTTCATCATATTTTAAAGTGCCGTTTTCTCTATCTTTCAAGTTGTTGTAGTCACAATAATTGCTGCTGTTTTTATGTTGTGGCGTCCCATGTGTATAACTAATGATTAAAGATAATGACGTGTTAATCGTGCTAAGTGACTAAATGATGATGTTGCGATTTAAATAAGAGGGTTATGATGAAATTGAGAGATGTGGTAATAATGATACTGAGAAGGTTACGTGTTGTGCATTGCGTAGATAAATTGGATGTTAGCGAGGGGGTTGGGTAAAATGGTGTCGTCTTCAAAAGTTGGTTGTCTGCTGTTTTCGTAAAAATTGTTGTTGTTTGCCGTTTTAAAAATAAATGTTGATGTGTTCTCAACTTTATGTGTTGTTTACTAAGTAGAATGTTGTGCAAACGTAAGAGCCAAGGAATACCAAAATCATGCCGTTATTGGAAACTTTATAGGATGGTCATGTCAATTATTTTGAGGTGTTGTCATGTCTTTAATGCTTTGATTTCTATGAGAATGATTCTAAACGTCGAGTGTATTTTATGATGTGCATTTCACTATGTTTTATCCTATGTGCCTAATGGTCCTCAGCGTGCGATCCGTGAACTCGGATTTCATGATCTTGACTTGCAATAGTTGTATCCGTCTAGGTGTAGTAAGAATTTATCTCGAACCTTATTTCGAGACTATGTCCATAATGAACCCTTGGTAGTGTCTTGACGTTAGATTGGGAGGAGATGGTAGTGAGACGTGAAGATTAGAGTTTTGGTACAAGAGTAACGATGTAAGAGGAGTGCATGGTTTGGATCAAGTTAGGTATGAGAACTTAAGCTCAATATTGTGTTCATGGTTTTGACGTCAAATTTTCGAGGACGAAAATATTCTAAGTGGGGGAGAGTTGTAACGCCCCAAAAATAATTGGCGGATTATTTAATTAAGTAGGTAGATATTATATTAGAATTTATTAATTGGAGCTTTATTGAGAGGTGTTTAAGTAATTAGGGAGTGGTGGAATTAATTGAAATGGGAGGTGTGAATAGCATTATGGGCTTTAATTGATGGTGTGTGAAAGTAAATAAGGGGGGTGCAAGTAGGCTAGGGATTGGGCTTAGGGTTAATAGAATTAAAAGGAAAAGGAATAGAGAGAGTGAGAGAAGGGTGTAGCGCAGCTAAGAGAAGGAAAGAAACAGAATAGTGAGAAAGAGAGAAAGAAGCGCGACGGTGAGAGAGGAAGTGAAGAGAAGGAACGCGGCGGTGACGGAGAAGCGAGAAGGGGAGCGCGACGGTGAGAGAGAAGAAAGAAAGGGAACCGAAGCTGTGAGTGAGAAGGGCGCTGCGCGACGTGAAAGTGGAGGAGAAGGAGAGCTTCTTCTCAAACTCGTCTCTAGGTAATGATCCTCGATCCTTTCTCTTCTTTTTCCTCCCCTTTTCACGTTGTGACCTTCAATTTCTCACCCTCCATCGTTGTTGTTTTCCCCTTTTCCCCTGAAGTTGTAGCGTTCGGTTCTAGAAGGAGGGAAGAAGAAGCTTGCTTCGTGGTGTTTTCCTTGGAGGTGATTTCTTCTTCTCAAGCTTCAAGGTAACGTTGAATCTGTTTCCTTTCTCCATTCTCTTCCTTATATTTCCAAGTGTATGATTCCAATTTCCCCTTTGTTGTTTCTGCTCCTCCGTACGTTCAAGAACAGAGAGAATCCACGGTGTTGAAGGAGAGAAAGGAGAAGCGTGCGTGTGGTGGTTCAGTTGCTGGTGATTTCGAGTTCTTCAATCCTTCAAGGTAAGGGGGCTCTTCTTATACCTATAATAATTCTTAGAATTGGGATTATATGTAGGTTAGGTGTGAGAGTGTTTGAGTGTTTTGATTGTTATTGTGAAACCCATAATTGCTGCTGTGTTTTGAGTTTAATTGGAATGCTATGGTATCTTGATGAATATAAATGAACGTGTGTTTGGAATGTGCATGCTGATTGTTTGTGAAATTTCCCCAATAAAGTGAAATGTGAAAATATGCTAGTTGTATGATAATTGATGATATGCTCAATGAATGTTGTTGAGATGGTGTGAATTTGTCCGTTGAGTGTTGTAGAAAGAAAAAAAATGTTGTTGAAGTATGAAAGGGTAGTGCAAGGCGTGTGTGTGTGCTTTCTAGTGCTTCTGGTTGTTGGAAATGACCTTGGGATCATCAGGATTTCACTTGCTTTACATGATAATGATAATGATAGATTAAATGGAGAGGAAAGAATGGGTTGAAACTGGAAAGTCACGGTTAGGGAACATAATGAAATGGGGGATAATAGCTAACAATTTAAATAACCACTTTGGGCATTATCTTATGAGGGTTTATTCTGGAAAGTGCTTAAAGTGAATAAACCATACTCGTCAAAATACTATTTGCATTTGGTTTCGGTGTAAAGAAAGAAAATAAATTTTTGGGGGTGGATGGAAATCGACGAGAGTATAGGGGCGTGTTCCACATATGCTGTTTTGAGAGTTTAATAAGTTAAAAATAGCTTGTGAGATATCATTTAACTATTCTTACGAGTGTCAAAATAGTCCCTAGTGCTTAGTTTGGTCCAATTGGGTGTGGCGATGTAAATGATGAGTTAATCTACTAGATTAAAAATGGAAACTGAGTTGTTTTTATGCGGAGGTGTGAAAGCGGTGTGGGACTCCGGTCCAAAGCGATGTGTAGCCCTCAAGGCTAATTTGTTGGTGAGATGGAGATGAGTTAATAACTGAAAAATGGTGAGCCTAATAAGTTGTGGCAATATGTGTGTTTGTGGTGCATTAACATAGAGCCTCATGATGCATATGCATAAAGCGATGTGTAGGCTTCGGCCAAAGCGACGTGGGACTCCGGTCCAAAGCGATGAGTGCCCTCAAGGCAAATTGTGGTGATGATAGGATCCTCATGCATGTGGCATTACATGCATAAACACATACATATGTTATTGACGTTTCTTTGATGGTTATACTTTTGTGAATGCGTTATAAATATGATGATGTGTGCTGATAACGCGTTGTGTGGTTGTGGATTAGATGTTCTGCTGCCTGACCAATATATACTGCTTATTCTAATTATTATTATTTGTATAAAAGACTCACCCTACTGCTTGTGTTGCTTCTTATGTCGGCAACTGCAGGTAATCGCGAGTGAAGGCATTCTTATGCCCTTTTGCTAGTAGTCGTGTCAGCTCTGATATGTAGCACCAGGGGAAGGGCGTAGTGTTACTTTTATTGCTATTTTTATGTTTCTAAACTATTCGTGGTGATGTATTAAGCATGAGTCCAGACTAATAATTTTCCGCTGTGTTGGAGGTATTTTAATTTGGTGCTGTAAACTAAAACAGGTGTTTGTGGGCCCGACCCTAAACTATGTGCTGCGTATCGTTTAATGTTTTACAGACTTCTTATTATTTGACTATGAGATGATTGTTTTTATAAGCGTTGAAATGTGACATTCCCTTTAAGGATTTTATTTTTTTGAAAACTCTGATAAAATACATATAAATAATAGTTGATTAGAAAGGGGGTGTTACACCGTCCTACCGAGAAAGCGAACGGCCGCGTCCGTTTCGTCAAAATATCCTCACTCCTGGGGGCGTCGATTCAAGCCTCAGCCCGCTCTTAAGCGACCTAGGCTTGGGGACAAGCTGTTCTGGGTGTATCGGCAATACGAATCGCCAACAAAGAATCGGGCTCGCGACCTAGCCCAACTCGATCGGCCCAACACGCTGCTTGGAGCGCAATTCTCGCCGGCCGAAAATCTCGCTAACGGTCGACACTCTGCAGTATATATGCGCCATTCGCATATGGCATCAGGTACGTTCTCTAACCTTGTGCTATCTGCCCGAGCGACCTCTGTAACACCCCAAATTATTTAATTGAGAAATTGATTAAATTGTTTAAGTGTTGCACTATTTTAATTATATTAAATCATAATATAGTGTTTTATAAGTTGGTATTTTATTTAATTGAAGGGAGTGGTATTGGAGATACCGGAACTGCAAGGATTGGCCCAGGAGCCCAAGCCCAATGACTTAGGCTCCTTGGAGTGATGCATTTCGCATCATTTTGCAAGAGAAAGGAAAAGAAAGAAACTTGCGAAGAGAGAAGAGAGAAAGGAAGAGGAAATCGGCGCAAAAACCCTAAGGAGAAGAGGGAGAGAGCTTCGCAAGGGAGAAAGGAGAAGAGGAGAGCTCCATAGTTGCTGTGGTTCTTGTACGTGACTCGGAGAAAGAGAGTTTCTACTGTTAAATTAAGGTAAGGGGAGTCTCACTCTATAATAGAGAGGATAATGAGTTGTATGTATGTCATAGGCCCTTAATTAGTGTTATTTGATCATTGTATGGTGTTTGAATCGTTGAATTTGATAAATTGCTTGTTGAAATCGATTTGGGGCTTAAGTTAGGGTTTATAACATGAAATTTTGTAATTTGTGGTGTGTTTGATGATTGAGCATGCAATTGATTGTTTGAATATGAAATTATGAGTATTAGAATGATTATTGAGTGAATTGGTTTGGAAGAATTTGAGGAAATTGGGATTTTGGAGTTTGGGGTGCCAATGTGCTAGGATTCTGGCGCCCTGTGTACTGTTCATGGGCTGGGTTGTGAGTTTGTGCAGGAATGTCACTGCCAGGGCGCCATATTGCTGAGAAAATGGCGCCTGGGTTACTGTTCATGTCTTTGGGGTTGCACCAGTGGTGCAGTGTTGTTCTTGCTGGCGCCAAGTCTTTGGGGAAATGGCGCCAAAGTGCAATCGCTTCGAGTCTTTGTGAGTGTGTGTTTGCTGTCTGGGCGCCAGAATGTGGGTATTTTGGGGCCCGGGGAGTGAAACTTGTATTCTCTCGGCACATTTTCTCGTGCAAATTTTGTATTCACCGCCCAAATTCAATTTTAAGTGTTTTGGCTCGAGTGGTTTCTCGTTACAGTGTTGTTTTAAAAATGTTTCGGTGGGGTGACTTGGTGTGTGTAAATGGGGTGGTCAGTGAAACTTACTTTACAGGCATATTTCACCGTACCATATTTTGTATTTACTCCGCCCAAAACATTTTTAAACATTTTAGGCTCGGTGGTTTTTGGTTTGCAAGTGTTGTGGGTACTTGGTCGGTTGGGGCGCCAAACTGTCTTTGCCAGTGGCGCCTAGGGTCGGTGCTCGTGTCTAAGACCGTGTCTCGGTTTGTGTCTTAGTTTGTGTCTAGGTCCATGTTGCCCGCAGGGCGCCAGATTGCTAGAAAAGTGGCGCCCGCGGGTGTGTGCTGCCCTGCGGCGCCAAAGTCTTGAAGCCGCGCGCTAGTCTTTGTGTTGCACCGGGCGCCGAGAATGTGGGGAAAATGGCGCCTAGTCTTTGCCAAGTGCCTAAGAGTGTCTTTGCTTTGGTCCCTAGGTGACAGCTTTGGTCCTGGGATGAATGTTTTGGTCCTAAATGGTGGTTTAGGTCCTTGAGTGAGGTTGAGTCCTCTAGATGAGATTAGTCCTTGGGACTTAATGGTGTTGAGAGTGTATAATGAGATGACCGAGAATGCCATGGGGGCATGAGCCGGAGGGCCAAGCCATGAGGGCTATAAAATGAGATAAATACTGAGGTAAGAGTAGGGCGTGCATTGAGATGTTTTGAGAATGTGTTTGTGATGTTACATGAAGTCTCATGCATACATTCGGCTGCGGTCGTAGAGCTTATAAAATGATTGTGAAGCTTCGAGGGCGCGTAGAGGGCCGCAGTCATGAGGACTCCATTATTGATGAGAATGCCGGAGGGCAAATATTGAGAACGCCGGAGGGCAAATGGTACCACATGCATAACTACATTGCATACATTCTCATGAGCGCATGAATGTTATTGAGTGATGATTGGTGTGCTTGATTATGCTATGAACTGTGATTGTATATATTGCTTATTATCACTTTTATTATATAGTTCGAGACTCACCCTTTCTGTTGTTGTTTACCACAGGTAGTCATGAGTGAGGGCTTTCTACCTTCACTACTCCCCGAGTCGATCCGCTCACGATACGTAGCACCTATGGGTTGGGGTTTAGACCGTTGTTTATCTTGTTTTGCTCACTGTTGAGCTTTCATACTGTTACACTATGTATTGTTGAGACTTGAGGATTTCTCTTTTGAGCTGTATTTTTATTCCGCTGCATGACATGAGTTTATATCCCACGTTTGCATGGTGTTACGTATTGATTTTTATTTATGAGCTGAATTGGCTGGCTGAGTTGTTTTAAGAGTTAAATGTAGCATTCCATTTAATGAAAAATGATTTTTAAATACTCTGATTTTGATTTAAATTACCGGGTAGAAATGGGGTGTTACATTAGTGGTATCAGAGCAAAAGTTCGGTCTGTCCGGCCGAGTCTGTCTGTCATAGTGTTTATGACAATTAGGTGTTGCTAGACTAGTTCTAAATTGTAGTTCATACTGCTGATAGAGGTGAGTTCCAGAACCGGAGTAAGCCATATGAGGTGTCTGCTGATTGAGGAAAACAGAGGTATGTTGGTGGTAAGAAGTCTGCTGTGGGCAAGAAGCCAAGTGGGGGAGATGCTCCCGCTGATATGGTGTGTTTCAAGTGTGGCAAGTCGGGTCACAAGAGCTTTGATTGTAAGATGGAAGTGAAGAGATGTTTTAAGTGTGGGAAGAATGGTCACATGGCATCCGAGTGTGATCGTAAGGAAGCTGTGTGTTTCAACTGTGGTGAAGCTGGTCACATTAGCTTCAAGTGCCCCAAGCCTAAGAAGGAAAGATCCACTGGGAGAGTGTTTGCATTGGCAGGTTCAGAGGGACCTAATGATATCAGAGGTACATGTTTCATCTCGGGTACACCTTTAGTTGCTATTATTGACACGGGTGCTACACACTCTTTTATTGCTTCTGTTTGTGCTGAAAAGTTGAATTTAGTGTTGTCTACTATGGAGAGAGGGATGGTTATCGACACTCCACTCCGGCGGTCCGTAACTACTTCTCGATGTGTGCTAGGTGTCCTCTGTCGCCTTCTTGGCAGAGATTTTCTCGTTGATCCGATTTGTTTGCCTTTGGGTGGGTTGGATGTGATTCTCGCATGGACCGGTTAGTAGATAACCATGTTCACATCAACTCGCTTCTAGTAAGTCTCATTAGTTTTCTTCTTCCCGAAGAGGAAGAGTCCGCTTTCTTGCTCTCTGGCGAGCAATTGCGCGGGTAATGAAAGAGGGTGGTCACCGCTTGCTTTGATGGCGTCTATGTCCGCTGAGAAACCAAGTCAGTAGTTGATGGGTTGCGGTGGTGTGTGAGTTCCCTGAAGTGTTTCTGACGAGAATTCCTAGTGTGCCACCGAGAGGGAAGTTGAGTTTGGGATTGAGCTTGTGCGCGTACTAGGCGGGTGTCTATGGCACCGCACCTCGGATGTCGGCTTCCTGAGTTGTCGGAATTGAAGAAGCGATTAGAGGAGCTTCTTGAGAAGAAGTTTGTGAGGCCTAGTGTGTCACCATGGGAGCTCCACTTGTTGGTTAAGAAGAAGGATGGGAGTATGCGTGCAGGCGTGGATTACTGGACAACCAACAAAGTAACTATCAAGAATAAGTATCCTCTTTCGAGGATAGATGATCTAATGGATCAGCTGGTGGGTGCTAAAGTGTTTAGCAAGATTGACTTGAGGTCCGGGTATCACCAGATTAAGGTGAAGGATGAGGACATCCGAAAAACAAATGCGTTGAGCGAGGTATGGGCATTATGAGTACTCTGTAATGCCGCTTTGGTGTCACAAATGCACCGGGGTGTTTATGGAGTACATGAACCGAATCTTCCATAGCTATCTGGATCGGTTTGTGGTGGTTTTATTGATGATATCCCGTGTACTCAAAATGAGGGAAGAGCATGCGAGCACTTGAGGTTGGTGCTGAGGTCTTGAAAGAGAGGAAGTTGTATGCCAAGTTGTCAAAGTGTGAGTTTTGGTTGCATGAGGTGAGCTTCTTGGGTCACATTATTTCGTGATGGTATAGCCGTGGATCCAAACAAGGTTGATGCAATGTTGCGGTGGGAGAGCCCAAAGTCCGTGGATCGAGATCGGGGAGTTTCTTGGGGTTGGTGGTTACTACAGGAGGTTTATTGAAGGGTTCTCTAAGCTAGCCCTTCCCTTGACTCGATTGACCTGTAAAGGTAAGGCATTTGTGTGGGATTCAAAGTGTGAAGAGAGCTTCCAAGAGCTGAAAAGGAGGTTGACCACGTCTCCCGGTGTTAGTGTTGCTGTGCTGAGCAACCTTTTGTTGTTGTAATCGTGTGACGCCTCAAGATGGGTTTGGGAGGAGTGTTGATGCGAGATGGGAAGGTAGTTGCTTATGCGTCTCGGCGATTGAGGATGCATGAGAAGAACTATCCTACTCATGATTTAGAGTTGGTCTGCGATTGTGTTTGTCTTTGAAGATTTGGAGGCACCGCTCTATGGTACTAGATTCGAAGTGTTCAATGATCACAAGAGTCCGAAATACTTGTTTGACCAGAAGGAGCTGAATATGAGACAGAGGCGTTGGTTAGAGCTGCTGAAGTACTATGATTTCGGCTTGAACTATCACCCCGGCAAAGCTAATGTCGTGGTGATGCTTTAAGTCGGAAAACTTTGCATATGTCGGCTATGATGGTGAGAGAATTGGAGTTGATTGAGCAATTCCGTGACTTGAGTCCTGGTTTGTGAGGTGACACCCAGTGTCGATTGGGTATCTTGAGGATTGGGAATGACTTCTTGGTTAGTATCGAGACGCCCGAAGTTAGATGTGAAATCGGGTAGACTTCTTTGGTTCTTTGGTGAGCAAGCCGCAGAGGGGATTACAGGTTGGATTCCTGTGGTGTGTTGAGATTCGGGGACGCAATTTGTGTTCCTGATGATGCTAAGATGATACTTGAGGAGAGCCATAGGAGTAAGTTGAGCATTCATCCAGTGCTACTAAGATGTACCATGATCCAAGAAACTGCTTTTGGTGGCCTCGGTATGAAGAGGATGTTGCGCAGCTTTGTATATGCATGTTTGACTTGCGTAAGTCAAAGGTTGAGCATCGAAACTGCGCGGGTTGATGCAACCTTTAGAGATTCCGGAATGGAAGTGGGACAAAGATTTCCATGGACTTTGTGATTGGGTTGCCAAATCTGCGAGAGAGGTCTCGACACTATTTGGGTGATTGTGGATAGGTTGACCAAGTCGCCCATTTTTCCTTCCTATCAACATCACCTATCCCGTACAAAGTTGGCTAGAATATACATTCGGTGATTGTGAAGCTCCATGGGGTTCCAAGAGTATTGTGTCGGACAGAGACCCGAGGTTTACATCGGAGTTTTGGGGAAGCTTGCGGGAGGCTTTGGGGTCCAAGCCGAGGTTGAGTTCGGCTTATCATCCTCGGGATCGATGGTCGGCAGAGAGAACCATCCAGTCTTTGGAGGATCTTTTGAGAGAGCTTGTGTGCTAGAGCGCAGGAGGTGCGTGGGATACACATATCCCACTCGATTGAGTTCACTTATAATAACAACTATCATTCGAGCATCGGGATGGCTCCTTTTTGAGGCAATCAGATGGGCGGAGGTGCAGAACTCCTTTGTGTTGGCATGAGTCCGGGAGAGTGTTGTTCTTGGACCAGAGTTGGTTAGGAGACTACGAAGAAGGTGAAAATGATCGGGAGAAAATGAGAGAGTCTCGTAGTCGGCGAAAAAGTTACCATGATAGGAGGAGAAAGGACTTGGAGTTTCAGCCGGTGAGCATGTGTTCTTGAGGTCACGCCTATGATCGTGTTGGGCGTGCTCAAGGCAAAGAAGTTAACTCCAAGGTTTATTGGACCGTGCACGCATCACCGGAGGTTGGAAAGGTTGCTTATAGGGTGGCATTGCCGCTAATCTTTCGAACTTGCACGATGTCTTCCACGTGTCACGGCCTTGAAGTATATTCCGGCATCTGCCTCATGTGATTCACATGGATGATGTGGAGGTGCGTGAGAACCTCACTGTGGAGACTATGCCAGTGAGGATTGATGATAGAGAAGTGAAGGTGTTGAGAGGGAAAGACATCGCCTTGGTCAAGGTAGTGTGGTTGGGAGCTGCTGGTGAGAGTATGACTTGGGAGCTGGAGAGCAAGATGCGGGAGTCTTATCCAGAGTTATTTGACTCAGGTATGAATTTCGAGGACGAAATCTCCTAAGTGGGGGAGAGTTGTAACACCCCAAATTATTTAATTGAGAAATTGATTAAATTGTTTAAGTGTTGCACTATTTTAATTATATTAAATCATAATATAGTGTTTTATAAGTTGGTATTTTATTTAATTGAAGGGAGTGGTATTGGAGATACCGGAACTGCAAGGATTGGCCCAGGAGCCCAAGCCCAATGACTTAGGCTCCTTGGAGTGATGCATTTCGCATCATTGTGCAAGAGAAAGGAAAAGAAAGAAACTTGCGAAGAGAGAAGAGAGAAAGGAAGAGGAAATCGGCGCAAAACCCTAAGGAGAAGAGGGAGAGAGCTTCGCAAGGGAGAAAGGAGAAGAGGAGAGCTCCATAGTTGCTGTGGTTCTTGTACGTGACTCGGAGAAAGAGAGTTTCTACTGTTAAATTAAGGTAAGGGAGTCTCACTCTATAATAGAGAGGATAATGAGTTGTATGTATGTCATAGGCCCTTAATTAGTGTTATTTGATCATTGTATGGTGTTTGAATCGTTGAATTTGATAAATTGCTTGTTGAAATCGATTTGGGGCTTAAGTTAGGGTTTATAACATGAAATTTTGTAATTTGTGGTGTGTTTGATGATTGAGCATGCAATTGATTGTTTGAATATGAAATTAGGAGTATTAGAATGATTATTGAGTGAATTGGTTTGGAAGAATTTGAGGAAATTGGGATTTTGGAGTTTGGGGCGCCAATGTGCTCGGATTCGCGCCCAATAATTGCTCATGGGTCAGGTTGTGAGTTTGTGCAGGAATGTCACTGCCAGGGCGCCATATTGCTGAGAAAATGGCGCTCAGGTTATCTTGCTCATGTCTTTGGGGTTGCACACAGTGTGCGAGTGTTCTTGCGCTCGCGCCAAGTTCTTTGGGAAATGGCGCCCAGTGCACCGCTTTTGAGTCTTTGTGAGTGTGTGTTTGCCGTCCCGCGCGCTGAATGTGGGTATTTTGGGGCCCGGGAGTGAAACTTGTATTTCGGGCACATTTTCTCGTGCAAATTTTGTATTCACCGCCCAAATTCAATTTTAAGTGTTTTGGCTCGAGTGGTTTTCTCAAGTTGCGTGTGTTATTTTGAAAATGTCCCGGTGGGGTGGTTTTGTGTGTGTAAATGGGGTGGGTTGAGGGCAACTCACATTTCTGAACATATTTTACTGTGCCAAATTTTGTATTCACCTGCCCAAATTCAATTTTAAGTGTTTTGGCTCGAGTGGTTTCCTGGTTACAGGTGTTGTTTTAAAAATGTCTCGGTGGGGGTGACTTGGTGTGTGTAAATGGGGTGGCTGGGGTGAAACTTACTTTCTGGGCATATTTCACCGTGCCATATTTTGTATTTACCTGCCCAAAAACATTTTTAAACATTTTGGCTCGGGTGGTTTTTGGTTTGCAAGTGTTGTGGGTACTGGGTCAGTTGGGGGGCGCCAAACTGTGCTGCCCAGGGCGCCTAGGCTGGTGCCTGTGTCTAAGACTGTGTCTCAGTTTGTGTCTTAGTTTGTGTCTAGGTCTGTGTTGCCCAGAGGGGCGCCAGATTGCTAGAAAAGTGGCGCCCAGTGGCTGTGTTGCCACAGGGGGCGCCAAAGTGCTGAGTTTCTGGCGCCTAGTCTTTGTGTTGCACCAGGGGGCGCCAGAATGTGGGGAAAATGGCGCCTAGTGCTGCCAAGTGCCTAAGAGTGTGCTGTTTTGGTCCCTAGGTGACAGTTTGGTCCCTAGATGAATGTTTTGGTCCTAAATGGTGGTTTAGGTCCTTGAGTGAGGTTGAGTCCTCTAGATGAGATTAGTCCTTGGGACTTAATGGTGTTGAGAGTGTATAATGAGATGACTGAGAATGCCATGGGGGCATGAGCCGGAGGGCCAAGCCATGAGGGCTATAAAATGAGATAAATACTGAGGTAAGAGTAGGGCGTGCATTGAGATGTTTTGAGAATGTGTTTGTGCTGTTACATGAAGTCTCATGCATACATTCACCGCTGGTCGTAGAGCTTATAAAATGATTGTGAAGCTCGAGGCGCGGCGGAGGAGCCAGTCATGAGGACTCCATTATTGATGAGAATGCCGGAGGGCAAATATTGAGAACGCCGGAGGGCAAATGGTACCACATGCATAACTACATTGCATACATTCTCATGAGCGCATGAATGTTATTGAGTGATGATTGGTGTGCTTGATTATGCTATGAACTGTGATTGTATATATTGCTTATTATCACTTTTATTATATAGTTCGAGACTCACCCTTTCATTGTTGTTTACCACGGTAGTCATGAGTGAGGGCTTTCTACCTTCACTACTCCCTAGTCGGTCTTCTCTCGATACGTAGCTCCTGTGGGGTTGGGGTTTAGGCCGTTGTTTATCTTGTTTTGCTCATCGTTGAGCTTTCATCTTTATTACACTATGTATTGTTGAGACTTGAGGATTTCTCTTTTGAGCTGTATTTTTATTCTGCTGCATGACATGAGTTTATATCCCACGTTTGTATGGTGTTACGTATTGATTTTTATTTATGAGCTGAATTGGCTGGCTGAGTTGTTTTAAGAGTTAAATGTAGCATTCCATTTAATGAAAAATGATTTTTAAATACTCTGATTTTGATTTAAATTACCGGGTAGAAATGGGGTGTTACAACCTCTCACTAGATCGTCGGAGTGTCTTTGCAGGTACCACCCGAGGTGCTCAACGCGTGAAGCCAGGACCGGTCCTTTCACTCATACAACGACCGGCCCACTTGACAAGACAACAACCACTTCAACACTTCATTGGTCAAGGTACGATCACTTTTCTTTCATGTATGGTATTTGGATTACTCCTTATCATTCTGTAAAGATGCTCAACATGAGCTAAACACTTTGTAGTTGAGTTGTTGTTTTGTTAGTTCCTTTTTTTTCATGTATGGTATTTGGATTACTCCTTATCATTCTGTAAAGATGCTCAACATGTATGTTTTCTTGTAGTTGAGGTTGGCCTCTTAAAATAGGTAGATTCATAGGTTCAGACATGGTCAATGAAAAGAACTCAAAGATTTATATGAATGAACAATGTACTAAAGACATTTAGGCATCTTTATCTAAGTCTAGACATAGAATGGATAATAGTTCGTAGAACATTGCTGTGGGTGCTTAAAATACAGGAGTGGGCCTATTTAAAACCTAGACATAGTACCTCTTATACTTGAAACTCTGACGTTTTGTGCTGAAAAGCATAGCTCTTTTGCAACAGCGTTCAAACGTGGCCACGTCTATACAAAATAACATTTGTACGCTATACGTGTAAACGTTATAACGTCTGACTAGAAAGGATTTACTTACATGCAAACAACTCAACTCATCTCTCATCCATAATCACAACCAACATTTGTTTACTTGCTTTATTCACATTCTTAGCATTAAAACCAACTCTTATTGCCGATTTGTTACTTGATTCTCTTGTGTTTTGAAGCCTTGAACTCTTGAAAGTAACCCAATCCTCGTGGGAACGATCTCGTACTTAACAGCACTTTATTACTTGTACGATATGTATACTTGCACTCTATTTGCGAAGACCACACGAACGCAACACCTGACAGTGACATCCCTGCCCACGCACCACACAGCACATGAACAGTACACAGGGCACCATTTCCCTAGAACATTGGCGCCCAGACAGCACACACACTCACACCCACCCTGCAACAGTGACCCAGGCGCCATTTCTCTAGGGAATTGGCGCCCTGTACAACAACACAACACAGAACCTCACTGCTACAGTACCACAGGCGCCACTTCTCTAGGAAATTGGCGCCCTAGGGTACCTAAAGGGTCCTAACTCAATTTTATCCAATTTGTTTCAACCCTAATCATCAAATACAACCCCAATACACTCTATAATCATGCCAACACATTCAATTTCACATTATACACATCAAATCATGCATCAAAACGAAATCAAATTCATAAAACCCTAACATGACGCCCTAAATCGATTTCATGCTTTATTTCACTTTCAAATTCATCAAAACAACATACAACCATCAAATTCATCATCAACAAATACTAATAAGGACTCTATGACCTATATACGACCTATTATACTCCCTATTATAGAGTGACACTCCCCTTAACTTGAATTCAACCGTAGAAAACCTTCTGTAACATCCCAAAATTTCCTTAATTTGGTGATTTAGAGCAAATCTAGCTATTAGGGGTAGAATCGTAATTTTAAACAAGAATTAAGAAAATGTGGGACTATCTAATTATGACTAATATTTAATTGACTAGTTTATTTGAGGTTCTTGTTAAGACCAAATAGTAAATTAGAATAATTAAATAAAGGCTCATTGAGTAGTAGTATTTTAACAAATCTTGCCTTACATCCCACCATACACCACATTTGCTCACAACTCACCCTAGCACTCCCACTTTTCCTCATTCCCTTTCCCTATTGCACGCTGAAAGGAAAAGAAAGAGAAGAGGGAACGAGAAAACAGAAAAGAGAACGCGAACGGGAGAGAAAGAGAAGGAAGAGGGAGAACCGAGAGAAAGAGAAGGAAGAGAGAGAACCGAGAGAAGGAGAAGGAAGAGAGAGAAACCGAGAGAAGGAGAAGGAAGAGGGAGAACCGAGAGAAGGAGAAGGAACGAGAGAGAGAGAGAGACAGAATGCGAGAGAGAGAGAGAGAGCAGCAGAGAGAGGGAGTGAGAGAGACAACCAAGGTGGAGCTCAAACAAAGACAGCACTAGGTTCAAGCTATTGAAGAAAGGAGATGGAGATTGAAGCTTAGGCAACTTCCATGGAAGATGGCTAGGGTTCCAATTCTCAAATTGGGGGTTTTCACCCTAAAGCTTCTAAGGAACAATAGGTAACATAGAATCCCCTTTTTAAAACCTCTCTTAGGTGTGCTTAGGGATTTGATTCATTTTGTATGTTGGGTAGTAGCAACTGTCTACATGATTTTGTTTAGATAAATGAATGGTGGATATGAATGCAAGATGTTTGATTTAATTATTGTTTGAGAAATTCAACTTTGAGATATGTGGATGTTGTTGTGATGAAATGATTTGTTTTAGAAGTTATGTGAATTATGGTTAGTGGGTTATAATTAAGTGTAATATGTTGTGTTTGGCTGCTGGTTGGAGGTTAGTTTAGATGGAGATTGTAAAGCAAAGGGTGAGGTGTTGTCCCTTAAATCTGCTTTACGCTCTTCTAGTATTTTGCTCATAACTTCTGCTGCACATACTGTTTTGTGTTGATTTTTGTTTCAGTAGAAACTAGATTGAGTTTACTTCATAATGGACCCCTAAAGCACATAATTACATCAAGAATTGGTAGAGAAATCTGTGGTACAAATTACACATAAGAGCTCTAACTCGTATAGACCCTACTGCAGTAAATTGAGAATAACTCTCTGTATAAAGCTTAGATTGAAAATGTGTTTGTATCTTTGGAAACTAGACTAAATTCCCTTCAATTAGGACATCTATTTTGCGGCATTTGGTTAAGAATTGGTAGAGAAAATCAGGTTATAATTTGAGCAATATGTTTTGTCTTGTTTGTGCACCTATGCATATTCTTTTAATAAACTGTACTATTTGGTTGGTTATTTTGAAAAATAAAAATCATATTCATAATATAGACATCTTAAGCTTTCCAACGGGTGGTCATTGGATCAAATCGACACCGCTTTGATATTTTAATAAAATCACCGGTTGATGTACTGATGCTGAAAACTCTGCACAAATGATTATGAGCATAAAGACACTTGAATTGTGTAGAATGAGTTCCTATGTGTTTTAAATTCTTACCAAACATGATTGTTACATGAATTACCTTTGGCATAGAGTACTTGTGGGAGTAGCTAATCTATGAAGTGGAAATCTTTATTTTCATATATTCAATTTGTTGTGACTCTTGGATTTCAAGTTTTGATGAATTATTATTTGGTACATATTTGATTTGATGTTTTGGTTATATATATTGTGAAACTATCTATATATTATTGATTTTGAGGCGGGAGCCTATTATTGATTATCAAAGGGGAGCCTATTATTGATATTTTAAGGCGGGAGCCTATTATTGATATTCGAGGCGGGAGCCTATTATTGATTTTGAGGCGGGAGCCTATTATTGCTATTTTCAAAGTGGGAGCCTATGATTTACATTTATCGGCGGGAGCCTATTTTCGCTCAGTATAAGTGTCTTGTTTATGATATCTCGTGATATACGCGCATACGAAATCTTATTGTTATCTTTTTATGCAAGGTGGTCCTTGTCCTATATTGTGTTTCTTTCATTATCATCTAAGAGTTGTATTTGAATGGAAAACGGTTGTATGTGATTTAGACTTTCTATTTTTGTAGAGAGGATTTTCCATACCTCGCACACGGATATGGCTGGAAACATCAAGTAAATTCTTTTCATATATTCTTTGTTACTGAGTTGCAAAACTCACTATGTTTGGGGTGATGTTTCCAGGTAGCAGGTAACATTGGAAAGCTGAAGAGTATATCTGGATTGCTCGTCAGTAGTCCAATGTAGAGTGTCGATCACCTGGATCACGGTCGAGTCCTAGTTTCAAAGGATCTTATTGTGGCTAAGCTAGTTGTGTTAGGCTAGATTTTGTTTTACATGTGTAAAAAAAAAAATTATGTCTGGACCGGTTATACAGTATATATATATTATTTTGGGATGTCCATATTTCGGAGGAAGTCTTTGTCGAAATTTTGTTAGAAATTTCTTTGAAATATAGGTTATTATAGTTTTGATAAGGTGACCGTTCTTTAGATCAACTTGTTTCTATCGAGGCTTGCCAGATTAGGGTAGTGATCTGTGCGCCGGTCATGGTCCAAATTCGGGTCGTGACAAAGTTGGTATCAGAGCAGTTCGATCCTATCGGACTGTGAGTTATGTGTCTAGAAGTGATCCGACTTAGGATGTCTATCGTTAGTGTTTTGTAGTGTATTTATCCTTTGAAGTCCTTTGATCAAATTGTTGAGGCTGGCCACCTCAACGGGTTGTTCGATGAACGGAAAAGAATAAATACACATGGAGCATTAGGTAAATAACGCTTCCCAAATTAAGATAATATGAGTTTAGAGACTAGTTTTCGTTGAAAGTGAAAGGTAAAATGGAATTGCATGCTTATTATTAGATGATGATAGATTCTAGTATGCTTTTAAAATTGGAGGGGGAAATTGTATAAGCTCATTTTTGTTAGAGGAGATGGCGCTGTAGAAATCATAGTCACATAATTCTTCAAACACATGAAGAATCACAAACCAATTCGCGCGAATTGGTTTGCAATACTTTGGGCGAATTAAGAACCGCTTGATTAAACTTTTGCTAAGTAGCCAACCCGAGAACTTCATGGACCTGTTATAAGGAGAAAAGTCTCTATGCATTGGACTATAGGAAGGTGTCTCATTATCTCGTGATAAATTCAAGGATTCTCCGGATGGTATATTTGGAAGCCTTGCTAATAAAAATGCAAAGCAAAGTGCTAGAAATAAATCAATGGACGTGCTCAAAAGCGACTTAAGGATTTCAGGTTTATCAAACTTTGGAAATATTCCTTCATTAGAAGTAGGGTATAATTGAGGCGTTTATGTAATGTTCACACTTGTCTAGGCCTTCAAACTTCGCTTCTTTAGTCCGTAATCTGTTCATTTGAATGAATTAGTCATGAAACATTGCTCTATATTTGCACAAAATCCAATGTTCCATTACCCCCAATGATAAATTATCTTCATTTGAGGTTATTGTTTCTCGCACTATTTAGGTATGAAATGAATATGGATCATGCTCCCCATTCTGCGCTTTCAGCAGACTTTCTCATAAGATTGAGCATAAATAATTTATTTGGAAGGAGATGAGGGCACTCGTCTTGTGTAAGTTGAAGTCCTCTGTCTGCGTGTATGCAATGTTGAATTACTTTACTTTGCATGAAAAGGAATAGTTGTTAAGCTAAATAAATAGTCCTTTTTGAGCCTTTATAAGTTGTTGAAAGCTAGTTAAGCTAATCCAAACAAGCAAAACACCGTGGTGTGTACTTGATTGTAACTATATTCATAATATGGCACTGTTCTTTGGTGGTCTTGTTATTGCTTTTATCAATTGTTGGCGATTACAATTATAACATTAGCTATGGATCCATTTGTTGTTCTTTGCATATATTCTTCCATAGGCTTGCGAGAGAATATTTAATATGTATATGCGAGAAGCGAGCAACATTGTTAAACAGGTTATATATTGCTTGATGAATACATTTTATATTGATTGATTTTGATTTTACTCTGTACACAAAGAAACAATGGATTTAAATCTTCATAATATTAAGATTCATGCTTTAAGGGTAGTACATTTTGTGACTGGGCATCAAAGGGAAATTTCAAAGAAGTCTTTGATCGGATAAAATTTATCTTTTTCTTCATTGTGTTATGGAAATAAGACTTTCATGACATGGCCATTACTTAGGCTTTCTTTCAAAGATCAGTTGTTTAGAGTGGAAGTATACCATGTTGAGGATTTCAACTAATTTTGGTTGATGAGTGTTGTTTTACGTTCTGCATTTCTCCGCTTGTATATCTAGAAACATATAGTTGTTTTTCTAAACCTTGATTTTGTTTGAGAATTCACTTCAATTTTGTTTATTTTCATAGTTAATTTTGCTTTATTAGTTGATTGGAATCTAGTCTTGTTGTCTTCTTTTGATTGATGGCTGCATACTTTCTAAAATTAGAGGGGAAAATGGAAGGACCTCACATGATTTAAAGATGTAAGAGTCTCAACATGTATCCAAGGTGCATGTCATGTACAATTTACTTTCGTCATACCTTGTCATGACATAAAACTTTTAAGATGGATGATATGATGTGTTGTTGTGATGTATGCTTTTCTTTTCGTTGTCTTCATTATTTGACACCTTTTGGCCTATTTGCTTCCCTTACTAAATATTTAATTACTTGAATTGAACATACGTAGGTGCTTATGTTGTTGTTGTGGTTGTTGCTGTCGCCATTGGAGATTGCGGTGATTGGCGACTTTATAAACCTAATTGATAATGCCGATAATCACCCAAATTTTATTTCATTATGTGCTAACTGTTTTTGTTCGTGTTAGAATAGTTATTTTTAATATATTTTATTGATTATTGATATTTTGTTATGGTTATGAAATTTTAGTTTTTGATTTTTATAAATAATTTGTCATCTCGACGTATATTGTTGATATATTATTTTTTTCGATTAAGGTGTCTACAAGTAGGTCAAGATCTTCTCGATTCCATAGAAGTATAGGTCCATTCCTCCAATTAAGACAACTCTTAATAATATATGCATTGGCCGTGATTCTTCAAAATTGCTTGTTTGTCTTTTCATTTGTAGCATGTGAATAAATACCAATGGATCACGTGGAACCTAACATCAATGTCACATAGAATACCAAAGAAGAGCATTTGGATAATAAGGTCCGATTAGTTTCTTGTTTCATTTATATTATCGGGAGGATAAGGTATGCAAGTAGGTCGAATTTTGGGGACAAAATTCTTAAAAGGTGGGAAGTAATGTAACATCCCAAAATTTCCTTAATTTGGTGATTTAGAGCAAATCTAGCTATTAGGGGGTAGAATCGTAATTTTAAACAAGAATTAAGAAAATGTGGGACTATTTAATTATGACTAATATTTAATTGACTAGTTTATTTGAGGTTCTTGTTAAGACCAAATAGTAAATTAGAATAATTAAATAAAGGCTCATTGAGTAGTAGTATTTTAACAAATCTTGCCTTACATCCCACCATACACCACATTTGCTCACAACTCACCCTAGCACTCCCACTTTTCTCATTCCCTTTCCCTATTGCACATGAAAGGAAAAGAAAGAGAAGAGGAACGAGAAAGCAGAAAAAGAGAACGCGAACGGAGAGAGAAAGAGAAGGAAGAGGAGAACCGAGAGAAAGAGAAGGAAGAGAGAGAACCGAGAGAAGGAGAAGGAAGAGAGAGAAACCGAGAGAGGAGAAGGAAGAGGGGAGAACCGAGAGAAGGAGAAGGAACGAGAGAGAGAGAGAGAGAGAATGCGAGAGAGAGAGAGCAGCAGAGAGAGAGGAGTGAGAGAGACAACCAAGGTGGAGCTCAAACAAAGACAACACTAGGTTCAAGCTATTGAAGAAAGGAGATGGAGATTGAAGCTTAGGCAACTTCCATGGAAGATGGCTAGGGTTCCAATTCTCAAATTGGGGTTTTCACCCTAAAGCTTCTAAGGAACAATAGGTAACATAGAATCCCCTTTTAAAACCTCTCTTAGGTGTGCTTAGGGATTTGATTCATTTTGTATGTTGGGTAGTAGCAACTGTCTACATGATTTTGTTTAGATAAATGAATGGTGGATATGAATGCAAGATGTTTGATTTAATTATTGTTTGAGAAATTCAACTTTGAGATATGTGGATGTTGTTGTGATGAAATGATTTGTTTTAGAAGTTATGTGAATTATGGTTAGTGGGTTATAATTAAGTGTAATATGTTGTGTTTGGTCTTTGGTTGGAGGTTAGTTTAGATGGAGATTGTAAAGCAAAGGGTGAGGTGTTGTCCCTTAAATGCTGCTTTTACGCTCTTCTAGTATTTTGCTCATAACTTCTTTGCACATACTGCTTTGTGTTGATTTTTGTTTCAGTAGAAACTAGATTGAGTTTACTTCATAATGGACCCCTAAAGCACATAATTACATCAAGAATTGGTAGAGAAATCTGTGGTACAAATTACACATAAGAGCTCTAACTCGTATAGACCCTACTGCAGAAATTGAGAATAACTCTCTGTATAAAGCTTAGATTGAAAATGTGTTTGTATCTTTGGAAACTAGACTAAATTCCCTTCAATTAGGACATCTATTTTGCGGCATTTGGTTAAGAATTGGTAGAAAAATCAGGTTATAATTTGAGCAATATGTTTTGTCTTGTTTGTGCACCTATGCATATTCTTTTAATAAACTGTACTATTTGGTTGGTTATTTTGAAAAATAAAAATCATATTCATAATATAGACATCTTAAGCTTTCCAACGGGTGGTCATTGGATCAAATCTGACACCGTTTGATATTTTAATAAAATCACCGAAGTTGATGTACTGATGCTGAAAACTCTGCACAAATGATTATGAGCATAAAGACACTTGAATTGTGTAGAATGAGTTCCTATGTGTTTTAAATTCTTACCAAACATGATTGTTACATGAATTACCTTTGGCATAGAGTACTGTGGGAGTAGCTAATCTATGAAGTGGAAATCTTTATTTTCATATATTCAATTTGTTGTGACTCTTGGATTTCAAGTTTTGATGAATTATTATTTGGTACATATTTGATTTGATGTTTTGGTTATATATATTGTGAAACTATCTATATATTATTGATTTTGAGGCGGGGAGCCTATTATTGATTATCAGGCGGGGAGCCTATTATTGATATTTTAAGGCGGGGAGCCTATTATTGATATTCTGAGGCGGGGAGCCTATTATTGATTTTGAGGCGGGGAGCCTATTATTGCTATTTTCAGGCGGGGATCCTATGATTTACATTTATCAGCGGGGAGCCTATTTTCGCTTACAGATAAGTGTCTTGTTTATGATATCTGTGATATACGCGCACGAAATCTTATTGTTATCTTTTTATGCAAGGTGGTCCTTGTCCTATATTGTGTTTCTTTCATTATCATCTAAGAGTTGTATTTGAATGGAAAACGGTTGTATGTGATTTAGACTTTCTATTTTTGTAGAGAGGATTTTCCATACCTCGCACACGGATATGGCTGGAAACATCAAGTAAATTCTTTTCATATATTCTTTGTTACTGAGTTGCAAAACTCACTATGTTTGGGGTGATGTTTCCAGGTAGCAGGTAACATTGGAAAGCTGAAGAGTATATCTGGATTGCTCGTCAGTAGTCCAATGTAGAGTGTCGATCCACCTGGATCACGGTCGAGTCCTAGTTTCAAAGGATCTTATTGTGGCTAAGCTAGTTGTGTTAGGCTAGATTTTGTTTTACATGTGTAAAAAAAAAAAAAAAATTATGTCTGGACTGGTTATACAGGTATATATATTATTTTGGGATGTCCATATTTCGTAGGAAGTCTTTGTCGAAATTTTGTTAGAAATTTCTTTGAAATATAGGTTATTATAGTTTTGATAAGGTGACCGTTCTTTAGATCAACTTGTTTCTATCGAGGCTTGCCAGATTAGGGTAGTGATCTGTGCGCCGGTCATGGTCCAAATTCGGGTCGTGACACCTTCGTTATAGAGACACCACCAAAACCACAGCAACAAAAGCTCCTTCCTTTCCTTCTTGCTTGGTGCGATGCTCTTCTCTCTTCTCCCTGGGTTGGTGCGCGCTCTCCTCTCCTTTCTCTCTTCTCTCTTCGCAAATTTTCTTTCTTTTTCCACAATGATGCGAAATGCATCACTCCAAGGAGCCTAAGTCATTGGGCTTGGGCTCCTGGGCCAATACTTGCAGTTCCGGTATTTCCAATACCACTCCCTTCAATTAAATAAAATACTACTATATTATAATTAAATATAATTAAAAAAATAGTGCAACACTTTAAATAATTTAATCAATTACTTAATTAAATCATTTAGGGTGTTACATCTTCTGTCAGAATCTTGCAGTACTCGACAAACTCACACACCATGGCCGGAGTGTTGAAAGGGTTCATTTCGGCTTCAACTCTTTTTAGCTTCTTGGGAACATCCCTCACAACTTGGTTAGCTAGCCCTGATAGCTTTGAAAATTTGCTCCTCCAAAGCTGAATCTCATCCCTTAGCTCCCTGACGATCTCTTGGTCTTCTGTTCTGCCAATTAATGTCATGAAACGTTTCTCCCAACACTGGCTTTCTGCTTTCACTTGCCCATAAGATTCCCTTAGACATCAGAGATCCATCTTCAATTCTTCCGACCTTCTTTGTTCAAACCCTAAAGTTTGTTGATACTCTTTCAAGATCCCTATGATAGACTCTCTATCTTGCCTGATGCTTTTCACTTGGTTCTCCAATTCAAACTTCATCACTTGGAATTCCTCTTTTGACTTAGTTAGTGCATCTCTAACCATTTTCTCATTTCCCCATGACTTGGCGTATAGTTTCTTCCATTCACTTGCTTCTGCCACAGCCTCATTCATCTTTGAGGCGCACCTCTTTACTTCCTCTTTAACACCTTTCAAATGCTTCTGAATTTCCCTCTTGCACTCTTCTTCTATTTCAAGTTTCCTATTGGTTGCTTCAATAGCTGCGGTTTGGAGAGCATTTTCATTTTATAGCTTCCGCTTGTCTTGCATCACCTTTCCCAATCTATTTTGCAAAGCCCTTTTCTCTTCTTCCACTTTAGATAAGGCCAACTTAGCCTCTTCTAGTTCTTCAATGAGGGGAACGTGAGGTTCTAGTATTTTCTCTTCAAGTGATGACACCTTTTGGTTGGATGATCGAGTTTCCTTAATCCTCTTTTCAAGCCATTGAGTGAAGGAGATAGCAGTGGTCCTTTTAGATAACTCGCCTTTGTCTTTCCGCACCACTGTTTCTCAAGCTTGCAAGACTCGCCGAAGTAAGTCATCGTCTTTAGGGATCCCCGCATGGAGGTAAAAACGAGACAGCATAGCTTCTGAGGGTGAGTCCCGCATAGGGTACCCGAGTTGTCTCAAGGTCAAAGATGGGTTATAATTGATGCATCCCTGCGTTCCCATGAGAGGAACGTTCTGGAAACTGCCACATTGGAATATCACTGAGGGTTTATCTTCCCAACACTTGTGCGAGAACCATATAATTTGAAGAGCATCGAGGTTCTTAAAAGTATCATTCCACTCCTGAGGGCTCATAGTCTTCGGATTGCAACCCAAGGCATAGGAAAGCAAATCCCCAACATCCCTTTTGTTAATGCATACATGACTGATCAACCAAGCGTATAGCACAGGGAAGGAACAACACATCTTATCCTTTCGGAACTCATGATGGCGGGTGAAGGCACAATAGGTCTCTGCGAGAATAGCGGGAACCGGATTAATGGGACTTTTTGCACTCTTGAAAGCTAGGAACACACTAATAGCGGTTTCATCTATATGTTTCTCAATCTGAGGGAAAAGAACAATGCCGAAGATGGTCAAAGCTAGTACTTGCTTGAAAGAAACCCAATCATCTGATACTACATAACTAGTCACCAAACTCTCAAAGTACTCATGAGGAAATCCAAATATCTTGTTACGCTCAACTTTGTGGGACCGCACTTCTTCTACACTGATTTGTAAAAAGGAAGTAAACTTCTCATCTGAATAATATTGCCCCTGATGCTGGTAAGGTCTAACCTCTGAACGATCAAAACCCAGAATCTTCTCATACTCCTCTAGGGTAGGTGCCATTTGGAAGTTCTTGAAAAGAAAACACCTAACTTCTGATTCATAGAACCAACATAGGGCACGCGATGGCACTCTCTTGTACTTCTAATCAGAATAACTTGCGGATGTTCCCATAAGTCTTGCGGATGGGAACCTCGAATTGAATGCGGTTTACCTTTTGATTTCATATTGCTTCTTATACACCTATGACAAGGTTCGGTGTTATGTTGCGATCTCCGGCACACAAAGTTTAACGCATGAGGAATGCAAATGATGAAAGTTTTTTTTTCTAAATTTTGTTAGATGCAAATGCAATGGTGCAAAATGATGTGAATGCGAAATGATGTGGATGTGAAATGATGTGTTATTTATACGGAAAAAGGGTAAGAAAATGAGGTTATTGGTGGTACTCAACATTTTCAAAGATGCATGCTACATGCTGTAACACCCCAAAATAATTCAATTAATTAACTTAGTTGAGTTATTAAGGGTTTGCAACACTTTAACTTTTAAGTCAAATAATTTATTAAGTGAGTGTTAAACATGTGTTACCCTTAGTAAAGTGTCTAAGTAGGAGAGGGTGTGGGAAGTGGAAGCCCACGGCCTAAACAAGGCCAAGGCCCATTTAAGTCCCTTTAGGACACATTAAATGGTGCCTTCGAAGGGAACATTCCCATTGAGTTCAAAAATTTAGTTAAGTTACCAAATTGAGAAGTAGAGAGAGAAGTGAGACCGAAGAGAGAAGGAGGAGAAAACGAGCGTGGAGAGTCCAAGCTAGGAGAGGAGAGGAGAGCTTTGTTGCTGTAGTTACTTGGAGAGTGAAGGAATCTCATTCTTCTCAAGTCATTAAGGTTAGGGGGTCTTCTAAGACTTGTAATGTTTTGTGTTGTTTGCATTTTGGTGTGAGTGGTTTCTGAATCACCTTGCATGCATGTTTTATGTGTTGATCTTAACATGTTTTGTTGTGTTCTTGCCTTTTTATGTGATTTGTGGTGAGGAACGACGGTGGATCAACCTGGGAAGAGAGAGGAGTGTAACACTCTCTCTGTTCTGAGTGGTATGAAGAGAGAGCAGTGCATGGTGAGCTGAAAATGAGCTTGCATGTAGAGTTAAGGAAAGGATCGGGGAAGTAGAGTGAGTATACGAGTGTGAGTGAGTGTGGTGAGCTAGAAATGAGCTTGCATGTTGAGTCTAACTTAAGAAACAGAGTAAAGGAGTGAAATGGGAGTTAAGCGCCTTATTTACGCGCGTAAAACCGAAGTGTTCTTCAGCTAGAATGAGAGAAACCGAGTTGAGGGAAGTCAACGTCTAGCTGTGTCTTAGTTGAGGGTCTATTGGTGAGTTTGAGGGTGAGTATGTGTCTAAATATCATAAGCGAAGGGTAAGGACGCCTAAAACGAAGTGTAGCTGTTTCGCCTTAAGATTACCGAGCTGTAGAGATAGTGAACCGAGGTGAAACGCCCAAGTGCCTAAGTATAGGTGAGCTGAACCAGGGGACACTAAGGAGTGAATTCCCATGACTTAGGTGATTTTGGTGTAAGGTAGTGCTTAACTGTGAGCACGTTACCGAGTTGAGGGTTGAGTGTGTTTAGCCAAGGCACACACATAGTGTGCCGAGGTGATGTCGAGGGTTTAGCCGAGGTACACATATAGTGTGCCGATGTGATGATTTAGGCGCCAATGTTGTCTACCACATTGTGGAACGCCACTGTGAGTGCCATTTAGCACCAATGTGTATAAGTGTTGGAGCGATTAAGTCCATTTTGGTCCTTAGGGGACAAGTTGGTCCCTAAGTGTAGTTGTGGTCCTCGGTGTGACACTTAGTCCACTGTGAGTGCCGAGGTGATTAAGAGGTGCCGAGGTGACTGAGAGGTCGGTTGTAGGTCCTAGGGTGATTCTACCCTGTTGTTGTAGGTCGACCTTAGCACCGAGATAATGTCTAAGTGGTGTAGACGTCATGTGAGCGACGGAGTATAACGACGGAGTAGAACGACGGTGAACGACGGTGTAAACTTTCACATACCCTATGATTTGATTTGTGTGTGATTGTATTTGTCATGAGTCACATGTTCATGTGCATATAACGACGGAGGAGGTCTCGGCCTCGGATATGGTAAGACTTCGGTCTCCATATCAAAATAACGACGGAGTTAACGACGGAGAATGCCGACAAGGCTAAATAACGACGGTGGAGGTACCTCTCATGCATAAGGCCACTGTGGTTGGGTTGCATTTCATGCATACATGACATGATTCAATATGTTTGAGCTGATTGATGATGTGTGTGATTGTTTTTGAGCTATCGGTGAGTGGCTTTATTAGCTGAACCGAGGTGCTTTTAGTGCCATTTCTAACCTTATGTTTTATTCCCATTATATTACTTGTGTTAAGAGACTCACCCTAGCTGCTTTTGTTGCCTGCTCTCGTGGCAACTTGCAGTGTGCGCATGAGTGATGGTAGGCCTAGCTCTGTTGGTCGTGGTTCGCTCTGGTCATGTATGTTGCGCCAAAAATCCGGTTTGGGACTTCTCGATTGTACAACGTGAAAATTGTGAAGCCGCCACTAATATTTTAATTTTTAGACCAAAACATTAGAAAAGGTCTTTTTACAAAAGGCGGGTGGTCTTTCAAAATGAAATGTAGGTTCTGGGGCTCGGTTAGGTGTGGGAAGGTGTTAGCACTCGCACCTCCTTTCTACCGAAAGGGAACCATTAATTCGATGTGTGGTTTAGATTGTTTGATTTGAGATAACTTTTGTTCTACTTCTTTTCTTTTCCTTTTTTATTTGAAAGAGTTTTATAGAAGACAAGGGAGAAAGGAGTCTTTTTGAGATTTTTGAAAAGCGAGACTAAACTAAGGTTTTTTGAAAGTGAGCTTGACGGGATATGACCCGGTCCTACGTACCCTCAATGACTGAGGGATCAAAGCTACGTAGTTCTTAATTCTTTGGTTTGTGATTTTTTGAAAGCGAGCTTGACGGGATATGACCCGGTCCTACGTACCCTCATTGACTGAGGGATCAAAGCTACGTAGTTCTTAATTCTTTATTTTGATTTTTTTGAAAGCGAGCTTGACGGGATATGACCCGGTCCTACGTACCCTCAATGATTGAGGGATCAAAGCTACGTAGTTCTTAGTCCTTAATTTTTGAGAAAAAATCTGTGTTTTGTTTTTATCTTATCTTTTGGGTTTTTGGAAATATGACTCAAGCGTTCATGAATACCAAACAAGCAATGGCTTCGAGTGGCGTTCACTATTAACTTGAAAGAAAAGTGTTGGAACCGATAATCAGTCGAGCAATTACTCAAGTGATTACCAGTCGCAACGTTTTATTATCTTTTTGAAATTGTTTTGGAAAAGGATGAATCTTAGTGATAATTACCACTAACGACTCATATTGTTTTTGAGTTTTTAACTAACTTGTATTTGATTAAGGTGTGGAGTCTTCATGATAGTCAAACAAGCAAAGGCTTCGAGTGACTACTACCACTAGTAGCTCCATCATTAACGATCAAACAAGCAATGGCTTCGGAGTGATGGCTAATGATTTGCTTATGAAAAATGCCTTAGGTTTTTATTTGAAAACATTTGATTTTGGACTTGAAAAGAAAGTAGAACATAACAAATCTTTTTTTTATTCCAAACCGAGACGCAACAAATGCGAATTCATAAGCAAAAGTGAATAACAATTTGATATCTTGTGTTGCAGGTTAAGTTTTGATGATGAAGCATTCCTAAATAAAGTGACAAAAAGGAATTCCAAGGCACAACCAGCTCAAGAAGTAAGTCTATGTCAAGGGTAGTCCCTAGGAAGTCGGGTCGTGTCTTAGGAATGAATGTAAACCACTTTTGAGGATCAGCTCAAATCACACCACACACTAGCACTCACCATGAACCAAACATTTGTTTTCAATTGATAAAAGCATTTTAAATAGGTTAGGCACTTGTTTTTAAAGAAATAGATTAATGGCTTAATGTCTTACAAGAAATTGTTTTTGAACTAAAGAATATTCTTGATTTGGTATTTTAAAGCTAGAAATCGATTGATCACTCATTTCCACAAGCAAGCAATCGATTGATCACTCACTTCCACAAGCAAGCAATCGATTGATCACTTGTTTCCACAAGCAAGCAATCGATTGATCACTTACTTCCACAAGCAAGGAATCGATTATTCACTTACTTTGAAGCACACAATCGATTCATGGCTTATTGGTTTTAAAAGAAGAATCGATTCATGGCTTCTTATCTTAAAGGAAACAATCGATTCCTTACCTACTTGTTTAAAGCACAAAATCGATTCTTACCTTGTTTTTAAAGCTCATAATCGATTTCCAACAATAGTTATATAAGCCACTAATCGATTATTCACTTATCCATAAACTATTCCAACGGTCATATTTTTACGATCTCTATAAATAGAGACTTAGGGCTTCACGCTTCAAAAACAACCTACATTTTCTCAAAAAGCATCGCATACCACTGCACATCTCACTTTCCATCTTTTTGAGCTGATCTCTCTCAAGGGTTAGGTTGGGAATCTTCAAGTTGTTGTATTCACCTTCTTAGAGGTATTGTTATTTTTCTTGTAATTTGATTTTACTGTAATTGGTTTTTCTAGAGAGTGGGGAATCTCTCTAGGGTTTTGATTGCAACAAGGGTGGGGTATCTCTTGTTTGTAAATTGGTTGTACTAGAGAGTGGGGTATCTCTCTAGGGTGTTTGATTGTAACAAGGGTGGGGTATCTCTTGTTTGTCAATTGTAATTGTTTTGAGGGCTCTTGCACAAAGGTGGGGGATCCTAAGTGTGAAGAGTGCCTGAGTTTTGTAAGGGTTTGAAAGCACCCGTTTTAAGCTTTGTTTTGATAGTGAAAATCTCACAAAGGGTTTGTGAGGACTGGAGTAGGTCACTAGGAGGTGGCTGAACCAAAGATAAATCTCTTGTGTTCTTTCTATGTTTATATTTCTAATTCGTTCATTTCATAAACCTGCGCGGAAATTAATCTAAGTCATCAAAAGGGGAAAAGTTTTTAAAATCTCAATTCACCCCCCCTCTTGAGACTGAAGCCACTTGGTAACAAGTGGTATCAGAGCTAGACTCTTGTTTAAAGGGCCTAGCAGCTTCAAGAGAAATGGCTTCAGGTTGGTCTACGCAAGAGGGTGCATCTCTTACCCGTCCTCCGGGATTCAACGGGAAAGATTATGCATATTGGAAAGAAAGAATGAGAATATTCATTGAAGGGGTAGATATAGATGTATGGGATGCTGTGGAAAATGGACCCTATGTCCCCACACACTTGGTAAACGGTATTCTCACTGTCAAAGAAAGAGCTGAATGGACTGATGCTGATAAGAAAAAGGTTCAACACAATCTCCGGGCCAAAAACATCATTACTTCCGCACTAAGCCCCGATGAGTTCTTCAGAGTATCAAACTGCAAAACTGCTCAAGAAATGTGGGACAATCTTCAAGTCACTCATGAAGGTACCAATGAGGTAAAAAGAGCAAGAACAAACACTCTTATCCGAGAATATGAACTTTTCAGAATGAATCAAGGAGAAACTATACAAGAAATGCAAAAGAGGTTTACTCACATAGTGAATCAACTGGGCTCATTAGGAAAATCATTTCCTGCAGAAAGACTTGATCAACAAAGTCCTGAGATGTCTAAACAGAGAATGGCAACCAAAAGTAATCGCTATAGCCGAATCAAGGAATTTAGCTACAATGAAACTTGCCACTCTTTTTGGGAAACTACAAGAGCACGAGTTGGAGCTCACTGCCTAGCTGAACATGAAGAAAAAGACAAGAAAAATAAAAGCTTAGCTCTCAAGGCTTCTAGTTCAAATCCAACCGATGATAGTGATGATTCGTAAAAATGAAGATGATGAAGACGATGAGTATATGGATCTAATGGTTAGAAAATTCAAAAGTTCATGAGAAGGAAAAGCTTCCCAAGAAGAATTCTTCACCCAAAAGAGTCTCAAGCAATGAAAACTTCTCAAGTCCACCAACTTGCTACGAATGTGGAAAATCCGGACACATGAAGATGGAGTGCCCGAACTTACAAAGAAAAAAATCACAAAGTCTAAGAAAAGGTATCCAAAGGAAACAAGGGTAGAAAAGCTTACATAGCATGGGAAGAAAATGACATGGACTCATCAGATGATTCAGAAAGTGAAGAAGCTCAAATTGCTCTCATGGTCGACCACGACAGTGAAAATGAAACTGAGGTAGATTCTAACTCTGAAACTTCACAAAATGCATATGATGAATTACATGAAGCATTTCTTGAATTGCATAATGATTCTTTGAAATTAGCTAAAGCACTAACCCAATCAAAGAAAATTGTTGCTCATCTTCAAAATGAAGTTATTGCTTTAACTAAGGAAAGATTAGAACTTAGAAATGAAAATCATAGTCTTGGTTGCTTTAAAGAAAATTATGTATGTGATAAGTGTGCTGAATATGAAAAGAAAATTCATGAGCTTGAATGGACAATAGGAAAAATGTCCAACATACAACATGTGCATCCTAGGTCTCCAAGAAATAATTTCACAATAGACATGTGCATTATAGACCTAAGCTCATTACTAGTCCATATATTAGATGTTATTACTGTGCGAGACTAGGACATACTGCATCTGTGTGCATGGCTAGAAGAAGACAAGTTGTGAAAAAGGTGTGGGTTCCCAAAGGGACTCTACCAAGTACTAACCCACAAGGACCCAAAGAAATTTGGGTACCAAAATTTGCAACTTGATCTTATTGCAGGTATGCTTCAAGGTATGGGGGAAAATCAATACCTTGATAGCAAATGCTCAAAGCACGTGGATGAAAGATATGACAAAGCTCTTAATACTCACCCCCGTAAAAAGCGGTCATGTGACTTGTGATAACAAAGAAAAGAGGAAGAATCCTTGGTGATGGTAAGATTGGTAAAAAGTTATCCACCTCTATTGACATTGTGCTTTATGTAGAATATATTAAGCATAAGTTACTGAGCATTAGACATATATGTGATCATCACTGTTTGATTTTGTTTTATGCGCCATTGAGGACTAATCAATAAGCTAGTTATAATAATAGTAAATAGAGTAAACAACAACATCTCAACTACGATTGTCGATATAAATCACATTAATCTATAGAAGAACCCGTTCAACATTCTAGAACTAAGCATATAGACTTTAGACATCATTTTCTTAACGCATCATGTTCAAAAAGGTGATTATGTGATTGTTTAGTTGAGCATTCAAAATCGCTAAGTGATATTTTTACAAAACCATTGCAAAAAGAAAATTTATTTTTCATTCAAGAAAACTTGGAGTCATTAAGTTATCATTTAGTTTGAATGAAATATGAACTGTTGATTGAATTATGTTTGGCTATCTTGTGTTGAAACTCGACTCCCATGTCATTTTGTGGTTTATGCCTATTTTTAAAAATGCAATGGACTCGCTGTTACTATGAGCTGCGTTTTCGACTCACCAACTATGTTTCGCATTAACCCTTTTGATCATGACAAAAAGGGGGAGAAATATAGGATTGTCACTTTGCATTTAGATAGGGGGAGCATCAAGTAAGGGGGAGTCTAGATACATATCATTAATATTAGTGCATTGTTTTGCTTGATGAACTAACCTCCCACCTAAGATGAATCAAAATTTTGTCATCATCAAAAAGGGGGAGAATGTGGATATCTTGTGTTGCAGGTTAAGTTTTGATGATGAAGCATTCCTAAATAAAGTGACAAAAGGAATTCCAAGGCACAACCAGCTCAAGAAGTAAGTCTATGTCAAGGGTAGTCCCTAGGAAGTCGGGTCGTGTCTTAGGAATGAATGTAAACCACTTTTGAGGATCAGCTCAAATCACACCACACACTAGCACTCACCATGAACCAAACATTTGTTTTCAATTGATAAAAGCATTTTAAATAGGTTAGGCACTTGTTTTTAAAGAAATAGATTAATGGCTTAATGTCTTACAAGAAATTGTTTTTGAACTAAAGAATATTCTTGATTTGGTATTTTAAAGCTAGAAATCGATTGATCACTCATTTCCACAAGCAAGCAATCGATTGATCACTCACTTCCACAAGCAAGCAATCGATTGATCACTTGTTTCCACAAGCAAGCAATCGATTGATCACTTACTTCCACAAGCAAGGAATCGATTATTCACTTACTTTGAAGCACACAATCGATTCATGGCTTATTGGTTTTAAAAGAAGAATCGATTCATGGCTTCTTATCTTAAAGGAAACAATCGATTCCTTACCTACTTGTTTAAAGCACAAAATCGATTCTTACCTTGTTTTTAAAGCTCATAATCGATTTCCAACAATAGTTATATAAGCCACTAATCGATTATTCACTTATCCATAAACTATTCCAACGGTCATATTTTTACGATCTCTATAAATAGAGACTTAGGGCTTCACGCTCGAAAACAACCTACATTTTCTCAAAAAGCATCGCATACCACTGCACATCTCACTTTCCATCTTTTTGAGCTGATCTCTCTCAAGGGTTAGGTTGGGAATCTTCAAGTTGTTGTATTCACCTTCTTAGAGGTATTGTTATTTTTCTTGTAATTTGATTTTACTGTAATTGGTTTTTCTAGAGAGTGAGGAATCTCTCTAGGGTTTTGATTGCAACAAGGGTGGGGTATCTCTTGTTTGTAAATTGGTTGTGCTAGAGAGTGGGGTATCTCTCTAGGGTGTTTGATTGTAACAAGGGTGGGGTATCTCTTGTTTGTCAATTGTAATTGTTTTGAGGGCTCTTGCACAAAGGTGGGGGATCCTAAGTGTGAAGAGTGCCTCGAGTTTTGTGGGGGTTTGAAAGCACCCGCTTTAAGCTTTGTTTTGATAGTGAAAATCTCACAAAGGGTTTGTGAGGACTGGAGTAGGTCACTAGGAGGTGGCTGAACCAAAGATAAATCTCTTGTGTTCTTTATCGTTTATATTTCTAATTGCTCATTTCATAAACTCATGGAAATTAATCTAAGTCATCAAAAGGGAAAAGTTTTTAAAATCTCAATTCACCCCCCCTCTTGAGACTGAAGCCACTTGGTAACACAATTAATACACAAGAGTATCATGATGCATAAATCTAAGCTAACATGTGAAATTGCAAGACAAGTATCAAGCAAGGCATGTATTTATTTAACCTAAAAAACAATCTAGCAACCTAAACCTTAAATCTAAGCCTTAACCTAAAGGTACACATGGTGGAACCAAAACCCTAAATCAAACCCTCATTATGAACCAAGCAATAGAAGAGATTTATTCAATGAAAATAGGCCCATGGCCAAAACTAAACATGCAAGGAAAACTTTGAGCATTAAGTAAAAATCTATGGTTATCTTACAAGACTTAATAGGAGATAAAGTAAAAGGTGAAAGGACAACTTATGCAAAATTAAATCAATTGAATCCTTCCTAGCCATCCTCACCACTTTGAATTTGAATATTCTAAACACTTTGTGGAGTCATTTGGCAAGATCATCAACAACATAACAATAACATAATTAAGTCACAAGGACACTAACATTTAAACTAGACTTGAATCCTTTCTTGCAATCTTCACCACTTTAAATCAAAAGTACTAGGTACTTAGTGGGAATCCCCTTGCAAGATCATCAAAAATCAAACTAAACCTAATTTATTGCACACAATGCGAAATGAACATGACATTAAACTAGGAAATAAATTTGAATCCCTTCTTGCAATCTTCACCACTTTAAATTAAAAGTACTAAGTACTTAGTGGTGAATCCTTTTGCAAGATCATCAATAACTAAACCAAGAAACATATCAAAACCAAATGAAACCTAATTTATTAAAGCATATGCGAAATGAACATGGTATTAAACTCTAAAAATGAACTTGAATCCTTTCTTGCAATCTTCACCACTTTAAATCAAAAGTACCAAGTACTTAGTGGTGAATCCCTTTGCAAGATCATCAACAATCAAACCAAGAAACATATTAAAATCAAATAAGACCTAATTTATTCACAATATGCGAAATGTGTATGATATTAAACTATAAAAATGAACTTGAATCCCTTCTTGCAATCTTCACCACTTTAAATCAAAAGCAACTAGGTGCTTAGTGGTGAATCCTTTTGCAAGATCATCAACAATTAAACCAAGAAACATATTAAAATCAAATAAGACCTAATTTATTCACAATATGCGAAATGAGCAAGATATTAAGCTATGAAAATAAGCTTGAATCCCTTCTTGCAATCTTCACCACTTAATATTGAAAGCAACTAGGTGCTTAGTGGTGAATCCTTTTGCAAGATCATCAACAAAACCAATTAAAAATCAAGCAAAAACTAATTTATTTAGAGCATGCGAAATGAACATAATGTTAAGCTATGAAATGAACTTGAATCCTTTCTAGTCATCTCCATCACTCAAATCAAAGTGCCTTAAGCACTAGTGATAGATCATATGACTAGATCATCAACAACTAAACAAGAACAACATTACTACTAAAATAAAATACTCACAATGAAGAAACATAAAATTAACTTGAGCCTATTTTTTTGTTTAGTAAAATGACAACAAAATTAACATAAAGCATCATAAAACCATTTATTAAGGGTGAGATACCAAATCTCACCCACCAACAACAACAAGCTACATTATGAAAAATGAATATGATAGATGTGCTAAATGATGAAGAAAATGCAAGATGAGGAGAAGAAAATAGGTTCTAATGTATAATGCTTGAAGGTGATGCAAAGGGATCAAGGGTTTTACCTTATTTCTATGAGAGAAAAGAAGAGATTGAAAGAAATGGATGAGAGGGAGGAGGAGAATGGCTTGGCCTTGAAGAGAGAGAGAGAGAGAGGAGAATTGTTTTTGTGTTTTTGAAGGGAATGAAAGGCAAAAAGTCCTTCATGGGTGAAAAGGAAGAGGTATTTATAGATTTTTGAGGTTTTGGGGTATCATTGTCTTTTGTTTTTGATGAGCCTCTAGGATTGAGTCTTAAAATTAAATGGAGGGTTGGGATGAATCATCACATGGATTAGGGTATTTAGAAAACACAAGTGAAGGTGAGTGTGTGAGAGAGTGGGGCGCAAGCCATAGGAAAAAAAAAAAAAAAGAAATAAACTTTTATTTATTTTGGGAAAGGAGTGTCTCATGAAATAGGGTTAGGGGTATTTTTGTGATGGGATGTTACCAAAGAAGTAAGTTTGCATTTTTGGGTGGAAGCATTAGTGTAAGTGAGTGAGGTAATTTACCAAAGAGGCAAAGTTAAGGATAGAATAAATCAAATCTTAGTGAATAAGAAATGAAGTGTGTAGAAACTTCTAGAAGGAGGGAGAGGGGGTATGTGGCGCATAATATGCTGAAATGTGAGGGGAAAAATAAAAAAATGATGGTTTTTGGTGTTTTGTCTTATTGAGGACACTTCCCATTTTTGGTTTTTGAAATTTAAATTTTTGGGCATGTAAAATAGAAGTGCACCTATTGGAAATATGTAACATGTTTTTGGGCACCATAAAATAGTCTCCTAATTATTTTTAGACAATCAAAATTGTCATTTAATAATTTGGGAAATATTAAATGGTCTTTTAATATTTTTTATGCAATAAAAATAGGAAAAGTGCATTTTAATTATTTTAGGCTAGGATATTCTCTCTAAAAATTGTACAAAAATTCTCTTGGATAAGAGAAAATATACTTTTGGTGTGTGCATACTTTTGACGAGAAAATTATCCTGCTATGTAAAATGACCAAAATGCCCCTTACCCTAAAAATCTAACTTGTCCAAAAGTGCATTTCAACTTTAAAAATGATTTTAGAAACTTTGGAATGACTTTTAGGACCCTAAATGCAATGCATGATGCTATTTCTTTTATTTATTCATTTTTGGGAAAATTAGGGTTTTGACCTAAAGCCAGGACAAAATTGGGGTATGATAATTTGCCTCTTTATCTGGATTTTGACAAGGAATATGAGTTGGCCGAAACATATTCCGAGGCAAAATAGAGATAAAGAATTCAGAAATTGTGCCGATTTTGTCTACTTAGGTCAAAATCCGAATTTCCTTTCTTTTTTCTTTTATTATTTTTCTTTTTTCGGATTCTTGAGTGATCAATTCAAGAATCCTATTGTGATGGTTACTTAACCTCCTATATTCAGAAAAGGTAAAAAGGGTACCTGGCGTGCTGAAAACTGTAAATGGGCACTTGGCGTGCTGAAAGCTGTAGATGGGCACTTAGCGTCTTTGGCCGAAGTCAGTAAAATGCACAGTCGCCTAAAACTCGTAATCCTTAAACGAACCCTCGCGAATCCGAGTTTGTACGCGGCTTGGAGGAGCACGTTCTTCCCGAAATCTCTCGGTCTTTCGAGCGCCAGGGGATCGTTATCGGCTCGAATCGATATACGATCAATCTGCGGCGTCCCACTCGTATCTTAGGCTTGATACAACTATTCCACTATGCCTCGCATGGGGTCGGCGGTCATCGCGCTGCTCGTGATACGATGTGAGACCTCTCTTTTTGCGCACTTGGGTGCTCTCTTTTCTCTTCTGCGCGCTTGGACGCTCTCTCTTCTCTTCTGTCGCGCTCTTGGACGCTCTTTTTTCCTTTTCTCTTTCTTCCTTTCTGATTTTTCCTCTTTTGCGTGCTTGGACGCTCTCTCTTCTCTCTTCGCGTCTTTGGGGCGCTCTCTTCTTCTTCTTTTGCGCACTTGGGCGCTCTCTTTTCTCTTCGGCGTCTTTGGCCGACGCTCTCTTTTCTCTTTCTTCCTTTCTGATTTTTCCTCTTTTGCGTGCTTGGACGCTCTCCGCTTATTTCTGATCTCTCCCCTGAGAGGGTTCTTTCTGGAACTTGAAGTTGAACACTAATACTAAGGTATCTATCCATCTTTGTACCTGCAAGTGAAATGAAACAAACGCATGCAATGCAAATGCTATGATTGCTATTTTCTTTCTCCTTTCCTCATGATGAATGTGATGCAATGCGAATGCCCCAATGCATGGTTTTATGCTTGATGGATGCAAAGGCGTGTTATGCGAGCGTATGCGATGCGATGATTTAATGGAATGATGAATGCAATGAGATGCCATTTTTAATTTTCTTTGGTCAGCTTTCTTTTTTCTGACGCTTTTTTTTATTATTATTTTTTTATTATTATTTTTTTATTCTCTTGCTCTTTTGCCCCCGTTGGCTTATCTTCTTCTTTGGTTCACCCAATCCGCAACATTCGTGGCATGAGACCGAGGAATATATTGAACTTGTGGGGCTCGCCGGTGCAAGTGGGCTTTAGCTTTGTCGTTCAAGCAATCATGGGCTCGATCACTTCCTCTTGCATGACTAACTTGTTTTGGGGGAATTGCCTCCTTCCGTGACCTTTAAGAACTTCATAATGATTTGCAATGCTATATGATGTATGCACATGTTTCACAGATTCAAGATCACCATCATCATAAAACGTTTATTTTGAAAGCGTAAGAAGCGAAAAATAATCAACAAACAGAACATGAAAAAGTTTGAGTCTTATTTTTGTTTTGTTTTTTTCGACGTGGAAGCCGATCGTGCAGAATGTTACGACGATCGCTCAATACATTTGAAAGTTTTTAAACTACAAAAAGACACGAAAAACAAGAGAGAAGTCGAATTTCGACGGTCCGTCTGTCTCAGGAGGAGCAAAGCAACATTTGTGTCCTTGACCTTGATCACTCCTCATCCAAGTCTTCGGGAGTTGTATGCCTTTCTTTACTTTTCATGCTCAAGTTTTCGACCCTAATTTTTGCCTGGATCGCCTTTGCGGGTTTTCAATCCACCGTCGCGCTCTGATTTTGCTGAGGCCGCCTTTGCGGGTTTTCAACCTAGCGAGCTAGTTCTTACTTGGCTTGTCTTTCTCTTTTTTTGTCTATTTCTTTCGTGGCATAATACTTCTTCACCGAAGTCCGCATTGACCGGTTCCTTGAGATCTTCGCCGCTCATGTTGGTAAGTATCGCGTTCTCCGCAGAAGGCTTTTTGACAACGTATGGCCCATCGTAGCACGAGTCCACTTCCCATGGGGATCGACCGATAGGCAAGATCTTCTTAAGCACCGCATCACCTTGCTTGAATTCACGGGGTCGGACTTTCTTGTCGAAAGCCGCTCATTCTCTCTCGATATAATTGCCCCCGACACAAAGTCGCAATCCTTTTTCTTCAATGAGGTTTAGCCGATCCGCATGTGCTTGAACCCATTCTCGCTTCTTCTAACTTGGTTTCCATCAAGACCGCAGGAGGGTATCTCAACCTTAATAAGGAGGACTGCTCAGACCCATATACCGAGAGAAGGGATTTGCCCCAGGTTGAAGTGCGTCTTGAAATCACGAGCCATGCGAAGCAAAGGGGAAGCATTTCGTGCGATCCTTGTAGGTTACCACCATCTTTTGCACAATCTTCTTGATGTTCTTGTTGGTCGCTTTGATCGCCCCATTCATCTTTGACTAAGTAGGGAGAGGAATTATGATGCTGGATTTTGAACTCTGCACACAGGTCCTTCATCCTTTTGCTGTTCAGGTTGCTGCCATTATTAGTGATGATCTTGCTTGGAAGATCATAACGGCAAATCAGATCTTTCTTCACAAATTTGGCAACCACTGAACTGGTTATACTGGAGTATGAGGCAGCTTCAACCCACTTGGTGATCTCTAAAACTTTGCCTTGATATAATTGTGACCTGAATGAATCTTGGAGTGCAAGCCTTTTGATTTTCCTTTCCCCTCCTTTTTTTTTGATATTTTTTTTTTGAGCAGCTTTCTTTTTTCTACTTGTTTGTTTTTTTCTTTTTGGGCAAACATATTTAAATAAATAAACTTATTTGTCCTAAAGCTAAAATTCTGGGAAAACAAAAGCAATCGATCATTGATCGGAATGGAATTTTGGAGATTGTGGGTTTTTGTGGAGGAAGGATGACTGGGTTTACTGAAGTGCTTGAAGCTAACGGTGGGATGATTTTCATTCGGCGTTGGCTGACGTTTGATGATTTAGGATGGTTATTTGGCTTGATGAGGTGTTTGGAAGTTTTATTCCTGGCTAAAGGGTTGGTGGAGGGCGGGATGCCGAGGTCAAAGGGAGGTATTTGCAGTTTATTGAGACAAGGATCTCTTGTGTTTTGTGGTAACGCATCACCACCACTTACATTTCTTTTGTATTTTTGGGGTTTTCATTTTTTTTTTTTTTTTTTTTTTTTTTTTTTTGAGGTGATCCTTGTCTAGGGTGATTTTTGGATTTTTGGCTTGCGATGGGTAGCATAGGTTCTTCGAGAATATGGGAAAATGGTCAAACTTTATTTCAAATCACGATTGCTCGCTTTTCAAGGACAATAATTTATTTATTCCTATATGTTTGCTTTCTTTTTTTTTTTTGTTTGATTATTTTCTCACTCCCGACTTTCTTTTTTCGATCATTTGTTTTTGTGTTTCTTTTTTTTTTTGAAGGAGAAAATCATCTTTGGGCTTAGCACGATCCGATCTCTCAGTAGTTAACACACATTCTAACTTTTCCATCCTTTTCTGAATCGGGGATGATGTTGGCAACCGATCATGGGTACTTGGCCACCGCTAGAACCTTGCATCACATCACTTCTTCACCTCATCTCTCGATTTTGAGGACATCTCCGCTTCATCCTTCTCAACTTCTGCTTGATAGGTGGGCATTCAGGTTTGACTGGTAGCTTGTGTACCACAATGTTGGTGTCCAACCCGGGCATATCTTGGTAGGACCATGCAAACACATCCACATAATCGTGCAACAGATGAACCAAATTCACGCGAGTTTCATCACTGTGTGGTGATACTCACTTGGACCTCTTTCTTGTTCTCACTGTACCCAAGTTGATTACTTCAAGATATTCCCGTGAGGTCTGAATAACCCTTTCTTCTTATTTCATTAACCTCATGAGTTCTGGAAGAGTTTCTCAGTCTTTCTCAACATCCCCTTAAGCCTGATTGATAGGGTGATCAAAGTCAAAATATGGATCGTCTGGCACTTTGTTATTTTGAGAGACAATTGTTTGTGGATCCGCCTTTGCCGGGCGGAAAGCGCGTAATAAAACGAAACAAACAAGCAAACAATAATGACACAGAAAAGACACATGAAATGAAGAGGAATGATTTTTATTGATGGAAATTCAAAACAAACGTTTTTATTGATGATGATGATTCGAAAAAAAAAAACATGTGTGCCCCTAACAACTTGTCCTATGGCCTTGGGCATAACCACGTGGTTGCATTATAATCATTATTTTGAACTAAAAGTCACGGAAAATTGGCAGCCTTTCCTAGCTCTTTAATTCTTTCACCAACATCGCAAATGACGCACTGCACTTGCACCATCCTCTTCAACCTCGTAACCATCCTTGATGACAAAGAACCGAATTGTAATCAAACAATCCAAATACTCACAAAGCTTTGGCGGATATCACAAACAGGATGTTCGGGAAGGATCATGAATAGGGACCTCCTCCGCATTAGTGCCCGCCTCAAGCTTAGCTAGCCTCTTTTCCTGCTTTTTCCTCGGCCATTCTCTTCCTATCACCAAGGCGGATATCCTAACCCACGCCTATCCCCGCACTCCTGCACTCTGCTTGGGTTACCCGACGATCCAATAAGTTTTGCAAGACTGCCTTTGAAGGCCTCACATGCCCCAAATGCAATTAACATTAACACGCACTCCCTTCCCGAGTGCAACCCCTCTTGATGACTCCGAATTTGCACATCTCTCGCATGAATGACCTCTAAGGAGTCTTAACCTTCCCAATCTTCCTTACCAATTGTCCACCGTGATCTCAAATTTGCCTTAGTGATTGTCTTTTCGTGGCCTGGCAGTGAATTGATTGTTGTATTCGGACCATTCGAGATCCAGCCAGCATCTACCAGGTCTTTCACCACCTGCTTGAAGACTCTGCATTCTTCTACAGTATGACCAACCCCGCCTTCATGAAAACTGCAGGTGGCATTAGCGTTGTAACCCTGGGGAAATGGCGGCTGACGGGCTTTCATTGGCCGAGTGTTGATCAGCTTGTTGGTGATGAGGTAGTTAAAAAGGTCTGTGTAGGACATGGGAATTGGGTCAAAGGTCCTGTTTTGGTAGGCCTTTTGGTAGTTGCTTTGACTGTTGTTTTGGAATGGACGGGTCATTTGTGCGGAAGTGGGGACTGGGATATTAGGTGGCTGATATGGTGGGTTGATGGTAATGGCATTGGTTTCTCCTTCTTTCTTTTTAGGGAAGCTGGAGAATGACTTTTTCTCGGGGTTTGCATTCATCGGCGAATCCTTGTGAAATCTTTCCACTTCTTAATCCACTTTCCAACCTCTCTCTACAATCACCAAATCAAAAGTTGGACGAGACACTCACCGATCAAAGCGGTCATAATACAATGACGGCAAAGTTTCCATGAACATAGAAACCAATTCCTTGTCTAGCGTAGGGGGTGTAACTTGCGCGCAGCCAACGCCTCCATCTCTCGGGCATACTCCTTGAATGATTCAACGTCTTTCTTACTCATGTTCTGCACTGGTCCGACCGCGCGCCATATCTGCATTATATTGATATCTGCTTTGAGAAAAGCGTCTCGCCAAGTCTTTCCAAAGAACGGATTTGGGATGGCTCTAACTTCATGTACCAGTTGAGAGATGCCCCAAATTAGGTCATCCCCGAAGCCATGGATTAACAACTTGTCATCCCGGGAGTAAGTAGACATTTTCTCGCAAAGACATCGTCAAATGACTCTTTGGGCAAGTAGCACCTCTATATTTGTCAAAGTCAGGGACCTTGAACTTTGGGGGTAGCACCACATCGGGGATAAGGCACAAATCTCTTGCCTCTCTAGCTCTGAAGCCAAAACCTTCGACCATCCTTAGCCTTTCTTCTAATATTTGGAATTGTTCCTTGGCCTGCTGGTGTTCAGTGGAATAACCCTGGGGAGAATTGCTTACAACATATTGCGGTGGTGGCACTGAGTGTCGAACCTGGGGATAAGCAGAGTTTCCAGACACAAAGCCCTGAGTTTGCGGAAAAACAGCTGGTGGTGTAGTGAGATTCTGAGGGGCGGGCTGAGGTATAACAATTGGGTGATGAATCTGGACCCGGGGTTCAGCAATTACTCCTTCTGGTCCAATAGACACTGGCTGCACATTCTCAGCTGCTGACACAGGACCAACCTCCTGATTTGCCTCCTGACTTGGGGGAGTGTATCCCAAAGGAAGGCCATAAGCAGGCCACTGGGCAGTCTGAAAATCATTCCCATCTTTCAAGGACAACAAGAGCCTCATCACCTCACTCATCTGTGCTTTTAAAGCATTCATCTCATTCCTCATTTCAGGATCATTCTGACTGGAGCTACCGGGAGCTGTCTGGCTCTGATTCTGTACTACGAGGGTCGGGCTTGTCCCACTTCCATTCGCTGAGTCTGGAGCCGGAGGATTCTGATTCTCCGCTGCTGGCTGAGGTGGATCGATATCTGCTAAGATTGCCATTCCTCTGGCCTGTGAGCGAGTCCAATACCGATGTTGACGCACCAGCTTGCCTTTTCTGTTTATTTTAGACGTTTATTACATAAGAGCGGAAAAAAGAAAGATGCATGGATGAATGTATGAATGTATGCATAATGCTTGCTCGACGTCGGGAACCACGTAATGCCTCATCTTGTTCTAGGCGCGTCAATCTTTCCTTCCTTTCTTTTCTTTTCTTTCTTTTTTTTTATTTTCTTTATTATTCTTTTTCCTTTTTCTTCTCTTTTCTTTATTATTCTCTTTTTTTTTTCTTTCCTTTTTTAGAAAGTGAAAGGAACGAGGAATCAAAAATAGCAAACCAAACACTTCATTCATCAAGGACAACGAGCTTTAACGACTTTTGCCAAGGGAAAAGGTGGTACCATGTTCATAATGAAATAAAGTAAAGGAATACAATATTTCAGAATACAATATTCAGAGTAGATGCTTTAGATAAAGAAATACATCTTAATCAACTCAAACACAAATGGCTTTAAACTCTTCGGCTCTCTTCCTTTTCTTGTTGACTCTTGCTCTCTGAGATTGTTCCTTGAACTCCATGACCAATGCCCTAATACTTCACAAACTTATATACCTCGAGGGTGTTGAAGAAATACATTTCAGCCTCCGCCGCTCTTAGATTCCCGGGAATTCTCCGCCATAGCTTGACTAGCCGGATTCGGATAGCTTTGAGAACTTGCCTTTCCACATCCGGGATTTCCTCCCTTAGCTCTTTTACGATATCTTGCTCCTCAATTTTCCCTATCAATTCCAAGTAGCGCTCTTCCCCATACTGACTCTCAACTCGGACTTGCCTGTAAGCCTCCTCCAGACTGCGAAGGTTACCTTTTAATTCACCAAATATTTCTCTCTCAAAACTCAAGGCTTGTTGATATTCTTTGAGGATCTCCTCAACATCATTTTTCTCCTCTCAAGGGTTCCTCAGCTGACCTTTCAACTCTCTCACCAAGTGTGATTCTTGCTCTGATCGGTGTGCTAGTGTCTTCCACTTTTGGGCTTCCTCAAGCGCCTTTTGCTGCTTTCTGTTTGTACTTCCGAGTTCTTCTCTAGCTCTTTTCGTAAATCCACAGGCCTCTATCTTGCTTTGTTCCTCTCTTTTGAATTGCTTGACACTTTCCTCCACAGCGATCATCTTGATAGCATTTTCTTCCTCTAACCTTCCCTTTTCTAGGGTCATCTCTTCCAACCTGGTTTGCAAGGCTTTCTTCTCCTCTTCTACCTTTGCTAAAGTGAATTTAGCTTCATTCAACTCCTCATGGGTAGAAACATAAGGTTCTTGAATCTCCTCCTCAAGGGTAAGCATCCCTTGATTTGGTGATCTTACACTTTGAAGCTTGTCCTTAAGCCATTGGTTGAAGGTGACATCACTGGTTCTTTTTGACAATTCTTCACTTCCTTTTTGCACTACAGATTCCCATGACTGCTGAACTCTTCGAAGCAAGTCACCGCATCTAGGCATCCCCTTATAGAGGTAGATACGAGACAGCATGCTGTCGGAGGGTGAGTTCTTCATTGGGTAACCTAGTGGCCTTAGAGTTAGGGAAGGGTTATAGTTGATGCACCCTTGAGTCCCCATGAGGGGGTGCGCTCAAAGCTTCCACAACCGAACAACACCGTAGGCTGTCATTCCAACATGCAGCAGATTGTACCAAATGGATTTGGAGGTCGTTAAGGTTTTGCGAAACTCAAACCATTCTGAAGTAGTTCTGGCCTTCACCTCACAGCTTAGAGCATAGGAAATTAACTCTTTGACGTCTAGACGGTTATGGACCACATGAAGAATAAGCCAAGCATAGAGGACATGGACAGAGAGGCATATCTTCTTTGTGCGGAACTGACTGTGACGGGTGAAAGCATGATATGTATTGGCAAGAATGGCAGGCACGGGATTGACGGGGCTTTCGGCACCTTTGAAGGCTAAGAAGGCTCCAATGGCATCTTCATCAATATATTTCTCTATTTGAGGAAAAAGGACGACCCCAAATATGGTAAGAGCTAATACCAACTTGAACGGACCCCAATTCTTGGCTAGAGCATAAGATTGCATTAGGTCTTCAAAGTATTCTTGTGGATACCCGGCTACACCATTTCTTTTCAGTTTCTGTAACTTCAACTGGTCCTTACCAATCCTCAACAATGTTGCTAACCTCTCATCGAGTAGTACGGCCCCTGGAATTGATAGGGCCTTGCACGAGACCGGAGAATCCCAAAACTGCTCAGACTCTTCTAGTGTGGGCGACAGGTTGGAAATTTTTGAAGAAGAAGCACCTCGTGATCGGAATCATAGAATTGGCTTAGAGCCACAAGAGCCTCTTCTTGGACATTCAATCGCAAGAGCTTGCGGATATTCCCATATGCTAAGTCGAAAGCATCTCTCTCAATTGGACCCATGAGGGCTGCACACCGCCTCAAGCTACCAACACCCACTTTCTTCACAATCGGGAGGCGAGGAGTAAGTGAAGCTTTGCTACTTGATTCCATTTTGATACACCTATGACAAGATGGCGCATTATTTGGTGGTCCTCGACAAGCAAATGCAAATGAGATGTACTATGAATGCGTGAGTTGCGAAACTTAAATTTATGCAATGCGTTGATGTATGCCAATGACAATGATGCTTTATGCAAATGCAAGGTTAGAAAAAACTTTATTTGCAATAACTCAGGTTTTCCCCTTTTTTTGAAAATACGGACCGTACATTGCCTCATATAGACCGGATGGAGGAAAAAGCTACAGCAGTAACTCTTTCTTCCTTTTTTGAAAAGTGGGTCATATGTCGCTTTATGCGGAACGGCAAAAAAAGGAAAGGCTATAATAGCACCTTTTCTTTTCTTCTTTTTTTTTTGAAAATTTTCTTTTTAGGAAAGACATGTCTAAACTACAATGCAACACACAATTTGTATGTCCTCGTGTCCTACACAGGTGGGAATCCTAAGTTCTAGGGCAACTTCAAAGGTTCCTTCCATGTAGTTCTAATTCACACCCTCACAATGGCTACCAGAGCTATAGAATCCTCATGGCGACATCCACAAATGTAGCGAACTACCAAGTGTGAAGCGTCATGAGAAAGCGTACTCTGGTTGAGACTTTCATGAGTATCAGACAGACAGAGTCTCGAATGACAGTCACTAATCGTCTCCACTCTCCTAGGTTTTGTTGGATCCGGGTATAGGAGCCCACTCATGACATATAAATAGTAAGGTGTGAAAGTGTGTGATTGAGGACATACTTTTCTAAAAACTACCCTCCCCACCTGCAAAGAAAAAAAGCCGGACCACCCAGATGAAAGCAAACAATAATATGTCGTCTACCCTAAGGTTTTATCACTTCAAAACAAATGAACTAACCTAAGGTGTCATCAACAACCATATAAAGCTTACCTCAAGAAAGGGAGCAGAGAAGGAGGGATTATGATAGATGGGGGAAAGCATGCATAGTTATAAGCATATAAAGAAAGAAAAGAAAAGGAAAAAAAGTAAGGAAATGAAGAAGTAAAGCAAAAACTAATCTCAAATCAAACATTTTGAACCACACATCGGATTAATTAGGCTTGACCCTCTTAAAAAAGAGTTTTTTCTTTTTATGTCCCCAGTGAAGTCGCCAGCTGTTGCGCCCCGAAAAATCCGGTTTGGGACTTCTCAGTGTACAACGTGAAAATTGTGAAGCCGCCACTAATATTTTAATTTTTAGACCAAAACATTAGAAAAAGGTCTTTTTACAAAAGGCGGTGGTCTTTCAAAATGTAAAAATGTAGGTTCTGGGGTCGGTTAGGTGTGGGAAGGTGTTAGCACTCTCGCACCTCCTTTCTACCGAAAGGGAACCATTAATTCGATGTGTGGTTTAGATTGTTTGATTTGAGATAACTTTTGTTCTACTTCTTTTCTTTTCCTTTTTATTTGAAAGAGTTTTATAGAAGACAAGGGAGAAAGGAGTCTTTTTGAGATTTTTGAAAAGCGAGACTAAACTAAGGTTTTTGAAAGTAAGCTTGACGGGATATGACCCGGTCCTCACGTACACCTCAATGACCGAGGATCAAAGCTACGTAGTTCTTAATTCTTTGGTTTGTGATTTTTGAAAGCGAGCTTGACGGGATATGACCCAGTCCTCACGCACTTCATTGACCGAGGATCAAAGCTACGTAGTTCTTAATTCTTTATTTTGATTTTTTGAAAGCGAGCTTGACGGGATATGACCGGTCCCTCACGTACCCTCAATGACCGAGGGATCAAAGCTACGTAGTTCTTAGTCCTTAATTTTTGAGAAAAAATCGTGTTTTGTTTTTATCTTATCTTTTGGGTTTTGGAAATATGACTCAAGTGTTCATGAATACCAAACAAGCAATGGCTTCGAGTGGCGTTCACTATTAACTTGAAAGAAAAGTGTTGGAACCGATAATCATGAGCAATTACTCAAGTGATTACCATCATAACGTTTTATTATCTTTTTGAAATTGTTTTGGAAAAGGATGAATCTTAGTGATAATTACCACTAACGACTCATATTGTTTTGAGTTTTTAACTAACTTGTATTTGATTAAGGTGTGGGAGTCTTCATGATAGTCAAACAAGCAAAGGCTTCGAGTGACTACCACTAGTAGCTCCATCATTAACGATCAAACAAGCAATGGCTTCGAGTGATGGCTAATGATTTGCTTATGAAAAATGCCTTAGGTTTTTATTTGAAAACATTTGATTTTGGACTTGAAAAGAAAGTAGAACATAACAAATCTTTTTTTTATTCCAAACCGAGACGCAACAAATGCGAATTCATAAGCAAAAGTGAATAACAATTAATACACAAGAGTATCATGATGCATAAATCTAAGCTAACATGTGAAATTGCAAGACAAGTATCAAGCAAGCAAGGCATGTATTTATTTAACCTAAAAACAATCTAGCAACCTAAACCTTAAATCTAAGCCTTAACCTAAAGGTACACATGGTGGAACCAAAACCCTAAATCAAACCCTCATTATGAACCAAGCAATAGAAGAGATTTATTCAATGAAAATAGGCCCATGGCCAAAACTAAACATGCAAGGAAAACTTTGAGCGTTAAGTAAAAATCTATGGTTATCTTACAAGACTTAATAGGAGATAAAGTAAAAGGTGAAAGGACAACTTATGCAAAATTAAATCAATTGAATCCTTCCTAGCCATCCTCACCACTTTGAATTTGAATATTCTAAACACTTTGTGGGAGTCATTTGGCAAGATCATCAACAACATAACAATAACATAATTAAGTCACAAGGACACTAACATTTAAACTAGACTTGAATCCTTTCTTGCAATCTTCACCACTTTAAATCAAAAGTACTAGGTACTTAGTGGGAATCCCCTTGCAAGATCATCAAATCAAACTAAACCTAATTTATTGCACACAATGCGAAATGAACATGACATTAAACTAGGAAATAAATTTGAATCCCTTCTTGCAATCTTCACCACTTTAAATTAAAAGTACTAAGTACTTAGTGGTGAATCCTTTTGCAAGATCATCAATAACTAAACCAAGAAACATATCAAAACCAAATGAAACCTAATTTATTAAAGCATATGCGAAATGAACATGGTATTAAACTCTAAAAATGAACTTGAATCCTTTCTTGCAATCTTCACCACTTTAAATCAAAAGTACCAAGTACTTAGTGGTGAATCCCTTTGCAAGATCATCAACAATCAAACCAAGAAACATATTAAAATCAAATAAGACCTAATTTATTCACAATATGCGAAATGTGTATGATATTAAACTATAAAAATGAACTTGAATCCCTTCTTGCAATCTTCACCACTTTAAATCAAAAGCAACTAGGTGCTTAGTGGTGAATCCTTTTTGCAAGATCATCAACAATTAAACCAAGAAACATATTAAAATCAAATAAGACCTAATTTATTCACAATATGCGAAATGAGCAAGATATTAAGCTATGAAAATAAGCTTGAATCCCTTCTTGCAATCTTCACCACTTAATATTGAAAGCAACTAGGTGCTTAGTGGTGAATCCTTTTGCAAGATCATCAACAAAACCAATTAAAAATCAAGCAAAAACTAATTTATTTAGAGCATGCGAAATGAACATAATGTTAAGCTATGAAATGAACTTGAATCCTTTCTAGTCATCTCCATCACTCAAATCAAAGTGCCTTAAGCACTAGTGATAGATCATATGACTAGATCATCAACAACTAAACAAGAACAACATTACTACTAAAATAAAATACTCACAATGAAGAAACATAAAATTAACTTGAGCCTATTTTTTTGTTTAGTAAAATGACAACAAAATTAACATAAAGCATCATAAAACCATTTATTAAGGGTGAGATACCAAATCTCACCCACCAACAACAACAAGCTACATTATGAAAAATGAATATGATAGATGTGCTAAATGATGAAGAAAAATGCAAGATGAGGAGAAGAAAATAGGTTCTAATGTATAATGCTTGAAGGTGATGCAAAGGGATCAAGGGTTTTTACCTTATTTCTATGAGAGAAAAGAAGAGATTGAAAGAAATGGATGAGAGGGAGGAGGAGAATGGCTTCGGCCTTGAAGAGAGAGAGAGAGAGGGAGAATTGTTTTTGTGTTTTTGAAGGGAATGAAAGGCAAAAGTCCTTCATGGGTGAAAAGGAAGAGGTATTTATAGATTTTTGAGGTTTTGGGGTATCATTGTCTTTTTGTTTTTGATGAGCCTCTAGGATTGAGTCTTAAAATTAAATGGAGGGTTGGGATGAATCATCACATGGATTAGGGGTATTTAGAAAACACAAGTGAAGGTGAGTGTGTGAGAGAGTGGGGCGCAAGCCATAGGAAAAAAAAAAAAAAAGGAAATAAACTTTTATTTATTTTGGGAAAGGAGTGTCTCATGAAATAGGGTTAGGGGTATTTTTGTGATGGGATGTTACCAAAGAAGTAAGTTTGCATTTTTGGGTGGAAGCATTAGTGTAAGTGAGTGAGGTAATTTACCAAAGAGGGCAAAGTTAAGGATAGGAATAAATCAAATCTTAGTGAATAAGAAATGAAGTGTGTAGAAACTTCTAGAAGGAGGAGAGGGGGTATGTGGCGCATAATATGCTGAAATGTGAGGGGAAAAATAAAAAAATGATGGTTTTTGGTGTTTTGTCTTATTGAGGACACTTCCCATTTTTGGTTTTTGAAATTTAAATTTTTGGGCATGTAAAATAGAAGTGCACCTATTGGAAATATGTAACATGTTTTTGGGCACCATAAAATAGTCTCCTAATTATTTTTAGACAATCAAAATTGTCATTTAATAATTTGGGAAATATTAAATGGTCTTTTAATATTTTTATGCAATAAAAATAGGAAAAGTGCATTTTAATTATTTTAGGCTAGGATATTCTCTCTAAAAATTGTACAAAAATTCTCTTGGATAAGAGAAAAATATACTTTTGGTGTGTGCATACTTTTGACGAGAAAATTATCCTGTTAAGTAAAATGACCAAAATGCCCCTTACCCTAAAAATTCTAACTTGTCCAAAAGTGCATTTCAACTTTAAAAATGATTTTAGAAACTTTGGAATGACTTTTAGGACCCTAAATGCAATGCATGATGCTATTTCTTTTTATTTATTCATTTTTGGGGAAAATTAGGGTTTTGACCTAAGCCGGACAAAATTGGGGTATGACAATGTAACACTGGGTTGGGGCCGAGTAGTCTATTTTGTGCTGTTTGGGCTGAACTTGTGTATATTTTGATAGATAGTATTTGAACTGAAAACTATCATTATTTTGTGTAACTATCACTATGTAATATGACCTTGATGTGTACTGGCCGAGGTGCCTTATATGATGGGCTGAGACCTTTTTGCCGTGGTGATGCGTATGATAATATGCTTGTATGGTACTGTGAAACTATTTTGAACTTAATTGAATTCTGTTTTCATTTTAATCACTAAATGTAGCACTCCTTTGAGTGGATTTTTGAAACTCTGATTTAAATTTTAGTAGACCGATTGATTAGAATAAGGGGGTGTTACACATGCCACCTCATGTAGGTGTTTATGAGGGGAAAATAAAATTACTTTCTACAATTTTTGAAATAGAGTTTCAGAAAAAGGAATGCCTAAGCTAATGCAACAAACAAAGGCGTGCCCCCGTGTCCTACAAAGGGTGGGAATCCTACGGTCTAAAGTCGACGAAAAGGGTAATCCTCCCATGTAGGTTCTAATCACTTCCTCACAATGGCAACCATGAGCTAAAGTCTCTCTCATGATGACACATACAATCGTAGAAAGCTACCGACTGTGAGGCATCATGACAAAGCGCACTCTTGGGCGAAACTTTCATGAGAGCCATACAGACAAAGGTCTACGAATGGCAGTCACTAATCGTTCCCACTCTCCTATGTTTTTGTTCAGACCTTGGGTTTTAGGCCCCACTCAATGCTCACAAGTATAGGGTGTGAAGTGTGTTTTGAGGGCACAACACCTAGAAATAACTACCCTTCCCCACCTGCAAGAAAAACCATGAACAGTTCAGACAAAAAGGTCGTCTACCCTAGGGTTCAACATGCATACATCATTTCAATATACAAACCATCCTAATAAGTCAACAATAATTACACGCATTGCTTACCTCAAAGAAAAGGAGCCGAGAAGAGGGGACATAATAGAATTGGGGGAATGCATGAACTTACCTCAAAGAAAGGGAGCAAAGAAAAGGGAACATGGTAAGATTGGGGGAATGCATGAAAGAAAGAAGCATATAAGCAAAGAGGATAAGAGGAGAGACTATCTACCACTTTAAGCAAGAAGTGAACATAGAAGAAGAAGGAATAAATACACATGAACGCAACATGACAATGTGAGAATGAAATGGAATTGCAAAGATGCAATCAAGTAGACATGAGAGGAAGGAGAAGAAGAAGGAATGTTCTAAAATCTAGCAAACAAATGGCATAGAAAATAGAACAAAAGCAGGAAGAAGGGAGGTAAAACAAAGCATGTTAAATCAGCAAAGCAAATCACACATTCAATTAATCGGCTTGACCCACTTAAGAAAGAGGTCCCCAACAGAGTCGCCAGCTGTCGCACCCCGAAAATTCCTTGGAGGGACTTTTCTTCCCACAACGGGATTTTAGTGTTGCCACCAATATTTTTTAAGGTAAACATTGAAAAAACCTTTTTTGAAAAAAAACAATGGTCTTTGGAACCATTAGATTTGGGTTCGGGGGTCTAATTACGTATTGGGAAGGTATTAGCACCCCATAACGTCCCTTCAAAGAAGGGTTACCTTAATTAAATATGTGATTTGCAAAGTTGATACGGAAAAATGCTTTGTTTTTACCTCTTTTGTTTATGAATGACTTAATGATATCTTTAGTTTTCGCTTGATGGAGGATCCACTCCTACGTATCTCCGGTCGATGGAGAATTCAAAGCAACGTAGTTCTTGTTTTTTGAGAAATGTTTTATTTTGGAAGAGTGTTCGGTTTTTGAAAGGAAAAATGTTTGTTGTGCTTGACGGAGGGTATCCGCTCCTACCTATCTCCCAGAGCGATGGAGAATTCAAAGCTACGTAGTTCTAGGTTGTCTAGAAAAGGTTTTTGTTTTTTATCTTGTTTAATTGTGAAAATTGAGCTTTCATGATGATAAATTGAGCAAAGGCTCCAAGTGACCACTATTAGCACTCCATTGTTAATAATCATGCAAGCAAAGGCTTCGCAAGACTACTAACAAAGTTTTTGATTTAGTGAAAATCTTTAGGAAAATTAGGCATTCACGGTGATCAATTGAGCGAAGGCTCCAAGTGATCACCACTAGTACCTCATTGTTAATAATCATGCAAGCAAAGGCTTCACAAGACTACTAACAAAGTTTGATTTTGAAGAGTTTTCGCAATTGGATTAATTCCTTCTTATGGAATGATTTTGATGCTTGAAAAGGCTTTTGATTGAAAGTGGACCTAGACTACACACATTATGACACAATACATAGATAGGCAAAGAATGAACCCAAGTTGAACATTTTGGCAAAAATGCATGAATAGGCAAGAAAATGAACCTAAGTTGCACATCTTATTGAAGATGCTAGGGAATGGAATAAACCTAACTAGGCATTTATGACACAATATGTGAATAGGCAAAGGCATTTCAAAACACAAGTGATATCAAACTTCTAATGAATCACTTGCAATACCCTAAGGCTTCACATCAACATTAGACATAGGCGCCCATGTGGTATCCTTTTGATATCATCAATGTCTAATACATTTCTTCAATCAACCACATGAAAGGAATAAATTGAAAGGGGCATTTGCCTCATGCAAGATCATAGGCAAGTCTTAAGATTAATTGACAAGCTTAGGCAATTAGGGTGATGAATCCCTTTAGGTAACCTTTGACACTTGGGATATGCACAAGTGCATAAGTGTTAAATACTCTTACCAAATCATCAACACATAACTAACAATTGTTTCAAAACAATTACTTATTTGCAAGACCAAGAGCATTCCAAAATGATTTATAAGTTGTTTTTGGTAATCAAAGCAATTGGTAAGGAAAGGAAACTTAAATTTGCATCTTCGTTCACTAGGAATCACAAAAGAAGTTGAGTCTTCTTAGGCAATCCTCAACACTTAAAGTATGCCTCAAAGCACAAGTGAGAGCCCTCTTGCCAATCATCAACATAGGGCATGATTTGCAAGCAAATTCATGAGAACAACAACTTTTAAGCAAACAAACATCATAATCAAGGTTCAATTCCAAGTAATTGCAAGATTAAACAACCAACTCATCAAAAATCTCATAAACCCTAATTTTCCCTTAAGGTGTGAAATGAACATGAGCTTAAAACACCATTTATTCATGGAAACAACAAAATAATGAGTGAAATAACAACAACACAGAATTTATTCTAAAAGAGAGAAGCATTTCAAGCACCCAAGCCTCCCAAAGTGCTTGTCAAGATACTTGAAATACATGTCTCACTCAACCACAACAACTATGCTAACATTATGACATTAAAATGCAATGGGATGCAAAAATGAAGTGATGATTTACATCTTTGATGCTAAAATTAGAAGATGATGCTATGTTTCAAAGTATACCTAAACTCCATGAGATGAATGAATGCAAAACCCCGTTAATCTACTCTTCAATCTTCAACTTTGAACTTGATCCTTGAATTTGAAGGTGAATCTTTGAGAAGAATGCAAGAAGGATGGAAGATTTAGTGTAGGAAAGGTGTTTTAATGGATGATTGAGTGAAGAAATTGAAGAAAATGAGGTGAGGGAGAGAGGGAGGTATCCGGCCAAGGAGGGGAGGAAGGAGAGGTTTGTGTGCAAAATGAAGTTTTTTTCTTGTATTTTGGGAGAGTAGGCTTATATATGGTCTTGGGTGAAATTAGGGTTAAGGGTAGAATAGGAATGGGACAGTTTATTTTAAGTAATTTTGCAATTTCTTATGAAGGAGTAAGTGTGAGAGGATGGTGTCATTTACAAAAAAGGGTATGAATCTACATGAGAGTGTGTGGGAATTAGGGATGTGTATGAAATGGGTAGGATTAAGGATAGTACAAGAATATTCTTAAGGAATAATTGTACAATAGAAGAATGTGGAAGAAAATGTGGAGAGAGAGAGAGAGGGAATTCGGCTATGACAACAAAAATGGGGAGGGAAAATTGCTTCTCTTTTTTGGTCTTTTGTCTTGAGGACACTTTGTATTTTTTATTTGAATTTTGAATTTTGGGCATGCAAATGATAGTGCACCTATTGAAAATGTGTCACATATTTTTGGGCACCATAAAATATCCCTTTAATTATTCATGACAAGAAAAAATTGTCATTTAATAATTGGGGAATATTTAATGGTCCTTTTTCAGCTTTCTTGTGCAATAAAAATAGGAAAAATGCCTTTTAATTATTTTGAACTAGGATTTTATTCCAAAAAATTATACGAGAATTATCCTTGATAGAATAAATTGTATTTTCCATCCTTGACTTGGTTTAGTTCAAAAATAATTAACTTGCTCTCATTTGAATGCCCACGGATATTGAAACATGCACTATTTTTATTCCCTAAAATTCTCAAAAATTAATAAAAATGTTTTTGGGTGCTAAAAATTAATAACGATCAATAAATGGCCTTTTTGAAGATTAAAATGCGTGCTAAATGGCAAGGGCAAAAGGGGAGCTAACGCAGTTACGACTGGCGCGTGCGCGTAATTCAAATAAAAATGCGAGATAGGGGAAAAATACACATAAATGCTAAAGTGCATTAATCTACACAAATTATGAATTACCCTTATTGCTTCCATTATTGTTTGAAAAGAAAAAAAAAAGTTTTTGACTTGGGCGGACAAAATTAGGGTATGACACAAATTAACTGTGGACTAGAACTTTTTTTTGAGTCATAGGAGAATAGTAAGAGCAGGAGAGGGATCTAGAAAAATGTCAAAATAAAGTGATTGATTTATAGTCCCAATGCAAAGTTAAACACGTGTAACATTGTAAAAGTTATGTAGTTAGTTTTCTTATATTGTTAATTCATTGATTCATAGTTCATTTCTTTTTTGCCAAACCAAAGTATCCTCCACGAGACTAATCGATCCAACCTAGGGCCAAATGGTTAAGTGTGCCACATTATGTTAGGAAAATATATTTTTCATATTTATCCATTAAATGTAGCCTTCAAAAGTTTAAATATATTTGCCTTCGGAATGATGGTGGGAACTTTAGTAGACCCAATGCTGCCAAGCAATGGAGGAATCCTCCCAAAAACAAGGTCTCTAATAAGTAATATGCTTGCTCTTTTATCTGCATTGGCTGTGCTAGATCAGATCAACTCCCAAGATAACTAGGACGGTTCAAGAAACAAAAAGCATGGTCAGTATACATATAAGGTAGAGACAAGTTCTGGTCCGGTCCTAGGATATGTCACTACTACTAATTTTGTTTTAAGTGAGCTGTTTTTGCATGATACTCAGACTATTAGTCCTTCTACTATGGTGTTGGGGTATGATACTCAGACTATTAGTCCTTCTACTATGGTGGTGAGCGAGACTAAAGATATGACAAAGAATGTTATGGATTGTATGAGACGGCTTATGCTTCCTACGGACTGGGTAGTAAATTACGCTACTAAATCAGAGGCAAACTACATCAACAACAAAATGGTCATTACTGATGACCATAATTTGCGAGGTTCTAAAAGTAAGAAACTAGACTCTCTTCACATTGGTTCAAGAAAATCTCTAACTAACATTGTTTCATCCCTTGGTCAAAAAAAAAACATTGTTTCATCCCCTCTAGCTCTAATGGTAGGTCGTGTTGTACAAACCAGCAAGAGCCATGAAAATCCTTTCGTGGAATTGTCGTGGGCTTGGGAACCCACGTAGAGTTAGAGCCCTCAAAAAGATCAATTCCACCAAAAAATACGATCGTGTTTTTCATATCGAAACAAAAAAGAAAGATGTTGAAATTTCCTCTTGGAGAAACTTTGGTGGTTAGTCAAATATGGTTGCTATGAGCTGTGTGAGTGAGGGTCGCAAGTGTGCTAGTGGTTTGGCGTTGCTTTGGAATAACTCAATTATTGTTGATGTCCAAGAAACCGATGTGAACTATGTAGATATTCTGGTTTCTCTCTCTGCTGACCCTCTAAAATGGAGGGGAATGAGTTTGTATGGTTTTTCTGAAACTTCTAAAAAGCTCCTCACTTCTGAACTTATAAAATACCTAGATAGAGTGGCCCATAGATCTAAGTGGTTGCTATTTGGGAACTTTAAGTTGGCCCTCTCCAAAGTGGAAAAATTAGGGGAACCCGTTAATTCTAACTTGGTGGAGAACTTTAGAGAGGCTCTACAGAGTCGCCATCTTTTGGATTTGGGAATGTGCGATGGTGAGATTTTCACTTGGTCCAATAATCAAAATGACGAGGATCACATAAAAGCTAGACTTGACAAGTTTGTAGCTTCTACTGAGTGGATCTCTGAGTATCTCGAGACAATGGTGTCTCATCTGCTGAGGTATACCTCGACAATGATCCCATTTTTTTAATTTTTCCTAACAAAGCTTGCAGGTCAAATAGGTGACACATTCGTAGATTTGAACAAGTTTGGCTCCGTAATAAAAACCTTAATCAAGTGGTCCAAAATGCTTGGGTGAGCACTAATATTCCTAGTGATTTGAAAAATAAAACTTGTATGGAGACCCTCTCTAAGTTGGGCAGGGGGCAATTTGGAGGAATTTCCCATAGGATTAAAGCCACGTAAGATGACCTCTAGGCTCTTCAACACCGTAGCCAAGAGGTGGGATGTATGGAGGAGATTAAACACTTAGAAAATGAGCTTGCTGGCCTTGAATTGTGTGATGAGCTTCGTTGGAGCCAGAGAGTCCGAACTTTGTGGTTTTAAGAGGGGGACAAGAACACAAAGTTTTTTCACCAAAAATCCTCTCAGCACAGAAACAGAAACACGATTTCTTCTATACAAGACAATCATGGCTAAATATTCCAAGAGGAAAAGGACATTGGCCAGGATTTTAACACATTTTTTCAAATATATTCACCTCTTCTAACCCTTCTTTGTCTGGGAATATTACTATTGTCATTAAAGACAGAATCTCCCCCATATTGGTAAACCAATTAGGCGGGGAATTCACTGAAGAGGTGATTTTCTCCACTATCAAACAAATGAAACCGCTGGCTGCCCCTGGGCAAAATGGGATGCCTACTCTTTTTATCAAAAGTTTGGGATGTAATCCACATGGACATCTCCAAAATGGCTCTTTAATTCTTAAATGGCGATGAGCTCCCCACGACCATCAATGAGACATTCATCTGCCTTATCCCAAAGATTAAAAAGCCGAAGCTTCCAGGTGACTTCAAACCTATTTCCCTTTGCAATGTTACTTACAATATTATCTCTAAAACTATTTCCAACCGGCTGAAAGGTATTCTACCACATATTGTTTGTCAGTATCAAAGTTCCTTTGTCCCTAAGATATTGATTACGGACAATACAATTATCGCTTTCAAACATTTCATTACATGAGACAAAAAGAAATTGGGTAAGATTGGGTATGTGGGGCTCAGGATTGACATGCCCAAGGCTTATGACCGAGTTGAGTGGTGTTTCCAAAAGAAAGTCCTTGAGGACTGTTGCGCCCCGAAAAATCCGGTTTGGGACTTTTCAGTTTGACAACGTTTGAAAATCAGTAGAGCCGCCACCAATATTTTATTTTAGGAAAACATTGAAAAAAAACCTTTTGAGGAAAGCGGGTGGTCTTTCGAAAACTTAGATGTAGGTTCGGGGGTCGGTTGCGCATGGGGAAGGTATTAGCACCCCACGCGCCCTTTCTACCGAAAGGGAACCATTAATTTGATGTGGTTTTAAAATGTTTGATTTGAAATACGTTGTTCTATTTATTTTTCTTTTCTTTTTGAGAAATCACTTTATTGAAAACGGGAAAAAGGGGTGTTTTTGGTATCTTTGAAAAGCGGAACAAGACAAAGATTTTTGAAAAGCGTGCTTGACGGGACAGGAACCCGGTCCTACGTACCCTCACTGGCTGAGGGATCAAAGCAACGTAGTTCTTGTTTTTTATGGGTTTTTTAAAGATGTGCTTGGCGGGACATGAACCCGGTCCTACGTACCCTCACTGGCTGAGGGATCAAAGCAACGTAGTTCTCAGTTTTGCGTGTGAAAACGGCTTTGTGATTTTTGAAAGTGTTTTTTAGAGTTTTTTGAAATAAGACTCGAGTGTTCGCGAACACCAAACAAGCAAAGGCTTCGAGTGGCATTCGGTATTAACTCGAAAAAAGAGTTGGAGCCGGTAATCAAACAAGCAACGGCCGGTGATTACAAGCGACAACGTCGTATTATTCTTTTGAAAATAGTTTTGAAAAAGGTGGTGAGCTAATAGCTCGTGTTATTTTGGAAGTTTGAATTAGTTGTTTTTTGTTGTTGTTTATTTAATGTGTGGGAGTTTTCATGATAGCCAAACAAGCAAAGGCTTCGAGTGACTACCACTAGTAGCTCCTCATTAACGATCAAACAAGCAACGGCTTCGAGTGATGGTTAATGATTTTTATTTAGAAAAATGCCTTAGGTTTTCTTATTTGAAAAAAAAACATAGGATTTCAAGCTTGAAAAGAAATATAACATTTCAAATTCTTCTTCCAAGTCAAAACCCAAAACAACCATTGGGACACAAACAAAGCAATCAAAAGAGTATTTACAATTTGCTATGAACAATTGGATGCACCATGATACAAGTATATGAGTGCAAGAGTATGCAATTATGGAATGCAAAATACAACATTATTGAATGCATGAGTATTTAATTTATGAGATGCAAAACATGGTACTAATATATGCATATTTAAGAGAGCATGAAAATGCAAAAGATATAGATGTAAATGAATGCATGAACATGTAGGCAAAAATCTAAGCTAACATATGAAATTACCAAATGTGCATCTAGCAAGGCATTATTATTCAACCTAAAAGTTCAAGAAAACAAAATAGTGACTTAAACCTCAAAACCTAAAACCCTAGTCCCAAGAACACACATTAGGGAACCAAAACCAAAAATCAAAACCCTAACACTATAGAATATGCAATAGGGAATTTTATTCAATGAGATGGGCTCATGGCCTAAACCAAGTATGCAAAGAAACTTTGAACATTAAGCAAAACTATGATTAATTCACAAGAACTATTTAAAAGATAAAGTAGAGAATGGAATGACAATTTATACAAGGTTGAATCACTTCTTGCAATCTTCGCCACTTTGAATGAAATGCACTAGGCATGTAGTGAGAATCACTTTGCAAGATCATCAACAAATGGACAACAATATAACTAGTCCACATAAACTATTAAACTATGAAATAGATTGAATCCTTTCTTGCAATCTTCACCACTTGAATAAAATGCACTAGGCATGTAGTGAGAATCACTTTGCAAGATCATCATTAACTAAACAACAATATAGCTAAACCATAAGAACACATAAACACATAAACTATGAAATAGATTGAATCCTTTCTTGCAATCTTCACCACTTGAATAAAATGCACTAGGCATGTAGTGAGAATCACTTTGCAAGATCATCAATAAACAAAAGGTAAATTAAAACACAAGAAATAATGAGTACATAAACTAATATATTAAACAAAAGTCATTTCTAGCTCTCTTCACTACTAAGATCAAAGTGCACTTGGCACTAGTAGGAATCATAGAGCCAAATCCTCAACAACTTACTAAAGAAAAATACCAACAACAAGATTTAAACAAAGAAACAACAAAATCAATTTTGAAGACATTTTAATCATGTATATGCGAAACCTTGCTCTATTTTATTTAACAAGAAAACTCAAAAATTAACATGAAAACAACACTAATCCACTTATTTTAGGGTGAGACAACAAATCTCACCCTCAACCACAACAAACTACATTGAAAAGATGATGCTATACTGAAAGGAATGAGGAAAGAAAATGAGCTTCAACGCAAAATATTTGGAGATGATGCAAAAAGGGTTATGGATTTTACCTTTTCTCTAAGATGGAAGAGAAAGTTGAAGAAATGGAGGGGAAAAATGCAAGAGGGCTTCGGCCTTGCAAGGGGAAGGAAGGAGATAAAGATGGTGTGATGAACTCCTTGAGTGAGAAAGGAAGGTTAAGGGTGTGAGAGGTGGATTAAAGGTGTTTTGGTGGAGGAAGGTGAAGTAATGGAGGAGGGGGAAGGAGGAGAAGGCTTCGGCCTAGAGGGTGGAGAGGAGGAGAGGTATGATGCTTGGTTTTCTTGAAGGTGAGAATGATAGCCAAAGATTGGTGAAGAGAGAAGGTGTGAGCTATTTATAGGGATTTTGAGGCTTTAGGGTATTTAGGACTTTTTGCTTTGATTGGGCTCTAGGATTGGATCTTAATTTTGAATGGATGGTTAGGATTGTTGGTCACATGGATCAAGGGTATTTAGAAAACACAAGTGTGTGAGAGAAATGGGTGAAGGTGGCGCATAAAAAGGAGGAAAAAGGGAAATTTATGAACAAAAAAATCTAATTTGGGAATGGTGATTTTTGTAAAATAGGGTTAAGGGTATTTTGGTGAGGGAATGTTCTCAAAAAGGTAAAATGAGGTTTTTTGGTGGAAAGGTTAGTGTAAGTGTATGGGTTAATTTACCAAAAAGGGCAACATTGAGGATATGATCAAATTAAAACTTGGTGAGTAAGAAATGGAGTGTGTAGAAGCTTCTTGAGAGAGAGAGAGAGAGGGAGGGCTGCGCAACATGCAGAAAAATGAGAAGGAAAAATAAAAAAATGCTTATTTTTGGTCTTTTGTCTTATTGAGGACACTTCCTCCTTTTATTTTTGAATTTTGAAACTTTTGGGCATGTAAAAATGAAAATGCACCTATTGAAACATGTTACATATTTTTGGACACCATGACATAGTCTCCTAATTGCTCTAGACAATCAAAATTGTCACTTAATTAATTGGGGATTTTTAATGGTCTTTTGGCATTTTTTATGCACTAAAAATAGGAAAAATGCATGTTTAATTATTTTGGACTAGGAATTTCTCCTCAAAAATTATGCAAAAATTATTTTGGATAGAATAAAATATATTTTTGTGGATGTATATTTTTAACGAGAAAAATCATCCTGTTGTGAAAAATGACCAAAATGCCCTTTACCCTAAAAAGTCCTAATTTGCTCAAAAATGCATTTTTATCCTAAACATGATCCTAAAAACCCTTGGATGACTTTAAAACCCTAAAATGCATGCCAAGCCTTAATTTATTTATTTTTGGTTGAAAGTTAGGGTGTCGACTTAAGCCGGACAAAATTGGGGTATGACAGCTGCCCCTCTTTATCTAGATTTTAACAAGGAATATGAATTGGCCGAAACATATTCCGTGGCAAAATAGAGATAAAGAATTCAGAAATTATACCGATTTTGTCCACTTAGGGAAAAACCCGAATTTCTTTTTTTGGGTGAATGGATATTAGCCAGAAAACGGCCGCAATGAACGTGGTGCTAACACTCAGTAAGCTAACAAAACAGGAAACAAATTGGCGCCGACCCTCGGGTGGCGTAAACAGCAAGAAGTAAAACAATAAATAGAACAGTAGAGAAGGTACCGTCCTTTGATAAGCCGACACCGACTGGGGAAGAAAGTAACAAAAAGTGCGGTGATGAAGGAGCGCCGCCACTCAAGAAGAACACTGGTTCACGAAGGAGCGTCTCATGCTCTGAAGGAGTACTTGGACTCTGAAGGAACACTTGAGCTCAAGGAACACTTGGGCTCTGAAGGAACACTTGGGCTCTGAAGGAACACTTGGGCTCTGAAGGAACACTTGGGCTCTGGAGGTGGCCTATTCGAGCGGCCGAGGTTCTCGTGATATCAAGTTGTGGGGCCGATACATTTTACCTTGATGGACTTGCACTATGCTTTACATCGCACATGGTGCGAAGGGCGCGAAGTCCGGGGCCGATCCGTCATGCTCCGTGATGACTTGGCGGGATGAAGGTCGGGTTCAAAGTCGCCGTTTGGGTGTTGATTTGAACTAAACCGGGAAGACCTCGGTCCGATGGTTCGCTCGGTGCTCGATAACGACGGATCTGAAGGGGCGCCTTGGTCCCGAAGGATGCACGGTCCCGGCGGATTTGCAAATCCTGCTGATTGATGATTGAGGTGACTGCGTGGCGTATTGAATTGAGGTGCCCGTGATATGTCGGTTGATGCAAGGAATGATGCATGAAGCATGGGTGCATGTTATGCAAAGGCATGTTATGCAGAGTATGTTATGCGAGTGCATGCAATGCTATGATTTTGATGTGATGATGCATGTGGGGATTGTTTTCCTTTGTTTTTGATTCCTTTACGATTGTTTTCTCACCGACTTTTTACGTATTCAGGTTATTTGTTTTTCATGTTTTTCTTTTTTCCGATCGACTCTCTTTTTCCCGACCGCTCATTTTTGCTTTTTGACAAGGCTTATTTTTTTGGTTCAACCGACTTCCGATACTCCCGGTATGAGACCGGGTGCCGAGGAAATCACGAGGCTTGTGAACCGAACGCGTCGCTTTGCTCTCTCGTTCGCCATCCGAAGCGGTTTGTGAATGCAACTTTTTGTAAGATTAATTATCTTTAGGAATTTGCTTATTTCCCATGGCTTTTAAAGATTTCGCAATGATTTGTAATGCTCTATGATGTATGCACATGTTTCTGATTCAAGATCACCATCATCATAAAAACGCTTATTTTGAGCAAAAAAAACAGAAATATCAACAATCACGATATGAGAAAAGTTGAGCTTTATTGATATGGAAGCCGATCGTACAGAATGTTACGTCGACGGTTCAGTACATTTGAGAATTTTAAAACTACAAAAAGACACGAAAATAAGAGAGAAACTGAACTCTGACTGTCCGCCTCTGTGGGGCAGTGCTGACATTTGTGTCCTTGACCTTGATCACTCCCTCATTCAAGTCTTCAGGGGAGTTGTATGCCTTTCTTTACTTTTCATGCTCAAGTTTTCTGACCTAAATTTTTGCCTCGATCGCCTTTGCGGGTTTTCAATCCACCGGTCGCTCGATTTTGCCTAAGTCGCCTCTTTCGGTTTTCAACCTAGCGAGCTAATTCTTACTTGGCTTGTCTTTCTCTTTTTTCGTTCATTTCTTTCGGGCATAATACTTCTTTCACCGAGTCCGAATTGACTGGGTTTTGAGGTCTTCGCCATCCATGTTGGTGAGTATCGCTCCCTCCGAAAAAAGGCTTTCTTGACTACATACGGGCCGTCGTAAGTGGGTGCCCACTTCCCTGAGTCACTCGAATAGGCGATATCTTTTTGAGTACTAAATCTCCTCATTGAACTCACGCGGCCGGACTTTCCCGTCCGAAAAGCGGTTCTCATTCTTTGTTGGTACAATTTGCCCATGGCACGTAGTCGCAATCCTTTTTCTTCAATGAGGTTTAGTTGATCCAGCGAGCCCGCACCCACTCGCTTCCTCCGCTTTAGTTTCCATCGAACCCGCAGGAGTGGGTATCTCAACCTCAATGGGAAGTACCGCTTCGATCCATACACCAAGGAAAAAGGGGTTGCCCCAGTCGATGTGCGCACCGAAGTACGGTAGCCATGCAAAGCAAAGGGAAGCATCTCATGCCAATCCTTGTAGGTCACCACCATTTTCTCGCACTATTTTCTTGATATTCTTGTTGGTCGCCTCAATCGCCCCATTCATCTTTGGGCGATAAGGAGAGGAATTATGGTGCTGAATTTTGAATTCCTTGCACAAGTCCTTCATCATTTTGCTATTCAAATTGCTACTAATTATCGGTGATGATCTTGTCGAGCGCACCATATCGGCAAATCGAGATCCTTCTTCACAAACTTAGCAACCATCGAATCGGTTATACCGGAGTATGAAGCGGCTTTCAACCCACTTGTAAAGTAATCAATTGCAACCAGAATGAAGCGATGTCCGTTTGACGCTTTGGGCTCAATTGGACCTATGACGTCCATGCCCCACATGGAAAACGGCCAAGATGCAGTCAAAACATTTAGTTTGGCAGGCGGCACATGGATATGATCGGCATAGATCTGGCATTTGTGGCATTTCCTTACGGCTATAACGATCGATTCCATCCGGAGCCGTAATAACCCGCCTTAGGATTTTTCTAGCCATGGTGTGCCCACTTGAATGGGTTCCGAACGAGCCTTCATGCACATCTCTCATGATTCTCTCAGCTTCTTCTTTGGCAACACACCTTAGGAGAACCATATCGTAGTTTCTCTTGTAAAGAACCTCACCACTCAAGAAGAAATTCCTTGACAACCTTCTGAGAGTTCTCTTGTCATTTTCTGATGCCCCAGGTGGGTATTCCTGACTAGTGATGTACTGCTTGATGTCATGATACCAAGGCTTCTCGTCAGACTCTTCATCTATTGCCATGCAGTAGTGATGCGCAGCAGGCTCCGGTCTGAATCTTGATCTTAGTCAAGCTCTTGTCACAGCTAACATTGAACATGGAAGACAATGTTGCTAATGCATCGGCCAGCTGATTTTCACCTCGAGGGATATGCTGGAAGGTGATCTCATCAAAGGACTTCATCAACTCTTGCAGGTAATCACAATAAGGAATCAGTTTAGGATCTCTGGTCTCCCAATCGCCTCTTGCTTGATAAATAACTAGAGCTGAATCCCCGTATACATCTAGCCTTTTAACTTTCCACTCTAGGGCTGCTTGAATACCTAGGATGCATGCTTCGTATTCTGCTATGTTATTTGTGACATAGAAGCTTAGCCTTGCAGTGACAGGAATGAAGCGATTATCAGGGGAGATTAACACTGCCCCAGCTCCGTGTCCCCACACATTTGACGCACCATCAAATATCATTCTCCACCTTTCACTTTCGTAGGACTTCCCCTCGTCGAATAGTGCCATGATGTCTTCATCGGGAAAATCATGCCGCATTGGTGGTAATCTGAATCGGTGACATGCCAAATATTCAATGAGTGTACTACCTTTAATCGCCTTTTGTGTGACATACGAGATATCGTGATTCGATAATTGCATCTCGCCATCGGGCACTTCGCCTGTGAGAGTCGCTTTCTCAAATATGTACTTGATTGGATCCATTTTTGAAACCAACCAAGTTGTATGACTCAAAGATGTCTTGCGCTTAAACGATGAGCAAAATTTCAAACTAAAGCACAACAAGTCTTTTCCAAAGATAGAATACCTTGTCTCACAGTCAGTGAACTTTTTGCTTAGGTAGTATATTGCATGCTCCTTTTTTCCAGATTCATCATGCTGACCCAACACACAGCCCATTGAATTGTCTAGCACTGTAAGGTATAAGATGAGCGGCCTGCCTGCCACAGGTGGCATTAAGACTGGTGGATTTTGCAAGTACACCTTGATTTTCTCGAAGGCTGCTTGACACTGATCATTCCACTTCGGCTCTTGACTTTTGCATAGCAATTTGAAAATTGGCTCACAAGTAGCAGTCAACTGGAAGATGAATCGAGAGATGTAATTCAACCTTCCGAGGAAACCACGGATTTCTTTCTCCGTTTCCGGCACCGGCATTTCGAGGATGGCTTTTACTTTGTCTGGATCCACCTCAATTCCTTTTTGGCTGACAATGAAGCCTAACAACTTTCCTGACCTCACCCCAAACGTGCACTTGGCTGGGTTTAGCTTGAGTTTATATTTCCTCAACCATTCAAAGAGCTTCTGCAGATTGACAATATGTTCTTTGTCGGTTTTAGATTTTGCGATCATGTCATCGACATAAACTTCAATCTCTTTATGCATCATATCATGGAATAAGGTAACCATGGCCCTCTGATAGGTTGCGCCAGCATTCTTCAATCCGAATGGCATGACCTTATAACAGAATGTTCCCCAAAGCGTTATGAAAGTTGTCTTTTCCATGTCCTCGTGGTCCATCTTGATCGATTATATCCTCGAGTATCCATCCATGAAGGAAAATAACGAGTCTTTGAGTTATGCTTTGTCTACTAAAACATCAATGTGAGGCAAAGGGAAGTCATCCTTAGGGCTAGCACGATTCGAGATCCCTGTCGACACACATTCTCGACCTTTCCATCTTTTTGGGAACTGGGACAATGTTGGCAACCCATTGCGGTATTTGGCCACTGCCAGAATCCTGCATCGAATTGCTTCTTTACTTCGCCTCGATTTTGAGGACATCTCTGGTTTCATCCTCCTCAATTTCTCGCTTTGACAATGGGCATTCGGGCTTGACCGGTAGCTTGTGTACCACAATGTCGGTGTCCAACCTGCATATCCTCGATACGACCATGCAAACACATCCACGTAATCCCGCAACAACCGAACTAACTTTATGCGGTCTTCTTCGTTCATGGTGGTGCCTACTTTGACCTCTTTCTTATCCTCTCTTTGTACCCAAGTTGATCACTTCGAGGGACTCTTCGTGTGGCTGGATTACCCTTTCTTCTTGTTTCATTAACCTCAAAAGTTACGGAGGAGTTTCCCGGTCTTCTTCAACATCCCCTCACGGCTGATTGACGGGGTGATCAAAGTCAAAAGGTGGATCATGCGACACTCGTCATTTTCGTGAGACCATTGCTGTGGATCTGCATTTTGCCGGCGAAAAAGCGAGAATGAAAGGCGAAACAAGAGAACAAATGCAGACAAATAAAGCGAAAAGAGACATGCAATGAAGAGAAATTGATTTTTATTGATTGAGGAATTCAAAACAAGCGTTTTTATTGATGATGATAATTTTGAAAATAAAAACACGTGTGCCCCTAACAATGGTCCTATGGCCTTGGCGAGCCACGGGTTGCATTACAAATGATTACTTTAAATTAAGAGTCACAGGAGAATCGCAGCTTCCAATTCTTTAACTCTTCACCGATATCGCAACGACGAACTGGACTTCGCCTCGCCTTCTTCGGATTCAGAAACACTTCTGATGACAGCAACTTGATTGGGATCCCACAAGCCAGAACTCACAAAACTCTGACTAATGTTGCAAATTGGGATCCTCTGGGGCCATGGATCTTCGCCTCTGGATTTGGCCAACCACTGGCGCTTTCGCTCATCCGCCTTATCCGCCTTTCCTCCTTACTTGGGGTGTATCCTGGCCCGAAACGGTCTTTGTTTTCCTTCGCTTGGATAGGAGCTAGAATCCCTTGACCGCCTCTTTCCCAAGCCGTAACCAACCTTGTACCCTTGGGCTATCATAATTTTGGCAACCATCTCCTCCTCTTTGGTCTTCCCAAACACCGCATTGGCAATCTCTAAAGATCGAAAAGTCAAGTTTCCAACGACTCTTCAAATGCTTTCTACATATTTGAACTCGATGGCTTATTAACCGAGTCTCTTCCTCACCGAATACTACGACCACCTTGTCATTCACCATGAATTTGACCTGTTGGTGTAGAGAAGAAGGAATTGCCCGACCATGTGGATCCAGTGGTCTTCCTAGCAAAACAAACTATATGAGGAGGTGATGTCCATGATTTGGAAATTGATACGTAAAACTTCAGACCAATCTGGATAGGAAATTCCATTTCTCCTAGCACTTCCTTTTGGACCCATCAAATGCTCGCACCAAATCGAACTTCGGTTTCATATAAGAACAATCAACATCTAGCTTGTCCATGGTTGACTTTGGCATTACGCTCGGTGAAGACCCGTTGTCAATCAAGATTCGCCAAAGACATAGTCCCCACACTTTACTGAGATATGAAGAGCTTGATTATGTTCTTTTCCGCTCGAAGGCAACTCATCATCAGCAAAAGTTAGGTGATTTGCAGCCACCACACTCCCGACAATTCCATCAAAATGATTCACTGGAATGTCCTCTGCAACGTGAGCCTCACTGAGCACTCTCATCAAGGCTGTTCTGTGTGCTTCCGAACTGAGCAACAGTGATAGCATGGATATCTTTGAGGGCGTCTGTTTCAACTGATCAACTACTCTGTAATCGCTTTGCCGGACAAACTTCAAGAATTCATTGGCTTCTTTTTCTATTACTTTTTCTGGAGCAGCCTCCGGCTCTTTTTCTTTATCTTTGCGGCCTCTCTGTTCAGCCTCCCTAGATGCTTCCGCCCGGAGGGTTTCTGGAGCATACACCCTTCCACTTCTGGTGATCCCACTTGATCCTGCTATGTTGGTCACGGTGGTAGTATTTGGAGAGCATTCTGCCGTGTATTTCCAGGGAACTGCTTTATTTGACTCATAACGAAACGGAGCTGGTACCTCAATCACTATTGGCTGAGCATTTGCTCGCATCAGCCTAGGATTGAAATCATAAGGGATCTCAATGGGCCTTCTGATTCCTCTATCATTGTCAGGGTACAGTGTCCACACTTCTCCGCATTCGAACCATCCTCGATGACAACCCACTTGGTCGCATCGCTTCATCTACCTCACCCCATCCAGTGGGCTGGATATCTTCTATTCGGATTAGAGCACTTTCAGGAGCATCATATCTGACCAAGTAATCAAACTTTCCGCTGGGCTCTCCTAGAGTATCCCAACGTCCTTCTTTTGTAGGCGGCACTGTTACCTCTTCACTTATCTCTTCCTTGCATGAGAAGGGAACCGTGTCTTCATTAGCTACTGGTCGGGCCCTGGCTTGAACCAATCTCGTGAGCGGTGTGCTGTGCGTAATTTCAATTGGCTTTTGGCCTCTCTACCACCGTCTCAATATAGGGTCCACACTTCATCTTCCACACCGTAGGTCCCTACCGGACCACATACCGATCCATCAGTCTTGCAGATCATTTTGAAAGTTTCACAACCTCCCCACACAGAGAGTCAAGACACCCTTCTTCATGGCAACACCCTTTTTAACAACCTTGGCCCGCATAACTCAAAGATAAATGACACTTAGAGGAGTCTTAATCTCTTGTACCTTTTTCAAAGAACTTGCCAACAAAGACTTTCTATAGCATTGGTAGTTTGTTCCTCGTGACTGGTAATGGATTGATTGTTGTATTTGGGCGGTTCTGTTTAAACGATATCCAACCAAAGATCTATCAAATCTTGCACCACATGCTTGAAGGCTTTACAATCTTCCACAAAGATGACCGAAGCCCATTTTCGTGGAAACTGCAGTGGCATTAGCATTGTATCCTCTCGGGAAATGGTGGTCGCACTACTTTCATGGGTCGAGTATTGATCGATTATTGGAGGTCAAGTGATTAAACATTTCGGTATATGTCATCTGAATTGGATCAAAACTAGTCCGCTTCTTGAACCGATAATCTTGAGTCTTGGGACGGTCATCGCCTTCTTTGAGATGGCACTTTGGGCGTAGAATGGAATAGTTTGGGGTGGAGGAGTACCAAAAGATGAGTTTCCCACGAGATGACATTAGTTTCTCCTCTTTCTTTTTAGGGAAATGGGGCGGTACTTCTTCTCGGGTTGTTGGACCCACCGTAACTCCCTCGCGATTACCAAGGTGATTCAAAATCTTCCCGCTTGAAGGCCATGCTCAAGTCTTTCCCAAGACTATCATGTCGAGAGAAACTTTGAGACACTTGTGATCACTGTGTCATAATAGATTCTTTGTGAGTTTCCGGGAACATGTACACCATCTCTTTCTCGACCAAAGGGGTTGAACTCAAGCGGCCAGTGTGCTTCGCCATTTTTGAGCATATTCTTTGAAAGTCTCTTTCTCACCCTTACTCATGTGTTTGCCAATCGCGACTATCCGAGCCATGTCCATGTTGTACTTATATCGCTTCATGAAAGCTTCAGACAAATCTTTCCAACAACGGATTTCGAGAAGATTGCAACTTCATGTACCAATCCGCAGGAGCTCCCACCAAACCGCTGCAGAAGCGGTAGATTAGTAATTTGTCATCATTGGCATAGGGACCCATTTTTCTAACGAACATGGTAATATGGCTCTCTGGCAGCCTATCCCTTTGTACTTGTCCACCTCTGGAGCTTTGAATTTTGGCGGTAGAACCAAATGCAGGACTAGGCAAAGCTCACGCTTCTTCTTTGGCTCTAACTCCACTACCTCCATAGTTCTCACTCTTTCTTCTAGTGCTCGGATCGGATCATTAGGTGAACCCCTCAAACGCGTGCCTTCGGGGTGACTCCCATGTCAGTAGTAATACCCCCCCCGGCCGAGGAGCATTTTGAAGTCGTCTTTGTGAACCTGGCGTGGAATTGTGCATGGCGGGAGGATAGGAGCCCGATCTCGGGATCCTCCGGCGGTTCCCAGTGTGTGGTGACAGAGTAATTTGATTAGGTGCAATACACCCGTGAGTAGATCTAACGAGTTTGCGGCGGTACCAGCGAGCAGCATACCCAGGTATCTCTCTCTGCGGCGATGTCTCGGCGCTTGACACATTCATTTACTCGAGCGAACACGGATGACCGACCCCCGGATCCCGGAGGAACTGTGGTTGCAGCGATTCATCGACACCGGAGGAGGAACGAAAGAAGTGACCCCATCTGGACCCACTACTGGCCGACGGCCGGCGCTTGTCCCACTCTTCAAACCTTGCAAAGATTACCATCATTTCATGGACTGGGCCTCCATGGTACCCATCTTATCCTTCGATGTTCGGTTTTCCCGAGCCACCGCCAGATTCGTAATTTGTACACCCATGTCTTCTTGTTCGGGTTACTCTCAATTTCAACCTCCTGATGTTCTGTAGCCGAGCCATTAGCTTGGCTTGCGATCGGGTGAAGTATCGGTGACGGAGAACCAAAGCATGCCTTTTCTCGCTTATTCGGGCATTTATTGCATAAGAAACAAAATAAATTTATGAATGAATGTATGAATGCATGCACAATGTTTGCTTGATGCCGGAACCGTGGGATACCTTGCCTTGTCATACGCGTAAACTTTTTGGTTTACGAATTGAAGTAAACAAGGAATCGAAATAGCACACTTCGTTCATCAAGATTTCAAAGCTTCACCAATTTTCATTAAAGGAAAAGACGTTACAATGTTCATAAAGAGAGCGATACAATATTCTTGAATACAAAGCTCAAACAAACTCTTAAATCGAAGAATACAAATAGGCAACTTAATTACAAATAGCTCCAAGCTCCCCAACTCTCTTCCTCTTCTTGCTTGCACTTGCACTTTGAGATTGCTCTTTGAATTCTCGTGATCAACGCTCTGTGATACTCCTGGCCCGATACACTTCAAAGTGGTATTGAAGAAGTGCATCCCGCCTCAGCTAACCTCAGATTCTTGGGGATTCCCAAAGATAGCTTGACGGGCCATCTCGATGACTTTGAGAACTTGTTCTTCCACACCGTATCTCTCATCCTGAGTTCTTTAATGACCTCTTGATCTTGATCTTTCCAATCAACTCTAGGAAGCGTTTTTCCAAATATCGGCTCTCTACTCGGACTGCTGTAGTAGCATCTTCTAGACAAATAAGGTCTCTCTTCAATTCACCAAATATTTCTCTTTCAAAGCTCAAAGCTCTTTGGTATTCCTTGAGAGTTTCATTAATGGCCACCTTTTCTTGCTTGAGGTTTCTCAACCGACTCCTCAACTCGCCACTAAATGTGATTCTCGCCCTGATTTCATGGCTAATGTCTTCCACTCCTGAGCTTCTTCAAGTGCTTTCCTCGTCTTTTGTTTATACCTTTGAAGCTCCTCTCTGGCCCCCTTCAGATGCCTCTGGGCTTCTATCTTGCTTTGTTCTTCCTTCTTGAATCGTCTGACGCTTTCTTCCACAAATGATCATCTTGACATTGTTTTCCTCCTCTAGCTTTTCTTTCTGTAGCTATCTCTTCTATCTTAGCTGCAGTGCCCTCTTTTCCTCTTACTCGCTTTCGCTAATGCGGATTTGACTTCGTTTAGCTCTTCATGGGTAGGGACATAAGGCTCTGGTATCTCTTCTTCAAGGGAAAGCATTCCTTGAATTGGTGATTTTGCATTTTGAAGCTTCTCCTTGAGCCATTGATTGAAAGTGATGTCACTGACTCTCTTTGACAACTCTTCACTCCCTTTCCGCACTACTTGATCCCCATGATCGTTGAACTCTTGAAGCAAGTCGCGCAATTAGGCATCCCCTTATAGAGGTAAATGCGGGACAAAGATGCTTTCGGAGGGTGAGTTCCTCATCGGGTAACCGAGCTGCCTCAAGGTCAATGAAGGGTTGTAGTTGATACACCCCTGAGTCCCCATGAGAGGCACGTTCTGAAAGCTTCCACAACTGAACACTACCACTGGTCTGTCATCCCAACAAGCAGCTGTGTACCACCGGATTTGGAGTTCATTGAGATTCTTCAAATACTCAACCCATTCCATAGGGGTTTTGACCTCCACCTCACAGCTTAGGGCATAAGAGATTAGCTCCCTAACATTAGTTCGGTTGTGGATCACATGGGTAATAAACCAGGCGTAGAGAATGTGGGAGGAAAGACATAATTTCTTTTTATGGAACTGGCTGTAGCGAGTAAGAGCGTGGTACGTGTTAGCAAGGATAGCAGGTACCGGATTGATAGGGTTCTGAGTGTCTTTGAAGGCCAAGAATGCACCGATCGCATCTTCATCAACATATCTCTCTATTTGAGGAAAAAGGACCACCCCAAATATGGTAAGAGCGAGCACTAATTTGAACGGTCCCCACTTCTTAGCCGCGGCATAAGATTGTAATAGGCCCTCGAAGTACTCTTGTGGATACCCGCTACACCCATTTCTCTTTAACTTCGCAACCTCAATTCATCCACACTAATCCCGAAGCGGCGTTGCGAGCTTTCCATCGATATATAAGACGCCTCGATATTGGTAAGGCCTAGCATGTGATCCGCGAACCCCAAAGTCGCTCATACTCCTCTAATGTGGGTGACAACTGAAAATTCTTGAAGAAAAACACCTCACATCGTAGTCGTAGAATTGACTCAAAGCTATAAGAGCATCCTCTTGAACGTTCAATTGCAGCAATCTACTTAACATTCCCGTATGCTTGATCAAAGGACTCTCTCTCAATGGGGCCCATAAGGGCTGCTGCATCGCCTCGGACTCTACGATCTCAACCTCTTCATAATCGGGAAGCGAGAAATGAGCGAAGTCTTGCTACTCAACTCCATTTTGATGCACCTATGACAAGACGGTATGTTACTCAAGGGCTCCGCAAGCAAATGCAAATGAGATGCGGTGTGAATGCAGATGCTTACAACATTTAATTTTAATGAATGCGGCATGATGCGATTATGATATGATGTATGTAGAGATGATGAAAGCGATGCATAAGGATGGAGGTTCAAAAATTCAGATCGGTTTATTTGAAAGAATGAAAATATTTTTGTATTTTCTTGGAAAGTTTTTTTTCTAAAAAGCTCCTTTTTGAGGAAGACATGCCCTAAATTACCATGCAAAGACACACATTCGTATGCCCTCGTGTCCTACAAAGGTGGGAATCCTAAGTTCTAGGGCAATTTCAAAGGTTCCTCCCATGTAGCTCTAATTCACACCCTCACAATGGCTACCAGAGCTATAGAATCCCCATGCCGACATCCACAAATGTAGAGAACTACCAAGTGTGAAGCGTCATGAGAAAGCGTACTCTGGTTGAGACTTTCATGAATATCAGACAGACAAAGGTCTCGAATGACAGTCACTAATCGTCTCCACTCTCCTAGATGTTTGTTGGATCCGGGTATAGGAGCCCACTCATAGAACATAAATCATAAGGTGTGAAAGTGTGTGATCGAGGGCATACTTCCTAAAATCTACCCACCCCACCTGCAAGGAAACCAGAACAGTCCAGATAAACAGTTGTCTACCCTAGGGTTCAACATGCATACACTAGTTTAATATACAAACTATTCTAATAAGTCCACAGTAATTACACGCATTGCTTACCTCAAGAAAGGGAGCTAAGAAGAAGGGGACATAATAGAATGGGGGAATGCATGTTTTACCTCAAGAAAAGGAGCGAAGAAGAGGGATCATGGGAATTGAGGAATGCATGCATAAGCACAACCATACAAAAGAAGAGAAAAGAAAAAGAAAAGGAAAACATAGTTTTTCAAATCAAACAGTTTAAACCACATCAAATTAATTAGGCTTGACCCTCATCTCTCTTTAAATAAATAAAGAAAGATATGTCCCCAGTGGAGTCGCCAGCTGTTGCGCCCCGAAAAATCCGGTTTGGGACTTTTCAGTTTGACAACGTTTGAAAATCAGTAGAGCCGCCACCAATATTTTATTTTAGGAAAACATTGAAAAAAACCTTTTGAGGAAAGCGGGTGGTCTTTCGAAAACTTAGAGATGTAGGTTCGGGGGTCGGTTGCGCATGGGGAAGGTATTAGCACCCCACGCGCCCTTTCTACCGAAAGGGAACCATTAATTTGATGTGGTTTTGAAATGTTTGATTTGAAATACGTTGTTCTATTTATTTTTCTTTTCTTTTTGAGAAATCACTTTATTGAAAACGGGAAAAAGGGGTGTTTTTGGTATCTTTGAAAAGCGGAACAAGACAAAGATTTTTGAAAAGCGTGCTTGACGGGACAGGAACCCGGTCCTACGTACCCTCACTGGCTGAGGGATCAAAGCAACGTAGTTCTTGTTTTTATGGGTTTTTAAAGATGTGCTTGGCGGGACATGAACCCGGTCCCACGTACCCTCATCATTTGAGGATCAAAGCAACGTAGTTCTCGCCATGCGTGTGAAAACGGCTTTGTGATTTTTGAAAGTGTTTTTAGAGTTTTTGAAATAAGACTCGAGTGTTCGCGAACACCAAACAAGCAAAGGCTTCGAGTGGCATTCGTATTAACTCGAAAAAGAGTTGGAGCCAGTAATCAAACAAGCAACGACTTCGGTGATTACAAGCGACAACGTCGTATTATTCTTTTGAAAATAGTTTTGAAAAGGTGGTGAGCTAATAGCTCGTGTTATTTTGGAAGTTTGAATTAGTTGTTTTTTGTTGTTGTTTATTTAATGTGTGGGAGTTTTCATGATAGCCAAACAAGCAAAGGCTTCGAGTGACTACCACTAGTAGCTCCTCATTAACGATCAAACAAGCAAGGCTTGAGTGATGGTTAATGATTTTTATTTAGAAAAATGCCTTAGGTTTTCTTATTTGAAAAAAAAACATAGGATTACAAGCTTGAAAAGAAATATAACATTTCAAATTCTTCTTCCAAGTCAAAACCCAAAACAACCATTGGGACACAAACAAAGCAATCAAAAGAGTATTTACAATTTGCTATGAACAATTGGATGCACCATGATACAAGTATATGAGTGCAAGAGTATGCAATTATGGAATGCAAAATACAACATTATTGAATGCATGAGTATTTAATTTATGAGATGCAAAACATGGTACTAATATATGCATATTTAAGAGAGCATGAAAATGCAAAAGATATAGATGTAAATGAATGCATGAACATGTAGGCAAAAATCTAAGCTAACATATGAAATTACCAAATGTGCATCTAGCAAGGCATTATTATTCAACCTAAAAGTTCAAGAAAACAAAATAGTGACTTAAACCTCAAAACCTAAAACCCTAGTCCCAAGAACACACATTAGGGAACCAAAACCAAAAAATCAAAACCCTAACACTATAGAATATGCAATAGGAATTTTATTCAATGAGATGGGCTCATGGCCTAAACCAAGTATGCAAAGAAACTTTGAACATTAAGCAAAACTATGATTAATTCACAAGAACTATTTAAAAGATAAAGTAGAGAATGGAATGACAATTTATACAAGGTTGAATCACTTCTTGCAATCTTCGCCACTTTGAATGAAATGCACTAGGCATGTAGTGAGAATCACTTTGCAAGATCATCAACAAATGGACAACAATATAACTAGTCCACATAAACTATTAAACTATGAAATAGATTGAATCCTTTCTTGCAATCTTCACCACTTGAATAAAATGCACTAGGCATGTAGTGAGAATCACTTTGCAAGATCATCATTAACTAAACAACAATATAGCTAAACCATAAGAACACATAAACACATAAACTATGAAATAGATTGAATCCTTTCTTGCAATCTTCACCACTTGAATAAAATGCACTAGGCATGTAGTGAGAATCACTTTGCAAGATCATCAATAAACAAAAGGTAAATTAAAACACAAGAAATAATGAGTACATAAACTAATATATTAAACAAAAGTCATTTCTAGCTCTCTTCACTACTAAGATCAAAGTGCACTTGGCACTAGTAGGAATCATAGAGCCAAATCCTCAACAACTTACTAAAGAAAAATACCAACAACAAGATTTAAACAAAGAAACAACAAAATCAATTTTGAAGACATTTTAATCATGTATATGCGAAACCTTGCTCTATTTTATTTAACAAGAAAACTCAAAAATTAACATGAAAACAACACTAATCCACTTATTTTAGGGTGAGACAACAAATCTCACCCTCAACCACAACAAACTACATTGAAAAGATGATGCTATGCGAAAGGAATGAGGGAAAGAAAATGAGCTTCAACGCAAAATATTTGGAGATGATGCAAAAAGGGTTATGGATTTTACCTTTTCTCTAAGATGGAAGAGAAAGTTGAAGAAATGGAGGGGAGAAAATGCAAGAGGGCTTCGGCCTTGCAAGGGAAGGAAGGAGATAAAGATGGTGTGATGAACTCCTTGAGTGAGAAAGGAAGGTTAAGGGTGTGAGAGGTGGATTAAAGGTGTTTTGGTGGAGGAAGGTGAAGTAATGGAGGAGGGGAAGGAGGAGAAGGCTTCGGCCTAGAGGGTGGAGAGGAGGAGAGGTATGATGCTTGGTTTTCTTGAAGGTGAGAATGATAGCCAAAGATTGGTGAAGAGAGAAGGTGTGAGCTATTTATAGGGATTTTGAGGCTTTAGGGTATTTAGGACTTTTTGCTTTGATTGGGCTCTAGGATTGGATCTTAATTTTGAATGGATGGTTAGGATTGTTGGTCACATGGATCAAGGGTATTTAGAAAACACAAGTGTGTGAGAGAAATGGGTGAAGGTGGCGCATAAAAGGAGGAAAAAAGGAAATTTATGAACAAAAAAATCTAATTTGGGAATGGTGATTTTTGTAAAATAGGGTTAAGGGTATTTTGGTGAGGGAATGTTCTCAAAAAGGTAAAATGAGGTTTTTGGTGGAAAGGTTAGTGTAAGTGTATGGGTTAATTTACCAAAAGGGCAACATTGAGGATATGATCAAATTAAAACTTGGTGAGTAAGAAATGGAGTGTGTAGAAGCTTCTTGAGAGAGAAAGAGAGAGGAGGGCTGCGCAACATGCAGAAAAATGAGAAGGAAAAATAAAAAAATGCTTATTTTTGGTCTTTTGTCTTATTGAGGACACTTCCTCCTTTTATTTTTGAATTTTGAAACTTTTGGGCATGTAAAAATGAAAATGCACCTATTGAAACATGTTACATATTTTTGGACACCATGACATAGTCTCCTAATTGCTCTAGACAATCAAAATTGTCACTTAATTAATTGGGGATTTTTAATGGTCTTTTGGCATTTTTATGCACTAAAAATAGGAAAAATGCATGTTTAATTATTTTGGACTAGGAATTTCTCCTCAAAAATTATGCAAAAATTATTTTGGATAGAATAAAATATATTTTTGTGGATGTATATTTTTAACGAGAAAAATCATCCTGTTGTGAAAAATGACCAAAATGCCCTTTACACTAAAAAGTCCTAATTTGCTCAAAAATGCATTTTTATCCTAAACATGATCCTAAAAACCCTTGGATGACTTTAAAACCCTAAAATGCATGCCAAGCCTTAATTTATTTATTTTTGGTTGAAAGTTAGGGTGTCGACTTAAGCCGGACAAAATTGGGGTATGACAAGGACTTAGGCTTCCCTAGCTTTTGGGTCAACCTAATCATGAAATGTGTTACTACTGCCACTTTTTCTGTGTTGATTAATGGGAATCTGATGCCTTCTTTCCCCCCAGCAGGGGCTTAAGACAAGGAGACCCTTTATTTCCGTATCTAATCTTTGCTTTGTGTGGAGGTTATTTTGGGTTTAATTATTCAATCTCAGAAGCATCAGGCTTTGCATTGAATTATAATTGAATTATCTTTTTCAGGTCATACAAAGAGGAATCTACGAATATTCTTAAAATCCTCAACCTATACCAATCATCCTCATGTCAGCTCATTAATATGGATAAATCAGAACTATCCTTCAGCTGTTACCAACTTACTGGAGTGGTATGCCTATGGGGTGTCAAATTACTATAGTTAACCAACTTTGGCACCCTGAGTCTAAGACTTGGGATGTGAACTTAATTAACTCTCTTTTCTTTCCTTTTGAAGCTGCCTAAATCATTGAAATCCCTGTTCCTAGGATATTGAGGACAAGATCATCTGGGGTGTTTTTAGAGATGGTATTTACAAAGTGAAGTCTGGCTACAACTTCATTAGACAAAGAGCTTCAGGTTCTATAGATTCGTCTAGTAGGGTTCACAACAACGTGTGGAACAATATGTGGAATATAAAATCACACCAGCACGCCTTCATTTCATTTGGCGTGTGCTCAGCGTGTTGTCCCAATTAAGGCCCGTTTAAGGGATAGAGGTATAAGATGTGACACTATATGTTTCCTAGATGCGAAATTGTTGAGGAATCGATAGACCATGCCTTTAGAGATTGTATCTGGGCTAATCTTATTTGGTTTAGCTCCCACTCTAGGGTTTTCTTTCTACTCTACTGACAATATATCATTTGTGGATTGGCTTGAAAACCTAATCCTCGATTCCCCTTCTCCAGTTCAAGAGATGGTAGCCTGAACCGTATATACTATTTGGTGGGCTAGAAACAAAAAGCTTCATGATGAAGATCAAGTACCTGTGTGGAAATCGATATCGCATGCTCTGTCGTTTCTCTGTTGGGATTCCTCTGTTACTGCTGCTCCACCCATGGTTTCCTGGTTCCTGCTTGTCCCATAATCATGGATGGTGTTCACCCCCTTCGGGTCTGGTCAAGCTCAACATTGAAGTTGCTTCTCTTCCCTCTGATCTTGGTCTATGGGGCTTCGATGTTGTCATTCGCAACGATATGGGTGTGTTGGTGGCCGCTTCCTGCTGGTCTGAGTGTGGCTTTGATGGGGCTTGTGTGGCGGAGGCTTTGGCTGTGAACAGTGGATTTCATTTTGCAATGAGTTGGGTCGGCCCAACCCTAACCCAAACTTATCATACTTGGGAAGTTTGCTTTTGGAGGGTAGAAAACTGGGCTCACTCCTTACTTCAGCCCACTTTAGACATGTTAAGAGAAGTTGTTATCAAGCTGCCCATTATCTTGGAAAATGGGCCACTACCCATCCTAATCAGGTGTGGTTTAATGCTACCCCACCTATGGTTAAGGATATAGTTGTATTTGACTCTTTGGTTTAATAATATGAGGTATTTTTAAAAAAAAAACGTTGTTGTCAGCTAGTCCTCAAGAATATTTTGAAGTTCCTCATGCATTGACGCTTTGATTATGAATAAAATGGACTAGATGCTTTTTGCCAAAAAAATATTAATATCTTTTTAATGATATCATTAATTAGTTGACTCTTAACAAAATTAATACTTCCAATACATTTATTTCATCCTTATCCTATAAATATTACCGTCAAAAGAATTTAAAATATTTAATTATATCATTAACTACTTACCTTTTAATATATATTTAATATTTAATGTCCATAATGAGAGTGAAGACCCACTATGTTTTTCAAATTTTCCAAGTCTTGTTTGAAATAATATACTCTCTCAGTTACAAAATATAAGCAAAAACTGGTCAATGAAAGTTGACGTATCTAGGTCAAAATTTTGGATAAGATACATCAAATTTCGTTGACCAATTTTTGCTTATATTCTGTAACTGATGGAGTATACGTTATTATGACATTAAATATGGTCAAAGTATTTTTTATGCCTTAAATAATCCAAAACTATGATAATAATAGGTGAACAAATAGAAAAGATCTTAATTTATTGCGATTAAATACGTTAAGTGATAAGACTGGTATTAATAATATATATTTTGTCTCATTCATTTCATATTTTTAATGAGACATACAAAATTATTAAAAATAAACAATGAATTTGTCTCCTTCATTTCATATTTTTAATAAGACATACAAAATTTATTAAAAGTACACAATCAATTGTCAAAAAGAAATTTAATTTCACCTAATTATTTTTTCAAACAAAAATTGAGTTGATGTAGAAAAGTCAAACTCTACTTTTTACGTATCCATTATAAAGACTCATTAGAGAAATCATTTGACCTAAACTTTCATCAACTTTCTCATACAACTCGCTCCATTAGCATTCATTGGTTTTTTTCTCTTAGCGTATTTCTTCCATCACCAAAATGCCAAAGAAGCATTGATAGCTTTTCTTTGCTACCCGAATCCTTGCTTATCGACATTATTTCAATCCTCCCCTTCAAGGAAGCCTCGAGGATGTGCATCCTTTCAAAATATTGGTTAGAATTGTGGAAGAAATCAACCAACATAGAGTTCAATGAATTATTTTTTGTTAAGGATGATGTACCTGAAGATGCAAGGTTAGTGCAAAGAATGGATTTTCTGAACTTTGTAACATCTTGGCTTGTTAACTACAAAGGTACTATAATTGAAAAATTCTTTTTAACCTTATCAAACCCAAGTGAAGCTATTGAGATAGTGGAAAGGTGTGTTTCCTTTTCCTTAGACCATGGAGTGAAAGAGTTCGGGATAGATTTCTCTGATCCTAACTGGTTTAAAATTGAGCATGAGAAACCCGTGGCTTTGTTTGAATTGCCAACATCTGTGTATGAGAATAAAGTCATTGAATCTCTCACATTATATTCCTGTGGGTTTCTTGACACTGAGTTGATCTGTTGCATGCGCTCAAAGAAGTTTCCTTGGGTTGGATTGAGTTAACAAATAACGCTATCAACTCTATGTTATCCAATTGTAAGATGATTGAGAGTTTGAGCATGAAAAAATGTTGGAGCTCGGCCAAATTTGATAGTGGAAGTGACGACTTGAAGTTGAGGAGGCTTCTTGTTGATAGCTGTAGATTTGACAATGTGCTTACACTCATTGCACCTAATCTAACTTATTTCAAGTATTTTGGGGAAATGAATGATTTTAAAATTGAAAAATCATTTGACATAGATGAGGCAGATGTTGATTTTGGCAATGAATACATAAATATTCTTGATGAAGATAATCGCTTGCAGAAAATCATTAGAGATCTCCACCGTACTAAGGTTCTCACTATATGCAGTTATACACTCCAGGTAAATTTTCTTTTTGTTTTTAGTGAACATATTTATTTTACTTAAAATATTAACTTTTTTTTATGTGTGTTCTAGAATCGTAGAAATATATGTTATAAGGGCAAGTCATTTTTCTTATAGGATTCTGTTCAACAATTTGAAACATTTAACTTGTATAATTAGTCTTAATTTCATCTTGCAATAACTAGTTGATTCGTAAATCTAGGTTATATCTGAATGAAAAGTCATGAGAAGGGTTTCCAATGTGCGACCTATAAATTTCATTTCAAATTTTATTAATATGGTACATACTTAATTTATATTATGTGTCACACATCTCTCTCTCTCTCTCTCTCTCTCTCTATATATATATATATATATATATATATATATATATATATATATATATATATATATTAAATGTTTTTCTTTCATATGTCAGGTTCTCCATATTGGTCAAGGAGCACGTACAGAATATGATATGAATGTGAGACATTTGAAAATAAAGACAAACCTACACAGCAATGAACTTATGGGAGTCTTATTCTTTCTCAATAGCTGCCCTATGTTGGAGTGCCTCACCTTTGAGTTAGGCTTAGGAAGACTTATAGCTGTGAGTATACCTAATCTATTTGTTAAATGTTTGTCCAAGGTTTTAAATCAGGATAGACTAGGTAGCATTCCTCTCGTGATACATGATACAATGCGAAGACATCAAAAACCATGCTATCACAAACCCCAATTGTAGTTGTGAACATTTCTGTTTAAAATCATGGGTATGTTTTTTAAGTAAAGGTTATGATTATAACATGTGTTGTACACATTGTAGGTATCAGAAGATGATGATGATGATGATGATGTTGTTGATGATGATGATAATGATGATGATGTTGTTGATGATGATGATGATGATGATGATGCTGATGATGAAACCACAACATTAAATTATAATAATCAAAGAAATTGGATAAACAATGGAAGCATTTTTCAATGCTTGACATCAAGTTTGAAGGTGGTGGAGATGAATAACTTTATTGGGGCTGAGAATGAGATTTTTATGGTCAATTATCTTATAAAATATGTGTGTATCTTGAAAAAGATTAATATAAAGGTACAGAAGGATGCAGATGATACTGAGAATTCGACTGATTATTCTGCATTTTTTCGCAACATAGAAAAAGAGTTGCTGGCGGTTCCAAGAGCTTCAACTGATTTAGAGATATCATTCAATTATTAAACTGAGAATGTTGTTTATCTTTCTACATGATTTGTGTTTCAATTTTGAGACATGGTTTGAATTGTTTTGGAAAATGCATCATCAAAATATTTTGGTTTTGTAGAATAAATTATGAAAACATATTGTGTTGATGCGTACACTTTTTTATTTATTTATTTAGAGAGTTATTAAAAATATTTCTCTCCATCCTTATGCTTCAATGTAAAATTTTAAATGGAGGAGATTTTATGTTTTTTTCTAGTTACGGAGGTGAGGAGAAAAACTAAATCTTGGTTATGAGGTAAGAAGCTTAGTTTTCTTTAAGTAGTGTCTCAGACTTAATCTTTATCTATAAAAACAATTATAAAGAGAGTGTTATCACTTTAACTCATTTATATATTGTTCTGACTTGGGCTAAAGCCCCTTGGGGAATTGGTCCAGAAATGCAACAACGTTAAGCACAAAACGCGGCCAGATCGGATGATCAAGACCGACGGCCAAGATTGCGCGCCCAAATCCAACGGATAAGACTAAGCTACTTCGTCTATAAATAGAGGTGCAAGCCTCCAATTCCATGTATGGTTTCATTCTTGCACATTCCGCTTAATTCGTCTACTGACTTAGGCATCGGAGTGTCTCTAGGTACCCCCCACCCGACGTGGGAAGAACACTAACTCTGAGCAGTCAAGCTCAATCTTCGACACCAACAACAATCTTCAAGGTTCAAGATGCAAGTTCCTAAAAGCTCCTCAGACAAGGTAATATACGAATTCCAGGACCGAACATTGGCGACCACAGTGGGAGCTCAATTGTTCGCTTTCACTCAACTCTGATTCTACTTCTGTATCTCACGCAACTTTGTTTCAAATCATGCCTCCTCGGATACGTCCCCGACTCGGATCAATCCTGTGCCCAAGTCTGCGGCGCTTGGCACCTTCCCAGCCTGCCAAACCCCCAAAGGTCACGTTCAAACTTTGCCTTACGAAGAAGCCTCACTGCCTCGGCAGCAGCTAGGCCACCTCTTCCTTCGTCTACGCAGCTGGTTGATCTGCGCGCCGCCTTCATGTCAAGTAGCCATTTAATAGATGTATTTGAGCAAAGAAGTCGGGACTGGTTCAAAGAAGAGCAGTCCCAACTTGAGATGGTCGTCCTTGCCCGAGTTCCTACGGTTCACCTTCAATACGAGGTCAATCGGATCGCCCCAAACGGCCATTTCCCGACAACACCGCTACACCACGTTGTTCGCCTATGATTCGCTGTCGGGAGAGAGAAAAGTCTTGAGGTAGACCTCCAACTCCACCATCTCCGCCGAGCAATGGATCCAAGACATGCTCGGTAACTCCTCCTCGGACTCCTATTCCTCTCGGCTCTGCCTCCGAGAAAGAAATCTACTCACAAGCACAAACCTAAGGGAAAAGGTCGTAAGCTCGAGAGAGAGTCCTTTGTTTCAAGGATGGAGCACTACAAGATCCCAAAGTTTTGGGAGAAGCCCCCTCCTTTGAACTATTATGACGGAAAAATCGATCTGAATGATCATGTTGATGGAAGCACCTTTCCATGTCTGCCTAGGTGTGTATCGAATCGGGTGGGAGAGATGAGTACCAAGAGAAGGCCGCTTCTCACAAAGACAAAGGGAAAAGATGCAACTTGTGATACTCGCTCGGTTTCCATCCCCACATTGGGCAGTGAACCGGTCGATGTGCTCCATGGTTGACTTGCCATTGTCCCTAGAAAACGTGGCGAAGTCAGGGGTTTTGAATCCTCTGGGAAGAGGCACCAAACGGTCCACCCACTCGGGGTAAGGCTTCCCCGCATACCTAGACGGTCTAGTAGCTTTCAACCAACACCAAAGAACTTCTTGATGGTGTCAGCAATGAGATTAGGGTCCAGGAGTTGGGGCCCCGATGAACCAGGTGGAGGCGTTAGTCGCCACAGTGTATCTGGGGGACCTTGCGCCCTAGCAGCGGTGGTACCTGAGATGGAGCGTTTGTCCATGGCTGCCTAGGTACTACTTGGGTCAGGTTTACAAGGCCAGTTCCTAGTACAAATGCCTGTGCGTCTCGGGAGGTGGGATTGAATTCAATGCCCGCCGGGTAGGTACTGAGCGCACCAGGGTACAGTTGGCTAGGAGGTAGGCTTGTCGAGCCAGGTGAGTTCTGGACCATTGGTTGCTGACTCGAGCAATACCCACTGTTCCTGCCATTCCCTGATTCCGAGGCGAAGGCTTGCCCTCTAGCGTAAGTCGGATAGTTAGCCATGGTAAAACACCCATAGGATGGTCCTTGCGCGCACTCCATCAAGCCTTCGCCGGCGGCCTTACGCCAATCGCGCTTGTCCCTACTAAAGAGAAGTCGTATTAGTGATATTCGCCAAAGCCGCCTCACTTGCTGGCGATGGAAAAAGTACTAGGTCGAGGAATTATAGGGATAGTATTTACCGATGAGAGTACGGTTTCCGAGTCCCAGTCATGCTCCCACTCGGTGGACACTGATGCATACCCCCTACCGTGAGGTCCAACAGGGTTGGTGTATGGCGGGGACTGATGCGGTCCTCCTTGAGAAGAAGGTTGTCCTCCCTGTGATTGGCCGGAGACAACATAGTTCTTGGTGCTACTAGCTTCCTTGGCCTGTTTCACTTCTTTGTGCACCATAGGTTTAACTATGTTAGCCAATTGGTGGGACAACTAATACATGATGTCGTGTATCCCCATGTCGATTTGTCGCCGGATAAACGATGTGGTCATAACCACAGGTTCCTCACAATGTTGTGGGGAATCGTCGCTAGACTTAGCATTCACCTGCCAGAGTGTAGGTGCATACTCCAATTGTAATCCAGTCCAAGTGAATCATACAAAGGCGTTTGCTCACCTTTCCTCTCCCACCGGGTGTGCCAATTTTTGTTGTCGTCAAACTTTTAGGTCTTAGCTGTGGTGTCGGCTAGGAGTTTCGACACTCTTTGATTCCTCGTTCTTCAAGCAATTGCGTTGATGAGGGAACTCTGCTCCTCGACTGTGGGTTTCCTGACACCTCAAGAATGGGCTAGGCAAGGTGGGAATGGGATGTGAGTTTTGGATTACTACACCTAATTCATAAAGTAAAGATAAATAAAGTGCGATAAAGGAAGAAAAATGAAATAAATTTAGAGTTTGATTGATTGATGTGTCCTTTACATTATGCTCTATTGCTACATATATACACAGGCCCTCGTTACCCACTACGCCAACCAACATTTGTCTGCCGTTGGATTGATCTATGATCAACGACTCTCATTGCCTCATAGGCCCTCAACTACATGCAGTAACTTCCCACGATCTCATGACTGGCGCAGTTAGTGGGGTGAGTGCTCGTTGCTCCACGTTCTCTGGCCTTGCTCTTCTGTTTGAACTTCAACCACTCCCAGGTTCTATCTTCGCGCCAGGTTTTGCCTTCCAAGAAACGCCCATCCTACCACGGCCACATGGCGACTCGGCTGCCCAAGCCTCCCTCAGGTAACGACCATAGGCAATTCGAGCTGCCTTGGCCTTCGCCTCTATAGAGTGTGACAGTTACTTTACCTCGGCTTAGCTCATTGAAACCTCAGCGTATGCCCTTTTTGAGCCTTGTCGAGTGGCTTGCCTTCGCACCGTGGCACTTTTCTTCCCGTAGTCCTCTGCCTACGACTTCTTTATTTTCTAGTGTTAACAAACACCTAGAGTTGAGTTGTGAGGGGTCACGAAAGAGCTCACCGAGATTATTATCTCATGCTTTATTATGTGGTGTTTACGGATGTGTAGAGAAAGCAAACATAGAAGTTGTAGTTGTTTGTTTCGAGCTACGAGTATAGAAGGATCTCTAGTGATCAAATTTATTTATAGTTTGCTTAGTTTCTCCCTAGCTACGTTTATGCTGTACACCTTTTAGGATGAATCCTTGATTTTTTTCAAGCTATGTTATATATATAACCTGTTTGGGATTTTGGACAACTTTAGTAACACGATGAAATTATTTATTGTCGGTTATGTTTTATTGGGTTCCATTATCGGTTTCATACCTTAAGGAACTCGAAGTGGCGATAATTTATTCCGACAATTTATGTTACGTCCAAAAACTCAAGTAGGCTTATAACTCTGATTTGTATAAATGGTTAATATTCTAATCTTAGTGACGTCTAAAGGTTAGGATGTTACACCAACCACCCCTTGAATCCACCAATAAGATATTCAACAAGTTATAGCAATTCTTGAGGGGGGTTCCTGCTAATTCTCATTTTCATTTTGGTTGTTTCTCTAATCATGATTTTGAGTTTCCTAATTTTATTTTTCAGAATATATAGTCGAGGTGAAATTGACACATTGTGCCAGACTAGTTAAAAAAGAGTGCCCCTGTTAGTAGTGCTTCATGCTAAAACGCTATTGATGGCTTAAACATGTATATATTTTGAATACTCCTTTTTGCTTGACATGCATCTTCTAAAGAGCTGATCCTATGAAATATTTATCTTTGATTTTGTACAGGCTCTTTGTGTTCTATCTATTTGATATATAATACTTCATTTGTCAATCCAAGTAAGTAGAACCATGTATTCATAGCTTGAATATTCTTCCATAAGATGCTTGATGAGTTCTTCAAAAAGTTTGTTTGAGGCTCCTTTTGCTTTTATCGTCTTATGAGAAGGAATGAGATTTCATCTTCTCGTTGTGAGAAGCTTTTGTCAGAGAAAACTATGTCATAGGAAGATTCCTATTGTTTCTTTACGAGCTTCTGAAGAGTGTTTTGTTACTTGATAGAGTTTCTTAGCTGAGTTCCACTCATGAAGTTCATTTGGCATTGATCATTGAATCTCTTGTCTTGAAGATTTGATGGAAAGGCTTCTTCCTTAGTGAAGAGCATATGTTATCATGTTTGAGAAGCATTTGATATTTCTCTTTCTCTATGTCTTCTTGTTGATCATCATTAGTTTCTTGTTTGGACACATTTTTGTGTCCCTCTTGATCTATTTTGGCTTTATCACAAAGGATAGTCTTCTTGCTACTTCATCGTTTTCTTCTTTTGTGTCCTCTTGATCTATTTTGGCTTTATCACAAAGGAATTTGGCTTTAACATATTACCTTCTTGAGATGTGTTTGAATGTTTCCTGCACTTAGATCATTCAAGTAGATCCATTTGAGATATTTGTTTCTTCTTTGACAGAAAATTTCTCTACTCATTCTGTGGAAAAACAGCCTCTTTGGCTCTATGGCTTAGAGAGATTTAGTAGAAACTAATGCACTATCAGTTAATAGAGGGTTTTAACGCATGGGTGTTGATATAGGATTCCTATGGTTTTGTCCAGATGTCCATGTTCTTAACATCGTAAGTAACCGTCAACCCATTGAACGTTTAGCCCGTGTTTCTTGAAATGAAGCAAATTCCTTTAATGCTTCATGAGAAGAAATGAACTGAACAAAGTGAGAGACAGATCAGAAACTGTTTCTGTTTCACTTAGATGAGTACTTAAGGCTTGGTTTAAACATGTTGTAGAGAAGTTAGATTTCTTGGTATGATACTACTAGCCACTGTTATACCTTACGTGGGAGCCCTAACTACTCTCTTCTAATATAAACATTTAAGCACTTAAAACTAATATTCTAAGTAGACACATGAAGTACGAATGTGACAATCACAGAACTATCACACTAGTTATTTATCGCTGATTCCCATTCACTTGGTGAGCTTGCTGTGATTTATGGAGCTCAAGTGTAAAAATTATCGCTGATTCCCATTCACTTGGTGAACTACTAAAATTACCGGCATGCTCACATGTGACAAATTTGTTTAGAACCATAATTATTTACTCATAATTTCACTATAAGTGTCTTCAACAAACCATCATTTAGCATTTCCATGAGAAAACTATAATACAAAATAAATTGATTGATATATTAAACTAGATTGGAGTCGGCTCCTTGAAGATTGATCTCGGGCGGTCCGAGTTAGTCTTAAATCCACGTCGGGTGGGTGTACTGCGCACATTCGATGTCTAAAGTCGATGATATGAGTAAGGCGTAATGTGCAAGGAATGAAAGCGTACCTGGAATTGGTGGACTGCACCTCTATTTATAGACGAAGCACCTCGTTTCTGAGCGTTGGATCTGGCCGAGTAATCCTAGCCGTCGGTCACAGAGGTCCAAGTGAGGCGCGTTGTGCTTTGTTCTGAAGCGTGTTTTGGGCCGTGCTTTTGGAACTGGATTGGGCCGGGCCCAATTCCTTAGAGGGCTTTTGGCCCAGGCCGGAACATGCTTCAATCCCATTTAGAGATACCAAATCTGCGTAAACAATTGCATTTGTTATAAATTATAAACGATATTATAATTATATTTAGAAGATCCATAACAAATAATCTGATATATTAAACTAAAATTATAAAGACCATATATTACATTAACTTCACAACACACAATATTAATTATTTAAAATATATCCTCAATTTACTACAATGCCATTTGGGACAAAAGAAGCCACCAATACTGCAATATGAGATTCCTGAATTTGTTCTTAATGATGAAGGTTCAACCACACACCGTGCAAAGACTAATGCAAGTTGGAACGTGGAGATAATTGGTATATCTACTATAATTTTAGTTTCTCTTTTACTTGTCCATGGTATCAGTTTAAGTTATATTAATATTTTGGGTTATTTTGTGTTAGATGGGCAGGGTAATCGTAAGTAAACACGCTTAAAGCTAAAAGATATGTAATCTCAAACAAAGAAGGATTTAAAGTACTAACTCAGTGGAATGCACGAGCCCAAGGAATAGGAGATTCTGCTGGATTGTTAAATGGGTATTTGGGTAGAATTTCTAGCAATTTCGAAAAATTTCCTATTTTGTATAAAAATTGGAAACAAGTTCCTAGAGGTTACAAGGACATGTACACTGTTGAATAGCCTATTCTGGCTTCACCAGCTCGCTTCCGAGCTCCTGCTGAATAGCCTATTCTGGCTTCAACAGCTCGCTTCCGAGCTCCACTGAAAACCCTATTCTGGCTTCAACAGCTCGCTTCCGAGCTCCTACTGAAAACCCTATTCTGGCTTCAATAGCTTGCTTCCGAGCTCTTGTAGAATGACCCTCAACGGCCTCAATGATTCTCTGGCTTGTTGAGTCTAACATTCCACAAGAGAGTCGGCTCAATTTGCCCTTCCTCCCGATGCTGAACTGACGAGTTCTGTCGGGGGTCGAACGGTTTCCCAATTTCGCTTTACGCGAGCCCAACCTACCCTCTGATGCCTGAACTGACGAGTTCCATCTGAGACCGAAGGAAGGAGACCCATTGCGCAGTCTCCGCCCCGAAGGTCGGTCATCTTACGCGACACCGATAAGAAGGCCGGACATCTCACGCGACAAGTCGTAGTTAAGGGCGGCGCCTCTTACGACCTCGGTAAGAAGGTCGATAAGCCCACAGCGGCCTCGGTAGGATGAAAGTGAAGGCCGGGCACCCCAACATCTCCGGTACCAAGGCCGATCGCCCACAGCCGGCATCGGTAAGAAGAAGGAGAAGGGGACCCACAACGGTCTTCCTATCTTACGAAGGTAATGAGCCTGCCGCCTCGGCGCTCATCTGCTCGTCATCTCGGCCTCTTCATCTCTCTCTCGGCCAAGTTCATACACTTGCGTCATTTTCTCTGATTCATTCTAATGCCCGAGCGGCTACGAGCTTCACCTCGGCGTCCGATTGCAGGTACGCAATTAAACATACATTCACATTAAAAACATTTGAAATGCACTTGAAATAATGCAGGTAATTAAAGGCCAGAAAAATGGGTTGGCGCCCGATTGTGCTTACAAACTTAAGGATGGCCTCGGACATGCCCGAAGCCATCAAAATAGAAATTGTTCAAAAAATGATTAAAAAGACAAGGCAGAATCTCACTTCTCTCTCGTCTCGCCTCCTTTTCCCTCAGATTCTTCTCCTCCTAGTTTGCGCCTCGAGAGTCTCGCGTCATCCCAGTGTGCATCCTCTTTTGACAAGATCTTTCCTCCACCACTCACCGAGTAAGGTGCATGTACTGCGCCTCAGAGGTTGGGCTCGAGCACCATAACTTGAGAAAGGCACCGAGTGTAGCCAAGCTTAGCCATTTTTGCGTTGGAGTCCTTCAGACTTTGGCACTTTTTCTCCAACTCGGCTATCTGGGTCGTAGCCTTGACCTCGACATTCTCTACTTCCTTGCGCAGCCGCGACAAATCTTCGAGTTATCTGCAGCTCCTCGGAGACTTTCTCGAGATTGGCAGCCTTCTTCTTGTTCTCCGCAGCCTGGTTTTCAGCAACGACCAACCTCTTCAGCAAGTCGGCGTTCTTGTCACGCCTCTTCCTGCGACTGCAGCAGCTCTACCTCAACAACTCTACATATTCATGACGGCGTATATATTTCAGTTCTCGCCGGGTCCGAGCTAGTTTGTCCCCTAAATAATTGTTATATGCTTGGGTTTCGAGGCACATACCTTCAAGCTTTTCCGGAGTGTTCGCCAGGACTGCTGCCTTCATTTTCTTAATGGCCTCAAATTTCACTTGACGACCTTGGCCACAACAAATGGGTCACTCGAGATAGATCGTCGGGCCGTCGTTCAGATGCATTTTTGCCTCTTATCTACATGCAGCATAGTTCCTCGGGCCTTATTGGCGCTGCCCTGGCTTTCTGCTTTTAGAGAATTTTGTCGGCCCTTTAGAGACGCAGCCTTTGAGGACTTCTCCTATTCTTTCCTTTTCTTATCCGACTTCGTATTCTTCACAGCGCTTGAGGTGGTCTTAGGTTTGGATTTTGGGTCCGCTTGGGAGGAGGAGGTCTGCCCGCCCTCTTTCCTGGGCGGCTTGTTCCGCGACGCCGCTTTCAGAATCTCCACATCCGGGTTGACAGTGGACTCGGCCAGTATCATATCAAGTTCGTATAATTTATCCATGCTATCTGCCAAAAGGAAAAGAAGCTCGGCATCAGAATTAGCCAGATCAACAAATAAAAGCAAAGTATATATACAAAAGCTATATTTATCAAAATATTATTTTAGCTTCCTCTTGGACTTGGCCAACTCGTCAAACATCATGCCACAGTTCAACTTCATGCCCTTCTTGGCCAGCATCTTGCCCCATTTATCAATCAATCGGTACGACTCTACGTCGTTTCCTTCAAGGGTACTCGGATCTACCAGGTAGTCGGCATTGGTGATAACGCGCCTTTCACTTGTGAAATGATGAGCACCGCTTGGTGACAGAAATGGGATTTCAAAGAAAGTCCCGCCTAGCATCTCGGCAATAGACTTCTTTGTCGCCTTGTTCACCGCTTTGCGCACGAAGAAGAAGTTCTCTTTGAAGTTCTTGTTTGAATCGTCACGGGAAGAAATACGATCGGTCCAAAGATATTCTTGAAGCCAATATGGCCATAACCGTCCCGCCCATGCTCGGGCTCAATTTTTCGTGTGATGGTAAAGAGGGTAAGAAGACCCGAGCCGTCGGCTTCCTCCCAAGGTACTTCATTGCCACCAAATCCTATTAGGAAGCCCCAAATAGCTTCGGCAGAAGTTGCGTCGGCGCGACCTTCTCAAATATCTCAAAGACTTGCTTCTAGAATGAATTCGAGAGGAAGTCATCGCTCAAGCACCGCCCATAAAAGAAATACCCATAGTAGCTATGCTCACGCAAACCTAACTTCGGCACCGAGTGATCCTCCACTTCGCCCTCGGCCGGTCCAGTAATACTTTTCATAAAATCGGTGTGAGGAAAGCATGTGCAAGTATACACACCTTAACAAGTAATATAGTGTAAAGAATGTGTTGAACCCACAAGGATTGATGAAATCATTCCGGGTGTATCAAAGAATACCGTGAGGTGCAATCGAAAATGGGCGCCCAACCCAATAAACGGCCCAAGCACGCGGCAGGGGCGCAATTCGAGGACCGCCGATTTCTCGTAACGGCCGGGCGCCCCAGCGTGGTACAAATACCACCTTCATCCACGCACTGTGCACGCTTTCCTACCTGTGATACCCCGCCTGCTAGCACACCTCTGACTCGAGCGTCGGAGTGTCTTTGCAGGTACCACCCGAGGTGCTTTCAAGACCGGTCCAAGCTCACTCACAACGACCGGACAGCGGAGCAACAAGCGACATAAACACTTCATTGCTGAAGGTACGATCAATTGGCGACCACAGTGGGAGGCCCCAGCGCTATCCTACCTCAAATATGGCCCCGAAGAGACCTACTACGCGAGCATCGACGTAGCACGACCCTCAAGACGTTCTTCCACAGCAGACCCCAGAGGGCGTGCCCGTAATCGTTCACGAATCACAAAGCAATCCTCGCTAAGAGCCCTCGGTGCAGGACAGACGAGGACCGATCCTGGAACAAGTGCAATAGCTAGCTCCACTCCAGCAAATCCCGGCCGAGCTAGTGGATGCCGGGATTGTAGAACCTCTACTAGAGCATGTCACCCGAGCAGTTCTCCAACTGCTTCAGAATAAGAATCAACTCATCGCTGATCGTGATGAGCTGATATCTCGTTTCGAGAGAGGGTCGATTCCAGCATGCTAGCGAGTGGACCACGGAGAACCCTCCGCCCAAGCTCGCCCTTCACGTAGAGCCAAAACGCCTCCTCGAAGGAACGTTCGTCATCGAGGAAGCACTTCGCCACTCTCCGAAGACGCAGGTCGTGGCGCGCAGATCGCCGCCGGAGGAACGTGCCACGCCGCCGCCCCTCATATGATTACGATTATTCAGACTCCATCTACCATCCTGAGATGGACCGCTCGTCTACGAGATATTCCTCGTGCGAATCCTCCGACTCCCGAAGATCTAGAAGCCGCTCCTGGGACCCTTACGACGAGCTCAACGATTATCGTAATGGGGAAATCAAAGATGTTTCCCGGGAACCAAGGAGGCACCACTCTGTCCGAAGCAGAGGGCGATCGCCCCAAGTTACTCCGATGTACGACCATCCGGCCGACGGCGGATTCTACGACATGCCGACCAGCGAGGCATACCTTACTATGCAGCCTTTTGGGCCAAGTGATATCCCGACCGGCCATGGCCCCTTCACGAGGGAGATATGGCGCTACCGCATTCCGAGAGACCTAAGGAAGCCGCCCAACCTGAATAAATTTGACGGTCGTGGGGATCCTGACAAGCACATCAGATACTTCAATAACAACTGCAGCTATAGAGAGCTGGGTTCTACGATGAAGTGTCGGCTTTTTCCTCAGTCGCTCGACGGCCTGGCACTGGAATGGTGGGAATCACTGCGACCGAACACTATCTCATCCTCGGGAAGGCTTGATCGGGGTTTTCCTAGAAAATTACACTACAAAACCGATGCCAATATCGCTATGAAGAACACTTGAATACGATCATCCAAGCGACAATGAACCGTTAAGGCAGTACATAGACCGGTTCAATTCTGAGGCCGATACCATTCGCGACCTGATCGACAAAGATAAGCTGAAGTATCTTAAGCGTGGCATCAGGCCGGACCACAAGTTCGCAGAAGAGTTCACTTTAAACCACTACACTGATCTCAAAGACGCCCTTCGTAAAGCTAACGACCACATGGCTTATGAGCACCGGACAAGGCTTTAAACACCTATTTCTCAGATATTTTCTGAATGTCAGAACAATGAGTTCATTGGTGTGAAGCGGCCTGATCCTTTAGTACTCAGAAAGGGTGCCCAGGCGACAAAGAAGTATTGCCGGTACCACAAAAGCAAGGGGCATGATACAAATGACTGCATGGCCCTAAAAGATGATATAGAAGATCTCATCCAAAAAGGCAAGTTAAGGCAATATGTCAGAAATGAATATGCCGAACGACCTGAAGAAAGAGCCGGGGGACAGCCCTCTCAACCAAAAGGAAAGGTTGTGACCGCAAGAGCCATCGAAGCGGCCGGGGACAAGGATACCTTCGAAGAGGACGTCCGACAGTCTAAAGGCCGCAGGGTTGCCATTGTGATCCAGGGAGGGAACCCTTTAGACCGCAGAGAATCAAAGAAGGCCATGAAGAGGAAGTGGAACGAAATACTCATGGTCCTCCGAATAACTCACTCGAACGAGCCGGCCTCGAATAGGCCGCCAATCTCTTTTGGAGATGAAGATTTGCTGGATGGAAGGATCAACAACTACGTTTCGCTGGTAGTGACCGCTGTAATGGGGAATATTGAGGTTAGAAGGATACTGGTTGACCATGGAAGCTCGGCCGACATCATGTTTGAAGAACTGGTGGATAAGCTGAATGTCGACCGAAGTGAGATCATCCCGCAGGCCGACACCACTCCATTAACTGGGTTTAATGGGGCGACCACATACCCGCTGGGAACGCTGGAGTTGTTGGTAACTTTCGGTGACGATGCAAGCGGAATGACTTCATACAGGACGGTCAAAACGACGTTCTTAGTCCTCCCTATCAAGTCTTGCTACCAATGCATTATAGGTCGGCCGACGCTCGGCAAGTTGGAGGTCGTTGCCTCAATAGCTCACCTGAAGATGAAGTTTTACGACAAGAACGATCAGGTCGTCACCCTGGAGCCCGACATGGAGGCGGCAAAGAGAAGTCACTACTTGTATCAAGACATCTGTGACGAGCAGGCAATAACTTCCGACCCACAAAATCTTGAAGAAAGGCACCAAGTCAATCTTGCGACCTGGATGCCCGATATGATCCTGACAGCGACCCAGAAGATGGTGACGATGATTTAGCCCGTGAGCTGAAAAACAGGTTGAAGAGCCTAGAGCTGCACGAGGAATTGATTGACGTCCAACTGGGGTACGACCCATCAAAAACGGTCAAGCTTGGAAGCGACTTACCCGAACAGATCAAGGAGGATCTCACGGCCTGTCTTAGGGATTATGTGGACTTGTTTTCATGGCAGGCGTTGGACATGCCTGGGATTCCCATAGACTTCTTTGCTGCCTTGTTCACCGCCTGCACGAAGAAGAAGTTCTCTTTGAAGTTCTTGTTTGAATCGTTCGCCGGGAAGAAGTACGATCGGTCCAGTATATTCTTGAAGCCAATATGGCCATGTCTGGTCCCGCCCATGTCGGGCTCAATTTTTCGTGTGATGGTAAAGAGGTAAAGAAGACCCGAGCCGCTCGGCTTCCTCCCAAGGTACTTCATTGCCACTCAAATCCTATTAGGAAGCCCCAAATAGCGGCGAGAAGTTGCGTCGGCAAGAACCCTCAAATATCTCAAAGACTTGCTTCGGAATGAATTCGAGAGGAAGTCATCGCTTCAAGCACCGCCCCATAAAAGAAATACCCATAGTATCTATGCTCGTTGCAAACCGGAACTTCTGGCACCAGAGTGATCCTCCACTTCTCGCCTTCGGGCTGGTCCAGGTAATACTTTTCATAAAACTGGTGTGAGGAAAGCATGTGCAAGTATACACAGTCCTTAACAAGTAATATAGTGTAAAGAACAGGTTGAACCCACAAGGATTGATGAAATCTGTTCCGGGGTGTATCAGCAATACCAGGAGGTGCAATCAGAAATGGGCCAGCGGCCCAACCCAGTGAAACGGCCCAAGCACGCGGCATGGGGCGCAATTCTCGGGGACCGGCCAGATTTCTCGCATGAACGGCGTGGCGCCCCGAAGGGTACAAATACCACCTTCATCCACGCATGCAGTGCACGCTTTTCCTACCCTGTGATACCCTGCCCGTTAGCACACCTCTGACTCGAGCGTCGGAGTGTCTTTGCAGGTACCACCCGAGGTGCTTTCAAGATGAGGCAGCTAGGTCGGTCGCCAACTCTCAGTGGATGAGGCAGCTAGGTCGGTCGCCTAGAGAAGGCGAGCTCAGAACGATGAGAAGGCTCAAGCAGCGGCAAAGACACGTGCCGCTGACGATCTGGTCAAGGCCAACTTCATCGAAGAAATCAAGTACACGACCTGGCTGTCTAACGTCGTGTTGGTGAAGAAGAAAAATGGTAAGTGGCGCATGTGCGTTGACTATACCGATCTGAACAGGGCATGCCCGAAGGATGCCTTCCCGGTGCCCGGCAAGATCGACAAAGTGGTCGATGGTGCGGCAAATGACTACAAATTGCTATCATTCCTAGACGCTTATTCTGGGTATAACCAGATCACAATGTATCCTCCGGATCGCCACAAGACTGCGTTTATGACCGATCGGGGTAATTTCCAATACAAGGTCATGCCCTTCGGCTTGAAGAACGTAGGGGAGACCTACCAGCGAATGATGAACAAAATCTTCAAGAAGTAGATCGATCGGGTGGCTGAAGTATATCTAGACGGCATGATAATCAAAAGAAAGACCGACCAAGATCATGTGAACGACCTGAGAGAGGTTTTTGAAGAAGCTAGGAGAAATTCCTTTAGGCTGAACCCAGAGAAATGCACCTTTGGAGTGAGGGCGGCAAGTTTCTGGGGTTCCATCTTATGGAAAGGGGGATAGAGGCTAACCCGGATAAGTGCAGGGCGGTCGCCTTCATGAGGCCGCCCACCACCAAGAAGGAGATCCAACGGTTGAACGGCATGGTCGCCGCCTCGTCAAGGTTCAATCCCAAGTCTGCATGTAAGTCGCTCCCCCTATTCAAGCTGTTGAAGAAGGACCTAGAATTTGAATGGACCGACCATTGCCAGCGAGCATTGGAGGACTTGAAAGAAGCTCTGACCAACCCGCCCATCATGACCAAGCCGCTGCCGGGGAAACCCTATATCTATACTTGGCAATAACAGAAGAAGTCTTGAGCGCTGTCTTGGTCAGAGAGAACGACCTAAAGCAGAACCCGGTTTATTTCATCGCAGTCTTTGCAAGGACCAGAGCTAAGGTATCAGAAGATCGAGAAATTAGCCCTTGCATTACTAGTGGCCGCCGAGATTGAGACCTTATTTCATGGCTCACCAGGTCGTGGTAAGAACCGACCAACCAATAAGGCAAGTCCTTCATCGACCAGACCTGGCGGGACGTATGATTAAATGGGCAGTTGAACTCAGCGAGTTCGGTATAAAATTCGAATCCAGGTCGGCCGCTAAAGCTCAAGTGTTGGTCGATTTCATCGCTGAAATGACCCCAACTCAAGACAATCGACCGGCAACGACCTGGACGTTGCATGTAGACGGCTCTTCCAATAGCAAAGGCACTGGAGCGGGCCTAATCCTAGAGAATTCAGAAGGCCTTGCAGTAGAAGTTTCCTTGACATTTGCTTTCCACACTTCCAACAATCAAGCTGAGTACGAGGCATGCATAGCCTGTAACGCCCCAAAATAATTCAAGTATTTATTTAATCAATTTAATTACGTACTATAGTGGTTGGTTGTATTAAAATAATAATAGAGTAATTAATTTAACTAAGAGGTGGTGGTTAGTAAATAAGGGAGTGGTGTGTTAATTATGTTTAGAGCTGGCAAAATGGGCCGGGCTTGCCGGGCCGGGCCGGGCTAGCCCGCAAAAACATAGGGCTTGGGCCGAAGAAATTGAGCCCATTTTTACACCCGGGCTTTTTAGCCCGATCCTAAAAAGCCCGAGCCCGAGCCGGGCTAGCCCGCTCGGGCCATGGGTAGCCCGCAGGCCCGTGATTAAAACAAAAAATGGTAAGCCAAAGTCACTCATGACTCATTTCCCAAACCGTCTCCTCGTTTCCCAAACCAAATTGATTAATTCTCACCAATTACCCAAATTAATTAATTTCCCAAACTGTCTCCTCGTTTCATCACTCATCAATCATCAGTCTCTGTCTTCTACTCTTCTTGATTCGTTCCCCTCTTCTTTTTTTCTTCGTTCTCCTCATCAGCCAACTTCTTTTTTTCGTTTCCCCTCTCTCTCTTCTTCGTTTAGCTACAGCCTACAAACCCAGAAACTCGTTCTTACCCTTTTCAATAGTAACACACTGGTGGAATATCGGTCTTTCAAACGAGGTAATGGGTTTCAGTCTTTCAAACTCGTTATTACCCTTCGTTTAGCTACCGCCTCCATTTGGGTGTTCATTGATCTTTATTTATTTTTGGGTATTTGATTTGATATCTGTTGTTGGAGATTGATTTTCAGCTGAGTATTTAATATTCATCTCAGGATCGTGGAGATTTGGTGTTGGATTTTATAATGTTAATACTCACATAAAATATGATTTTAGTAAAAATCAATAGTGTTAAAAGATTGAAATTGAAAAGTGATGATAAATGATTAATTGTATTCAATTTTTTATACAGTTCATTGTGTTATAGAGAAATAGAAAAAAATTGGCGCACAATGCGGGCTAGCCGAAAAGCCCGTGAGCCTGCATAGAGGCTGGGCTTGGGCTGAAAAGGTTGAGCCCGAATTGACATCCGGGCTTTTTAGCCCGGACCGCAGAAGCCCGAGCCCGATGCGGGCCAGCCCGATGTGGGCCGGGTAGCCCGTTTTGCCAGCTCTAATTATGTTAGGGAGTAGTGGAAGCAATTAAGGGAATGTAAATAAAGCTTACAATATTTAATTAAGTAGAATAGTTAATTAGAATTTCGTTTGTTTCGAAGGATGTTCAAAGTAACTAGGAGGGTGTGATTTGGGCCCGTCATTGTTAAGTAGCCCAATTTAGTTGATAAAAACCCTTAGGGTCTTAGGAAACCCTCACTTGTGCAAAGGAACCAAAAACTAGCGAAAAGTGAGAGTGTGTGAGAGTGTGAGACACATGCCCTTGGAGAGAAAGAAGAGAGGAAGGATTGCGTGAAGCTCACAAGGGAAAAAGCTAGGGATTGTTGGTGTCTTGGGCAGTTGCTTGAAGCTTTGTGTGTTCTTCAATCTCTAGAGGTTAGGGGGCTCTCTTTTCTTACTTAATAACCTATTGGATTAGCAATAATAGTAGTTAGGTTCTAGGGATGAATTGTAAATTGAATCGTTATATCGTGGATTTAATGGTGGTGTTATTGTTTGAATTGAGATTTGGTTCTCATACTACATGTTATATTGAATTCAATTGAGTGATTCTATGTTAATCGATGTTGATGTGAATATAATAACTAATATGCATGTTGAGTGTTGTTAGAATTGACTCAATGAAATTGAGAGTGAGAACATGAGAAATTGGTGAGGGTTGTGATGTCGCATAATTATCTTGGAGATGAAATTAGGTGATTGAGGTATGCACTAGGTATTATTGGTGAGATGTTGAATGGCGTGTACCTAGGTGTAAATCGAGATTTGTGTTGTGTTTTTCAAAAAGAAATCAAAGTTGCTATTTTAGTTAATTAAGTGTTGTTGTTTTCATAAGGAATATGTTGCTGTTTTTATAAAGAATATGTTGTTGTTTTTATAAAGCTAAGGTTGCTGTTTTTTTTACAAAACAAATGTCGTTGTTACTGTCTAATTAATGTTGTTGTTACTGTCAAATAATTGTTGCTGTTGCTGTTAAAAACATGCTGCTGTTGCTGTAAAAAAAAACGTTGTGTTGCTGTTTGTTTTAAAGGATAAATGTTGCTTTTTTATGTGTAAAAACGTGTTGTTTCTTAAATTTAAAGTTGTTGTTTTTCCACAAATAAAGTGTTGTTTTCTCAAATTCAAGCGGGCTGTTTGCTTAAAATAAAAGTGATGTTTTCTTAAATTTAAGTGTGTTGTTTTCTTAAATTTAAGTGTGTTGTTTTCTTAAATTTAAGTGTGCTGTTTTTCAAATCTAAAGGTGCTATTTCCTCATATTTAAAAGTGATGTTCTCCTACTTTCCAAGTTGCTGTTTTCTTAATTGAGAGGTGTTGTTTCCCTATTTTCTTTTAGCGTTGTTACTGTATTTTAAAAGGTGTTATTCTTTGCTTGTTTTTAAGTTGTTGTCCGATTTTATGTGCTTTGTCGGGTCCCTATGGGCGTTGAGTTAGTCCATCAGTGACAAAGTAGTCGCGCAATTAATTGTGATTGATGTGGTGGGTGCGCTATCCTTAGAGTGATTAAATTGAGAGGTGTCTATGGTGGTGAATATTTATTGATGAGCTGAACATTTATTGGTGAGCTGAATATTTGTTAAATATTGGTGAGCTGAATTTTTATTGGTGAGCTGAATAATTACTGGTGAGCTGAATCAATATTGGTGAGTGTGATAATCGTAGTTATGGTGTTTTGGTGTGTATGTTGCATGGTCCTTGAGTCTCATGATCATGTGCATATTTTGGTGAGCAGAAGGCTTCGGCCTTATTATAATTTATTGGTGAGCAGAAGGTTTCGGCCTTATTTGGTGAGTGCCCTCAAGGCAAGATATTGGTGTTGATGGATCCACATGCATATGCCCTAGGAGTTGGGCTGCATTGCATGCATTGCATATACTTTCGTTGCTGCCTGTGATTGATATAAAGTAATGGTGTGCTATTTTTGCTGTGTATTGGTGTTGTTAGTTACCTGATCTATATGTTGTTTATCTTGTGTGTTATTACTTATGAAATGAGACTCACCCTACTGCTTTTATGTTGCTTCTTATGTCGTGACGCAGGTGTGACGGCGAGTGAAGGTGATCTAGCACTTTCCTTCCTAGTGGGTCGAGTCAACTCTGATATGTAGCACCGGGGAGGGTTTTAGTTACCGTTTTCGAACCATTACTGTTATTTTTGGAGTTTTGGCTTAATGTTTATTTCTTTTTGGTAGATGTTAAATGAGTTTATGAAACCGCTGCTTAGAGATTCATTATTTACATTTTTGAGGATTTATTTTAAATCAATTGGAGTTTTTATGTGGTGAAAAATGTAGCACCCTCGTGGTGACTCTGATAATTGCGTGTTTAACTATAATTAGAAAAAGGGGGTGTTACAATAGTGGTATCAGAGTAGTTCGGTCTGTCCGACCAAGTCGGAGTCTTTAGTTTTATAATTCTTGAGTCTTGTTACTCGTTCTGACTAGGACTTTGTTTCGGTGATTAGTTAAGATGGCTGAACGAAATGATGTTGCTCTTGCTGCTGCTCTGGAAGCAATGACTCAAAGCTTTGGGAATCAAGGGTTCTTTGCGATCTTTGGTGCTCGCAATTTGGCCACGTTCCAAAGGGAGAATCCACCCACTTTCAAGGGTCGGTATGATCCTGATGGAGCTCTGGCATGGTTGAAGGAGATTGAGAGAATTTTCCGGGTTATGGATTGCACGCCTGCTCAGAAGGTGAGGTTTGGTACTCATCAGTTAGCTGAAGAAGCCGATGATTGGTGGCTGGAGGTTCTGCAGAGGTTGGAGAATGCTCGTGAAGAGATCACATGGGATGTTTTCAAGAGAGAGTTCACGAGGAAGTATTACCCAGAGGATGTGAGAGGAAAGAAGGAGATTGAATTTCTGGAATTGAGGCAGGGAAACAAGTTTGTGGCTGAGTATGCGGCGAAGTTTGTGGAATTGGCTAAGTTCTACCCTTATTATAATAATGATGCTAACTCTGAATTTTCGAAATGTATCAAGTTTGAGAATGGTCTGAGACATGACATCAAGAAGGCGATTGGTTACCAAAAGATTCGGGTGTTTGCTGATTTAGTGGATAGCTGCAGAATCTTTGAAGAGGATAGTAACGCCTCTTACAAGATTGTGAAGGAGAAGAGGGTTCTCGATGACGTGAGAAGCCCTATGATGTTTCCGTGGTAAGGGCAAATGGAAAGTCGATGATTCGTGCAAGAGGCCAAGTGGGGAGATGCCCTCCGAATATTGTGTGCTACAAGTGTGGGAAACCCGACATAAAAGTTTTGATTGCCCGGTTAACAAGTGTTTTAAGTGCGGCAAGGAAGGTCACATAGCTGCTAAGTGTGAGAAGAAAGAGGTTGTTTGCTACAACTGCGGAGAGGTGGGGCATATTAGTACCCATTGCTCCAAGCCAAAGAAGGAGAGGTCTAGTGGGAAGGTGTTTACCTTGGCGGGTACTGAGTCTGCTGAAGAATGATTGTCGTTTTAGAGGTACGTGTTTCGTTAAGGGTACTTCGCTAGAATCTATTGTCAATACCGATGCCATTCATTGTTTCAGTACTGTCGAATGTTGTGAATGTCTAGGTCTTGTGTTGTCTGCTATGATTGATCTTGTATTGCCTGGTGTGTTCTCTTTGTCCCTTGTCGATCTTCGACAGAGACTTTGTTATGAATTTTTGTTTGCCGTTGGGTGGGGTAATTGTAATCTTGGGTATGAACTGGTTAGAGCATAACCATGTTCCTATTAGTTAAATTTTCGAGGACGAAAATATTCTAAGTGGGGGAGAGTTGTAACGCCCCAAAATAATTCAAGTATTTATTTAATTAATTTAATTAGGTGCTATAGTGGTTGGTTGTATTAAAATAATAATAGAGTAATTAATTTAGCTAAGAGGTGGTGGTTAGTAAATAAGGGAGTGGTGTGTTAATTATGTTAGGGAGTAGTGGAAGCAATTAAGGGAATGTAAATAAAGCTTACAATATTTAATTAAGTAGAATAATTAATTAGAATTTTGTTTGTTTCGGGGGATGTTCAAAGTAACTAGGAGGGTGTGATTTGGGCCCGTCATTGTTAAGTAGCCCAATTTAGTTGATAAAAACCCTTAGGGTCTTAGGAAACCCTCACTTGTGCAAAGGAACCAAAAACTAGCGAAAAAGTGAGAGTGTGTGAGAGTGTGAGACCGCAGCGCGAAGGAGAGAAAGAAGAGGGAAGGATTACGTGAAGCTCACAAGGGAAAAAGCTAGGGATTGTTGGTGTCTTGGGGAGTTGCTTGAAGCTTTGTGTGTTCTTCAGTCTCTAAAGGTTAGGGGGCTCTCCTTTCTTACTTAATAACCTATTGGAGTAGCAATGATAGTAGCTAGGTTCTAGGGATGAATTGTAAATTGAATCGTTATATCGTGGATTTAATGGTGGTGTTATTGTTTGAATTGAGATGTGGTTCTCATAATACATGTTATATTGAATTCAATTGAGTGATTCTATGTTAATCGATGTTGAGGTGAATATAATAACAAATATGCATGTTGAGTGTTTGTAGAATTGACTCAATGAAATTGAGAGTGAGAACATGAGAAATTGGTGAGGGTTGTGATGTCGCATAATTATCTTGGATATGAAATTAGGTGATTGAGGTATGCACTAGGTATTATTGGTGAGATGTTGAATGGCGTGTACCTAGGTGTAAATCGAGATTTGTGTTGTGTTTTTCAAAAAGAAATCAAAGTTGCTAATTTAGTTAATTAAGTGTTGCTGTTTTTATAAAGAATATGTTGCTGTTTTCATAAGGAATATGTTGTTGTTTTTATAAATAATATGTTGCTGTTTTTATAAAGCTAAGGTTGCTGTTTTTTTTTACAAAACAAATGTTGCATTTACCGTCTAATTAATGTTGCTGTTACTGTCAAATAACTGTTGTTTGTTGCTGTTAGAAACATGCTGCTGTTGCTGTAAAAAAAACGTTGTGTTGCTGTTTTTTTTAAAGGATAAATGTTGCTGTTTTATGTGTAAAAAGGTGTTGTTTCTTAAATTTAAAGTTGCTGTTTTTTCACAAATAAAGTGTTGTTTTCTCAAATTCAAGGGGGTTGTTTGCTTAAAATAAAAGTGATGTTTTCTTAAATTTAAGTGTGTTGTTTTCTTAAATTTAAGTGTGTTGTTTTCTTAAATTTAAGTGTGTTGTTTTTCAAATCTAAAGGTGCTATTTCCTCATATTTAAAAGTGTTGTTCTCCTACTTTCCAAGTTGCTGTTTTCTTAATTGAGAGGTGGTGTTTCCCTGTTTTCTTTTAGCGTTGTTACTGTATTTTAAAAGGTGTTGTTACAGCTTGTTTATAAGTTGTTGTCCGATTTTATATGCTGTCGGGTCCCTATGGGCGTTGAGTTAGTCCTTCAGTGACAAAGTAGTCGCGCAATTAATTGTGATTGATGTGGTGGGTGCGCTATCCTTAGAGTGATTAAATTGAGAGGTGTCTATGGTGGTGAATATTTATTGATGAGCTGAACATTTATTGGTTAGCTGAATATTTGTTAAATATTGGTGAGCTGAATTTTTATTGGTGAGCTGAATAATTACTGGTGAGCTGAATCAATATTGGTGAGTGTGATAATCGTAGTTATGGTGTTTTGGTGTGTATAGTATGATACTTGAGTCTCATGATCATGTGCATATTTTGGTGAGCAGAAGGCTTCGGCCTTATTATAATTTATTGGTGAGCAGAAGGTTTCTGCCTTATTTAGTGAGTGCCCTCAAGGCAAGATATTGGTGTTGATGGATCCACATGCATATGCCCTAGGAGTTGGGTTGTATTGCATGCATTGCATATACTTTCGTTGCTGCCTGTGATTGATATAAAGTAATGGTGTGCTATTTTTGCTGTGTATTGGTGTTGTTAGTTGCCTGATCTATATGTTGTTGATCTTGTGTGTTATTACTTATGAAATGAGACTCACCCTACTGCTTTTATGTTGCTTCTTATGTCGGCAACGTGCAGGTGACGGCGAGTGAAGATGATCTAGCACTTTCCTTCCTAGTGGGTTGAGTCAACTCTGATACGTGGCACCGAGGAGGGTTTTAGTTACCGTTTTCGAACCATTACTGTTATTTTTGGAGTTTTGGCTTAATGTTTATTTCTTTTTGGGAGATGTTAAATGAGTTTATGAAACCGCTGCTTAGAGATTCATTATTTACATTTTTGAGGATTTATTTTAAATCAATTGGAGTTTTTATGTGGTGAAAAATGTAGCGCCCTCGTGGTGACTCTGATAATTGCGTGTTTAACTATAATTAGAAACTTGGTGTTGTTAGCTGCCTGATCTATATGTTGGTGATCTTGTGTGTTATTACTAATGAAATGAGACTCACCCTACTGCTTTTATGTTGCTTCTTATGTCGGCAACGTGCAGGTGACGACGAGTGAAGGTGATCTAGCACTTTCCTTCCTAGTGGGTCGAGTCAACTTTGATACGTAGCACCGGGGAGGGTTTTAGTTACGTTTTCGAACCATTACTGTTATTTTTTGAGTTTTGGCTTAATGTTTATTTCTTTTTGGGAGATTTTAAATGAGTTTATGAAACCGATGCTTAGAGATTCATTATTTACATTTTTGAGGATTTATTTTAAATCAATTGGAGTTTTTATGTGGTGAAAAATGTAGCGCCCTCGTGGTGACTCTGATAATTGCGTGTTCAACTATAATCGTAACGACCTCATTCATCGATCGGAGTCGCCTTTTCGCACTTGTCTCACGAATCGACGCTGTGATTCCCATAGAAATGACGAGCTGAACTGGAGAACGACCAACCCCCCAACAGCGGTCGACAACGACCAGACTATACGAGAAGAGTTGGACCTGATTGAAGAGCTACGCACCCAAGCATCACTTAGAGAAGCATTGATAAAATGTAAGGTTGCTTCTAGGTACAACGCTCGTGTTCAGAAAAGTGATTTCTCTATCGGGCAGCTGGTCCTCAGGCGTGCAGATGTTGGCAACAAGAATGCTCGTCAAGGAAAGCTCGCCCCTAATTGGGACGGACAGTACAGAGTCGTCAACAAGACCGGCAAAGGGGCATACGAACTAGAGACCATGGATGGGGCGACCATCCCCAGAACATGGAACGGTGACAAGCTCAGGCAGTACTACGTTTAGTACACCCAATTTGTAACCGATGAACACTTCAATAAATAAATGGTAAGCGGGCGCTCTTTTTCCCCACTGGGTTTTTTTACAGAGGCCCGTTCTTTAAAAGTTCACTTGTAATTTAATTTCATGCAATGTTGTATGATCGTTCGCTCACCATGCATGTAGCAGCAGAGCGACCGAGAGCCACAGAGTTGGCCAAAAATGAGTGTCATTGAATGACCCAAGGGTCAAGCAACGACCCACAAGGAGCGTAGGCCGCCGAGCGGCCTACAACGAGTACTTTCGAAAAGTATAAATACTAGTCGACGATCGGCCTAAAACGAGAGCCTTCGAAAGGCCCAATAGAGTGCCTTCGAAAGGCCCAAACAGCGGCCGATGATCGGCCTAGAACGAATACCTTCGAAAGGTGCGAACGAATAATGTAAATAACATTTGAACGAATTAAGCAAGTTAAACGAAAAAATGTAATTCATTACAAAACGAGACGCTCGGCCAATGCTAAACGCCCCAAATATTCGACCGCTCGAAGGCGGGGTAAATCATTATATAGTTACAAAGTTCATTCACCGCTCGCAGTCGGGCAAAAGGAAAAGACGGCCTGCTTCTTGGTGCGACCAAAGACGCGCGACCGTTTCTGGATCACATTCCCTTCATCGTCCTTCTTCAGCGGCAGAACGATCTCCTCGCCTTCAACCACGTGCTCAGGCCTCACCACCTTGCTATCGATTGGGCGCCGCGCGGCGGCATTCAACACTCTCATATCCGAGCGACGGCATTGTCGAATCCGATAGATGGCCGCTCCTCTTGCCAAATTTCCGGCTACCTTGGCGACCTTTTCAGCAATGGCGGCCTTCTTTTCCTCCTCAAAGCGGGCAACCTTGTCCTTCAAAAACTTCACCTGCTCAGCCAGCTCTTTATTTCTGCTCGTAACCTTGGTCCTGTCATCCACGACCAATTGCTTGTCTTTCTCGGCCGCTACCAACTTGGCCTTGAGCTCGCTCAAAGAGTTTATTTCCGGTTCCAGCTCCTTTAGTTTGCGCTGGACGGCGTCTCTTTCAGTTTCGGCACCTGGGACAGAAAATGAACATCAACGAATGGCTTCAAAACCTTAGAACGAAAAGGCAAAATGGAACTTACCGGATTGCTCGATTTTCAGCTTCTTCATGACCTTGCTGGCCGACTTGCATAAATCGCCACGAGAATGTCAAGGGGGTCCGCCTTGAAAGCTTCATAGTCCTCCTCAGTTAAGTCCTCTAATCAAAGACAGGAGACTCGACCCGCTGTGCTTCATCCACCCTCGGTCGCTTGCTGGGGGTGCGCCCATCAATGTCCGGCCGGCCTTGGGATCCCCCTCCAGCACTCTTGGGTCGAGGGGTAGCTGATTTCGGATTAGTCTCCAAGAGGTTAGTTTTCTTTGGCTGGGAGAGAGCGAGCTTCTCAAGATTTGCCCAGTCGGCGCCTGACATTTTTAGAGTCTTACCCAAAAAACCGAACGATTAGATAAGGAAAGTAAAGAACAATCAAATATTGGTAAAAATATGCGCATGACAGAAACGGACCAAGCTCGGTCGATATCTTATCGCCTGTGTGCTGTATGGCGGCAAGCAAGGGATGTCCCCTTCAGGATTTTGGGGGAGTAGGATGGACAGCTCCTTAATTATAGACAACGTCTATTTATCCTCATCGTCCAGGGAAGCCACAGTAAAAGTGTACGAGCTCGGCTTCTCTGCGAAATGCGCGGCGTGCCACCGAAGCGGAAAGAAAGGTACGCCCGCTGTGCGATCGGGCAGAATTTCAGCAATGGAGGAAGGGGCCTCAATATTGGGAACGACCCAAAAATATTGATTCTTCCAACCGGCGGGCAAGGAATCAGAATATGCCTTGAAGAATTTTCGAGGATGGTGAAGAAAAGCTGGCTTAGCTCGAAGATGGTGAAGAAAAGCTGGGTCGATACCCTCCGACCGAGCCGTTTGCATAAACATTCAAAGGCTTTGATAAAGCCCCAACCATTAGGGTGTAGTTGAGATGGGGCGACCCTCAGATGATGCAACACGTCCCGTTGGAGCTCGGAGAAGGGAGGGACGATCCTCATTCTCTCAAAGACGACCCGGTTCATGGTGAACTTCACGTTGCTAGCAGGAGTCGCTATATTCTCGTCTTCCCGCATGCCTTTCACTTTCCAGCCCAGTTTGTAGAAGAGTTCTTGGAGATCCACCAGGGGATCGCTGACGGCGGCGGGCTTGGCATTATCACTTATTTGCTCGTCCGCCCGCTCCGAAGCTTCATTCTCCTGGACAGTCGCTTCCTCATTGCTGGGATTGACGCCTTCATCGATAACGTCTGGGCCGGGCTGAAGAACTTCGACGACGTCCTCCTCATCCATAGTATTTGCGGGCTGAAAAACTTCGACGACGTCGTCATCTCCCAATATGTCTACGGATACATCTTCCCCCATGTTATCCCGGGTGGGTGGCTCGGGCGGCGGTGGGGGGCACCAAGACTCGGTGGAGCTCGAGCTGCTGCTGCCGCTGGAGTTAGCGCGGTGAGGGCTTTCCGAAGAACTTATGCTGGTAGAAGAAGAGACCTTGGTATTCTCCCATTACAGATGTGATCCTTGGTGAATCTATGGGCTTGTTCTTGGCTATTAACCGGGTGTGTGAATTGGGCTATAAGGATGTGCTCTTTGAGATGGACGCAAAGTTTGTAGTTGATATTTTAAATTCAAATTGTTTTCCTTGTAATGAGTTTGCATGGTTCGATTCTTAATATGTACGTAATAACCTTTTTCATTTTTCAATTGTAATTCTCATGTTGAGCTTGCTAGGAGGAATGCAAACATGGTTTCTCATTCTAGAACTAAACAAAAAACTCTTTAACATCTTTATGGACGAGACGAAGGACACTAATCGTATTATCGCAGGCAATCCTTGGATCTTTCGCAATTCTTGGATCGTGATCAAAGAATAGCAACGTGATAAGGATATTACTAACCAAAATTTCCAAACTGTTCCTATATGGGTTCAGATTTTGGGGCCGCCTCCTCTCTACGAAACTCGACAAATGGGTCGTAAGGTGGATCCCAACAAAGATCCTATCCCAAATGATATTTTATTAGGACCATGGCTAAGAACTAACTAGTTTGGTAGACTGGGGCCTACTACTAAGGAGGAAATTGGGACCTATAGAACCAATGCTGCCAAGCAATGGAGGAATCCTCCAAAAAACAAGGTCTCTAAGTATGTGCTTGCTCTTTTTCCGCATTGGCTGTGCTAGATCAGATCAACTCCCAAGATAACCAGGACGGTTCAAGAAATAAAAAGCATGGTCAGTAAACCTAAAAGGTCGAGACGAGTTCTGGTCCGGTCCTTGGATCTGTCACTACTACTAATTATGTTTTAAGAGAGTTGTTGGGGCATGATACTCAGGGTTTTAGTACTTCTACTATGGTGGTGAGCGAGACTAAAGATATGACAAAAGATGTTATGGATTGTATGAAACGGCCTATGCTTCCTACGGACTTGGTAGTAAATTACGCTACAAAATCGGAGGAAAACTACAGCACCAACAAAATGGTCATTACTGATATGATTGATGACCATAATTTGCGAGTCTCTAAAAGTAAGAAACTAGACTCTCTTCACATTGGTTCAAGAAAACCTCTAACTAACATTGTTTTAACCCCTCTAGATCTAATGGTTGGCCATGTTGTACAAACCAGCAAGAGCCATGAAAATCCTTTCGTGGAACTGTCGTGGGCTTGGGAACCCACGTAGAGTTAGAGCCTTCAGAAAGATCAATTCCACCAAAAAATCCGACTTGTTTTTCATATCGAAACAAAAAAGAAAGATGTTGAAATTGTCTCTTGGTGGTTTGTCTAATATGGTTGCTATGAGTTGTGTGAGTGAGGGCCGCAAGTGTGCTGGTGGTTTGGCATTGCTTTAGAATAACTCAATTATTGTTGATGTCCAAGAAACCGATGTGAACTATGTTGATATTGTGGTTTCTCTCTCAAATGAGGGGAACGGATTTGTATGGTTTTTCTGAAACTTCTAAAAAGCTCCTCACTTGTGAACTTATAAAAGACATAGACAGAATGGCCCATAGCTCTAAGTGGTAACTTTTTGGGAACTTTAAGTTGGCCCTCTCTCTAGTGGAAAAATTAGGGGAACCCCCAAGCATTCTAACCTGGTGGAGAACTTTAGAGAGGCTCTACAGAGCTTCCATCTTATGGATTTGGGGTACGAAAGTGAGATTTTCACTTGGTCCAATAATCAAAATGATGAGGATCACATAAAAGCTAGACTTGACAAGTTTGTAGCTTCTACTGAGTGGATTGTTGAGTATCCTGAGACAATTGTGTCTCATCAGGTTGAGGTATACCTCGACCACGATCCCATTTTTTTTTTTTCCCTAGCAAAGCTTGCAGGTCAAATAGGTGACACATTCGGAGATTTGAACAAGTTTGGCTCCGTAATAAAAACCTTAATCAAGTGGTTCAGAATGCTTGGGTGAGCTCTAATATTCCTAGTGATCTGAAAAATAAAACTTGCTTGGAGACCCTCTCTAAGTTGAGCATCGGGCAATTTGGAGGAATTTCCCGTAGGATTAAAGCCACCGAAGATGACCTCTAGGCTCTTCAACATCGTAGCCAAGAGGTGGGATGTATGGAGGAGATTAAACACTTAGAAAATGAGCTTGCTGCCTTGAATTGTGTGATGAGCTTCTGTGGAGCTAGAGAGTCTGTATTTTGTGGTTTAAATAGGGGACAATAACACAAAGTTCTTTCACCAAAAGCCTCAACAGTGAAAAGCAGAAACACGATTTACGCTATATACAAGACTAGCATGGCTAACTTTTCCAAGAGAAAGAGGACATTGGACATGATTTTAACTCATTGTTTCAAATATATTCACCTCTTCTAACCCTTCTTTGTCAGGGAATATTAATATTGTCATTAAAGACAGAATATCCCCCATATTGGTAAACCAATTAGGTGGAGAATTCACTAGAGAGGAGATTTTCTCCACAATCAAACAAATGAAACCGCTGGCTGCCCCTGGGCCAGATGGGATGCCTACTCTTTTTTATCAAAAGTTTGGGGAAGTAGTCCACAAGGACATCTCCAAAATGCCTCTGTATTTATTAAATGGCGATGAGCTCCCCACGACCATCAATGAGACATTCATCTGCCTTATCCCAAAGAATAAAAAGCCGAAGCTTTCAGGTGACTTCAAACATATCTCCCTTTGCAATGTTACCTACAATATTATCTCTAAAACTATTTCCAACCGGCTGAAAGATATTCTACCGCATATTGTTGGTCAATATCAAAGTGCCTTTGTCCCTAAGATATTGATTAACGATAATGCAATTATCACTTTCAAACATTTCATTACATGAGACAAAAAGAAATTGGGTAAGATTGGGTATGTGGGGCTCAGGATTGATATGTCCAAGGCTTATGACCAAGTTGAGTGGTCTTTCCTAAAGAAAGTCCTTGAGGACTTAGGCTTCCCTAGCTTGTGGGTCAACCTAATCATGAAATGTGTTACTACTGCCACTTTTTCTGTGTTGATTAATGGGAATCTGATGCCTTCTTTCCCCCCAGCATGGGGTTAAGACAAGGAGACCCTTTATTTCTATATCTATTCTTCCTTTGTGCGGAGGTTCTTTTGGGTTTAATTATTCAATCTCAACAGCATCAGGCTTTGCATGGAATTATCATTTCTAGATCCGCCACTGAGGTTTCACACCTATTTTTTTACTGATGATAGCATTTTCTTTTTCAAGTCAAACAAAGAGGAATCTACGGATATTCTTAAAATCCTCAATCTATACCAATCAGCCTCAGGTCAGCTCATTAATATGGTTAAATCAGAACTATCCTTCAGCTGTAATGTACACGAAGAGACCAAAACTTTGATTCAAGGATGGATACAATTCAAGGCGGTTGAGAATCATGCCAAGTACATTGGTATCCCTACTTTTATAGGGAGATCCAAAGCGGATACTTTTAATTTTGCCCAGCATAGAATTTGGAAAAAATTATAAGGTTGGATTGAAAATTACCTATCAATGGCTGGTAGATGTGTTCTAATCAAGGTCGTTGCTCAAGCCATTCTTACTTACATCATGGGGTGCTTCCTTTACCACCCCAATTCTACCCGTTCGTTTTATTAAAATCAGAGTGCGGAAATTTAAACTAAAACATGCATTGGAGTGTCACATTCGACATTTAAAATCCAAACAACGTGAAATCAAATAAAATGTGGAATCACTTCGATTGAGTTTACACCACCAAAAATGACAGACATTTTAAAATCCACAACTTTAAGTTCAAATCGAACAATGCAATAAAACAAATAAATAAAACAGTGTTCATCCCCTCCCCAAGTGTTACGTATCAGAGACGACACCGACTCAGCTGGCGAAGGTAGACAAGCCTTCACTCACTATCACCTACACGTTACCAACATAGGGGTAACATTCAAACAGAAGGGGTGAGTCTCTAACAGTATAATACCACGTATGATAAGCAGTATACTAGAGTTAAGGCAACTATAATTACCACATTATCATTACACAACAACATAAATTACACACCAACATAAATTACACACCAACATCATTACACAACAACATCATTAATATCAAGCACCCAAGGAAAATCACCAATATAATGAATGGGGGAATGAAATGCAACCCACACCGACGGGCATATGCATGTGGTACCATCACCGAAAAATAGCCATCTCGTGGCATCATCACCAATATTGAGCATAGCTCAGAGGCCTAAGCCCTACATCACCGGAATGTGCATATGAATGCATGCGACACCATGAACAACAGTCAAACATCACGCAACATCAACACCATCATCGTTAAGTGGTCATAGTTGACCCAACCGCACCATCATCAATAATTGGTCATATTTGACCCAACAACACCATCATCAAATAATTGGTCATATTTGACCCATCGCCTATCACCTTTGTTAATACAACACACCAATTATAGCATTTAAAACTAACACCAATTTCCCCAACGACATCAACACCTAAGACACCAATTAGTTTACACACCAATGACACTAAGAAGACGCAGGTGGCGCGGTGCAACAACATAGCGCAACACAAAGCCAAACCGCACACCAAATGGCACACAAAAACAGTGAAGTGGCGCCTGGTGGCAACACATGCTACTACAGGCGCATAAAACACAAAGACAATCGGCGCCTGGTGGCAACACAAACCACACAGGCGCGCATAAAACACAACAATGGGCGCTAGTGGCAACACAGCCACACATGGCGCCTAAAACACAGCAATCTGGCGCCCAGCAACGCAACACAGCATGCAACATAACAGGAAACACAGACTAAGACACAAGCGCCTGGTGGCAGCACAGAACGCAACACAAGAAGCAACACAGATACACGCATACATCGCGCGCTGTGGCGCATTGTAACGCAACACGCCATATAGGCATTTCATCAAACACCATATAGGCATCAGCTTCAATCGAATATTATACAGGCATCAAACATCATATAGGCATCAAATTCAATCAAACATCATATAGGCATTTCATCAAACATCATGTAGGCATCAAATCCAATCAAACACCTAACATGCACTCTAGACACCACATACACATTTTATCAAACACCTAATGTGCATCTATTCACCGTCAATTCATTCATAAGTCATTAACACCAAAACGAAATCAAAAACCACATATATACATTCACAAATCATTCAAACATATTATCAAACACATCACATGCATTATAGGTCCTAATATCCCACATACACCCCATAATACAACCCATTATAAGGTTAGAACCCACCCTTACCTTGGAATTTGTCGAATAAGGGACTCTTCCACGAAACTCTAAGGGGAACCACCGCAACTAGCTTTCTCTTCTTCTCCTTCTCTTCTCCTTGGTTTCTAACTCAGGAACTGCTCCCCTATCGAAGCCCTCGGCGATACGAAGAGAACGCAAACAAACCACGTCAAAAACGGAGCTCTAGAGACGAAGTTATGCTCAAAGGAGTGAAAAAGGTTGAAAAATGACGCAAATCTGTGCAGAACGCAGTTTATAATGCAGACTGGCGCGCAACGCGCAACTTACGCGCGACATCCGCGCCACAAGACAGGTAACGGTGGGAACTGGCGCGCGGCGCGCCACTCCTGCGCGACCTGCGCGCCAACAGGCAGGAAACACTTGGATCTGGCGCGCGACGCGCCACATACGCGCGGATCGATTTCTAACTCGACAACCACTTATGAACATCAATTTTAATCATTTCTACCATGGTTCCCACGCCAATAAATCTCCAATTTCTTCAATCATTCTACCAAATCAACTCAAAATAAATTTTAATAAAATTGGGGCGTTACACTTCCTTCTTCCTAAGGGTCTTTGGCAACACATCGATAGTCTGATCAACCGCTTCTGGTGGGACTCTAGAAATGGTGAATGAAAGATACATTGGGTTAGTTGGGATGGTCTTTGTCACAAAAAGAAGGGTGGTAGTAGGAGATTTTGTTCTTTCTCGGCTTTCAATGAGGTTCTTTTAACAAAGAAAGGATTGTGTATCTTGTCCAATCCTGACTCTCTAATTTCTCAAGTGCTAAAGGCCAGATATTTCCCTAAATCGGATATCCTTTCGGCCCCTTTTAGTAACAATCTGAGGTACATTAAGAGGAGTATTCATCAGTCATTGGATGTCTTAAAAAAAGGGGGCTATTGGAGAATTGCCAAGGGTGACAAAATCAATATTTGGAATGACAATTGGCTCCCTATGCAGGCTGGTTACAAATGCTAGAGTGGTATGCCTATGGGGTGTCAAATTACTATAGTTATCCATCTTTGGCACCCTGAGTCTAAGACTTGGGATGTGAACTTAATTAACTCACTTTTCTTTCCTTTTGAAGCTGCCCAAGTCATTGAAATCCTTGTTCCAAGGAATATTGAGGAGGACAAGTTCATCTGGGGTGGTTTTAGAGATGGTATTTACAAAGTGAAGTCTGGCTACAACTTCATTAGACAAAGAGCTTCAGGTTCTATAGCTTCGTCTAGTAGGGCTCACAACAACAAGGTGTGGAACAATATGTGGAAGATAAAATCACAGCCCAAACGCCTTCATTTCATTTGGTGTGTGCTCAAGCGTGTTGTCCCAATTTAAGGTCCTTTTAAGGGATAGAAGTATAATTTGTGACACTGTGTGTCCTAGATACGAAATTGTTGAGGAATCGATAGACCATGCCTTTAGAGATTGTATCTGGGCTACTCTTATCTGGTTTAGCTCCCCCTTTAGGTTTTGCATTCAACTCTACTGACGTTATATCATTTGTGGATTGGCTTGAAAACCTAATCCTCGATTCCCCTTCTCTAGTTCAAGAGATGGTAGCCTGAACCCTATACACTATTTGGTGGGCTAGAAACAAAAAGCTTCATGAAGAAGATCAAGTATCTGTGTAGAAACTGGTATCGCGTGCTCTGTCGTTGCTTAGTTGGGATTCCTCTATTACTGCTGCTCCACCCATGCTTTCCTGGTTCTTGCTTGTCGAATAATCATGGATGGCGTTCACCCCCTTCGGGCCTGGTCAAGCTCAACATTGACGCTGCTTCTCTTCCCTCCGATCTTGGCCTATGGGGCTTCGGTGGGCGTGGTGGTGGCTGCTTCGTGTTGGCCTGAGCGTGCCTTCAATGGGCTTGTGTGGCGGAGGCTATGGCTGTGAACGGTGGATTGCATTTTGAAATGAGTTGGGTCGGCCCAACCCTAACCCAAACTTATCATACTTGGGAAGTTTGCTTTCGGAGGGTAGAAAACTGGGCTCACTCCTTACTTCAGCCCACTTTACACATGTTAAGAGAAGTTGTAATCATGCTGCTCATTCTCTTGCGGAGGTGACCTTGTTGTCGGCTAGTCCGGAATAATATTCTGAAGTTCCCTTATATATTGATGCTTTGATTATGAATAAAATGGACTAGATGCTTTTTGCCAAAAAAAATATTTAAATCTATTTAATGATATCATTAATTAGTTGACTCTAAACAAAATTCATACTTCCAATACATTTATTTCATCCTTATCCTATAAATATTACCGTCAAAAGAATTTAAAATATTTAATTATATCATTAATTACTTACCTTTTCATATATATTTAATATTTAATGTCCATAATGAGAGTGAAGACCCTCTATGTTTTTCAAATATTCCAAGTCTTTTTTGAAATAATATACTCCCTCAGTTACATAATATAAGCAAAAACTGGTTAACGAAAGTTGACATATCTAGGTCAAAATTTGAACCAGATACATCAACTTTCGTTGACCAATTTTTGCTTATATTCTATAACGGAAGAAGTATATACGTTATTATAACATTAAATATGGTCCAAGTATTTTTTTAAGCCTTAAATAATCCAAAACTATGATAATAATGGGTGAGCAAATAGAAAAGATCTCAATTTATTGCGATTAAATAAGTTAAGTGATAAGACTAGTATTAATAATATATATTTTGTCTCATTCATTTCATAATTTTAATGAGACATATAAATTTATTAAAAATAAACAATAAATTTGTCTCCTTCATTTCATATTTTTAATAAGACATACAAAATTTATTAAAAGTACACAATCAATTGTCAAAAAGAAATTTAATTTGACCTAATTATTTTTTCAAACAAAAATTGTGTTGATGTAGAAAAGTCAAACTCTACTCTTTTACTTATCCTTTATAAAGACCCATTAGAGAAATCATTTGACCAAAACTTTCATTGACTTTCTCATACAACCTACTCCATTAGCATTCATTGGTTTTTTCTCTTAGCGTATTCCTTCCCTCACCAAAATGCCAGCAAGCATTGATAGAATTTCTTTGCTACCCGAATCCTTGCTTATCATCATTATTTCAATCCTCCCTTCAAGGAAGCCACGAAGATGTCCATTCTTTCAAAATATTGGTTAGAATTGTCGAAGAAATCAACCAACATAGAGTTCAACGAATTCTTTTTTGTTAAGGATGATGTACCCGAAGATGCAAGGTTAGTCCAAAGAATGGCTTTTCTCAACTTTGTAACATCTTGGCTTGTTAACCACAAAGGTACTAGAATTGAAAAGTTCTTTTTAACCTTATCAAACCCAAGTGAAGCTATTGAGATAGTGGAAAGGTGTGTTTCCTTTTCCATAGACCATGGAGTTAAAGAGTTGGGGATAGATTTCTCTGATCCTAACTGGTTTGAAATTGAGCATGAGAATCCCGTGGCTTTGTTTCAATTGCCAACATCTGTGTATGAGCATAAAGTCATTGAATCTCTCACATTATATTCCTGTGGGTTTCTTGACACTGAGTTGATCAAGTTGCATGCGCTCAAAGAAGTTTCTTTGGGTTGGATTGAGTTAGCAAATAACGCTATCAACTCTATGTTATCCAATTGTAAGATGATTGAGAGTTTGAGTTTGAAAAAATGTTGGAGCTCGGCCAAATTTGATTGTGGAAGTGACGACTTGGGGTTGAGGAGGCTTCTTGTTGATAGCTGCAGATTTGACAATGTGCTTACTCTCATTGCACCTAATCTAACTTATTTCAAGTATTTTGGGGAAATGAATGATTTTAAAGTTGAAAAATCATTTGACATAGATGAGGCAGATGTTGATTTTGGCAATGAATACATAAATATTCTTGATGAAGATATTCGCTTGCAGAAAATCATTAGAGATCTCCACCGTGCTAAGGTTCTCACTATATGCAGTTATACACTCCAGGTAACTTTTCTTTTTGTTTTTAGTGAACATATTTATTTTACTTAAAATATTAACTTTTTTTTATGTTTGTTCTAGAATCTTAGATATATATGTTATAAGGGCAAGTCATTTTTCTTATAGGATTCTGTTCAACAATTTGAAACATTTAACTTGTATAATTAGTCTTAATTTCATCTTGCAATAGCTAGATGATTCGTAAATCTAGGTTAAATCTGAATGAAAAGTCATGAGAAGGGTTTCCTATGTGCGACCTATAAATTTCATTTCAAATTTTATTAATATGGTACATACTTAATTTATATTATGTGTCACACATCTCTCTCACTCTCTCTCTCTCTCTCTCTCTCTATATATATATATATATATATATATATATATATATATATTAAATGTTTTTATTTCATATGTCAGGTTCTCCATATTGGTCAAGGAGCACGTACAGAATATGATATGAATGTGAGACATTTGAAAATAAAGACAAACCTACACAGCAATGAACTTATGGGAGTCTTATTCTTTCTCAATAGCTGCCCTATGTTGGAGTGCCTCACCTTTGAGTTAGGCTTAGGAAGACTTATAGCTGTGAGTATACCTAATCTATTTGTTAAATGTTTGTGCAATGTTTTAAATCAGGATAGACTAGGTAGCATTCCTCTCGTGATACATGATACAATGCGAAGACATCAAAAACCATGCTATCGCAAACCCCAATAGTAGTGTGAACGTTTCTGTTTAAAATCATGGGTATGTTTTTTAAGCATAGGTTATGATTTTAATATGTGTTGTACACATTGTAGGTATCAAATGATGATGATGATGATGATGATGACGATGATGATGATGATGATGATGATGATGATGATGATGATTATGATGATGATGATGATGATGATGATGATGATGAAACCACAACATTAAATTATAATGATCAAAGAAACTGGATAAAAAATGGAAGCATTTTTCAATGCTTGACATCAAGTTTGAAGGTGGTGGAGATGAATAACTTTATTGGGACTGAGAATGAGATTTTTATGGTCAATTATCTTATCAACTATGGGAGTATCTTGAAAAATATTAATATAAAGGTGCAGAAGGATGCAGATGGTAATGAGAATTCGACTGATTATTCTGCATTTTACCGCAATATAGAAAAAGAGTTGCTGGAGGTTCCAAGAGCTTCAACTGATTTAGAGATATCATTCCATTATTAAACTGAGAATGTTGCTTATCTTTCTTTATGATTTGTGTTTCAATTTTGAGACATGGTTTGAATTGTTTTTGAAAATGCATCATCAAAATATTTTGGTTTTGTAGGATAAATTATGAAAACATATTGTGTTGATGCGTACATTTTTTTATTTATTTATTTAGAGTTATTAAAAATATTTCTCTCCATCCTTATGCTTCAATGTAAAATTTTAAATGGAGGAGATTTTATGTTTTTTTCTAGTTACGGAGATGAGGAGAAAAACTAAATCTTGGCTATGAGGCATGAAGCTTAGTTTTCTTTAAGTAGTGTCTTGGACTTAATCTTTATCTATACAAATAATTAAAAAGAGAGTGTTATCACTTTTCTCATTTATATATTGTTCCGATCTGGGCCAAAGCCCCTTGGGGAATTGGGCGAGAAATGCAACAACGTTAAGCACAAAACACGCCCAGCTCAGATGATCAAGACCGACGGCCAAGATTGCGCGCCCGGATCCAATGGATAAAAAGCGAGCTACTTCATCTATAAATAGAGTGTGCAGCCTCCAATTCCAGGTATACTTTCATTCTTGCACATTCCGCCTCATTCGTCTACTGGCTTAGGCATTTGAGTGTAAGCAGGTACCCCCCACCCGACGTGGGAAGAACACTAACTCGGAGCGGTAGAGCTCAATCTTCAACACCGACAACAATCTTCAAGGTTCAAGAAACAAGTTCCTAAAAACTCCTCGGACAAGGTAATATCCGAATTCCATGACCGAACATATACTAGGCTAAAAAAATAATATCCTAAAAATTCAAACATAATTTAGGGCCTACAAACTAGTTTACTAATTTATAGATTGTCATCATATTGATATATATATATATATATATATATATATATATATATATATATATATATATATATATATATATATATATATATATATATATATATATATATATATATATATATATATATATATATATATTTATTAATATTTTATAAAAAGTGCATTAACCTCAAAGGTTATAATTTGATATAATTTATTTCAATACACCAAAAAAGGTCCACATTACTTGAGAATTAAGGCCAATGATAGTTTATAGTGTTGGAACAACTACAAACATTAACAAAATAGATCTAGTCACAGGCTAGATCGCTCTCTTTACTAAGGTGTGCAAGCAGGGTCTCCTAGCCTCGTCTTCCCCAGAATAAAACACACTTATAATAAAATAAAATATGATCTCCCGTGCAACTAGGAAAACCAACACACTCACTCCCCCTTATCTTTATTTTATTGTTCGAAATTCTTATTCTTTTCTTAAAAATGAGAAGTATCTTCTTTCATCATTTTTTTTGAAAAGTCAATTTTTTTATTAATTTGGTGTACAAGGGGTACCACAACCCATGTACATCATAGCTACATTACATTCAAACTCCTCCACTAAAAGATAGACTATTAATAGTATTTGAACACCAACTCTCTTGAGTGATTGAAGTTTTAGTATCCACTCTATGAACATTAGGCAAACCTCCCCTAAAGATGATTTTGTTTCTAGTAATCCATAATATCCAAACAGTTGCGATCCACACCATGTGCCTTATTTTCTTCCTCTTCTTATGTTGAGTGTTGATAGAGTGTTGCAAGAGATGATCCCCTATTTCGTTAAACTTTGCAGCGGAATTCCGGTCCAATAGTAGACCCCTGCCAGACCCGAACGGAAATACAGCAGCAGAAGAAAAGATGGGCGGCGTCCTCATCCTCCCGAAAGCAAAAAACACACGAGCTACCTTGGTTCTGATTAACACTCATACAATCCGTTTATGTCTTTCCATCACACGAAATGTTGTCTTCGATTCAAAATACCTTCAACTTACAGAGCTTATCCAACATTTTATTCCACTCACTATTTTTGCCCGCCAACATTCTCCATCTCTATTTTCCAAGTAAGGCCAAATTAAATACTTCCATATTCTTTATGCCTAGACCACCATTTTCCTTTGGTATGCACACTTTACTCCACTGAATCCAAGCCATCTTCCTTGCAATACAAGAACTTTGTAGCCAGCACAATCTCCTCATCTCCAATGTTAAACCCTATTAAGCAACTCTTATGGAAGTTACTTTTAGCTCGGAAACGATTTCAAATATTCTTAAAACCGCCTTCACACACAACAAATTTTCTCTAGAATCCTTACACATAAAGAGAGTACTATCATCCGCGTATTAGAGTATCGGGGAAGGAATAACAAAATTAACACTCTCCAAGTATCTTTCTCCATACAACTCAGCACCAAACACGCCAACCCTTCGGCAACAATTAGGAAAAGAAATGGGGCCAAAGGGTCTCCTTGTCTCAAACCTCTGTCCATTGGAAACTCCAAAATAGGACTCCCATTTACAACCACCGAAATTGAGCCACCACATATACACGCCTTCATCCAAAGCTTCCACTTCGAGTTAAAGCCCAATATCACCATCATGTAATATAAGAAACTCCAACTCACTGAGTCGTAAGCCTTCTCAAAATCTACTTTGAACATGAAAATAGGTCACTTCTTCTTCTTGACTAAATTAATAACCTTGTTAGCCACCAAAACTCCGTCAAGAATTTTCCTCCCCCCAAGAAATGTCGTTTGAGACTTAGATATATCCAACACTCCTTTTAGCCTTGATGCTAGAATCTTAGCTATTATTTTATATATACATCCAATCAAACCAACAAATGATGAGGTGAAAGCTCTTGGTAATTTTCCGTTGGAGTGGAATTGTACCAAGACACCAAACACCTCCTCCTTTGTGGTCTCCCAACAAGCCTTAAGAAAATAGAAATTAAAACCGTCCACCCCAGGCTCTTCTTCCCCTCACAACTCCACACCGCCTCCTTTACTTCCTCCATAGTGAATGGTTTCGTCATTTTTTCTGCCTCTCCTTCCGAAATGTGTTTCTACTCCACACCCTCCAAAGTCGGTCTTTCGAATCTCTCTTCCTTGTATTGATTGCTAAAGTTTCTCGTAACCTCTTCTTTGACCTCTTCAACCGGCCCAATTATCCATCTATCGTCCACTTTGATCATTTCTGTGTTGTTCCTCCTTTGCCTAAATTTAACCGAGTTATGAAAAAATTTAGAGTTCTCGTCACCTTTTGGTATCCATCTTGCCCTTGCCTTTTGAGCAACCAAACTTTCTTTCTGATGCAAGCTTTCCAAAAACTCAATGTTCATTCTTTTCCACCTTTCCTCCTCCCATTCAGCCTCCTCATCCCCTTCCTCTTCCATAACATGAATTTCCTGTACAATATTCTCTATGTTGAGATCCATAATACCACACACCTCTTTGTTCCACGACCTAAGACTTTCCATCACATTCTTGAATTTCTCTTTAACCACGTGTGCCATCCACCCCTCAACCTTTAGTTCTTTCCATTTCTCTTCCATAAAAGCCTTTCCATCTTTATGCTCCAACCGTCCATTAAAAACTTAAATGGTTTTGGACCTCAGTTCTTATTAGACACCAATAACCACACCGGCCAATGATCTGAAATGTCTCGATTCCCTTTCCATTGAGCCTTAATACTGCGTACATCAATCAATTCTTGTGGTAGTGGCAATTTGTATATCCTACTAGCCGCCGGACCATTTAGTTGATACCAAGTGAATTTCTTGCCAAGGCATGGTAGCTCTACTACCCCCATTTCCGCCATAAAGAACCTAACCCATCATATTTTATGATCGTGTGTATCATTTTTCGATATATCAAAAGTTTCAAAACTGTGTATATTATATAAACTAAGGCTAGCATATAAATCCTTTATCTCAATGGATTTATTCAATCATTAACAATAATTGATATCCAACGTTAAAAAAACTTAATAGCCAATGTTTCATTAAGATTAATGCCAACGTTCACATTCATATTAATAAATATGATAATAAAAACCGGTTATAGAAGTTATAGAAAATATTTGGTAAAAAAAAAAAAAGCTATAGAAAATAATTATCACTCAATGTCACAAACGTATAGACTATCCTAATAGGCTTTCAATTAGTTTTGTGCATCTTGTAACATTCAATATATCGAGTAATACTGATTTTGGAAATTGGGTTCAAACAAAAATGAACATTTTTAACTTAAATATTGGTTTCAAACTTAAATGTTGAAAATATAATAGTCTCAAAATAATATATAAATATGTTATTTTATTATTTTTTTGATAAAACACAACAATTCCCCATTGTTTTCTTTAAAAAGTTCGTTGAGCAGTAAATCATTTGTTATAAGATTGAGCATAAATATTGGTGTACGTATACTTGAACCAATACATAGTGATGGTGCTTCGTATTACACTAGAGTGACATAGAGTATTGAACTCTATCTCAGGCAACATTACACACTCAATCTTTCAGGGTGTAGTCTATAAGCTTGTGCATTACGTACCTACACGTTATCTCAGTATAGTGAACGCTATAGCAAGTTTTGCCCAAAACTTCATAGGAAGCGGCAACACTTCCAACTTCACATAAGTGAACCTATCAAGAGTACTCATGTAGCTACGTACCCTACTCTATATAGAGTGTAGAACTCATCAATAAATTCATTCAACCTTTCAACACTACATGATATCATATTCCACATTATAAATGAGACTTAAAAAAATTTGTGCACGATTCTACATATCTTATTATAAGTTCTTATTACGCATTGCACCAATTTCTTGGGAACTCCAATCTATTAGGTAAGGTTACCGTTATAAAAGACGTCATATTAATCGGCATTAGTCTCATTCCTCTTGCTAATTCTTTCGTCAAAGATCAATCAAATTTTCTTGAAACATCATATAATCTTCTTATTTACTTTGTGATAGTCGCGGTTCTATCACAATATATCCATAAGGTTGGAATCAGCTTTTCATACTTGGAATATCTAAAGACTATTCCAGTCATTATCACTATAACTCTATAGCATAGTGGAAATTTTATGTAATATTAGGTCAATGGTCATTTTAAGGGACTTCGATCATGATCCTCTCAATGGTACACAAGTACTCTGTTGCACCCGAAAAAGTCCTGAGGGGTTTTTCTTCGTTTACAACCTTTTAAAACAATGAAGTCGCCACCAATATTTTTTTATAAGGAAAACATTGAAGAAAACCTTTTTGGAAGGCGGATGGCCTTTTGGAAAACCGAAAGATTTGGGTTCGGGGTCGGTTAGGCATGGGAAGGTATAGCACCCCACACTCTTTTCTACCGAAAGGAACCTTTAATTAAGCGTGTGGCTTTAAGTGTTGATTTGAAAAATACTTAAATTTGCTTCTTGATTGAAAAGACTTAATGAAGATTTTTATTTTTGGCGCTTGACGAGAGTTAGCCGCTCGCTCCTACGTATCTCCCGATGCGGTGGAGAATTCAAAGCTACGTAGTTCTTGGTTCTTGGTTTTGATAATGTTTTATTTTGGAAAAAGTGTTTGGTTTTGAAAGGAAAAATGTTTTTGGTTCGTTGTGCTTGACGGAGGATCCGCTCCTACGTATCTCCGGTGCGATGGAGAATTCAAAGCTACGTAGTTCTGGGAAGGTTTTTATTTTATCTTGTTTAATTGTGAAAACTAAGCTTTCATGATGATCAATTGAGCGAAGGCTCCAAGTGACCACCATTAGCACTCCATTGTTAATAATCATGCAAGCAAAGGCTTCGCAGGACCACTAACAAAGTTTTTTGATTTATTGAAAGTTTTTAGAAAAATTAGGCATTCATGATGATCAATTGAGCAAAGGCTCCAAGTGATCACCACTAGTTCCTCATTGTTAATAATCATGCAAGCAAAGGCTTCGCAAGACCACTAACAAAGTTTTTTGATTTATTGAAAGTCTTTAGAAAAATTAGGCATTCATGATGATCGATTGAGCAAAGGCTCCAAGTGATCATCACTAGGTCCTCATTGTTAATGATCATGCAAGCAAAGGCTTCGCAAGACCACCAACAAAGTTTTATGATTTATTGAAAGTCTTTAGAAAAATTAGGCATTCATGATGATCAATTGAGCAAAGGCTCCAAGTGATCACCACTAGGTCCTCATTGTTAATGATCATGCAAGCAAAGGCTTCGCAAGACCACTAACAAAGTTTTTGATTTAATGAAAAGTATTTGAGTTAGACAGAATTAGAAAAAACGAAAAAAAGGGTGAAAATTGCAAAAAGGGGGTGCTATTAGTCGCAGGGGGTTGTGTAACTGAACAGGAGGTGTAAAAAGCAAGCCTAGTTCGCATAGGAGGGCCCAGTATGCGAAATTGCGCTTAATTGGGGGAGGGTGTGAGCATGAATCCGTGTGGTGTACTTAGCAATCAAACAATAAAAATAAAACTAAAAAAAAAACCTAAAATTGGGAGACACTATATAAGCTAATTAGGGTTAGGTTTAACCTAAAAGTCTCATCTCTCTTCTCCCCTCCTTCCTAGCGGCGCCGCTGCACCCAAGAGAGAGAGAATTTGGGCGAAACTTTCGCCTTGTTTCCAGAGAGTGAGAGAGAATCGGGTTATGAGGTGAGTGAGGAGCGAAATCTTCGCCAGTTTTGATGGGTGGCTCGAAATTGGGGGAAGCTTACGGCGATGGAGGGTGGTGGAGTGGAGAATGTTTCGCCGGCGATTTCGATGGCAACGGAGTCGGTTCGCAGTGCCAGGCTCGTCGGTTTCGGGGACAGTGCGATTTTTACGACGGTGTTGGAGCTTCGCCGGCGTTGGTGCGCCGGTGATGACGATTCTCACTACGTCACCTGGTGGTGACAACAGTGCATTTCGTGGTGGGGTTTTTGGTGGTTGTTGGTTCGATTTAATGGTGGGCTGGCCGGAGTGCTCGCCGGAGAAGATGACCGGAGGGTCACCGGCGCCGGAGAAGACAACAGAGGTTAGCTTTTTTGTTCCTTTTTGTTACATTTTTGGTGTTAAAGCTTTCTCTGGTCTGGTTTCTTTCCTACTCTATTTTGATTCTGGTTATTTTGATTTGGGCTTGCTTTTTAGTGGTTGTTTGTGTACTCCCTTCTCTGTGACAGACCTACTAAGCTTGTGAATCTGGTTTTATTTTCACGAAATCATGCCCTACTTTCTTAATCTCAGTTTGTCTAAAAAACACATACGATTTAAATCAACATTAGAAACACAGCAACATCAGTTTCTGATTTGTTTTATTGTTCTCATGATATAAAAACGAACATATGGATTCAACGTATTACATGTGCATCTAAGTGATTAAGATTTTTGGTACCAACCTAATATTCCAGCTTCTGATGTGGCTCCTTATGTGCTTGTAACTGAATTGCTACTCTGCTACTGTTGTTTCGCTTGAACTGCTGCCGTTACTCAAATTCTCAGATCTCAGATTTCAAAAAACGTGTTTTAGATGATTAGGGTTTCAATGTGAAGCCTTAATCTTTATTTCTCAGTGATTTTCGCAGCTGTCTTGTCTGTCCTTTTGACTCTCACTGACTGTCTTTTTATAGCTAAAATTAGGTCTTAGCATTGATTACAGTTTGATCGGGCTTTGGTGGATTTTGAGTTTTTAGGAGAGCGGTCTGACCAATTTCTTTGGAAACCCTAAATCTGCTTATTCTTCTTTGCCTTTTACCATTATTTTTTTTGTATTTTCGATTTTCTATTTTTTTTTTGTATTTTTAGTATTATTATTTTTTGTATTTTTGGACATATTGGACTCTTGGACACTCCTAAATTGTAAATAAAATTAAATAGATTTTTTTGGCATTTTTGGACTATATATATTACTCAAAATAAATTAAATGAAAAAATAAAAATAATGAAGAGAAGAAATTGGACCAAATACAAAAGTGAATCGGGCCCAACTAAATGAACATGCTTGAACGAGGCCCAAATAGAAAAAATAGGCCCGTTAAACAATAAACGCTAAAAATTAACTTGGAACCACGTTTGTGGGCCCAAGCCAAAATGATAAGCCCAATAGTGAGAAAGGTGACTTAAATAAGCCCACTTAGGTTCGATTAGGCCCAAATATCGAGATTAAACTGAAGAATGCGCGAAAAGATCGATCATTCACGCGCATACCTAGCTTAAGTAACGGTATTTCGGTTTAATTAAACGGATAATTGGAATTGGCTTAAATTAAAAAGGACACTATTCTAGCTACTTGTAATCGCTTGATCTCGAAAAACAAGTTGAATAAAGTAAGTGACAAAAAGAAGACGGACAAAATTGGGGTATTACAGCTTCCTCTCTTTATTTCACATTTCGCCAAGAAATATGAATTGGCCTTTTCATATTTGTTGGTGAAATGGAAATAAAGATATAGAAATAATACTAAATTTTTTGTCCGCTTAAGAAAAGTTCAAATTTTCTTTTTGTTATATTCCTTTTGAGAGAGGGGGTTAACACTTGTCGCATTAACGGGAAAGCAATAAATTGGGAAAAGTGGTAAATTGGGAATTCGGAGGTTGCCTAAAACCTTCTAACGGACTCTTGTCGAGTCCGAGCTCTGGGGGTGGCCTTTTCGAGCGGCCAATCAACATCAGATCCGGAACTGATTTGATCAATGTATTTAACCTATGCCTTAGGCTGACACAACTAATCCGAAGGACTTAACGAAGTCGGATGGATCCATCGCGCGCTCGTACACGATGTTGTGATCTATGGAAGGAGTTCACTAACTCGGTGGGAGTTCACTAACTCTGTGTTGATGGAGTTTACTAACTGCAGGTTGATGGAGTTTACTAACTTCGGTGTCATGGTGATTTTCTAAGAATGAGATTTTTGGGACTCTCTGGTCTGAAGTAACTTTTCTCTTGGATGGTGCATGAGATGCATGCACTTGGGTATTTGGGTGCACATGGATGCAATGATTGATTTTGGTGGGATGCTTCTTCTGTTTGATTGTTTCATTCTCTTCTTTTCTTTTGTTATTCTTTCTCTCTTACGAGATCACGAATTTGAAAGCGTAATGTACTGTTTGATGCCATGGAGTGATGAATGGTATGAGTGATATGAGAATGATGAATGATATGAAGATGTTGTGTTCTTTTATGTTCCGTCTTCTGTGATTTTTCTTCTCTTTTGTTTTTTTTTCTGTTTATTCTGTTTGTTTTCTTTAAGCAGCCTTCTTTTTTCTGCTTATTTGCTTTTTTGTTTATTCTGTTTATTTTCTTTAAGCGACTTTCTTTTTCTACTTATTTGTTTTTCTTGACCTCTTTTTCTTTGGTTAAATCGATCTGCCGGACGGAGGCTGTTCTAGGACGATGATCACGCGAGGATTGCGCACTGGTTTGTCACGTCTGTTTTTTTGTGCAATTTTATTCACTTGGGAAATCATTTCTTTCCGTATTTTTCAAAGATTTACGCAATGATCTGTAATGCTCTGAATGTGCACATGTTTTGCAAATCAATTTCATCAATCATAAAAGTTATTATTTTGAAAGAAACTGAATAGATGAAAGCGGAGACACGAAAAGCACATATATGAAAGAAAAGTTGGACTTTTATTGATATAGAAATTGGACGTGCAGAAAGTCACGCCAATTGAAAGTGCATTGCAATCTTTCTTTTAAACTGAGAAAATACAAGAGAAAGGAGCAGATCTCGTGATTTCATCTCACGAAATAGCGGTTGCCCGACGTCCATACTCATGACTCTGATCACCCTCTTATCCAAACCTTTGGGAGTGCTGATTGCCTTTCCTTTTCTCAAGTCCAAGTTTTCTGACCCTATTATTTTCCTGGATCGCCCTTTGCGGGTTTTCAATCCACCGGGTCGCTCACGATTTTGCGTAGCCGCCCTTTGCGGGTTTTCGACCTAGCGAGCTGATTTTCCTTGGCTTATCTTTCTCTTTTTGTCTATTTTTCTAGGCATAATACTTCTTGACCACATCTGGTTCACCGGATTTGGAATCTCATCTCCGTCCATGTTCGCTAGGATTAGAGCTCCTCCCGAGAATGCCTTCTTCACCACATAAGGTCCTTCATATTTGGGAGTCCATTTTCCCTGAGGGTCCGTGCGGATTGGCAAGATCTACTTGAGTACAAGATCTCCCTCTTGGAATTCCAGAGACGGACTCTTTTGTCAAAAGCCATTATCATCCTCTGTTGGTACAACTATCCATGACACATTGTGGCTACCCTTTTGTCGTCAATGAGGTTCAAGCCCGGTCAAGAGCGGGACCAAACCCATTCCGCTTCATCAAGTTTTGTCTCCATTAACACTCGCGGGGATGGTATTTCAACTTCAATGGGAGGATCGCCTCAGACCCATAAACTAGTGAGTGGGGTTGCCCTGTTGAGGTCTTGCCGAGGTTACGTAACCATGCGAGAGCAAAGGGAACATTTCATGCCAATCCTTGTATGTTACCACCATCTTTTGCACAATCTTCTTGATGTTCTTGTTAGTTTGCCTCAGCGCCCCATTCATCTTTTGGCGGTAAGGAGAAGAATTGTGATGCTGTATTTTGAAGTCTTCACACAAGTCCTTCATCATTCTGCTGTTCAAATTATTGTCGTTGTCTATGATAATCTTGTTTGGAAGGCCGTAGCGGCAAACCAAATATTTCTTGATGAACTTAGCAATCACTGAGCTTGTTACATTGGGATAAGAAGCAGCCTCCACCCACTTAGTGAAGTAGTCAATAGCAACCAAAATGAAACGGTGACCATTTGAAGCTTTGGGTTCAATGGGACCAATGATGTCCATGCCCCACATTGAGAATGGCCATGGTGCACTCAAGACATTCAGAGAAGTCGGAGGTACATGGGTGTGATCTGCATAGATTTGACATTTGTGGCATCTTCTTACAAAACTGTAACAGTCTGACTCCATCTGCAACCAGTAGTAACCAGCTCTCAGGATTTTTCTAGCCATTGCGTGCCCGCTGGAATGAACCCCAAATGAACCCTCATGAATATCTCGCATAATCTTTACTGACTCTTCTTTAGTTACACACCTGAGGAGTACCAAGTCATGGTTTCTCTTGTAAAGGACGTCTCCACTCAAGAAGAAACCTGCTGATAGTTTCCTGAGTGTTCTCTTGTCGTTCTCTGTAGCTCCGGGAGGATACTCTTTGTTTGTGATGTACTGCTTGATGTCATGGTACCAAGGCTTAATATCTGATTCCTCCTCAACCGCCATACACGTGGTGATAAGCGGTGAGACCTGCGTGTTGGATTTTGGCGATCGTCAAACTTTTATCACGGTGACGTTGAACATAGAAGACAAAGTTGCCAAGGCATCTCGCCAACCCGATTCTCATTGCGGGGTATGTGTTGGAAAGTGATTTCCTCAAAGGGCTTGATTAACTCTTGAATATAGTCATGGTAAGGGATCAAATCGGGATTTCTTGTTTCCCGATCTCCTTTTACACGGTGGACAACTAGAATTTGAATCTCCGTATACATCGAGCCTCTTGACTTTCTAATCGAGAAATTGCTGGATACCGGGATACACGCTTCATATTCTGCAATATTGTTTGTGACATAGAAACATAGTCTGGCAGTAAATGGTATGAAGCGGTTGTGCGGAGAGATCGACCTTTGCTCAGACCGTGCCCCACATGTTAGAGGCATCGTCAAACAACATTCTCCACCTTTCATCATCTTGAGATTTCCCTTCGTCAAATAATGCCATAATGTCCTCATCTGGGAATTCACATTGCATTGATTGGTAATCCTCAACCGGTTGATGTGCCAGGTAGTCTGCCAGTGTGCTACCATTAATCACTTTATGGGTTACGTACACGAGGTCATACTCTGACAGAAGCATTTGCCAACGAGCAATCCTACCTGTGAGTGCAGGTTTCGCAAATATGTACTTGATTGGATCCATTTTGGACACCAACCAGGTGGTGTGACTCAGCATATACCGTCTCAATCGATGCGCAGCCCAGGCTAGAGCACAACAAGTCTTCTCCAATGGTGAATACCTTGCCTCATAGTCTGTGAACTTCTTGCTCAGGTAGTAGATCACGTGCTCTTTCCTGACTCATCGAGTTGCCCCAGAACGCAGCCCATAGAATTGTTTAGCACAGTGAGGTATAGGATGAGATGCCTGCCAGACACAGTTGGCATTAGGACTGGTGGATTTTGGAGGTACACCTTGATTTTCTCAAATGCTTCTTGACATTTATCATTCCACTTCATCTCTTGGTCTTTGCAATGATTTGAAAATTGGTTCGCAAGTTGCGATCCAAGCGGAAGATGAATCGAGAGATGTAATTCGATCTTCCCGAAACCACGAACTTCTTTCTCTGTTTTAGGCGCTGGCATCTCCAGAATTGCTCATACTTTGTCCGGGTCCACCTCAATTCCCTTCTGGCTAACGATGAAACCCAACAACTTCCCTGACCTAACCCAAAAGGTGCACTTAGCGGGGTTCAACTTTGAGTTTGTATTTTACGAGGCGCTCGAGCGACCTGCGGGTTAACCACATGCTCTTCATCAGTCTTTGACTTGGCGATCATGTCATCCACATAGACTTCAATCTCCATATGCATCATGTCATGGAATAGGGTTACCATCGCTCTTTGGTAGGTTGCCCCGGCATTCCTCAACCCGAAAGGCATGACCTTGTAACAGAAATTTCCCCAAAGGGTTATGAAGGTGGTTTTCTCCATATCCTCTGGAGCCATTTTGATCTGGTTATAGCCTGAATATCCATCCATGAAGGAGAACATCAAATGTTGAGCAGTACTATCCACCAAGACATCAATATGGGGTAGAGGGAAATCATCTTTAGGGCTTGCTCTGTTCAAATCACGGTAGTCGACACACATTCGGACCTTTCTATCTTTCTTAGGGACCAGAACGATGTTTGCTACCCACTCAGGATATTTTGCCACAGCTAAGAATCCTGCATCAAACTGTTTCTTGACCTCATCCCTGATTTTCAAAGACATTTCAGGCTTCATTCGCCTTAACTTACATTTCACGGGGGACATTCTGATTTTACTGGCAATCTGTGCTCAACCCTGGCATGTCCTGATAAGTCCATGCGAATACGTCAGCGTAGTCAAGCAGAAGCTGAATCAACCTTTTGCGCTCTCTATCCCCCATTGCAGTTCCAACCTTGACCTCTTTTCTGTCTTTCTTAGTACCCAAATTGACCATTTTTGTGGACTCCCCATGGGGTTCAATGACCTTTTCTTCTTGTTCTACCATTCTTATGATTTCCGGAGGAGTATCCCAGTCGTCTTCAACATCTTCCTCGGCTTGATTAACCGGGTAATCAAAGTCACAGTATGAGTTATGGGCATTATTATTTTCAGAGACTATTTTTGATTTGCATTAGAATGGAGCGGCGAATAAAGACAAAGAAAAGACACACAAACGAGAGATGAAGACAGAAATTTTATTGAAAATTCAAAATAACAATTTATTGATTGATGAGTTTTGACAAAAACATGTGTGCCCGAATGAAATGTTCCAAGGCTTTGGGCAGAACCGAATGAAATGTTCCATGTCTCCCAGGTTTTGCGACTTCTCTCCGGTAAGACAAGAAATAAGACTAGGCCGAAACAACCACGACCACTCGAGCTTGATCCTTCTTCAACCACATTAACACAGTCGAGATTCGACATCTGCGGCACTCGGAAGTTGTTCTTAAGGTTAGCGATGACCATCCTCCCCGATTGGGTGCCCTTCCTCTGAGTTTGGCGACCATTTCTCCCTCTTGTCGGATGCCGACCTTTCCGTCAATGAAGACTTGGGATGTACCCAATCTGAGAACCTTTCAATGTTTCCTCTCAACCCGGGCGGGTGTTACAATCCCTTGAGCGACTTTTCTAGGCCCTTAACAACCTGATACCCATGTCCTAGCATCTCCTTTGCGATCATCATGTCGACCTTGGACCACTTAGGCTTACGTAGAGGCTCACTTTCAACGAAGACAACGTTTGAGATCTCAATCCTTGGAAGGCAGTCTCAAGGGACTCTTCCGCCGCTTCCACATAATATTCAGGTGGTGATCGATTTATCAGTGTTTCTTCCTCTCCGTGGATCACTATCAACTTTCCCTCAGCCACGAACTTGAGTTTCTAATGAAGCGAGGATGGCAGCGTCCCAAAGGCGTGTATCGAGGGCGTCCTAGCGAGCGGCTATAGAAGGAATTGATGTCCATCACTTGGAAGACGACATAAAACACTTTGGGGCCTACCTGCAGCGGCACTTCTACTTCTCCAAAAACTTCCTTCACTGACCCATCAAATGCTCTGACCAAGGTAGAACTCGGCTTCAGATATGAGCAGTCTACATGCAGCTTATTCATTGTAGACTTAGGCAGCACATTCAAGGAGGAGCAATTATCAATGAGCACTCTGGCAAGTATATAGTCCCCACACTTGGCGAGATGTGAAGAAACTTAGTTATGATCATTTCTGCGGGAGGAAGCTCGTGTCGAGAAATTCAAGTAGTTGGATGCTACAATGTTGCCAACAATACCATCAGTGGGTCTCTTGTAATGTCATGGGAGGCGTGGGCTTCATTCAAGATCTTGGCGATGTAGCACGATGTGCCTCTGAACTAAGCAACAAAGAGAGCATTGAGATCTTGGATGGAGTTTGACTCAACCCCAGTCTACCACCCGATATTCACTCTGTTTCATTACTTTGAGAATTCTTGAGCTTCTTTATGCGATACCTTTACGACTTCTACAGTTTCTTTGTCTTTTCCCTTACGGTCCCTTTCTTTATCGGCTTTTGATTGCTCTCCCCTGAGGTTTTCAGGAGCATACAACCTTCCACTCCTTGTAATGCCGCTACTCCCAGTGATGTTAGTTATATCCAAAGTTCCGCCAGGGACCTCATTTCGCATCTCTGCGTTGCAGCTCCATGGAGTCATCCTAGTCTCTCTACTAGGGGTAGCGGCGGGTACTGGAATAACAATAGTCGAAGGTCTCATCATAGCTGGGCTGGAATTCAGACTACAGGGGATTTCAATCGGTCTCCTGAAGCCTCCGTTGCCTGATTGCAAGGTAGATACACTTTCTTCCTTTTTCTAAGTTCCCACTTGGACCAGGTGTCTATCTAAGAGATCTTGGAGAATTGGTTTAAAGCCTTCACATGTCCCAATACAGCGAGGATTATCACAAGTGTCTTTCCTAGCACACCCCTCTTTGATAACACCAAGACGGCATAATTCAGCATGGATGACATCCAGAGGCATCTGAATGCAATCAACCTTTCTAATCAAACACTGACCACCCTGATCCTCAATGGCATTGGCAGAAGATCCTCCATGTCCTGGCAACGGATTGGTGGTTACATTGGGTTGCTGAAATTATATGCTCTTCGCGTCAATCAAGTCTTGCACCACGTGCTTGAATGCCTTACAATCCTCCACCACATGACCTACTGCTCGGAATGAAAGGCGCATGTAGCATTTGCATTATATCCTCTGGGATAGGGAGGCTGGTATGGCTTCATTTGACGAGTAATGATTATTTTATTGGCGATGAGATAATTGAACAAGTCCGTGTAGGACATGGGAATAGGATCGAAAACGATAGGCTTCCTTTCACTGTAGTTCCGGTACTGGTGGTTTGACTGAAATGGCTGTGCAGGTGGTGCTTGAGAAGGAAATGGAATAGCTTGCAGAGGATTGCTGTGTGATGGACCATTGGCTCCGATAATTGCATTGGTTTCACCCTCTTTCTTCTTGTGGGGCCCAAAAAAAGGCTTTTTCTGATTGGAAGGAGGTGTTGGGCCATGAGCTATTCTTCCGCTGCGCATGCCGTTCTCTACTCTTTCTCCTGTGATGACCATTTCGAGAAATTTGAGGCTCTGTTGCCAACCAACCTATCATAATACACATGCGGAAGGGTTTCATAAACATGTGGACCATTTCTTTGTCCAGTGGGGGTTTTTACTTGAGCGGCGAGGTTCCTCCACCTCTGGCGTACTCCTTGAGCGACTCATTATCCTTCTTAGACATGCATTGTAGGCCCGAGTCTATCAGGAGCCAAATCATTGTTGTACTAATATTGACACATAAAAGCATCCGCCATGTCCTTCCAAAGAATGATATTGGTTGGCTCAAGCTGCATGTACCCGGTCGAGGAGCTCGGCTAAACTTTCACGAAAGCAAATCATCATCGAGTTATCATCACGGGCATGGCGGTCATTTTCTGGCGTTACATTGTCACATGGTATCGGGCAAGTCGTCCTGTGTATTTGTCAAAAGTTGGTGCTTTGAATTTGGGAGGCAAGACTAGATTAGGGACCAAACACAACTCATGGGCATTTCGGCCCATGAACACCTCTCTTTTAACGACTCTTAATCTCTCTTCTAGCATCGATCGATCGACTTCTAGTTTGGGTAGGGTAGTCTGAGGAAACCATTCACACCGTAATGAGGATTACTCATCGACACTACGGCTGGGTTCACGTGTGGGTCACGTGAGTGAGTTGTATTCCCAAGAATTGGTCCCTGAACTTGGGGATGGATCGTTATTGGTGAATTGAAACCCGCCGGAGTTCTGGGGTGTAGCGCAGGGTGGGATCTGAATGCGGGCTTGAGGCGTCCGGTTCCAACTTCATTCACAACTACGTCGGTGAGCTTGCCCATGGTTCTTGAAGGATCTCCTCCGGGATTTGTATCGTCAGCGGGGGGCGTATAGCCAGTGGGAGACCATAAGGAGGCCATTGCACTGCTTGAAGGGCTTGAGGGATCCCAGACCCAGGAGGGGGAGGATGATTGTTCACCCCAGCAGTAGTAGCTTCAGCCGTACCAGCATTTCTTAAGGCCTCAGCACTCTTATGACCTCTGTTCATTTGAGCCTTTATAACTTCCATCTCAGCTTGAAGGACTTGATTCCCTTGATTCTGACCATGCTGACCCTGACCATTAGGATTCAGACCTCTTGGAATTCCGTCATTCTGAAGTGGCGGTGGATTGCCCTGATCAGCGTCGCCTTGATTGTTGTCCATGTTCCTCACTTGCACACGCGTCAAATAGCGATGTCTAACCAGCTTGCCTGATTTTCTGTTGACGAAACACGCTTATGAACACAAGAATGAATAAATGAATGCAATGAAATGCAATATGTATGATTTTATGTTTGTTTTGGTGTCGGGAATCGTAATGCAACTCGCCTTGTCAATGGTGCAAAATGATGTGAATGCGAAATGATGTGTTATTTACATGAAAAATGGTAAGAAAATGAGGTTATTGGTGGTACTTTGAACATTTTCAAAGATACACGCTGCATGCCACCTCATTAAGGTGTTTATGAGGGGAAAAGAAAAATTACTTTCTACAACTTTTGAACAAGAGTTTGAGAAAAAGGAATGCTTAAGCTAAATGCAACAAACAAAGGTGTGCCCCCGTGTCTTACGAAGGGTGGAAATCCTAGGGTCTAAAGTCGACGAAAAGGGTAATCCTCCCATGTAGGTTCTAATCACTTCCTCACAATGGCAACCAAGAGCTAAAGTCTCTCTCATGATGACACCCACAATCGTAGAAAGCTACCGAGTGTGAGGCATCATGACAAAGCGCACTCTTGGGCAGAACTTTCATGAGAGCCATACAGATAAAGGTCTACGAATGACGATCCACTAATCGTTCCCGTCTCCTAGGTTTTGTTCGGACCTTGGGTTTTAGGCCCCACTCAATGCTCACAAGTATAGGGTGTGAAGTGTGTGTTGAGGGCCACGACACCTAGAAATAACCACCCTTCCTCACTGCAAAATGAAAACCCGAGCAGTCAGGACAAAAGCAAACAATAACATGTTATCTACCACTGGGTTTAATATCAAATAAGCCGACCTAGGGTTTCAACAACAACCAAGTGCATTGTTTACCTCAAGAAAAGGAGCCAAGAAGGGAACATGATAGAATTGGGAATATGCATGAGGGCACTAAGCACATAAGCAAGGAGGAGGAAGGAAAAACAAACATGGAAGAAAAGAAAACAAATGCACATGCATACGACATGATAAGAAAGAAAAGGAAACCGAAAGGGATAGAAGCAAACAAGGTATCCAAATCAAATCAATAACACAAACCACACATTTAATTAATTAGGCTTGACCCGTAAAAGGAAAAGTCCCGATGAAGTCGCCACCGGTATTTGCACGAAAAAGTCCCTGAGGGGTTTTTCTTCGTTTACAACATTTTAAAACAATGAAGTCGCCACCAATATTTTTTTATAAGGAAAACATTGAAGAAAAACCTTTTTGGAAGGCGGATGGCCTTTTGGAAAATCGGAAGATTTGGGTTCGGGGGTCGGTTAGGCATGGGGAAGGTATTAGCACCCCACACTGAGTTGATTAAGTCTTCTTGTGGTTTTCTTGACACTGAGTTGATCAAGTTGCACGCTCTCAAGGAAATTTATTTTGGTTGGATTGAGTTGATAAATAACGTTGTTAATACTCTGTTATCCAATTGTAAGATGATTGAGACTTTGAGCATGAAAAAATGTTGGAGCTCGGCCATGTTTGATTCTGGAAGTGATTGTTGATAACTCTATTTTATATAGAGTATTGCATATGTTTAAACTTAGTATTTGCTCTCTTTTAAGTAATAATAAAGAGTTTATATAGTATTTTATGTGATATATGATAACTTGAGTGATTTGAATGGTTATAGTTATTATTAGGCCATTTTGGATATATTGTGGTATGTTTGATGTTTTTGTTCGGTCACGATCTCAATGCTAACTGCATCAATGCTCCTGCACTGATCCTGCATCAAATCTGCACTACTTGGTGAATAAGCAGCCTGTTTCATATGCATCCACTTGCAAGTGATGACTGTAACACCCCCTTTCCTATTTATTATTAATTAATCGATTATAAAATCAGAGTTTTCAAAAACATAATATTTTTCCACGCACCACAAAGAGAGTGCTACATTTCTTCAAAACACCTTACAATACTCCAGAATATTAATTAAAGTAAAACCCGATTATATGATACATAGCACCAACAAGTGCGAGAATAAAGTAGTACAACGTGGAAGATAATAGCTTAACATAATAGTTCAAAGCGTAATGAAATAACAACTACTAAATATTTTCCCCGGTTGCTACGTGTCGAGCCGAGGCTCGACCACACTAGAGAAAAGATCTCTAAACACCTTTAGTCACCGTCACTGCGGGTTGCCGACATACGAGGCAACACGACGCGATGGGGTGAGTCTCAATACATAGATAATAATAAATAAAACAAGAAACACAATAGATTAGGTACACGGATATCTGATCAATTCGATTACACCATCAACACAGTTACACCAATTACTGATTCGCGCGATATCTGATTCGTCAATTATACGATTCGTCACATATCTGATTACAACAAATCTGATTACACCGACACACCATTAATTCATGAACACCCATCAATCACGAGCATGCATGTAATGCATGGAATGCAATATGCATGTGGATCCATAACCACCTCAATAACCCGTCGAGTGAACCACCTCTTTTGGCGAAGCCACCCACCATGTTTTGGCGAAGCCATACCACCTTGTTTATATGCATATGATTTATGTGACACCATGACAAATGCATCACAACACAATAATTACATCACATCAATCATTAACCCACCTCTTTGGCGAAGCCCACATCAATTATTAACCCACCTCTTTGGCGTAGCCCACATCAATTATTAACCCACCTCTTTGTCCGAAGCCCACATCACCTCATTATCAACACCTCACCACCACACCTCACTTACTAAATTAAATCCCACCTAAGGACCAAACCACCCCATAAGGACCTTTTCCACACCTAAGGACCATTTTGACACACCAAAGATTAATCTAGTAACTAAGGACTATTTTGACACATTATGGTTAATTTGGTACTTAGGAACTTATATTGTCATATTAGGACTAATTAGACACTAAGGGATTATTTTGTCACGCCAAGGATTAATTTAATACTTAGGGACTATTTTGTCACACTAAGGATTAAATTAATTCTTAGGGACTATTCCAACACCATAAAGATTATTTTAGCACTTAGAGACTATTCCAACACCGTAAGGATTATTTTAGCACTTAGGGGCTATTCCAACACCATAAAGATTATTTTAGCACTTAGGGACTATTTTGACACTTAATAATCACATACTTTCCCTTATTTAATTATATTAATTAGCATCTAATTATCTCTATATTGTTTAACATTTCAACACTCACTTTAACAACACTCACTTAGGCATTTAATCAACATCATTAAGTCACATATTTCTTCACGTTGAAGCATTTTATCAAACATATAGCATGCACATTTAACAACACATTTATTTCCAACATCAAGCATCATGTCATCCCCAAATTAAATACAAATACAACAATTAATGTAATCACATACACAATCAAACAACCACCCAAACACACAATTACTTCATTAATTAATTAAACAACTACTCCTAACACCTAATCCATATGATTTCAAGGTTTATAAATTATTAACTATGAAAGAGAGCCCCCATACCTCAAATTGAAGAACCCAAGTACTCTCTCCTTCAACAACAACAAAAAACCACCAAAATAGCTTCCCCAACATTTTGAGCTCTAAAACCCCAACCATGGTAAAAAGGAAAATGGGAAGGAAATTAGTGTATGAAACTTACACTAAAAGGTAGAGGAAGAAAAATGAAGAAGATTGGTACCAAATACCAACTTACCCAAACTAAGGTTGAAATTTCATGATCCCCTTTTTCCTTCCCTGTTGCCGTCAGCTACTACTCCCTCCCTCTCTTCTTTTTTTTTTTTTTTTCTTTTGCTTATTTCTTTTCTTCTCCTTCTTATTTCTTTGACTTTTCTTCTCTTCTTTTGATTTCTTTGTCCCACTTCTCAATTTCATTTTCCTTCCCACTAAGTGCACCTTCTAATGCTTTTCTAGCTTGATCCTCTCCCTCCCCCTTGCAACAGCTGCCGTTGGCCTACATTCCCTTCTCCCTCACCTTTTTCTTTTTCTTTCTTCAAATGAGAAGGGAACCCCACACCCCTAGGGTTATTTCCTTTAATTTGGGCCTATTAGTGGGCCTTGGGCCCTTTATTTGCACCCCCTAGCTACTTTAAACACCTCCTGAAATAAATAAATTATCACTCCCTTATTTACTACCCAACACCTCTTAGTTATATTAAATACTCTATTATTCTTTTAATACAACTAATCACTATAACACCTCCCAATCTAATTAAAATACTCTCCACTTAACTAAAATACTCACAATTTATTTACCACACCTCACCATAAATTAATTACTTACCCTATATTTATTTAAATATAGACAACTAAAATATTACTTAATTAAATTAGTCAAATAATTACTTAATTAAATTAATTAAATAATCACCTAATTAAATTGGTTAAGTAATCACCTAATTAATTTTTGGGGTGTTACAACTCTCCCCCACTTAGAATATTTTCGTCCTCGAAAATCTAACTATCATGGACATGTAAACTTAAATACTCACTACAACAAACATTAATCTCTAGCAACACCCTAAATGGGACTCGTACCTCTAAATGTAATCCATCACTCCTCCAACCGTTCTCATCTATGTTCTATCGTATACGCAACAGATCAAACACTCTTCCCTACACTCTTACTCCCCAATTAGGTATTTCTAACCTGTACGTTGTCAAAGTCCTACCCGGCTACCCAACACGGAGAGACAACAACAATTATGGCGGAGGCCCAACAACTAACAACCGTAATTAACACAACAATACCAATCTCAACAATTTATCATATATTCAACATCATTCACATCAACGATTAACACGACCATAACAACAAAATTCAAGTTCAACCTATTCCACAATTAATCATTTTATTCAATGTTCAATTAGTCCACTTAAATTCGGGTGCAGAAAATTCTGTAACTTTGCGCCTACTTTGGCGAATTAATTAAAATAGTAAACGACATCGGATTTCGACAAATAAATACTTGTTGGAAAGCCACGGATGTATAGTTTTTGAATATATCATTAAAGTTTCAAAACAATGAGCCAATTAGTACAGTTTCTAGAAACAACCCAAACAGTTCCCCGACTGGACAGATTCTGTCCTCCTACTTCATTTCACGCTAAACTGACTTAAACTTGACCAAATGGGACAAAACTTCAGCTCGAATAAAAGCATTTTGAGTATAGTTTCTAATGGAAAAAGAATCGTTCAAAACGGAGTTCATTTGGGGACATAAAACTTGCAACAACCGAACCTACCCACAGATTGACTCTAAATATTTGACTCGACTTTGGAGATTCATAACTGGAGCTACACAACTCCGAATTTAGCGAAACCAGTGCCAAAAGCGACCGGTTTTAAGTCTATTTTCGAAAACACTCAGCCACATAATTTTTGACTCAACCAAACAGTACCAGTTTTAAAAATACTGAAACAGTATACAGAACGCTTACAGAAATTATACATAAGTAAAACTCATCATTATCAATCACTAAAACCAATTACAATCATCACATACTTATGCATTTCATCAAGCGTCAAATAAGCATAACCAATCATGCAACAATTTAAACACGCAAATCCGAAAGATTAAACATGTAGGTATTTTCTTGATTCTCTTTATTCCTAGGGATTGGTTAACATGCAATTTTACCACTCTTCTAGAAAACGTCATGGAACTTATAATTCTATCAATTTGAATTGATTTCATATCACGAAAGAAATATAATTCAACACGTGCTTTATGATACAATTGCTTGATACAAGACTTACTATTTGTTTAAACAAGCGGAATTAAATACTCTTGTCAACATTTAGTAAGGAAAACAATTCAAGGCATGGAAGTACACAAATATCCCGTTACCTGATTTTCATCACTAAATTTATAATCCACGTAAAATAATTTTCTAGAAGTGACAAGTAGCAATAGTAATAGCAACAACAAGATCCAAGTTAAGTCATAAAACGAACAAAATTTTTTCGCAATTGGAATTCATAGTTAGAAGGTACTCAAAATTGTATATGTTTGTTTCTAAAACTTGACAATTGTGGTTGGACCCACATTCACATAACATAAGGACTCTAACTCACCTAATCATGCAATTAGTGTAATACCCCATAATTCTCAAACAACACCTAACCACAACCCAATTGGTGCAAAAGCCGAAATCATGTCGCATTTTGAAATAAAAATCTTAGAACATTTTGGAAGCAAAATTCAACACTAATTTGACATCCCATTCATTTTCCAATAGCATAAAATTTTCTAAGTATCATTTTTGAAAAACCATAGAACTCACAGTTTTGTCAATCACGGAAACTATATGCAAAACCTCAACCTTACTATCACTCAAACATGCACCCACATAAACTACTACTTATTAGTTCAAAATTTAGTTTCCGACATAAACTCAGAAGGTAAGAAAAATTACTCATTTCAGTTTTGACAAATCATATCATGCTCACGAAACAAGTCGAATTGAAACGTTGAAAGTGTCAAAACTTCCAGTTATGCAATTTTAATTGAGTTAATGAAAATATAGCCTTACACAACATTTCATTTTAGCATACTAACTTCTAGACAATTAAGCACAAATCAAATTTAACTCATATGCACCACAAAACAATCAACTGATGGCAGAGATGTCAATCAAGGGCAACAATTTTCAACAAGCAATCTTCAAATATTGTCCAATGTATACTTACCACGGTTAGGTCATATAAAAATTACTTTCTATATCCTAACAAACAAATCGAACAATCAATCAAATTAAAATTTGTACACGCATCCTATTTTAATAATAACCATGAGTTATTGTCGCCTCTTTCATTGGGGATGAGTGATTGGGGTGATCAGTCCCTCCTACTCATGCAACCAACTAATTAAGGTCACAACACTACTTCCTTTCGAATACATAACTATCACATTAAAAGACTTTTACGCGATCCCGGTCGCGAAGGCGTCGTCCACGACTTTCACTCCTCTGACGTCGTTACAATTCTTTTAATCACGCATATCTTAATGGTACAACAACAGTCACAAATAATTAAAATCAATGCTACAATCAACAGTCACATATTTCAATCACACCTACCTCAATAACTCAATAAATCTTTCGATCGCTATCCATTAAATAATTTACAAGACATGTCAACGAAAGAACAAACCAACAAAGATCACAAAAATAAACAACAACATGATTATGATTCGAGCGAGTACCAAGACTCGAGGTTAACGAACTTCGACAACTTGGCGGACGAGCGAATCGCTCGATACCACTAATGTAACACCCCCTTTCCTATTTATTATTAATTAATCGATTATAAAATCAGAGTTTTCAAAAACATAATATTTTTCCACGCACCACAAAGAGAGTGCTACATTTCTTCAAAACACCTTACAATACTCCAGAATATTAATTAAAGTAAAACCCGAAAGATATGATACATAGCACCAACAAGTGCGAGAATAAAGTAGTACAACGACGGAAGATAATAGCTTAACATAATAGTTCAAAACGTAATGAAATAACAACTACTAAATATTTTCCCCGGTGCTACGTGTCGAGCCGACTCGACCACACTAGAGAAAAGATCTCTAAACACCTTTAGTCACCGTCACTGCGGGTTCTTGGGCATACGAGGCAACACGGCCAGCGATGAGGTGAGTCTCAATACATAGATAATAATAAATAAAACAAGAAACACAATAGATTAGGTACACGGATATACGATCGATTGATTACACCATCAACACGATTACACCAATTACGATTCACGCTAATATACAATTCGTCAATTATCTGATTCGTCACATATCTGATTACAACAAATCTGATTACACCGACACACCATTAATTCATGAACACCCAATCAATCACGAGCATGCATGTAATGCATGGAATGCAATATGCATGTGGATCCATAACCACCTCAATAACCCCGTCGAACAACCACCTCTTTTGGCGTAGCCACCCACCATGTTTTGGCGAAGCCACCCACCATGTTTTGGCGAAGCCACCCACCATGTTTTGGCGAAGCCATACCACCTTGTTTATATGCATATGATTTATGTGACACCATGACAAATGCATCACAACACAATAATTACATCACATCAATCATTAACCCACCTCTTTGGCCGAAGCCCACATCAATTATTAACCCACCTCTTTGGCCGTAGCCCACATCAATTATTAACCCACCTCTTTGGCCGAAGCCCACATCACCTCATTATCAACACCTCACCACCACACCTCACTTACTAAATTAAATCCCACCTAAGGACCAAACCACCCCATAAGGACCTTTTCCACACCTAAGGACCATTTTGACACACCAAAGATTAATCTAGTAACTAAGGACTATTTTGACACATTATGGTTAATTTGGTACTTAGGAACTTATATTGCCATATTAGGACTAATTAGACACTAAGGGATTATTTTGTCACGCCAAGGATTAATTTAATACTTAGGGACTATTTTGTCACACTAAGGATTAAATTAATTCTTAGGGACTATTCCAACACCATAAAGATTATTTTAGCACTTAGGGACTATTCCAACACCGTAAGGATTATTTTAGCACTTAGGGGCTATTCCAACACCATAAAGATTATTTTAGCACTTAGGGACTATTTTGACACTTAATAATCACATACTTTCCCTTATTTAATTATATTAATTAGCATCTAATTATCTCTATATTGTTTAACATTTCAACACTCACTTTAACAACACTCACTTAGGCATTTAATCAACATCATTAAGTCACATATTTCTTCACGTTGAAGCATTTTATCAAACATATAGCATGCACATTTAACAACACATTTATTTCCAACATCAAGCATCATGTCATCCTCAAATTAAATACAAATACAACAATTAATGTAATCACATACACAATCAAACAACCACCCAAACACACAATTACTTCATTAATTAATTAAACAACTACTCCTAACACCTAATCCATATGATTTCAAGGTTTATAAATTATTAACTATGAAAGAGAGCCCCCATACCTCAAATTGAAGAACCCAAGTACTCTCTCCTTCAACAACACAAAAACCACCAAAATAGCTTCCCCAACATTTTGAGCTCTAAAACCCCAACCATGGTAAAAAGGAAAATGGGAAGGAAATTAGTGTATGAAACTTACACTAAAAGGTAGAGGAAGAAAAATGAAGAAGATTGGTACCAAATACCAACTTACCCAAACTAAGGTTGAAATTTCATGATCCCCTTTTTCCTTCCCTGTTGCCGTCGGCTACTACTCCCTCCCTCTCTTCTTTTTTTTTTTTTTTTCTTTTGCTTATTTCTTTTCTTCTCCCTTCTTATTTCTTTGACTTTTTCTTCTCTTCTTTTGATTTCTTTGTCCCACTTCTCAATTTCATTTTCCTTCCCACTAAGTGCACCTTCTAATGCTTTTCTAGCTTGATCCTCTCCCTCCCCCTTGCAACAGCTGCCGTTGGCCTACATTCCCTTCTCCCTCACCTTTTTCTTTTTCTTTCTTCAAATGAGAAGGGAACCCCACACCCCTAGGGTTATTTCCTTTAATTTGGGCCTATTAGTGGGCCTTGGGCCCTTTATTTGCACCCCCTAGCTACTTTAAACACCTCCTGAAATAAATAAATTATCACTCCCTTATTTACTACCCAACACCTCTTAGTTATATTAAATACTCTATTATTCTTTTAATACAACTAATCACTATAACACCTCCCAATCTAATTAAAATACTCTCCACTTAACTAAAATACTCACCATTTATTTACCACACCTCACCAAAAATTAATTACTTACCCTATATTTATTTAAATATAGACAACTAAAATATTACTTAATTAAATTAGTCAAATAATTACTTAATTAAATTAATTAAATAATCACCTAATTAAATTGGTTAAGTAATCACCTAATTAATTTTTGGGGTGTTACAATGACCTCCTGCCTGGTTCTCTGATGCCATCCCACCTTGTATAGTAGGCGCCTACCATTCACACATAGCTATAGGCATAGATTTGAAGAGTCACCAACATAGGGACACGTGTTCTATCACCATGGAACCGCCCTATGTCATTAGTCAAAGATTTCAACATGGGATAAACCTCTGAAAAGCAACTACAACTATGATCCACTCAAGATTACTTCAACATGAAGAAAGGAAGCACCTCACTTGAAGGCTATAAAAGGACCTCACATGTTTTATGTATTGTTTTGTATTGATCATATTAAATTATTTTAATTTATTGTGTATGCGTTATTAAAATTAATTGAAATCACATTTAAGCGTACTTTAACTTGTAGTTTTACCAAACACATCATTTTCTATTAGGTGGCTTATCTCTATCCGCTACTTTTTACCAAACAGAGACTTTGTCCTTTACATTTCATATATTTAATGACACATACAAAAATTTATTGAAATTAAACAATGAATTTATTTCTTTCATTTCATATTTTTAATTAGGCATACAAAATCTATTTAAAGTAAACAATGAATTGTCAAAAAGGTATTTTATTTGACCCAATTGTTTTTTTTCAAACCAAAAATTGAGTTGATGTTGAAAAGTCAAGCTCTACTTTTTTAGTTGACCATTATAAAGACCAGTTAGAGATATCATTTGACCAAATCTTTTATAAACTTTGTTACACAACCTTCTCCATTAGCATTCATTGTCTTTTTCTCTCACTGTATTCCTTCCTTCACCAATATGCCAGCAAGCTATAATATATTTTCTTTGTTACCCGATCCCTTCCTTGTCCTCATTATTTCACTCCTCCCTTTCAAGGAAGCCTCGAGGACGTGCATACTTTCAAAATGATGGTCAATTTGTGATGGAAATCAACCAACATAGAGTTGAATGAATTCTTTTTTGTTAAGGATGATGTACCCCAATATGAAAGGGTAGTCAAAAGAGTGGATTTTCTCAACTTCGTAACATTTTGGCTTCATAACCACGAAGATACTACCATTGGAAAGTTCTTTTTAACATTATCAAACCCAAGCGAAGCTAGAAAGATTGGGTTTGATAATGTTAAAATAATTTTTTCAATTGTAGTATCTTTGTGGTTATGAAAACAATATGTTACCAAGTTGAGAAAATCCATTATTTGGACTACCCTTTCATATTGGGGTACATCATCCTTAACAAAAAAGAGTTCATTGAACTCTATGTTAGTTGATTTCCTCCACAAGTGTAACCAACGTTTTGAAAGAAAGCATGTCCTCAAGGCTTCCTTGAAGGGGAGGAGAATGAATAATGGCGAGAAGCAAGAAATCGCGTAACAAAGAAAATATATTATAACTTGCATGCATATTGGTGATGGAAGGATCTGATGAAGAGAAAAATTTGATCATGAGAATCCAGCGGCTTTGTTTGAATTGCCAACATCGTTTATGAGCATAAAGTAATTGAGTCTTCCTGTGGTTTTCTTGACACTGAGTTGATCAAGTTGCACGCTCTAAAGGAAATTTATTTTTGTTGGATTGAGTTGATAAATAACGCTGTTAATACTCTGTTATCCAATTGTAAGATGATTGAGACTTTGAGCATGAAAAAATGTTGGAGCTCGGCCATGTTTGATTGTGAAACTGATGACTTGAGGTTTAGGAGGCTTCTTGTTGATAGCTGTAGTTTTGTCGTGTTTACACACATTCACCTAATCTAACTTATTTCAAGTATTTCGGGGGAAATGAATGATTTTAAAATAGAAAAATCCTTTGACATATAAGAAATGGATGTTGATTTTGGCATTGAATACATAGATATTCTTGATGAGGATATTCTTTTGAACAAAATCATTAGAGATCTCTGTCACACTAAGCTTCTGACTATATGCAGTTATACATGTAACACCCAAGTGTTTGTGCAGTATGATTCTTTTAGTACGTATATGTTTTATGTATTGTTTTGTATTGATCAGATTAAATTATTTTAATTTATTGTGTATGGGTTATTAAAATTACTTGAAATCACATTTAAGCGTACTTTAACCTGTAGTTTTACCAAACACATCATTTTCTATTAGGTGGCTTATCTCTATCCGCTACTTTTTACCAAACAGAGCGTTTGTCCTTTACATTTCATATATTTAATGACACATACAAAAATTTATTGAAATTAAACAATGAATATATTACTTGCACGATTTGGTACACTTGCCAATATCCTAACAAGTTTTTGGCGCCGTTACCGGGGATCGAAATTAATTTACTAATTAATTCGAAGGCAACTGCTAATTCGAACCCGTACATATTTACATTTACTTTAGTTTATTTCTGTTTATTTTTGTTTATTGTATATATATCACACAGTTTGCTTTAACACTTGTCCAAGTTATTGTTTTCTCAGTGCAAGCGCGGAGCTGTTGATCCTAAAGATCTACTTTTCGATCCGGAAATTGAGAAAACCGCTAGAGCTAATAGAAAGGAAGCAAGGCTAAAGAAGCAAAGAGCAACAACCGGAGAATCTTCTGTGCAACAAACTGTGACTGAAATCATGGGAGAAAATCCACCATTTGCTCGTACTCTTGGCGACTTTGGGAACAGGAACCAAGGCGTCCAAGCTTACACCTTCCAACCTGTGGGGGCTATAGCATTTGAGATCAAGTCTTGATCCTCACTTTGCCTTGAAATCGAGAACAATTCTGCGGAGTGCGATCTTTGAAGATACAAATCAACACTTATTTCAATTTTATGAAATTTGTGGGTCCACAAATCCTGCGGGAGTGACTGACGACCAGAAAAAGTTGTGTCTCTTTCCATATTCTTTGACTGGTAGAGCTAAGGATTGGCTAAACACTATCCCAAAGAGAGCTGGTTAACAATTGGGGTGATCTAGAGAGCAAGTACTTAGAAAGATTCTTTCCAATTTCTAAGTTCATCAAAAAAGGTGAAATATCAAATTTTGAGCAAGGAGATGGTGAGTCGCTTTATGATTCTTGGGAAAGGTTCAAATTGTTATTAAAAAGATGTCACAGGCATGGTATTGATGATTTTCTTGATTGCAAACTTTTCTGTCATGGTTTGCGACCTCAAACAAGGATGATGTTAGATGCCACCAGTGGAGGATCTTTGGGTACTAAAGCTGCGAGAGGAAGCAAGGCGGTTAGTGGGGCATATGGCCTCTAATGAGTACAAAATTCAAAATGATAGGGGTGCCACGGTGAAGAAAGGGATGTTAGAGTTGGATTCTAATAGTGTTGTATTGGCTCAACAAAAGGTAATGTCACTTCAGATTGAAGCCCTCACTAAACAGTTAGCTGCTTTGCTTTGCCAAGTGGATCTAAAAATTCTGCAACCGTTCAAGCAGTGCAAACAGGGGCATGTAAATTCTGTGGCAGAAACGCTCATGAAGGTGATTGTGCTACTCATGGTGATAACAGTGAACATGTTAATTACATGGGAAACTTTCAGAAGCAAGGTGGGAACCCGTATTCTAACACCTACAATCCTTGTCTAGTATTATTTGATTGTGAACTTTGATGTTTTCTTTCAATTAGTTTCCGTTATGTGATTTTGTTTTTGTTTTGCTTTGGGTTTTGTAAATAGGCCTTCCCCTAAATCAATCAGTGAGGACACTGCTGTGTTTAAGTGGGGGGAGGACCTATCGTCAGTATCAGGAATAAAATGCAATCATATGGTGAAATTCCTGTTTAAAATTTTTTATATAATAAAGGACAGTTGAGCAAACTTTATGATGATTCGGTGAGAATTGAGCGAATAATACCCCTGTGGTGATCAAATTAGCGCATTCTTGCTTCCACACATAAAACACTAACCTGTGGAACTTAGTGATCCTAGAAATGTTGGTAGCTAAGCTAGTTGTTGGTGGACCATGGGAGTTGCAAAAATTTTATTAAAATTTAGGGTAGTTGTAGAAGCTAAGTTGGGGGTGCATCAGTTGTACTAAGGCTGGGCATGAGGATTGTAGAAAGATCAGTGCATAGTGTGTGTGTGTGTGTGTGCAGCACTGTAGCGTCTACCCGTAATGTAACACCCCCTTCTACTTAATATTATTTAATCAATACAAATCAGAGTTTTTCAATACATTTTCCACGCACCTCAAATAAAATGCTACATTTAATAAAAATCTCATCAAGGTATAATTAAAAATTCAAACGCATCTAGTGCGTGAAATGCATATCATAGCCACGTGGGTTAAGACCCTCAAAACCTGTTTAATGTTTACAATAATCCGAGCTTGATTCCACGTGGAAAAAATAAAATTGAGTTCAACACACTCCATACATAATTTAAATCGGTTTAATCCATAACATAAAGTAACAATGCTAAAACCCAAATCCCGGTGTTACTAGATCGGAGCCGACACAAAATCCCAATGAAGCCTAGACATCTTCACTCGAGAATCACACGCATGTCGCCACGAGAGCGAGGCAACATAAAATGCTAGGGTGAGTCTCTTTACATAAATAATAACAAGTAAGATAAGCATTATAAGCGAAAAGCATCTAGCAACATTAACCGCTACAATTAAGACATTTACCATTCAATTATAATGCTAAGAACAACAATCACAAATTAATTAAGCATCGGCAAGCATTCTATGAATGTATGAGTTTATGCATGTATGCAATATGCATGTGGATCCATCACCTTATTTGTAAGCCCAATGGGCACCGTCGCTTTGGCGAAGCCCCGCCGCTTTTGGCGAAGCCCCCCCGCTTTATGCATATGCTTTATGCGACACTATGACAATGCACCATACACAATACATTACCACCACATTCATTGTCACATCACTTAAAACATCTCCACAACACAACCCGTCACTTTTGGCGAAGCCCCGCCGCTTATTAACCCACCGCTTTGGCGGCGTCCACATCATTTAATAACCCACCGCTTTATCAATTATTAACCACCACTTTATCAATTATTAATCACCACTTTATCAATTATTACTTAAATCCCACCTAAGGACCAAACCACCTCATAAGGACCTTTTCTACACCTAAGGACAATTTGACACACTAAAGATTAATTTAGTACCCAAGGGTTATTTTAACACTTTATGATTAATTTAGTATTTAGGAACTTATGTTAACCTATTAGGATTAATTAGACACTAAGGGATTATTTTGTCACGCCAAGGATTAATTTAATTCTTAGGGACTATTTAGTCACACCAAGGATTAAATTAATTCTTAGGGACTAAACCATCCATTAGACACATTTTTGGGCACTAAGGCGCGAGGGCGACCAAACGGCGCCCATACTACGCCAAGGCGTGAAGACACACACACACTAGCACACAGCGCGAGTTTCCGGTAAGCGGCGCCCCGCGCACGCACGCGCAACATCCATCCGCGCGCGCGAGCGGTAAGACACGAGCGCACAAGGGCCGCGCCCGGCGCCACGCCACGCCGTGCCATCCACAGACGCACACACGCACGCAGGGCTGCCCATTTTGGCGCCCTGTTCCGTGCCTCTCCCAGCACACACACACGCCACACACTAGTCACGGTAGCGCGTATTCCTCGATGGTGGTGCCCTCACGCGCGAACCAGCCCGGGCCAAAGCACAACTTCGCCAAAGCGATGGCCCGGGCACCACTTTGCCTAGCAAATGGCGCCCGCCCTACACAATGCGCCCGACCAAAAAATTCAGTCCCTAGGCGCCATTTGCCTAGGCATTTGGCGCCCCTCCTTCAACATTCTCACCAAAACACTTTAAACCTAATTTTCTACCCAACAATTTAACTCTCACATAACAACACACACATAGACACTAAATCCATTTCATTAAATTATCATATACACAAACTTCTCTTCATGGCAACATTTCCTCAAACATATAACATGCATAATTCACAACACACATTCTTCCATCAACAAGCAATATGATATCAACAATATCAAGCATTTCATACATCAACCAACATACAATCACATCAATTTCACACAACAAATCATTCCTAGAGCTATTCCACCTATAAAACATATCCTACAAATTAGTATAGATGTAATGGAGAGTCCCCAACCTTGTTTAAGTTAGAACCTCCAAGCCACACCATGAACCACAAGAATGGAGTATTTCCACCCTCCCTAGGCTGCTTGGAAAACCGTGACCCTCCTACTCCTTGGGGGTAAAGCGCAACAATCAACAAAATGGAAGGAATGAGACACTAAAACTTAAGGAAATGGAACAAGGAGAAGAAATGATGGAGATTGGGACCAAACTTACTTACTAACACAAGATTTTCAAGGAAAGCTTCTTCCTTTCCTCTCCACCCCCTTCACGCGGCTGTTCTCCTCCTCCCTCTCTATTCCTTTCGTTGCTTTCCTTTCAAATGAGGGTCATGAGACTTTGTGTAGGGTTTTTGGGGTTTTTAGGCAATTGGGCTTGGGTCATTAAGTGACTTGGGCCCTTATTTGCACCACTCTTTTTACTTATTTACATACCCCCTGAAAATAAAATAAAATGAACTCTAACTCAATTATTCCACTTAAATAAACTAGACCCCCCTTTTTGATAAAATAAACCCAACTTAATTTATTAATTTAATTAAATGTTGCAAGCCTTAAATAACTTAATTAGATAAATAATTAAATTATTTTGGGCGTTACAACTCTCCCCCACTTAAAGAATTTCGTCCTCGAAATTACCTGAATCGAACAACTCCGGATATGCCTCCTTCATCTTGCTTTCCAACTCCCAAGTCATGCTCTCGCCCACCGCTCCTAACCAAACTACCTTCACCAAATTGATCTCTTTGCCTCTTAAGACCTTCACCTCACGGTCCTCAATCCTAACTGGCATAGTCTCCACCGTAAGGTTCTCTCTCACCTCCACTTCATCCATCCCGAACTACATGCGAAGGTCGGGGACATACTTCCATAAGCCCAGGACACATGGAATACATCATGTAGATTAGAAAGATTAGGTGGCAAGGCCACTCGATGCGCAACTTTCCCAACTCTCTCGAAATCGATCTGGTCCGATAAAGCGCGGGGTTAACTTCTTAGACTTCAATGCACGACGACTACACACATGCGTTGGAGTAACTCTCAAAAATACATGATCACCACTGAAACTCTAGATCATTTCTTCTCTTATCATGGTAACTCTTCTGTCTACTCTGTGAGGCCTTCATCTTCTCTCTAATCATCTTCACTTTCTCTGTGGTCTCACGCACCAACTCAGGACCTAGCACCACACTTTCTCCAGTTTCATACCAACACAATGGAGTCCTACATCTCCTCCCGTACAATGCCTCAAAAGGCGCCATTCCGATACTCGAATGAAAACTGTTATTGTAAGTAAATTCAATCAGTGGCAAATGAGAATCCCATGAACCTCCCTGCTCAAGAACACATGCTCTCAACAAATCCTCTAATGATTGAATGGTCCTCTCTGTCTGCCCATCTGTCTGGGGATGATATGCTGAACTTAGTCTCAATTTGGAACCCAAAGCCTCTTGCAAACTCCTCCAAAACTCAGAAGTGAACCTAGGGTCCCTATCAGACACAATACTCAGAGGCACACCATGCAACTTCACAATCGTCTTGACATAGATATCTCGCAACCTCGGGCCCCGGATAAGTAATATTAATCGGTAAAAGTGTGCGATTTAGTCAATCTATCAACAACCACCCATATAGTATCAAATCCCTCATTTGTAGTCGTGAGAACCGTCCACAAAATCCATGGAGATACTATCCCACTTCCATTCAGGAACATCCAATGGTTGCATCAATCCTGCTGGCTTCTGATGTTCCACCTTCGATTTCTGACACGTCAAGCAAGCATACACAAACTGAGCCACATCTCGCTTCATACCAGGCCACCAGAACAGTCTCTTCAAATCTTGGTACATTTTAGTGGCCCCCGGGTGGATACTCAACTTACTCCGATGCCCCTCCTCTAGAATTGCCTTCTTAATCTCATCATCATTAGGAATACAAATCCTCCCACGGTACCTTAACACATCTTGTGCATCTATCACATAATCTTCACTCTGAGAGTGGTCAATCCCAACTGCAATTTCAACTAGTTTAATGTCCTTCTTTTGAGCTTCCCAAATAACATCCAAAAATTCATTGTGAATCTTCAACACACCCAATCTCACACTCTTAGGTGTCACCTCGCAGACTAAACTCAAATCCCGAAACTGTTCAATTAATTCAAGTTCTTTCACCATCATTGCAGATACATGTAAGGACTTTCTACTCAAAGCATCAGCTACCACATTAGCTTTCCCCGGATGATAGTTCAAGCTAAAGTCGTAGTCTTTCAACAATTCCAACCATCTCCTTTGCCTCATATTCAATTCTTTCTGGTCAAACAGATACTGCAACCCTTTATGATCACTGAATACCTCAAACTTAGAACCATACAAATAATGTCTCCAAATCTTCAAAGCAAAAACAATTGCATGAAGCTCCAAATCGTGAGTGGGGTAATTCTTTTCATGAATCCTCAAGCGTCTTGAGTCATAAGCCACTACTTTACCATTTTGCATCAAAACACCTCCTAGCCCCATCTTAGGCGCATCGCAATATACTACTGAGCTCTCCAGTTTGGGCAATGTCAAAAGCAGTGATGTTGTCAACCTTCTTTTCAATTCTTGGAAACTTTCTTCACATTTGGAATCCCACACAAACGCCTTTCCTTTACAAGTTAATTGAGTTAGCGGGAGTGCCAACTTTGAAAACCCCTCAATAAACCTTCTATAATATCCCGCTAATCCAAGGAAACTTCTAATCTCCGTAACTGACTTAGGAGCCTCCCACTACATCACCGCATCAGCCTTAGATGGATCTATTGCAATCCCATCACCAGAAATAATATGACCTAGAAAGCTCACTTCTTTCAACCAAAAGTCACACTTTGACAATTTAGCATACAACTTTTTCTCTTTCAACACCTCTAGCACTAATCTCAAGTGCTCTGCGTGTTCCTCCTCGGACTTAGAGTACACCAAAATATCATCTATAAAAACCACCACGAACCGATCCAAGTAGTTATGGAAAATACGGTTCATGTACTCCATAAACACCCCTGGTGCATTAGTGACACCAAGCGGCATTCTGAGATACTCATAATGCCCATATCTCGTCTGAATCTTTGTCTTACGAATATCCTCATCTTTCACTTTAATCGATGATATCCACGACCTCAAATCAATTTTGCTAAACACCTTCGCACCTTTCTTAGTTTGGTCCATCAGTTGTCAATTCTCGGAAGTGGATACTTGTTCTTGATTGTCACTTTGTTCAATTTGTCTATAATCAATGCAAAGCCGCATACTTCCATCTTTCTTCTTCACCAAAAAAATCTTTGGCGCTCCCAGGTGACACACTAGGCCTTATGAACTTCTTCTCAAGTAAGTCCTCTAGTTGACTCTTCAACTCGAGATAGTTCGGATCTGCAGGACATCCTATAGGGAGCCATAGACACGGGTCTAGTGCGGGCACTAGATCAATACCAAACTCTACTTCTCTTCCAGGTGGCACATCATCGGAATTTCGTCGAAACACTTCAGAAATCCACGAACTATTGGCAACTCTTCAATCTTAGCTTGGCTCTCAGCGGACAACGATGCCATCAATGAAAGCGACAGCTTCCTCCTTCATAGCTCTATGCAATTGACCAGAATGCAACAATGCAGACTCTTCTCCCTTGGTAGAAGGAAAGCTCACGGATCTACTAGCACAATTAATATGCACTTGGTTATCAACTAACCAGTCCATACCAAGAATGATGTCCAAACCTCCTAAAGGCAAGCAAATAAGGTCAACAAGAAACTCTCTCGCCAAAAAGCGTGACGAGGACACCTAGCACACATTAGGGAAGTAGTTACTGAACCTTTGGCTGGGGTGTCAATAACCATGCCCCTTCTCATAGTAGACAAAACAAGACCCAATTTCTCAGCACACAATGCAGCAATGAAAGAATGAGTAGCACCAGTATCTACTATAGCAATCAAAGGAGTACCATTAATAAAACAAGTACCTCTAATCTCGTTGTCCCCCTCGGATCCCGCCAAAGCAAACACCTTCCCTTTAGCTGCCTCCCTCTTGGGCTTAATACAATTAGCCTTAACATGACCCACCTCTCCGCAATTAAAGCAAACTGATCCTTTCTTATCACAGTTAGAAGACTTATGACCTTTCTGACCATACTTATAACAGAAGACCTCAGAGCACTCACTGCTTCTATGACCCGGTTTCTTGCAAGCAAAGCACACAATTCCCTTTAGATTCTCCTCCCCCACTTGAACCTTTACCTGCACTAGCCTTCCACTTTCCTTTACCTCCACCAACATCATATGGTTTTCCCCGAAACTGAGCATTCTTCTTCTCCCTAACAATCTTGTATGCAGAAGCACTGTCTTCCTCATAAATTCTACACTTGTCCACTAGCTTGGCAAAATCTCGAATCTCCTGGTATCCAATGGCTTTCTTAATCTCTGGCTGCAGACCATTCTCAAATTTTACACACTTGGAGAATGCAGATCGACTTAGTTGTCATAGTAAGGGCGGTTTGACCATCTCTTCAAACTTGGTGCATACTCATTTCTGAGACTTGTTTCCACTGTTTGACTCAAAAACTCCACCTCCTTTTTAGCCCGCACGTCTTCCGGATAATACTTCCTTGTGAACTCTTCCTTGAATACCCCCCAAGTGATTTCTTCACCCGCAGCTTCTAGTCTCTGTTTCTTCCTCATCCACCAATCATCCGCTTCTTCTTTCAGCATATGAGTCCCAAATCTCACCTTTTGTGCTGGGGTACACGCCATAACACGGAAGATTCGCTCTATCTCCCTCAGCCAGGTCAGTGCTACATCTGGATCATATCTACCTTTAAAGGTAGGTGGGTTCTCACGTTGAAATGTAGCTAACTTGCGATCCTCAGCATCTTCCCTACCACCTCTCTGCTCCCCCATAGCCTGAGCTATGGCTTGCAAAGCCTCAGCTAGAGCAGCATCAATCGTTCGGGCCATTTTCAACCTAACACTGCAGCATTAACATTCGTTAAGAAACAATTAACACTACCTAGTTGTCATAGATACTATGACAGACAAACTTGGCCGGACAGACCGAACTGCTCTGATACCACTAATGTAACACCCCCTTCTACTTAATATTATTTAATCAATACAAATCAGAGTTTTTCAAAACATTTTCCACGCACCTCAAATAAAATGCTACATTTAATGAAAATCTCATCAAGGTATAATTAAAAATTCAAACGCATCTAGTGCGTGAAATGCATATCATAGCCACGTGGGTTAAGACCCTCAAAACCTGTTTAATGTTTACAATAATCCAGAAACAGTTCACAGCAGCGGAAAATAAAATTGAGTTCAACACACTCCATACATAATTTAAATCGGTTTAATCCATAACATAAAGTAACAATGCTAAAACCCAAATCCCCGGTGTTACTAGATCAGAGCCGACACAAAATCCCAATGAAGCCTAGACATCTTCACTCAGAATCACTGCATGTCGCCACGAGCGAGCAACATAAAATGCTAGGGTGAGTCTCTTTACATAAATAATAACAAGTAAGATAAGCATTATAAGCAGAAAGCATCTAGCAACATTAACCCTTCACAATTAAGACATTTACCATTCAATTATAATGCTAAGAACAACAATCACAAATTAATTAAGCATCAGCAAGCATTCTATGAATGTATGAGTTTATGCATGTATGCAATATGCATGTGGATCCATCACCTTCGCTGTAAGCCCAATGGGCACCCGTCGCTTTGGCCGAAGCCCCCTTTGCTTTTTGGCCGAAGCCCCCTTCGCTTTATGCATATGCTTTATGCGACACTATGACAATGCACCATACACAATACATTACCACCATATTCATTGTCACATCACTTAAAACATCTCCACAACACAACCCGTCGCTTTTGACCGAAGCCCCCTTCGCTTATTAACCCACCGCTTTGGCCGACACCCACATCATTTAATAACCCACCGGTTTATCAATTATTAACCACCACTTTATCAATTATTAATCACCACTTTATCAATTATTACTTAAATCCCACCTAAGGACCAAACCACCTCATAAGGACCTTTTCTACACCTAAGGACCATTTGACACACTAAAGATTAATTTAGTACCCAAGGGTTATTTTAACACATTATGATTCATTTAGTATTTAGGAACTTATGTTAACCTATTAGGATTAATTAGACACTAAGGGATTATTTTGTCACGCCAAGGATTAATTTAATTCTTAGGGACTATTTAGTCACACCAAGGATTAAATTAATTCTTAGGGACTAAACCATCCCTTAGACACATTTTTGGGCACTAAGGCGCCAAGGGGCAGCCAAACTGGCGCCCCATACTACGCACAAGGCAGCAAGACACACACACACTAGCACAGGGCGCCGAGTTTCCAGCAAACTGGCGGCCCCCTTGCACGCACGCAACATCCATCCGCGCGCCAGCAAAGAAGACACACAGCGCCTGAGGCGCCCGATTGGCGCCACGCACCGTGCCATCCACGACACACACGCGCGCGCAGGCGCCCATTTTGGCGCCACATTCGTGCCTCTCCCAGCACACACACACGCCACACACTAGTCACAGGCGCCGTATTACTCAGGAATTGACGCCCCTCTGCGAACCAGCCCGGGCCGGCCTGAACTTCGCCAAAACAGATGGCGGGCGCCACTTTGCCTAGCAAATGGCGCCCTTGCCCTACACAACTGCACCCAGCCAAAAATTCAGTCCCTAGGCGCCATTTGCCTAGGCATTTGGCGCCCCTCCTTCAACATTCTCACCAAAACACTTTAAACCTAATTTTCTACCCAACAATTTAACTCTCACATAACAACACACACATAGACACTAAATCCATTTCATTAAATTATCATATACACAAACTTCTCTTCATGGCAACATTTCCTCAAACATATAACATGCATAATTCACAACACACATTCTTCCATCAACAAGCAATATGATATCAACAATATCAAGCATTTCATACATCAACCAACATACAATCACATCAATTTCACACAACAAATCATTCCTAGAGCTATTCCACCTATAAAACATATCCTACAAATTAGTATAGATGTAATGGAGAGTCCCCTAACCTTGTTTAAGTTAGAACCTCCAAGCCAACACCAAGAACCACAAGAATGGAGTATTTCCACCCTCCCTAGTCTTTGGAAAACCGTGACCCTCCTACTCCTTGGGGTAAAACGCAACAATCAACAAAATGGAAGGAATGAGACACTAAAACTTAAGGAAATGGAACAAGGAGAAGAAATGATGGAGATTGGGACCAAACTTACTTACTAACACAAGATTTTCAAGGAAAGCTTCTTCCTTTCCTCTCCACCCCCTTCACGCGGCTGTTCTTCTCCTCCTCTCTATTCCTTTCGTTGCTTTCCTTTCAAATGAGGTCATGAGACTTTGTGTAGGGTTTTGGGGTTTTTAGGCAATTGGGCTTGGGTCATTAAGTGACTTGGGCCCTTATTTGCACCACTCTTTTTACTTATTTACATACCCCCTGAAAATAAAATAAAATGAACTCTAACTCAATTATTCCACTTAAATAAACTAGACCCCCCTCACTTAAATGTTGCAAGCCTTAAATAACTTAATTAGATAAATAATTAAATTATTTTGGGCGTTACACGTAACGCTATAGTGTATGTCGTGTCGTGTGTTAATGCGTGTGTGCAGCACTGTGGCGTCCACCCATAACGCTAGAGTGTATGCCGTGTGTGTCGGGGTGTGTGTGTGCGACATCAGTGGCGTCTACATGTATTTGGAGTTTATGCCGTGTTGTGTAGTTTAAAATAATAATTGCTGCAATGTCCCGAAGAGCATGTTGATCAAATCCAAATGCCAATGTAATAAAAGGGGTTGCAGCCCAAAAATAAATTGGTGTAGTGAAATGCGTGAGATATAATAGTTAGTGCACTGGTCGAATCTAAAATGCCTATTTAAGACCCTTTGTTGTGCTTGAAGCCCTCCGATCATTTTGTGGAAACGTGAATCTACCTTATGTTTTGAACCATCTTTTGCACTCTCGGAAGAAAACCATCTAGTCTTAGGTAAATGCATTTTGAAACTAGCTAATGTCCAACTGAGTCAAGTGTCACACACGCACTATTGAGCAAGTTTATGCTAGTGAGAGCACCACGTGCGGGTTGGAAATTGAGTGGCCGGTCTGAAAGTTGTTGCTCAACTTGTCCTTTGGATGTTTGTGATTGTCTTGTTTAGTAACGGATTCATAATTGATTGCATGTTATCTGATGTTGAAAAAGTTTCGTTTTTGTCTTCCATTGTCTTTGCTTCAGGACAAGCAAATGTTCAAGTTGGGGGTTGTGATGAATCCCCATCACATGATGTTTTTCAGTATTAAAAAGGGATTTTACTTTGAAGTTTTGAGGAATTAATGTGAAGTGTTAGGAGAATTTGGCAAATTGTGCTATTAGAGGCTTATGTATTATGCAGTGTTTATGCTTGGGGTTCTTGTGTGTTTTTGTGCCCAGGAATTACAAGGTCTTGAAGAACAAGTGGTTCAAGTAAGGAAAATAAGGAAGCTGGCGCGGGACATGGCGCGGACGCGCTGGACTCAGCGCCACAAGTCAGGGAATTAAGGAAGGCCGGCGCGAAATCGGCGCGACGCTACCGGACTCAGCGCCACAAGTCAGGGAAACTGGAAGCTGGCGCGAAAGCTGGCGCGGCCGCGCGGCTGGGCGAGAAAAACAATTAAAAACGCGAATTCACTCGTTTTTGAGGGACTTTTCACTGTTTTTGAAAAAGGGGAACCCTAGCACACCAGAGAGAACTCATTGCAGCAGAGGGCTATTGAAGAATCAAGCCTTGGGAACAAGTATTGAGACTTCAAATGTCCTCATCATCATCATCATCATCATCATCATCATCATCGTGTAATTCTCTCTTTTCATCTCCCTTGATCATGTGTAACTAAACCCTTATGTTAGGGATGAATTGATTTTGTTAGAGCACTATGTTTGCTGGTCTTTAATTATATTTACTTTGTTCTCTCTTGTATTTTGTGGATTGAAATTCAGTTTTAACATATTTACGATTGGAAAATTGTAGACTTATCTTTTATTCAATGATTTAATGGAAGTTCTTATTATTGAATGATAGAATTTCAATTAAAACAATTCGCGACTTAGGGATATTCTCCGAATTGTTGTATGTGGTGACCTCTAGTGTTTAAGGCTTGTAGTTAATTAGGATCACCTAAGGAATTAGGGGTTTTAATAATCGACAAAGGACTAGTTACCTATGGAATTAGGACTTAGTTAATATTGTAAGGTCGGTAGCAAAATAAGAGAGAGAGTATCCTTGACGTTAAACCCAGGTTACATAGTGCGGAAACAAAAGACGTTCATCCCTAGCATCCATTCTCATCGTATTTCGTTCAACGTTTGCTTCGTTTCCAATTTTATTAAAAGCTCAAAAACATTTTATTGCTTTATTTTAGAGCTTCATAGCTCAAACCATTTCAAACAAACCCTTATTTAAATTTGGTTCATATTAGTCGTTGTTAGCGTAATTAGTAATTTACTTCGATCCTTGAGGACGATATTCCGGTACTTATCAGTTTTATTACTTGCACGATTTGGTACACTTGCCAATATCCTAACAGTAGTATCTTTGTGTTTATGAAGGCAATATGTTACAAAGTTGAGAAAATACATTATTTGGACTACCCTTTCATATTGGGGTACATCATCTTTAACAAAAAAGAGTTCATTGAACTCTATGTTAGTTGATTTCCTCCACAAGTGTAACCAACGTTTTGAAAGAATGCATGTCCTCGAGGCTTCCTTGAAGGGTAGGAGTGAAGTAATGACGAGAAGCAAGAAATCGCGTAACAAAGAAAATATATTATAGCTTGCATGCATATTGGTGATGGAAGGAATACAATGAGAGAGAAAAATTGATCATGAGAATCCAACGGCTTTGTTTGAATTGCCAACATACGTTTATGAGCATAAAGTAATTGAGTCTTCCTATGGTTTTCTTGACACTGAGTTGATCAAGTTGCACGCTCTTAAGGAAATTTATTTTGGTTGAATTGAGTTGATAAATAACGTTGTTAATACTCTGTTATCCAATTGTAAGATGATTGAGAATTTGAGCATGAAAAAATGTTGGAGCTCGGCCATGTTTTATTGTGAAAGCGATGACTTGAGGTTTAGGAGGCTTCTTGTTGATAGCTGTAGTTTTGACGTGTTTACACACATTCACCTAATCTAACTTATTTCAAGTATTTCGGGGGAAATGAATGATTTTAAAATAGAAAAATCCTTTGACATATAAGAGGCAGATGTTGATTTTGGCATTGAATACATAGATATTCTTGATGAGGATATTCTTTTGAACAAAATCATTAGAGATCTCTGCCACACTAAGGTTCTGACTATATGCAGTTATACATGTAACACCCAAATGTTTGTGCGGGATGACTCTTTTAGTACGTACATGTTTTATGTATTGTTTTGTATTGATCAGATTAAATTATTTTAATTTATTTTGTATGCGTTATTAAAATTACTTGAAATCACATTTAAGCGTACTTTAACCTGTAGTTTTACCAAACACATCATTTTCTATTAGGTGGCTTATCTCTATCCGCTACTTTTTACCAAACAGAGCCTTTGTCCTTTACATTTCATATATTTAATGACACATACAAAAATTTATTGAAATTAAACAATGAATTTATTTCTAATTGTTTTTAATTAGGCATACAAAATCTATTTAAAGTAAACAATGAATTGTCAAAAAGGTATTTTATTTGACCCAATTGTTTTTTTCCAAACCAAAAATTGAGTTGATGTTGAAAAGTCAAGCTCTACTTTTTTTAGATGACCATTATAAAGACCAGTTAGAGATATCATTTGACCAAATCTTTTATAAACTTTGTTACACAACCTGCTCCATTAGCATTCATTGTCTTTTTCTCTCACGGTATTCCTTCCTTCACCAATATGCCAGCAAGCTATAATATATTTTCTTTGTTACCCGATCCCTTCCTTGTCCTCATTATTTCACTCCTCCCTTTCAAGGAAGCCTCGAAGACGTGCATACTTTCAAAATGTTGGTCAATTTGTGGTGGAAATCAACCAACATAGAGTTCAATGAATTCTTTTTTGTTAAGGATGATGTACCCCAATATGAAAGGGTAGTCAAAAGAGTGGATTTTCTCAACTTCGTAACATTTTGGCTTCATAACCACGAAGATACTACCATTGGAAAGTTCTTTTTAACATTATCAAACCCAAGCGACGCTAGAAAGATTGGTTTGATAATGTTAAAATGAATTTTTCAGTTGTAGTATCTTTGTGGTTATGAAGGCAATATGTTACAAAGTTGAGAAAATCCATTATTTGGACTACCCTTTCATATTGGGGTACATGATCCTTAACAAAAAACAGTTCATTGAACTCTATGTTAGTTGATTTCCTCCACAAGTGTAACCAACGTTTTGAATGAATGCATGTCCTCAAGGCTTCCTTGAAGGGGAGGAGTGAAGTAATGATGAGAAGCAAGAAATCGGGTAACAAAGAAAATATATTATAGCTTGCATCCATATTGGTGATGGAAGGAATACAATGAGAGAGAAAATTTGATCATGAGAATCAAACGGCTTTGTTTGAACTGCCAACATACGTTAATGAGCATAAAGTAATTGAGTCTTCCTGTGGTTTTCTTGACACTGGGTTGATCAAGTTGCACGCTCTCAAGGAAATTTATTTTGGTTGGATTGAGTTGATAAATAACGCTGTTAATACTCTGTTATCCAATTGTAAGATGATTGAGACTTTCAGCATGAAAAAATGTTGGAGCTCGGCCATGTTTGATTGTGAAAGTGATGACTTGAGGTTTAGGAGGCTTCTTGTTGATAGCTGTAGTTTTGACGTGTTTACACACATTCACCTAATCTAACTTATTTCAAGTATTTCAGGGGAAATGAATGATTTTAAAATAGAAAAAACCTTTGACATATAAGAGGCAGATGTTGATTTTGGCATTGAATACATAGATATTCTTGATGAGGATATTGTTTTGAACAAAATAATTAGAGATCTCTGCCACACTAAGGTTCTGACTATATGCAGTTATACATGTAACACCCAAATGTTTGTGCGGAATGATTCTTTTAGTACGTACATGTTTTATGTATTGTTTTGTATTGATCAAATTAAATTATTTTAATTTATTGTGTATGCGTTATTAAAATTACTTGAAATCACATTTAAGCGTACTTTAACCTGTAGTTTTACCAAACACATCATTTTCTATTAGGTGGCTTATCTCTATCAGCTACTTTTTACCAAACAGAGCCTTTGTCCTTTACATTTCATATATTTAATGACACATACAAAAATTTATTGAAATTAAACAATGAATTTATTTCTAATTGTTTTTAATTAGGCATACAAAATCTATTTAAAGTAAACAATGAATTGTCAAAAAGGTATTTTATTTGACCCAATTGTTTTTTTCCAAACCAAAAATTGAGTTGATGTTGAAAAGTCAAGCTCTACTTTTTTAGTTGACCATTATAAAGACCAGTTAGAGATATCATTTGACCAAATCTTTTATAAACTTTGTTACACAACCTTCTCCATTAGCATTCATTGTCTTTTTCTCTCACTGTATTCCTTCCTTCACCAATATGCCAGCAAACTATAATAAATTTTCTTTGTTACCCGATCCCTTCCTTGTCCTCATTATTTCACTCCTCCCTTTCAAGGAAGCCTCGAGGACATGCATACTTTCAAAATGTTGGTCAATTTGTGGTGGAAAAAAACAATTGGGTCATGTGAGATAAGAAAACAAGCTAGATTACAATTTGGTAAAGGTTCATGTGATTAGGCAAAGAAATGCACAAAACTAACATAAACCCTATTTTTCTACAAGTATGCGAAACATAATATGCCATAAAACAACATTTTATTTCATGAAATGCAAGGATCAAGATCAAATCAACACAAATCAACAATCATTCAAGGGTGAGAAGCACCATAAGCACCCAAGCCTCCCTAAGTGCTTGTCAAAGTGCTTATGACACTTCTCACCAACAACAATCAACAATATGAGAATATGAAGATGATAGGATGAATGATTTTACATTTTTGAGGCAAGACTCAAATATGATGCAAGGTTTTAAGGATTACCTTAGCTCCAAGCTAGAAAGTGAGATGAGAAGATGAAACTAGACACAAATCAACAAAACTCCAAGGTTCTTCAAAGAAATACCCACGCAAATATGAAGATCAAACCCACTTGATGATGATGCTTGAACTTTGAATGAGAAATGGAGGGAGTATGTGAAAGAGGGATGCAAATGAGGTGGAGTGGTGGTGTTTGGGTGGAAGGAAATGAAAAAAATGGATGGAGGAGAGGGGGAGGAAGCTACGGCCTTGAGAGGGAAGGGGGAGAGGTTTTTTGTGTGCTAGGGTTTTAGTGTAGGAAGATGAGAAGCAAAAAGGAAAAGCCTCCTCATGTGTGGAAATGAGAGGGTATTTATAGAGTTGTTTTAGGTCTATGGGTAATTAGGTCATTGTTCTTTACTAGGTGCTCTAGGATTGGGTTTTGAATTTGAATGAAGGGCTAGGATTGGAGATCACTTGGATTGTGGGTAGTGAGAAAACACAAAAATGAGAGTGAGGGGGGAGAGGGAGGAATTTCGCCCAAAGAGAGAGAGAGAGGGAGAGTTTGTGTGAAAAACTTGTCTTATTTTGGGAATGGAGCCTCATATGTCATGTGAGGTAAAAATAGGGTTAAGGGTATAATTGAGATGGAGTGTTACCAAAGAGGAAATTTTGTATTTTCTTGTGAAGAGGTGAGTGTAAATGGGTGGGGTAATTTACAAAAGAGGGCATAAATCTATGTGGGAGTGACTGGACATCTCCACACCTCATTCCCTAGCTCTACAGCTAGCATCCAAACCATTGGACACTTTGCCACCAAAAGTAGTGGACTACACAGTCACTACGAGAACCACAACGTCACCTAGGACTAAAACGTCACCTAGGGACCAAACCTGACTACACCATTCAGCCATTTAACGTTCTCGGCACTAGACAACGCACTCACAGTTGCGCCTGGCAGCATCCTATGCTACTCTGGGTCGACCAGCACCTCGGCACTCTCATCACGCACCTCGGCACTCTCACCAAGCACCTCGGCACTCTCGCATAACCTCGACTACACACACAGGACCTGGCGCAAGGGGCACGCCACATTTGGCGCCCCACACCGAGACCCACACGGCACAAGGGCATGCCACACTTGGTGCCCCTCACCGTGACCCACACCAAAACACAATGCGCTACACACCAAGCACTACGCACACGCCTCATCAAGCACAACGCGCACACCATACCGAGCATACACTCACTCCACTTCACCTCAACTCGGTATCCTCTCACTTCACGCCAACACACTCTCGCTTCACTTCGCACACACATACAAACCTACATCTCAACTCACTTATAGTTCAACATCCTTAATACCTCTTCACCTCGACAGTACATACCTTGATCATAATACACCTCACTTAAATAGCTACCCTTAGGCATACTTAATCTACACCTTGATACTTCCCTTAGACAGCTACACCTCATCATCATCCTCCTCGGCTTCTACCTCGGTTGCCACTTACAGATACACTTAGGAACATCACCTCTTCACTATTCATCTCTACAACTACCTCGTTTCTCCTCGACTATACTCTCAGAAACTCGGCACCACTTGTAACACCCCCTTATCTAATCAATTCGATCTACTAAATTAAAATCAGAGTTTCAAAATTCCACTCAAAGGAGGGCTACATTTGATGATTTAAAAAGGAAAACAGAATTTCAATTAAGTTCAAACAATTGCACAGCATTACACTAAGCATTGATCATGCGCATCACATCGGCAAAAGGGTCTAAGCCCATAACATAAGGCACCTCGGCCATAACATAAGGCACCTCGGCCAGTAAACATCAAGTCATAATACATAGTACAAGTTACAACAAAATGTGATAGTTTTAGTTCAAAAGTCTATCTAACAGAAAATACACAAGATAGGCATAAAAAGCACTAAAATCTACTCGGCCCCAACCCAGTGTTACACGACCAGAGCAGACACAACCGACTTGAGCTAGGCACAACCATCACTCATGAGTACCTGCAAGTTGCCGACATGAGAAGCAACATAAAGCAGCTAGGGTGAGTCTCTTAACACAAGTAATATAATGTGAAGAAAGCTTAAGGTTAGAGATAGCACTAAAGCACCTCGGTTCAGCTAAAACAACACTCACCGATAGTTCAAACAATCACAACAATTATCAATCAGCTCATAACACATTAAATTATGAAATGTATGCATGTATGCAACCCAACCACAGGGCATTATGCAATGAGGTACCTCCACCGTCGTTATTTAGCCTATCGGCTCTCCGTCGTTACTCCGTCGTTATTTTGATATGGAGACCGAAGTCCTACCACATCCGAGGTCGAAACCTCCTCCGTCGTTATACGCACATGAACATGTGACTTCATGACAAATGCAATCACACACCAATCAAACATAGCGCATGTGAATGCTTACACCGTCGTTACTCCGTCGTTCTACTCCGTCGTTCTACTGCACGCCGCACACCGGCGTCCACACCATCTAGACATCATCACAGTGCTAAGGTCGACCCTACTACACCGGTAGAATCACCCTAGGACCTACAACCGACCTCTCAATCACCTCGGCACTCAACAACCGACCTCTCAATCACCTCGGCACTCCATGGTAGACTAATTGTCACACCGAGGACCCATGAACGACACTTAGGGACCAAAATGTCACCTAAGGACCAAAATGGACTTAATCGCTCCCATACTTATGCACATTTGGTGCTAAAATAGCACTCACAGTGGCGTCCCACAATGTGCTAGGCAACATTGGCGCCTAACATCACCTCGGCACACTATGTGTGTCCCTCGGCTAACTACTCAACGTCACCTCGGCACACTATGTGTGTACCTCGGCTACCTAGGCATTCTACATCACCTCGGCACCTAGCTCAGCTTTGGCACCTCGGCATGTTACACTCAAACCCTCACTTGATGGCGCTCACGCCCGCATTCCCTTACACTAAAATCGTCTAATTCAGGGGGATTCACTCCTCGGTATTCCCTGGTTCAGTTCACCTACACTTAGGCATTTGGGCGTTTCACCTTGGTGACGCTACCTCGGCTTGAAGACCTCGGTTTACTACCTCTACACCTCGGTTCACTTCCTCTACACCTCGGTAACCTTAAGGCGAAACACCTACACTTCGGTTTATGCGTCCTTACCCCTCGCAAATGGTGTTTAGACACATACTCTCCCTCAAACTCACCAACAGACTCTCAATCACTAAGACACTCTAGCGTTGACTTCCCTCAACTCGGTTTCTCTTACTCTAAGCTGAAGGGTACTCGGTTCACTCTGTTTCTTTACTTAAACCCAACATGCAACATATTTCCAGCTCACCACACTCATGCACACTCGGATACTCACTCCATTGGCTCCGATCCTCTCCCTAACTCTACATGCAAGCTCATTTTCTTCACACTACACCGATTCACACTCTGATGCCTCACCATGCAATGCTCTCTTCTTACCACACAGAACAGAGAGAGTGTTACACTCCTCTCTCTTCCCCAACCGATCCACCATCGCACCTCACCACAAACCACAGCAAAGAGCAAAACATGGCATGAAAAACACATAAAAGATACATGCAAGGTGATCAGAACCACTCACACCAAAACACTATCAAACACAAAACATTACAAGGATTAAAAGAGCCCCCTAACCTGATTACAACCGTAGACACACCCTCTTCACTAGCACTTCTAGGAATCCTTCAAGATTTCAGCTCACTCTTCCCTTTTTCAGCTCGGTTCTCTTCCTTCTCCCTTCGGTTCTCTTCTTTCTCTCTAAGTCTCACTTCTCTCTACTTTCTTAATTTGGTAAGCTTTGACTATTTTGGAAACAATGAAAAAGGGTCTCCTACGAAGGCACTCCTTTAACATGTCCTAAGAGACTTAAATGAGGCCTTGGCCTTATTAGGCCGTGGGCTTCCTCTACCCACACCCTCTCCTAACTTAGACATTTTCCTAAAATGTAACACATGCTTAACCTTCACTTAATGAATTACTTGACTTAAAAGTAAAATGTTGCAAACCCTTAATAACTCAACTAAGTTAATTAATTGAATTATTTTGGGGTGTTACAACCCTCCCCTACTTAGGAGATTACGTCCTCGGAATCTTACCTCAATCAAACAAATTTCTAATAGGCTACCTTCATCTTGCTCTCTAGCTCCCAAGTAGCATGCTCACCAAAGAGCCTCCTACCCAAACCACCTTCACCAACTTGATTTCTTTTCCCCTAAGGGTCTTTACTTCTCGGTCTTCAATTCTGATCGGCATTGTCTCCACAGTGAGGTCGTCTTTCACTTGCACATTATCCATTTGAATGACATGGGACGGGTCAGGAACATACTTCCTCAGTTGAGATACATGGAACACATCGTGCAAATTTGACAAATTGGGTGGCAATGCAATTCGGTATGCCACCTTTCCAACTCTCTCCAAGATTTGATAGGGTCCAATGAAACGAGGTGATAGTTTCTTGGACCTCGAGCTCGTCTCAACTCGACCACGTGGGTGACTCTAAGGAATACATGGTCGCCGGCTTGAAATTCTAAGTCTTTCCTCCTTTTGTCATGGTAACTCTTCTGTCTGCTTTGTGACGCCCTCATCTTCTATCTGATCATCTTAACCTTCTCGGTAGTCTCTCTAACCAACTCGGGTCCTAACACAACCCTCTCTCCTGTTTCATGCCAACATAGTGGAGGCCATACAATGTTTCAAATGGTGCCATTCCAATACTTGAATGATGACTGTTGTTGTAAGTGAATTCTATCAATGGTAGATACGAATCCCACGCACCTCCTTGCTCAAGCACACAAGCTCTCAATAAGTCTTCTAAGGACTGGATAGTCCTCTCGGATTGACCATCAGTCTGAGGATGGTGTGCCGAGCTCAAACGCAACTTGGAACCCAACGCCTCTTGTAAACTCTTCCAAAATTCCGACGTAAACCTTGGATCTCTGTTTGATACAATACTCAAAGGGATCCCATGAAGCTTCACAATGACATTGATATAAATTTCTGCTAACCTCGGCACTGGGTATGTGATGTTAATAGGAATAAAGTGTGATGACTTTGTCAACCTATCAACAATCACCCAAATGGTGTCAAACCCTCTTGTTGTCCTCGGCAACCCGGTTACAAAGTCCATGGAAATGTTGTCCCACTTCCATTCAGGAATATGCAACGGTTGCATCAACCTGCCGGCTTCACGGTGCTCCACCTTTGACTTCCGCAAGTCAAACAAGCATAGACGAAACGAGCTACATCCTTCTTCATTCCTTGCCACTGAATAATTTCTTCAAGTCTTGATACATCTTCGTAGCTCCCGGATGGATACTCAACCGACTTCGTGACACTCCTCCGCACTGCCTTCTTGATCTCTTCATCATCGTATACATATCTCGAGCTCAAACCTCAACAATCCTTGCGCATCCAACTCAAAATCTTTGTTATCACCTTCGGCCAACGCTCACAAACACATCAACCAACTTCACATCAACCTTCCAGGCTTCCTCATACTAACCATGAACTCATTGGTGATCTTCAAAGATCCCCAACTTAACACTCCGAGGTGTTACTTCACATACTAGGCTCAAATCTCTAAACTGCTCAATCAATTCTAGCTCCTTTACCATCATCGATGACATATGCAGAGATTTCCTACTCAAATACGCATCGCCTACAACATTGGCCTTCCCCGTGATAGTTCGGATCAAAGTCATATTCAATTCCTTCCGATCAAACAAGTACCGCAAACTCTTGTGATCACTAAACACCTCGAACCTCGAACCATAAAGGTAATGCCTCCATATCTTTAATGCAAACACTACTGCAGGCTAGCTCTAAATCATGAGTGGGGTAATTCTTCTCATGAGTCTTCGCTGCCTTGAAAGCGTGCACGCCACTACTTTACCTTCTTGCATCAAAGACACGTACCAAACCTAACTTAGATGCATCACAATAGATCACAAAAGGATTCCTTGGATTAGGCAACGCCAAGATCGGCGACGTTGTCAATCTCCTCTTCAACTCTTGAAACTCTCTTCGCATCGGCCATCCCATACGAAAGCCCTATCTTTACATGTCAATTGGGTTAATGGCAACGCCAATTTGGAGAAACCCTCAATGAATCTTCTCAGAGTAACCGGCTAACCCCAAGAAGCTCCTCACTTCTGTGGTCGACTTGGGTGCCTCCCACTTCAACACGCTTCAATCTTTCAAGGGTCCACTGCAATCCCATTGCCGGAAATCACATGGCCTAAGAAACTCACTTCCCTCAACCAAAACTCACACTTGGATAGCTTCGCATACAACTTCTTCTCCTTTAGAACCTTCAAAGACTACCCTTAAGTGCTCGACATGCTCTTCTCGCCGACTTGGAGTAGACCAAGATATCGCCTATGAACACTACCACAAACCGATCTAAGTACTCATGGAAAATACGATTCATATACTCCATGAATACCCCGGGCATTAGTGACACCGAATGGCATTACTAAGTACTCGTAGTGTCTATACCGAGGAGTTCTAAAAGCCGATTTGGTACGCCGTCTTAGTCCTTCACTTTGATTTGATGGTAGCCCGACCTCAAATCAATCTTGAAAATACCCGAGCACCCACTAATTGATCCATCAAGTCGCCAATTCTTGGTAGTGGATACTTGTTCTTAATTGTAACCTTGTTCAATTATGTCAGTAGTCCACGCACAACCTCATGCTTCCATCTTTCTTCTTCACTAGCAACACAGTGTGCTCCCGTGGTGACACGCTTGGTCTCACGAATTTCCTTTCTAGCAATTCTTCCAACTGCTTCTTCAAATCGGACACTCGGATGCGGACATCCTATAAGGTGCCATAGACACCGGTCTTGTTCCAGAATCAATTCTATGGTGAACTCGATCTCTCTCTCGGTGGCACATCGTGTATTTCTTCAGAAACACCTCGGCAAACTCTCTAACCACCGGAAGATCTTCAATCTTGCCTTGATTCTCTACTTGTTAATGACGCCCATAATGCAAACAGAGTAACCCCTTCTCCTAACAACTTGCGCACTTGTCTAGCAGAAGTAAAGCCGATTCCTTCACCTCGGCGGCAGAAAAACTAACCGATCTCTCAAATAAGAATTGATATGAACATGGTTGTCTACCAACCACCCATACCAAGGATGACGCCCATTCCCTCAGTGGTAAACAAATTAAGTTAACGGTGAAGTCCTGCGCGAATACGATCAAGTGGACACTTGAACATACTGCAGAGAGGTAGTCACTGAACCCGTAGCCGGAGTGTCAATGACCATCTCCCTTACCAATGAAGACAACACTAAACTCAGTCTATTAGCACACATAGCAGAAATGAAGGAATGAGTTGCACCAGTATCTATAATTGCAACTAGAGGAACACCATTGATATAACACGTACCTTTGATTTCGTTCACTACCTCGGACCCAGCTAATGCAAACACTTTCCCCACGCCTCTCTCTTGCTTTGGCTTTGGACACTTGGGACTGATGTGCCCCATCTCTCCACAATTGAAACAGACTATCTTCTTTCGCCCACACTCAGCAGATAGGTGGCCCTCCTTGCCACATCTACAACACCTCTTCACCTCAGCCTTGCACTCCTTCGCCTTGTGCCCAGGCAATAGCAGGAGCGTCTCCCCTACTAGGCTTTCCTCTCCCTGCGGAATTCCCCTTTCCTCTACCACCAGAATGGTCATAAGGCTTCCAACGGTACTGAGGTTGAAAAATCTTCTTATCTTTCCCAGCTTGGCTAGTTGTAACACCCCAAATAATTTAATTAAGAAATTGATTAAATTGTTTAGGTGTTGCACTAATTTTTAATTATATTAAATTATAATAGGGTGTTTATAATTTAGTATTTTATTTTAATTGAAGGGAGTGGTGGAAGAAATGGGCCAGGGGTGTAAAAAGGGCCCAAGGTGCACTTGGCCCAATACTTATATACCCAAATTAGGTATCAAAGTTCATTGGTGAAAGAAAGAAAGAAAGTTGCGAAGGAGAGGAGAGAAAAGAGAGAGCTCACGGCGCAAACCCTAGGAGAAGAGGAGGAGAAGAGCAATTTCGTGGCTTGAAGCTTGGATTGTTGCGGTGGTTTTGTTCGTGACTCGTTCGCTCTCTTCTCTACGGTTATTTTGAGGTAAGGGGAGTCTCACTCTATAATAGAGGAGATAATGGGTATTATATGTGTCATAGGGGCTGTTTTGATGTTATTTGATGATCACATGTTGATTGGTTTCTTGAATTTGATGAAAGTGTTGGTAAAAATTGATTTAGGCGTGAGTTAGGGTTTTGTGATGTATGATTTTGTGATTTTGATGTTAATTGGTGATTTGAGTATGCAATTGGTTGTTTGATTATGCAATTAGGAGTGTTAGAAGGATTATTGGGTGAATTGGTTTGGAAGATTTTGGGAAAATTGGGGTTTTGGGGTTTGGGGCGCCAAGATGCTAGGATTCAGCGCCCGTAATCGCTTCATCGCTAAGTTTAGAGTTTGTGCAGGAATGCTACTGCCAGGGCGCCACATTGCTGGGAAAATGGCGCCCTGTGCACTGTTCATGTGCTGGAATATGTTTTGTGCAGGGGTTGTTACGCCAGGCGCCAAGTTCTTTGGGAAAATGGCGCCACAATGCACTTTGTTTTGTGTGTTGTGCGTGTGTGCGGACAGGCGCCAAATGCTGCCCAGTGGTGCCCGTAATGGCGCTGTGTCACCGTAGCGCTGATGTCCGGTGAGTGAGTTGTTGTCAGGCGCGCGAAATGTGGGTATTTTGGAGCCCGGGAGTGAAACTTGCATTTACGGGCACATTTCCTCGTGCCAACTTTTGTATTCACCGCCAACTTTCAATTTTAAACATTTTGGCTCGAGTGGTTTTCTCAAGTTGCAGTGTATTTTTGAAAATGTCCTTGGGGCTCGCTTTTGTGTGCGTTTTGGGGCCTGGGAGTGCAACTTATATTTCTAAACACATTTCCTCGTACTAACTTTTGTATTCACCGCCAACTTTCAATTTTAAGTGTTTTGGCTCGGGTGGTTTTCTCGATTGCAAGTGTATTTTTGAAAATGTCCCTGTAGGGCTCGTTTTGGGTGTGTTTTGGAGCCCGGGAGTGAAACTTACTTTTCTAGGCATATTTCATCGTGCCAAATTTTGTGTTCACTCGCCCAAATTCATTTTTAAACATTTTGGCTCTCGTGGTTTTTGATTTGAAAGTGTTGGGTGAGCTGGTCAATGTGGGGCGCCAACCGTCTTTGCTGTGTCTTAGTTTGTGTCCAAATCGTGGTGCGAGTTTGTGTCTAGGTCCATGTTGCCCGTGGGGCGCCAGACAGCTAGGAAAGTGGCGCCCGGTGGTCAGTGTTGCCCGCGGGCGCCAAAATGCTGAGAGTTTACGCGCCTAGTGCGATGTTGCACCGTGGGCGCTGTAATGTGGGGGAAAATGGCGCTGGTGCCGCCAAGTGCCTAAGAGGGTGTTTGTTTGGTCCCTAGGTGACAGCTTTGGTCCCTAGATGATTGTTTTGGTCCTAAGTGGTGGTTTAGGTCCTCGAGTAAGGTTGAGTGCCCTAGAGGAGAATAGTCCGGTGGGACATAATGGTGTTGAGGGTTTATAATGAGGTGATTGAGCATGCCATGGGGGCATGGGCCGGTGGGCCAAGCCAGGAGGGCTATAAAATGAGATTGACACCGAGGTAAGAGTAATGGGTGTATTGAATTGTTTGAAATGATGTTTGTGATGTACATGGAGTCTCATGCATACATTGGCTGCGGTCGTAGAGTTTATAATATGATGTGTGAAGCCTGAGGGCGGCCGGGGGGCCTTATAAATGATTGTGAAGCCTGAGGGCGGCCGGGGGGCCTTATAAAGTGATTGTGAAGCCTGAGGGCGGCCGGTGGGCCAATGGTACCACATGCATACCAACATTGCATACATTCCCATTAGTGCATGAATGTTGTTGATCGATGTTCGGGCGTGTTTGAGTGTCTTGTAAACTATGCTTATATATTGCTTATTATCACTTTTATTATATAGTTCGAGACTCACCCTTTCTTTGTTGTTATTTACCACAGTGAGTCGAGAGTGAGGGCTTTCTACCTTCACTACTCCCGAGTCGGTCCGCTCGATACGTAGCACCTGGGGGCCGGGGTTTAGATCGTTGTTGCTTGTTTTGCTCCTTGTTGAGCCTTATGTATTTGTTTGATATTGCCGGATTATCTTTGTTGAGATAATGATTACTTTCCGCCGCAATATGTGAAACTATATTTCTATGAGTTGATCTACCGTGTTACGTGATTCGGATTTTGGTTTATGATAAAGAGTTGTGACGCTCCATTTCGTTGATTATTAAATTATGTTATACTATTAGTGTCTTTGAATGACTATGGCTAAACGTGGTTCGCCACTAAGGCTAGATTTTCTTTCACGGTGTATTTACAAGGGCATCACCGAGAGCCTTGCAAAGGTGGCCAATGCCTGTGCAAGTAGTATCGATTACTGAGTAATCCCATAGTCACCAAAGGCACTATTTTATAACACACTAAACTAAAAGATGACCGTAAAAGATTTTTGTATACTCGATTTTTGATTTAAATTGCCGGGTAGAAATGGGGTGTTACATTAGTGGTATCGAGCAAAAGTTCGGCAATCCGGCCAAGTGTGTCATCATTATAGTGTGTATGACAACTAGGTGTCTTAAAGTAATTACGAATCGGTTGTTTATGCTTTGCAGTGTTAGGTTGATATGGCCGGAAAGGATCGAGCATCGCTTCTTCTCGGCCTTGCAGCTATAGCGCAGATCGTGGGTACCCAACGTAATAATGAGACCCGCACCGGCAACGCCTCGCAGAGAACCCCCTACCTTCAAGGGGAGGTACAACCCGGATGGTGCCTTGACTTGGCTGAAGGAGATTGAGAGGATCTTCGTGGTGATTGGGTCGCGACCGATGAGCGTAAAGTCGTGCAGGTACTCATACATTATCTGAAGAGGCTGATGACTGGTGGCTAGAGACCAGTGAGAGATTGGGTGCTGCACGGGAAGAGATCACTTGGGCTGTGTTCCGAAGGGAATTCTTGAGAAAGTATTTCCCGGAGGACGTGAGAGGTAAGAAAGAGCTGGAATTCCTTGAACTGAGGCAGGGGAGTATGACTGTTACTGAATATGCTGCCAAGTTCACGGAGTTGGCCAAGTTCTATCCCCACTATGCTGAGGCTGGGGCTGAATTCTCAAAGTGCATTAAGTTTGAGAATGGACTGAGAGCTGATATCAAGCAGGCTGTGGGGTATCAGAAAATTAGAGTATTTGCTGATCTGGTAGATTGCTGCAGAATATATGAGGAAGACAGCAATGCCCGCTCTAGGGTCATGAGAGACCAGAGGGGGAAATTTCACCACGGAGGTAAGCCTTATGAGAAGTCTGCTGACAAAGGGAAGCAAAGGTACTCGGGTGGTAACAGGTACAATGGTGGAAACAGGTCTGCTGAGGGTAGGAGGCACCATGAGGGCAAGAGGCCAAGTGGGGGAGACGCCCCATCTGATATTGTGTGTTTCAAGTGTGACAAGCCAGGTCACAAGAGTTTTGACTGTAAGATGGAAGTGCAGAGATGTTTTAGGTGTGGAAAGAGTGGTCACATGGCATCTGGGTGTGATCGCAAGGAACTCAGTATGTTTCAAGCTGTGGTGAAGCCGGGTCACATTAGCTTCAAGTGTCCCAAGCCTAAGAAGGAAAGATCTCTTCGGGAGGGTGTTTGCATTGGCGGTTCGAGAGGGACCTAATGATATCCGAGGTACATGCTTCATCTCTGGTACTCCTTTAGTTGCTATTGTTGACACGGGTGCTACGCACTCTTTTATTGCATCTGTTTGTGCCGAAAGTTAAATTTAGTAATGTCTACTATGGAGAGGGATGGTTATCGACACTCCCGGCTAAGGTCCGTGAACTACTTCTCGATGTGTGCTAGGTGTCCTCTCGCCGCCTTCTGCAGAGATTTTCTCGTTGATCTCGATTTGTTTGCCTTTGGGTGGGTTAGATGTGATTCTCGGGCATGGATGGTTAGTAGATAACCACGTGCACATCAACCGCTCGATAAGTCTATTAGTTTTCTCCTTCACGAAGAGGAAGAGTTCGCTCTCGCCTCACGAGCAATTGCGCAGGTAATGAAAGAGGGTGGTCGCTTGTTTGCTTTGATTGCGCCCATGTCTGCTTGAAAAGAGCGGTGATTGATGGGTTACAGTGGTGTGTGAGTTCCCTGGAAGTGTTTCCGATGAGATTCCCAGTGTGCCCCCGCAGAGGGGAAGTTGAGTTCGGGATTGATCTTGTGCAGTACTAGGCGGTGTCTATGGCACCGCATCTGGATGTCGCCTTCCGAGTTGTCCTAATCGAATTGAAGAAGCGATTAGAGGAGCTTCTTGAGAAGAAGAAGTTGCAGTGAGGCCTAGTGTATCACCATGGGGAGCTCCAGCTTTGTTGGTAAAGAAGAAGGATGGGAGTATGCGTGCATGCGCGTAGACTACGCATAGTTGAATAAAGTGACTATCAAGAATAAGTATCCTCTCCCGAGGATAGATGATCTAATGGATCACCGGTGGGTGCTAAAGTGTTTAGCAAGATTGACTTGAGGTCCTGTATCACCAGTTAAGGTGAAGGATGAGGATATCCGTAAGACAAAGATTCGTGACAAGGTATGGGCATTATGAGTACTCTGTAATGCCGCTTGGTGTCACAAATGCACCAGGGGTGTTTATGGAGTACATGAACCGAATTTTCCATAGTTATCTGGATCGGTTTGTGGTGGTCTTCATTGATGATATTTTGGTGTACTCCAAATCAGAGGAAGAGCATGCAGAGCACTTGAGGTTGGTGCTAGAGGTCTTGAAAGAGAGGAAGTTGTATGCTAAGTTGTCAAAGTGTGAATTCGTTGCATGAGGTGAGCTTCTTGGGTCATATTATTTCGTGATGGTATAGCGGTGGATCCAAAAAGGTAGATGCAAAGTTTCACGATGGGAGAGCCCAAAGTCTGCGCGATCGAGATCGAGGAGTTTCTTGGGGTTGGCTGGTTATTACAGGAGGTTCATTGAAGGGTTCTCTAAGCTAGCCCTTCCATTGACTCGCCTGACCTGTAAAGGAAAGGCATTTGTGTGGGATGCAAAGTGTGAAGAGAGCTTCCAAGAGCTAAAGAGAAGGTTGACCACGTCCCCAGTGTTAGTGTTGCTGTGCGGAGCGGCCATTTGTTGTGTCTTTGTGATGCTTCCAAGATGGGTTTGGGAGGTGTTTTGATGCGTGATGGGAAGGTGGTTGCTTATGCGTCCCGACAGCTTGAGGACCCATGAGAAGAACTACCCTACCCATGACTTAGAGTTGGTCGCGATTGTGTTTGTGTTGAAAATCTGGAGACACTATCTCTATGGTACTAGATTCGAAGTGTTCAGTGACCACAAGAGTCCGAAGTACTTATTTGACCAAAAGGAGCTGAATATGAGACAGAGGCGTTGGTTAGAGTTGTTGAAGGACTATGATTTCGGCTTGAACTATCACCCCGGCAAAGCTAATGTCGTGGCGGATGCTTTGAGTCAAGACTTTGCATATGTCGACCTATGATGGTGAGGAGTTGGAATTGATTGAGCAATTCCGTGACTTGAGTTTGTCTCGCGAGGTGACACCCCGCAGTGTCGATTGGGGATCTTGAGAATTGGGAACGACTTCTTGGTTAGTATCGTAGACGCCCGTGGTTAGATGTGAAGTTGGTAGATTTGTTGGTTCTTTGGTGAGCAAGTGGCGATGGGGATTACTGGTTGGATTCCCGTGGTGTGTTGAGGTTCAGTGACGTAACTGCGTGTTTCCGGATGATCTTTGAGTTGAAGAAGATGATACTTGAGGAGAGTCATAGGAGTAAGTTGAGCATTCATCCAGTGCCACTAAGATGTACCATGATCTCAAGAAACTATTTTGGTGGCACAGTATGAAGAGAGATGTTGCGCAGTTTGTATATGCATGTTTGACTTGCCAGAAGTCAAAGATTGAGCACCAGAAGCCTGCGGGATTGATGCAACCTTTAGAGATTCCAGAGTGGAAGTGGGACAGCATTTCCATGGACTTTGTGACTGGGTTGCCAAATACTGTGAGAGGGTCCGACACTATTTGGGTGATTGTGGATAGGTTGACCAAGTCTGCCCATTTCATCCCTATCAACATCACCTTTCCTGTGCCAAAGTTGGCTAGAATTTACATTCAGGTGATTGTGAAGCTTCATGGGGTCCCGAAGAGTATTGTGTCGGATAGAGATCCGCGGTTTACATCCGAGTTTTGGGGTAGCTTGCAGGAGGCTTTGGGGTCTAGGCTGAGGTTGAGTTCAGCTTATCATCCTCAGACTGATGGTCAGACAGAGAGAACCATCCAGTCTTTGGAGGATCTTTTGAGAGCTTGTGTGTTGGAGCAGGGAGGTGCGTGGGATACGCATCTTCCACTGATTGAGTTCACCTATAATAACAGCTATCATTCGAGCATCGGGATGGCTCCTTTTGAGGCAATCAGTATGGGCGGAGGTGCGAGAACTCCTTTGTGTTGGCATGAGTCCGGGAGAGTGTTGTCCTTGGACCGAGTTGGTTAGGAGACTACGAGAAGGTGAAAATGATCGGAGAAGATGAAAGAGTCTCGAGTCGGCGAGAAAAGTTATCATGATAAGAGGAGGAAGGACTTGGAGTTTCAGTCGGGTGAGCATGTGTTCTTGAGGGTCACGCCTATGACCGTGTCAGGGCGTGCTCAAGGCAAAGAAGTTAACTCCAAGGTTTATTGGACCGCACCAAATCACCGAGAGGTTGGAAAGGTTGCTTATAGGGTGGCCTTGCCACCCAATCTTTCGAACTTGCACGATGTCTTCCACGTGTCACAGCTTCGGAAGTATATTCCAGACCCGTCTCATGTGATTCACATGGATGATGTAGAGGTACGTGAGAACCTCACTGTGGAGACTATGCCAGTGAGGATTGAGGATAGAGAAGTGAAGGTGTTGAGAGGGAAAGACATTGCCTTGGTCAAGGTAGTGTGGTTGGGAGCTGCTGGTGAGAGTATGACTTGGGAGCTGGAAAGCAAGATGCGGGAGTCCTATCCAGAGTTATTTGACTCAGGTACGAATTTCGAGGACGAAATCTCCTAAGTGGGGGAGAGTTGTAACACCCCAAATAATTTAATTAAGAAATTGATTAAATTGTTTAGGTGTTGCACTAATTTTTAATTATATTAAATTATAATATGGTGTTTATAATTTAGTATTTTATTTTAATTAAAGGGAGTGGTGGAAGAAATGGGCCAGGGGTGTAAAAAGGGCCCAAGGTGCACTTGGCCCAATACTTATATACCCAAATTAGGTATCAAAGTTCATTGGTGAAAGAAAGAAAGAAAGTTGCGAAGGAGAGGAGAGAAAAGAGAGAGCTCACTACAAAAACCCTAGGAGAGAAGAGGAGGAGAAGAGCAATTTCGTGGCTTGAAGCTTGGATTGTTGCGGTGGTTTTGTTCGTGACTCAGTTAGGTTCTTCTCTACGGTTATTTTGAGGTAAGGGAGTCTCACTCTATAATAGAGGAGATAATGGGTATTATATGTGTCATAGGGGCTGTTTTGATGTTATTTGATGATCACATGTTGATTGGTTTCTTGAATTTGATGAAAGTGTTGGTAAAAATTGATTTAGGCGTGAGTTAGGGTTTTGTGATGTATGATTTTGTGATTTTGATGTTAATTGGTGATTTGAGTATGCAATTGGTTGTTTGATTATGCAATTAGGAGTGTTAGAAGGATTATTGGGTGAATTGGTTTGGAAGATTTTGGGAAAATTGGGGTTTTGGGGTTTGGGGCGCCAAGATGCTAGGATTCGCGCCACGTAATCGCTTCATCGCTAAGTTTAGAGTTTGTGCAGAATGCTCTCGCCAGTGGCGCCACATTGTTTGGGAAAATGGCGCCTGCGCAATCGCTCATGTCTTTGGAATATGTTTTGTGCGAGGTTGTTACGCCAGTAGCGCCAAGTTCTTGGGAAAATGGCGCCTGTAATCGCTTATGTGTTGGAGTGCGTGTGTGCCGCGGATGAGGGCGCCAAATGCTGCCCAGTGGTGCCTGAATGGCGCTGTGTCACCAGAGCGATGTCTCCGGGTGAGTGAGTTCTTTGTCTGGCGCGAGAATGTGGGTATTTTGGAGCCCGGGGAGTGAAACTTGCATTTACGGGCACATTTCCTCGTGCAACTTTTGTATTCACCGCCAACTTTCAATTTTAAACATTTTGGCTCGAGTGGTTTTCTGTTGCAGTGTATTTTTGAAAATGTCCCGGTGGGGCTCGTTTTGTGTGCGTTTTGGGGCCGGGAGTGCAACTTATATTTCTAAACACATTTCCTCGTGCTAACTTTTGTATTCACCGCCAACTTTCAATTTTAAGTGTTTTGGCTCGTGGTTTTCTGATTGCAAGTGTATTTTTGAAAATGTCCCTAGAGGCCTCGTTTTGGGTGTATTTTGGAGCCCTGGGAGTGAAACTTACTTTTCTAGGCATATTTCACTGTGCAAATTTTGTGTTCACCTGCCCAAATTCATTTTTAAACATTTTGGCTCGGGTGGTTTTGATTTGAAAGTGTTGGGTGAGCTGGTCAATGTGGGGCGCTAACCGTGGCCGCTCGTGTCTTAGTTTGTGTCTCAAATCGTATCGAGTTTGTGTCTAGGTCCTGTGTTGCCCGGGGGCGCGCCAGATTGCTAGGAAAGTGGCGCCCGAGTGGTCGTGTTGCCTGGGGCGCCAAAATGCCGAAGTTTCGCGCTAGTGCGATGTTGCACCGGGGGCGCTGAATGTGGGGAAATGGCGCTGGTGCCGCAAGTGCCTAAGAGGGTGTTGCTTTTGGTCCCTAGGTGACAGCTTTGGTCCCTAGATGATTGTTTTGGTCCTAAGTGGTGGTTTAGGTCCTCGAGTAAGGTTGAGTGCCCTAGAGGAGAATAGTCCTGTGGGACATAATGGTGTTGAGGGCTTATAATGAGGTGATTGAGCATGCCATGGGGGCATGGGCCGGTGGGGCCAAGCCGTGAGGGCTATAAAATGAGATTGACAATCGAGGTAAGAGTAATGGGTGTATTGAATTGTTTGAAATGATGTTTGTGATGTACATGGAGTCTCATGCATACATTGGTCGCGATCGTAGAGTTTATAATATGATGTGTGAAGTTCGAGGGCGTGGGGCCTTATAAATGATTGTGAAGCTTCGAGGCGGCCGGGGCCTTATAAAGTGATTGTGAAGCTTCGAGGCGGCGGTGGGCCAATGGTACCACATGCATACCAACATTGCATACATTCCCATTAGTGCATGAATGTTGTTGATCGATGTTTGGCGTGTTTGAGTGTGTCAGTAAACTATGCTTATATATTGCTTATTATCACTTTTATTATATAGTTCGAGACTCACCCTTTTCGTTGTTATTTACCACGTGTGTCGTCGAGTGAGGGCTTTCTACCTTCACTACTCCCCGAGTCGGTCCGCTTCGATCACGTAGCACCTGGGGTCCCTGGGTTTAGATCGTTGTTGCTTGTTTTGCTCCTTGTTGAGCCTTATGTATTTGTTTGATATTGCCGGATTATGTTTGTTGAGATAATGATTACTTTCACGCAATATGTGAAACTATATTTCTATGAGTTGATCTACCGTGTTACGTATTCGGATTTTGGTTTATGATAAAGAGTTGTGACGCTCCATTTCGTTGATTATTAAATTATGTTATACTATTAGTGTCTTTGAATGACTATGGCTAAACCGCGTGGTTCGCCACTAAGGCTAGATTTTCTTTATTTGGTGTATTTACAAGGGCATCATCGAGAGCCTTGCAAAGGTGGCCAATGCCTCACAAGTAAGTAGTATCGCTTACTGAGTAATCCCATAGTCACCAAAGGCACTATTTTATAACACACTAAACTAAAAGATGACCAGAAAAGATTTTTGTATACTCTGATTTTTGATTTAAATTGCCGGGTAGAAATGGGGTGTTACACTAGTAGCCACACTATCTTCTTCATAGATTCTACAACTGTCCACCAACTCGGAATACACCCTTATCCTTTGATACCCAATTGCCTGCTTGATCTCAGGCTTCAAACCGTTTCGAACTTGATACACTTGGAGAACTCAAAGCTCGTCTGTAATGGGGTAAAACTTTATCACTTCGGAAAACTTGGCAAAGATACTCCGACACGGTCATGTTACCTTGCTTGAGCTCCAAGAATTCCATCTCTTTCTTTCCTCTCACATCTTCGGGGTAGTACTTCCTCATGAACTCTTTCTTAAAATTCTCCCATGTGATCTCTTCTTCTGCTGCTTTCAATCTTGGAAGAACTCCAAGCCACCAGTCGTCGGCTTCCTCAGCGAGCATATGAGTCCTGCTCTCGGGTGTATCAAAGAATATCTGAACTCGCCATCAAAGAATTGGGCCGCGCCCAACCCATCATGACCGCCCAAGCACGCCGCTTGAGCGCACTCGCTCGCCGCCGAAAAACTCCGCAAAAAGCGGTCGGACCTCGCAAAGATATATACGCCATTCATACATGGCATCAGTACGCCCTCTTACCTTGTGTTATCTCGCCTGAGCGACCTCTCACTAGATTGTCGGAGTGTCTTTGCAGTACCACCCGAGGTGCTCAACAGCTCCGGGACCGGTCCTCTCATTCCTTCAACGACCGCCCATTCAGCAGAACTACAACAACTTCAACACTTCATTGGTCAAGGTACGATCAATTGGCGACCACGCGTGGATGGCCCGAGCGCTATCCTACTCCACTCATGGCTCCACGCCGACCGCCCCGACGCGGGCCTCATCTCGGCCAACCCCTCCGGCAAAGATCCCCAAAGAAGAAACCCCGAGGGCGAGCGATGACGATTCATCTGAATCTCGAGGGAATCCGCGACAAGAACCCTCGCAGTGGTCGCGGACCGATCTTGGAGCAGTACGACCAGCACGCTTCCACCCCAACTACCGCCCGAGTTGGTTGAGGCAGCATTGAAGAGCCGCGTTGCGAGCATGTCACTCGTGCCGCTCGCAGATCCTCCAAAGCAAGAATCGTGTGATCGCAGCAGAGACGCGCTTCATCTCTCGCATGAAAGAGGGTCAATTCCGGCCGCCAAGCGCGGCGAAGACGGAGAACCTTCGCCTAACGCCGACCGGGCGCGCAGACATCGCTCCCTCCTCGGCGGAGCATTTCTCGCGGAGAGCACTACTCATCGCTTCTCCGGGCGAGACGGCAGGCGCATAGGTCGCCCCTAGTAGGAACGTCGGCGCAGACGCCGCTCGATATCTTACGACGATTATGAGGATTCCGATTACCGCCCCGACACCGCCGCCGCCCACTAGGTACTCATCCAACGAGTCGTCCGGTTCACGCCGGTCGAGAAGCGAGTCTTGGGATTCTCGTGAAGAGCTTGAAGAATACAGGATGGAAGAATTAGGGACGCCGCCGCGTCGAGAAGAGGTCGAGCGAACGACCCGTAAGACCTCCTCAACTTCCACCATCCGCCCATCCGAGGAATCTATGGAATGCGGGCAACGAGCCTTGCTCGCTATGCAACCCTTCGGGTCGAGCGGCATTCGTAACGAGCACGACCCATTCACTAGAGAAATCAGCGCATACTGACTCCGAGAGATTTGAGGAAGCCGCTTAACCTAAACAAGTTCGATGGTCGTAGCGATCCGCATAAGCATCTCCTGTATTTTAATAATTACTGCTGCATACAGAGTCGGACCGACCATGAAATGCAGTCGCTTTCCTCGCCGTTGGACGGCCGAGCATTGGAGTGGTGGGAACCCTTTCGCCCAACACCATATCATCATGGGAAGACTTGATCGTAATCTTCTTGTCTCATTACACCGCAAATCGCTACCAATATCGATTTGAAGAGCACTTGGATTCCATTGTTCAAGGGGATAATGAAACCCTAAGGCGCAAGACATCGACCGGCTTAACATCGAGGCCGAAGTCCGTTCGTGACTTGTCGACAAGGACAAGTTAAAATATCTCGAGCGTGGTATTCGACCGACCACCGCTCGTCGAAGAATTCACTCTTAACCATTATCGGGATCTCGCTTATTTCCTAACAAGCGGCAAACGCCCACATGGCGTATGAAGAGACTTTAGCTGCAAGAAAGGCCGCCCGTGCGCGACCGAAAGAAGAGCAGAGTAAGCCGTCTAAAGGGCATGAAGGTCGCCGAGACAACCGGCCGGACTTCGAGACAAGAAATTTGACCATCGTGATCGCTGAACACTTCCATTGCACGATCTACAAATGAAAGCGCGAACAATGAATTCATAGGAGTAAAGCGGCCCGATCCACTCGTGCTCAAGAAGCGGGCACGGCCGACCAAAAGGTATTGCCGCTACCACAAGAGCAAGTGGTCATGATACCAACGACTGTATGGCCCTCAAAGACGATATTGAAGAACTCATTCAGAAAGGCAAGTTGGGTAATTATGTGAGGTCGGAGGAAGGCGACCGACCTCAAGAGAAAACAAAAGAACCTAATCAAGACAGAGGAAAGGGTCCTCTAGCCATAGAGAGTGTTGTGCCAAGGGCAAACATTCCTTGTTTTGAATGATAACAAATTACAAGTTACCGATAATTTACTTGAGGTAAAGCGCAGAAAAATATAAGAGCGCAGGCGATGAACAAGAGAGCTTCTAAGCTAACTCAAAGTTGTAGAAGCTCGCATTTAAAAGTGCTCAAGCATTGAAGACTTATATCGCTTTGCGTAGGACTCATGTAAGATCAGATACCCAAGTCTTATAACATTCGTAGTTGAGAGATGATGATTAAAAATAAAATTGTTTTAGAAAAATGTTTTCCTTAAAATCATGGTCTCAGTATGCTTTGAAAAAGGAAAGAAAACAATCTATTGATGACTTTGTGTTTCTAAAAGTGCAAAATCGATTAATGGCTTGATTAGTATAGCCCAAAATCGATTTCCTCTTCCTTGGAGGCAAGAAATCGATTTCCCTTGTTTTTATAAGCCATAAATCGATTTCCCACTTCCTTTGGTAAAGCCATGAATCGATTAGTGGCTTGCTTGTTTTTAAAAGACTTTATTTTGGAAAAACAACTTTCAACGGCCATATTCTCTTAAGTGATATAAATAGAAAACCTAGGGTTTTCACGTAATCGGAGTGAGAGAGAACAAAGAACAAAACTCGAGCCGCAACATCTCAAAAAAAAAAAAAAAAAAACGTGAAACTCCTAGAAACCTTTGATCATCTTCTTCGTTCTTCAAATTTCATTCTAGGGTTTTCATCATCATATCATCTCTCTCAACTCTTATGGTTATACACTTGATTGATCGATTATAGTTTCAATTGTATTCATCTTATTTCTTGGCGTTTGGTGTTCTTGTGAAATCCTGGGAAATTGATTCTTTGGTGGTTCGATCGGGGAGATTGGATCGTAGAAATCCTAAGCGGGGAGCTCGGGTTCTCAATTGGGGAAATTGAGAGGTTTTGTTGTTGCTGAAAAGTGGCGTGAGTTGTAAGACTTTGAAGAAGCATCTTCACCATTATAGTGTTATTTTCCCAAAGTCCAAAGGTTGCAAAGCCGAGGCCGAGGAGTAGGACTTCAATCCGAACCTCAAAAATCGCGTGTCATTCTTTTTTCCTTATCTCTTTATTTATTCTTGCGCTTTTCATTCTTGTTTAGCGTTCATCGTTAAATTTATATTGCAAACCGCTGAAATCGATATTACTTTTAGTTGCTTTGTTTTGTGCTATTAAGATAATCGTTGTTAACAAAGGCATCGCAATTTCTATATTATCATTAAGTGAAATATTTGTTACCAGAAAATTCAATTTTGACTTGTTGTTGTTTGGTTTCAATATAATCGTGTTTACTAAATTGATATTACTATATCAAAATTGACATTACTGCTACTTGCATTGTTTCGCATTATAAGTATAATCATTGTTAGTGTGTTGCGTTACTATTGATGAGTTCGATATTATCGCATTTGTGTTATCGCTATATTGTTAACAGCTTATAGAAATTGAATTGCCGTGTATTCTCTACATTATTGTTAATCGTTGCATTTTGCTATTGCCGCTATATAATCGTAGTTGTTTTTCTACAATCGTAGTAATCGCATATTAGCTTCAAGTTTAAACCCTTTTCCGCATTGGTTTTAAAACTATCATCAAACTTTTTCTCAAAATTCAAAAGTATTATTTTTAGCCTATAACCTTATTCACCGCTCTAAGGTTATCGCTTAGTCCAACAATTGGTATCAAAGCAGAAATCGCATATGAGCTTAACATCTCGCATTTTTCCGATCATGTGGTCTTTTATTAAAGAGGGAATGTCTTTTAATAGGCCACCTTTATTTGATGGAATTAACTACGACTCACCGGAGTAGTCGAATGAAATGTCATGTGCAAAGCTATAGATTTTACAATCGTGGAGGATTATTGTTGATGGACCGCTCACTCCAATGAGGATCAAAATTACAAAACCAGTGATGCCGATGTTGGTGATTCCACAAAAACTCAAGCAACCTGTAAAGCGTAAGAAGTACCGTTGAAGACATCTATACCATTGACTTGAGTGAATTGAGAAAGTCCGAACTTGACAAAATCTCCTTGAATGCCAAAGCAATGAACATTCTACATCTTGCACTATGTGAAGAAGAATATGGTAGGGTAAAAGGTTGTCGATCGCTAAGGAAATCTGGGATTGTCTAGAAGCTACTCATGTAGGTACAAGCCAAGTAAAAGATACAAAAATCCGAGTTCTTACTTCGAGTATGAAGCTTTCAAGATGAAGGAAGGTGAAATCTGCTGTCGCAATGCACCGAGAGGCTGAATTTAATTGTTAACAACTTGAGAGCACTTGGTAAAAGTATTCTACAAAGGACTTGAATGGAAAGATACTTGCGCCGTTGGTCGTGAATTTTTTCCTAAGACATGTGCTATCACCGAAGCTAAGGATATTGGTACTCTTCCTCTTTGAAGATTTAATTGGGTCTCTTCTAGCATTTGAAGTGGTGTTGGGTGCTAAGAAAACCTGTGAAAAGGAAGCGGTAAAAGAAAAGAGGTCTCTTGCTCTTGCTACCGGGATGTTTTCTAAATCAGGAAAGAAAGTGGTTGAATCTGATGAAGAAGACATGGTTATGCTTGCTAAAAATTCAAAAATTCATGAAGTTCAACAAGTTTAGGAAAGGTGATTTTTCAAAGAAATCCGTATAACAAAGGTGATAGTCATGAGAAAGGAGATGACCAACCAAGATGTTTTGAATGCAACAAACCGGTCATCTCAAAGTTAATTGTCCAAAACTTAAGAACAAATACCCAAAGAAGAAAGCAATGAAGGCTACATGGGATGACACAGAATCGAGGGTGAAACAGAAGAAGAAGAGAAGTTGCTAACGCTGTTGGTCTTGCGTGCCAGACACTCTCCCGATGATACATGGGACAATCTCAAAGAAGGATGTGAAACCGATGATGAAGTGATTGCTTCAAAGCTTGCGTGTCTCATGGCGAGTGACTCAACTAAGGTAACAAATTCTAATCCTTCTTTTTCTGATTCTGATGATTCTTGTGATGATGATAGTAGTTGTCAAAATGTGAGTGAGGCTTTTGAGGCTCTTTATATTGAACATGAAAATCTTTTGATAAAAACTATGAATTTGAAAAAGAGCAACAAAAGCATGTCTACTCAAATCGAGACGCTTGAGAATGAGATAGCTAGATTGAAAAAGGAGCTACAAAATGCCAAACCTTTCAACCTTGAATTTCTAGAGCTTAAACAAATTTTTGAAAAATCAAGATCGAAAATGAAAATTTAAAAGATTCTTTAAAAAGGTTTGAGGTTGGTGAAAATACCTTGACTAAGTTATTTCACTCTCAACATGAATATGTTGATAGGAGAGGTATTGGTTATAAAGGTGAGTCCAGCTCCCCAAATTTAAAAAGGGATATGGTATTTGTAGTCGCTTCTTCAAGTAAGACACGTAGTTCATTCTCTTGCACTTATTGTCAAAAAGGAAATCATAATTCTCTTAGATGTCCTATTCGCAAACTATGTGAGCTTGGCAATCTTATACCGCTTGCAAAGAAACCAAGGTGGATTGTGAAAACAAACCCTTTGAGAACTAACCTCCATGGACCCAACCAAATTTGGGTACCTCGCACTAGTGTTTGATTTTTCCTTTGTAGGTGCGTAGACTATCCAAAAAGGGAAATGTATGGATGGTTGACGAGTGGGTGCTCAAGGCATATGATCGTGATGATGCTTCACTATTCTTGAAGTTAAGCAACAAGGCTAGTGGATCCGTGAAGTTTGCCAATAATGAAACCGCTCGTGTAATAGGTAAAGGTCGTGTGGTAAGGAAAACACAATCAAAATTAGAAATGCTTTACTAGTTGATGGTGTTAAATTTAATTTACTAAGTGTAAGTCAACTATGTGATAATGACTTTGATGTTTATTTCTCAAAAGATAAATGACTTATTGTGCATGAAGCTTCTAATTTTCACATTGTCGGTTTCGTGAAAACAATGTTTATTATGTTGATTTTGACATCGCTGGTGATGATATTGTATGCATGCCTTCTTTACTTGATGATGTGGATGTGTGGCATAGACGCTTAGGACATGCTAGTATGGAACTTCTATCTAAATTATGTGCAAATGAACATGTTAGAGGTTTACCCAAACTTAAGTATGAAAAAGGTCAATTATGTGATGCATGTCAATTGGGTAAAATGCATAAAACTTCTTTCAAATCAAAACCTGTTATTTCTACCAAAATGTGCTTGAATTGTTGCATCTTGATTTATTTGGTGAAATTGATGTTGTAAGTCTAGGAGGAGCCAAATATGTGTTTGTAATTGTTGATGATTATTCTAGATACACTTGGACTATTTTACTTGCTAATAAAAGTGATGCTTTCAACAAGTTTGCTAAGTTGTGCAGTAGTTACGTAATGAGAAAAATTTAGCTATCAAGGAAATTAGAAGCGATCATGGAGGAGAATTCAAAACTCATCATTCAAAACTTGGTGTGAAAAGCATGGTGTTGATCACAATTTCTCACCTCCAAGGACTCCTCAACAAAACGGCGTGGTGGAAAGAAAAAACAGGACCATACAAGAGATGTGTAGAACAATGCTAAATGAGCACAATCTTCCTAAATATTTTTGGGTCACGCAGCTTGATACAAAGATGTCATGTGCTAAATCGAGTCTATCTAAGGCCATCTCTCAACAAGACTCCTTATGAATTGTGGAATGGTAGAACTCCAAATATTTCATACTTCAAAGTTTTTGGAAGTAAGTGCTACATTTTAAATACAAAGGATAAGTTGGGTAAGTTTGATGCAAAATCAACGGAAGGTATTTTTATGGGTTATTCTAGTCATAGTAAAGCTTACATCGCTTACAATAAAGTTGATAAATGTTTGCAAGAATCTATTCATGTTTCTTTTGATGAGACTAACCCCTTTGCAAAGAAAGTTGATGATGAGGATGAGGTAGTTGAAGTGGTCAAAAGAAGAATGCCCGAACCTAACAAAGAAAGTATCAAAGAAAAGGAGATGCAAGCGTAACCTCAAGAAACAGCTTGAATTGGAACGAGCCCCAAGACACTAACGATCATCTCTATGGGAGAACGCATGATGACTTGCCTAAAGCTTGGAAATCAGTTCGAGATCATCCCATGGAGCAAATTATTGGTAGTCCATCAAAGGGGGTAACAACTCGTTCTTCTCTAATCTTTTATGCTTTCATAGTGCCTTTGTCTCTCAAACAGCTTCCCAAGAACATAAAAAGAAGCTCTAGGTGATCCGTAATGGGTTGTGTCAATGCAAAAGAACTCGAACAATTTGAACGAAACAAAGTTTGGCATTTAGTCGAAAAACCCGCTGATAGAACTATTATTGGAACTAAATGGGTTTTTCGCAACAAACTTGATGAAAATGGTGTTATTTTATTAAACAAAAGTCGCTTAGTTGTTCAAGGTTATAATCAAATTGAAGGGGTGGATTTTGAAGAAACTTTTGCTCCAAAGTGGCTAGGTTGGAATCCATTCGTATTATACTAGCCTTTGCTAGTCACATGGATTTCAAACTACACCAAATGGATGTCAAAAGTGCCTTCCTCAACGGATTTTTAGAAGAGGAAGTTTATGTAAAACAACCCCCGGGTTTTGAAGATTTTGAAAATCCAAATCATGTTTTTAAACTTGACAAAGCCCTTTATGGATTGAAACAAGCCCTAGAGCTTGGTATGAGAGATTAAGCAAACATTTAATTGCAAATGGTTTCAAGAAGGGTAAGATTGATTCTACCTTATTCCTTAAAACCAAAGGCAAACATCTCATTGTAGTTCAAATTTATGTTGATGATATTATATTTGGATCTACTAATGATGAATTGTGCAAGGAGTTTTCTGACATGATGACTAGTGAGTTTGAAATGAGCATGATGGGGGAGTTAAACTTCTTTTGGGACTTCAAGTGAAACAAATGAAAGATGGAATATTCATCACCAAAAAATAAGTTCTCAAAGGAGTTACTAAAGAAATTTGGCATGAGTGATGCAAAGGCAATTGGCACTCCAATGGCGACTGCGACCAAATTGGACAAGGATGAACAAGGTAAACCGGTAAATGAAACAATGTATCGAGGTATGATCGGTAGTCTTTTATATTTAACTGCTTCCCGACCTGATATTATGTTTGCTGTGTGCCTGTGTGCTCGATTTCAAGCATGTCCAAAAGAATCACATTTAAAAGCTGTAAAACGGATTCTTAGATATGTGAAGGGAACCACGGAGTTTGGATTGTGGTACCCGAAATCGAGTCACTTTGATTTGGTCGGATTTTCTGATGCTGATTTTGCTGGTTGTACCTTAGATAGAAAAAGCACTAGTGGAACCTGTCATTTCTTAGGACCTTGTTTAACTTCCTGGTCTAGTAAAAAGCGTAATACGTTGTTGCTTTGTCCACCGCCAAGCCGAATATGTGGCGGTTGGAAATTGCGTTGCACAAGTTTTGTGGATGAAACAGACTTTGGAGGATTTTGGTTTGTTATATGAAAATGTACTTGTTCTTTGTGATAATACTAGTGCCATTAATATTGCTAAGAACCCCATCCAACACTCTAGAACTAAGCATATAGAAATTACACATCATTTTATTAGAGATCATGTTTCTAGGGGGGAGCATAGAATTAAAATTTGTAGGCACTCGATGACCAACTAGCGGACATCTTCACAAAACCTTTAGCCAAGCTCAATTTTGTAAAATCCAAGAGAGCTAGGTATGCTTGATTTTTCGAGTTTGTGATTATGTGTTATGTGGTCCCTCCTTTTGATGAAAACAAAGGGGAGAAATAATTACTATATAATTGTTTTATGCTATGTATGTTTATTTTTATTATTTTTTCTGTATGCTTGTGCTTAGGGGGAGCGTATACTAATGTGTCTTGTTTATCGCCTCCCTATGCATAAGGTAATTTGTTATCATCAAAAAGGGGGAGTTTGTTGTGCCAAGGGCAAACATTCCTTGTTTTGAATGATAACAAATTACAAGTTACTGATAATTTACTTGAGGTAAAGCGCAGGAAAAATATAAGAGCGCAGGGCGATGAACAAGAGAGCTTCAGAAGCTAACTCAAAGTTGTAGAAGCTCTGACGAAAAAGTCGCTCAAGCATTGAAGACTTATATCGCTTTATGTAGGACTCATGTAAGATCGTATTACCCAAGTCTTATAACATTCGTAGTTGAGAGATGATGATTAAAAATAAAATTGTTTTAGAAAAATGTTTTCCTTAAAATCATTGTCTGTATGCTTTGAAAAAGGAAAGAAAACAATCTATTGATGACTTTGTGTTTCTAAAAGTTCAAAATCGATTAATGGCTTGATTAGTATAGCCCAAAATCGATTTCCTCTTCCTGGAGGCAAGAAATCGATTTCCCTTGTTTTTATAAGCCATAAATCGATTTCCCACTTCCTTTGGTAAAGCCATGAATCGATTAGTGGCTTGCTTGTTTTTAAAAGACTTTATTTTGGAAAAACAACTTTCAACGGTCATATTCTCTTAAGTGATATAAATAGAAAACCTAGGGTTTTCACGTGAATCGGGTGAGAGAGAACAAAGAACAAAACTCGTGAGCCGCAACATCTCAAAAAAAAAAAAAAAAAAAACGTGAAACTCCTAGAAACCTTTGATCATCTTCTTCGTTCTTCAAATTTCATTCTAGGGTTTTCATCATCATATCATCTCTCTCAACTCTTATGGTTATACACTTGATTGATCGATTATAGTTTCAATTGTATTCATCTTATTTCTTGGCGCTTGGTGTTCTTGTGAAATCCTGGGAAATTGATTCTTGGGTGGTTCGATCGGGGAGATTGGATCGTAGAAATCCTAAGCGGGGAGCTCGGGTTCTCAATTGGGGAAATTGAGAGGTTTTGTTGTTGCTGAAAAGTGGCGTGAGTTGTAAGACTTTGAAGAAGCATCTTCACCATTATAGTGTTATTTTCCCAAAGTCCAAAGGTTGCAAAGCCGAGGCCGAGGAGTAGGACTTCAATCCGAACCTCGAAAAATCGCGTGTCATTCTTTTCCTTATATCTCTTTATTTATTCTTGCGCTTTTCATTCTTGTTTAGCGCCATCGTTAAATTTATATTGCAACCGTTGAAATCGATATTATCGTTAGTTGCTTTGTTTTGTGCTATTAAGATAATCGTTGTTAATGATTGCATCGCAATTTCTATATTATCGTTAAGTGAAATATTTGTTAACAGTAAAATTCAATTTTGACTTGTTGTTGTTTGGTTTCAATATAATCGTGTTTACTAAATTGATATTACTATATCAAAATTGACATTACAAATACTTGCATTGTTTCGCATTATAAGTATAATCATTGTTAGTGTGTTGCGTTACTATTGATGAGTTCGATATTATCGCATTTGTGTTATCGCTATATTGTTAATGATTATAGAAATTGAATTGTCGTGTATTCTCTACATTATTGTTAATCGTTGCATTTTGCTATTCTTTGCTATATAATCGAGTTGTTTTTCTACAATCGTAGTAATCGCATATTAGCTTCTAGTTTAAACCCTTTTCCGCATTGGTTTTTAAACTATCATCAAACTTTTTCTGAAAATTCAAAAAGTATTATTTTTAGCCTATAACCTTATTCACCCCCTCTAAGGTTATCGTTTAGTCCAACAGAGCACCCAAGACAAAGACCGATCTCAAGATCGTGACACTTTCTACGATCTAAAGGCCGTAATGTTGCGATGGTAATTCATGGTGGGAACCCGTTGGATCGCAGGGAATCCAACAAAGCCACCAAGAGAAAATGGGATGAACTTCTAATGGTCGCATCAACTTCAAAGCAGAAAAGACCGGTCTCTAATAGACCTCCCATCTCTTTTGGGGATAACGACTACACGATGGCAAGCCAACGGTTATGTCCCGTTGGTGATAAGAGCGATTATGGCCAACACAGAGGTGCAAAGAATTCAGTCGACCAAGGCGCTCGGCCGATATCATGTTTGTTGAACCGATTGACAAGCTAAAAGTTGATCGGGCGAGATAATCCTCGTGCCGAGCCCACTCCTCTAACAGCTTCAACGGGCGACCACCCACCCGCTGGGAACGATCGTGCTTTTGGTCACATTTGGTGATGACACCGGGAAAGTACCATGTACAGATCGGTCCGGACGACGTTCCTTGTACTTCCCATCAAATCCTCGCTATCAATGCATCATTGGTAGGCCGACTTTGGGCAAGCTAGAGGCCGTTGCATCGACAAAGACATCCAAGATGAAATTCTACAAAGAAAGACAACCGTAGTCACCCCGGCGGCCGACTTAGAATCAAGCAAAGGCGAAGCCACGCCTATGTCGGAAATTTGTGATGAGGTAGATCGTGGCCCAAATGCTCAAAGCACCAAATGAAGGCCACCAAGTAAATCTCGCTGATCCGGATGCTCGTTATGATCCGCATAAATGACCCGTAAGACGACGACGATGTTTTAGCTCGAGAGCTTAAGAATCGGCTTAAAAGACCGAACCTCATGGAGAATCGATAGATGTGCGGTTGGGAGACGACCCAACAAAGACGCTTAAGCTCGGTGAGCGACCTACCGTGAGCAAGTAAAGCAAGACCTTGTGCAATGTTTGAAAGACTATGCCGACTGCTCGCATGATGGGCATCGACATGCCCGGCATCCCTATCGAAGTAGCCTGCCATCAACTTTCAGTCGATGAAGGGGTTAAGCCAGTCGCTCAAAGAAGACGAACACAGAGCGAGGAAAAATCTCAAGCCGCTGCAAAGGCCGTTGAGGACCTCATAAAGGCCAATTTCATAGAAGAGATCAAGTACACGACCTGGCTATCCAATCTCGTGTTGGTTAAAAAGAAGAATGGCAAATGGAGAATGTGTGTAGACTACACCGACCTAAATAAGGCATGCCCGAAGGATGCCTTCCCTGTGCCCAACATTGACAAATTGGTCGATGGCGCCTCGGGTTACAAATTATTGTCTTTTTTGGACGCTTACTCAAGATACAATCAGATCACGATGTATCCACCCGATCGACACAAGACGGCCTTCATGACAGATCGGGGAAATTTTCAAGATACAGGTGATGCCTTTCGGCTTAAAGAACGCCTGAGCGACCTACCAAAATGATGAACAAAATTTTCAAGAGGCGGATCGGTCGAATCTCGTGAGTGTACTTGGACGACATGATCATCAAAAGTGGGACCGATCCGATCATGTGAACGACCGAGGAAATCTTTGAAGAAGCTAGGAAGAATTCACTCGGGCCGAATCCGAGAGAAGTGTACCTTTGGGGTGAGGGCGGCAGATTTTGGGCTTCCACCTAACCGAAAGAGGATAGAAGCAAACCTCGAGAAATGTAGGGCGGTCGCGACATGAGGCCGCCAAAGACCAAAAAAAGAAATCCAACAAATGAACGGGATTGTAGCGGCTCTGTCGATTCATACCAAAAGCGGCTGCAAGTCGCCTAATCGCTCGAACTCCTTAAGAAAGACGTAGACTTTGAGTGGACCGACCAGTGCCAGCAAGCATTGGACGAGTTGAAGGGAGCTTTGGCTAGCCCACCAATTATGACCAAGCCGTTGCCGGGCGAGACGCTGTATCTGTACTTGGCGATAACGGAAGATGTTCTGAGTGCTGTGCTAGTCAGAGAGAACGATCTAAAACATAATCCGGTCTACTTTATTAGTAAAGTGCTGCAAGGGCCCGAGCTGAGGTACCAGAAAATAGAGAAGTTTGCTCTTGCACTCCTAGTTGTTGCTCGAAGATTGAGACCCTACTTTGTGGCCCACCAGGTCGTGGTAAGGACCGATCAGCCAATCAGGCAAGTCCTCCATCGGCGGATCCGGCCGGACGAATGATAAAGTGGGCGATGAGCTCGATGAATTTGGGATCAAATTTGAATCAAGATCGGCCGCAAAGGCGCAAGTGTTGGCCGACTCCAGAAGATCAAACCACAACGACCTGGATCCTACACGTAGATGGGTCGTCCAACAGCAAAGGAAGTGGAGCAGGCCTAATATTAGAAAATTCAGAAGGCCTGGCGGTGGAGGTGTCTTTGACTTTCGCTTTCCATACATCAAACAATCAGGCCGAGTATGAGGCGTGCATACCGGGCTGCAGCGCTCCAGGACTTCAATGTCGGCCGGGTTGAACTTCGATCGACTCTTACTTGTTGTCTCGCAGATCAAAGAATTATATGATGCTAAGGACGACGTCTTTGAAGAGTTACCTAGCCGAGTAAGAGAGCTTCTCAGCGCTCGACCGCGTGTGACTCATGTGCCTCTGGACCGAAAATGTTCGAGCGCACATTCTATCAAAACTTGCAAGTACAAAGACCCCAGGAAATCACGAAGTTTGATTCAGAGACTCTAAATCGGCCGAGTGTGGCGACCAAGCCAAGCCGATCGTTGGCGCTTACGTGTGTCAATCCGCATTCGATTGGATCGCCCTATCCCGAGATACATCGTTGAAGGGGAAGAACCGAGCGATCCGGCAAGCAAAGTTGGTCGCTCGAGAGCAACCAAGTATTCGGCAATAGAAGGAAAGTTATACGTAAGAGGATTCTCCTCTCCATTGTTAAGATGTCTTACGCCGGTCGGCTTCAACCATGTGTTGAGGATATTCATGAAGGTGTTTGCGGAAGTAACCAAGGTGCACGCCCCATAGCCAAAAAATCTCTCGTGGCGGCTACTCTTTGCCGGACCATGGACGAGGATGCTAAGAAGCTGGTTCAGAAGTGCAAAAAATGTCAAGTACATGCTGATGTCCACATTGCACCCTCCTCAGAATTACAAAGTCTTGTCTCACCTTGGCCGTTCGCCTGGTGGGGCATGGATCTGCTAGGCCCGTTTCCACTGCTCCCGTGCCGCTCAAGTTCTTGATCGTGGCGGTAGATTATTTCACAAAGTGGATCGAGGCCGAGCCTCTTGCAACCATCACATCGGCAAAGGTAAGCAAATTCTTCGGCCGGTGTGTGTTGGCCCGCTTTGGGATCCCTCAGCAATTAATAACTGACAACGGCACCCAGTTCGCGGACAAAAGGTTCAGAGAAATGTTGGCCGACTTAGGGGTAAAACAGCGTTTCACCTCGGTCGAGCACCCTTAGACAAACGGCCAAGCTGAAGCGGCCAACAGAGTCATCCTGTGTGGGTTGAAGCGAAGACTCGATGAAGCGAAAGGGAACTGGGTCGAAGAGCTGCAGTCCGTTCTATGGGCTTACAGACAACCCCTCATTCAACGGCCGGAGTCCCCTTCGGTAGTATATGGGATCGATCTTTGTGATACCCATAGAAATGGGCGAACTAAATTGGAGAACTTTGAATCCCCTACGGTGGTTAATAACGGCCAGGAGCTATACGAGAAGAGTTGGACACGTGGAAGAGTTGCGCACCAAGCATCACTAAGAGAGCAATTGATCAAACGAAGGTGGCAAACCGGATACAACGCTCGAGTTCAGAAGAGAGATTTCTCGGTCGGCCAGCTCGTCCTGAGACGCGCAGATGTGGGAAACAAGAATGCTCGACAGGGAAAGCTGTAACACCCCAAAATAGTTCAATTAATTATTTAGTCGAGTTATTTAAGGTTTACAACTTTTTATTAAGCCAAGTATTAATTAGGAGTTTATTTCTTTAGGAGATGCTTAAGTGAAATGGAGGAGGTGGACGTAGAGGCCAAGAGCCATTGGAGGCCCATGAGTCATTAGGGGCCCAAGTGTGTGCCTTAAATGAAAGTGTCGTAGGAGAGGGTGCATGTTTCCACCAAAAAGGAATCTAAGAAAGTAAGAGAGAGAAGTTGGTAGGTGATATCAGATTTCTAGAGAGAAGGGAGAGCATTTTGGCGAGGAAGAAGCTCAAGCTCAACGGAGAAGTGTTGATGCGAGTGTTAACTGGAGGAATCGGTGAAGAGAGGGTCGTTGCTCAACTGAACGAGGTTAGGGGGCTCTCTTTCATGTATAATCATGTATTATGATGAATGGTTATGCGTGAGTAGACTGTAACTATGTTTGCTGAGTTGTTTTGCATGTGTGATGTGTTTTCATGTTTTGATGTTGTGTTTGGCTCACTTCAGTGGAGTGGTGTAGAGTGAACGAGAGAGTTGGTCATACGAAGGAAGAAGGAGGGAAATGGGAGCTGAGGAAGCTCTCAGTCCCAGTGAGCGAGAGTGAGTGAGGGTGGGTGACATAATCTGGGAAAGGTCCTTAAAGAATAGACTTAGGATAATGAAGGAGTAGCTGAAAACGTATAACATAAGGCGTCGAGTGTGCGTTGAGTTAAATGGAGTAGTCGGTTTAGGATTGCCAAGGTGAAGTTACCTTCCCATACGTAAGATGGAACTTAAGTGAATAAGTAAATGTCGAGAGATGTGAGTGTCGAAGCAAGTAAATGTCGAGATATAGAGTGTGTGTGTCGAAGTAGGTAAGTGTCGAGAGATTGAGTGAGTGCGTCGAGGCTTGTGAATGTCGAGAGATTGAGTGTGGGTGTCGAAGTATGTAAGTGTCGAGAGATTGAGTGTGTGCGTCGAGGTGTGTAAGTGTCGGGGATATGAGTGTCGATATATATACATGAGTCGCAGGAGCGTGCGTAGAGAAGTATAAGGGTGTGTTGGACTAAGTATAGTTGTCGAATTGTACTTGTCGAAGTGAGGTGTATGTATGCCAATGCGTAAGTGTCGAATATAGGTGACGGAGCGTAAGGGGGCTAAGTAGCGTTATTTATTTTTAGTCCCTGTTCGACATTTAGTCCTAAGTTATAGGGTAGTCCTTGTGGGAGCTCTTTGGTCCACCACTTGGAACCGAGGTGATCGGTGAGTGGAGGCGATAGTCCTAGTGCTGTAGGCCGTTATGGAGACGTCGGCCTTAATGCCGTAATGACGTAGGAGAGTTGCCTTGGCCGTAGGGCTACGAGTAGAGAATTAATTGAACGTGGAAGTCCCTGAGAGGCATTGAATAAATGAAAATGGTGAAAGCAGAGGACTTTGGTCCTAGAGGTGAGCAGAGGATTTCGGTCCTATTATGAATAAAAGGCTGCAGTCTAATTGGTGAGTTACTGAAATGGTGTTATGATTTAATTGAATAATGTATATGTTGTGTGTTATGCATTGTTCATGGCGTCGCATAAAATCATAAGCATAAGGTGATAGCAGAAGACTTCGGTCTTGGACTTCGGTCCTAAGGTGATAGCAGAGGACTTCGGTCCTAAGGACTTCGGTCCGAAGGTGATAGCAGAAGACTTCGGTCTTAATGGATCCATCATGCATATACCCTGAAAGGATGGGTCTGCATCATTCATATAACTCATGCACTAAATGATTGTGTATTTGTGTGCTGTGCCGAGATTTTGATATGTGTTTGCGTAGCATAATGCTTGTCATAAACTTTATTATATGTGTTTAGAGACTCACCCTAGCTGCTTTTATGTTGCTCTCATGTGGCAACTTGCAGGTATCCTTGAGTAGAGGTCAGTTCTCACTCAGTGTCATTGGCGTCGTCATTTTGCTCTGGTAGTGTAACACTGGGGGCCGAATAGTGTAGTGGTCTGTATGTAGGATATTTTGTATTGTAAACCTACGTCTTTTGGAACTTGTATTATTTTGACTAAATTGTAACTAATAACTTGTTACTTGATGAGCTCGTTTCGTTCTAGTCCGAAGTGACATATGTGCATTACACTATCACTGATTTAGCTGCGCAAATGTTTGATTGTTTTGTTAAGTCCTTGTCGAAAAATGTAGCACTCCTTGAGTGGTTTTTGAAAACTCTGATTTAATTACTAAGTAGTATTAGAATGTAAGGGGGTGTTACAATAGTGGTATCAGAGCAAAAGTCCGGTCTTGTCCGACCAAGTGTTGAGTCTTGAGTTCCCAAAGTTTCGAGTTTTATGGCTCGTTCTAAGTAGACTTGTTTATGTGTTTAGTGTAATGGCTGGAAGAGCTGGGAGACATGATGTCTTTGCGTTAATCGCCGCTGCTTTGGGCGATGGTGCTGCTATAGGAATCGAAATTTCGTGAGCGGCCGAGGATGCTTTGGAGCGAGGAGGTTGGCTACGTTTGAGAGGAGAATCCTCCTACCTTCAAAGGGAGGTATGATCTGACGAGAGCTATGGCCCGGTTAAAAGAAATAGAAAGGATCTTTCGAGTGATGGAGTGTTCGATCACGCAAAGGTGAGATTTGGAACTCACATGCCGCCGAGGAGGCGAGATGGTAGTGGGCTTGAAAATCTTCAAAGGTTGGAGATTGCTTTGAAGGAGAAATCACACGGATATCTTCAAGAGGAGTTCTGATGAAGTATTATCCTGAGGATGTCAAGGGAAAGAAAGAAATGGAATTCTTAGAGCTGAAGCAGGGGAATAAGACAGTAGCCGAGTACGCGGCCAAGTTCACCGAGTTGGTGAAGTTCTACCCCCATTACACTGGAGCTACTGCTGAGTTCTCCAAGTGTATTAAGTTTGAGAATGGTTTAAGGCCCGACATCAAGCGAGCCATTGGGTATCGCAGATATATGGCGTTTTCACCGGTGGTGAATAGTCGCGAGAATCTTCGAGGAAGACAAGGTGGCGGCGACTACCACCTATAAGGCTGGAAGGGAGAAGCAGAATTCTCAGTACCGTGCTAAGCCATATGAGGGTTCTGGTGGAAGGGGTAAAGGGAAGTGGAAGGCTGGTTGGGCCAAGGCGCCAAGTGGGGGAGATGCTCCTCCGAGTATTACATGTTTCAAATGTGGAAAACCGGGTCACAAAACTTTCGATCGCCTGCCAGTAGTAAGTGTTTCAAGTGTGGCAAGGAAGGCCACAAGGCTCAGGATCGTGAGAGAAGAAGGATATAATTTGCTACAACCGTGGGGAAGTAGGGCATATCAGTTCGAAGTGTTCCAAGCCGAAGAAGGAAAGGAATGTTGGTAAAGTATTCGCGCTGGCTGGTTCCGAGGTGGTGAATGAGATAAGAGGTACGTGTTTTATAAATGGAATTCCTTTGATTGCAATCGTGGACACTGGTGCCACGCACTCTTTTATTTCTGCATCGTGTGCTAAGAGGTTGGATTTAGTTTTGTCTACTCTGGTGAGGGAGATGGTTATTGATACTCCAAAGAAAGAGGTCGATGCTTACCTCTCGCTTTGTGCGAAATGCCTCTGTTAGCCTTCGGCGAGAGACTTCGTGAGTTAATCGATCATTCTACCTTCGGCGGATGGACGTCATCCTGGGTATGGACTGGTTAGTGGCTAACCGAGTTCATATCAATTGCGCTAGTAGGTCGTTAAGTTTCCCTTCTTCCGAGGTGGAAGAATCTGTTCTGATGTCTGCCGAGCAGCTGCCCAGGGTAATGAAGGAAGGGGCTACGTTGTTTGCGTTGAGTGTGACGATGTCTGCTGAGAGCCAAGCTAAAATTGGCGAAGTGCCAGTGGTAAGAGAGTTCGCAGAAGTATTTCCAGATGAGATTCCTGAGGTTCCACCAGAGAGAGAGGTCGAATTCAGCATTGAGTTAGTACCAGGAACTAGGCCGGTGTCTATGGCACCTTATAGGATGTCTGCAGCTGAGCTAGCCGAGTTGAAGAAGCGATTGGAAGAGTTCTTTGGAGAAAAGGTTCATAAGGCCAAGTGTGTCGCCTTGAAACACTCTGTATTATTGGTGAAAAAGAAGGACGGAAGTATGAGATTATGCGTGGATTACAGACAGTTGAACAAGGTGACAATTAAGAACAAGTACCCACTCCCAAGAATTGATGATTTGATGGACCAATTGGTGGGTGCGCAAGTATTTTCAAAGATTGACCTGAGGTCAGGGTACCATCAGATCAAGGTGAAGGACGAGGACATTCCTAAGACAGCATTTAGAACTCGGTATGGGCACTACGAGTATTCAGTGATGCCATTTGGTGTTACTAATGCTCCTGGAATATTCATGGAGTATATGAATCGTATCTTTCATGAATATTTGGATCGGTTTGTGGTAGTGTTCATTGACGACATTCTAGTCTACTCCAAGTCAGAAGAGGAGCACGCCGAGCATCTGGGATTGGTGTTAGAAGTATTGAAGGATAAGAAGATGTACGCCAAGTTGTCCAAGTGTGAATTTTGGTTGAGGGCCGTGAATTTCCTAGGTCATGTGATCTCCAGTGAAGGTATAGCAGTTGATACTTCCAAAGTAGAAGCGGTGTTGCAATGGGAAACACCCAAGTCGGCTACCGAGGTGAGAAGTTTTCTGGGTTTAGCTGGGTATTACAGAAGGTTCATAGAGGGGTTTTCCAAATTGGCGTTGCCACTGACTCAGTTGACCTGTAAGGGTAAGGCTTTTGTGTGGGACGTACAGTGTGAAGGAAGTTTTCAAGAATTAAAGAAGAGGTTGACAACGTCTCCTGTCCTGACGTTGCCTAATCCAAATGAATCGTTTGTGGTATACTGTGATGCGTCGAAGATGGGTTTGGGTTGTGTGCTGATGCAAGAGGGTAAGGTAGTTGCTTACGCTTCAAGGCAATTGAAAATTCATGAGAAGAACTACCCTACACACGATTTGGAGCTTGCTGCCGTGGTGTTTGCATTAAAGATATGGAGGCATTATCTATATGGCTCAAGGTTCGAAGTGTTTAGTGACCATAAGAGTCTTCAGTATCTATTTGATCAGAAGGAGTTGAACATGAGGCAGAGGAGATGGTTGGAGCTATTGAAGGACTATGACTTTGGGTTGAACTATCACCCCGGTAAGGCAAATTTGGTGGCTGATGCACTAAGTAGGAAATCGTTGCATGCATCAGCAATGATGGTAAAAGAGCTAGAGCTAATTAAGCAATTCAGAGACCTAAGTTTAGTGTGTGAGCTAGCTCCTCAAAGCATTAAGTTGGGAATGCTGAGAATCCCAAATGAATTTATGAGTGACATCAAAGAGGCGCAGAAGCTGGACGTCAAGCTTGTAGACGTGGCAGCAGGTATTGGCCGAACTGAGAACAAAGATTTTGAGTTGGATGCGCAAGGGTTGTTAAGGTATAGAACTCGGATTTGTGTCCCTGATGACGAGAGGATCAAGAGAGCAATCTTAGAAGAGTGTCATAGGAGTAAGCTGAGTATTCATCCAGGCGCGACCAAGATGTATCAAGACTTGAAGGGGTTGTTCTGGTGGCAAGGTATGAAGAGGGATGTAGCTCGGTTTGTGTATGCTTATGCAGTGCATCGAAATCCAAAGTAGAACATCGAAGCGCGGGGTTGTTGCAACCATTGAAGATTCCAGTGGAAGTGGGACAAGATTGCGATGGACTTTGTAACCTGGTTTGCCGAAATGCGATGAAAGAGGTTTGATACCATTTGGGTAGTGGTGGATAGATTGACGAAGTCGGCTCATTTCATTCCCATCAACATCACCTATCCGATGTCAAGGTTGGCGAGATATACATCCAAGTGATCGTAAAGCTACACCCGGTTCCTCAAGTATTATTTCGCATGCAGTCCAAGATTTACTTGAGTGCGGGAAGGTTGCAAGATCGTTGGAGTGCGAAATTACGCTGAGCTCGGCATATCACCCACAGACTGATGGTCAGTCCGAAAGGACCATCCAGTCGTTGGAGGACTTGCTGAGAGCCTGTGTTCTTGAGCAAGGAGGAGCGTGGGATTCGTATCTACCATTAATTGAGTTCACGTACAACAACAGTTTTCATTCTAGCATAGGGATGGCACCCTTTGAGGCATTATATGGGAGGAGGTGCAGGACTCCATTGTGTTGGAGTGAGTCAGGAGAAGGTGTGTTACTCGGACCCGAGGTCGTGCGAGAGACCACCGAGAAGGTAAAGCAAATTCAAGAGAAAATGAAGGCTTCGCAGAGTAGGCAGAAGAGCTACCATGACAAGAGAAGGAAGGATTTGGAGTTTCAAGTAGGTGAGCATGTGTTTCTGAGAGTCAATCCGGTGACTGGTGTGGGTCGAGCTTTGAAGGCTAAGAAGTTGTCCCCTCGTTTCATTGGTCCATATCAGATCCTAGAGAGAGTTGGGAAGGTGGCTTACCGAGTTGCTTTGCCACCTAATCTGTCGAATTTGCATAATGTGTTCCATGTGTCTCAGCTAAGGAAATATATTTCAGACCCGTCCCATGTAATTCAAGTGGACGACGTGCAAGTAAGGGAGAACTTGACTGTGGAGACGGTGCCGATTAGGATGGAAGACCGAGAAGTGAAGACTCTAAGAGGAAAAGAGATCAGGCTAGTGAAGGTGATTTGGTTTAGAGCTGCTGGTGAGCATGCCACTTGGGAGCTGGAGAGCAAGATGCAAGAAGCCTATCCTGAGTTGTTTGCTTCAGGTAAGATTTCGAGGACGAAATATTCCAAGTGGGGGAGAGTTGTAACACCCCAAAATAGTTCAATTAATTATTTAGTCGAGTTATTTAAGGTTTACAACTTTTTATTAAGCCAAGTATTAATTAGGAGTTTATTTCTTTAGGAGATGCTTAAGTGAAATGGAGGAGGTGGACGTAGAGGCCAAGAGCCATTGGAGGCCCATGAGTCATTAGGGGCCCAAGTGTGTGCCTTAAATGAAAGTGTCGTAGGAGAGGGTGCATGTTTCCACCAAAAAGGAATCTAAGAAAGTAAGAGAGAGAAGTTGGTAGGTGAGATCAGATTTCTAGAGAGAAGGGAGAGCATTTTGGCGAGGAAGAAGCTCAAGCTCAACGGAGAAGTGTTGCTGCGAGTGTTAACTGGAGGAATCGGTGAAGAGAGGGTCGTTGCTCAACTGAACGAGGTTAGGGGGCTCTCTTTCATGTATAATCATGTATTATGATGAATGGTTATGCGTGAGTAGACTGTAACTATGTTTGCTGAGTTGTTTTGCATGCGTGATGTGTTTTCATGTTTTGATGTTGTGTTTGGCTCACTTCAGTGGAGTGGTGTAGAGTGAACGAGAGAGTTGGTCATACGAAGGAAGAAGGAGGGAAATGGGAGTGAGGAAGCTCGGTCCCCCGATGGCGAGTGAGTGAGGGTGGGTGACATAATGCAGGAAAGGTCCTTAAAGAATAGACTTAGGATAATGAAGGAGTAGTGAAAACGCATTATAACATAAGGCGTCGAGTGTGCGTTGAGTTAAATGGAGTAGTCGGTTTAGGATTGCCAAGGTGAAGTTACCTTCCCATACGTAAGATGGAACTTAAGTGAATAAGTAAATGTCGAGAGATGTGAGTGTCGAAGCAAGTAAATGTCGAGAGATAGAGTATGTGTGTCGAAGTAGGTAAGTGTCGAGAGATTGAGTGAGTGCGTCGAGGCTTGTGAATGTCGAGAGATTGAGTGTGGGTGTCGAAGTATGTAAGTGTCGAGAGATTGAGTGTGTGCGTCGAGGTGTGTAAGTGTGTCGAGGATATGAGTGTCGATATATATACATGAGTCGCAGGAGCGTACGTAGAAGTATAAGGGTGTGTTGGACTAAGTATAGTTGTCGAATTGTACTTGTCGAAGTGAGGCGTATGTATGCCAATGCGTAAGTGTCGAATATAGGTGACGGAGCGTAAGGGGGCTAAGTAGCGTTATTTATTTTTAGTCCCTGTTCGACATTTAGTCCTAAGTTATAGGGTAGTCCTTGTGGGAGCTCTTTGGTCCACCACTTGGAACCGAGGTGATCGGTGAGTGGAGGCGATAGTCCTAAGTCTGTAGGCCGTTATGGAGACGTCGGCCTTAATGCCGTAATGACGTAGGAGAGTTGCCTTGGCCGTAGGGCTACGAGTAGAGAATTAATTGAACGTGGAAGTCCCTGAGAGGCATTGAATAAATGAAAATGGTGAAAGCAGAGGACTTTGGTCCTAGAGGTGAGCAGAGGATTTCGGGTCCTATTATGAATAAAAGGTCATGGTCTAATTGGTGAGTTCTTGAAATGGTGTTATGATTTAATTGAATAATGTATATGTTGTGTGTTATGCATTGTTCATGGCGTCGCATAAAATCATAAGCATAAGGTGATAGCGAGAAGACTTGGTCTTGGACTTGGTCCTAAGGTGATAGCAGAGGACTTGGTCCGAAGGTGATAGCGAAGACTTCGGTCTTAATGGATCCATCATGCATATACCCCGAAAGGATGGGTGCGCATCATTCATATAACTCATGCACTAAATGATTGTGTATTTGTGTGTTGTCTTAGAGATTTTGATATGTGTTTGCGTAGCATAATGCTTGTCATAAACTTTATTATATATGTTTAGAGACTCACCCTAGCTGCTTTTATGTTGCTCTCATGTGGCAACTTGCGGTATCCTTGAGTAAGTCGGTTCTCACTTTCGGTGTCATTAGGCGTCGTCATTTTGCTCTGTAGTGTGTAACATCAAATAAATAGTGTAGTGAGTAGTGCGTATGTAGGTTATTTTGTATTGTATACCTACGTCTTTTGGAACTTGTATTATTTTGACTAAATTGTAACTAATAACTTGTTACTTGATGAGCTCGTTTCGTTCTAGTCCGAAGTGACATATGTGCGTTACACTATCACTGATTTAGCTGCGCAAATGTTTGATTGTTTTGTTAAGTCCTTGTCGAAAAATGTAGCACTCCTTGAGTGGTTTTTGAAAACTCTGATTTAATTACTAAGTAGTATTAGAATGTAAGGGGGTGTTACAAAAGCTGGCACCAAATTGGGAAGGTCCATACAGGGTCATCAAAAAGACTGGAAAGGGGGCATACGAGCTGGAAACCATGGATGGGGCGACTATCCCCAGAACATGGAATGCAGAGAAACTCAGAAAATATTACGTTTGAATATAATGAACGATTTGAATGTAATGAACGACCGATCTATAAATGAAAAGCAGGCAGGCGCTCTTTTTCCCACTGGGTTTTTTACTGAGGCCTGACCTTTAAAAATATGATGTGTTATTTACTTTCTCGCAAGGAATGTATGCTCGGTCGCTCAAACATGCTCGTGGCAGAAGAGCGATCGAAGATTTATCAAACATAAACGGATCGTCGAAACGATCTAAACCGAGCGACCATCGAAATGGTCCCAACCGAGTGCCAACGAAATGGCCCAAGGGTTAGATAACCCGCAAACACCGGTCACCGAGTTGACTCGAACGAGCGCCATCGAAAATGGCCCAAGGGTTAAGTAATAGCCCGTCATGGTAGGCCGTCGAAACGACCCACCTCGAGAGATCATCGAAATGATCCCAACAGGTGCCATCGAAATGGCCCGATCGAGTGTCATCGAAATGGCCCAATCGTGTACGAGCGCTTTCGATAGAGCGTAAAACGGCCGCCGAGCGGCCTACGAGTACGAAAACTTAGACAAATAAATATACGAAATACACAAACATAACAACGCGAATTCAAGTAGATGAAATAAAGGACAAGATAAAATGTCATTACAAAACTGAGACGCCCGGTCGACACCGAGCGCTCAAACATCTCACTGCTCGAAGGCAGCTTGTAAATTGTTGTGCCCGAAGGCAAGTTGAACTATTACAAAAATTACACCGCTCGTAGGCGGGCTTCAGAAAAGAACCGAGGCGGGGCGGACAACATTACCCTGATCATCAAGTTCCTCGGGCAGCATGATTTTGTTGTTATCAACGTAATGGGCGGGCTTTATCATCTTCTCATCAAAGTTGATCTTCAGATCGCATTCGATGCCACTTTTTGGCCGAGGCGTTATAGAAGCGCTCGATCGATGCATTCCGAGCATGCTCGGCTATTGTTCGAACTCGGGCCTCGGCTCGGCATTCTCGGCCTCGGCTGGCTTTATCCTTCTCTAAGGAATCGGCGTCGATCTTGATTTGTCACCGACCGGCGAGTTCCTTGTTCCTCTTGGATAATTTGGCCCGTCCTCCTCTCCCATTGAAGAACATCTTTCTTGGCTTTGGCAAGTTTGTCATACCTTTCTTTGCGCCTCGGCCAAGGCCTTCTCTTTCTTAGCCCGAGCCCTAAGCAAAGAGCGATGGATTGTTAGTCGGTCGAACAAAGACGAAAGTACAAATGGCTAGGAAAATAAAAAGTAAAATACCTTCAACCGCCCTGACTCTTCCATGACTTTGTCTACTCCCATACTGAGAGAAAGCCTGAGATCGCCATGGGTTTCTTCTGAACCACTCCAACTCGACTGTCCTAAACCCTCGAGCGAGAGAATAGGAATCTCCTCCTTAGCAAGGTCCACGCTCTGATCATCGAGCTTGGCCCGCTTTTGGGAGCGATCGTCTTGGCGAGGGGACGACCGGACAGCTGAAGTTGGCTTTTTCCCTTACTCTTGGGAGTAGGGGGAACCTTTGAGACCCTTCCAGATCGCCGCTTTGGCGAGGTCCTTCAAATCTCTTGGCCCTGGAGTTGCGGTTGGGTTTGAGCCCACTCAAGCCACGGCCCACGACTTTCCGGCCATTCTTTCTGCAAAACAACGAACTAAGAGTTAGAAGAGAATATTGACAACAAAATATAAAGGCAAAGTTCGAAGCAAACCAATCTCGCCTCCTCGAGCCCGGCCATCGAGCAAGGCGAAGGGGATCGGCAAGGTATGTCGCCTCTTAGGGTGCAGGGGCGACATGCCCGCCAAAGCTTTAATCATCTCCAAAGATTCCAAGTCAACCTCGCCTGGATCTTTGCGCGAATAGATGTAATCGCCCTCCTCTGAAGAAGTGTGCTTCATTCCACATAATTGGGAAGTAAGGGGGCCAGAGCATCCCGTCCGGTTGGACCTCGAGATATGGCCTTACCGGCCTCCTTGGTGGGAACGATCCAAAAATAGTGGCCTCTCCAGGCCGCGCCAAATGACTCTTGATAAGCTTTGAAATACCGATCTTGAGACTTCTCGCATCTTGAAAAAACCATTTCCCCTCTTCTCCTTGTTCGCTTTCTCCCGAGCCACCTTAGCTCAAAGAGGGCAAAGAACAAAGCATGATCGACACCCGCCACCAAGTTTGGTTAACGGGACTTGAAAGTTTTCAAGAACGCCCAAGCATTGGGATGGAGTTGAGAGAAGCGACCGATATGACGCAGAAACGTCACGTTGGAACTCGATGAAAGGTGGGATGATGTTCATCCTCTCGAGCACGATCCGATACATCGTGAACTTAAGATTCTTTGGAATAAGTGGCAATGTCTTCTCCATCTTTCATGCCTCTCACCCTCCAGCCCGGTGATTCATTGATGCAGCTCTCAAGGTCGGGCAAGGCAAGGTGGCCGACCGTAAGTACACTCCGGTGTGAGCGAAGAATCTCTGACACCCAAGACATGTCGGATGGGTCTCGGGCTACATCGATTTGAACGTCGGCCGCCTCTTCATTTGACCCTCCTTCGTTATTGGCCTCTCGACCAGAAGAGCTAGCCGCGGGCTGAACTACCGCCTCCTCGTTGGCTTCTTCGGCTCGGCCACCTTTGACTTCCACCATCCCCTCGTCCGCGGCTTGGATGGTACTTTGCACTTCGTCGTCATCAATAATCACCACCTCTACATCTTCCTCTACTCCCGCTCGAGACACAACTGTCTCCGATGGTGGAGTGTTGCACGGCCGAACGTCAGAATGGATGGACTTAGAGCTAGAACTCTTCAAGCTAGCCGACCCTCGGCCAGAAGAGTGGGAACTCGAGCCCGTACTACTCGAAGAGCTGTTGCTCGAAGAACCAGAGTTGTTGTCGCCCGAAGACGACTTAGACTCCTCTTCGTGGGGACTGGGCTCGGACGGCCTCGTCATATATGTAGCAAAAGATTGACACGGTCTGCCGGGAAGACGGGCGGTCAGTTTCGTCCGTGGCATGCAAAAGTACCTGTGATAGAGGGATCGAGTCAGGTCGATCAAGTAGAATACTCGTGAGAGGGGGCGACATGGCCGTCCCCGGACCTGATACCCCCTACCACGAGGCATGGAAAAGCGCGAAGTACATTCAACGAAAAACTTAAAAAGCAAAAGAGATCGATCCATACCTTAAACAGATGTAGTAGATCGGTCGCGAAAAGACAAAAGTAGCTACGGACGAGTCGGTCGCTGGCAGAGCAATTCGTGAAAGTGTGAGAAATGATCTCAACTGACGGGGTATTTATAGTGAGGACCTATGGCGCGAAAGGGACTGGGAGACGAAGCGTCGCAACGCTTCGCCTTCCCACCAATAGCCGTCTTCGGACAACCTCGGAAACGTCGAACGTCACGTCTTAAATGTCAGTAAAGACCAACCGTCGCGTCGACGGCCGGTGACGATTGACGGCGGCGAGACCGTTCAACCAAGAGAACCAACGGCCGCGTCCGTCTCAGCAAGGTAACATTACTCCTGGGGGCATCGATTCAATCCTCAGCCCGCTCTTAAGCGACCTAGGCTTGGGGGGCAACTGTGTAACACCCTAAATGATTTAATTAAGCAATTGATTAAATTATTTAAATGTGTTACACTGTTTTAAATTATAATAGAATATAAAATAGTGTTTATAATTCAGTAATTTATTTTAATTGAAGGGGATGGTGGAAGAAATGGAGAAGGGGTGTAAAAAGGGCCCAAGTGCGTTTGGCCCAATGTATATATAGCCAAATTAGGCATTTGCTCTCATTTGTGTAAGAAAGAAAAAGAAAACGAAAGAAAGGGAGAGGAGAGAAGAGCTGCACGGCGCAAAACCCTAGGAGAAGAGGAGGAGAAGAAGAATTCGTGACTTGAAGGCTTGAATTGTTGCAGTGGTTTTGTTCGTGACTCCATAAAGGTCCTTCTCTACGGTTAATTTGAGGTAAGGGGAGTCTCACTCTATAATAGAGGAGATAATTCGCTTTATGTAGGTCATAGGTTTGATTTTTGGGTGAATTGATGATTGTTTTAGTGAATTTGAGAAAATTGCATGATAGAATTCGAATTAGGGTTTAAAATTGGGTGTTTTGTGTTCTTGATGAGTTTTGATGCATGATTGAGTGATATAACGTGAAATTGAACGTGTTAATATTGTTATCCAGTGTATTTGAGTAGTATATGATGATTGGAATTGAAAGGGTTTGTGAATTGGGGTTTTTTTGGGTCATGGGGCGCCAAGGTGCTAGGGATTTGGCGCCACAGTGCCTTTGTGCGAGAAGTTTTGGTGTTGTGTTCTTTGTCTGCAGGCGCCAATTTCCTAGAGAAATGGCGCCTGTGTCACTATGAAAGATGGCCCGGGTGAGTGTGTTCTTTATCAGGGCGCCAAGTTTCTTTGTGTCTGGCGCCCAGTGCACTGTTTGAGTGCTGTGAGGGTGTGTTTGCTGTCTGGGCGCCAGAATGTGGGTATTTTGGGGCCGGGAGTGAAACTTGTATTTTGAACATATTTTACCGTGCCAATTTTTGTATTCACTCCTTTGAAATTCATTTTTAAGTGTTTTGGCTCGAGTGGTTTTTGCAGTGCAGTGTGTTATTTTGAAAATGTCACGGTGGGGCTCGCTTTGTGTGTGTAAATGGGGTGGGTGAGGGAAACTCACATTTACGAACATATTTTATCTTGTGCCAAATTTTGTATTCACCTGCCCAAATTCATTTTAAAGTGTTTTGGCTCAGTGGTTTCTGAGTACAGTCTTATTTTAAAAATGTCTCGGTGAGGTGCTTTGGTGTGTGTAAATGGGGTGGTTTGGGCGAAACTTACTTTTCTAGGCATATTTCATCATGCCAAATTTTGTATTTACTCCCAAAAACATTTTTAAACATTTTGGCTCGGGTGGTTTTTGGTTTGAAAGTGTTGGGTGTCTTTGTGTAACACCCCATTTCTACCCGTAATTTAAATCAAAAATCGAGTGTACAAAAATCTTTTACGAATCATTTTCCGGTTTAGTGTGTTATAAAATAGTGGACTGGTCGACTATGGGATTACTCGTAATCGATACTACTTGCAATGAGCATTGGCCACTTTTGCAAGGCTCTCGATGATGCCTCGTAAATACACCAAATGAAAGAAATTCTAGCCTTAGTGGCGAACCACGGTTTAGCCATAGTCATTCAAATAAGACTAATAGTATAACGTAATTTAATACTCAATGAAATGGAGCGTCACAACTCTTTCTCTTAAACTAAAAACCAAATACGTAACACGAGAAGATAACTCATAGCATTATAGTTTCACATAATGCAATGGAAAACAATCATTATCTCAACAAAGATAATCCAAAGAATATCAACACAAATACATAAAGGCTCAACAAGGAGCAAAGCAGTAACAACGGTCTAAACCCCGACCCTAGGTGCTACGTGTCGAGCGGACCGACTCGGGAGTAGTGAAGGTGGAAGGCCCTCACTCCCGACTACAGGTAAATAACAACGAGAAAGGGTGAGTCTCGAACTATATAATAAAGGTGATAATACGCAATATATAAGCATAGTGTACAAAGACTCAAACACGCCAATCATTAATCAATAATATTCATGCACTAATGAGAGTGTATGCAATGTCATCATGCATGTGGTACCATTGGCCCACCGCCGCCTCGAGCTTCACAATCATCATACAAGGCCCCCGGCGCGCGCAGCTTCATAATCACTTTATAAGGCCCCCGCGCCTCGAAGCTTCACAAATCATATTATAAACACTACGACCGCAGCCAATGTATGCATGAGACTCCATGTACATCACAAACATCATTTCAAACAATTCAATACACCCAATTACTCTTACCTCGGTATCAATCTCATTTTATAGCCCTCCCGGCTTGGCCCACCGCCCATGCCCCCATGGCATGCTCAATCACCTCATTATAAACCCTTAACACCATTATGTCCCACCTGGACTATCCTCCTCTAGGGTACTCACCTTACTCGGGAACCTAAACCACCATTTAGGACCTTTTCTTCACTTAGGGACCATTTTGACACACCAAAATAATTTTAAGAACTTAGGAATTCAACAAAGACAAGGTTTTGGAAAAAATCCCCACTTTGAGGCGCACACACTTGGCGCGCGAGAGAGAGCGCGCAAGAAGCGCGCGGATAGGTCGCTTCTAACTCTCAAAGTTTCGTCCTCCCGTGAGAGGTGTGCGCACGAGGTTCTGGACGCTACCTTGCAAAGATGGCGCTTGATCTTGATCAAGCCTTGGCTTTCTTGCGCGTAAGTTTGCGCGCCGCGCGCAAGATGGCGCGCAAAGACACCATTTCCGAACACAGCGAACGGTTGGCGCCCCACATTGACCAGCTCACCCAAAGACCTTCAAACCAAAAACCACCCGAGCCAAAATGTTTAAAAATGAATTTGGGCGAGTAAACACAAAATTTGGCACAATGAAATATGCCTAGAAAAGTAAGTTTCACTCCCGGGCTCCAAAACACACCCCAAAACGAGCCCTACCGGACATTTTCAAAAATACACCGCAATCGAAAAACCACTCGAGCCAAAATGTTTAAAATTGAAAGTTGGCGGTGAAACAAAAAAGTTGTACGAGAAAATATGTTTAGAAATACAAGTTTCACTCACCGGGCTCCAAAATACCCACATTCTCGCGCGCCGGACAACAACTCACTCACCCGGACAACACTCTGGTGACACAGCGCCATTACTCGGGCACCACAGGGCGACATTTGGCGCCCTGTCGCACACCACACCCCAACACACAAACGATTACATGCAGGCGCCATTTTCCCAGCAACTTGGCGCCCTGGCAGAACACACCTGGCACACCGAACACCTTCCTGCACATGAGCGAAAGGCACGGGCGCCATTTTCCCAAAGAATGTGGCGCCGCAGCGAGCATTCTGCACAAACTCCAAATTCCACCCGTGAATGCGATTACGGGCGCGAATCCTAGCATCTTGGCGCCCCAAACACCAAAACCCCAATTTTTCCAAAATCTTCCAAACCAATTCACCTAATAATCCTTCCAACACTCCTAATTGCATAATCAGACAACCAATTGCATATTCAAATCATCAATTAACATCAAAATCACCAATTCATACATTACAAAACCCTAACTCACACTTAAATCAATTTTCACCAACAATTTCATCAAATTCAAGAATCAATCAACATGCAATCATCAATTACTATCAAAACAGCCCCTATGACACATATAATACCCATTATCTCCTCTATTATAGAGTGAGACTCCCCTTACCTCGAATTAACCGTAGAAATTGATTTTCCTTGAGTCACGTGCAAAAACCACAGCAACAAATGAGCTCTCCTCTTCCCTTTTTTGCTTGTGCGATCCACTTCTCCCTCTTCTCACTCTCCTTGCGCCGTTTTCTCTCTTTCTTTTCTTTCTCTCTATTCGTTTCTTTCTTTCTTTGGAGAATGGTGCGAATTACACCAACCCTAGGAGCCTAAGTCATTGGGCTTGGGCTCTTGGGTCGATACTTACCACCCCGGAATTATTGATACTTCTCCTTTTCTTTTAATTAAAACACCATCCTATTGTTTTATTATAACTACTCCATGAAACACCTAAGTAATTTAATTTAATAACTACTTAATTATTTTGGGGCGTTACAACTCTCCCCACTTAGAACATTTTAGCCTCGAAAATCTAGTCAAACCCCAAACACTACCAAATCTCTTCTTCATCTCTAACCGTCCTCCTCCAAAATCTATCGCACACTTGGCGTGACAGACTAAACCCCTCCCACTCACAAACTACAACCACCTAGACAACTAGTACTATCCACATTGCTGATCATTATTTCCTCGATTCACGGCGGTAAGTGATTGGGCGGCCGTCCTCCCTACTTATTCACCCGGTAACTCTGAAAATAATAACTGGACTCGTCACCTCCAAAACCCACCGACTTATCTGCGACAATTAATCATGGACATGGTTATGCTCTAACCAGATTCATACCCGAGATTACATCTAACCTATTCAACGGCAGCAAAGTAAGATTCACCACAAGGTCCTCGGTCGAAGATCGACAAGGACACCGAGAACACAACACACAAAACAAGACTCGGACTCAACGATATTGTATCGACCTCTCACAAAGCTAGGTAGCTCATCACAATGATATCAAAGCATAGTCATACATCACATATTATAAAGAAGATAGTGACAAGGACACACACATGGTTTACTCAAGCACATTTAGTTATTCGAATCCAAATAATTCTTTATACTCTTAAATTCGTCAATAGTAATCATTTCTTATTCAAATAGTAAAGCATCAAAATATTAACATAAGGTTAATTACTAACTCTAATCCCATTGCATTCCCTTTTAATGTGGCATACAATATTTACGCACACAAAATGTTACACTACTTGTTGGCTCTTTTACTCATTCCTCAAGGCAACGGCATTATTTTATATTCATAGTTCAAGTTTGAGACACGACAAACACACCAAAACAATTCAATTTAAACGATCTCTACAAAAATAATAATATTTAATCACACATGAAGATCATACCAAAGCATGTCACATAGGGTACTCAATTAACATCATTAACTTGGGAGTTCCATAAAAGCAAATGTGTAAGAACAATATCTACAATGATACCAACATGCATTCTATCCTTAACATGTATTCCATATTTAGCTCATTAAACCACACAACACAATTGGCACAATTGCGAAATAATCTAATAGGAATTCGTTTATTAAAAATAAGTTTGATACCAATATTGTATCCAATCGTAAAATTTGTTTATTAGGGGTTCTCAAACAATCTCATAACTTTCGAGTTCATTTTCAACTTACAAAACCACGTAACACAATTAAGGAAGTAACAACCAAAATCGGACAATAAAATCGATTTGTAGACAATTAGAGTTCACAATTAGTTTAAGCATGCATTATTCTAGTCACCTCTACAGTCATATTTCCTAAATTTCAATGAAACATAATTCCACCAATCAAACACTAAACATTTACATTTATTTAAACATGTGAAAAGAGGAGTAACTAGACTCGAATAGATTACAAAGGCAAAGAGAAACGGACTCCAAACACTTAACACCAAGCGATCATACTCGAGAAGGAAATCAAAGTGTTCAAGTGTGCAACATCAAGAGTGTGGAACAATTCTTTACTATCGTCTAATTGAAAACTAGAAGGATACACCATCATAGGACCTATACACTTCACAACTTCAATAGAATTAGAAATACCACCCAAAATGAGAGCCAACGGAAAAATTCTTTCATAAAACCAATTTTCAAATGTAACGAACTCACCAATCAATCCAACATGGTCAAATGATGATACCTATAGGTTTTTGGTTCCATAGAATAACAAGCTAATAAGGAGCCTATCCATTTTATGACGTATAGCTCAAAGCGACTCAAAAATCTTTTCTTTGGGTTAATAAAGAAGTAAGTGAGGCGCATTCTACCTAGCTTCGTAGAAGGAAGATAAAGTACTTAACACTACAACTTTGATCAATTACCCATTGTCAAATAAAATTAAAACACGAGTACAAACATCGTTTTAATTTTAAGAACTAAACACTTCAAGTTATTCGAAAAAAAGACGTTAGATTGTAGAAAAACAACACATTCTTATTTCGAAGCGGAAACGACCACTTTACGCACAATTAGAATTTGGCGCCTATACACCCGTGGGGATGCATAGGTTACATGCTTTCAAAACATTAATTTCCTTTCAAAACGTCTCAACCCATTGCGTTATCACTTAACCTTAGAAACCTCACATTTAATTTGGAAGACATCACGTTTAGTTTAGAGAAACATCTCGTTTTTCGGGCTTAGAAAACATCACCTTTAAAGAGTGGAAAACATCACAATTTAATCGTAGAAAGCATCTCGTCTTAAGTTATATGACATCCCTTTTTGTTTTTGAAAACATCGCATTTTAACTCGCATACAACTTCAAAACAACACCCTTACAACATAAAGACGACCCCCTCTTACTAAAAAAAACAAGACGAAGAACTCAACAATATAATCTGACACACTAGTCACTTTAAAAAAAAAAAAATAGAACAGCGACTTGAAACACTGTCAAATAGCACACCATTTATTTTAAATAGAATTGTAACCTTGATTTCTTTGAAAGCATCAAATCCAGTTATCAACTCTATGAACCATTATCAATTCGGTTCGATTCAATTTAATCATCACTTTATATTTTAGAAAATACACTCTTTTCTTTTAGAAAATACTACATTTCAAATGGGGAAACATCACATTAAAATTGAATAGAACGGTATTTTAATTATAAGTAAACAATGATAAAAGCAGGGCCATAACCCGCTTCTACAAAGATGGCGCAAAACAAAGATAAGCAGAGTGGAAAACAAACCTCTTTTCGGCATAAAAATAGCGCTTCATTTTTGTAAAGCGGCGTATAATTATTTTTTTTTTTTTTTAAAATTGCGACTCATACCCCAATTAAAACGGCGACAACACTCCTAACTTATAAAAACAAAGACTTCATCTCCACAAAACCGCACTACACTTATTTCATAAAACAACAACTCATTCTATAAAAATAAACCGTAATCTGACAGAACTCATTTGGTTGGCAAACAAATGACATTTTAAATTGACAAAGCAGCATTTTTATTCTTTTCAAAACAAAGAACGACATACAATTTTTAGTCACTACACATAGCATCCTCTCAATTTATTTTCAATTTCGTTTATCATCTAAACACACAATTCAATCACCACATACAACTCAACATTCAATTAAGGCTAGAACATCCCATGCATCGTATCTCAATTCAATTTCAAGGTTCATACGACAAGAAGATTTTGAACAAAACAACGAGAGACATGGTTCACGCATCGGAAAAAAGATCGACACACATTACCAAAGTAGGTATCTCCCCACTAGTTCTCTTACCATGGCGGTCTCGGTCACTTTTTACTGCGGGAACATCACTACCACACAACCATTGGTTAGAACTAGAGCGGCAACACTCATTGCGCCGACACGACGACTTCGACAACTTGGTGGAAGGGCCGACCATTGCTCGATACCACTATTGTAACACCCCATTTCTACCCTTAATTTAAATCAAAAATCGAGTGTACAAAAATCTTTTACGAATCATTTTCCGGTTTAGTGTGTTATAAAATAGTGGGTGGTGACTATGGGATTACTCGTAAGCGATACTACTTGCAACGAGCATTGGCCACTTTTGCAAGGCTCTCGATGATGCCCTCGTAAATACACCAAATAAAGAAATTCTAGCCTTAGTGGCGAACCACGGTTTAGCCATAGTCATTCAAATAAGCACTAATAGTATAACGTAATTTAATACTCAATGAAATGGAGCGTCACAACTCTTTCTCTTAAACTAAAAACCAAATCGTAACACGAAAGATAACTCATAGCATTATAGTTTCACATAATGCAATGAAAAACAATCATTATCTCAACAAACATAATCCGGCCAATATCAACACAAATACATAAAGGCTCAACAAGGAGCAAAGCAGGCAGTAACAACGAGTCTAAACCCGACCCCCTAGGTGCTACGTATCGAAGCGGACCAGGCTCGGGAGTAGTGAAGGTGGAAGGCCCTCACTCCCGACTACCGTGGTAAATAACAACGAGAAAGGGTGAGTCTCGAACTATATAATAAAGGTGATAATCGCAATATATAAGCATAGTGTACGGCCTTTCAAACACGCCAATCATTAATCAATAATATTCATGCACTAATGAGAGTGTATGCAATGTCATCATGCATGTGGTACCATTGGCCCACCGCCGCCTCGAGCTTCACAATCATCATACAAGGCCCCGTGCCGCGCGCAGCTTCATAATCACTTTATAAGGCCCCGCCGCCTCGGGCTTCACAAATCATATTATAAACACTACGACCGCGACCAATGTATGCATGAGACTCCATGTACATCACAAACATCATTTCAAACAATTCAATACACCCAATTACTCTTACCTCGGTATCAATCTCATTTTATAGCCCTCCTGGCTTGGCCCACCGGCCCATGCCCCCCATGGCATGCTCAATCACCTCATTATAAACCCTTAACACCATTATGTCCCACCTGGACTATCCTCCTCTAGGGTACTCGGCCTTACTCGGGAACCTAAACCACCATTTAGGACCTTTTCTTCACTTAGGACCATTTTGACACACCAAAATAATTTTAAGAACTTAGGAATTCAACAGCACAAGGTTTTGGAAAAAATCCCACTTGGAGGCGCACACACTGGCGCGCAGAAGAGAGGCGCGCAAGAAGGCGCGCGGATAGGTCGCTCTAACTCTCAAAGTTTCTGTCCTCCTGTGAGAGGTGTGCGCCACGAGGTTCTGCCAGGAGACGCCAAGCATGAAGATGGCGCGCAGATCTTGATCAAGCCTTGGCTTTCTTGCGCGTAAGTTTGCGCGCCGACGCGCAAGATGGCGCGCAAAGACACCATTTCGGACACACAGCGACACGGTTGGCGCCCCAAATTGACCAGCTCACCCGGCACCTTCAAACCAAAAACCACCCGAGCCAAAATGTTTAAAAATGAATTTGGGCGAGTAAACACAAAATTTGTACGATGAAATATGCCTAGAAAAGTAAGTTTCACTCCCAGGGCTCCAAAACACACCCAAAACGAGCCTACAGGGACATTTTCAAAAATACACACTGCAATCGAGAAAACCACTCGAGCCAAAATGTTTAAAATTGAAAGTTGGCGGTGAATACAAAAGTTGTACGAGAAAATATGTTTAGAAATACAAGTTTCACTCACCGGGCTCCAAAATACCCACATTATGGCGCCCGACGAAGAACTCACTCACCCGGTTCAAGCATAAAGGTGGCACAGCGCCATTCTGGGCACCACAGGGCAACATTTGGCGCCCATCATCGCACACCCACACCCAAAGACACAAAGCGATTGCATGCAGGCGCCATTTTCCCGGCAACTTGGCGCCTGCTGGCGACACACACACTGCAGAACACCTTCACGCACATGAATACGATGCCGCGGGCGCCATTTTCCCAAAGAATGTGGCGCCACAGCGTGCATTCTGCACAAACTCCAAATTCCACCCGTGAATGGTACCACATGGGCGCGAGAATCCTAGCATCTTGGCGCCCCAAACACTAAAACCCCAATTTTTCCAAAATCTTCCAAACCAATTCACCTAATAATCCTTCCAACACTCCTAATTGCATAATCGGACAACCAATTGCATATTCAAATCATCAATTAACATCAAAATCACCAATTCATACATTCTGAAACCCTAACTCACACTTAAATCAATTTTCACCAACAATTTCATCAAATTCAAGAATCAATCAACATGCAATCATCAATTACTATCAAAACAGCCCCTATGACACATATAATACCCATTATCTCCTCTATTATAGAGTGAGACTCCACTTACCTCGAATTAGCTAACCGTAGAAATTGATTTTCCTTGAGTCACGTGCAAAAACCACGACCCAACAAATGAGCTCTCCTCTTCCCTTTGCTTGGTGCGATCCACTTCTCCCTCTTCTCACTCTCTCCTTGCGCCGTTTCTCTCTTTCTTTTCTTTCTCTCTATTCGTTTCTTTCTTTCTTTGGAGAATGGTGCGAATTACACCAACCCTAGGAGCCTAAGTCATTGGGCTTGGGCTCTTGGGTCGATACTTACCACCGGAATTATTGATACTTCTCCCTTTTCTTTTTAATTAAAACACCATCCTATTGTTTTATTATAACTACTCCATGAAACACCTAAGTAATTTAATTTAATAACTACTTAATTATTTTGGGGTGTTACATGTCTTTGTCGATCGATGAGGGCGTGCGCATGTCTTTGCCAGGCGCTAGTCTGCTTGCACTGTGTGCGAGATTGTGTGCAGGCGTATGCGAGTTTGTGTCTAGGTCTGTGTTGCCCGTGGGCGCGATTGCTAGAAAAGTGGCGCCCGATGGGTGTGTTGCCACGGGGCGCCAAAATCTTGAGTTTACGGCGCTAGTCTTTGTGTTGCACCGAGGCGCGAGATGTGGGGAAAATGGCGCCTAGTGCTGCCAAGTGCCTAAGAGGGTGCTGTTTTGGTCCCTAGGTGACAGTTTGGTCCCTAGATGATGGTTTTGGTCCTAAATGGTGGTTTAGGTCCCTGAGTGAGGTTGAGTACTCTAGAGGAGATTAGTCCGTGGGACTTAATGGTGTTGAGAGTGTATAATGAGGTGATTGAGCATGCCATGGGGGCATGGGCCGGAGGGCCAAGCCATGAGGGCTATAAAATGAGATTAACTACTGAGGTAAGAGTTAATGTGTGTATTGAGCGGTTTGAGATTGTGTTTGTGTTGTACATGGAGTCTCATGCATACATTTGGCTGCGGTCGTAGAGTTTATAAAATGAATTGTGAAGCTTTGAGGCGTGCCGGGGCCGAGTCATGAGGACTCCATTATTGATGAGAATGCCGGAGGGCAATATTGAGAACGCCGGAGGGCAAATGGTACCACATGCATAATTACATTGCATACATTCTCATGAGTGCATTGAATGTTATTGCGTGTTGATTGGTGTGTTTGATGTTGCTATGAACTGTGATTGTATATATTGCGTATTATCACTTGTATTATATAGTTCGAGACTCACCCTTTCTGTTGTTGTTTACCACAGGTAGTCACGAGTGAGGGCTTTCTACCTTCACTACTCCCCGAGTCGGTCTGCTCTGATACGTAGCACCTAGGGGTTGGGGTTTAGACTGTTATTGCTTTGTTTTGCTCACTGTTGAGCTCTCATATATGATTCTCTATGTATACTTGAGATATGACTTTGATTTCATTGCATGTTATGAGATTGTTTACCACGTGATCTATGGTGTTACGTATTTTGATTATGTTTATGAGATGAATTAACTGTTGAGTGTTTTAAGAGAGAGGTGTGACGCTCCATTTTATTGAGGAATGATTTATGTTATACTATTAGTGTGCTGAATGACTATGGCTAAATTGTGGTTCGCCACTAAGGTCGAAATTTCTTTCAATTGTATTTACAAGGGCATCACTCGAGAGCCTTGCAAAGGAGGTCAATGCACTGTTGCAAGTAGTATCGATTACACAGTAATCCCATAGTCAATCGGTTCACTATTTTATAACACACTAAACCAAAAGTTGACGAATAGATATATATATATATACTCTGATTTTTGATTTAAATTATCGGGTAGAAATGGGGTGTTACATTAGTGGTATCGAGCAAAAGTTCGTCTGTCCGACCAAGTGTGTCTGTTTGTCATGTTGTGTATGACATTAGGAGTCTTGAATTAGTTCTCGAATGGTTGTTTATCTTTGCAGATGTTAGGTTGATATGGCAAGAAGAGTTGATCTTTTGCACTTGGCGAGGCGTTGCAAGCCATAGCACAAGTTATGGGGACGCCTTGTGAGAATCTGAAACCCGCGATGCGCAAAATTCGGAGAGAGAACCCCTACCTTCAGGGGAGGTACAACCCGATGGTGCCTTGACTTGGTGAAGGGAGATTGAGAGGATCTTGAGGTGATTAGTTTGCTGATGATGAGCGAAAAGTCGAGTGCAGTACTCATACTTTATCCGAAGAGGCGATGACCGGTGGCTAGAGACCGGTGAGAGGTTGGAGTCTTTGCACGGAGGAGATCACTTGGGTGTGTTCGAAGGGAATTCTTGAAAAAGTATTTCCGGAGGGGCGTTAGAAAATAAGAAAGAGTGGAATTCCTTGAGCGGGGCGGGGAGCATGTCTCATTCTGCGAGTATCTTTGCCAAGTTCACGGAGTTGGCCAAGTTCTATCCACACTTATCTTTGAGGTCGGGGCTGAATTCTCAAAGTGCATTAAGTTTGAGAATGGACTGAGGGCCGATATCAAGCGGTGTGGGGTATCGTAAGATTAGAGTATTTGGCTTTGATCCGGTTGATTCTTTGCGGATTTATGAGGAAGACAAAGAATGCCCGCTCTAGGGTCATGAGAGACCAGAGAGGAAATTTCATAACAGGTAAAGCCTTATGACGTCTGGCGATAAGGGAAAACAAAGGTATGCGGGTGGTAACAAGTATAATGGTGGAAGCAGTCTCTGCGAGAGTAGGAGGTACCATGAGGGCAAGAAGCCAAGTGGGGGAGACGCCCCATCTGATGTTGTGTGTTTCAAGTGTGACAAGCCAGGTCACAAGAGCTTTGATTGTAAGATGGAAGTGAAGAGATGTTTTAAGTGTGGGAAGACCGGTCACATGGCATCCGAGTGTGATCGCAAGGAAGTCAGTATGTTTCAAACTGTGGTGAAGCTGGTCACATTAGCTTCAAGTGCCCCAAGCCTAAGAAGGAAAGATCCACCGGAAGAGTGTTTGCATTGGCGAGTTCGGAGGGACCTAATGATATCAGTACATGTTTCATATCCGTACACCTTTAGTTGCTATTGTTGACACGGGTGCTACGCACTCTTTTATTGCATCTGTTTGTCTTTGAAAAGTTAAATTTAGTATTGTCTACTATGGAGAGAGGATGGTTATCGACACTCCCGGCTAAGTGGTCCAGTAACTACTTCTCGATGTGAGCTAGGTGTCCTCTGTCGGTCTTGGCGAGAGATTTTAGTTGATCTGATTTTTGCCTTTGGGTGGGTTAGATGTGATTTTGGGCATGGATGGTTAGTAGATAACCATGTGCACATCAAGCTGCTACGATAAGTCTATTAGTTTTCTTCTTCCCGAAGAGGAAGAGTGCGCTCTCTTGTCTGTGCGAGCAATTGCGCAGGTAATGAAAGAGGGTGGTCGATTGTTTGCTTTGATGGTGTCTATGTCTGCTTGAGAACCGAAGTGTGGTTGATGGGTTACTGGTGGTGTGTGAGTTCCCAAGTGTTTCCGGATGAGATTCCTAGTGTGCCCCAGGAGGAAGTTGAGTTCGGGATTGAGCTTGTGCACAGTACTAGGCACAGTGTCTATGGCACCACCTGGGATGTCCGCTTCGAGTTATGCGAATTGAAGAAGCGATTAGAGGAGCTTCTTGAGAAGAAATTTGTGAGGCCTAGTGTGTCACCATGGGGAGCTCGGTTTTATTGGTAAAGAAGAAGGATGGGAGTATGCGTGCGTGCGTGGACTACTGACAGTTGAATAAAGTGACTATCAAGAATAAGTATCCTCTCCCGAGGATAGATGATCCGATGGATCACCGGTGGGTGCTAAAGTGTTTAGCAAGATTGACTTGAGTCAGGGTATCACCAGTTAAGGTGAAGGATGAGGATATCCGAGATAATGCGTTGAGCGAGGTATGGGCATTATGAGTACTCTGTAATGCCGTTTGGTGTCCTGAAATGCACCGGGGTGTTTATGGAGTACATGAACCGAATCTTTCATAGCTATCTGGATCGGTTTGTGGTCGTTTTCATTGATGATATTACGGTGTACTCAAAATCGAGGAAGAACATGCAGAGCACTTGAGGTTGGTGCTAGAGGTCTTGAAAGAGAGGAAGTTGTATGCCAGTTGTCAAAGTGTGAGTTACTGCTGCATGAGGTGAGCTTCTTGGGTCATATTATTTACGGTGATGGTATAGTGTGGATCCGGCCAAGGTTGATGCAGTGTTGCGGTGGGAGAGCCCAAAGTCCGTGGCGAGATCGGGGAGTTTCTTGGGGTTGGCGGGTTATTACGGGAGGTTTATTGAAGGGTTCTCTAAGCTAGCCCTTCCATTGACCCGGCCCGACACCAAAAGGAAAGGCATTTGGGTGGGATGCAAAGTGTGAAGAGAGCTTCCAAGAGCTAAAGAGGAGGTTGACCACGTCTCGGTGTTAGTGTTGCACATGCGGGCAACCATTTGTTGTGTCTTGCGATCGTCCAAGATGGGTTTGGGAGGTGTGTTGATGCGGGATGGGAAGGTAGTTGCTTATGCGTCTCGGCGATTGAGGGCGCATGAGAAGAACTATCCTACTCGTGACTTAGAGTTGGCTGCCATTGTGTTTGTCTTTGAAGATTTGGAGACACTATCTCTACATGGTACCAGTTCGAAGTGTTCGGTGATCACAAGAGTCCAAAGTACTTGTTTGACCGAAGAGAGTGAATATGAGACAGAGGCGTTGGTTAGAGCTTTGAAGGACTATGATTTTGGCTTGAACTATCACCCCTAGCAAAGCTAATGTCGTGGTGATGCTTTAAGTCGGAAAACTTTGCATATATCGGCTATGATGGTGAGGAGTTGGAGTTGATTGAGCAATTCCGCGACTTGAGTCCAGTTTGTGAGGTGACACCTCGAGTGTCGATTAGGGTATCTTGAGGATTGGGAATGATTTCTTGGTTTGTATCGAGACGCCCGAAACTAGATGTGGCCCAGTAGACTTCTTTGATTCTTGGTGAGCAAGCGCGCGAGGGGATTACGAGGTTGGATTCCCGGGTGTGTTGAGATTCGGGGACGAGAATCGTATTCGGATGATCTTGAGTTGAAGAAGATGATACTTGAGGAGAGCCATAGGAGTAAGCGAGCATTCATCCAGTGCTACTAAGATGTATCATGATCTCAAGAAACTATTTTGGTGGCACAGTATGAAGAGAGATGTTGCGCGAGCTTGTATATGCATGTTTGACTTGCCGAAGTCAAAGATTGAGCACGAAGCTGCGGGGGTTGATGCAACCTTTAGAGATTCGGAATGGAAGTGGGACAAACATTTCCATGGACTTTGTGGATCAAATGCCAGCCAAGTCTTGTGAGAGAAGTCCGACACTATTTGGGTGATTGTGGATAGGTTGACCAAGTCCGCTAACTTTATTCCTATCAACATCACTTTTCCTGTGCCAAAGTTGGCTAGAATATACATTCAGGTGATTGTGAAGCTTCATGGGGTTCCGAAGAGTATTGTGTCGGATAGAGACCCGCGGTTTACATCAGAGTTTTGGGGGAGCTTGCAGGAGGCTTTGGGGTCCAAGCTGAGGTTGAGTTCAGCTTATCATCCTCAGACTGATGGTCAGACAGAGAGAACCATCCAGTCTTTGGAGGATCTTTTGAGAGCTTGTGTGCTAGAGCAGGGGGGCGCGTGGGATACACATCTCCCACTGATTGAGTTCACTTATAATAACAGCTATCATTCGAGCATTGGGATGGCTCCTTTTGAGGCAATCAGTATGGCGGAGGTGCGAGAACTCCTTTGTGTTGGCATGAGTCCTGTGAGAGTGTTGTTCTTGGACCGAGTTGGTTAGGGAGACTACGGAGAAGGTGAAAATGATCGGGGAGAAAATGAGAGAGTCCCAGGCCGTGAGAAAAGTTATCATGATAAGAGGAGGAAGGACTTGGAGTTTGGTGGTGAGCATGTGTTCTTGAGGGTCACGCCTATGGTAGTGTTGGGCGTGCTCACGAAGGCAAAGAAGTTGACTCAAGGTTTATTGGACCGTACCAAATCACCGAGAGGGTTGGAAAGGTTGCTTATAGAGTGGCTTTACCGCCTAATCTTTCGAACTTGCACGATGTCTTCCACGTGTCACAACTTCTTGGAGTATATTCGGACCGTCTCATGTGATTCACATGGATGATGTGGAGGTGCGTGAGAACCTCACTTTGTGGAGACTATGCCGGTGAGGATTGATGATAGAGAAGTGAAGGTGTTGAGAGGAAGGACATTGCCTTGGTCAAGGTAGTGTGGTTGGGAGCTCTTTTGGTGAGTGCATGACTTGGGAGTCGGAGAGCGGGATGCGGGAGTCGTATCCGAGTTATTTGAATCGGTATGAATTTCGAGGGACGAAATTTCCTAAGTGGGGAGAGTTGTAACACCACTAAATGATTTAATTAAGCAATTGATTAAATTATTTAAATGTGTTACTAATCGCTTTTAAATTATAATAGAATATAAAATAGTGTTTATAATTCAATTAATTTATTTTAATTGAAGGGGATGGTGGAAGAAATGGAGAAGGGGTGTAAAAGGGCCCAAGTGCGTTTGTGATGTATATATAGCCAAATTAGGCATTTGCTCTCATTTGTGTAAGAAAGAAAAAGAAAACGAAAGAAAGGGAGAGGAGAGAAGAGCTGCACGGCGCAAAACCCTAGGAGAAGAGGAGGAGAAGAAGAATTCGTGACTTGAAGGCTTGAATTGTTGCGATGGTTTTGTTCGTGACTCCATAAAAGGTCCTTCTCTACGGTTAATTTGAGGTAAGGGGAGTCTCACTCTATAATAGAGGAGATAATTAAACTTTATGTAGGTCATAGGTTTGATTTTTGGGTGAATTGATGATTGTTTTAGTGAATTTGAGAAAATTGCATGATAGAATTCGAATTAGGGTTTAAAATTGGGTGTTTTGTGTTCTTGATGAGTTTTGATGCATGATTGAGTGATATAACGTGAAATTGAGCGTGTTAATATTGTTATCCGGTGTATTTGAGTAGTATATGATGATTGGAATTGAAAGGGTTTGTGAATTGGGGTTTTTTTGGGTCATGGGCGCCAAGGTGCTAGGGATTTGGCGCCACATGCCTTTATGTGAGAGAGTTTTGGTGTTGTGTTCTTTGTCAGCAGCGCCAATTTCCTAGAAATGGCGCATGTGTCAACTATGCTTGATGGCCCAGGTGAGTGTGTTCTTTATGCAGGCGCCAAGTTCTTTGTGTCTGCGCCCGATGCTGCTGTTTGAGTCTTTGTGAGGTGTGTTTCTTTGTCTGGGCGCGAGAATGTGGGTATTTTGGGGCCGGGAGTGAAACTTGTATTCTGAACATATTTTACCGTGCCAATTTTTGTATTCACACACCCCTGAAAATTCATTTTTAAGTGTTTTGGCTCGAGTGGTTTTCAGTTGCGTGTTATTTTGAAAATGTCAGGTGGGGCTCGCTTTGTGTGTGTAAATGGGGTGGGTGAGGAAACTCACATTTACGAACATATTTTCTTGTGCCAAATTTTGTATTCACTGCCCAAATTCATTTTAAAGTGTTTTGGCTCAGTGGTTTCTGAGTATATAGGTCTTATTTTAAAAATGTCTCGGTGAGGTGCTTTGGTGTGTGTAAATGGGGTGGTTTGGGTGAAACTTACTTTTCTAGGCATATTTCAACATGCCAAATTTTGTATTTACACCTTGAAAAACATTTTTAAACATTTTTAGCTCGGGTGGTTTTGGTTTGAAAAAGTGTTGGGTGTCTTTGGGTCGATGAGGCGCTAATCCATCTTTGCCAGGCGCGCTAGTCTGCTTTGCTGTGTGCGAGATTGTGTGCAGGCGTATGCGAGTTTGTGTCTAGAGTGCATGTTGCCCGAGGGCGCCAGTTGCTAGAAAAGTGGCGCCCGTGGGCGTGTTGCCACGGGCGCCAAAATCTTGAGTTTACGGCGCTAGTCTTTGTGTTGCACCGAGCGCGAGAATGTGGGGAAAATGGCGCCTAGTCTTTGCCAAGTGCCTAAGAGGTCTTTGTTTTGGTCCCTAGGTGACAGTTTGGTCCACTAGATGATGGTTTTGGTCCTAAATGGTGGTTTAGGTCCCCAGAGTGAGGTTGAGTACTCTAGAGGAGATTAGTCAGTGGGACTTAATGGTGTTGAGAGTGTATAATGAGGTGATTGAGCATGCCATGGGGCATGGGCGGAGGGCCAAGCCATGAGGGCTATAAAATGAGATTAACTCTTGGTAAGAGTTAATGTGTGTATTGAGCGGTTTGAGATTGTGTTTGTGTTGTACATGGAGTCTCATGCATACATTTAGTTTTGCTTGATCGTAGAGTTTATAAAATGAATTGTGAAGCTTGAGGGGCGTAGGAGGGCAGTCATGAGACTCCATTATTGATGAGAATGCCGGGAGGGCAATATTGAGAACAGCCGGAGGGCAAATGGTACCACATGCATAATTACATTGCATACATTCTCATGAGTGCATTGAATGTTATTGCGTGTTGATTGGTGTGTTTGATGTTGCTATGAACTGTGATTGTATATATTGCGTATTATCACTTTTATTATATAGTTCGAGACTCACCCTTTCTGTTGTTGTTTACCACAGGTAGTCACGAGTGAGGGCTTTCTACCTTCACTACTCCCCGAGTCGATGCGCTCGATCGTAGCACCTAGGGGTTGGGGTTTAGGCCCCATTATTGCTTTGTTTTGCTCACTGTTGAGCTCTCATATATGATTCTCTATGTATACTTGAGATATGACTTTGATTTCCGCTGCATGTTATGAGATTGTTTACCACGTGATCTATGGTGTTACGTATTTTGATTATGTTTATGAGATGAATTAACTGTTGAGTGTTTTAAGAGAGAGGTGTGACGCTCCATTTTATTGAGGAATGATTTATGTTATACTATTAGTGTCTTTGAATGACTATGGCTAAATTGTGGTTCGCCACTAAGGTGAATTTCTTTTCACCGGGTGTATTTACAAGGGCATCACTTGAGAGCCTTGCAAAGGAGGTCAATGCACATTGCAAGTAGTATCGATTACGAGTAATCCCATAGTCAATCGAGTTCACTATTTTATAACATTCTAAACTAAAAGTTGACGAGAATAGATATATATATATATATATCTCGATTTTTGATTTAAATTATCGGGTAGAAATGGGGTGTTACAAAGCTGTTTCTGGGTGTATCGGCAAATCGAGAAGCGCCAGCGGCAATTGGGCTGCGGCCCGGCCCGTCATGGCCGCCCAAGCACGCTGCTTGGGCGCACAATTCGCCGGCCGAAAACTCCGCCAAAGCGGTCGGACCTCGCGATATATATCGCCATTCATACATGGCATCAGTGCGTCCTCTTACCTTGTGTTATCTGCGGGCGACCTCTCACTAGATCGTCGAAGTGTCTTTGCGGATACCACCGAGGTGCTCGTGAAGCGGGGACCGGTCCTCTCATTCCTTCAACGGCCATGGCCCATTCGGAGAACTACAACAACTTCAACACTTCATTGGTCAAGGTGCGATCAAGTCCCAAACCTCACTTTTTGCTCATCGGTGCAATCCATCACTCTGAATATTCTCTCTATTTCTTTCAACCATGCTAGAGCTCCATCGAGGATCATACCTCCCTTGAAGGTAGGAGGATTTTCCTCTGGAAAGTAGCGAGCCTCGAGCTCCGGCATCATCGGCATTCTGGCGAGGTCGATTCCCATAGCATTTGCCATCGCCTCGAATGCAACAAACTATAAGCGGCATCATTTCTTCCGACTCTTCCGACCATTCTTACTTCATTGATCACACAATCAAGAAGCCGGTTTAGAACGAGCCTAAGACTCGAGACTTAAGACACTTAGACTCGATACTTGGTCGGACAAGACCGAACTTATGCTCGATACCAACAATGTAACACCCCTTATCTAATCAATTCGATCTACTAAATTAAAATCGAGTTTCAAAATTCCACTCAAAGGAGGCTACATTTGATGATTTAAAAGGAAAACAGAATTTCAATTAAGTTCAAACAATTGCACGACATTACACTAAGCATTGATCATGCGCATCACATCGCGAAAAGGGTCTAAGCCCATAACATAAGGCACCTCGGCCATAACATAAGGCACCTCGGCGATAAACATCAAGTTATAATACATAGTACAAGTTACAACAAAATGTGATAGTTTTAGTTCAAAAGTCTATCTAACGAGAAATACACGAGATAGGCATAAAAGCACTAAAATCTACTCGGCTGACCCAGTGTTACACGACGGGCGGACACAACCGACTTGAGCTAGGCACAACCATCACTCATGAGTACCTGCAAGTTGCCGACATGAGAAGCAACAAAAAGCAGCTAGGGTGAGTCTCTTAACACAAGTAATATATTGTGAAGAAAGCTTAAGGTTAGAGATAGCACTAAAGCACCTCGGTTCAGCTAAAACAACACTCACCGATAGTTCAAACAATCACAACAATTATCAATCAGCTCATAACACATTAAATTATGAAATGTATGCATGTATGCAACTTGACCACAGGGCATTATGCAATGAGGTACCTCCACTGTCGTTATTTAGCCTATCGGCTCTCTCCGCGTTACTCAAAGTCGTTATTTTGATATGGAGACCGAAGTCCTACCACATCCGAGGTCGAAACCTCCTCTGTAACACCTAAATAATTTAATTAAGTAATTGATTAAACTATTTAAAGTGTTGCACTAAATTTAATTATATTGAGTTATAATGTGGTGGTTATTTTATTGTGTTAGGGAGTGGTGGGAGCGATGGAAGGGGGGTGTAAAAAGGGCCCAAACCTTTTGAGCCCAAAATATAAATAAACTAGGCTTAGTTGCAAAGGAAGGAAAAGAAAAGAAAACAACGAGAAGAGAAAAGAGTTAGGGTTTGCGTAGTAGGAAGGAGAGGAAGGAGAAGAGAGAAACTTCTCAAGGTTGCTCAAGTAAGGGGTTTTGGTCCTTTCTTTCTCAATTTTTTCCTTTTCTGTTGTAGTGATTTTCAATCACTCATTGCTTGTTGTTGTGGTTATGAAGTTGCTCAAGAAGGAGCACCCATCGTTGATTTCGAAGGAGAGGAAGGGAAAGCTTGCGATTTGGGTGATTTTTGGTGTTAGTGGAGTCCTACGATTTAATTTAAGGTAAGGGTGAGCGTTTCATCTAACATAATGGGGTATATGATGGGTTTTGTTGGGTTTTGATGTTGTATGATGTATTGTTGATGTTATCACGTGATTAAAATTATGGGATGATGAATTGAGTTTAATTTGGGTGAGTTGATGGGATTAAAATCGATTTCCATGGTGTTGGTGATTAAATTGTTGCTCTTTGCCTTGCTTAATTAGGCGTGGTTGCTGTTTTAATTGGATATAGTGCTGTTTTTGTGAAAATACAAGGTGCTGTTTTTGGGTGAATTAAAATTGTTGCTGTTTGCCTTGTTTAATTAGGCGTGGTTCTTTATTTTAATTGGGTATAGTCTTTGTTTTTGTGAAAATACAAGGTCTTTGTTTTTGTGTGAATTAAAATCGTTCTTTGTTTGCTTGTTAAATTGTGTATTGTTGCTAGTTTTAATTGAATATAGTTGCTGTTTTTTCAAGGATATAAGGTGTTGTTTTTGGTTGTTAAATTGTTGCTGTTTTGTTAACAAATAATGGATGTTTTCATGAAAATATAGTGCAGTTTTTTTATATAAGTTCTTTGTTTTGTCACTAAAAATTGATGTTATTTTGTGAAAATATAGTGCAGTTTTTATATAAGTTGCTGTTTTGTCACTAAAAATTGATGCTATTTTGTGGAAATATAGTGCGATTTTTAAGTATAAGTTGTTGTTTTTGTCATTAAAATTGTTATTTGTTTTGTGAAAATATAGTGCGATGTATTTTCAAATATAAGTTCTTGTTTTTGGTCACTAAAATTGGTGTTGTTTTGAAGCCATAGTGCAGATTTTTTTAAATGTAAGTTGCTGTTTTTTTGTCACTAAACTTGGTGTTTGTTTTGCGAAACTATAGTGCGGTTTTTCAAAAATATAAGTGGTTGTTTTGTTACTAAATGGATCTTTTTTTTCTCAAATTGTGTTCTTTGGGCGAGGATCGAATTTTGGAGTTTATTTTATGATGGAATTCTTTGTAAGAGGTTATACTACTAGTGTACTCCTTGACTATGGCTAAATTGTGGTTTACCACTAAGGCGAAATTTGTTTCAACGGGTGCATTTACAAGGGCATCACTTGAGAGCCCATAAATGTGGCCAATGCCTCTTATGCGAGTAGTACGATTACAGAGTAATCCCATAGTCAATCGGTTTACTATTTTATAACCCACAAAACTAAAAGATAAGTGATGATGATGTGTTATTTAATGATTGTGATGTGAATGGCGAATGCACTCTCTGAGTGTTTATGATGATGGGTTATTTAATGATTGTGATGTGAATGGCGAATACACTCTCGAGTGTTTTATGATGACATACCTTGAGTGGTTATTTATTTTATGATGATGATGGTGAGTACCCCAGGAGTGTTGGTTGAATTGCACATGTGTTGTAGGATCTCATGGCATGTGCATACTATGACTTATATTGATGATGTTATGCCTTGAGTGGTTCTCTTCTATAATGAAGATATGCCTTGAGTGGTTTTTAAAGATGATATGGTACCATCATGCATATGCCGCGTGTGGGTTGCATCTTCATACATAAACATAATTATGAGTGGTCTTTGTTGTGATTTGAAATGGTGTTGTGTAATTATGATGTGGTGATGATACCTTGTGATTGTCCCTTCTTGTTACTCTATTGTGTATCGATTATGTTCCTTTGAAATTCTCACCCCTTCCGCTTGGAATGTTGCTCTATTGTGGCAACAGCTGCAGTACCAGCAGAGTGAAAGTGCGGTGCCTTATTCTTTTAATTTTTGAGTTTGTAATGTTGTGTCGCTCTCGATCTTTGTAACACCTAGGTGGCGTGGAGTGGGATAATTTGTTTAATAATTGTATCACGATTTTGAATTGTTACATTGAGGCGTGTGTGAGAGTATTTGGTGAGTTGGTAGTTATCTGCATTGCGATTGTGTTTTATGAGAATGGGATTTTCCATAACATGATGTTTGATTGCACAAATTGAAGAGTGCATTATTTGATGAGTTTTTAATGAAGTGTAGCATTTCTTTTCTATCAAGTAACGAAATTTTATTTTTAAGAAAGAGGAATTACTCGATAAATGACACGTAATATAAGGGTAGAAAAGGGTGTTACATTAGTGGTATCAGGAGCGATTCGATCTGTCCGGCGGTGGTTGAGTCATCAAGTTGAGTAACATTTGAGCTTTGTTACTCGTTTACGATTTTGTTTTACGTTGCGATGCTAGAATGGCGGGGCGGAGCGATCGCGCTACTTCTGCTGCTGCGCTATTCTTTGGGGTTGTGGGTAATGCTACGGGTGATGGAGCGCGTGAGTCGGCCCACGTTCGGCGTGAGAACCCTCCTACTTTTGAAGGCGGGTATAATCCTGATGGTGCCCTTGGTGGCTAAGTTATTAGTGTCATGGATTGCACGATGCTCGGAAGGTTCGCTATGGCACACACATGTTGAAGAAAGAGGCTTATGATTGGTGGAGAAACTGACTAGTCGGGGGTTGTGACGCGATGAGGAGATCACGTGGGCGATGTTGAGAGGGAGTTCAAGAGGAAATACTATCCGGAAGATGTCAGTGGAAAGAAAGAGGTGGAGTTTTTGAGACTTGAGCAAGGTAGCATGGTATGGCGAGTATCTTTGCAAAATTTCTTGGCTTGTCCAAGTTTTATCCACACTATGATGGAGAGGGCTGAGTTCTCCAAGTGCATCAAGTTTGAGAGCGGGTTGCGTCTTGATATTAAGAGAGCCATAGGGTATCAGCCGGATCAGAGTATTTCCATTGTTGGTTAATAGTGCGAGAATCTTTGAAGAGGACAATAATGCTTTCTCTAGAGCTATGAAGGAAAAGCAAAAGAATTTTTGAATTCGGGAAAGCCATATGAGGTGCTGCTGGTAGGTAAGGCAAAGGGAAGTCTGTTGGTAAATTTGTTGGTGGGTCTAAGCGAAGTGGGGGAGATCTTTGCGGCCAGTGTTACTTGTTACACGTGTGGAAAAGCGAGCCATAAGAGTCAGTTGTCCAAATAATGAGAAAAAGAGATGTTACAGTGTGGAAAAGAGGGACACATGGCTTCCAAGTGTGATAGGAAGGAGGTGTTGTGCTTCATTGTGGGGAGAGTGGTCACATCGATTACCACGGTGTCCAAAGCCAAAGAAAGAGAAGTCCTTTGGGAGTTTTTGCCTTTGGCGAGTTGAGAGGACCCAATGCGATTAAAGGTACATGCTTCATCTATGGTACACCTTTAATTGCTATTGTTGACTGCACAGTGCTACGCACTCTTTTATTGCTTCATTTGTCTTTGAAAAGTTGAAATTAGTGTTATGCATTATGGAGAGAGGATGGTTATCGACACTCCAGGCTAAGGGTTCGATAACTACTTCTCTAATGTGTGCTAGGTGTCCTCTGTCGGTCTTGGCGAGAGATTTTACAGTTGATCCGATTTGTTTGCCTTTGGGTGGGTTGGATGTGATTACAGGCATGGGTGGTTGGTAGATAACCATGTGCACATCAAGCGTCCTAATAAGTCTGTTAGTTTTCTTCTTCTGAAGAGGAAGAGTGAACTTTCTTTGTCTGTGGCGAGCAATTCGCGGGGTAATGAAAGAGGGTGGTCGAGTTGTTTGCCTTGATGGCGTCCATGTCTGCTTGAGAACCAAGCGTGGTTGATGGGTTGCGGTGGTGTGTGAGTTCCACTGAAGTGTTTCTGATGAGATTCCTAGTGTGCCACCGAGAAGGGAAGTTGAGTTTGGGATTGAGCTTGTGCACGGCACTAGGCACATGTCTATGGTGCCGTCACCAGATATGCGCATCCGAGTTGGCGAAATTGAAAAAGCAACTTGAAGATTTGTTAGAAAAGAAGTTTGTGAGGCCAGTGTGTCACCTTGGGGAGCTCGGTCTTTGCTAGTGAAAAGAAAGATGGGAGTATGAGGTTGTGTGTAGACTACTGTCGGTTGAACAAAGTTACAATCAAGAATAAATATCCTCTTAGAGGATTGATGATCTGATGGATCGGTGGTGGGTGCTAAGGTTTTTAGCAAGATTGACTTGAGGTCGGGTTATCATCGGATCAAGGTGAAGGATGAAGACATCCGAGACCGCGTTCGGGGCGAGGTATGGGCATTATGAGTACTCTGTAATGCCGTTTGGTGTCACAAATGCACCGAGGGGTGTTTATGGAGTACATGAGCCAGGATCTTCCATAGCTATTTAGATCGGTTTGTGGTTGTGTTTATTGATGATATCTTTGGTGTACTCTAAGTGCGAAGAGGAACACGCTTGAGCACTTGAGGTTGGTGCTAGAGGTCTTTGAAAGAAAGAAAGCTTTATGCTAAGTTATCAAAGTGTGAGTTACGGGGTGAAAGAGGTAAGCTTCTTGGGTCACATTATCTCTGGTGATGGTATAGGCGTGGACCCGGCAAAGGTTGATGCGATGTTGCGGTGGGAGAGCCCAAAGTCATGTGGTTGAGATTAGGAGCTTCTTGGGGTTGGCTTTGGTTACTACGGGAGATTTATTGAGGGTTCTCTAAGCTAGCCCTTCCGTTGACCCAATTGACTGTAAGGGAAGAGCTTTTGTGTGGGGCGCCAAGTGTGAAGAGAGCTTCCAAGAGTGAAAAGGAGGTTGACAACATCTCGGTGCTAGTGTTGCTGTCTTGGGATCAACCTTTTGTTGTATCTTGTGATCGTCCAAGATGGGTTTAGGAGGTGTATTGATGCGAGGATGGGAAGGTAGTTGCTTATGCGTCAGACAGTTGAGGATACATGAGAGAGAACTATCCTACTCACGATTTGGAACTAGGCTGCTATTGTGTTTGCGCTAAAAGATTGGGAGGCACTTATCTACATGGTACGATTTGAGGTGTTCGGTGATCACAAGAGTTTGAGGTACTTGTTTGACCAAAAGGAGCTGAATATGAGGCAGGCGTTGGTTAGAGTTCTTTGAAAGATTACGATTTCGGCTTGAACTATCATCCCAAAGAAAGCTAATGTCGTGGTGATGCTTTAAGTCGGAAGACTTTACATATGTCGAAGAATGATGGTGAAGGAATTGGAGTTGATTGAGCAATTCCGTGATTTGAGTATGGTTTGTGAGGTGACACCGCAGAGTGTCAAAAGTTTGGTATGTTGAGGATTGATAATGACTTCTTGATTAATATCGAGACGCCTTGGCGGATGTGGCCCGGTGGATTTGTTGGTTGCGGGTGATCGAGCGGTGGATGGGGATTTGAGTTGGATTCGAGGAGTATTGAGATTCGGGGGCGGGATATGTGTTCTGATGATGTTGATATGAAGAGAATGATACTCGAGGAGGGCCATAGGAGCAAGTTAAGTATTCATCCAGTGCCACGAAAATGTACCATGATTTGAAGAGAAGCCCATTTTGGTGGCGGTATGAAGAAGGATGTAGCACAATTTGTATACGCATGTTTGACTTGCGAAGTCAAAGATTGAGCACCGAAGCCGTGGGGTTGATGCAACCGTTGGAGATTCGGAATGGAAGTGGGACAGCATTTCCATGGACTTTGTGACAAGGTTGCCAAACACTGTGAGAGGGTTTGACTCTATTTGGGTGATTGTGGATAGGTTGACCAAGTCTGCTCACTTTATTCCTATCAGCATCACACATCTCCTGTGCCAAAGTTGGCTAGAATATACGTTCAGGTGATTGTGAAGCTTCATGGGGTTCCGAAGAGTATTGTGTCGGATAGAGACCCGCGGTTTACATCAGAGTTTTGGGGAAGCTTACAGGAGGCTTTGGGGTCCAAGCTGAGGTTGAGTTCGACTTATCATCCTCGGTGATGGTCGAGGCAGAGAGAGAACCATCCGATCTTTGGAGGATCTTACGAGAGCTTGTGTCTTTGGAGCGGGGAGGTGCGTGGGATACACACCTTCCAGCGATTGAGTTCACTTATAATAACATGACTACCATTCGAGTATAGGGATGGCTCCTTTTGAGGCACTGTATGGGCGGAGGTGTAGGACTCCGTTGTGTTGGCATGAGTCCGGTGAGAGTGTCGTTCTTGGACCGGAGTTGGTTAGGGAGACTACAGAGAAGGTTAAGATGATCAGGGAGAAAATGAAAGAGTCCCAGAGCCGGTAGAAAAGTTATCATGATAGGAGGAGAAAGGACTTAGAATTTCAGGCGGGTGAGCATGTATTCCTGAGGGTTACGCCTATGACAGGTGTTGGGCGTGCACTGAAAGCGAAGAAGTTGACTCCTAGATTTATTGGACCGTACCAAATCACCGAGAGGATAGGAAAAGTTGCTTATAGGGTGGCTCTGCCACCTAATCTTTCGAACTTGCACGATGTATTCCACGTGTCACAGCTTCAGAAGTATATCCCAGACCCGTCTCATGTGATTCACATGGATGATGTAGAGGTACGTGAGAATCTCACGGTGGAGACTATGCCGGTGAGGATTGACGATAGGGAGGTGAAAGTGTTGAGAGGAAAAGACATTGCATTGGTCAAGGTGGTGTGGTTGGGAGCTGTTGGTGAGAGCATGACTTGGGAGCTAGAGAAGCGGGGATGAGGAGTCTATCCGAACTATTTGACTTTCGGTATGAATTTCGAGGACGAAATTTCCTAAGTGGGGAGAGTTGTAACACCTAAATAATTTAATTAAGTAATTGATTAAATTATTTAAAGTGTTACACTAAATTTAATTATATTGAGTTATAATGTGGTGGTTATTTTATTGTGTTAGGGAGTGGTGGGAGGCGATGGAAGGGGGTGTAAAAGGGCCCAAACCTTTTGAGCCCAAAATATAAATAAACTAGGCTTAGTTGCAAAGGAAGGAAAAGAAAAGAAAAACAACGAGAAGAGAAAAGAGTTAGGGTTTGTAGGTAGGAAGGAGGAAGGAGAAGAGAAAACTTCTCAAGGTTGCTCAAGAGTAAGGGTTTTGGTCCTTTCTTTCTCAATTTTTTTCCTTTTCTGTTGTAGTGATTTTCAATCACTCATTGCTTGTTGTTGTGGTTATGCAAGTTGCTCGAAAGGAGCACCCATCGTTGATTTGAAGGAGAGGAAGGAAAGCTTGCGATTTGGGTGATTTTGGTGTTAGTGGAGTCCTACGATTTAATTTAAGGTAAGGGTGAGCGTTTCATCTAACATAATGGGGTATATGATGGGTTTTGTTGGGTTTTGATGTTGTATGATGTATTGTTGATGTTATCACGTGATTAAAATTATGGGATGATGAATTGAGTTTCGAATTTGGGTGAGTTGATGGGATTAAAATCGATTTCCATGGTGTTGGTGATTAAATTGTTGCTCTTTGCCTTGCTTAATTAGGCGTGGTTGCTGTTTTAATTGGATATAGTGCTGTTTTTGTGAAAATACAAGGTGCTGTTTTTGGGTGAATTAAAATTGTTGTTGTTTGCCTTGTTTAATTAGGCGTGGTTGCTGTTTTAATTGGGTATAGTGCTGTTTTTGTGAAAATACAAGGTGCTGTTTTTGTGTGAATTAAAATCGTTGCTGTTTGCTTGTTAAATTGTGTATTGTTGCTAGTTTTAATTGAATATAGTTGCTGTTTTTTCAAGGATATAAGGTGTTGTTTTTGGTTGTTAAATTGTTGCTGTTTTGTTAACAAATAATGGATGTTTTCATGAAAATATAGTGCAGTTTTTTTTTTATATAAGTTGCTGTTTTGTCACTAAAAAATTGATGTTATTTTGTGAAAATATAGTGCAGTTTTTTTTTATATAAGTTGCTGTTTTGTCACTAAAAATTGATGCTATTTTGTGGAAATATAGTGCAGTTTTTTTAAGTATAAGTTGTTGTTTTTGTCAGTAAAAATTGACGCTGTTTTGTGAAAATATAGTGCAGTATTTTCAAATATAAGTTGCTGTTTTTGGTCACTAAAATTGGTGTTGTTTTGCGAAGCCATAGTGCAGTTTTTTTTTAAATGTAAGTTGCTGTTTTTTTTTTGTCACTAAACTTGGTGCTGTTTTGCGAAACTATAGTGCGGTTTTTCAAAAATATAAGTGGCTGTTTTGTTACTAAATGGATACTGTTTTCTCAAATTGTGTTGCTGGACGAGGATCGAATTTTCGGAGTTTATTTTATGATGGAATTGCTGTAAGAGGTTATACTACTAGTGTACTCCTTGACTATGGCTAAATTGTGGTTTACCACTAAGGCCAGAATTTCTTTTACTGGTGCATTTACAAGGGCATCACTGAGAGCCTCGCAAATGTGGCCAATGCCTCTTCTTGAGTAGTACCGATTACTGAGTAATCCCATAGTCAATCAGTTTACTATTTTATAACCCACAAAACTAAAAGATAAGTGATGATGATGTGTTATTTAATGATTGTGATGTGAATGACGAATGCACTCTACGAGTGTTTATGATGATGGGTTATTTAATGATTGTGATGTGAATGACGAATACACTCTACGAGTGTTTTATGATGACATACCTTGAGTGGTTATTTATTTTATGATGATGATGGTGAGTACCCAGAAGTGTTGGTTGAATTGCACATGTGTTGTAGGATCTCATGGCATGTGCATACTATGACTTATATTGATGATGTTATGCCTTGAGTGGTTCTCTTCTATAATGAAGATATGCCTTGAGTGGTTTTTAAAGATGATATGGTACCATCATGCATATGCCCGCGTGTGGGTTGCATCTTCATACATAAACATAATTATGAGTGGTCTTTGTTGTGATTTGAGTGGTGTTGTGTAATTATGATGTGGTGATGATACCTTGTGATTGTCCCTTCTTATTACTCTATTGTGTATCGATTATGTTCCTTTGAAATTCTCACCCATACGCTTGGAATGTTGCTCTATTGTGGCAGCTGCAGTGTACCAGCAGTGAAAGGCTGCAGGTGCCATATTCTTTTAATTTTTGGGTCAGTAATGTTGTGTCGCTCTCGATCTTCAGTAACACCTAGGGGCGTGGAGTGGGATAATTTGTTTAATAATTGTATCTGATTTTTAATTGTTACATTGAGGCGTGTGTGAGAGTATTTGGTGAGTTGGTAGTTATCTGCATTTGCGATTGTGTTTTATGAGAATGGGATTTTCCATAACATGATGTTTGATTGCACAAATTGAAGAGTGCATTATTTGATGAGTTTTTAATGAAGTGTAGCATTTCTTTTCTATCAAGTAAAAATTTTATTTTTAAGAAAGAGGAATTACTCTGATAAATGACACGTAATATAAGGGTAGAAAAGGGGTGTTACATCCTCCGTCGTTATATGCACATGAACATGTGACTTCATGACAAATGCAATCACACACCAATCAAACATAGCGCATGTGAATGCTTACACCGTCGTTACTCGGCCGTCGTTACTCTCAGTCACTCTCGCGGCGTCCACACCATCTAGACATCATCACAGTGCTAAGGTCGACCCTACTACACCGGTAGAATCACCCTAGGACCTACAACCGACCTCTCAATCATCTCGGCACTCAACAACCGACCTCTCAATCACCTCGGCACTCCATGGTGGACTAATTGTCTCACCGAGGACCGCAACGACACTTAGGGACCAAAATGTCACCTAAGGACCAAAATGGACTTAATCGCTCCCATACTTATGCACATTTGGTGCTAAAATAGCACTCACAGTGGCGTCCCACAATGTGCTAGGCAACATTGGCGCCTAACATCACCTCGGCACACTATGTGTGTACCTCGGCTAACTACTCAACGTCACCTCGGCACACTATGTGTGTACCTCGGCTACCTAGGCATTCTACATCACCTCGGCACCTAGCTCAGCTTTGGCACCTCGGCATGTTACACTCAAACCCTCACTTCGGTAGCGCGCTCACAGTTCCGCATTCCCTTACACTAAAATCGTCTAATTTAGGGAGATTCACTCCTCGGTATTCCCTAGTTCAGTTCACCTACACTTAGGCATTTGGGTGTTTCACCTTGGTGACGCTACCTCGGCTTGAAGACCTCGGTTTACTACCTCTACACCTCGGTTCACTTCCTCTACACCTCGATAACCTTAAGGCGAAACACCTACACTTCGGTTTATGCGTCCTTACCCCTCGCAAATGGTGTTTAGACACATACTCTCCCTCAAACTCACCAACAAACTCTCAATCACTAAGACACTCTAGCGTTGACTTCCCTCAACTCGGTTTCTCTCACTCTAAGCTGAAGGGTACTCGGTTCACTCTGTTTCTTTACTTAAACCCAACATGCAACATATTTCCAGCTCACCACACTCATGCACACTCGGATACTCACTCCATTGGCTCCGATCTTCTCCCTAACTCTACATGCAAGCTCATTTTCTTCACACTACACCGATTCACACTCTGATGCCTCACCATGCAATGCTCTCTTCTTACCACACAGAACAGAGAGAGTGTTACACTCCTCTCTCTTTCCCAACCGATCCACCATCCACCTCACCACAAACCACAGCAAAACATGGCATGAACAACACATAAAACATACATGCAAGGTGATCAGAACCACTCACACCAAAACACTATCAAACACAAAACATTACAAGGATTAAAAGAGCCCCCTAACCTGATTACAACCGTAGACACACCCTCTTTACTAGCACTTCTAGGAATCCTTCAAGATTTCAGCTCACTCTTCCCTTTTTCAGCTCGGTTCTCTTCCTTCTCCCTTCGATTCTCTTCCTTCTCTCTAAGTCTCACTTCTCTCTACTTTCTTAATTTGGTAAGCTTTGACTATTTTGGAAACAATGAAAAAGGGTCTCCTACGAAGGCACTCCTTTAACATGTCCTAAGGGACTTAAATGAGGCCTTGGCCTTATTAGGCCGTGGGCTTCCTCTACCCACACCCTCTCCTAACTTAGACATTTTCCTAAAATGTAACACATGCTTAACCTTCACTTAATGAATTACTTGACTTAAAAGTAAAATGTTGCAAACCCTTAATAACTCAACTAAGTTAATTAATTGAATTATTTTGGGGTGTTACACCACTCAGTACCTCGGCACCCATCAGTACCTCGGCACACACACCCTATCTTCCATCACACCTACACTTCAACACATACACCTCGGTATATACACCCTATACCTCGGCAATACTAGCTTAGACGTCCATGCACTACACTTCATCAACTACACATAGGCTTATTCACACCTCACTTCATCATCTACACTTAGTCACTTCACACCTAACCACACCACTTCACCTTGGCTACTACACTTAGGCACTTCACACCTAAGCACACCACTTCACCTTGGCTACTACACTCAGGCACACTACACCTAAGCACTCACTTCACCTCGGCCATTACACTTAGGCACACTACACCTAAGCACTCACTTCACCTCGGCCATTACACTTAGGCACACTACACCTAAGCACTCACTTCACCTCGGCCTATACACTTAGGCACACTACACCTAAGCACTCACTTCACCTCGGCCTATTACACTTAGGCACACTACACCTAAGCACTCACTTCACCTCGGCCTATTACACTTAGGCACACTACACCTAAGCACTCACTTCTCCTCGGCCTATTACACTTAGGCACACTACACCTAAGCACTCACTTCACCTCGGCCTATTACACTTGGCACACTACACCTAAGCACTCACTTCACCTCGGCCTATTACACTTGGGCACACTACACCTAAGCACTCACTTCACCTCGGCCTATTACACTTAGGCACACTACACCTAAGCACTCACTTCACCTCGGCCTATTACACTTAGGCACACTACACCTAAGCACTCACTTCACCTCGGCCTATTACACTTAGGCACACTACACCTAAGCACTCACTTCACCTCGGCCTATACTTCACAACACCTCGGTACACTCTTTTGGCACCTCGGTTCTCTACACTGCGTCACGCGAAGCTTCACTACACTTACTATTCAACGTACCTAAACCTCGGTACACTCACCTCGGCAGATGCACGCTATAACACAACGCATGCACTTCAGCAACTACGCTTAGGTATATATACACTCCACTTCGGCCACTTCACCTCGGTATACATACCCCACACCTCGGTAGCTACAAGTCGACACATTACCCTCTCACACACTTCCTTACCGCCGTCTCCTATACATCATCACTTACGCTCCGTCACCTATATTCAACACTTACGCTTTGGCACACATACGGCTCAAATGAACTATACCTAGACCACCACACTTCGCTCCAAATGGACTACACCTAGACCACTACACTTCGCTAACACCGGCGCAATACCTCACCTCAACACAGGTGCACCACCTCGACTGATACAAGTCTACACCTACGCTTAGTCTTAGACACACGTACCCTTCGTCACCTAAGCTTCATCACACACCTCGTCACTCCTACGCCCAACACCTACGCTTCAACCCCACTGATACGTCGACTTCCTTGGGCTTCATCACGTTTACATGGATCGACCATCTTAATCTCGGACAACTCAATCTCGGACATGACCGATATTAATCAATCTCGTCCCCTACCTACTATCTAGGATCGACATCTTAAGAATTCCACAAGGCTACGTCACCCACTCTAGCTCCCTGGGACTGAGAGTTTCTCAGCTCCCATTCCACTCCCTGGTCTCTCGTATGACCAAAACCACAACAACTCAACACAACTTCACTGAAGTGAACTAAAACACAACGTCAAACACATCAAACACACAAAACATACAAGGCAGCTCAGGAATCATTCCTAGAGTCTACTCACGCATAACACACATCATATACTCTATTATAGATGAAAGAGAGTGTAACACCCCGGAAATAATTTAATTAAATTATTTAATTGAATTATTGATTTTATTGGAAACGTGATTAAATTAATTAAAATGATGGGCGTGGTTCAGGAAGTGGAGCAGTATTGGGGTGATGTCGGCAACTTCGGGGTGGTGAAGAATGGCTCGAGGAGCCCAAGCCCAATAGCTAGGCGCTCACGAGACTCCTGAAGCTAAGGGGTTAGGGTTTGCACCTCACTCCTTGCATCGGAGAAAGAAAACAAAACTGAGAGAGTGAGAAGAGAGAGCTCGCTAGCTAGGAAGAAGAGGAAGGACTCAAGTTCGTTAGGTAAGAACTCTCAATCGTTCATTACCGTTTCTCTCTCCTTTTCCTAATGATGTAGCCTTAATCTCTAATTCCCGTGGTGTTGATGTTTTCATTGATCATAGAGGAGAAGATCGTTCGATTGAGTTCTTTGTAGTTTTGTGTACGTGTTCTCATTCATATTCCGGAGCGTTCATATTAAAGGTAAGGGGAGTATTTCAGTTTAACATAATTGAACATGTGATAGATTTTTGTGGGGTTCCTTAGGTGGTTTGATGAATCGTTAATGTTATCGTGTGATGGTATCAATTGGTGATTTTGATTGTTTTTGAGGTGATTGAGTATGTGATGATAAATCTTGATGATGTTGATGAATTTTGATGATGTTTGTAATGCATGATTGCTTTGTGTTCGGTTGTAAAGCATAAGGTTGCTGCTGTGTGTGTCTTAGAAATCGATTTCTTGCTTCCAAAATGTAGAGTAGAATCGATTTCTTGCTTTCCAAAATGTAGAGTAGAATCGATTTCTTGCTTTCCAAAATGTAGAGTAGAATCGATTTCTTGCTTTCCAAAATGTAGAGTAGAATCGATTTCTTGCTTTCCAAAATGTAGAGTAGAATCGATTTCTTGCTTCCAAAATGTAGAGTAGAATCGATTTCTTGCTTTCAAATTATAGAGTCAAGAATCGATTGCTTGCTTTCAAAATATGACTTAGAAATCGATTGCTTGCTTTCAAAATATGTCTTAGAAATCGATTGCTTGCTTTCAAAATATGTCTTAGAAATCGATTGCTTGCTTTCAAAATATGTCTTAGAAATCGATTGCTTGCTTTCAAAATATAAAGACCATAATCGATTATCTCTTTAAAATAAAAGCCATGAATCGAATGTCACCCAGTCGAAATTGAGCATGAAAATAGTTCTTCAATTAAAATTCTGGTTGCTGTTTTATGGCATAAAATGTTGCTATTTTCTTCAATTAAAACGCTGGTTGCTGTTTTATGAAAATTGTGATACTATGTTTATATAAGTGATTTACTGTGAAATGTTATACTACTAGTGTTCTAATTGACTATGGCTAAATTGTGGTTTACCACTAAGGTCGAAATTTCTTTCAACGGTGTATTTACAAGGGCATCATTGAGAGCCTTTGCAAAGGTGGCCAATGCTGTTTGCAAGTAGTATCGATTACAGAGTAATCCCATAGTCAATCAGTTCACTATTTTATAACACACTAAACCAAAAGATAACAGAAAAATATATATACCTTAAATGATGTGGTGTGTATGGTTTTGACGAGTTGCGGTAAATGTTCCTATGAGTATGATTAAGATGGTGTTGTAGTATGATTTGTGTAAAGGTGATGAGTTCACTCTACGAGTGATTATGATATTGTGATATGACTTGTGATGTTTTGTGAAGAATATACTCTATGAGTATAGTTTTAATAATCTTTGTTGTGTGTTTGTGATGAATTATACGAATACACTCCATGAGTGTTTTATGATGATGATGGTGAGTACTCCGGTGAGTATTTTGATGAAATGCACATGTGTATATAGAATCTCATGGCATGTGCATAAATGTGAAGAATAGGCTTGGCCTCTTGCGAAGAATAGGCTTGGCTTCCAAATGAAGAATAGGCTTGACCTCTTAATTGTGATGAATATGGTACCATCATGCATTATGCCCAGGTGGGGTTGCACTTGCATACATAATTATAAGCGTGAATTGTCTTTGTTTGTGATTGGAGTTTGTTGTTGTGTGACCATGAATTGGTGATGTTGATGATGCTATGTGATTGCTGCTCTCATTTCTCTATTATGTATCTGATTATGTTTTATTGAAATTCTCACCCTTTACTCGCTTGGAATGTTGCTCTATTGTGGCAGCGCCAGTGTCAGCGAGTGAAGGCCTAGGCGCCTTCTTGTTAGGTGTCGGGAAGTCTGTTTGTGTCGCTCTCTGATACCGTAGCACCTAGGGGGCGTATTTTTGGGATTTGATGTTATATTACTTAAATGTATGAGGTTTATCTGAGGATTATGAGACGTGTTGAGTGGACTAGTGAGTCAATATTTATTTCCGCTGTGATGAAATGATTTTGAAGTTTTAGCTTTATGATGTATGCGTTGTTGCACGAACTTAATGGTGCATACGACGAGTTTATTTTGATGAAGACGTAACATTTCTTTCTACTACTTAAATAATATTTTGAAAGCAGTGAAATACTCTGCTAATGACGTTGGAAATTAAGGGGTAGGAAGGGGTGTTACATTAGTGGTATCAGAGCAATTCGGTCTGTCCGGCCGGTGGTTGAGTCGTCAAGTTGAGTAACATTTGAGCTTTGTTACTCGTTTCTGATTTTTGTTTTCTGTTGCAGTACTAGAATGGCAGGACGGAACGATGCTGCACTTGCTGCTGCCTTGCAGGCTATTGCTGGGGTTGTGGGTAACATACCCAATGCTATTGGTGATGGAGCGTAGTGCGCCACGTTCGTTCGGCGTGAGAACCCTCCTACTTTTGAAGGCGGGTATAATCACGATGGTGCCCTTGAGTGGCTAAGCGAGATGGAGCGGATTTTCCGTGTCATGGATTGCACCGATGCTCAGAAGGTTCGCTTTGGCACACACATGTTGAAGAAAGAGGCTTATGATTGGTGGAAGGCAGCTAGTCGGGGTTGTGATCGCGATGAGGAGATCACTTGGGCGGTATTTGAGAGGGAGTTCAAGAGGAAATACTATCCTAAGATGTCCGCGGAAAGAAAGAGGTGGAGTTTTGAGACTTGAGCAAGGTAGCATGGTATGGCGAGTATCTTTGCAAAATTTACCGAATTGTCCAAGTTTTATCCACACTATGATGGAGAGGGGCTGAGTTCTCCAAATGCATCAAGTTTGAAAAGCGGGTTGCGTCTTGACATTAAGAGAGCCATAGGGTATCAATGCCAGATCCGTGTATTCCCATTGTTGGTTAATAGTGCGCTGAATTTTGAAGAGGACAATAATGCCTTCTCGAGTTATGAAGGAAAGGCAAAAGAATTTTTCGGTCGTGGAAGCCATATGAGGTGCCCGCTGCCGTAAGGGCAAAGGGAAGTTTGTTGGTAAATTTGTTGGTGGGTCTAAGCAAAGTGGGGAGATCTTTATGGCCAGTGTTACTTGTTACGTGTGGGGAAAACAGCCATAAGAGTCCGGATTGCCCAAACAAGGAAAAGAAGAGATGTTATAAGTGTGGGAAGGAGGGACACATGTCCTTCAACCGTGATAAGAAGGAGATGGTATGCTTCAATTGTGAAGAGAGTGGTCACGTCGATTGCAGATGTCCTAAACCCAAGAGAGAAAGTCGTATGGAAAGGTGTTACGCTCTAGTTGGGGTAGGCGTAGTGAACGAGATTCGAGAGTGCGTGCTATATCAATAATACTCCTCTTGTTGCTATTGTTGATCTTTGGTGCTACCCATAGTTTTATTCTTCTTGCATGTGTTGAGAACTTAAGCCTTGTTTTATCTCGATATGTTGAGGGAGATGGTTATCGATACTCCAAATAAGGGGTTCGGTGACTACCTCCGTTGTTTGTGCTAAATGCCACTGTATCTATGTATGGTAGAGAATTTTTAGTTGATCCGATCTGTTTGCGCCGAGTGGGATGGATGTCATTCAGGTATGGATGGTTAGTTGATAACCATGTTCATATCAATTGTCGTGAAAGGTCAAGTGAGTTTTGCTTCGCATGAAGAAAGTGCAGTTTGCTATCCGCGGTCGACTACAGGGTGATGAGAGAAGAGGTTCACTATTTTCTCTGTTGCATCGTTATCTGTTGAGAGCCAAGCGAAGATTGATGAATTGCCGATGGTGCGTGAGTTTTACGAGGTGTTCCACGATGAGATTCCCGATGTACCACCGGAGAGAGGTGGAGTTTACTATTGATGCGGTTCCTGGCACTAAGCTTTGTGTCTATGGCACCATATAGAATGTCTGCATCTGAGTTGTCGCGAAAATTGAAAAAGCAACTTGAAGATTTGTTAGAAAAGAAGTTTGTGAGGCCGAGTGTGTCACCTTGGGAGCCCCAGTGTTGCTAGTGAAAAGAAAGATGGTAGTATGAGGTTGTGTGTAGACTATCGGCGGTTAAATAAAGTTACAATCAAGAATAAGTACCCATTGCCGAGGATTGATGACTTGATGGATCAATTAGTGGGTGCTAAAGTATTTAGCAAGATTGACTTAAGGTGCGGTTATCACGGATCAAGGTCAAGGATGAAGATGTCCCAAGGCGGCATTCGGGACAAGATATGGGCACTCACGAGTATTCCGTTATGCCTTTCGGTGTGACTAATGCGCCGGGAGTATTCATGGGGTACATGAACCAAATTTTCCGTGAGTACTTGGACAAGTTTGTGGTGGTTTTCATTGATGACATTCTGATTTACTCTAAGACAGAAGAGGAGCATGCGGAACATCCGAGGTTGGTGTTAGAAATTACGAGGAGTCGAAAGTTATATGCCAAGTCATGTCGAGTGTGAGTTTTGGTTGAAAAGTCGATTTTCTCGGTCATGTGATTTCTAGTGAAGGGATTGCGGTGGATCCTTCCAAAGTTGATGCGATCTTTGCGGTTAGGGAGTCTCCAAAGTCGATTCTTGAAATAAGGAGTTTTGTAGGATTAGTGGCTATTATAGAAGATTCATTGAGGGGTTTTCGAAGTTGGCTCTGCCATTGACCCAATTAACTTGCAAGGGCAAAGCTTTTGTTTGGGATGATCGATGTGAAGAAAGTTTCAATGAGTGAAAAGAAGATTGACTACATCTCCGGTGTTGACCTTACCTAGTCCGGGTCGAGCCGTTTATAGTATCTTGTGGCGCTTCCAAGATGGGTTTGGGTGGCGTGCTTATGCGAGAATGGGAAGGTGGTCGCTTATGCGTCGAGGCAATTAAGGACTCATGAGAAGAATTACCCTACTCATGATCTAGAACTTGTTCTTTGTGGTATTTACATTGAAAATCTGGAGGCACTACTTGTATGGATCGAGATTTGAGGTGTTTAGTGACCACAAGAGTCTACGGATATCTGTTCGATCGAGAAAGAATTGAATATGAGGCAAATACGAGTGGTTGGAACTATTGAAAGATTATGATTTTGAATTGAGTTATCACCCGGGTAAAGCTAATGTGGTTGCAGATGCTTTGAGCCGGAAGACTTTGCATATGTCGGCATTGATGGCTAGAGAGCTTGAATTGATTGAGCAATTCAGGGACATGAGTTTAGTTTGTGAAGTCACACCTCGAGTGTCCGGTTGGGCATGTTGAAAATTGGCAATGATTTTATGACTAGTATCAGTGAAGCGCAGAAGTTAGACGTGAAATTGGTTGATTTGATGAGTGGGATTGGTCAGTCTGGGAATGAGGACTTTGAGATAGATGCGCAGAATGTGTTGAGATATCGAGGAGAATTTGTGTTCGAAGATGAAGAAATGAGGAAGAAGCGATCCTCGAGGAGGGCCCACAAGAGTAAGTTTGAGTATCCATCCGAGCAACAAAAATGTATCAAGATCTGAAAAGATTTTACGGTGGCACGGATTGAAGCGAGATGTGGCGCGATTCGTGTACTCGTGTTTGACTGTCGATCGAAGGTCGAGCACCGAGCTGCGGGAATGATGCAACCGTTGAATGTCCCAGAGTGGAAGTGGGATAGTATCTCTATGGATTTTGTGACTGGGTTACCCAATACGGTGAGAGGGCATGATTCGATTTGGGTAGTTGTGGATAGATTAACGAAGTCGGCTCATTTCATTCCTATCGGTATTAAGTATCCGGTGTCGAGATTGGCTGAAATCTACATTCAGGTGATTGTGAAGCTGCATGGTATTCCTTTGTGCATTGTGTCAGATAGAGACCCAAGGTTTACTTCGGAATTTTGGAGTAGGTTGCAGAAGGAGTTGGGTTCGAAATTGAGGTTGAGTTCAGCTTATCATCCTCAAACTAACGGGCAGACAGAGAGGACAATTCAATCATTGGAAGATCTGTTGAGGTCGTGTGTTCTAGAGCAGGGAGGTGCGTGGGATACTCATCTTCCCTTGATCGAGTTTACATACAACAATAGTTATCACTCCAGTATCGGGATGGCACCGTTTGAGGCATTGTATGGTCGGCGGTGTAGGACTCCGGTATGTTGAGTGCGAGGCGGGGAAAGTTTAGTGCTTGGACTGGTGGTTAGAGAAACCAGAGAAAGTGAAGATGATCAGAGAGAAAATGAAAGCGTCTCGAGTAGACGGAAGAGCTATCATGATAAGAGAAGGAAGGATTTAGAGTTTGAGGCGGGTGACCACGTGTTCTTGAGGTCACACCTATGGTAGTGTCGGGCGTCTTGGCCCGAAATCAAAGAAGTTGACTCCTCGCTTCATTGGACCGTGTCGGATTACGGAAAGAGTTGGAAGTGTTGCCTATCGGGTGGCCTTGCCACTAATCTTTCGAACTTGCACGGCGTGTTCCGTGTGTCGCGACTTGAAATATATTGCGAACTGTCCCATGTGATTGATAGGATGATGTAGAGTGCGGGATAATCTCACCGTGGAGACCGTGCTCGCATTTAATCGAGGATTGGGAAGTGAAGACCGCCGAGGTAAAAAGATTAATTTGGTGAAGGTTGTTTGGCTCGAGCAACCGGAGAAAACGACTTGGGAGGCTGGAGGATAGGATGCAGAGTCGTATCCGGAGTTATTTGAACGGTATGTTTTCGAGGACGAAAAAATCTTAAGTGGGGAGAGTTGTAACACCGGAAATAATTTAATTAAATTATTTAATTGAATTATTGATTTTATTGGAAACGTGATTAAATTAATTAAAATGATGGGCGTGGTTCGGGAAGTGGAGCAGTATTGGGGGTGATGTCGGCAACTCGGGGTGGTGAAGAATGGCCCAGGGAGCCCAAGCCCAATAGCTAGGCGCTCCCGAGACTCCTGAAGCTAAGGGGGTTAGGGTTGGCACCTCACTCCTTGCATCGAGAGAAAGAAAACAAAACTGAGAGAGTGAGAAGAGAGAGAGCTCGGCCATTAGGAAGAAGAGGAAGGACTCAAGTTCGTTAGGTAAGAACTCTCAATCGTTCATTACCGTTCTCTCTCCTTTTTCCTATGATGTAGCCTTAATCTCTAATTCCCGTGGTGTTGATGTTTTCATTGATCATAGAGGAGAAGATCGTTCGATTGAGTTGCTGTAGTTTTGTGTACGTGTTCTCATTCATATTCCGGAGCGTTCATATTAAAGGTAAGGGAGTATTTCATTTAACATAATTGAACATGTGATAGATTTTGTGTGGGTTCCTTAGGTGGTTTGATGAATCGTTAATGTTATCGTGTGATGGTATCAATTGGTGATTTTGATTGTTTTTGAGGTGATTGAGTATGTGATGATAAATCTTGATGATGTTGATGAATTTTGATGATGTTTGTAATGCATGATTGCTTTGTGTTCGGTTGTAAAGCATAAGGTTGCTGCTGTGTGTGTCTTAGAAATCGATTTCTTGCTTCCAAAATGTAGAGTAGAATCGATTTCTTGCTTTCCAAAATGTAGAGTAGAATCGATTTCTTGCTTTCCAAAATGTAGAGTAGAATCGATTTCTTGCTTTCCAAAATGTAGAGTAGAATCGATTTCTTGCTTTCCAAAATGTAGAGTAGAATCGATTTCTTGCTTCCAAAATGTAGAGTAGAATCGATTGCTTGCTTTCAAAATATGTCTTAGAAATCGATTGCTTGCTTTCAAAATATAAAGACCATAATCGATTATCTCTTTAAAATAAAAGCCATGAATCGAATGTCACCCAGTCGAAATTGAGCATGAAAATAGTTCTTCAATTAAAATTCTGGTTGCTGTTTTATGGCATAAAATGTTGTTGTTTTCTTCAATTAAAACGTTGGTTGCTGTTTTATGAAAATTGTGATACTATGTTTATATAAGTGATTTACTGTGAAATGTTATACTACTAGTGTTCTAATTGACTATGGCTAAATTGTGGTTTACCACTAAGGTCGAAATTTCTTTCAACGGGTGTATTTACAAGGGCATCATCGAGAGCCTTGCAAAGGTGGCCAATGCACATTGCAAGTAGTATCGATTACTGAGTAATCCCATAGTCAATCAGTTCACTATTTTATAACACACTAAACCAAAAGATAACCGAAAAATATATATACCTTAAATGATGTGGTGTGTATGGTTTTGACGAGTTGCGGTAAATGTTCCCTATGAGTATGATTAAGATGGTGTTGTAGTATGATTTGTGTAAAAGGTGATGAGTTCACTCTACGAGTGATTATGATATTGTGATATGACTTGTGATGTTTTGTGAAGAATATACTCTATGAGTATAGTTTTAATAATGCTGTTGTGTGTTTGTGATGAATTGCGACGAATACACTCCATGAGTGTTTTATGATGATGATGGTGAGTACTCCAGGTGAGTATTTTGATGAAATGCACATGTGTATATAGAATCTCATGGCATGTGCATAAATGTGAAGAATAGGCTTCGGCCTCTTGCGAAGAATAGGCTTCGGCCTCCAGCGAAGAATAGGCTTCGGCCTCTTAATTGTGATGAATATGGTACCATCATGCATTATGCCCTGGTGGGGGTTGCACTTGCATACATAATTATAACTGTGAATTGTGCTGTTTGTGATTGGAGCTGTTGTTGTGTGACCATGAATTGGTGATGTTGATGATGCTATGTGATTGCCTGCTCTCATTTCTCTATTATGTATCTGATTATGTTTTATTGAAATTCTCACCCTTTCTGCTTGGAATGTTGCTCTATTGTGGCAACGCCGCAGTGTCAGCGAGTGAAGGCCTAGCTGCCTTCTTGTTAGCTGTCGGGAAGTCTGTTTGTGTCGCTCTCTGATACCGTAGCACCTAGGGGGCGTATTTTTGGGATTTGATGTTATATTACTTAACTGTATGAGGTTTATCTGAGGATTATGAGACGTGTTGAGTGGACTAGTGAGTCAATATTTATTTCCGCTGTGATGAAATGATTTTGAAGTTTTAGCTTTATGATGTATGCGTTGTTGCACGAACTTAATGGTGCATACGACGAGTTTATTTTGATGAAGACGTAACATTTCTTTCTACTACTTAAATAATATTTTGAAAGCAGTGAAATACTCTGATAATGACGTTGGAAATTAAGGGGTAGGAAGGGGTGTTACAGAGAGCCCCCTAACCTTAAAAGATTGAAGAAGTAGCACTCTCTCCACCAAGCCTTCCCGATCCACCAAGAATCACCAACCATCACCAACAATCCAGCTCCTCCTCCTTGGTATTGAGCTCTTCCTCGCCAGATTCCTCTTCCCCTCTCTAGAAACTATCTCACCTACCACTCTCTCCCTCTTACTTTCCCTTTGCCTTTTTCTTAGATTTTGGTTGGAATGCATGTCTCCCCTTCGACAACATCCCTTTAAGACATGCAAATGGGCTTAATTCATGGATCATGGGCCTAACTCTCATGGGCCTCTAAGCACACTCCCTCCATTACTTGCACTACTCCCTCTTTTAATTAAATTACCACTCCCTTTTTACTAACCACCACTCCTCATTTAAATCAAATACCTCCTAAATACCATAAACTCCAATTAATCCATTGACTTAACCAAATGTTGTAAGCCTTAAAGAACCCAACTAATAAATAATTGAATTACATTTGGGGCGTTACATCCTACAAAAGATGGGGGAACCTAGGCTCTAAGGCAACTCAAAAGGGATCCTCCCATGTAGTTCTAAACACTTCCTCACAATGGCTACCAGAGCTAAATCTCTCTCATGATAACACCAACAACGATGGAATGCCATCTGGTGTGAGGTACCATAAAAGAGCATACTCTAGCCGAAACTTTCGTGAGAGTCAGAAGGACAACACTCCAATTGCCAGTAACTACTCTTTTCCACTCTCCTAGCTGTTGTCAGACCTTGGGTTTTAGGCCCCTCTCAAAGCACATAATCGTAAGGGTGTGAGTGTGTGTGGCAAGGACATACCACTTACAGCTACCCAACACATATCACCCCACCTGTAAATGAAAGCCCGGAACAGTCCAGACAAAAAGCTAGCAATAACATGTTGTCTACCCTAGGGTTTAATATCAAATAAGCTAGCCTAGGGTTTCAACAACAATCAAGTGCATTGCTTACCTCAAGAAAGGGAGCCAAGAAGAGGGGATCATGATAGAATTGGGGAGAAATGCATGAGCTTACCTTGAAGAAAGGGAGCAAAGAAGAAGGGAACATAACAAGATGGGGGGAAATGATGCATGAGCTTACCTTGAAGAAAGGGAGCAAAGAAGAAGGGAACATGATTGGGATTGGGGAAATGCATGAGGGTACTAAGCACATAAGCAAAGAGGAGGAAGGAAAAACAAACATGGAAGAAGAGAAACAAATGCACATGCATACAACATGATAAGAAAGAAGAGGAAACGAAAGGGATAAAGCAAACAAGGTATCCAAATCAAATCGATAGCACATTAAACCACACATTTAATTAGTTAGGCTTGACCCACTTACAAAAGGAAAAGTCCCCAGTGTAACACCCTAAATGATTTAATTAAGCAATTGATTAAATTATTTAAATGTGTTACACTGTTTTAAATTATAATAGAATATAAAATAGTGTTTATAATTCAGTAATTTATTTTAATTGAAGGGGATGGTGGAAGAAATGGAGAAGGGGTGTAAAAAGGTCCCAAGTGCGTTTGGCCCAATGTATATATAGCCAAATTAGGCATTTGCTCTCATTTGTGTAAGAAAGAAAAGAAAACGAAAAGAAAGGAGAGGAGAGAGAAGAGTCGCACTTGCGCAAAACCCTAGGAGAAGAGGAGGAGAAGAAGAATTCGTGACTTTAAGGCTTGAATTGTTGCAGTGGTTTTGTTCGTGACTCCATAAAGGTCCTTCTCTACGGTTAATTTGAGGTAAGGGGAGTCTCACTCTATAATAGAGGAGATAATTCGCTTTATGTAGGTCATAGGTTTGATTTTTGGGTGAATTGATGATTGTTTTAGTGAATTTGAGAAAATTGCATGATAGAATTCGAATTAGGGTTTAAAATTGGGTGTTTTGTGTTCTTGATGAGTTTTGATGCATGATTGAGTGATATAACGTGAAATTGAACGTGTTAATATTGTTATCCAGTGTATTTGAGTAGTATATGATGATTGGAATTGAAAGGGTTTGTGAATTGGGGGTTTTTGGGTCATGGGGCGCCAAGGTGCTAGGGATTTGGCGCCACATGCCTTTATGAAAGAGAAGTTTTGGTGTTGTGTTCTTTGTCAGCAGCGCCAATTTCCTAGAGAAATGGCGCTGTGTCACTATGAGCGATGGATCGGGTGAGTGTGTTCTTTGTGCAGGCGCCAAGTTCTTTGTAATCTGGCGCCCGATGCCTTGCTTTGAGTCTTTGTGAGGGTGTGTTTGCTGTCTGGGCGCCAGAATGTGGGTATTTTGGGGCCCGGGGAGTGAAACTTGTATTTTTGAACATATTTTACCGTGCCAATTTTTGTATTCACCTGCCCAAATTCATTTTTAAGTGTTTTGGCTCGAGTGGTTTTCTGGTTGCAGGTGTTATTTTGAAAATGTCCCGGTGGGGCTCGCTTTGTGTGTGTAAATGGGGTGGGTGAGGAAACTCACATTTACGAACATATTTTCTTGTGCCAAATTTTGTATTCACCTGCCCAAATTCATTTTAAAGTGTTTTGGCTCGAGTGGTTTCCTGAGTACAGGTCTTATTTTAAAAATGTCTCGGTGAGGGTGCTTTGGTGTGTGTAAATGGGGTGGTTTGGGTGAAACTTACTTTTCTAGGCATATTTCAACTGTGCCAAATTTTGTATTTACCGCCCAAAACATTTTTAAACATTTTTGGCTCGGGTGGTTTTTGGTTTGAAAGTGTTGGGTGTCTTGGAGTCGGTGGGGCGCCAAATCCAGTCTTGCCAGGCGCCTAGTCTGCTTTGCAGTGTGCGAGATTGTGTGCAGGCGTATGCGAGTTTGTGTCTAGGTGCATGTTGCCCGGGCGCAGTTGCTAGAAAAGTGGCGCCCGATGGGTGTGTTGCCACGGCGCCAAATCTTTGAGTTCTGGCGCCTAGTCTTTGTGTTGCACGGCGGGCGCTGAATGTGGGGAAAATGGCGCCTAGTCTTTGCCAAGTGCCTAAGAGGGGTGTTTGTTTTGGTCCCTAGGTGACAGTTTGGTCCCTAGATGATGGTTTTGGTCCTAAATGGTGGTTTAGGTCCCTGAGTGAGGTTGAGTACTCTAGAGGAGATTAGTCCGTGGGACTTAATGGTGTTGAGAGTGTATAATGAGGTGATTGAGCATGCCATGGGGGCATGGGCCGGAGGGCCAAGCCATGAGGGCTATAAAATGAGATTAACTACTGAGGTAAGAGTTAATGTGTGTATTGAGCGGTTTGAGATTGTGTTTGTGTTGTACATGGAGTCTCATGCATACATTTGGCTGCGGTCGTAGAGTTTATAAAAAGAATTGTGAAGCCTGAGGGCGGCCGGAGGGCGGAAATAAACTGCATCTCAAAGTAATACTCAGCAATCTCAAAACAAATACATATAAGGCTCAACATGGAGCAAAACAAGCAACAACAGTCTAAACCCCAACCCCTAGGTGCTACGTATCAGAGCAGACAGACTCGGGGAGTAGTGAAGGTAGAAAGCCCTCACTCCTGACTACCTGTGGTAAATAACTATATAATAAAAGTGATAATAAGCAATATATAATCATAGTTTACAGTATACTCAAACACACCAGCCATCAATCAACATTATTCATGCACTAATGGGAATGTATGCAATGTCGATATGCATGTGGTACCATTTGCCCACCTAAGATTCTCATCAATGATGGAGTCCTCATGACTCGCCCCCCGGCCGCCTCGGGCTTCACAATCATTTTATAAGGCCCCGGCCGCCCTCAGGCTTCACAAATCATTTTATAAACTCTACGACCGCAGCCAATGTATGCATGAGACTCCATGTACATCACAAACACCATTTCAAAACAGCTCAATACACCCATTAATTCTTACCTCAGTGTTAATCCCATTTTATAGCCCTCCCGGCTTGGCCTCCACCCCATGCCCCCATGGCATGCTCAATCACCTCATTAGAAACTCTCAACACCATTAAGTCCCACCGGACTATTCTCCTCTAGAGTGCTCAACCTCACCCGGGGGACCTAAACCACCACTTAGGACCAAAACAATCATCTAGGGACCAAATCGTCACCTAGGGACCAAAATAAAGACACCCTCTTAGGCACTTGGCAAAGACTAGGCGCCATTTTCCCCACATTCGCGCGCCCGGTGCAACACAAAGACTAGGCACCGAGAAACTCGGCATTTTGGCGCCCCTGGCAACACACCCACTGGCGCCACTTTCCTAGTCTGGCGCCCCACAGGCAACACAGACCTAGACACAAACTCGCACCACGCTTTGAGACACAAACTAAGACACACAGCGGCCACGGTTTGGCGCCCCCTGACCCAGCTCACCCAACACTTTCAAACCAAAAACCACCCGAGCCAAAATGTTTAAAAATGAATTTGGGCGAGTAAATACAAAATTTGGCACAGATGAAATATGCCTAGAAAAGTAAGTTTCACTCCCGGGCCCCAAAACACACCCAAAACAAGCCTCACCGACATTTTCAAAACAACACCTGCAACTGTGAAAAAACCACTCGAGCCAAAACACTTAAAATTGAAAGTTGGCGGTGAATACAAAATTTGTACGAGGAAATATGTTTAGAAATACAAGTTTCACTCCCGAGAGCCCCAAAACACACACAAAACAAGCCCCACCGGTTTTTTTCAAAATAGCACCTGCAACTGAGAAAACCACTCGAGCCAAAACACTTAAAATTGAAAGTTGGCGGTGAATACAAAATTTGGCACGAGAAAATGTGCCCGAGAATGCAAGTTTCACTCCCGGGCCCCAAAATACCCACATTCTCGCGCCAGACAAAGAACTCACTCACCCGACATCGCTACGGTGACACGAGCGCCATTCTCGCACCACTGGGCGGCATTTGGCGCCCACATCCGGCACACCCGCACCCAACACACAAGCGATTGCCGCGGGCGCCATTTTCCCAAACTTGGCGCCTGGCGAAACACACTGCATTGAATACATTCCGGCAGACATGAACGATTGCACGGGCGCCATTTTCCCAAAGAATGTGGCGCCCGGCAAAGAGTATTCTGCACAAACTCTCAATTCAGCCTGTGAACAGTACACAGGGCGCCAGAATCCTAGCATCTTGGCGCCCCCTACCCCAAAATTCCAATTTTCCCAAAATCTTCCAAATCAATTCACTTCAATAACTCTTCTAACACTCCTAATATCGAATCAAACAACCAATTGCATGCTCAAATCATCAATCACATCAAAATCACGAAATCATACATGGTAAAACCCTAACTCACGCCTAAATCAATTTTTACCAACAAATTCATCAAATTCAAGGAATCAATCATCATGCAATCATCAATTAACATCAAAACAGCCCCTATGATACATATAATACCCATTATCTCCTCTATTATAGAGTGAGACTCCCCTTACCTCGAATTAAACCGTAGAAAACCTTCTTTCTTTGAGACACCACCAAAACCACAAAGAACAAGAGCTCCTTCCTTCCCTTCTTGCTTGGTGCGATCAACTCTTCCTTCTTCTCTCCCTCTTAGCGCCGTTTCTCTTCTCTCTCTTTCTCTCTCTTTCTTTCGTTTCTTTCTTTCTTTGGTGAATGGTGCGACTTGCACCAACCCTAGGACCTAAGTCATTGGGCTTGGGCTCCTTGTAACACCCCATTTCTACCCGGCAATTTAAATCAAAAATCAGAGTATACAAAAATCTTTTCTGGTCATCTTTTAGTTTAGTGTGTTATAAAATAGTACACTTTGGTGACTATGGGATTACTCGGTAATCGATACTACTTGCAACAAAGCTTTGGCCACCTTTGCAAGGCTCTCGATGATGCCCTTGTAAATACACCAAATAAAGAAAATCTAGCCTTAGTGGCGAACCACAGTTTAGCCATAGTCATTCAGCACACTAATAGTATAACATAATTTAATAATCAACGAAATGGAGCGTCACAGCTGTAACACCCCTTTATATTTAAAGCTAATTCAATTAATTAAAATCAGAGTTTTTCAAAAACTTTCCACGCACCTCGAAGAGGGTGGTACATTTCAAATAAAACATCATCAAGACATAATCAAAATCCAAACGCATCAACGCCAGTATTATGCATAACATAGTCGAGTGGTTACAATCCTCAAAATAACTTTGTTTAGCGTTTACATTAATCCATCAGAGTAGTTTGCGGCCTGACAAATGAAATAAAATTGAGTTCACATACTCAATACATAGGTTCAAAATAAGTTTAATACATAACCATAAATAATACTAAGACCCAACCCCGGTGTTACTATCAGAGCTGACTCAATAAAGCCCCAGAGGCACAAAGACTCTCACTCGGAATCACTGCTTTGTCGCCACGAGAGCGAGCAACAAGAAATGCTAGGGTGAGTCTCTTTACATAATTTATAACAAGTAAGATAAGCATTATAATTAAGAAGCATCAACAAGATTTCTATGAATGTATGAATGTGACATGTATGCAATATGCATGTGGATCCATACTCACCACCAAACCCCCGAGCAACACACCACCAATTTTGGCCGAAGCCACATCACCATCCTCACCTTCGCGTAATGCATATGATTTATGTGACACTATGACATATGCATCATCACAGTCCATAAAAAAATATATATATTAAATTACCTTTGTGACCGAAACCCACGTCATTTATTAACTCACCACCATTGTCAATCATTGACCATCACCATCTCAATTATTAAATCACCACCACCTCAATTACTAATCACCACCACCTCAATTATAAATCATCACCTCATCATTTATTAATCATCCTCCATCACTTATTAATTTAAATCACACCTAAGGACCTTTTCTTCACTTAGGGACCATTTTGACACACCAAAATAAATTTAGGAACTTAAGAATTCAACAGCACAAGGTTTTGGAAGATCCCCACTGGAGGCGCGCACACTGGCGCGCAGAAGAGAGGCGCGCAAGATGGCGCGCGGATAGGACGCTCTAACTCTCAAAGTTTCTGTCCTTCAGTGAGAGGTGTGCGCGCGAGGTTACGCGCAGGGACGCGCGCGCAAGATGGCGCGCAGTCCTGATCAATCCTTGGCCTTCTTGCGCGTAAGTTTGCGCGCGCGCAAGATGGCGCGCGCGCAAAGACACCATTTCGGACACACGAGCGCCAAGTTGCCCAAAGAATCCGGCGCCCCTTCCCCGTCACACACACACACACACACAGCTTTGAAGAACTGTGCGCGCCAAAATGCTAGGCATTTGGCGCCCCCCCCCTTCCAACCCATACCCAACACACTTCAAAACCTAATTCCTCCCAACCAAATTATTTCTCACATAACCACACCAACATAGCCTTTGAATTATTAATACTAACCATCACATTTACATGCTCATACTCATATAATCCAATCATCAAACATATAATATGCATTAATTACAACTCATGTTTTCCATAGCAACAATCAACATGTCATAACCAAAACAAACATTTCAAACATAAATCAACATGTAAGTAACACAAGTTCACACAACACATCATTCCTAGAATTATTCCTACTACAACACACATCCTACAAGTTATCAAAAATGTAATGGAGATTCCCTAACCTTGGGTGAGCTAAAGCTTCAATCAACCACCAAGAAAACAACCAAATGAGGCCTCCAAAATCGATTTCCAAATTTCCCAACGAAAATAACCTTGCTTGGTGACAAATGGAAATTCAAAATAATGAGAATGGGTCTATGGGACTCATGGAAATGGGACATGCAAAGGTAATGGGGGTGATTAGAACCAAGGTTTTCACTTACCAACACAAAACTTGAGAAAAGTTTCCTCCTTTCTCCTCCTCAATCTTTGGCGTGAGCTTCTCCTTCTTGGGTAGCCATGGAAATTCAAAAATGGAAGGAATAAGCTTAAGGGACTTAAAGGAATGGAACAAGGAAGAGAAATGGTGAAGATTGAGAACAAGAATGTGACTTACCACCAAGAATCAAAGCCAAGCTTCCACCTTCTCCTCCTCTCCTCTTGGCCAGCGACTCTCTCCTCTCCTCTCTTCTATTCTATTTTTTTCTTCTTTCTTCAAAATGAGGGTTTGGTCACTCCATCTTAGGACCCTACCCTTATGACTACTATTGGGCCTAAATAATGGCCCTTGGGCCTTATTCTCCACCCCCACTTATTAATTCCTCCCACCTCCTGTAAATAAAATAAATCCAACTTAGTACTTATTTAAAATAAATTAGACCCCTCTTAGTTAAAATAAACCCAACTTAATGAAATAATTTAATTAAGTGTTGCAAGCCTTAAATAACTTAATTAATTAAATAATTAAATTATTTTGGGCGTTACAACTCTCCCCCACTTAAGAATTTCGTCCTCGAAATTACAGAATCGAACAACTCGGATAAGCCTCCTTCATCTTGCTTTCCAACTCCCAAGTCGTGCTTTCCCCCACAGCTCCTAGCCAAACTACCTTCACCAAATTGATCTCTTTGCCTCTTAAGACCTTCACCTCACGATCCTCAATTCTAACCGGCATTGTCTCCACCGTAAGGTTCTCCCTCACCTCTACATCATCCATCTGCACTACATGAGATGGGTCTGGCACATACTTCCGCAACTGAGACACGTGGAATACATCATGTAGATTAGCAAGGTTAGGTGGCAAGGCCACCCGATAAGCAACTTTCCCAACTCTCTCTGAAATCTGATATGGTCCAATAAAACGTGGGGTTAACTTCTTAGACTTCAACGCACGACCTACACCTGTCGTCGGAGTAACTCTTAGAAATACATGATCACCCGCCTGAAATTCTAGATCCTTCCTTCTCTTATCATGGTAACTCTTCTGTCTACTCTGTGAAGCCTTCATCTTCTCTCTAATCATCTTCACTTTCTCTGTGGTCTCACGCACCAACTCAGGACCTAGCACCGCACTCTCTCCAGTTTCGTGCCAACACAATGGAGTCCTACACCTTCTCCCGTACAATGCCTCGAAAGGCGCCATTCCGATACTCGAATGAAAACTGTTATTGTAAGTGAATTCAATCAGTGGCAAATGTGAATCCCATGAACCCCCCTGCTCGAGAACACATGCTCTTAACAAATCCTCTAGTGATTGAATTGTCCTCTCGATGCGCCCATCCATGCTGGGGTGATATCTTTGAACTCAACCTCAATTTGGAACCCAAAGCCTCTTGCAAACTTCTCCAAAACTCGGAAGTGAACCTTGGATCCCTATCAGACACAATACTCAGAGGTACACCATGCAGCTTCACAATTGTCTTGACATAGATATCTGCTAACCTCGGAACTGGATAAGTAATATTAATCGGTAGAAAGTGTGCAGATTTAGTCAACCTATCAACAACCACCCATATGGTATCAAACCCCCTCGCTGTAGTCGGCAAACCAGTCACAAAATCCATGGAGATACTATCCCACTTCCATTCAGGAACATCTAATGGTTGCATCAACCCCGCCGGCTTTTGATGTTCTACCTTAGATTTCTGACATGTCAGGCAGGCATACACAAACTGAGCCACATCACGCTTCATACCAGGCCACCAAAAGAGCTTCTTCAAATCTTGATACATTTTCGTAGCTCCCGGGTGAATACTCAACTTACTACGATGACCCTCTTCTAGAATTGCCTTTTTAATTTCATCATCACTAGGAACACAAATCCTCCCACGGTACCTTAACACATCATGCTCATCTATCACATAATCTCCACTCACGAGAGTGGTCAATCCCAACCGCAATCTCAACCAGCTTTAATATCCTTCTTTTGAGCTTCCCGAATAACATTCAAGAAGTCATTGTGAATCCTCAACACACCCAAACTCACACTCTTAGGTGTCACCTCAGACTAGACTCAAATCTCTGAACTGCTCAATCAATTCAAGCTCCTTCACCATCATTGCGAAAAACATGCAAAGATTTCCTACTCAAGCGTCACCACCACATTAGCTTTCCCTGATGATAGTTCAAACTAAAGTCGTAGTCTTTCAAAGAATTCCAACCATCTCCTTTGTCTCATATTTAATTCCTTCTGGTCAAACAGATACTGCAATCCCTTATGATCACTGAATACCTCAAACCTAGAACCATACAAATAATGTCTCCAAATCTTCAAGGCGAAAACAATTGCTGCAAGCTCTAGATCATGTGTAGGATAATTCTTCTCATGAATTCTCAACTGTCTTGAGGCATAGGCCACAACCTTACCATTCTGCATTAAAACACCTCCTAGCCCCATTTTAGATGCATCGCAATATACTACAAAAGGCTCTCCGGACTTAGGCAATGTCAAAACAGGTGAAGTTGTCAATCTCCTCTTCAATTCTTGAAAACTTTCTTCACATTTGGAATCCCACACAAACGCCCTTCCTTTACAAGTTAGCTGAGTTAGCGGAAGTGCTAACTTAGAAAACCCCTCAATAAATCTTCTATAATAACCTGCTAGTCCAAGGAAACTTCTAATCTCAGTAACTGACTTAGGAGCCTCCCACTGCATCACCGCATCAACTTTGGATGGATCTACCGCAATCCCATCACCAGAAATAATATGACCTAGAAAGCTCACTTCCTTCAACCAAAAGTCACACTTTGACAGTTTAGCATACAATTTCTTTTCTTTCAACACTTCTAGCACTAACTTCAGATGCTCTGCATGATCCTCTTCGGACTTGGAATACACCAAAATATCATCTATGAAAACCACCACAAATCGATCCAAGTAGTTATGGAATATACGGTTCATGTACTCCATGAATACCCCTGGTGCATTAGTGACACCAAACGGCATCACGAATACTCATAATGCCCATATCTCGTCCTGAATCTTTCGCTTTTGAATATCCTCATCTTTCACTTTAATCTGATGATAGCCCGATCTCAAATCAATTTTGCTAAACCACTTAGCACCAACTAGCTGATCCATCAAATCGTCAATTCTCGGAAGTGGATACTTGTTCTTGATTGTTACTTTGTTCAAATTGCCTATAATCAATGCAAAGTCGCATACTTCCATCTTTCTTCTTCACCAAAAGTACTGGCGCTCCCCAGGGTGACACACTAGGTCTTATGAATTTCTTCTCAAGTAAGTCCTCCAACTGACTCTTCAATTCAGACAATTCGGATGCAGACATCCTATATGGAGCCATGGACACGGGTCTAGTGCCAGGCACAAGATCAATACTAAACTCAACTTCTCTTTCAGGTGGCACATCTGGGATTTCATCCGGAAACACTTCAGCAAATTCACGAACTACGGGCAGCTCTTCAATCTTGGCTTGACCCTCAACTGATAAAGACGCCGTCAAGGTAAACAACTTGGCTTCCCCCTTCATGGCCTTATGCAATCGACGAGAATGCAACATAATGATTCTTCCTCCTGTGAATTAGGAAAACTCACGGATCTACTAGCACAATTGATATGCACATGGTTATCAACTAACCAGTCCATACCAAGGATGACGTCCAAACCTCCTAATGGCAAACAAATGAGATCAACAAGAAACTCTCTGCCGAAAGCCGACAGAGGACATCTAGCACACATCGTGGAAGTAGTTCATCGAACCTTTGGTCGGGTATCAATAACCATGTCCCTTCTCATAGTAGACATAACAAGACCCGCTTTTTCAAAGACATAAAGCGTGAATGAATGAATGTGTTGCACCAGTATCAACAATAGCTATTAAAGGAGTACCATTAATGAAACATGTACCTCTAATATCGTTGTCCCCCTCGGATCCCGCCAAAGCAAATACCTTCCCTTTACCCGCTTCTTTCTTGGGTTTAGGACATTTTGCACTAACATGCCCCGCTTCACGGCAGTTGAAACAGACAACCTCCTTCTCTTTACATTCAGTAGACTTGTGGCCCCTCTGACCACACTTGTAGCAACGGACCTCATTGCACTCACTACTCTTATGGCCTTTCAGACCACACTTGAAACAACGAGCCTCAGTGCACTCAGTACTCTTATGGCCAGGTTTCTTGCAAGTAAAACATACAATACCAGCAGCTCCCCCTCCCCCACTAGAACTCTTACCCCCACCAGCCTTCCATTTCCCTTTGCCTCCACTCACATCATATGGTTTCCCTCGGAATTGAGCATTCTTTTTCTCTCTTACCATCTTGTAGGCCACAAAGATCTCTGTCTTCTTCATAAATTCTGCACTTGTCCACTAGCTTGGCAAAGTCTCGAATCTCCTGGTATCCAATGGCCTTCTTAATGTCGGGATGTAGCCCATTTTCAAACTTCACACACTTGGAGAATTCAGAATTGCAATCATTTTCATAATAGGGACAAAACTTGACTAGCTCTTCAAATTTGGTGCATACTCACCACTCGATTTGTTGCCTTGCTTGATTCAAGAAATTCCACCTCCTTTTAGCCCTCACGTCCTCCGGATAATACTTTCTAGTGAACTCTTCCTTGAAAACTTCCCAAGTGATTTCCTCCTCCGCAGCCTTCTAGTCTTTGTTTCTTTCTCAACCACCAATCATCCGCCTCTTCCTTCAAAAAGATGTGGGTCCCAAACCTCACTTTCGTGTTTAGGAGTGCATGCCATCACACGGAAAATACGCTCAATCTCCCTTAGCCAAGTCGAGCTCCGTCAGGGTCATACCTACCCTTGAAGGTAGGCGGGTTCTCTCGCCCGAAAAGTGGCTAGCTTACGGTCCTCGCGTCTTCTCTACCGCTCCTCTGCTCCCCATAGCTTTGTGCTATGGCTTGCGAGAAACCTCTGCTAGAGCGAAGATCAATCCTTCTCGGCCATTCTCAACCTAACAACTGCAGCATTAACATTCGTTAAGAAACAATTAACACTACCTAGTTGTCATAGGCACTATGACAGACACACTTGGCCGGACAGACCGAACTGCTCTGATACCACTAATGTAACACCCCATTTCTACCCGGCAATTTAAATCAAAAATCGAGTATACAAAAATCTTTTATGGTCATCTTTTAGTTTAGTGTGTTATAAAATAGTACACTTTGGTGACTATGGGATTACTCGGTAATCGATACTACTTGCAACAAAGCTTTGGCCACCTTTGCAAGGCTCTCGATGCCCTTGTAAATACACCAAATAAAAGAAAATCTAGCCTTAGTGGCGAACCACGCTTTAGCCATAGTCATTCAAAGACACTAATAGTATAACATAATTTAATAATCAACGAAATGGAGCGTCACAGCTGTAACACCCCCTTATATTTAAAGCTAATTCAATTAATTAAAATCAGAGTTTTTCAAAAACTTTCCACGCACCTCGAAGAGGGTGGTACATTTCAAATAAAACATCATCAAGACATAATCAAAATCCAAACGCATCAACGCGTATTATGCATAACATAGTCGAGTGGTTACAATCCTCAAAATAACCTGTTTAGCGTTTACATTAATCCATCGAAGTAGTTTTGCGAAGACAAAGAAAATAAAATTGAGTTCACATACTCAATACATAGGTTCAAAATAAGTTTAATACATAACCATAAATAATACTAAGACCCAACCCCGGTGTTACTATCAGAGCTGACTCAATAAAGCCCCAGAGGCACAGCACCCTCACTCGGAATCACCTGTTTGTCGCCACGAGAGCAGGCAACAAGAAATGCTAGGGTGAGTCTCTTTACATAATTTATAACAAGTAAGATAAGCATTATAATTAGGAAGCATCAACAAGATTTCTATGAATGTATGAATGTGACATGTATGCAATATGCATGTGGATCCATACTCACCACCAAACCCCGTCGGGCAACACACCACCAATTTTGGCCGAAGCCACATCACCATCCTCACCTTCGCGTAATGCATATGATTTATGTGACACTATGACATATGCATCATCACAGTCCATAAAAAAATATATATATTAAATTACCTTTGTGACCGAAACCCACGTCATTTATTAACTCACCACCATTGTCAATCATTGACCATCACCATCTCAATTATTAAATCACCACCACCTCAATTACTAATCACCACCACCTCAATTATAAATCATCACCTCATCATTTATTAATCATCCTCCATCACTTATTAATTTAAATCACACCTAAGGACCTTTTCTTCACTTAGGGACCATTTTGACACACCAAAATAAATTTAGGAACTTAAGAATTCAACAGCACAAGGTTTTGGAAGATCCCCATCGAGGCGCACACCGGCGCGCGCGAGAAGAGAGGCGCGCAAGATGGCGCGCGCGGATAGACGCTCTAACTCTCAAAGTTTACGTCCTTGGTGAGAGGTGTGCGCGCGAGGTTACGCGCGAGGGCCTTGCGCAAAGATGGCGCGCAGCCCCTGATCAATCTTGGCCTTCTTGCGCGTAAGTTTGCGCGCGCAGCAAGCAAGATGGCGCAAAAAGACACCATTTCGAGACACGAGCGCCAAGTTGCCCAAAGAATCGCGCCCCCCCTCCCCACACACACACACACAGCTTGGCAACGGCGCCAAAATGCTAGGCATTTGGCGCCCCTTCCAACCCATACCCAACACACTTCAAAACCTAATTCCTCCCAACCAAATTATTTCTCACATAACCACACCAACATAGCCTTTGAATTATTAATACTAACCATCACATTTACATGCTCATACTCATATAATCCAATCATCAAACATATAATATGCATTAATTACAACTCATGTTTTCCATAGCAACAATCAACATGTCATAACCAAAACAAACATTTCAAACATAAATCAACATGTAAGTAACACAAGTTCACACAACACATCATTCCTAGAATTATTCCTACTACAACACACATCCTACAAGTTATCAAAAATGTAATGGAGATTCCCTAACCTTGGGTGAGCTAAAGCTTCAATCAACCACCAAGAAAACAACCAAATGAGGCCTCAAAATCGATTTCCAGCCCCAAACGAAAATAACCTTGCTTGGTGACAAATGGAAATTCAAAATAATGAGAATGGGTCTATGGGACTCATGGAAATGGGACATGCAAAGGTAATGGGGGTGATTAGAACCAAGGTTTTCACTTACCAACACAAAACTTGAGAAAAGTTTCCTCCTTTCTCCTCCTCAATGTCAAAAAACGTGAGCTTCTCCTTCTTGGGTAGCCATGGAAATTCAAAAATGGAAGGAATAAGCTTAAGGGACTTAAAGGAATGGAACAAGGAAGAGAAATGGTGAAGATTGAGAACAAGAATGTGACTTACCACCAAGAATCAAAGCCAAGCTTCCACCTTCTCCTCCTCTCTCCTCTTGTAAAATCGCCTCTCTCCTCATCTCTTCTATTCTATTTTTTTCTTCTTTCTTCAAAATGAGGGTTTGGTCACTCCATCTTAGGACCCCTACCCTTATGACTACTATTGGGCCTAAATAATGGCCCTTGGGCCTTATTCTCCACCCCCACTTATTAATTCCTCCCACCTCCTGTAAATAAAATAAATCCAACTTAGTACTTATTTAAAATAAATTAGACCCCTCTTAGTTAAAATAAACCCAACTTAATGAAATAATTTAATTAAGTGTTGCAAGCCTTAAATAACTTAATTAATTAAATAATTAAATTATTTTGGGCGTTACACTCCTGGGCCAATACTTGCAGTTCCGGTATCTCCAATACCACTCCCTTCAATTAAATAAAATACCAAATTATAAAACACTATATTATAATTTAATATAATTAAAATAGTGCAACACTTAAACAATTTAATTAATTTCTTAATTAAATTATTTGGGGTGTTACAACTCTCCCCCACTTAGGAGATTTCGTCCTCGAAATTCATACCTAAGTCAAATAACCCTGGATAGGACTCCCGCATCTTGCTTTCCAGCTCCCAAGTCATACTCTCACCAGCAGCTCCCAACCACACTACCTTGACCAAGGCAATGTCTTTCCCTCTCAACACCTTCACTTCTCTATCCTCAATCCTCACCGGCATAGTCTCCACAGTGAGGTTCTCACGTACCTCCACATCATCCATGTGAATCACATGAGACGGGTCTGGAATATACTTAGAAAGTCGTGACACGTGAAAAACATCGTGCAAGTTCGAAGATTGGGTGGCAAGGCCACCCTATAAGCAACCTTTCCAACTCTCTCGGTGATTTGAGTGCGGTCCAATAAACCTTGGAGTTAACTTCTTTGCCTTGAGCACGCCCAACACCGGTCATAGGCGTGACCTCGGGAACACATGCTCACCAAACTGAAACTCCAAGTCCTTCCTCCTCTTATCATGATAACTTTTACTCGCCGACTACGAGACTCTTTCATCTTCTCTCGATCATTTTCACTTTCTCGGTAGTCTCTCCTAACCAACTCGGGTCCAAGAACAACACTCTCACTGACTCATGCCAACAGAAAGAAAGGAGTTACGCACCTCCGCCCATCTGATTGCCTCAAAAGGAGCCATCCCGATGCTCGAATGATAGCCGTTATTATACGTGAACTCAATCGCTGGAAGATGCGTATCCCACGCACCTCCTGCTCTAACACACAAGCTCTCAAAAGATCCTCCAAAGACTGGATGGTTCTCTCCGTCGACCATCGATCGAGGATGATAAGTGAACTCAACCTCGGCTTGGACCCCAAAGCCTCCTGCAAGCTTCCCAAAACTCGATGTAAACCGCGGGTCTCTATCCGACACAATACTCTTGGAACCCCATGAAGCTTCACAATTTACACGAATGTAAATCCTAGCCAACTTTGCACGGGAAAGGTGATGTTGATAGGAATAAAGTGAGCGGACTTGGTCAACCTATCCACAATCACCCAAATAGTGTCGAACCTCTCACGATTTGGCAATCCGGTCCACAAAATCCATGGAAATGCTTTGTCCCACTTCCATTCCGAATCTCCAAAGGTTGCATCAACCCCGCAGCAGCTTCGGTGCTCAATCTTTGACTTCTCGCAAGTCAAACATGCATATACAAAGCTGCGCAACATCCTCTTCATACCAGGCCACCAAAATGGTTTCTTGGATCATGGTACATCTTAGTAGCACTGGATGAATGCTCAACTTACTCCTATGACTCTCCTCAAGTATCATCTTCTTCAACTCAAGATCATCCGGAACATAGATTCTTGTCCCTGAATCTCAAAACACCCTGGGAATCCAACACCGTAATCCCCCTCTGCAGCTTGCTCACCCGCAACCAGCAAGTCTACCAGCTTCACATCTAGCTTATGGGCGTCTCTGATACTAACCAAGAAGTCGTTCCCAATCCTCGGCATCCCCAACGACGACACTGGGTGCCACCTCACGAACTCAAACTCAAGTCACGGAATCTGCTCAATCAATTCCAATTCTCTCACCATCATAGCGACATATGCAAAGTTTTCCGACTCAAAGCATCGTACGACATTAGCTTTGCTTGGGGTGATAGTTCAAGCCGAAATCATAGTCCTTCAACAAATCTAACCAACGCCTCTGTCTCATATTCACTCCTTACGATCAAACAAGTACTTGGACTCTTGTGATCACCGAACACTTCGAATCTGGTACCATAGAGATAGTGCCTCCAAATCTTCAACACAAACACAATCGCACCAACTCTAAGTCATGAGTAGGATAGTTCTTCTCATGGGTCCTCAACCGCGGGACGCATAAGCAACCACCTTCCCATCCTCGCATCAATACACCTCCCAAACCCATCTTGGAAGCATCACGAGACACAACAAATGGTTGCTCGCACAGCAACACCAACACCACTGGGGCGTGGTCAACCTCCTCTTTAGCTCTTGGAAGCTCTCTTCGCACTTTGCATCCCACACAAATGCCTTTCCTTTACAGTCAATCGAGTCATTGGAAGGGCTAGCTTAGAGAACCCTTCAATGAACCTCCTGTAATAACCACCAACCCCAAGAAACTCCGATCTCGATCCACGGACTTTGGGCTCTCCCATCTGTAACACTTGCATCTACCTTGGCCGGATCCACGGCTATACCATCACCGAAATAATATGACCCAAGAAGCTCACCTCATGCAAACTAACTCACACTTCCCGACAACTTGGCATACAACTTCCGCTCTTTCAAGACCTCTAGCACCAACCTCAAGTGCTCTGCATGCTCTTCCTCGATTTTGAGTACACCAAAATATCATCAATGAAGACCACCACAAACCGATCCAGGATAGCTATGGAAAATTCGGTTCATGTACTCCATAAACACCCCGGTGCATTTGTGACACCAAACGGCATTACTGAGTACTCATAATGCCCATACCTTGTTCTCAATCTTTGTCTTACGGATATCCTCATCCTTCACCTTAATCTGGTGATACCGGACCTCAAGTCAATCTTGCTAAACACTTTAGCACCCACCACCGTGATCCATTAGATCATCTATCCTCGGGAGAGGATACTTATTCTTGATAGTCACTTTATTCAACTATGCGTAGTCTACGCACAGCACGCATACTCCCATCCTTCTTCTTTACCAACAAAACTGGAGCTCCCCATGGTGATACACTAGGCCTCACAAACTTCTTCTCAAGAAGCTCCTCTAATCGCTTCTTCAATTCGACCAACTCGGTTTGACATCCGAGTGCGGTGCCATGAATACACGAGGCCTAGTACCGTGCACAAGCTCAATCCCGAACTCAACTTCCCTCTCTGCGGGGGCACACTAGGAATCTCATCCGGAAACACTTCAGGGAACTCACACACCACCAGAACCCATCAACCACGGCTCTGTTCTCGTGGACATAGACGCCATCAAAGCAAACAACCCGACCACCCTCTTTCATTACCTGCGCAATTGCTCGTGAGACAATGAGAGCGTACTCTTCCCTCTTCGGGAAGGAGAAAACTAATAGACTTGTCGAGCGGTTGATGTGCACGTGGTTATCTACTAACCATCCATGCCCGAATCACATCTAACCCACCCAAAGGCAAACAAATCGAGATCAACGGAAAATCTCTACCAAAGGCCGACAGAGGACACCTAGCACACATCGTAGAAGTAGTTCACAGAACCGCCAGTGGAGTGTCGATAACCATCCCCTCTCCATAGTAGACAATACTAAATTTAACTTTTCAAAGACAAACAGATGCAATAAAAGAGTGCGTAGCACCCGTGTCAACAATAGCAACTAAAGGTGTACGGAGATGAAACATGTACCTCGGATATCATTAGGTCCCTCCAGAACTCCGCCAATGCAAACACCCTCCCAGTAGATCTTTCCTTCTTAGGCTTGGGACACTTGAAGCTAATGTGACCAGCTTCACCACAGTTGAAACATACAGCTTCCTTGCGATCACACTCAGATGCCATGTGACCACTCTTTCCACACCTAAAACATCTCTTCACTTCCATCTTACAGATCAAAGCTCTTGTGACTGGGCTTGTCACACTTGAAACACACAATATCGGATGGGGCGTCTCCCCACTTGCTTCTTGCCCCTCATGGTGCCTCCTACCCTCGGCGGACTGTTTCCACCATTGTACTGTTACCACCCGAATACCTTTGCTTCCGCACAGCCGTGACGTCTCATAAGGCTTACCTGCGTGATGAAATTTCCCCCTCCGGTCTCTCATGACCCTAGGCGGGCATTCTTTGTCTTCCTCATATATCCTGCGAAGAATCTACGGATCGGCCAAATACTCTAATTTTACGATACCCCACGGCCGCTTGATATCGGCTCTCGATCCATTCTCAAACTTGATGCACTTTGAGAATTCATTGACCCCGACCTAGCATAGTGTGGATAGATTTTGGCCAACTCAGTGAACTTGGCGGCATATTCGATGCTGATCATACTTCCTGCCTCGGTTCAAGGAATTCCACTCTTTCTTACCTCTCACGTCCTCCGGAAATACTTTCTCAAGAATTCCCTTCGAACACACCCCAGTGATCTCTTCCGTGTGCGACGCCAATCTCTCACCGGTCTCTAGCCACCGGTCATCGACCTCTTCGGATAAAGTATGAGTCACCGTGCGACTTTACTGCTCATCGGTCAAACACCAATCACCACAAGATTCTCTCAATCTCCTTCACCCAGTCAAGGCACCATCCGGTTGTACCTCCCGCGAAGGTAGGGGTTCTCTCTCTCGAACGTCGCGCATCATGTGGTCTCATTATTACATTGGGTACCAACGATCTGCTTATAGCTTTGCAAGGCCTCAAGAAGAAGCGATGCTCGATCCTTCTCGGCCATATCAACCTTACAACTGCGGCATAAACAACCGATTCTGAATTACTTTAAGACACCTAGTTGTCATACACACTATGACATGATCGACACACTTGGCCCGGACAGGCCAAACGGCTTTTGATACCACTAATGTAACACCCCATTTCTACCCTGTAATTTAAATCAAAAATCGAGTATACAAAAATCTTTTACGATCATCTTATAGTTTAGTGTGTTATAAAATAGTGAACCCGATTGACTATGGGATTACTCCTGTGAATCGATACTACTTGCAAATGAGCATTGACCTCCTTTGCAAGGCTCTCGATGATGCCCTTGTAAATACACCAAATAAAGAAATTACGACCTTAGTGGCGAACCACGGTTTAGCCATAGTCATTCACACACTAATAGTATAACATAAATCATTTTCACTAATGGAGTGTTACGCTCCTCTCTCAAAAACTCAACGATCGATTCGAAACATGCATAGATACATAACACCATACAACACGTGGGGTAAAATCTCGAGTCAGCGGCGGAAATAAACCGCATCTCAAAGTAATACTCAGCAATCTCAAAACAAATACATATAAGGCTCAACATGGAGCAAAACAAGCAACAACAGGTCTAAACCCCAACCCCTAGGTGCTACGTGATCGAGCGAGGCCAGGCTCGGGGTAGTAGTGAAGGTAAAGCCCTCACTCCCGACTACTGTGGTAAATAACAACGAAAGGGTGAGTCTCGAACTATATAATAAAAGTGATAATAAGCAATATATAATCATAGTTTACAGTATACTCAAACACACCAGCCATCAATCAACATTATTCATGCACTAATGGGAATGTATGCAATGTCAGTATGCATGTGGTACCATTTGCCCACCGGCATTCTCATCAATGATGGAGTCCTCATGACTCTGGCCCCCCGGCCGCCCTCAGGCTTCACAATCATTTTATAAGGCCCCCCGGCCGCCCTCAGGCTTCACAAATCATTTTATAAACTCTCACGACCATGACCCAATGTATGCATGAGACTCCATGTACATCACAAACACCATTTCAAAACAGCTCAATACACCCATTAATTCTTACCTCAGTGTTAATCCCATTTTATAGCCCTCCTGGCTTGGCCCTCCGGCCCATGCCCCCATGGCATGCTCAATCACCTCATTAGAAACTCTCAACACCATTAAGTCCCACCGGACTATTCTCCTCTAGAGTGCTCAACCTCACCCAGGGACCTAAACCACCACTTAGGACCAAAACAATCATCTAGGGACCAAACTGTCACCTAGGGACCAAAACAGCACCCTCTTAGGCACTTGGCAGCACTAGGCGCCATTTTCCCCACATTCTGGCGCCCCCTGGTGCAACACAGCACTAGGCGCCGAAACTTCAATTTTAGCGCCCCTGTGGCAACACGGCCACTGGGCGCCACTTTCCTAGCAATCTGGCGCCCCAACAACACAGGACCTGAGACACAAACTCGATACCACGATTTGAGACACAAACTAAAGACACAGGCGGCCACAGGTTTGGCGCCCCCTGTGACCCAGCTCACCCAACACTTTCAAACCAAAAACCACCCGAGCCAAAATGTTTAAAAATGAATTTGGGCGAGTAAATACAAAATTTGTACAGTGAAATATGCATAGAAAAGTAAGTTTCACTCCCGGGCCCCAAAACACACCCAAAACAAGCCTCACCGGACATTTTCAAAACAACACTGCAACTGAAAACCACTCGAGCCAAAACACTTAAAATTGAAAGTTGGCGGTGAATACAAAATTTGTACGAGGAAATATGTTTAGAAATACAAGTTTCACTCCCGGCCCCAAAACACACACAAAACAAGCCCCACCGGGACATTTTCAAAATAGCACTTGCAACTAGAAAACCACTCGAGCCAAAACACTTAAAATTGAAAGTTGGCGGTGAATACAAAATTTGTACGAGAAAATGTGCCCAGAATGCAAGTTTCACTCCCGGGCCCAAAATACTCACGTTCTCGCGCCAGACGAAGAACTCACTCACCCAGACATCGCTAGCTGGTGACACAGCGCCATTCTCAGCACCACAGGGGCAGCATTTGGCGCCCACATCGCACACACACCCGCACCTAACACACAAAGCGATTACCTGGGCGCCATTTTCCCAAAGAACTTGGCGCCTGGCGAGAACACACCGCACAGAATACATTCCGGCGACATGAGCGATTACACACGTGGCGCCATTTTCCCAAAGAATGTGGCGCCACGGCGAGAGCATTCTGCACAAACTCTCAATTCAGCCTGTGAACAGTACACAGGGCGCCAGAATCCTAGCATCTTGGCGCCCCCTACCCCAAAATTCCAATTTTCCCAAAATCTTCCAAATCAATTCACTCAATAACTCTTCTAACACTCCTAATATCAGAATCAAACAACCAATTGCATGCTCAAATCATCAATCACATCAAAATCACGAAATCATACATGGTAAAACCCTAACTCACGCCTAAATCAATTTTTACCAACAAATTCATCAAATTCAAGGAATCAATCATCATGCAATCATCAATTAACATCAAAACAGCCCCTATGATACATATAATACCCATTATCTCCTCTATTATAGAGTGAGACTCCCCTTACCTCGAATTAAACCGTAGAAAACCTTCTTTACTGAGACACCACCAAAACCACAGCAACAAGAGCTCCTTCCTTCCCTTCTTGCTTGGTGCGATCAACTCTTCCTTCTTCTCTCCCTCTTAGCGCCGTTTCTCTCCTCTCTTTCTCTCCTTTCTTTCGTTTCTTTCTTTCTTTGGTGAATGGTGCGACTTGCACCAACCCTAGGACCTAAGTCATTGGGCTTGGGCTCCTGGGCCAATACTTGCAGTTCCGGTATCTCCAATACCACTCCCTTCAATTAAATAAAATACCAAATTATAAAACACTATATTATAATTTAATATAATTAAAATAGTGCAACACTTAAACAATTTAATTAATTTCTTAATTAAATTATTTGGGGTGTTACATTAGTCCGTGGGACTTAATGGTGTTGAGAGTGTATAATGAGGTGATTGAGCATGCCATGGGGGCATGGGCCGGAGGGCCAAGCCATGAGGGCTATAAAATGAGATTAACTACTGAGGTAAGAGTTAATGTGTGTATTGAGCGGTTTGAGATTGTGTTTGTGTTGTACATGGAGTCTCATGCATACATTTGGCTGCGGTCGTAGAGTTTATAAAATGAATTGTGAAGCCTGAGGGCGGCCGGAGGGCCAGAGTCATGAGGACTCCATTATTGATGAGAATGCCGGAGGGCAATATTGAGAACGCCGGAGGGCAAATGGTACCACATGCATAATTACATTGCATACATTCTCATGAGTGCATTGAATGTTATTGCGTGTTGATTGGTGTGTTTGATGTTGCTATGAACTGTGATTGTATATATTGCGTATTATCACTTTTATTATATATAGTTCGAGACTCACCCTTTCTGTTGTTGTTTACCACAGGTAGTCACGAGTGAGGGCTTTCTACCTTCACTACTCCCGAGTCGAGTGCGCTCACGATCACGTAGCACCTAGGGGTTGGGGTTTTAGACTGTTATTGCTTTGTTTTGCTCACTGTTGAGCTCTCATATATGATTCTCTATGTATACTTGAGATATAACTTTGATTTCCGCTGCATGTTATGAGATTGTTTACCACGTGATCTATGGTGTTACGTATTTTGATTATGTTTATGAGATGAATTAACTGTTGAGTGTTTTAAGAGAGAGGTGTGACGCTCCATTTTATTGAGGAATGATTTATGTTATACTATTATTGTGCTGAATGACTATGGCTAAATTATGGTTCGCCACTAAGGTCAGAATTTCTTTCAATTGTGTATTTACAAGGGCATCACTTGAGCCTTGCAAAGGAGGTCAATGCCTGTTGCAAGTAGTATCAGTTACCTGAGTAATCCCATAGTCAATCAGTTCACTATTTTATAACACACTAAACCAAAAGTTGACCAGAATAGATATATATATATATACTCTGATTTTTGATTTAAATTATCGGGTAGAAATGGGGTGTTACACCCGGTGAAATCGCCACCGGTATTGCGCTAAAAAAGTCCCCGAGGATCTTTCTTCGTTTACAACTTTTAAAACAATGAAGTCGCCACCAATATTTTTATAAGGAAAATATTGAAGAAAACCTTTGGAAAGCGAATGGCCTTTTAAGCCGGAAAATTTGGGTTCGGGGTCAATTAGGCATGGAGAAGGTATTAGCACACCACACCTCCTTTCTCTTTGAAGGGAACCTTTAATTAAACCTGTGGTTTTAAGTGTTGATTTGGAAGATACTTAAATTTGCCTCTTTATAAAAAAGGGAATGAGAAGACTTAATGAAAAAATTTATTTTTGGCGCTTGACGAGAGTTAGCCTCTCGCTCCTACGTATCTCCCGGTGCGATGGAGAATTCAAAGCTACGTAGTTCTTATTTGTCCTGAAAAGGGTTTTTGTTTTTTAATCTTTTTTAGAGTTTTTCGCAAAAGGGTTAAGCGTTCACGGTGACCAAACAACAATGGTTTAGAGTGGCCGCACTACTAACTCTTTTTTGAAAATGGGATCATCACTAACAATCAAACGACACGGCGCGAGTGACTATTGATGACAACCGGTTTTTATTTTGATAGTTGAAGGGGAGCGTTTGTGAAGACCAAACAACAACGGTTTAGAGTGGCCGCACTACTAACTCTTTTTTGAAAATGGGATCATCACTAACAATCAAACGGCAACGGCGCGAGTGACTATTGATGACAACCGGTTTTTATTTTGATTATTGAAAAGGTTTTCGCAATTGAAGGGGAGCGTTTGTGAAGACCAAACAACAACGATTTAGAGTGGCCGCACTACCAACTCTTTTTTTGAAATGAAATCATCACTTACAATCAAACGGCAATGGCGCGAGTGACTATTGATGACAACCGGTTTTTATTTTGATTATTGAAAAGGTTTTCGCAATTGAAGGGGAGCGTTTGTGAAGACCAAACAACAACGGTTTAGAGTGGCCGCACTACTAGCTCCCACGGGAATGAAATCATCACCCACAATCAAACGGGAACGGTGTGAGTGATCATCAATGACAATTAGTTTTGATTTTGATGTTTTTAAGATTCGTTTTTGAAAAGTGTTTCGTTGGTTTGATTTGGGGAGAATGTTTTGATAACTTGGAAAAGAGTTCGCAATTGGATTGAGCGTTCGCGGTGACTAAACAACAACGGTTTACAGTGGTCATACTACTAACTCTTTTGAAAATGAAATTATCGTTAACAACCAAACGGCAACGGCGCGAGTGATCATTAATGATAATTGGTTTTTTTTTAGGTTTTTTTTTATGCAAAGAGGTTTTTGAAATGGAGATTGTCACTAACGAGTAACAACTCATGCAAGTTACAAATGCATACTCGCAAACATCCAAGAACAAGCATACCAATTCAAGCCAAATAATTAAATCAGTTGTGATTCAAATCAAATTCTAAAATGCAATTGTGTGTGTGTGGAATGGGATGGGAATTGTTACTAAGGAATAACAATCTCTTGTGATAGCATATGTTCTTGTAATGAAGGCTATTACTAATGAGTAATCCTTCATTATATGCTTGTGGAAATCCTATAATGAGAGTCACCACTAACGAGTAGCAATCTCATGTAAGAAGCAAAGTATTGGAAGAGGGAATGCACACAATCAACTTGAGAACATGACAGACATCATAAACAATTTAATGCAATGTGACTAGAGGTATAGAATGATCTAGGTTGCATGAATAAGTAAGCAAGAAACAAAATGCATGATCAGGTAAATGCATGGATATGCATCAAGGTTAAATTAACCTATCCTTTGCCATTACTTACATTAACAAGTGGGAATGCATCAAGACTAGAATTAGTCCATCCCTTGCCAAAACCTACACAAACTCCAAGAACCAACACCACCATTGCCAGTGAGGATGCATCAAGGTTAGGACAACCTATCCTTTGCAAAACCTACACGAAACCCTAAATTACATTCACACAAACCTTTCAAGGTGAATGCCATCATAGGCCAAATTGGCCTTCAAGCATTCACGCATTATTTAACTATCATAAAAGAAACCTAAATTTGCATCTTCCTACTCATTAAGAATTATAAAAGAGAGATTGAATCATTTCTAGGTAATTCTCCTCACTTAAATTAAGGTGCACTAGGCACAAGTGAGAGTCACTTTACCAATCATCAACCTAAGACAACTTATAAAGTAATTCATAAGAATAAGCAATCTCATAAACTAAAATGAGGATTGAATCACCTAAGGCAATCTTCATCACTTAGAACAAGGTGCACTAGGCACAAGTGAGAGTCATATTGCCTATCATCAACTTAAAACCATAAGCAAACACATAAACTACAAAAAAAAGTGTTGAATCACATAGAGCAATCCTCATCACTTTAAGCAATGTGCACTAGGCACAAGTGAGAGTCATGTTGCCTATCATCAACTTAAAACCATAAGCAAACACATAAACTACAAAAAAAAAGTGTTGAATCGCATAGAGCAATCCTCATCACTTTAAGCAATGTGCACTAGGCACAAGTGAGAGTCATGTTGCCTATCATCAACTTAAAATAATAAGCAAACATATAAAAACCCTATTTATTCACAATATGCGACCCAAATACATAACCAAAACCAATTTATTTTGGAAAGCAAGTGAGATAAGAAAACAAGCTAGATTACAATTTTTGGTAAAGGTTCATGTGATTAGGCAAAGAAATGCACAAAACTAAAATAAACCCTATTTTTCTACAAGTATGCGATTCATAATATGCCATAAAACAACATTTTATTTCATCAAATGCAAGGATCAAGATAAAATCAACGCAAATCAACAATCATTCAAGGGTGAGAAGCACCATATGCACCCAAGCCTCCTAAGTGCTTGTCAAAGTGCTTATGACACTTCTCACCAACAACAATCAACAATATGAGAATATGAAGATGATAGGATGAATGATTTTACATTTTTGAGGCAAGACTCAAATATGATGCAAGGTTTTAAGGATTACCTTAGCTCCAAGCTAGAAAGTGAGATGAGAAGATGAAACTAGACACAAATCAACAAAACTCCAAGGTGTAGAAATGAAAATCTCTTTCCATGTTTTGATGATACAAACTTAAAGGAATGAGTTAAGTTTTCTAAACACTTATTATGATTAACAAGTTTCATTCAAGTGTGTAAAAGAACAGAAATAAGAATCATAGCAAAAATCTTGGCATTAAAAATAAACCAAGTGTTTTTCAAAGTTAATTTATGCCAAAAGAAGGTTACCTACAGAAGGTTACCTTAAAGAAGGTTGAGTTCAGAAGGTTACTACAATCAGAAGGTTGATTAAAGAAGCTTAAAAGAAAAAGTAACTTTCTTCAGAAGGTTGACTGAAAGTCAAACAGAAGGTTGACTAAAAGTTAACACAAGGTTGACCAATAGTCAACAGAAAGTTTGATTGAAGTCAACAGAAGGTTGACTATCTATGGAATAGTGTTTAGAAGGTTGGTTGTTCAAGAAGGTTAAAGGAAGATTGAAAACTTCAAGCTTCATTTACGGGAAACATGTTCATGTTCGAAATCTTAAATCTGAAATGCATCAAATAAGTATTCAAGGAATTAAAGTTTCATAAATATTATCTTATGTAAAGAAGAACTCCTTGATTTTTGTTTTTATTTTAAAAGCATGTTTGTTCATGCTTAAGAAGCTTCAGAAGCTTCAAAATTAAAGTATGTAAAATTGTATGTAGTACATGAACAGGGACTGAAGTGATAGAAATGATGAAAAAGAAAGTAGAGTGCTGACATGAAAAGATGTTAGCACAAGACAAAGCAAAAATGTTGCTTCAGAAGGTTGAAAGGCTACTACCTAAAGCTCAAAAACCATAATTACCTACCTACAAAGCTACAACAACTTCCAACGACTCTTTTCTTCTTTCCAATGTACCATATTTGATTGAGAATCTATAAAGAATCTTTGATCTACTCAAATGCAAACCATGAGAGTGAATTGGAACTATTACAAGTCAAGCTTCTCTAAAGAAATCCAACTTTCTCTTCCACACTCAAAGCTACTACAAGTTCAGAATTGGGAAATACTATCTTGAGTTTGTGCTTGCTTGTTATGCTCTTAGAAGAAATATTGTGTAAGTTTCTCAACAAGCTACCTAGTGAGAGGTGAGTGTTGTTGGTGATTCTATTTGAAAGTTTCTCAACAGACTACCTAGTGAAGAGGTGAGTAGTGTTGGTGATTCGGTTCAACCAGAAATACCTTTAGGAAACTAGAAGAGAGTTTTCTAGTAGGTTAAGACAGCTTGGTGAAGCTGTGTAAGTTAGCACTTGTCTTTTGTGTGTGATCAAAAGTGAGTGGAGGAAAAAAGTCTTTGGCGATTGAAGCTAAAGCAAGTGTAAAATCTATTTGGAGAATAGTGGAAACTCTCACGTGGGCGTAGGGAGAGGAGTAGCCACGCTTTGGTGAACCTCTATAACTCTCTTGTGTCATTATCCGCTTTTCTTATTAATTGCTTTAAAGCTGTCTTACAATCACCAAAGTTTTCAACTACTTGAAGGTTAAATTCACCAACCTTCAGTAGTCAAAATCGAATTTTAAATAAGACTTACCTTGATTATCTTTTGAAAACAACGATCTTTACAAAATCAAAGACATCTAAATTCATCAAAGTTAACTATCTTTCACTCTTCACATACTTGATTATTGCTTGTGTTACTAACATTCAACCTTCTTATATCCAAGTTATCTTGAGAAACAATACGAAGGTTGCGGTATTAAAAATTAGAAAGAGTGCACAATTCAATCCCCTTTCTTGTGCAAATTAATCACTTCAATTGGCATCGAGCTCACCTCTGGGGCTGAGTACACTTTGCGGTGTGAGAGGAAAGATCTGGAAGAAGTGATGAGTCATCATTCCAACTCGTGATGTTCCTTCCGAAGGAGCTTCAAGAAATAGACCACCGTGATTCACCGGTGAACACTACTATTATTGGAAAGATCAAATGAGATTGTTCCTAGAATCTCAAGACACCGACATTTGGGGAATTGTTGAAGATGGTCCTTTTGAACCTACTACAACTCTTGATGATGGGACTATTATGACTAAACCGAAAAACACTGGACACCAAGATAAACGTATGGTACTTCTAAACTCTAAAGCTAAATTTTATCTAACATGTGCTCTAGGTAGAAGTGAATATGATAAAGTAGCTGGGAAAGAAACTGCCAAAGAAATCTGGGATACATTGAAGACTGCCCATGAAGGGCATGACCAAGTCAAAGAAGCAAAGATCAACCTTCTTATCCATAAATTTGAAACATTTAAAATGGAGGAGCAAGAAACAATTTCTGAAATGTTTAGCAGATTCACAACAATAACAAATGATTTGAACTCTCTGGGAAATACCTACTCAAATCAAGCCAAAGTGAGAAAACTCCTGAGATGCCTTCCAAAGGTATGGAGACCTAAAGTGACTGCTATAACAGAAGCTAAAGATCTCTCTATTCTCAAAATAGAAGATCTACTTGGATCTCTAAAAGTTCATGAACAAGAAATCATGGATGAACTTCAACCCAAGAAGGTTAAAACTATTGCACTCAAAGCTTCTCAAAAATCTTCACAACCTTCTAAAGCTATGGCACTTAAAGCTCAAGAGGATACTCAAGAAGAAAGTGAAGATGATGAAAGTGATATTGATGATGAGGATGAAATGGCTCTAATCACCAGAAGGTTGAGAAGATGAGCATTGAGAAAGAAAAATAACAGAAAACCCTTCTTCAAGAAAGATCAACCTAAAGGTGAAGGAACTAGCAAAATTGATCCTGTGTGCTATGAATGTAACAAACCTGGACACTTCAGAAATGAATGTCCAAAGTTGAAAGGAAGCAACAAAAAGTTCACACCTAAGAAAAAGGCTCTACTTGCAACATGGGATGACTCAGAAGAAACCACCTCAGACCATGATGAAGAGACTGCAAATTTCTGTCTCATGGCTAACTCTGAGGAACCTTCTCAAATATTTCCTGCATCAAGTATGGAATCAATCAACTCATGCTTCGTAGGAGATACTGACCCAGAAGAGGTAAACACTTCTAAATCACAAACTTGTGCTTCATGCAAAGATACTGAACATGCTTTTGAAAACCTATTATCTGATTCAAACACTTTAGCCCAAAAATGTGTGATGTTCAAAAATCAACTTTTGAATGCAAAAACAGAGAATGAAGAGCTTCAAAAACAAAATGAATATTTGATAAGAACAGTTCAAACTGTTCAACATTCTCACTTTAAACTTTCTGAACAACACAAACTTTTGAAAGATAAGGTCTTAGAGCAACCAAGCCTTATACACTCTGATCTTGAAAAACAAAAAAACCTTCTCAAAGAAAAAGTGTCTGTTTTAACTAAAGAACTAGCTATGTCTATACAGAATACTTTTGAGCTACCTATAGAAAAACAAACTGAGAAGAACCCTAGGACTAGAAAGTCTAAGACAAAGTTCACATATTGCAAACATTTTGGTCATGATATTTCTGTATGTTATAAAATGAAAAGAAGCTTCTACAGAAGAAAACTAACCATGAGGACCCAAAAATATTGGGTACCTAAATCATTACTAACATCTGAAAGCAGGAATGCCTCTTAGCATCCAAGAAAAAGTTGTGGTTCTTAGACGGTGGATGTTCGAGGCACATGACAGGGAAAGAGATAAATTTCTCTCAATGGAGAGAATAGATGGAGGCTATGTCATCTTTGGCAATGATGATAAAGCTTGCATCAAAGGTATAGGTACAATAGGTAATTCTAAATCCCCTAAAATTAAGAATGTTCAATATGTAGAAGGTTTAAAGCATAACTTGTTAAGTATTAGTCAACTATGTGATAGTGGTCATAAAGTTTCTTTTAAATGATAAATGTTTTATTAAAGAAATCTCCTCCGGTATGGTCTTGTTTCTATCGCATCTAGAAATAAAAATCAGATAGCCTATGTCTTGATGAACTATCTCAAGAAACTTGTCTTATGTCTTATGAAAATGACAAATGGATTTGGCATAGAAGAAGCTGCCACATAAGCATGCAAACCATTTCAAAACTTTCCAAAAAGGAACTAGTCAGAGGACTACCAAATATCAATTTTGAAAAAGATAGAGTGTGTGAAGCATGTGTTCATGGTAAACATGTCAAATCAAGTTTCAAACCTAAAAACACGATCACATCCCAAAGGTCATTAGAACTGCTTCACATAGACTTATTTGGTCCTACCAAAACTGCTAGCCTTAATGGAAAAAGATATGGTTTTGTAATTGTAGATGATTTCTCTAGATTCACATGGGTGCTATTCTTGAAAAACAAAGATGAAGCTTTTGAAGCATTCAAAGTGTTTCTAAAGAAAGTTCAAAATGAAAAAGGAACAAATGTTATTTCTGTAAGAAGTGATCATGGGGGAGAATTTGAAAACTTCTCTTTTCAAAACTTTTTTGATGAAAATGGAATTACTCACAATTTCTCATGTCCTAGAACTCCACAACAAAATGGGGTTGTAGAAAGGAAAATAGAACTTTGCAAGAAATGGCAAGAACACTTTTAGAAGATTCAAAAATTGAAAAATACTTTTGGGCAGAAGCTGTAAACCCAGCCTGCTATATTTTGAATAGAGTTTCCATTCGAAAAATTGTTGAGAAAACCCCCTATTAAATTTGGAAAAATAGAAAACCAACCATTGCATACTTTCGTGTATTTGGTTGCACTTGTTTCATTTTGAATAACAAAGACAATCTAGGAAAATTTGATTCTAAATCAGACAAAGGAATTTTTCTGGGATATTCAACATCATCAAAAGCTTACAGAGTATATAACCTTAGGACTCAAATTGTAGAAGAAAGCATGCATATTGTCTTCAATGAAACTAACAGTTCAAATGAAGTAATTGATGTTGATGAGACCAACCAAAACAAAGAAGAAGGTATAGAACATGAAAACAGGTTGGAAAAGGAAGAAACAGAAGCTTCTGTTCAACCTTCTCAACAATCAAATGAAGCCACTCAAGCTTCTTATCAACCTTCTCAATTACCAAGAAGTTGGAGAATGGTGGTACATCATCCACAAGATCAAATTATTGGAAGTACCTCAGATCCTGTTAGAACCAGAACTTCATTTAGAGACAATGTTGCTGGAATGGCCTTCATCTCTGAAATAGAACCTAAGTCAATCAATGAGGCCATACAAGATCAATCATGGATAGAAGCAATGACTGAAGAACTCTCTCAATTTGAAAAGAATGAGGTATGGAATTTAGTGGTACCTCCAAAAAATCAGTCAGTTATAGGAACTAAATGGGTGTTCAGAAACAAGCTAGATGAAAATGGTAAGGTGGTGAGAAACAAGGCAAGACTTGTTGCTCAAGGGTATAACCAACAGGAAGGTATTGACTATGATGAGACTTTTGCTCCTGTAGCAAGGTTAGAAGCTATTAGAATATTACTTGCATTTGCTGCACACAAAAATTTCAAATTATTTCAAATGGATGTCAAAAGTGCTTTTCTAAATGGTTTTTTAACTGAAGAAGTTTATGTCAATCAACCTCCTGGTTTTGTTGATCAAAAGAAACCAAACCATGTTTTTAAACTTACCAAAGCTCTATATATGGGCTTGAGCTCCTAGAGCTTGGTATGAAAGGTTAAGTAACTTCTTGATCAAAAATAAATTCACAAGAGGAAAAATTGATACTACATTATTTAAGAAAACTCTTGATAAAGATTTGTTGATTGTTCAAATTTATGTTGATGATATTATTTTTGGATCAACAAATGAAAAGTTGTGCAAAGATTTTGGGAATCTTATGAAAAGTGAGTTTGAAATGAGTATGATGGTTGTATTAAGATTCTTTCTAGGACTTCAAATAAAACAACTTGATGAAGGTATCTTTATTAGTCAAGAAAACTACATCAAAGATCTTCTCAAGAAATATAAGATGAATGAAGCAAAAGCCATGGCAACTCCTATGCATCCTTCCATGCAAATTGAGAAGGATGAAGAAGGAAAATCAATTTCTGAAAAAGAATATAGGGGTATGATAGGTTCACTGTTATATTTAACTGCTAGTAGACCTGACATTGTGTTTTCAGTTGGCTTATGTGCAAGATTCCAAGTCTCTCCAAAAGAATCTCATCTCACTGCAGTCAAAAGAATATTCAGATACTTAGTGGGAACAACTAATCTTGGTCTATGGTATAAAAAGAATACTCATTTTCACCTAATTAGCTACTGTGATGCTGACTATGCTGGTGATAGAATTGACAGAAAAAGTACTAGTGGATCATGTCAAATTTTGGGGGAATCCTTAATCTCTTGGTCTTGTAGAAAACAAAATTCAATTGCATTATCAACTACTGAAGCAAAATATGTATCTGCTGCTGGTTGTTGTTCACAAATTCTATGGATCAAGAATCAATTGGAGGACTACTCTATAAGGTACACATGCACTCCCATTTATTGTGATAATACTAGTGCTATCAATTTATCAAAAAATCCCATCCAACATTCTAGATCTAAGCACATTGATATAAAACATCATTTTATCAGAGATCATGTTCAAAAGAAGGATGTGGAACTTATTTTTATTGACACCAAGCATCAATTAGCTGATATATTTACCAAGCCTTTGATAGAAGAAAGTTTCAATTTTATTAAAAAGGCTTTGCACATTATGAAATGTCCTTAGGAGAAAAATATGTCAAGAACCCCAACCTTCAAATATCTTTAGAAGGTTCACTTGGAAAGAATCAAATTCATAAGGTTGAATTTGAGAAGGATAAATTAAAGTCAACATTGGGGACGGTTACTAAAGCAACTAAAAACTGTCTTCTATGACAGTTATGTCATGTCATAACTGCACACATCAAATCACAACGGCTAGTAACTCTCTCTTTCTTCCACGCACGCCCAAACCAACTGAACTCTTTCTCTCTCAAACTGATTCGCTTCTTCTCTTCCTCTTTTCTTCGCGAAAAACCTCTCTTCTCTCTAAAAATGGTGAGAACAAAAATTCCCTGTGTGAAGAAAGCAAGCACGCCTACAACCCATGACCTTCCACCTGCATTATTGAGTGCTTCTAAACCTCCTCCTACTCAGATTGATGCTCCATCAGAACAAAAATCTTCCAAATCATCACCCACTCCCTCTCGAAGATCCTAGAATCAGAACAAGTTCTCTCAAAGAAATACAGGGTCCTGAAACAAGGAAGAGTCAACCAATCACCCTTGATGATGATGATTCTACTCTGTCTGAAATGATGGCAGAATCAAAACTGGAACTAAAAAGAAAAGCCTCTCTTCAACCAAAATCCTCTTCCAAAAGGCCCAAATTTAGGATTAAGTTTGGAGGAAATAAAGGGAAAGAAAAGGTTGATGAAGAACAAAAACTTGATCAACCTTCTGAAGTTGAAGAACAAACCTTGCCTGCACAAGTGTTTGACAAAGAAAAATGGGGTAAGAGGAATGTTCTTATTGGAAGAATTTACTTGTTGGAGGAAATGAAAGCTTCTGGATGGAATGTACAAGACCACATTGAGTCTCAAGGGTGGCAAAATATTCTGTCTCAAGGGGAAATTATTTATCCCAATCTGATAAAAGAGTTTTATGGGTATATGAATGTAGATGAAACAAAATCCTCTTTTACTACTCAGGTGAAGGGAACCACCATTGTAGTAACTCCAACCTTAATTGCTAATGCTCTGAAAATTCCTGTGAGTGGAGTATGTCTGTATGGGAAAGATTGGTATGACCAAACAGAAATTACACAAGAGGAAGTATTGAAGCTTCTGATGAAAAATTCTGGGAAGAAGCTCAAGTCATCAGCGTTGAAGGATGAAGCCCGTATCATGCACAACATGGTGGTCCACTCTTTAATTCCTAGAGCAGGAAGTTTTGAACAGGTAAAACCTCTTGACTTACTCTTAGTCTATCATATGATCACTAGGAATAAGATAAACCTCCCATACATTATCTTTCATTACATGATTGATATGTGTAAAACCATTAGGCAAATTTCATCTTTACCATATGGCATGTTCTTGACCAAGCTATTTAGGTTTAAGAAAATATATGTGTCTAGAGAAGAGTCTATTCAAGAGAAAACAACCTTCGGTCTAAAAGTGCAAAACAGATGGGATTAAAACCATTTAAGAAGAAACTAAAAGTATTTCTGAAACAAAACCTGCTCATGATGAACCAATCCAAGAACCAAATCTTGCTGAAAATACACCTCTCACAACTCCTCGTGGGGAGTCACTGGAACCTAAAACAATTATCGAATCGAGCCCATAAATTTAGCCCCACCAAATCCCACATTTGAAAATTTAGTTGAAACAGAACCTTCTCAAGACTGTAGAGAAATTTTTGAAAGTTCCTTAAACTTGAATGATATTCCAACTGAAAATGACCAATTCCCTGCACAAATAGAAGTAGAAGCATCTGATAAGAACCTTAGCACAGACTTAGGTATGCCAATATCTCACAACCTTGAGAAACCTGAGAATCAAGCTTCTGAAACTATCCCTTCGGTTATGGATTCCCAACCTTCTGATAGAGCTATCTACTACCCATTCTCTCAAGGAGTTATTCTTCTACCATATACTTCCTCTCATGAGGAACATAGAACTCCAGAAGGTACAACCGAGGGTCTAGCTCAGGGGGAGCTAAATGAAAATCAATCTTGTAACACCCCATTTCTACCCGGTAATTTAAATCAAAAATCAGAGTATATAAAAATCATTTCTGGTCATCTTTTGGTTTAGTGTGTTATAAAATAGTGAACTGATTGACTATGGGATTACTCAGGTAACTGATACTACTTGCAACAGGCCTTGACCTCCTTTGCAAGGCTCTCAGTGATGCCCTTGTAAATACACCAAAAAAGAAATTACGACCTTAGTGGCGAACCACAATTTAGCCATAGTCATTCAAAGACACTAATAGTATAACATAAATCACCCTCAATAAAATGGAGCGTCACACATCTCTCTTAAAACATTCAATAGTTAACTCATCTCATAAACATAATCAAAATACGTAACACCAAAGAAATAAACTCGTGGAACTATAGTTTCACATAATGCAATGAAAATACTCATGAATCCAACAGAACAATTCAGCAGTCTCAAAACAATACATAGAAGGCTCAACAAAGAGCAAAACAAGACAACTATAGTTCATAACCCCAACCCCTAGGTGCTACGTGTCGACGAGGCGAGGCCGACTCGGGAGTAGTGAAGGTAGAAAGCCCTCACTCATGACTACCTGTGGTAAACAACAACGGAAAGGGTGAGTCTCGAACTATATAATAAAAGTGATAATAAGCAATATATATATATCATCATAGTTCACAGCAGATTCTTCCCCCTTAGAAGAAGGAAAGTTCACGGATCTACTAGCACAATTAATATGCACTTGGTTATCAACTAACCAGTCCATACCAAGAATGATGTCTAAACCTCCTAAGGGCAAGCAAATAAGATCAACAAGAAACTCTCTCGCCAAAGACTCGACAGAGGACATCTAGCACACATTAGGGAAGTAGTTCATCAACCTTTGGTCAGAATATCAATAACCATGTCCCTTCTCATTGTAGACAAAACAAGACCCAAATTCTCAAAGACACAATGCAAAGAATGAAAGAATGGGTAGCACTCAGTATCTACTATAGCAATCAAAGGAGTGCCGTTAATAAAACAAGTACCTCTAATCGCGTTGTCCCCCTCGGATCCCGCCAATGCAAACACCTTCCCTTTAACCGCTTCCTTCTTGGACTTAGGACATTTAGTGCTAACATGTCCCACCTCACGACAGATAAAACAAACAACTTCTTTCTTCTCACATGCATTAGACTTGTGGCCCCTCTGACCACACTTGTAGCAACGAACCTCAGTGCACTCACTACTCTTATGGCCAGGTTTCTTGCAAGCAAAACACACAATCTGCGGTGATTCACCTCCCCCACTTGAACCTTTACCCGCACTTGCCTTCCACTTTCCTTTACTTCCACTAACATCATACGGCTTTCCCCGAAACTGAGCATTCTTCTTCTCTCTTACCATCTTGTATGCAGTAGCACTGTCTTCCTCATAAATTCTACACTTGTCTACCAGCTTGGCAAAATCTCGAATCTCCCGGTACCCAATGGCTTTCTTAATCTCTCTCATCTGAGCACCAGTTCTCAAACTTCACACACTTGGAAAATTCTCAATCGGCTTGGTTGTCATAGTAAGGGCAAAACTTGACCAACTCTTTAAACTTTGTTTGCATATTCCGCTCTGAGACTTGTTTCCTCTGTTTGATTCCAAAACTCCACCTCCTTTTTAGCACGCACGTCCTCCTGGATAATACTTCCTTGTGAACTCCTCTTTGAATACCTCCCAAGTAATTTCCTCATCCGCAGCCTTCTAGTCTCCGCTTTCTTCCTCATCCACCAATCATCCGCTTCCTCTTTCAAAGATGTGAGTCCCAAACTTCACCTTTTGTCTTTGGGGTGCACGCCATCACACGGAAGATTCGCTCAATTTCCTTCACCAGTCGGTGCTCCATCCGGATCATATCTACCTTTGAAGGTAGGTGGGTTCTCACGTTGAAAAGTAGCCAACTTGCGATCCTCTCGCATCTTCTACTACCACCCCTCTGCTCCCCATAGCTCGTATGCTATGGCTTGCAGAGCCTCAATGCTAGAGCAAAGATCCATCCTTCGGGCCATTCTCAACCTAACATCGCAAAGCATTAACATTCGTTAAGAAACAATTAACACTACCTAGTTGTCATAGATGTTATGACAGCATACACACTTGGCCTGAGACAGACCGAATCGCTCTGATACCACTAATGTAACACCCCTTATATTATATACTAGTTAAGCTAATAAAAATCGTTTTTTTTTTTTTTTTTAAACTTGTCCACGCACCTCAAAGAGGGTGGTACATTTAACAAAATATACTCAAAACACCTTTAAAAATCCAAACGCATCAAGTGCGCAAAAAACATATCATAGTCATGTGGGTTAAGACCCTCAAATACTGCTTAATGTTTACAATAATCCGAAAATGGGTTTGCAATGCAAATGAAATAAAACCGAGTTCAACATACTCAAATACATAGTCAAATACATAACATAAAATAGTAGTACTAAAATCCCATTCCCTGTTACTAGATCGGAGTGACACAATATCCCATGAAGGCATGGCACCTTCACTCGAGAATCACCGTTGGTCGCCACGAGAGCGAAAGCAACACAAAAATGCTAGGGTGAGTCTCTTTACATAAATAATAACAAGTAAGATAAGCCTTATATTAGGAAAACATCTAGCAATAATAAGATTACACGATAATCATGATAATTGCCATTCAATTATAATATCCACAAACAAAGAAGATTTAGTCATTTAAACATCAACAAGATTTCTACGAATGTATGAATATATGCATGTGTGCAATATGCATGTGGATCCATAACCATCACAAAAACCCCGTCGGGCAACCACCACATTTTTGGCCGAAGCCGCACCACCACCACCACCATCACGTAATGCATATGATTTATGTGACACTATGACAAATGCATCACCACAATCCATCACAATATGTATTAAATCACCTTTGTGGCCGAAGCCCGCGTCATTTATTAACTCACCACAATTGCCAATTATTAACCATCACCACCTCAATTATTAACCACCACCTCCTCGATTATTAATCACCACTTCGTTAATTATTAGATTAAATCCCACCTAAGGACCAAACCACCTCATAAGGACCTTACTTACGCTTAAGGACCACTTTAACACACCAAAGGTTAATCTAGTACTTAAAGGTTATTTTGACACACCACTAATTAATTTATTACTTTGAGACTTATATGGCATAGTAGAGCTAATTAGACACTAAGAGATTATTTTGTCACGCCAAGGATTAATTTAATTCTTAGGGACTAAAGTGTCACACCAAGGATTAAATTAATTCTTAGGGACCAAACCATCACTTAGACATAATTTGGGTACCTAGGCGCCAAGGGCTAGCCAAAATGGCGCCCCATAACCAAACACCAATAGCCCACACTCACACACACGGTGACACACGCACACACTAGCACAGGGCGCCAAGTTTCTAGTAAACTGGCGCCCCCCCCTGCATCTGCCCTTCCCTCGCGCGCACATCACACACATTCATCCACCAGACACGGGCGCCAGATTCCTAGGGAATTGGCGCCCCCTCCTGCCAACCTCACTTAAACCGAGCCAAAGGCGCAACACGGTATTGCTGGGCGCCACTTTGCTTAGCATTTGGCGCCTCTGCCCAGCACAACACAACCCAACACTTAGACACCACACCAGGCGCCAGAATCCTAGTGATTTGGTGCCCTGCACCCTGTTCCACTCATCGTCCAAAGACCACAGCGCCAAATTGCCCAAAGAATTGGCGCCCCTACCCACTCAGACACACACGCACGCACATATTCCAAAGATCTAGGCGCCAATTGCTTAGCACTTGGCGCCTCCCCCTCAACACCTTCCCCCAAATTACTTCAAACCTAAATTACTATTCAACAATTCATTTCCCCCACAGCAACACACACATAATCAGTAATTTATTACCATCAATTCATCATATTCACATACTCATTCTCATATGACCATTTCATCAAACATATACTATGCATAAGTCACAACTCATGTTTCCACAACAACAACTAACATGTTATGACCAAAACAAACATTCCAAACATCAATCAACATGTAATTAACACACAATCACACAACAAGTCATTATTAGAGCCATTCCACTTATAAAACATATCATGCTAGCTATTATAGACATAAAGGAGAATCCCCAACCTTGGGTGAGCTAGAATCTCCAAGTAAACACCAAGAATCACCAAAACAAGACCCCACCACGATTTCCAGCCCCAACCGAATTGTTATCTTGCTTGGGTAACAATGGAAGTTCAAGAAAATGGAAATGAGTATATGGAACTCATGGAAATGAAACAAGGAAAGGGAAATGAGGGTGATTAGAACTAAGGCCTTCACTTACCAACACCAAAACTTGAGAAAGTTTCCTCCTTTCCCTTACTTCAAGCTGAAAACGTGAGTCCCTCCTCTTTGGTAGCCATGGAAGATTCAAAAAGGCAAGGAATAAGCTTAAGGAACTTAAAGAAATGGAATGGGGAAAAGAAATGATGAAGAATGAGATCAAAATCTCACTTACCAAGCCAAGAACTTCACAAGATCCTTCCTTTCCCTTCCTCTCTAGGCCGTCAATTGTTTTCTTCCTCTCCTCCTCTCTATTTTCTATTTTTCTTCTTTCTTTCAAAATGGGGTATGGATACCCTAGTTTAGGACCCCTAACCTTTATGACTACTATTGGGCCTAAATAATGGCCCTTGGGCCTTATTCTCCACTCCTACTATTAATTCATCCCACCTCCTGAAAATAGAATAAATCCAACTTAGTAACTTATTTAAAATGAATTAGACCCCTTTTAGGTAAAATAAACCCAACTTAATTAATTAATTTAATTAAGTGTTGCAAGCCTTAAATAACTTAATTAATTAAATAATTAAATTATTTTGGGCGTTACATTGGGTCTGTGTCAGCTCTGATGTGTAACACCGGGGAGGGATTTAGTTTTCGTTTTTCAAACTGTCACTGTTATTTTGGAGTTTTGGCTTAATGCCTATTTATTTTTGAAGTGTGACCTAATGTCTTATTTACGTTGGAGATGTTCAATAACTTTGTGATTCATTGCTAGAGATTAATTATTTATGTTTTTGAGGATTTATTTTAAATCGATTTGGAGTTTTATGTTGTAAAAAATGTGACACCCACGTGGTGACTCTGATAATTGCGCGTTTATTTATAATTAATAGAGGGGGGTGTTACACCATGCACCATGTGTAATGCCCCAAAAATAATTCAAGTATTTATTTAATTAAGTGGTATATTGGTTGGTTAAATTAAAATAATGATAGGGTATTTGATTTAAATGAGGGGTGGTGGTTAGTAAAAAGTGAGTGGTAATTTAATTAAAAGAGAGAGTAGTGCAAGTAATGGAGGAGGTGTGAATAGAGGCCCATGATAGTTAGGCCCATCTTCATATGATAAGGTTAGGTGTCGATGGTGAGAGCTCATTCTCATCCAAAACAGAGAAATAGAAAGAGTAAAGTAAGAGAGTAGAGAGAGAGAGAGAGGTGCAATAGCCTTAAGAGAGAAGAAGAGAAGATCTTGGCGGGGGAGAGTTCAAGCAAGGAAGAGGAGCTTGATTGTTGGTGATGGTTGGTGATTCTTGGTGGAGAGAGTGATGGTTTCTTCAATAAGGTAAGGGGCTCTCTTTCACCTATAATAGAGTATATGATGAGTGTTATGTGTGGGTTAGACTCTAGGACGATTTTTGAGTTGTTTGTGTTGCTTGTTGTGCGATTGATGTTGTGTTTGCTTCACTCTGGTGAAATTGTGATGTGTGTATGTGTTGTTGATGATGGGTCATTTGAAAGACCTAGAAAAGAAAATGGGTTTGAGGCACCCTAGGCGCAAGGGCGCCATTTTTGGTGTTGTCACCTTAGTTGTTACTTTGAGGTGTGTTGGACAAGTTCGAATGAATATGTGTTGTAGTAATTGTGGTTTAAGTTTGATCATAGTATGAGAATCAAAGAAAAGAGGGAAGATGAGGGTCAGGCGTCTAGAGCGCCATTCGAAGTGAAGTATTACTGTGTGCCGAGAAGGTTAGGTGCGTTCTAACTTGTGAAGGTCGAAAGTGTGTGCGTCGAACGATAGTGAGTTGAAGTAAGGGTGTGCCGAGAAGCATAAGTGTGTCAGCGTAAGGGAGTGTGTCGTAGAATATGTGCGTCGAAGTATGTGTGTGCCGAGAAGAGTAGGTGTGTTGAGTGATTAATGTAGATGTATTGAAGTGTAGTGTATGAAGTGTAGTGGTCGAGGTGTAGTGTATCTAAGTCGAGGTGTAGTGTATCTAAGTCGAAGTGAAGTTGTCGAGTTGTAGTGTATCTAAGTCGAAGTGTAGAGGTCGAGGTGTAAATGTAATGAAGTGTAGTGAAAGTGAGTCGAAGTGTAGTTGTCGAGGTATAGTGTATATATACCGAGGTGTATGTGTTGAGGTGTAGATGTATTGGAGTGTAAGGGTCGTCGTGTAGATGTGACGAAGCGTAAGCGTATGGGAGTCGACGTGTAGTTGCCGAAGTGTAGAGTATGGGTACCAAGGTGTAGTCTTTGCGGTGGTGACGGTGTAATTGTCGACGATAGGTGTCGAAGTGGAGAGGGGACAAAGTGTAGGTGTCGGTGCGCAGTGTCGATGTGTGGATGTGAAGAAGTGTGGTGTGACGAAGGGTAGTGTAGGTGTGCCGAGGTTTAGTGTGATGCGCCAAAGTGCAGTGTGGTGAGACGAAGGGTATTGTAGGTGTGCCGAGGTGCAGTGTGATGCGCCAAGGTGCAGTGTGGTGAGACGAAGGGTAGTGTAGGTGTGCCGAGGTGCAGTGTGATGCGCCAAAGTGCAGTGTGGTTAGACGAAGGGTAGTGTAGGTGTGCCGAGGTGCAGTGTGATGCGCCAAGGTGCAGTATGGTGTGAAGAAGGGTAGTGTGTGTGTGCTGAGGTGCAGTGTGATGCCCCAAGGTGCAGTATGGTGTGACGAAGGGTAGTGTGTGTGTGCCGAGGTGCACTGTGAGTGTGCCGAGGTGCTATTTTGATGCCAGTGTAGCGCAGGTTGCTACCAGGCGCAAATTTGGGTGTTGTTTGGTGCCGAGTATGTCTAAGTGGTTGAATGGTGGAGCCAGTTTAGTCCTTAGGTGACGTTTGGTCCTTAGGTGACGTTTTGGTCCCTATGTGACGGTGATGTTGACGTTAGCCATAGAGCTATTTATTTTGGTGTCGAGGTGGCCAATGTGTTGATGTAAGCCATAGTGCTAGTGACTGATGTAGTGATGTTAGCCATAGAGCTAGTGATGAGGTGTTGGTGAATTAAGTGACGGTGTATCGACGGTGGGACGACGGTGTAATGCCGATGGATTAAGCGACGATGGTAAATCCAGTGATGGTGTCAATTCATACATGGTATGATTGTTTGTGGTTGATGCATTGTTCATGGAGTCTCATGCCTCATATGCATCAAAGCGACAGTGGTAGGCTTCGGCCTCGATATGTTAGACTTCGTCTTCATATCAATAGCGACGGTTGTGCCCGAAAGGCAAAATAGCGACGGTTGTGACCGAAAGGCAAAATAGCGACGGTGACGGTACCATTAAGCCGGTGATGGTACTCATGCATTATACCATTGGTGTTGGGTGGCATTCATGCATAGACTCATGCAATTGGTGATGTCTTTTGATGATTATGAGTTGATGTGTTATACTATGATGATGTGTGTTCCTCTAAGCATAATGTCTATCATACATTTTATTATATGTGTTAGAGACTCACCCTTCTGCTTTCTATGATGCTTCTTATGTCGGCAACGTGCAGGTGATTCCGAGTGAAGGTCTTCCTTCCTCAGTCTGGTTGTGGAGTCTTGCTCTGATGCGTAGCACTGTGGGGGGACGAGTAGTTATAGTGTCTTGTTATTGTTTAGTTAGGTTTAAATATATTTGTGATGTAGGACTGGTTTGAGAAACCGATGTTTCGAGGGTTCGCCCCATTTAAGTCGTGCTATGTATCACGCAATTATATTTATTTGTGAAAAGTATTGTTGACTAAATTGAAGTCATGTTTTGGTGAACGTAGCATTCCCTTGAGGATGTATCCTTTTTAAAAGAAAAACGATTTTCGAACTCTGATTTTAAATTAAATTACCGTTGAGAAAAAGGGGGTGTTTCACCATGCCTTGCATCTGCTAACGTGTGCAGGACCCCTGGATCAATGCAATGGCATTGACCACCAATCAGAGAAAGCTGAAGAAAAGTCCGCTAGCCTGAGCAGACACCCTGGATCGGTGCAGAAGCACTGACCGACTGAAGAAAACCAACTGGATTTTCAAATTCCCTTTGGACCCACGTGTCCCCCAGAAAGATTGACTTCAACTTGCATTCGAGCTGCAGGTAAGTCCTCCTGACCTCAATAGGTTCAGTCGCAGAGGATAGTCGTGTTGGCCTAAAACATGGCACAGTCCTAGGGAAATATCGAGATCTAGACTTGATAAAGTACCCTCCTCCGGTCGCTCGAAAGATCACCCCTTTGGAGCCCACGTGCTCCCAGGCCCAAGTGCAAACTCGGATCATTCACAATTCGTTAAAAGGCTTTAGGCAGCCTCCTTCGCCGGCTTAACCAGGGCTGACACCCTTTTTATTGCTTTCCGCTGGCTTATTGAGGGTCGGTACCAATTAGCTTCCTGTTTTGTTGGCTTAATGAGGGTCGACAATTCATTTCCTGCTTCTGTTGGCTTAATGAGGGCTGACACCCATCTATTCCAAAAAAAAAGGGGCAAAAAGAAGAAAACAAGAAAAAAAATAGAAAAAGAAAAAAGGAAAACTCAGGTTTCTCTAAGTAGCAAAATTGGTAAAATTTCTGAATTCTTTATCTTTATTTTGCCTCGAAATATGTTTCGGCCAATTCATATTCCCTGTTAAAATCCAGATAAAGAGGGGCAGCTGTCATACCCTAATTTTGTCCGCCTAGGGTCAAACCCCTAATTTTCCACAAAAATAGTAAACTGTGAAGTGTGAAATCATTTTGTAGAGCGTAACGAGCATTTTGCATTGCATTTTTAAGGTTTTGAGGTCATCCTAGGGTTTCTAGAATCATTTTTAGAGTGGAAATGCATTTTTTGGGCAAGAAGCAAGTTTTTAGGTCAAAGGGTATTTTGGTCATTTTGCAAAGTAAGATAATTGCTCATCAAGAATCATTGTGCACTTTTAAGGGAATTTATTTGGGGCAAAAAGTAGGATAATTGTTGATTTTTGTACAAAAAGTCAAATTTTTAAAAAGTCAACAAAAAAGGGAATTTCCTTCAAAATTGCAAGGTGTTTGTGTTTTGATTTGGGGGTTGATAGTAGGGAGATGTAAAGATAAGGATCGACACTTTGATTTTGAAGTCCATGCAAAGTGATAAAGCATGCCTTTTTGGAAAGAGTGTAGAAATGCGGTTTCTGGGAAACCTGAGATAGGATAATTGTTATTAAGAATATGGTAGTCGAATAAGTACCTATATAGGATCTGGATGGTCGTGTGTAACTTTGTTGATTAAAGGATTAGAATTCAGTGCGGGGAATAGGATGCAGAGATGAGGAGGGCATTGTTTGTAGCTTGGATATAGATTGACGTAAGGGATGAGCATTAGTACTTTAAGTAATTGCTATAGTGTAGTTTCATAACGGTAGATTAATAGTGTTTGGATAATCGAGTGAGACTTTGGTGACCCTGAGAATAGAGTTTCGTTACAAGCTAAGGGAGTAGAGAGGTGTGTATGTCCTAGTACATAGTATACAAGAAGGCATTGTTGATAGTAGGGAGCAGGAATAAGAATGATGGAATTGGATGTGTTCATGTAATTGATGAGATTTTCGAGAACGAAAATATTCTAAGTGGGGGAGAGTTGTAACGCCCCAAAAATAATTCAAGTATTTATTTAATTAAGTGGTTTATTGGTTGGTTAAATTAAAATAATGATAGGGTATTTGATTTAAATGAGGGGTGGTGGTTAGTAAAAAGTGAGTGGTAATTTAATTAAAAGAGAGAGTAGTGCAAGTAATGGAGGAGGTGTGAATAGAGGCCCATGATAGTTAGGCCCATCTTCATGTGATAAGGTTAGGTGTCGATGGTGAGAGCTCATTCTCATCCAAAACAGAGAAATAGAAAGAGTAAAGTAAGAGAGTAGAGAGAGAGAGAGGTGCAATAGCCTTAAGAGAGAAGAAGAGAAGATCTTGGCGGGGGAGAGTTCAAGCAAGGAAGAGGAGCTTGATTGTTGGTGATGGTTGGTGATTCTTGGTGGAGAGAGTGATGGTTTCTTCAATAAGGTAAGGGGCTCTCTTTCACCTATAATAAAGTATATGATGAGTGTTATGTGTGGGTTAGACTCTAGGACGATTTTTGAGTTGTTTGTGTTGCTTGTTGTGTGATTGATGTTGTGTTTGCTTCACTCTGGTGAAATTGTGATGTGTGTATGTGTTGTTGATGATGGGTCATTTGAAAGACCTAGAAAAGAAAATGGGTTTGAGGGACCCTAGGCGCAAGGGCGCCATTTTTGGTGTTGTCACCTTAGTTGTTACTTTGAGGTGTGTTGGACAAGTTCGAATGAATATGTGTTGTAGTAATTGTGGTTTAAGTTTGATCATAGTATGAGAATCAAAGAAAAGAGGGAAGATGAGGGTCAAAGCGCTGTGAGCGCCATTCGAAGTGAAGTATTACTGTGTGCCGAGAAGGTTAGGTGCGTTCTAACTTGTGAAGGTCGAATGTGTGTGCGTCGAACGATAGTGAGTTGAAGTAAGGGTGTGCCGAGAAGCATAAGTGTGTCAGCGTAAGGGAGTGTGTCGTAGAATATGTGCGTTGAAGTATGTGTGTGCCGAGAAGAGTAGGTGTGTTGAGTGATTAATGTAGATGTATTGAAGTGTAGTGTATGTATGCTGAAGTGTAGTGGTCGAGGTGTAGTGTATCTAAGTCGAGGTGTAGTGTATCTAAGTCGGGTGAAGTTGTCGAGTTGTAGTGTATCTAAGTCGGGCAGTAGAGGTCGAGGTGTAAATGTAATGAAGTGTAGTGAAAGTGAGTCGAAGTGTAGTTGTCGAGGTATAGTGTATATATACCGAGGTGTATGTGTTGAGGTGTAGATGTATTGGAGTGTAAGGGTCGTCGTGTAGATGTGACGGAGCGTAAGCGTATGGGAGTCGACGTGTAGTTGCCGAAGTGTAGAGTATGGGTACCAAGGTGTAGTGCTGCAGTGGTGACGGTGTAATTGTCGACGATAGGTGTCGAAGTGAGAGGGGACAAAGTGTAGGTGTCGGCGCGTGTCGATGTGTGGATGTGAAGAAGTGTGGTGTGACGAAGGGTAGTGTAGGTGTGCCGAGGTTTAGTGTGATGCGCCAAAGTGCAGTGTGGTGAGACGAAGGGTATTGTAGGTGTGCCGAGGTGCAGTGTGATGCGCCAAGGTGCAGTGTGGTGAGACGAAGGGTAGTGTAGGTGTGCCGAGGTGCAGTGTGATGCGCCAAAGTGCAGTGTGGTTAGACGAAGGGTAGTGTAGGTGTGCCGAGGTGCAGTGTGATGCGCCAAGGTGCAGTATGGTGTGAAGAAGGGTAGTGTGTGTGTGTCGAGGTGCAGTGTGATGCCCCAAGGTGCAGTATGGAGTGTGTGTGTGTGCCGAGGTGCACTGTGAGTGTGCCGAGGTGCTGTTTTGATGCCAGTGTAGCGCAGGTTGCTACCAGGCGCAAATATGGGTGTTGTTTGGTGCCGAGTACGTCTAAGTGGCTGAATGGTGGAGCCGCTTTAGTCCTTAGGTGACGCTTGGTCCTTAGGTGACGCTTGGTCCTTAGGTGACGCTTTGGTCCCTATGTGACGGTGATGTTGACGTTAGCCATGAGCTATTTATTTTGGTGTCGAGGTGGCCAATGTGTTGATGTAAGCCATAGTGCTAGTGACTTGATGTAGTGATGTTAGCCATAGAGCTAGTGATGAGGTGTCGGTGAATTAAGTGACGGTGTATCGACGCGGGACGACGGCGGTGTAATGCCGATGGATTGCCGACGATGGTAAATCCAGTTGATGGTGTCAATTCATACATGGTATGATTGTTTGTGGTCGATGCATTGTTCATGGAGTCTCATGCCTCATATGCATCAAAGCGATGGTGGTAGGCTTCGCCTCGATATGTTAGACTTCGGTCTTCATATCAATAGCGGCGGTTGTGCCCGAAAGGCAAAATAGCGGCGGCCAGACCGAAAGGCAAAATAAGCGACGGTGACGGTACCATTAAGCCGGTGATGGTACTCATGCATTATACCATTGGTGTTGGGTGGCATTCATGCATAGACTCATGCAATTGGTGATGTCTTTTGATGATTATGAGTTGATGTGTTATACTATGATGATGTGTGTTCCTCTAAGCATAATGTCTATCATACATTTTATTATATGTGTTAGAGACTCACCCTTCTGCTTTCTATGATGCTTCTTATGTCGGCAACGTGCAGGTGATTCCGAGTGAAGGTCTTCCTTCCTCAGTCTGGTTGTGGAGTCTTGCTCTGATGCGTAGCACTGTGGGGGGACGAGTAGTTATAGTGTCTTGTTATTGTTTAGTTAGGTTTAAATATATTTGTGATGTAGGACTGGTTTGAGAAACCGATGTTTCGAGGTTCGCCCATTTAAGTCGTGCTATGTATCACGCAATTATATTTATTTGTGAAAAGTATTGTTGACTAAATTGAAGTCATGTTTTGGTGAACGTAGCATTCCCTTGAGGATGTATCCTTTTTAAAAGAAAAACGATTTTCGAACTCTGATTTTAAATTAAATTACCGTTGAGAAAAAGGGGGTGTTTCACCATGCCTTGCATCTGCTAACGTGTAGACTTCTGGATCAATGCAATGGCATTGACCACCAATCGTGAGAAAGTCAAGAAAAGTCCGCTAGCCCGAAAGCAGACACCTCGGATCGGTGCGTAAGCATCGACCGATCAAGAAAACCAACCGGATTTTCAAATTCCTTTGGACCCACGTGTCCCCGTAAAGATTGACTTCAACTTGCATTCGAGCCGCAGTAAGTCCTCCCGACCTCAATAGGTTCATCGCAGAGGATAGTCGTGTTGGCCTAAAAACATGGCACGATCCTCTGGGGAAATATCGAGATCTAGACTTGATAAAGTACCCTCCTCCTGGCCGCCGAAAGACCACCCCTTTGGAGCCCACGTGCTCCTGTGCCCAAGTGCAAACTCCTGATCATTCACAATTCGTTAAAAGGCTTTGTGCACCTCCTTCACGGGCTTAACCAGTACCGACACCCTTTTATTGCTTTCCGCCCGGCTTATCGAGGGCCTGCACCAATTAGCTTCTGCTTTGTTGGCTTAATGAGGGTCGACAATTCATTTCCTGCTTCTGTTGGCTTTAATGAGGGCTGACACCCATCTATTCCAAAAAAAAAGGGGCAAAAAGAAGAAAACAAGAAAAAAAATAGAAAAAGAAAAAAGGAAAACTCAGGTTTCTCTAAGTAGCAAAATTGGTAAAATTTCTGAATTCTTTATCTTTATTTTGCCTCAAATATGTTTCGGCCAATTCATATTCCCTGTTAAAATCCAGATAAAGAGGGGCAGCTGTCATACCCTAATTTTGTCCGCCTAGGGTCAAACCCCTAATTTTCCACAAAAATAGTAAACTGTGAAGTGTGAAATCATTTTGTAGAGCGTAACGAGCATTTTGCATTGCATTTTTAAGGTTTTGAGGTCATCCTAGGGTTTCTAGAATCATTTTTAGAGTGGAAATGCATTTTTTGGGCAAGAAGCAAGTTTTTAGGTCAAAGGGTATTTTGGTCATTTTGCAAAGTGTTCCCGGTGTATCAAGAAATACGAATCGCCATCAAAGAATCGGACTCGCGCCCAAATTTCAACACGATCGCCCAAACACGCCGCTTGAGCGCACTTCGCCGGCCGAAAAACTCGCAAAACGGTCGGACCTCGCAAGTATATATACGCCATTCGCATATGGCATCGTGCACGCTTCTCTTACCTTGTGTTATCTCGCCTGAGCGACCTCTCAATAGATCGTCGAGTGTCTTTGCGTACCACCCGAGGTGCTCAACAGTGAAGCCGGGACCGGTCCTTTCACTCATTCAACGACCGGCCCATTTGACGAAACATTATCAACAACTTCAACACTTCATTGGTCAAGGTACGATCAATTGGCGACCACAGTGGGAGGCCCGAGCGCTATCCTACTCCACTCATGGCTCCACGCGACCGCCCCGCACGCGGGCCTCATCTCGGCTCAACCCTCCGGCAAAGATCCTCGCAAAGAAAAACCCCGGGGGGAGAGCGAAGGACGATTCATGAATCTCAAGGGAATCCGCGACAAGAACCCTCGGTGCAGGGCCGCGGACCGATCTTAGAGCAGGTACGACCGTACGCTCCACCCCAACTACCGCCCGAGTTGGTTGAGGCAGGCATTGAAGAGTCGTTGCGCCGAGCATGTCACTCGTGCCGCTCGCAGATCCTCCAAAGCAAGAATCGGTGATCGCAGACGCAGACGCGCTCATCTCTCGATGAAAGAGGGTCGAATCCGGGCCGCCCGCGTGCGGAAGACGGAGAGCCCTCCGCCCAACGCCGATCGGCGCGCAGACACCGCTCCCCTCCTCGAAGGAGCATTTCTCGCCGAGAGAGCACTACTCATCGCTCTCCCAAGCAAGAAGAGGCGGTGGCGCACAGTCGCCCCTGCCAGAACGCGCGCAGACGCCGTCGCCGTCCCCACGATGATTATGAGGACTCCAGCTACCGTCCTGACACCGGCCACTCGCCCACGAGGTACTCCTCCAATGAGTCGTCCGGTTCACGGGGGTCGCGAAGCAGGTCTTGGGATTCTCGAGAAGAGCTTGAAGATTACAGGGACGGAAGAATTAGTGGACGCCGCATCGCCAAGGAGAGGCCAAAGCGAACGACCCAGGAGGCCTCCTCCACTTCCACCAGCTGGCCCGTCCGGAGGTTTTTATGGAATGTCGGGCAACGAGGCATGCCTCGCAATGCAACCCTTTGGGTCGAACGGCATCCGTAACGATCGTGGTCAATTTTCTAGAGAGATCAGCGTTACGTAATCCCTGAGAGATCTACTTTAAGCCGCCCAATCTCAAAGAAATTCGATGGCCGTGGAGATCCGCATAAACATCTCCGTTATTTTAATAATTACATTGTTACAGAGAATTGGGATCGACCATGAAATGCAAAGCTATTTCCCGATCACGGGCGAGCATTGGAATGGTGGGAATCTCTTCGACCCAATACTATCTCCTCGCCGGACGACTGATTAGAATATTCTTGTCCCACTACACCGCCAACCATTTGCCAATTTCGATATGAAGAATACTTGGACTCTGTTGTTCAAGGAGATAATGAGACGCTGAGACAGTATATCGACCGGTTTAACACTGAGGCCGAGTCCGTTCGTGACTTGTCGACACAAGGACAAGTTAAAATATTTGAAGCGTGGTATTCGACCGACCACCACCGGTTCGTAGAAGAATTCACTCTTAACCATTATCGGGATCTTAGTTATTTCCTAACAAGGGCAAACGTCCATATGGCGATGAAGAAACTTTAGCAAAGAAGAAAGGCCGTCCGCACGCGACCCAAAGAAGAAAACAAAGTAGTTTACCAAAGGGCATGAAGGTCGCCGCGACAATCGGTCCGACTTTCGGGATAAGAAGTTCGATCATCGCACTCGGCTAAACACCTCTATTGCACGCGATCTATAGCGAAAAAGCCAAAATAATGAATTTGTGGGAGTACAAATGCCCGATCCACTCGTGCTCAAGAAGGGGGCACGACCGACTAAGAGGTACTGCCGTTACCACAAGAGCAAGGGTCATGATACAAACGACTGTATGGCCCTCAAAGATGATATTGAAGAGCTCATTCAGAAAGGCAAGTTGGGAAAGTATGTGAGGCCGGAGGAAGGCGACCGACCTCAAGAGAAGCAGAAAGAAACTGATCCGGACAGAGGAAAGGGCGCTCTAGTTGTTTCAAGCGCCCAAGACAAAGACCGGTCTGAAGATCGAGACGCTCCACGGTCCAGAGGTCGCAACGTTGCAATGGTCATTCACGGTGGAAACCCGTTGGACCGTAGAGAATCAAATAAAGCCACGAAAAGAAAGTGGGACGAGCTCCTGATGGTCGGTTCAACATCAACAGTCCCACCGGTCTCGAATAGACCCCCCATCTCGTTTGGAGATAGCGACCTGCACGATGGCAGTATGTTCCGTTGGTAATCGAGCGCTTATGGCCAATACTGAAGTTCAAAGAATTCTAGTCGACCAGGGTAGCTCGGCCGACATCATGTTTGAAGGCTTGATTGACAAGATCAAGGTTGATCGGAGCGAGATAATTCCCCAGGCCGAGCCTACTCCCCTAACGGGCTTCAATGGAGCGATCACCTACCCGTTGGGAACAATCGAACTCATGGTCACATTTGGTGACGACACCGAGAGAGCACTTTGTGCAGATTCGGTCCGTACGACGCTCCTCGTGACTCCCCCTCAAATCATGCTATCGATTGCATCATTGGTAGGCCGACCGGCAAGCTAGAGAGACGTGGCGCCAACAAAGATTTCCGAAGATGAAATTCTACAAAGAAAGACGACTGTGTAGTTACCACCGCGGCCGACCTAGAGGCGCAAGACGGTGCCACGATCAGACAAGAAATTTGCGATGAGGTAGACCTTGCCCAAATGTTCGGCACCGTGAAGGCCATCAAGTCAACGCCATCGATTTGGATGCTCGGTATGATCCGCATAAAGGACCTGCAGGATAACGATGATGACTTAGCCCGAGAGGTGAAAAACAGTTGAAAAGGCCGTAACCTCATGGAGAATCGATAGATGTGCGGTTGGGAGACGACCCAACAAAGATATTAAGCTCGGTAGCGACCTACCGAGCAAGTAAAGCAAGACCTTGTGCGTTGTTTGAAAGACTATGCCCGCATTCCTATCGGTAGCTTTGCCATCAACTTTCAATGATGAAGGAGTTAAGCCAGTCGCTCAAAGAAGACGAACTCGAACGAGGAAAAATCTCAAGCCGCCGCAAAGGCCGCTGAGGACCTCATAAAGGCCAATTTCATAGAAGAGATCAAGTACACGACCGCTATCCAATGTCGTGTTGGTTAAAAAGAAGAATGGCAAATGGAGAATGTGTGTAGACTACACCGACCTAAATAAGGCATGCCCGAAGGATGCCTTCCCCGCGCCCAACATTGACAAATTGGTCGATGGTGCCTCGGATACAAATTATTGTCTTTTTGGACGCTTACTCGTGATACAATCGAGATCACGATGTATCCCCGATCGACACAAGACGGCCTTCATGATGATCGGGGGAATTTTCAAGATAAGGTGATGCCTTTACGGCTGAAGAACGCTGGAGCGACCTACCAAATAATGATGAACAAAATTTTCAAGAGGCGAGATCGGTCGAATCTCGTGAGATGTACTTGGACGACATGATCATCAAAAGTGGGACCGATCCGATCATGTGAACGACCGAGGGAAATCTTTGAAGAAGCTAGGAAGAATTCACTCGACATCAATCCCGAGAAGTGTACCTTTGGGGTGAGGGCGGCAGATTTTTGGGCTTCCACCGATCGAAAGAGGATAGAAGCAAACCCCGAGAAATGTAGGGCGATGCCGCCACACGAGGCCGCCAAGACCAAAAAAGAAATCCAACAAATTGACGGGATGGTAGCGGCTCTGTCCAGATTCATACCAAAAGCGGCCTGCAAGTCGCTTCCACTGTTCAGACTCCTTAAGAAAGACGTAGACTTTGAGTGGACCGACCAGTGCCAGCGAGCATTGGACGAGTTGAAGGAAGCTTTGACTAGCCCACCAATTATGACCAAGCCGTTGCCGGGCGAGACGCTATATCTGTACTTGGCTATAACGGAAGAAGTTCGAGTCTTTGTGCTAGTCGAGAGAAACGATCTAAAAATGTAATCCGGCCTACTTTATTAGTAAAGTGCTGCAAGGGCCCGAGCTGAGGTACCAGAAAATAGAGAAGTTTGCTCTAGCACTCCTGATTGCTGCTCGAAGACTGAGACCCTACTTTGTGGCCCACCAGGTCGTGGTAAGGACCGATCAGCCAATTAGGCAAGTCCTCCATCGGCCGGATCTGGCGGGGCGAATGATAAAGTGGGCGGTAGAGCTCAGTGAATTTGGGATCAAATTTGAATCAAGATCGCCGCAGCGCGCAGTGCCGGCCGACTTTATAGCAGAAATGACTCCGGCTCTAGAAGATCAAGCCGCAACGACCTGGGTTCTCCATGTAGATGGGTCATCCAACAGCAAAGGAAGTGGAGCAGGCCTAATACTAGAAAATTCTGAAGGCCTGGCCGTGGAGGTATCTTTGACTTTCGCTTTCCATACATCAAACAATCAGGCCGAGTATGAGGCGTGCATAGCCGGCCTACAGCTCGCCAGGGACTTCAATGTCAACCGGGTTGAACTTCGATCGGACTCCTTGCTTGTTGTCTCGCAGATCAAAGAATTATATGATGCTAAGGACGACGTGCTGAAGAATTACCTAGCCAGAGTAAGAGATCTTCTCAAGCAGTTCGACCGGGCAGAAGTGACTCATGTGCCTCGGACCGAAAATGTCCGAGCAGACATTCTATCGAAACTTGCAAGTACAAAGACCCCGGGAATCACGTAAGTTTGATTCAGAGACTCTAAATCGGCCGAGCGTGACGCACTCGCCGCCGCCGTTGGCGGATTGCGTGTGTCAATACGGATTCGGATTGGATCGCCCCTATCCTGAGATACAATGTTGAAGGGGAAGAACCGAGCGATCCAAAGCAAGCAAAGTTGGTCAGGCTCGAGCGACCAAGTATTCTGTAATAGAAGAAAGTTGTACGCAAGAGGATTCTCCTCTCCATTGTTAAGATGTCTTACGCCTGGTCGGCCGACCATGTGTTGAGGACATTCATGAAGGTGTTTGCGGAAGTCCCCAAGGTGCACGCCCATAGCCAAGAAAGCTCTCCGCCGGCGGCTATTACCGGGCCGACCATGGACGAGGATGCTAAGAAGCTTGTTCGTAGTGCAAGAAATGTCAAGTACATGCCGATGTCCACATTGCACCCTCCTCGTAGCTCGCAAAGTCTTGTCTCACCTTGGCCGCTCACCGGTGGGGCATGGATCCGCTAGGCCCGCTTTCCACTGCTCCCAGCCGCCAAGTTCTTGATCGTGGCGGTAGATTATTTCACAAAGTGGATCAAGGCCGAGCCTCTTGCAACCATCACCTCGGCAAAAGTAAGCAAATTCTTCGGCGGTGTGTGTTGGCGGTTTGGGATCCTCAAAGAACTAATAACCGACAACGGCACCCGGGCCGCAAACAAAAGGTTCAGAGAAATGTTGGCGACTTAGGGGTAAAACAAATTTCACCTCGGTTGAGCACCCTCGCACAAACGGCGGTCAAGCGCCAACGAGTTATCCTCGCGTGGGTTGAAGCGAAGACTCGATGAAGCGAAAGGGAATCGGGTCGAAGAGTCGCAAATCGTTCTATGGGCTTACCGACAACCCCTCATTCAACGACCGGAGTCCCCTTCGATCGTATATGGGATCGATCTTTGTGATACCCATAGAGATGGGCGAATCGAATTGAGAACTTTGAATCCCCACGCGGTGGTTAACAACGACCGAGCCATTCGAGAAGAGTTGGACTCGTGGAAGAGCTGCGTACCCAAGCATCATTAAGAGAGCAATTGATCAAACGGAGTAAGGTCGCAGCCGATACAACGCCGAGTTCGTAAGAGAGATTTCTCGGTCGCCACCTCGCCCCGAGACGCAGCAGATGTGGGAAACAAGAATGCTCGACAGGGAAAGCTGGCACCAAATTGGGAAGGTCCATACAGGGTCATCAAAAAGACTGGAAAGGGGGCATACGAGCTGGAAACCATGGATGGGGCGACTATCCCCAGAACATGGAATGCAGAGAAAGTCAGAAAATATTACGTTTGAATGTAATGAACGATTTGAATGTAATGAACGACCGATCTATAAATGAGAAGCAGGCAGGCGCTCTTTTTCCCACTGGGTTTTTTACAGAGGCCTGACCTTTAGTAATATGATGTGTTTTTTAAATTCTCGCAAGGATGTATGCCCGGTCGCTCAAGATTGCCCGTGGCAAAGGAGCGATCGAAGATTTATCAAACTGGATCAGATCGTCGAAACGATCTACCTCGAGAGCCATCGAAATGGCCCAAGGGTTAGACAACCCGCAAACTTCGTGTCGCCGAACGATCCAGAGCGCAGTGCCACCGAGCCGGCACAAACGACGGTCACCGAGTTGACTCGAACGAGCGCCATCGAAAATGGCCCAAGGGTTAAGTAATAACCCATCGTATCAGGCCGTCGAAACGACCTACCTCGAGAGATCATCGAAATGATCCCAACCGGTGCCATCAAAATGGCCCAATCGAGTGCCATCGAAATGGCCCAACCATAAACGAGCGCTTTCGAAATAGCACGAAACGGTCGCCGAGCGACTTATAAGTTCGAAAAAACTTAGACAAATAAATGTACAAAATTCATAGACATAACAACGCGAATTCAAGGAGATGAAATGAAAGACAAGTTAAAATATCATTACAAAATAGAGACGCCTTGGCCGGCCGAGCGCCTAAATATCCGACTGCTCGAAGGCAGCATTTAAATTGTCATGCCCGAAGGCAAACTAAACTATTACAAAGGTAACTCCGCTCGCAGCGCGCTTCGTAAGAGAATCGCGTGGCCGGGCGAACAACATTACCCTGTTCATCAACTTGCTCGGGCAGCATGATCTTGTTATCCGCAACATAATGGGCAGGCTTTATCATCTTCTCATCAAAGTTGATCTTCAAATCTGCATTCAATGCCCGCGCCTGAGCAAGAGCATTGTAGAACTGCTCGATTGCTGCCTCCCTACCGACTTGGGCTACCAGTTGGACTTTTGCCTCCACTGCCTTTCTCGGCCTCCACTGTTTTATCCTTCTCTAGATTCAACGCCGCTTCGATTGGTCACCGCCAAAGAAGTTCCTTGTTCCTCTTGGAGAGTTTGGCCCGGTCCTCCTCACCCTTCTGAAGAGCGTCCTTCTTGGCTTTGACAAGCTTGTCATACCTCTGTTGCGCCTCAGCCAAAGCCTTCTTCTTGTCAAAGACGAGCCCTCAGAAATGCAGATCGCCCAACTATTAGTCGGTCGATTTAAGACAAAAGAACTAACGGACCGGGAAAGTAAAGTACCTTCAGCTTCTACCCGCAAGCTTCTCGGCCATGATTTTATCTATTCCTGCGCGAGAAGCCGCACCTCCATTGGCTTCTTCCCCAACCACTCGAGTTCGACCTGCCCTAAACCCTCGAGCGAGAGAATAGGGATGTCGGCCTTAGCGGAATCCATGTTTCGGCCGTCAAGCCTTACCCGCCATGGAGCGATCGTCGATACAAGGGGGCCAATCAACAACCGGCTTTTTCCTTGGCTCTTGGGAGTGGGGGCACCTTTGAGGACGATTCAGAACATCCTCGGCCGAGGTCCTTCATATTTCTTGGGCCATGGAATGGTAGCGAGTTTCAAACCGACTCGAGCGCGCCCCGCTTCTTACCGCCATTCTTTCTCGCAAAATACCGAGTCATGAGTTAGAAGAAAAGATTGACAAAGAAAAATATAAAGGCAAAGTTCAAAAGCAAACCGATCTCGGCCTCCGGATCCCGCCTCGAGCAAGACAAAGTGGACGGCAAGGTATGTCGCCTTTAGGGTCCGGACGCATCATGCTCGCTAACGCCTTGATCATCTCCAAAGATTCCAAGTCGGCCTCGCGCCAAATCTTTGACAGAGTAGATATAATCGCCGGCCTCCCCGCAAGTGAGCCTCGCTCCACATGATTGGGAAGTAAGTGGGGACCAAGCATTCCGTCCGGTTGGACCTCCGATATGGCCTTACCGGCCTCCTCGGGAACAATCCAAAATATCGACCTCTCCAGCCGCTCCCAATGATTCTTGGTATGCTTTGAAGAACCGATGATGAGTTTTCTCGATCTTAAAGGAGACTGCTCCTCTTTTCTTTATTAGCCTTCTCCCCGAGCCACCACCAAAGAGAGTAAAGAACAAAGATGATCGACACCGGCCGACCCAACTTAGTCAAAAGGACTTCAAAAGTTTTCGAACGCCCATGCGTTAGGGTGGAGTTGAGAAGGGGCGACTCGATGTGACGCAGACGCCACGTTGAAATTCGAAGAAAGCGAGGGGTGATATTCATCCTCTCGAACACGAGCCGATACATCGTGAACTTAAGGTTGGCGCAGTAAGTTGCAATGTCTTCTCCGCCTTTCATGCCTCTCACCCTCCACCGGCAATTGTCGTCGGCGGCTCCGCCAGACGGGCAAGGCAACATGGCCGATGCGAATGATACTCCCGCGCGAGCGGCGCTTCGATACCCAAGACATGTCGGATGGGTCTCGCCACATCCGCTTGAACTTCGACCGACCCTTCGCTCGATCCTCCTTCGATGTTTACCTCTCGACCAGAGGAGCTAGCTGCGGGCTGAACCACTTCTTCCTCGTTGACTTCTTGAGCTCGGCCACCTTCGGCCTCCACCATCTCTTCGTCCGCGACTGGGACGGCACTCTGCACTTCGTCGTCATCAATGATCACCACATCAACATCTCCTTCCTCTCCTTCCGCTCGAGATATGATGTTCTCCGGTGGGGTGTCGCACGGCCGCCATCGGAATGGACGGACTCTAGAACCGAGCTCTTCGAGCTAGCCGATCCTCGACTGTAAGAGTGGGAACTCGAGCTCGTACTGCTCGAAGAACTGCTTGAAGAACCAGAATCTTTGTCGCCCGAAGACGACTTAGACTCCTCCTCATGGGGATTGGGCTCGCCCGGCCTCGACATGTATGTAGCAAAAGATTGGGACGGTTTACCGGGGATACGGGCGGTCAACTTCGTCCGTGGCATGCAAAAACACTGTGATAAAGGGATCGAGTCGTCGATCGAAAGGTAACACTCATGAGAGGGGCGATTTGGCCATCCCCGACCGACACCCCTATCACGAGGCGTGGAAAAGTACGGTTCATTCAAATAAAAACTCAAGTTTAGAAAGTAAAAGTAGAGGTCGATCCATACCTTGAGCGGATGTTGTGGATCGGCCGCGAGTAGACGTAAGCACCGCGACGCAAGTCGGCGCAGACGAAGCCGGCCGCTGGCGAGCACCGTCGTGAAAGTGTGAGAAATGATTTCACCGGGGGCTATTTATAGTACGGACCCATGGCGCCGGCGGGGACCGGAGACGGCGTGCCGCAACGCTTTCATCTTCTCGCCAATGGTTGTCTCCGCACAACCTCGGAAACACCAAACGCCACGCCTTAAATATCAATAAAGACCAACCGTCCACGACAAAGACGGCCGATGGTTGGCAAGCGGGCCGACACCGCCCTATCGAGAAAGCAACGGCCGCGTCCGCTTTCGCCAAAATAACTTCACCCCGGGGCATCGATTCAAGCCTCACCCCGCTTAAGCGACCTAGGCTTGGGGGCAACTCGTTCTCGGGTGTATCAAGAAATACAAGAATCGCTAACAAAGAATCGGACTCGCGCCCAAATTTCAACACGATCGGCCCAAACACGCTGCTTGGAGCGCAATTCTCGCCGGCCGAAAACTTCGCAAAACGGTCGGACCTCGCAGTATATATACGCCATTCGCATATGGCATCAGGTACGTTCTCTTACCTTGTGTTATCTGCCCGAGCGACCTCTCACTAGATCGTCGGAGTGTCTTTGCAGGTACCACCCGACGACCGGTCCTTTCACTCATTCAACGACCGGCCCATTTGACGAAACATTATCAACAACTTCAACACTTCATTGGTCAAGGTACGATCACAAAGTAAGATAATTGCTCATCAAGAATCATTGTGCACTTTTAAGGGAATTTATTTGGGGCAAAAAGTAGGATAATTGTTGATTTTTGTACAAAAAGTCAAATTTTTAAAAAGTCAACAAAAAAGGGAATTTCCTTCAAAATTGCAAGGTGAGGTTTCATATCAATTTTGGGAATGGTGATATCATAGAAGTTTGGGCCCAATCATTGAATCCTAGGATATGGCCTAAAATGGGTGGAATTTATGGAATTATCATGAAAAGAATAATCAAAAATGGTAAAAATAATGAAGTGTCCTCAATAAGACAAAATGTATTATCTTTTGGCAAGCTTGCAAAACTTGGGCACCAAGGCCTCATTTGCTCCGAATTTTCCAGCTATTTTTCACCTCATTTTGTGTTTCTTCATGCCCTTGATCCATGTGAGTTGTATTCCTAGCCATTGATTAAAATTCTAGATCAAATCCTAGGCTACAACTTTGTGTACAAAACCCTAATTGCCCTTGACAATTTTTGTGCAACAAAAACTCCTAATTTTCGTGTATAACCAGCTATTCCTCACTCATTTGTGTTTTCTCCTTGTCCCTAACCCATGTGCATTGCAATTTTGGCCTTTGATTCAAATTCTATCTCAAATCTCAATGGTTTGCAAAAGCACAATGTCCTATATACCCTTAATTTTGCACCTCATATAAAACCCAAAATAAGAGACCATGGGAAGAGGAGACTCTCATTTTTACCCTAGCACACAATACTCTCCTTTCCTCCCCTTGTTCAGCCTTGACGTCTCCTCCCCTTCTCCACACAAATTCTTCAACAATCAACCACAAAAACTTGATAATTCTTCATCCATTCAATAGATCTCCTTCTAAGCTTCCATAATCATCCAAGTTTCATCAAAATCCACCAAGGGAGGAGGATTTGCGAGAGGATCCAAGCTTGTTGGAGGTGTTCTTCAAGTGTTCTTGCTTCTATTTTTCATCCTTCTTCCTTTTCTAGTTAGATCTAGAGGTAAGCCTATTACCTATTGCATTTTCTTTAAGTATTAACATGTAGATCTCTCTTCTACTCCTCTTTCCCTTTTTGAAAAAGCTTAGAGGGCTAATTTCAAACATTATTGGACAAGGACATTGGGAGCCTTGGGTGTTTGAGATGAGTCATTGGCCTTGAAGGGAACGTTCTTGTGTTTTAACTAAGTTGCTTGCATTTTCATACCCATTTTCTCATTTCTCATTAAAGAAATCATCATTTTCTTACTAAGAAGCCTTCGCATATTATGTGTCTTATGTTACTTTTGCATCCTCTTGTTCATATCATGAATTTTAAGTTGAATTTTGGCTTGATTTTGGTGTATGGGTGCCTCAGGTTTAAGCTTAGAAACCTAGGTTTTTGTTGCCTTTTCACTCCTTTGATTTGTGTGAAGAATAAATACATGCTTTGCTTGATGATTGTCTTGTAACATGGCATAATAATCTAGGGTTTAGTCTTGTGCATTGTTCTATGTGTTGATTGTGAATCTTGGCATGAAATAATTTGGTGATTTGTTCATGTTGTTGCCTCGGCCTTAGAGGCCTCTTTGTGCATATTTTTGTGCTTGAAATGTGTTGTTTGATCTTGTGTGAATGAATGCAAATTGTGTTAATGTATTTTTTAACTTTTAACCACTCACTTACTTTTTACTTTACCATTCATTAATTATTTACCAAAAAAACATAAAAAAACATTTTTGCTTTTTATTTACCTTTTACTCAAACATTTTTACCACATTCTTACTTTAACTTTTTACCACTTCTTACCAAAACATTTTCAAACTTTGCATTTCATTTATTTGCATCATCCATGCGACACACTCTCATGCTTGCACAGTAATACTTGCATACTCTCATATGCTCACATGTTCATGCATTCTTGCATGCTTATGCATCTTGCATTCTTTTATTCTCTCACATGTTTATGCATCCTTGTATGTCATTCATGCATTCATAACCAAGTATGTCATGCATTCAATAGTGCTACGTCTTGCATTCATTCTTAAATGTTCATGCATTCATTAATATCATGTCTTGCATTCAATGACCAAATGTTCATGCATTCATTTATGCCATGTCAATTATTTCAAAATCAAACAAAAATTGCATTCGTTTTCAAAAATTAAAATCAACTTACATTCAATAATGTTCATTCATTCCTTGTATGCTCATGCATAGTTGCCTAATCGTGCATTCATATCCACATGCTTACTCATTTAAACTAAGAATATCCTATGCTTATGATCAATGGCATTCTTTTGTTCATGATGCCATTTAAATGTCTTGATTTAATTGTGTGTCATCCTTTCTACATGCATGCACTCTTATATAAAGACGTAAGCCTACTTTCTTGTTGTAGCATAGAGTCATTAAGATGAATGCACCCCTTTGAGATTGTTGCCAGTCCCGTAGCAATTCTCACCCACACAACACAATTGTTTTGAGAACTTTGTCTTGCATCTTTGATAATTGAATCCCTTGATTGTATTGACATGCTTAATCTTGGTTGATGAATAATATGTTCATGATTGCTTGATTGTTGAAGTATGAGTCTTGTTCATTCATTTCCATTTGGTTATGGATTTAGAATTGATTTGAAATGTTCTACTTCTTTTCTAAAACTCATTTCCTAGATTCATTTTTAAAAACCATTTTATTTTCAAAACAAGAATAAAATAAATTGTCATTGATGACCAATCGCGCCGTTGCCGTTTAGGTTGTTAATGATGATTTTGTTCGGTCTTCGCAAAAGCTCAATCATATTTTCGAAAACTTATTTATTCCTCAAAAATAAATCAATTGTCATTAATGATCAATCGCGCCGTTGCCGTTTAGATTATTAATGGTGATTTTCTTATCCCCAGCGAGTTAGTAGTGAGGCCATTCTAACCGTTGTTGTTCGGTCGTCACAAACGCTCACCCAATTGCGAAAAACTCTTAAGCCGTTTTTAGACGCAAAAGCCGAGAACTACGTAGCTTTGATCCCTCATCCCAGTGAGGGTACGTAGGAGCGGGGTCCTGTCCCGTCAAACACCTTTTTAAAAAATCTTTGTATTGTCTTGATTTTCAAAGATAACCAAAAATATTCATTTTCCCCTCCTGTTTTCAATAAAACAAAAGCTTAAATAAAAGCAAAGGAAAGAAAAGAAAAGAAGTAGAACAAAAATCATTTAAAATCAACTTTTCCTAAACCACACATTAAGTTAATGGTTCCCTTTCAGTAGAAAGGAGGTGCGGGATGCTAATACCTTCCCCGCACCTAACCGACCCCCGAACCTACATCTCTGAGTTTTCAAAAGACCATCCGCTTTTCCAAAAAAGGGTTTTTTCAATGTTTTCCTAAATAAATATTGGTGGCGGCTCTACGTACTATTTTTCACGTTGTCAAACGAGGAGTCCAAACCGGATTTTTCGGGGCGCAACAGCGGTGGCGGACGTTCCTTCGAGGAGGCGTTGCGTGTCTGCGGGAAGGATGCGCTTGAGCAGAGGGATCTCCATTGGCCGCTCGCTAGCGAACTGGGATTGACCCTCGTTCGAAGCGTGAAATCATCTCATCTCGGTCAGCAATGAGTTGATTCTTGGTTTGGAGTATTTGCATGAATGCCTGAGTCACGTGCTCGGGCAAGGATACTTCAATTCCTGCATCAACTAGTTCGGCCGGTAGTTCTTTGTTGTCGAGCCGATCACCGGATCTCGCTTAGATCGATCCTCGGCCGCCTTGCACCGAAAGCTCTTGGCGAGGATTGTCTTGTTATTTGTGAATAGTTTGAGGCACGCCCTATGGGGTTTGCTGTTGATGAGCGTTCAGCCAAGGGGGTTAACCCACTGTAGTCGCCAATTGATCGTACCTGACCGATAGAATTGTAGCACTGATGTAGTCTTTCAGCTTGGTCGCTAGTTGAACCGAGGTTCTGGAGTCTTGGCCGCACGCGGTTGGTACCTGCATTAACACTCTGGCGCTCTAGTCAGTGGTGTGATAACGGGCCGACCTCACAAAGTGTATTAATGACGTACCTGATTCTCGGAATTTGTGCCCCCTTTATAGCAACAGTATTGGGCCATATTGGGCCTTCTAAGCAATAGTGGGCTTCGAGCCCACTCCGGAATAGGAGGCTTCTTGTTGATAGCTGTAGTTTTGACGTGTTTACACACATGCACCTAATCTAACTTATTTCAAGTATTTCGGGGGAAATGAATGATTTTAAAATAGAAAAATCCTTTGACAAATAAGAGGCAGATGTTGATTTTGGCATTGAATACATAGATATTCTTGATGAGGATATTCTTTTGAACAAAATCATTAGAGATCTCTGCCACACTAAGGTTCTGACTTTATGCAGTTATACATGTAACACCCAAATGTTTGTGCGGTATGATTCTTTTAGTACGTACATGTTTTATGTATTGTTTTGTATTGATCAGATTAAATTATTTTAATTTATTGTGTATATGCGTTATTAAAATTACTTGAAATCACATTTAAGCGTACTTTAACCCGTAGTTTTAACAAACACATCATTTTCTATTAGGTAGCTTATCTCTATCCGCTAATCTTTAATGACACATACAAAATTTATTGAAATTAAATAATGAATTTATATCTTTCATTTCATATTTTTAATTAGGCATAAAAAATTTATTAAAAGTAAACAATGAATTGTCAAAAAGTTATTTTATTTGACCCAATTATTTTTTTCCAACCAAAAATTGAGTTGATGTTGAAAAGTCAAACTCTACTTTTTTTAGTTGACCATTATAAAGACCGGTTAAAGATATCATTTGACCAAATCTTTTATAAACTTTGTTACACAACCCGCTTCTATTAGCATTCATTGTCTTTTTCTCACGGTATTCCTTCCATCACCAATATGCCAGCAAGCTATAATATATTTTCTTTGTTACTCGATTCCTTCCTTGTCCTCATTATTTCACTCCTCCCTTTCAAGGAGGCCTCGAGGACATGCATACTTTCAAAATGTTGGTCAATTTGTGGAGGAAATCAACCAACATAGAGTTCAATGAATTCTTTTTGTTACTGGATGATGTACCTCAATATGAAAGGGTAGTCAAAGAGTGGATTTTTCAAATTGTAATATTTTGGCTTCATAATCACGAAAGATACTACCATTGAAAGTTTTTTTAACATTATCAAACCCAAACGAAGCTAGAAAGATTGGGTTTGATAATGTTAAAACAAATTTTTCAATAGTAGTATCTTTGTGGTTATGAAACCAATATGTTACAAAGTTGAGAAAATCCATTCTTTGTGGTTATGAAGCCAATAGTAGTATCTTTGTGGTTATGAAGCAAAACAGTCTAGTGTCGATTCCAAGGATGGGCTACTGGTTAAAGAACATTTCCCACTTTCCTAGAGTCGTGACCACTTCTTTCGAGGTGGAAGGACGATCGAAAATCAGTACTATGCAGTGAAGCCCAACAAACTGATCGGGGACGACGTGGAGTCCTTTAGGTTGATCAACCAATGGGGCAAAAAACTGGCCGAGAGTGGCTTGAAGCTTCACCACGGCTCCATGTTTGCTGAGTCGGCCAAGTCTGAGGCCAAGTTGAAGGAATACTTTGATAGTTGTAGTTACCTATTTTCTCTTAATAAATCATCTTTTATCTTGATCGTTTACCTGTTTTTGTGCATAGTCTGACCTTGATTGCTATTTTGCAGGTAGAACGGACAAGTTTGATGATCGATTTGCCGATGGCAACATTGATATGATAAATGGCGTCAAGATCGACGAGAAAAAGGTCGTGATTTAGCTCCAAGAAGGACGGGGATCGGCCTCAGTGCCGCCCCCTTCCCTACGATGTCACAGTTGTGTCTCAATCTTCTAAAGGAAGAGATGCAGAGAAGAACCCAAAGAAGAACTAGGAGCAGCGCCCGAGGTTTGAAAAAAGGCCCAAACGAGGCAAGGAGACTGCCGAGGGCAGCAGTGGCAGCGCTCCGATCCCAACAAAAGACCAAAAGTGCTAGAGATGTTGGGGAAGAAAAAAGAATAGCAAGTTTCAGATATTACCTTGGCCGACTTTGACGTCCTTGCGAAGGTAGCAAAATTCGGCGCATCGGCTTCAAAAAACATGAAAACACACTTGTTGAGAACTCCTGTGACTGACTCCGAGGTAAGTTTACTGAGACCCAAGCTCATAACAGATTTGTAGAAGGCGAGTTGGTTCGCACCTCTCATGAATTGAGGAATGGCCGATAATCAAGATTTCACACATGGAATTGAATTGATTCCTCCCATATGTATATGTGAAGTAAAAAGACAAACAAAGAGAAATGGCAGATAATCAAGATTTCACACGTGGATCATTTTTATGTTCAAGTAAATTGTTGATGAGAAAGGACAAAATGAAACATGCACAAGTATATATATACTCCTCTTTTTTGCACACTCTTCTCCTCTCTCTGCACATTTTTAACACACTCAACATATATTATCGAGTGACTAATTACTAGATGATGAGTGTATTAGAGATGTACAGAGATATGAAAGGAAGTGTGCGAATAGAAAACACCTTGTTTTTGTCTCTAATCAGCCCATTGGGCTGTTTTAACTGTAGCCTTTTGGCTTGGGCTCTCGACTGTGCTCATTGCAATATTTCAATTTACCAACAAAAAAATTAAAATATATCATATAGGTGCATCCATCTCAAAAGTTCTTATGAATACATTAGCAACATTAGATTAGATTCATGTACATTCATCACCTCATGCTCTGACTTGGTATACAATCACTCCATCTTGTTGTGTCTTGCTTCATAATTGGATTTAGCCACACATCTTATCTCTCTCTCTTGGATTTTGGACTAATCCTTCCTTAATCAGGTTCTTATTGTGATTAAACTTTCACTTCTCCTCATGCTTGCATTCCACAAGAATATCTCATGACATCAAATAGCTAGGAAAGATTCACAAGGTAACCATATATTTTACAACGGGCTAAAAAAGTACACCTTCCCTTATTAATCAAAAGGGGCCAATTATTATCCTCAAAAGTCATACATGCCTAACCATTTCTATAGTCTTCTCCTTGGTCCATACCACCCTGTAAAACTGCTGCTACGATTCTCAATCAAAGTTCTAAATTAAAATCAATTGTATGACGAAATACCAAACATAATAAAGTCGTTGCCAAACAACGGCATAGACTAATCCCTCGAGATAGTGAGATCCATTTAAGGAGTTGACATCTTCCACCATGTATTTTTCCATATGCACATACCAGAGAGAGATTGATCTCTTAACTTAATGGTTAATGAACCCAAATATCTACCACTTGTGTTATACTACCATGTTAGTATTGCCAAACAATGTTTACACAACTCAAAAGCGATTCTCAAAGTCTCACCATAAAAGCCAAACATAAGTTAATAACATGTTCAATTTCGCGTCCAAGCAGGATTATGCCATGATTTTGATGAAACCACAAAACCAAGCTTCTCCATCACAGTGAAAACTCGCCACAATTTCGCCTAACTAACCACATAACCAAACAAAGCCTAAACCATATTCATGAATTGCTTTTATCAAAAAAATTGGAACAAGCACAACCAGCACAGTAGCTTAATTAATTACTCCTAATTAAATTTCTCACACTCTACAACTTTCTCTCACACCAATATATACAACTCAACCCAACCAAAACTTCCACAATAGCAGCCTCTGCTTTCTCCAAATCAGAGTAATGCAATGTCTGCAACAACAACACCGTAGGTTTCATCTCAAACCTCGTTTTCTCCAAATGTCTCTCCCCTTGCCACCGCACCGTATCATTCGCCACCGGCAACAACCACTCCATCATCTCATCCACCGCTTCCCGCCACCCTTCCGCCAACAATTCCCCATCACCTTCCTCTTCCTCCTTCACCCACCGCCCTCTCAACTTCGCCCTCACTTTCCTCTCAACCTCATCGGCAACATCTCATATAATGCTTCACGCGCGTCTTCCCCCACTGTCGCCGGCGCGTGTAAACAACGTTCCGCTAATAATATCACATTCGCGTATCTCACCGTTAGCCCTGCTCCTCCCACCGTTGACGGTGGTGCTAGCTTCAAAACCTTCTCGTTATTACCAGATGCAAAATCCATTTGCAGAGGATCGTTTTGTTTCGTTGATTTTGGAATTGGACCCGACGTCACGCGCTTATGTTTCGATTCCTCGTATGATTCGGAGATTCCGCGAGTTGTTTTATATAACTCGCGATGTTCCAGAAGACAAGAATGTTCCATTCCCGAGAATACGTTGTTGTTGCTAATTTTATTGTTATTGCAACCAGCAATGTAAGGACCAAAAACGCTGCATATTCTTGCGTATACAATGCACACGAGTCTTGCCATGATTCCAACGGTTTTGTCGAATGTTTGTTCCCATAATGATGTTTCCTTCAAATGCTGCACTTGTTTTCTTCCAAACGCTATCTTCGCATTGAAATATTCCATGTTTGGTTTTGAACAAGTTGTGTTATTGTTGTTGTTGATCATGTTCCAATTCAAGCGTTGTTGTCTTTTTTTCTCAGCGTCCTCCATGTCTGCTACGGATTCCATTGCAGCATGGAGGTTCGCTGTGGCCGAGACTAGTTTCTCGGTTTTGTTGATAATCTTATTGACGCTTCGGGAGTTGTATTGCAACTTTCGAAGGTCAACGACCCCATTTTTGAGGTCAGCATAGACAAGGTCGAATCGTGTGAGGCCGAGGTCCGAACATTTTTGGCCGAAGCGGAAGACGGTGGTCGCAGCAAGGTCAAGTTCCTCGAGGCGTTCAGCGGCAGCAAGGTTGAGGAGGAAAGATTCTTGGTTGGAATTTAGGTATGCAACACCTTTTGATTTTATGACTTGGAGGCAGAGCTTGGTGATTTCTTCATCGGAGAGGGAGTTGTAGAGGGAGATAAGGCTGGAGATTGTCTTGGCCGCCTCGAATGCGAGGATTCCGAGAGTGCCCACCGTGGGAATTGGCTTGTGACGCCGTGACATGGTCACCACGACCATCACCATATCGTTCACTTCTCTAACCGTAACTTGCTAATTTTGCTTGCTTTTGATTTGATTATCTATTTTCTCTCACACTCAATTTTAGTAACTTTCTTCTGTTTTTCTTTCTTTTATGGTTGTGTGTGTGACTGTTGACTGTATTTAAAAAAACAACTTAATTGTTAAGGTTTGTGTTATGAGCGTGTATTTATAGTGTCATGGAGAATAGCTATGTTGTGGATTTATGGAATCATATAATGTTCTGCTTCTTTGAACATTCCTTTGTATGACGCGTTGGACAGTTGGGATTTATTGAGTTAATACAACGACTTTTGGATAAATAATTCACTAATTTTAGACGGTGAGAATATAATTAGTATGTGATACCACCCCCTACGTATTATTTATCAGAAATTAAAAGAATTCATTCGTGAGACTTTGCTCAACTTGTCGATGCGAAATTTAATTTTAGGTTAGATATCATGTCATTAGTTCAAACATGCAATCTTAGTTATATGTGATTTTCAACTGACACTTGTCATTTCGTATACAGATAAAAAAGAATTTATTTTTGTCTAAAATAGAGAAAAATATACTGATTTTTTTATATGTTCCTTTTTTATGGCAAAAGAGAAGAATAAATAAATCTAAAGAAAATGAGTTCTTCAAGTCATTACATCAGAGGATGTAGATACTCTGATTTTTTTTTTTTGATCGGTTCAATTTTTTTTATCAGTGTAGATACTCTGATATATTATAGCATCTAGTGATAAACTAAGAATAATTTGTGTGAATTAATTACTCCTATTTTTTCTTGTCAAAAAAAAAGTTACTCATATTTTAAATAAAAAAATAGCAAAAATGGATGCTTCAATCCATACAGCAAAAGGACGGATAACAATTGTTCCTTAAACAAAAAACCTCATCCGGTTAATTAAATTATAAAACCAAGAAGAAAAACTAAGTTTAAGATTACCTCCAAAAGCCTATATATATATATATATATATATATATATATATATATATATATATATATATATATATATATTTACGTTAACTACTTTGTTATTGGTGTGCAAATTTTACCGATTTTGTCTCACACTGTGCTACGAGAACTTAGTTCGCCATCTGTATACCCAACTTTACTGATTTGTTTGGTTCCTATCTCTCAACAGAGTTTTTATGCCACACTCACAGTGGCGGACCTATGTTTCTTTTAGTGGTTCAGTTGAAACCTCTGAAAAAATAAAAGTTGTACTAGTACCCTATATAAAATGTTTTTGAACCCCAGAAATTTTAAATTTTCAATTGTACCCTTATATTTGAACCTAATTTGCACCCAATTTTTAATAAATATTTCTTATTAATCTCTTTATAGGACTATTAATTAAAATTTTGGAAGTAATTTTACAGACAACTTTTTTTCATATATTTTAGGGCTTAAATAGGAAATGGCGTGTTAACATAGAGACAATTTGGCGACTTACTCTTAATTAAATTTGGAGTTAGATAACTTAGTTCTTCAATTTTAGTAAATTATGTGGGGATGTTTGAAAAAATAAAGTTTAAACAACCCTGCGAATCAACACTTTTTATAATGAATTTTTTACGCACCCACTGATCCAGGGTCCTAGATCCACTACTGCACACCCAATATTCAAACCCGAGATATTGGGGTGGACCTTGCTCATCGGACCGACTCTTATTGGTCAAGAGATCTTGTTAATAATAATTAGCCTTCCAACTACTAATCATAAAATTAAGTTTTTATGATTGTTATATAATTAAAATTAGTTTATCTCAGAAATCAGAACTTATTTATATATATATATATATATATATATATGAATTAGAATTCTGGTTGTTATTATAATATGAATTAGTATGTGATGTTCTTTAGTACTGCCAAATGGATGGATACAATAGGATATTTGTGTCATGTAGCTAGCTAGTTAGTTCAATTCTTTCGTTATCATACAGATTACAGATATATTATGACTTCTCCTTTTTTTTTTCTTCAAGAGTTACGTAGGTGGTGGAATTTGGATAAGAGTTTGATCTATTTAATCATTTTACAAATATTGTTTAGTGACAAGATTTTTAGTGATAAGATTATTATGTACACATTACTGTACTAGGTTATACGCGTCAAGTGGAATAATATATGGCAACGTTATAGTCACGTAACATGTAAGGAAGAGGAAGTTGACATAAATAATAAAAAATTGAACTAAAGGTTGAAATTGGAATAATTTTATAATAGAAAATTGAATTGTTACGATTATATAATGGCTGCTAGATTGAATTCAACGTCCATGCTGTGTTTTGAGCGGAAATATCGTTACTCCGAAATTATTGCACATGGAAAGAGGGCTTACGAAAATCAACAAAGTAAAATTCAATCATTTTTTTGCTCAAAACTAGCCTCAACCCCCGTCTGATGGACGGGTTGTCTCACTATTGATTAAATGAATTACTTTTAAAAAAAACAACAGTAAATAATAACATCAAACAAATCCTAAGTATTAGAAATATATCACAGTTGAAGACAAAAGTCAAACATATTAGATCAAGTTATAACACAAACAACTTAAAGTTATAACATAAACAACCCATCAGTTAATAGGCCCTAAAGTATAACATAAACAACCCATCAGTTAATAGGCCCTAAGACATTTTTTAAATCAATTGTGACAATTTACATATAACTTACATATGATTAAATTATTGAAATACTCACCACCCGTCCAATGGACGGGTAATCTCACTATTGATTAAATGATTTTTTTAATATATTGATTAAATGAATTATTTAAGGTTTAATACGTTTTAGTCCCTATAAAATTTAAGTTTTTTGTTTTTAGTATGTCCAAAAAGTTTCACTAACTTTAAGTCCCCATAAAAGTTTTTTTTTTTGTTTTTAGTCTCTAAAGGCTTTTAATAACGTTTGATGACTATTAAAAGTCATAAGAGACTAAAAGCATAATAAAACCCACCTTTTTTTATCTTCAGAATTAGTTCATTTAGTAAGTAAAATAAACACACACACACAACATCTAGTTTATTAAGCAAATAAGCAAGAGCAATACTAAAATGATGGATTTGATTCCTAAGAGACATTTACTTATCATAGCATTCTGAATTTGATTACACATGAATAACAATTATATACAACTTTAAAATATACACATGACAAACAAATCAAGGCATCTGATACCTCAACAACCCCGTATGATCCTGTCCGCAGATGGAGCTTTACTCGAAATGGGTGAAGAATGGATCGTCTGGACTCCTCAGCATGTTATGGGAATGGTTTTTAAATTGGTTGGGGATTTAAGGAAGATGCATATGAGGAAAATAAAAATTAGAGAGCAAATCAGGTAATAGACACATGGAAATGCAATTGAACAAAAAAGACATTTTGGCAGCAGACGCTATAACAAAAATGGGAATTATTCTGGGGATTTAAGGCTGATGACATTGCAATCAATTTAGATACCTATGCCAAGCCACATAAGGTATTAGATTTTAATCCTGAAGAGAAATAATTCTTATTGTCACGACTACTGAAAACTTTTTATGTTGCTTGATGAGAGTGAAATTTTTTGGGTTATATGAACAGGATAAAAAATTGGTTTTGGTGAAAACTTGTTTGTTTTCAGTAAATTTCGCTATCAAACAAATGAATTCAAAAAAGATAAAATAAAAAACAGTTGAATTAGATCACGGGTTCACCAATTGACATGTTTAAGAGCAAGTTCAAATTCAGCGTGGTTTCAAAGAGTAAAGTGGTTTCGAACATAATTCAATTATGTTATCAATCGAATCAAGGACATAAGACCGATAGCATAATCAAAATTTGAAGCATGTTTCAGTGTAAAGTAACTTAAATGAAACACATGAATCAAGCCCAAGAGGGATTGAACATCATTAATTCTTTAAGAATCTAGACACAGAGATTTTCGAAGTCTCTATTAAAATAAAAATTCACTTAAACAATTCATGGAAGTCAATTCTAAGGAGGAATGCACATCACGAATTCTTTAATTATCAGAATTAATAAAATGAAACAAAATGCAGAATAAAAGAAAAGATAAGAGTGAAACATTCAATTGTCAAAGTAAAAAGCTTTCATTGAGAGTGAAATTCGATTATAATTAAAATGACTCAAACATACATCGTTCACCATAATTTGCTAGAGATCCTGTGTAAGCAAATGTGTTAGGCGTGTATGGGTGATAACTCTATTTTAAATAGAGTTATTCATGCATCCAAACCTACGTAATTGCTCTCTTTCAAGTAAAAATAGGTAGTAAATGTAGTATGTTATGTAACATAACAATATTTGAGTGTTTAGAAGGGTTAAGCCTATGATTAGGCCATTTTGGATATATTGTGGTATTTTGATGTGTTTCTTCAGTGCAGCTGTAACACCCCCTTTCCTCATCGGTAATTGAATTATTAATCAGAGTTCAAAAATCGTTTTTCTTTTGTAATACATCCTCAAGGGAATGTTACGTTCACCCAAAACATGACTTTAATTTAGTCAACAATACTTTTCAATAATAAATATAATTGCGTGATACATAGCACGACTTAAATGGGGTGAACCCTCAAAACACCGATTCTTTAAGTAATTCTTACATCACCATTTTACAGTTCAACTACTTAAGTTAAAACAACTAATAACTACTCGTCCCCCCAGTTCTACGTCACAGAGCAAGACGCCACAACCAGACTGAGGAAGGAAGTACCTTCACTCGGATCACCCGCACGCTGTTTCTACATGAGAAGCAACATATAAAGCGTATGGTGAGTCTCTAACACATATAATAAAATGTATGATAAATATTATGCTAGAGAAAGGCAACTAGAAACACCACGTCTCAATCAACCAAAACACATCATCAAGTTATGACACACCAACTCATAATCATCAAAAGACACCACCAATTTGCATGAGTGTATGCATGAATGCAACCCAACACCAAGGGTATAATGCATGAGTACCATCACCGCTTAATGGTACCGCTATCGCCGCTATTTTGCCTTGAAGGCGCGCCATCGCCGCTAATGATATGAAGACCGGTCAATCAATATCGAGGTCGGCTTCATCATCGTCGCTAGATGCATATGAGCATGTAACTCCATGAACAATGCATCAACCACAAACAATCACATCATGTATGAATTGACACCGTCCTTTTGATACAATGGCCGATGCCCATATCCGTCGCTTTGAGCATAGCTCCAAGACCGCAGCCTTCGTCGCTTAATTCACCAACACCTCATCAATAGCACTATGGCTAACATCACCACATCGTCACTAGCTCTATGGCTTACATCAACACCTCATCACTAGCTCTATGGCTACATCAACACCTCATCACTAGCTCTATGGCTAATCATCAACACCTCGGTCACTAGCTCTATGGCTAATCATCAACACTCACCGGACACATCGACACTAAACTCTATAGCTCTATGGCTAACGTCAACACCTCAATCAATAGCCCTATGGCTAACGCCAACCTCACCGTCACATAGGGACCCAAACGTCACCTAAGGACCAAATGTAACACCCCCTTTCTAAACAACTATTATTTAATATTTATATTATCAGAGTTTTCAAAATAAAATCATTGAAGGGAAATGTCACATTCCAACGCTTACAAAAACATCCAACTTATAGTCAAATAACACGGTCAATAAAACATTAATACGATACGCAAAGACATTAGTTTAGTGGACGCCCACAACACTGCTTTAGTTTACAAAGACCAAAATATAAATAACGCCTCCAACACAACTAAGAATCACTAAGTTTAACATTATACTTAGTACATCATCAATAAAAGTCTAAAGCATCAAATAATAAATAAAAGATGACTACGCCTCCCCGGTGCTACATATCGAGATGAGACACACGACTACTAGTAGACAGCATAAGGATGCCCTCACTGCGGTACCGCAGTTGCCGACATATGGGCTAAGCAACACGACGCAAGAGGTGAGTCTTTCATACAAATAATAATAGATAGGATAGGCATTACATATTGGCAAGGCAACAAACACTACTAGTTCACCACATTATCAACACATCATCATAATTATAATGCATTCACAAGGTATAACCACCAAAGGAAACATCAATAACATATGTACGGGTACATGCATGAGTGCAATATGCATGAGGATCCTTCATCACCGCAAATTTGCCCCGAGGGCACCCACCGCTTTGGACCGAGTCCCACACCGCTGGCCAAGCCTACACACCGCTTTATGCACATGCAATATGTGACTCTATGTCAATGCACCACAAACAACACCTATGCCACAATATTTTATTATGCACACCTCTCTATTTATTTCCTCAACTCCATCTCACCAACAAATTAGCCTTGAGGGCTTCCCATCGCTTTTGGACCGAAGTCCCACACCGCTTTCACACTCCACTTAATTACAATTTAATTTATACTCTTACGTTAATATTTTAGCTCACAATTACTCCACAACACAAGAGTTGGACTAACTAACGCCTAGTGGACCACAAGACACCTAGGAACCACACTAGCGCCACTGGCGCCACTGGGCAGCCACTTTGGCGCCCCACCTAGCACGCAACCAAAACTCTGCACTAGCGCAGTTGCACGCCATTTTGGCGCCGTGCACACACACACCCACCGCACACACCACACGCGCACGGGCAGCCACATTTGGCGCCCTGCGCGCAACACACTCACACACCCACATGCACAGCCAGGCCTCAACCGGCGCACTAGGTCGCCACATTTGGCGCCGCGCCCAAAGACACACACACACACACACGCACACGCTCGCATAACCGGGCGCACACGCATTAATGCGCAGGCAGCCACATTTTGGCGCCGCTCACGCACTGTGGCTGCCCATTTGGCGCCTCGTGCCTCGCACAACACACACACAACACACCTAAAACGAACACAGCGCATCGTGGCTGCCCATTTGGCGCCCGTGCCTCGCACAACGCACACCCAAAGACACACGCATTTGCCACGGGCGCCAGATTGCTAGGCAATTGGCGCCAGCCGTAGCCAACTCTTCCCACTTGCATAATTCTTTAACACTTCAACAACACCAATTACCCAACAATTTTCATACTTAATCCACACCATACTACCAACAATCATCAAACATTTCTTTGATTATTCTACAACTAACATGTTCACACACTTCACTCTATCGAGGAGTTCTCACAAACAATTTACATGCACAATTTAATCACATACCCACTTCCAATCATCAAGAACACATAGCATTCCAATTAGGCATCAAACACGACAACAAGGATAGGTTTCACAAATACAATCAATCATTCAACACCTCAACACCTAGCCCACATACAACACAAATCCTAAAGAGTATTATATGTATAGAAAGAGCCCCCATACTTGAAGGATCAAAGAACTCAAATCACTAGCAATGGAACCACCACAAAGCAAGCTTCTCCTTTTCTTCCCTTTCTCCTCTACGCCACGCACACCCTTTCTCTCGATATCGATTGCTAGTTTATTCCGACAGAGGTAGCGAAGGTCGATGACGAGCTCTCGAGCTTGTCAGATTTCTAGTGAGGTGACCGCTTGACTCGAACACCAAAAGTTCATGTGAGAGATTCCGAATCAAGTATGCCATGGAAGCAAGGGTGAAGCAAGGAATTCAAAATCGTGAAATTTGATAGAATAAACGAATGGTGGGTCGATTCTCGTGAGAAGAACTCGAGTTCATGCTTGGTTCACGCAAGGAACGCTTACGGTGGTCGGAGATGGCGAAATACCACACGCTAAGGGGTGCCGCTTTATGGCTCCTCCTCGCAAAACCGCACGCACGCCATTGCGTAAACTAATGTCATATTCTTGACCAGCCCATTTTCGAGTGGGACCGTCAAGTTTCGGGGTCGCCGTGGGGTGTGGATGAAACGCGGGGGAGGAGATGAAGCTTGGCTAGGTTTTTCTTTTTCTCCCGCTCGCTCTGCGCTTTGGTGAGGAAGAAGAAGAATATTGTGCGTGCCGGGCCTCTGCCTCTGGGCCGGATGGCGTTGGGCTTTAGTGGACAAAGCAAAGGAGGTGTGCTTAGTAAGACAAATGGGGTCAGATGCGCTTAGAAGCTCCAAGGTCTATTTTAAATCATTTTTAAAGCTCAATTTAACTACAACTATTATTTTAAAACCTCAATAGACCAAAAATAATTTTCTAAAGAAATAATATCTCAAACACTAATATTTTATAAAAATAAAATAAATAAATATATATATAATGATAATAATCATATATTACCAATAGCGTATTAAGATATAATTTAACGTGATTTCAACTAAATTTCAAACTCAAACCACTATAACTTAAAATAGTTTAATCTTATCAATATAAAATAGTTCATAAAACAAATATATATTAAAAGAACTGACACACGAAAATCGGGGTGTTACACCAAACGTCACCTATTGACTAAACCGGTTTCACCATTCATCAACTTAGACGCACTCAATACGACAAAGACTCCAAAATCGCGCTGTAGCAACTCGCGCTTACACCGCATCAAAACAAAGACTCTCGGACACTCACACTTCACCTCGACACACACACTACCCTTCACACACCACACCGCACTCTTGCGCACTACACCGCACTCCTGACACCTATACCACCCTTCGTCCCACCACACTGCACTTTGGCGCACCACACTGCACATCGGCACACCTACACTACCCTTCGTCACACCACACTGCACTTTGGCGCACCACACTGCACCTCGGCACACCTACACTACCCTTCGTCACACCACACTGCACTTTGGCGCACCACACTGCACCTCGGCACATCCACACCTCGGTATACATACGCTACAGTTCGGCAACTACACTTCGGATCACACACACTTACACTTCGTCACCTACACTTCGTCTTATACACATTACACCTCGACAACTTTACTTCGACTTAGAGACACCACACCTTGATACATCTCCAATTCAACACACTTATACTTCGACAAACACCAGATTCGACATCAATACACTTCGCTCTAATACATCTACAATTCAACACACTTATACTTCGACAACACCTGATTCGACATCCATACACTTCACTCCAATACATCTACACCTCGGCAACACCACCTCGGTATATATACACTATACCTTGACAACTACACTTCAGCCTACATTCACTATATTTCAATACATATACACCTCAACACATACACCTCGGTATATATACATTATACCCCAACAACTACATTTCAGCCTACATTCACTATACTTCAATACTTCTACACCTTGGCAACACTACCTCGGTATATATATATATATACTATACCTTGACAACTACACTTCAGTACATCCATACCTCGACAACACTAGATTCGACATACCTATACTTCATTTCAATACATCCATATGTCAGTTACACTTCCTCAATTCACCATCACTCACCTTGCCACACTTCCTCACTTAACCATTACTCACCTCAGTACTACACTACCTCGGCTACACTACTTCACCTGACCATCAATCACATTGCCACACTTCCTCACTCAACCATTACTCACCTCGGTACTACACTACCTCGGCTACACTACATTTAGTTACACTCCTTCCCTTCACTATCACTCACCTCGGTTACACTACCTCGGTTACACTAGCTTTGACGTCCATATACTACGACGCACACCCTTACGCTGACACACTTATGCTTTTCGGCACACCCTTACTTCAACTCACTATCCTTCGACGCACACATCCTACAACGCACCTACCCTCCTCGGCACACAGTAATACTTCACTTCGAATGGCGCAACACTTCACTTCGACTGGCGCACTAGACGCCTGACCCTCATCTTCCCTCTTCTCTTTGATTCTCATACTATGATCAAACTTACCCCACAACTACTACAACACATATTCATTCGAATATTGTCCAACACACATCAAAATAACCACTAAGGTGACAACACCAAAAATGGCGCCCTTGCGCCTAGGGTTCCTCAAACCCATTTTCTTTTCTAGGTCTTACATATGACCAAATCATCAACAATACATACACACTTCACAATTTTCACCAAAGGAAAGCAAACACAACATCCATCACACACCAAGCAACACAAACAGCTCAAACATCATCCTAAAGTCTAACCCACACATAACACTCATCATATACTCTATTATAGGTGAAAGAGAGCCCCTTTACCTTGATGAAGAACACCAGCACTCTCTCCACTAAGAAACCACCAACCATCGAGCTCCTTTCCCTTGAACTTGAACTCTCCACGCCAAGATCTTCTCTTCTTCTCTCTTAAGCTTTCGCACCTCTCTCTCTACTCTCTTACTTTACTCTTTGACTTTTCTTTGATTTTTGGTTGCAACTGACTCTCTCACCATCGACCCCAAGCTTATATCATGGATTTGGGCCTAATTAATCACGGGCCTCTATTTACACCTCCTTCATTACTTGCACTACTCCCTCTTTTAATTAAATTACCACTCACTTTTTACTAGCCACCACTCCTCATTTAAATCAAATACCCTATCATTATTTTAATATAACCAACCAATATACCACTTAATTAAATAAATACTTGAATTATTTTTGGGGCGTTACAACTCTCCCCCACTTAGAATATTTTCGTTTTCGAAAATCTCATCAATTATATGAACACACCAATTCCCTCAATCTTATTCCTGCTCCAACTATCAACAACACCTTCTTGTACACTAAGTACTAGGTCATACACACCTCTCTACGCCCTTACCTTATACCAAAACTCTATTCTAAAGGGTCACCAAGGTCTCACTCGATTATCCAAACACCATTAATCCACCGTTAGGGAACTACACCATAGCAATTACTTAAAGTACTAATGGTTATCTCTTACGTCAATCTATATCCAAGCTACAGACAATGCCCTCCTCATCTCTGCATCCTATTCCCCGTACTGAATTCTAATCCATTAATCACCAAAGTTACACACTACCACCCCGATCCTCTATAGGTACTTATTCGACTACCATTCTCTTAATAACAATTATTTCACCTCAGGTTTCCTAGAAACCGCATTTCTAAACTCTTTCCAAAAAGGCATGCTTTATCACTTTGCATGAACTTCAAACTCAAAGTGTCGATCCTTATCTTTACATCTCCCTACTATCAACCCCCACATCAAAACACAAACATCCATAAGGCATCTATTTATCTAAAAATTAAGAATCAACCAAACTTGCACACACCACTCAATTAATCAAGTTAAAATGAGTACATATCCAAAATTTATAATAACCACGAGTTATTGTCGCCTCTTTCATTGGGGATGAGTTATTGGGGTGATCAGTCCCTCCTACTCACGCCACCAATTAGTTAAGGTCATAAAGCTACGTCTTTTCAAATTTTACACCACTAAGAGACTTTTAACGCAGTCTAAAGTACGAAGGCGTCGTCACGACTCCACTCTTTTGACGTCGTTAAAACCCTTCTAATCACACATACCTCAATAATACAAACAACAGTCACAAACAACTACAAGCAATGCTACAACCAACAGCTGCAAACAACCAAACAAAATCTACAACAAAGTCTCTGTCGGAGATCGACAAGGAACTCCGAGACACTACAACTGGACAACTTGGCTGGAAAGACCGAACTGCTCTGATACCAACTTGTAACACCCCTTTTCCTCATCGGTAATTGAATTATTAATCAGAGTTCAAAAATCGTTTTTCTTTTGTAATACATCCTCAAGGGAATGTTACGTTCACCCAAAACATGACTTTAATTTAGTCAACAATACTTTTCAAAAATAAATATAATTGCGTGATACATAGCACGACTTAAATGGGGCGAACCCTCAAAACACTGATTCTTTAAGTAATTCTTACATCACCATTTTATAGTTCAACTACTTAAGTTAAAACAACTAATAACTACTCGTCCCCCCAGTTCTACGTCACAGAGCAAGACGCCACAACCAGATTGAGGAAGGAAGTATCTTCACTCGGGATCACCTGCACGTTGCCGACATGAGAAGCAACATAGAAAGCAGAAGGGTGAGTCTCTAACACATATAATAAAATGTATGATAAATATTATGCTAGAGAAAGGCAACTAGAAACACCACGTCTCAATCAACCAACACACATCATCAAGTTATGACACACCAACTCATAATCATCAAAAGACACCACCAATGTGCATGAGTGTATGCATGAATGCAACCCAACACCAAGGGTATAATGCATGAATACCATCACCGGCTTAATGGTACCGTCATCGTCGCTATTTTGTCGTGAAGGCGTCATCGTCGCTAATGATATGAAGACCGAAGTCAATCAATATCGAGGCCGAAGCCTATCATCGTCGCTAGATGCATATGAGCATGTGACTCCATGAACAATGCATCAACCACAAACAATCACATCATGTATGAATTGACACCGTCCTTTTGATACAATGGCCGAAGCCCATATCTGTTGCTTTGAGCATAGCTCCAAGACCGCAGCCTTCGTCGCTTAATTCCCCAACACCTCATCAATAGCACTATGGCTAACATCACCACATCGTCACTAGCTCTATGGCTTACATCAACACCTCATCACTAGCTCTATGGCTACATCAACACCTCATCACTAGCTCTATGGCTAATCATCAACACCTCGGTCACTCGCTCTATGGCTAATCATCAACACTCACCGGACACATCGACACTAAACTCTATAGCTCTATGGCTAACGTCAACACCTCAATAAATAGCCCTATGGCTAACGCCAACCTCACCGTCACATAGGGACCCAAACGTCACCTAAGGACCAAACGTCACCTAAGGACCAAACGTCACCAATTGACTAAACCGGTTTCACCATTCATCAACTTAGATGCACTCAGCGTCAGACAGCACCCAAAACTACGCCTAGTAGCAACCTGCGCTACACTGGCATCAAAACAGCACCTCGACACACTCACACTTCACCTCGACACACACACACTACCCTTCGTCACACCACACTGCACCTTGGCGCACCACACCACCTCGATACACCTATACTACCCTTCGTCACACCACATTGCACTTTGGCGCACCACACTGCACCTCGTCACACCTACACTCCCCTTCGTCACACCACACTACACTTTGGCGCACCACACTGCACCTCGGCACACCTACACTACCCTTCGTCACACCACACTGCACTTTGGCGCACCACACTGCACCTCGGCACATCTACACCTCGGTATACATACGCTATAGTTCGGCAACTACACTTCGGATCACACACACTTACACTTCGTCACCTACACTTCGTCTTATACACACTACACCTCGACAGCTTTACTTCGACTTAGAGACACCACACCTCGATACATCTCCAATTCAACACACTTATACTTCGACAAACACCTGATTCGACATCAATACACTTCGCTCCAATACATCTACAATTCAACACACTTATACTTCGACAACACCTGATTCGACATCCATACACTTCACTCCAATACATCTACACCTCGGCAACACCACCTCGGTATATATACACTATACCTTGACAACTACACTTCAGCCTACATTCACTATATTTCAATACATATACACCTCAACACATACACCTCGGTATATATACATTATACCTCAACAACTACATTTCAAACTTACATTCACTATACTTCAATACTTCTACACTTGGCAACACTACTTCCTATATATATATATATATATATATATATATATATATATATATATATATATATATATATATATATATATATACTATACCTTGACAACTACACTTCAGTACATTCATACCTCGACAACACTAGATTCGACATACCTATACTTCATTTCAATACATCCATACCTCGGTTACACTTCCTCAATTCATCATCACTCACCTTGCCACACTTCCTCACTTAACCATTACTCACCTCGGTACTACACTACCTCGGCTACACTACTTCACCTGATCATCAATCACATTGCCACACTTCATCACTCAACCATTACTCACCTCGGTACTACACTACCGCGACTACACTACATTCAGTTACACTCCTTCCCTTCACTATCACTCACCTCGGTTACACTACCTCGGTTACACTAGCTTTGACGTCCATATACTACGATGCACACCCTTACGCTGACACACTTATGCTTCTCGGCACACCCTTACTTCAACTCACTATCCTTCGACGCACACATCCTACAACACACCTACCCTCCTCGGCACACAGTAATACTTCACTTCGAATGGCGCAACACTTCACTTCGAATGGCGCACTAGACGCCTGACCCTCATCTTCCCTCTTCTCTTTGATTCTCATACTATGATCAAACTTACCCCACAACTACTACAACACATATTCATTCGAATATAGTCCAACACACATCAAAATAACCACTAAGGTGACAACACCAAAAATGGCGCCCTTGCGCCTAGGGTTGCTCAAACCCATTTTCTTTTCTAGGTCTTACATATGACCAAATCATCAACAATACATACACACTTTACAATTTTCACCAAAGGAAAGCCAACACAACATCCATCACACACCAAGCAACACAAACAGCTCAAACATCATCCTAAAGTCTAACCCACACATAACACTCATCATATACTCTATTATAGGTGAAAGAGAGCCCCCTTACCTTGATGAAGAACACCAGCACTCTCTCCACTAAGAAATCACCAACCATTGAGCTCCTCTCCCTTGAACTTGAACTCTCCACGCCAAGATCTTCTCTTCTTCTCTCTTAAGCTTTCACACCTCTCTCTCTACTCTCTTACTTTACTCTTTGACTTTTCTTTGATTTTTGGTTGCAACTGACTCTCTCACCATCGACCCCAAGCTTATATCATGGATTTGGGCCTAATTAATCATGGACCTCTATTTACACCTCCTCCATTACTTGCACCACTCCCTCTTTTAATTAAATTACCACTCACTTTTTACTAGCCACCACTCCTCATTTAAATCAAATACCCTATCATTATTTTAATATAACCAACCAATATACCACTTAATTAAATAAATACTTGAATTATTTTTGGGGCGTTACAGCAGCTGCACAACATGCTCCTGCATTAGATTATCACAGTGCACCTGCATTGAAATGCACATGCACCAGATTATAACTATGCACCTGCACTGGAACACTACAATGATAGGAGACTTCTTGGACTATCAAAATGCACTAGCACTTGATTGATGACATCATGCTTAGTCATAAAGGCAAATGCAACTTGCATATTTCGGTGCCTACCATAGAAGTGTAGTTTTGAAGAGTCGCTCATATAGGGACACATGTTCATCCCTTATTGAACCTCCCTCTACACTTGAGCATGGGCTTCAACTTGCTTTATGAAAAGTTCTAATCTTAACCCTAACTCAACCCTCAAGTTTACTTAATCTCCAAGGAAGGTTTCACTTTTTGAAGGCTATATAAGGATCTCCATTCGTCACTTGGAAATATATCTCAAGCTATAAGTTAGATACCAAATTTGATAGATATAGATAATCTTTATTTTGTAAGAATGCAAGGAATGAATTGACTAATCCTCTTTTACTTCAACCATAGTATTTACTAAGTGCAGTGTAGCTGATGCACCTGCATTGCTAGGAGACTTCATGCAAAGAGCTTCAACTTGTGTAACTTTTATCTTGTTGTTTCTCTTTTCTTATTTCAGTTATATAAATATGATCTATTCAGTTTATATATGCCTTGCAATGTCTAACATGAGCTAAACTTATTTAGTAGGAATGTTCTAACCTTATAATAATCTTTTAAGTAAGTTATTGTGTTTATATCTGATGTGTGCACTTTAGTTTTTTCTTTATACTTCTTTCAATACTTATTTTGAGATTGATCACTTAGAATAAGTAGAGTTATAAAAGCAGACATGGTTTATAACTAGAACTCAAGAACTAATAAGGGTGAGTGTTTTAAATAAAGGAAACTTTGTTAAAACCATGCTAAGTCCTAGGCATAGGATAGCATAGTTCATAGGGTAACACTGTGGGTACTTAAAATACAAGAGTGAACCTATTTAGCATCTTAGACCTAAGAGTTTGTAGTGAAACTCTGAAGACAGTGACTGAAAGACACATTTCTAAAGCTACAACATTCATTGCACCTGCATCACATATAGCACTAAACTCTTGAAAGTGATCTATTTGGTGAAGACATTCCAACTATCATTCTCCACTGCATTACTACTTGCTTTATACTTTGTTTACATTATGTTCACACATCACCACCTATGTTTTCGATAATTGGCTACTTACACTAATTACTTTGTATACAAGCTTTTAAAAATTATTCCAATCCCTGTGGGAACGATCTCACTTCTCTATATTACTTGTTGGTTGTAACGCCCCAAAAATAGTTCAATTATTTATTCAATTGGGTTATTTAAAAGCTTGCAACATTTGATTAGGTCATAAGATTAATGTGAGATTCTTATGGTATTAGGAGGTATTTTGGTTGGTCATATTAAAAGGATAATAGGGCAATTGACTTAAATTAGGAGTTTATTTCATTTAGGAGATGCTTAAGTGAATGGAGAAGGTGGGCGTAGAGGCCCATGAGCCATTGGAGGCCCATGAGCCATTAGAAGCCCAAGAGTGTGCTTTAAGTGAGAGTGTCGAAGGAAAGGAAGCATGTTTGCCACAAAGGGATCTAAGAAAAGTCAAAGAGAAGTAAGAGAGAGAAGTTGGTAGGTGAGATCAGTTTCTAGAGAGAAGGGAGAGCTTTTGGCGTGGAAGAAGCTCAAGCTCAAGGGAGAAGAGTTGCTGCGAGTGCTAGCTGAAGGATTTCGGTGAAGAGAGGGTCTTTTGCTCAACTGATCAAGGTTAGGGGGCTCTTTTCTCACGTATAATTTTGTAGTATGATGAGTGTTATGTGTGAGAGTAGACCGTAGTTGTGTTTCTTTGAGTTGTTTTGCATGCTTGATGTGTTTTGATGTTTTTGATGTTGTGTTTTGACTCACTTCAGAGGAGTTGTGTGGAGTGGATGAGAGAGTTGATCGTACGAGGGATCAAGGAGTGAAATGGGATCTGAGGAAACTCTCAGTCCCAGTGAGCTAGAGTGAACGAGAGTGAGCAATGTAGTCTGGAGAGGTTCCTAAGGAATAGACTTAGGATAACAGAGGAGTAGTTGAAAACGTACATCATAACGTGACGAGCGTGCGTTGAGTTAAATGGAGTAGTCGGCTTAGGAGTTCCGAGGTGAAGTTATCTTCCATACGTAAGCTAGAACTTAAGCGAATAATTCGTAAGTGTCAAGAACGTAAGTAACGAGGTCATAGGAGCCGAGGTAAGTGATAGAGCACCAGTAACTAAGTGTATGAGTACCTGAGACTAGATATAAGTATCGGTTTGTACTTGCTGAGGAGTAAGGTAAGTAAGCCAAGATTCTTAGGCCGAGATAGCGTACTTAGGCGTAGCTGCTGAAGTGCCGTTGATAACGTGTAGCGTGTAATAACCGAGGTGTTATGGCCGAGATGTAGAGTATATCCTACCTAGGTGTACTTGACGAGGTGAGACGTTCGTGCGAAGTGAAGTGTCTATGGGTGGTGTATGTACTTAGGTGGAGTTGCTATAAACTAGTACAGTCGAAATTAGGCTTATCCGAGATCAACATAGTCGAAGTCAGTATAGGCGACACTAGTGTGGTCGAACTTAGGCGCAATTCCAAGCGAGTGTAGTCGAACTGACGTAGCCGAAGTCTTGCGCATTCGAATCTAGCGTAGTTGGAGTCGGTAAATAGGCGAAGTAATGCGTAGGGTTCACGTTAGGAAATGTCGACCATAGCGTAATCGTAGTTTGAGTATGACGGCGCGCAGTGTCGAAATAGTAGTGATCCGAGGTACGATCGGTGCCGAGGTGTTGTGTCTTTGCCGAGGTGCCAAATGGGGTACCGAGGTGCTGCGATGAGCTATGTTTAGCGTATTTCACCGCGAGAGGCGACGGGTGAGTGCGATCAGAGTTACGTTAAGTCCAAACGATGGAGCGATAGGTGTCGCTTTTGGTCCTTAGGTGTCGCTTTTGGTCCTAAGTGACGTTGGGTACTTCGGATTGATCATTAGTCAAATGCTTGAGTGTCGAGGTGCTCGTTGAGTCGGGCGACGACTATGGAGCCGCTGGCGATGTAGAGACGTCGGCCTTAGCACGTAAAAATGATATATGTGTGTTTGTTGGCCTTATGGCTACGAGTAGAGGATTAAATAAATGTTGAAGTCCCCGAGGGCATTAAATAAATGAAAATGGTGAATGCAGAGGACTTCGGTCCCTATGGAGAAAGCAGAGGACTTAGGTCCTATTTATGAATAAAAGGTCATGGGTCTAATTGGTGAGTTACTGGAATTATGTTATGACTTAATTGAATAATGTGTATGTTGTGTGATATGCATTGTTCATGGCGTCGCATAAATCATAAGCATAAGGTGATAGCAGAGGACTTCGGTCCTAAGGTGATAGCAGAGGACTTCGGTCCTAAGGTGATAGCAGAAGACTTCGGTCTTAATGGATCCATCATGCATATGCCCGTGGAGTTTTGGGTCTGCATCATGCATATAACTCATGCACTCGAATAATTGTTATTTGTGTCTTTGTCAGGCCGAGGTGTTTATATGTGTTTGCTTAGCATAATGCTTGTCATAAACCTTATTATATGTGTTTAGAGACTCACCCTACTGCTTTTATGTTGCTCTCATGTGGCAACTTGCAGGTATCCCTAATAGAGGTCCGTTCTCACTCCAGTGTCGTTGGCGTCGTCATTTTGCTCTGGTAGTGTAACATCAAATGCCGAGTAGTGTAGGGGTCTGTATGTAGGTTATTTTGTGTTGCAAACCTATGTCTTTTGGAACTTGTATTATTTTGACTAAGTTGTAACTAATAACTTGTTACTTGATGAGCTCGGTTCCTTCTAGGCCGAGGTGATGTATGTGCATTACACTACCACTGTTTTAGCTGCGCGAATGTTTTGTTGTTTTGCTTGGTTAAGTTCATGTAGAAAAATGTAGCACTCCTTGAGTGGTTTTTGAAAACTCTGATTTAATTGCTAAGTAGTATTAGAAGTAAGGGGGGTGTTACATTGGTGACTGTGTATACTTGCACATATTTTCTCACACCAATGGGCTATTGAATGTTACAAGTGCTGCCCTTAGAACTACTTACAAACAACTATTTATAGAACTTAAAAGTAGTAACTACCTAGTTTCATGGTGGACACATGTCCACTTTGAAAATAAACTATCCTAGTAAATATCTAATGATTGTCAATGATCTGCCGGCACATATCCTATGGCCCTTTAGAGGCTTTACACCTATCATTGCACTTACAACCCTTAAGAAAACCCACCATAAATCGCTCTTGACTTCCATGCATTTTGGAAAGAACTTCAAATTCTGACTTGAAACTGCCTTAGGAACAAATTTTCACTTCAAAGCCATTCATGTCTCGAAAGTTCATGCACTTGTTGACTTGTCCACAAAGCTGATTTCGAATTCGAAATTTTAGCTATAACAGATACCCCCCAAATGTTTAGTCTCAAAAATATTTTGGGGGTATCTGTTATAGCTAAACATTTTAATAAGGTTTTACTAACGGTAACTCAGTCAAGAACATCACTTCTCAAAGTAAAGAAGTGGTCGTTACTAGTCACTTCAATGGCGCGCACGCCATTCCACATTTTCACCGCCAATTCAAAGATTTCCGCTAACCAACCAATAACACAATCAATTTAACACGAACGGATAAATTTCAAAGATTATAAATACCTTGTTCTTTGAACAAATCACGCACTCGCTCCTTGACTCTTCCTTGCATTCACAACTCAAAAGAACCCTTGCAGCCAAATCTCTGATTTCAAAATTGCAACAAAATGGTTTCTTCATTAAACACACAGAATCTCCAGAACTCCAATCTTGGTGGTAGTTCCTCTACCATCACAGCGCCTCTAGCTGACAACTTCTCTTAGGCTCACAAGAAGGTAGCTCCATTCGGACTTTCGTTCATGATGGTGTCACTTATGCATTCTTTGGTTCTCATCTCTCCTATTGAGATACCCTGGATAACCATCTCGTCTTCTCCAAATATGGTCCACTAATTCTAGGGGTTAAAGAAGACCTCGAAGGTCGATTCCCCTTTGATTTCAATTAGGTCTTCAAAGGCAATCCTCCTGTAACCAAGAAGGTCTTCTACAATTGGCTCAAGAGCATGACTAGAGCTAAGAGAAATCAGTGGAAAAGACAAGGTATCTATGACCTTATTCAACTAACTCTTATGACCTTCATTTTAATGAAGCAGAGATCTTTGCATCCCTTCATTTCTGGCACCCTAAGAAAAATAGCTTCCATTTTTGTGTGTGGAATGTTCATCCCTCACTCTTCAAAATTGTGTCCATCCTTGGCCTTACACCAACATCTCTTCAAAATACTCCAAATATCTCTCCTCTTGATTCTTTCGTTCTTCTGAATTTTGACAAGGTGCCAATCAAAGAATTCACGATGTCTAACCAAAAGGCCGGCGTAGTCACTGACTCAAAAAATGTGGCTTTCTTGTTGTATGTGCTGGTAAACCTACTTCGTTTTATGCTGCAATACTATGCAAATTCTGAAGTGTCTCCTCCCCATTGCTCAATACCTCCATGTTGGTAAGGAGCTCTGTTTAGGATCCTTCATCTTAGCTCATCTATATGAAGATCTTATTAAACCTGTGCAAGACTTGAGGGACAAGGGACAATTAGGCATTGTCAAAGGCCCTATTTGGTTTCTACAACTTTGGCTAAGTCCCATGTTTCGAAGCCATTTGCTTTGGGATGTTCCTTCAACGTTCCCTGATAACATAGCAGGCTTTGGTCTCACAACGTGCACCAGGAAGGAAACTTCGAGGCAAGTTGGGTGATCAATGCATTTCTCTCAAGTGTCCGAGCATGTGTTGGAAAGCTAAAAAAGAGCAGAGTTACAATTCTTCTATTGGGCTCGAAACCTAATTCTATCGTCTTGAAGGTCTATACTGTGAATTACTAAAGCAATACACTTAATTGCAAGTTTATGGGCGAATTACTCTTCTTTAGCGAGCTTTTATCCAAGAACCTGTTTAGTGATTAGATTTTCGTTTAGGCTGAGACAAAACTCGTTGTTCTTATGTCATACAACACACTTTATGTTTTCATATTTTCTAAACTTACTTTTGTGCCCTAATCCCCATGGAAACCTAAAACACTAAGTCAATTCATTGGACAAAGAGTGTTGCGGTAACGATTTTGAGGTTTGATGCTTAAATGTTTGATACTATTTCACTTTAGTTTTTAATTTCATCTCTATCTATTTTGATACTTAGTTCTTATTTATTTGCAAATTTAGTTCTTCTTGTACTTGAATCACCCGAATTTTGTCTTTGCAACACGTGAATCGTTTATGTATGACACTTGTTTATATGTGAATCTGTTTTCGCCACTTTTAATTATTTGGGTTATTTGATCGCTTGTTTCGTTTACTTCAAGTACAACTTTATAGAGGGTTGATTGACTTTAGTTATGATATTAATAATTGTGTTTAGTGCGCTTATTCACTATCACACACTCACGACTTTAGTCCCCAAACTTTTTTCGATGATTTTGGTCCCCTCATTTTTTCAATTTCTAAAATCATTACTCCTTCCAAATATGATCAAACATCATGCTGACATGGTAATCACTTATCCTACGTGGCATTCCATGTTGTACTGTCCGATGAACATTTTTTAATTAAAACATTTAGTTTATTAAATAATTAAAAATGGAGCTTCATCTTCTCCATTTCGAATTAGCTAGAAACAAATTAACCAGCCAGCTTCACTGATTAGGTTCTAGAGGTGTGCCATTCATCCAATATCACCCCTATTTTTGCAACGCACAACAACAAATTTCGGAAAAGTGGAGCAATCATTGGGAAGGGTGGTGTGCACTAAAAGCAGATCTATCGCCAAATCTTGGGAACATCGAACTTGAGGGATGTTTTGAACAAATTTCGAAAGCAAGTATTCCTTCTGTTTCAAATTATTTGTTATTTTAGCAAACTCAATTCTTAAATTGATTGTTTTTTAGTTTTTAAAGGAAAGTTTAATATTCTTTTCTACTTATACCTCTATTAATTATGACAATTTTTTAAATTTAATAAATGATTCACATTTATCTATGTAGAGAGACAATGTGTTAAATGGAAAATTAGACAATACTTCTTCCGGTACCTATTATAAGAAGACTTTTAGAGTAATTTTTTGTCTCAAATATAAGAAACTATTCTACTCTCTCTGTTCCTTATTTATTCTTTTTCAAAGTATTATAGATAAAAGGGAAATAGTTGTATTTATTGTCGTTTTTGTAGAAAAAAAATTGTTTCTATTTACTTTTTCAAAATTCCATGCACCATTTACTGCAATGAGAGAAATAGATGAAATGACATAATAAATGATCAGGGGTATTATAGATAAAAGAGAAATAGTTGTATAAAAAATAACAAAATGTATTGATCTCATTGGTATGTGCAAAAAGGCAAAAGCGACAAGTAAATAGGAACACAATGAGTAGTTTTTAGCGTATATTTATTGCTTAAATACTAATTTTACCCTCATTGAATGTGTTGTCTTTTCTGATTTCAATGTGAGTCGGAGTAGTGCACACATAAATGCCTTGAGTGGAGTTATTTCACATGTGGATGATATTATGGAGACTTTAGTTAAAAAAGACAATAATTAAATAAACTCCTTCGTAGTAGTGATTTTTGTATTTTCTTCTTAAAATAGGGATCAGAGGGAGTAATTTTCAAAAATCAAGACTCTTAATTATTTTTCTTAAAGGGTGTACCAAAATCTTAGACTGCAAACAAATTGAGACGTAAGGAGTAATATGGTAAAGGAATTGTTGTTTACCCTGTAATTGTCTGCACCGCCTAAAAAACTAAAAAAAAAAGTGTAATTAAGCCTAACAATAATAATGATAGTAAATAATAATAATTATAATATTAAATCCTTCTTCCTTAGCTAAAAATACATTTAGATTAAACTTGTTAACTTTTTATTTTGTGGGATTGGTAACTTTTTATGATAACTTGTAAAATGAAAAGTTGCTAACATGCAATATTGTATTTTAGTTTTCGATCGAGAACGATTTAGGAAAAAAAATATTTCGTTAGTTTGTTTTTATTTGCAAAGTGGTTAAAATTAGTGAGTTAGTAAATAGAAGTGAGAAGGGATTGGGGTTCGAACCCTTTATACCAATACCAACGTTTGATACTGATAAAAAAAAACTTTTGAACAACAATGTTATTTTCACTTAATCAACTTTAATCAAGTAAGCTCTCCTTTTGAGACAAAAACTTTCATTAATGACGTGTGAACAAAGTTAGTTTTCTGGTCTGGCCTTAAAATGTACTCCTTCCGTCCCAAATTATGTGTTTTTAAGGTTGTGCCACATGAATTAAGAAAAGTAGTTAATTTTGTATGGGAAAGAGAGATTGTGAGTTAGTTTACCAAATTGTCCTTCATTAATAACATTGGAAACATAAAAAGTAGAATTGTAGAAATAGATATATTAAATAATGAAGGGTATGACTGGAAAAGAAAATTGATGTTGCATTGGTAATCTACAAAGTCATGTATTATGGGACAAATTTTTTTGCCTAGAAAGTCATATAATATGGGACGGAGGGAGTAGTACTTTTGTCGGTAATCATTGAATCTATGATAAAATAAAAAGGAATAAAAATAATATTTATGTACTACAAATTGTTTGGTCTAAAACAAAAAGCGCTACAAAATTCAAATTTTTTACGTACGAACTTGCTCAATGGCTAAGGGACGTGTTCGGTACCTGGATCTTGGAAGTGATCGAATTTTGGGTATTTACGGATCTGCTTCAGAGATAATGATGATAAGCTTCAGATGGTTGAAGATTGAGTCCGGATGGTTGAAGATTAGCCTCGGATGGTCCGAAGTAGCTTACTCGAGCACGTCGGGTGGGGGGTATTTGCAAACACTTTGATGCTTAAGTCAGTAACGGGAAGTGAAAAGATAAATAATGGATAATGAGATAATGAGAGTGTGTGTGTGTGTGTGTGTGTGTACCTGGAATTGGAGGGTTACACCTCTATTTATAGATGAAAGTGTCGTACCTGGAGCGTCGGATACAGGCGTTTAGATCCTGACCGTTGAAGGTGGATGCATGTTTTGGAGCGCGCATTGGGCCGTTCTCCAAAGCTGAATTGGGTCTGACCCAAATCTTGTGGGGTTTTAGCCCAGTCCGGAACAATGATCCCCCAAGTCGAGGTCGGCAGCAGCATGAGGTCGGCCTCGGCTTGAGTAGTCTGTTGTCAACTGAAGAGGAAGTAATGATTGCAATGCCACGTGTCAACTTGTCAATGGAGAGACAGAGATGTGACGTTTGGGGAGATCGGGTGATGCTTTGTAGTGTCGAAGTTGTGTTGTCGTCCTGCATTGATGGGACACATTGAAGAGGCGTGTCTCTTGACATCCCGCCCTTTGGATGGGTATATAAGGCGAGTTGAATACCGAGGGAGGCAATGCCGAGGTGAGCTCTCGAAATCAGCAAGGTGCAGTTACGATGGAAGAGTATGAGGAACCAGTAGAGAAGGTCTATGATTGGGTTTCCCCAAAGATCTACAAGATTTTCCCGAGGCTGAAGTCGGATAAGCCACTTTCTTACTATCAGAAGTACCTTGTTCTTCCTGCGGAGTAGAATTGGAGGCTGGTGCCCGTTCCCAGGATCCCAATATGCAATGTACATGAGGGTCTCAACTTCTTCTTTTATGGTGCTGCCTTAGAGACGATGAACATCCGACTTCCCTTGAACGAGTTCCAAAAAGAAGTCTTGCATTTTCTGCGCGTGGCCCCATCACAATTGTTGCCAAACAACTGGGGTTTCCTCCGAGGCTTTGAACTTACCAAGCAGTATCTCGGGAGAGTTCCTTCTGCTAAAGTATTCTTTTGCCTTTTCAATGTGTTTCGAACAAGACGAGACAGGGTCACATTGGTTTTCGTGGACACACAGAGCGTTCTTACTTTACGTCGGCCAACGACTCGAACAAAGATTTCAAGTCGGTGTTCTTCTACGTGCAAGCTTTGAATGGTACGGCGAAGCGGTCGATTGTCGACTTTTAAAACAGAAAGCTGACTAAGGAACGAATCCCTCTATTCTGGAGTCGTGATTGTTGCGCCCCGAAAAATCCGGTTTGGACTTCTCGTTTGACAACGTGAAAAATAGTAGAGCCGCCACCAATATTTTAATTTTAAGACCAAAACATTGAAAAAAGGTCTTTTAGAAAAGCGGATGGTCTTTCGAAAACACAGAGATGTAGGTTCGGGGGTCGGTTACGCATGGGGAAGGTATTAGCACCCCACACGTCCTTTCTACCGAAAGGGAACCATTAACTTGATGTGTGGTTTAGACAAAGGTTTGATTCGAAAATGACTTGTTCTACTTCTTTTTTTTTCTTTCTTTTCTTTTTATTTGAGAGTTTGTTTTATTGAAAACAGGAAGGGAAGAAGAATATTTTTGGTTATCTTTGAAAATCAAGACAAAACAAAGATTTTTTTAAAAGGGTGCTTGACGGGACAGGACCCCGCTCCTACGTACCCTCACTGGGATGAGGGATCAAAGCTACGTAGTTCTCGGCTTTTGCGTCTGAAAACGGGTTAAGAGTTTTTCGCAATTGGGTGAGCATTTGTGACGACCGAACAACAACGGTTAGAATGGCCACACTACTAACTCTTTTGAAAATAAAATCATCATTAACGACCTAAACGGCAACGGCGCAAGTGGTCATCAATGACAATTGATTTTATTTAATGGCGAAGAAAATGTTTTCGCAAAGAAAGGAGCGTTTGTGGGGACCGAACAACAACGGTTAGAATGGTCTCACTACTAACTCACTGGGGATAAGAAAATCACCATTAATAATCTAAACGGCAACGGCGCGATTGATCATTAATGACAATTGATTTATTTTTGAGGAATAAATAAGTTTTCGAAAATAGGATTGAGCTTTTGCGAAGACCGAACAACAACGGTTAGAATGGCCTCACTACTAACTCCTTTTGAAAACAAAATCATCATTAACAACCTAAACGGCAACGGCGCGATTGGTCATCAATGACAATTTATTTTATTTCTTGTTTTGAAAATAAAAGGGTTTTTTTTTTTTAAAATGAATCTAGGAAATGAGTTTTAGAAAAGAAGTAGAACATTTCAAATCAATTCTAAATCCATAACCAAATGCAAATGAATGAACAAGACTCATACTTCAACAATCAAGCAATCCTGAACATATTATTCATCAACCAAGATTAAGCATGCCTATACAATCAAGGGATTCAATTATCAAAGATGCAAGACAGAGTTCTCAAAACAATTGTGTTGTGTGGGTGAGAATTGCTACGGGACGGGCAACAATCTCAAAGGGGTGCATTCATCTTAATTACTCTATGCTACAACAAGAACGTAGGCTTACGTCTTCATATAAGAGTACATGCATGTAGAAAGGATGGCACACAATTAAATCAAGACATTTAAATGGCATCATGAACAAAAGAAATGCAATTGATCATAAGCATAGGATATTCTTAGTTTAAATGAATGAACATGCAAGCAATGATGTGCATGATTAGGCAAATATGCAATGAATGGATAGGCAAGAAATAAGATGCATGAATATGCAAACAAATATGCATCAAAGTTAGAGGTTAACCTATCCTTTGCCAATCGTAGGAATGGAGATGCATCAAGACTAACAATTAGTCTCTCCTTTGCAATTATTAACACAAACAATGAGAATGCATCAAGACTAAAATTAGTCTATCCTTTGCTTAAAAACTTCACAAACTTCAAGCAACAACTTGCATCAAACTCTAAGAGCAAAGGAAACATGATTGAAATTGAGGATGCATCAAATCATAAGTGACCTATTATATGCGCAAGTTCACTTGACCATAAACAACATTTTTGCTCAAAATTCACAAGCACATCACATTGGAGTTGATTTACAAATGCTTACAAGCATATGCATCAAGGTACGAATGACCCATCATTTGTCAACTTAGCACAACTCAAAATCATTTGTGAAGGACATATGGACCAAAATCCTAATTTCTTTTCTCAAATCAACAAGATCAAGCAAGCAAGCGACACAATCAAGGTATAGAGACATTTATTTGCATGATTAAACCATCAAAACAAACAAAAAATCATCATCAAACCAATTTATTTGATCACATGCGAAACAACATAGATCAATTTTTTTTGCAAGGATTCACATGATTAAGCAAGGAAGTGCAACAAAATCATATAAACCCTAATTTCTTCCTAATATGCGAAATGAAAATAGCCATAAACAACAATTTTATTCATGAAAATGCAAGCAAACAAGAAATATGCACAAGCACACAATTTATTCCAAGTGAGAGATGCATTTCAAACACCCAAACCTCCCTAAGTGTTTGTCAAAATGCTTGAAACACACCTCTCATTCAACAACAACACTCAATTCAACATTAAACAATAAAATGCAAAGATGATGATGAATATGCGAAATTAACCTATGATCTACATTTTTTATGCTAAAATTTTGAAGATGATGCAAGGTTTTAGGAATATACCTCAACTCCAAGCTAAACAAGCAAGAAACAAGATGAATGAACTCTAAAACACTTCAATATACCATCTAGTCTTCAATCTTGAGCTTGATTCTTCAAAGTAACCCTTGATCTTGAATCCTTGCTTGAATTTGAGAGGAATTGATGGTTGGAATTTTTGGTTAGGTGAAGGAAATGGGTTTGGATTTGTTTGGGAGATGAAATTTGATGAAGAAATGTAGAGAGAAGGGAGAGGAAGCTGTGGGTTTGAGAGGCTAGAGAGAGGAGATCAGTGTGCAAATGAAGCTTCTTCTTTTTATTTTGGGAGTGGAGGCTTATATATGGTGTGAAGTAAAATTAGGGTAAAGGGTAGAATAGGAATGGGGTGTTCTATAAGAGGGAAGTTTGCAAAAATGCAAAGGTGAGCTAAACTAAAGGGTGGGTCGAAATTACCAAGAGGGGTAGAGTAGTGCCCAAGTTTTGCAAGTTGTCATCTTGTATTATTGTACTTTTATTTGATGCATTTTGAGTTTTTGGGCATGGAAAATGGGAGTGCAACCATTGAAAATGTATTACATGTTTTTGGGCACCATAAAATACCCTCCCAATTTATTCTTGACAACAAAAATTGTCCTTTAATAATTGGGGAATATTTAATGGTCTTTTAGGTTTTTTATGCAATAAAAATGGGGAAAAATACATTTTTAATTATTTTGGACTAGGATTTTCTTTCTAAAAATTGTACAAAAATTGTCCTTGATAGAATAAAATGTACTTTTTGTGGATGCATATTTTTGACGAGAAAATCATCCTGTTGTGAAAAATGACCAAAATACCCTTTACCCTAAAAAACCCTAGTTTTTGCTCAAAACACATGTCCACTTTGAAAATGCTTCTAAAACCCTAGGATGACCCTAAAAACCCTAAAATGCATGAAAAATGCTCTTTATGCCTTACAAAATGACTTCACACTTCCTAGGTTACTATTTTTGTGGAAAATTAGGGTTTTGCTTAAAGGCGGACAAAATTGGGGTATGACAGTGATCACTTTGTCAGAGAAGAAGAGGCGATTGAAAACAAAACCTATGCAGTGAAGCCCAACAAATTAGTTGGAGAGGATGTGAAGTCTTACCGGTTGATTAATCACTGGGGAAAGAAATTGGTCGAGAAAGGCTCAAAATTTTATTGTGGCTCAATGTTTGAGACCTTGGCCGAATCCGAGGCCAAGTTGAGAGAATACTTTAATACTTGTACTTTTCTCATTTAGAATTATTTTGTTGATGTTGTTTTTATCCCGATCCGAGCTGGCATCGGAAGATTTTGATGTTGAATTCTAACCATGTTTGTTACTTGTAGTGAAAATGGATCTCCATGATGATGTTCTGGACGGCGCCAACATTGATAAGACCGTGCAAGTAAAAATGTTGGAGAAGAGTGCTGAGAAGGTGAAGAAGAAGAAGAATACGGGGTCGGTGTAACGCCCCAAATTATATTAGAAATTATTTGTAGTTGATTTGATAGGGTAGTGGACTAAATTGGAGAGTTTTTGGGCATAGGGACCATGTTGAGAAGGACTAAAATTGATGTTAGAAATACTTAATATATGATGATGATTATTATTATTATTATTAATATTATTATTATTATTATTAAAAGCAAGTTTCTAGGGAAAACCAAAGTGGTTATGGGAGGGAGGAAAAGTAGGAGGAAAAGTAGGAGGAGAAGTAGCATATGGTTGGGAATTAAAAATCAAATTAAAAAAGGGTTAGAGTGTTGATGCTCATTTAAATAAGGAGTGGGGTGTAGTAAATAAATGGGGAGTGTTTTAGTTAAATAGGGAGGGATATGAGAAAGTAATTAAGGGTGTGCAAATAGGGCCCATTAGTGTTAAGTGGCCCAAACCCAATTAATAAAACCCTTGGGTCTTAGGAGAAACCCTCATTAGAGCAAAGAGATCAAAAATTAGAAAGTGAGAAGAGTGAGAGAGAGAGCGCGCGCGGCCTAGAGAGGAGAGAGAGAGAGAAGCGCTAGTTCAAGGGAGAAAGAAGGAGAACTTGGAGTGTTGGTGTCTTGTAGGGGTTTCTTGAGAGCTTTGGTGTCATCTTCTTCAATTGTAAAAGGTATGGGGGCTCTCTAATCATAGTAATAATATATAAACCTTGAAATCATAGGGATTAGGTGTTAGGAGTATTTAGGTGGTTGATTTTATAATGTATATAAATGGTTTGTGAGTATGTGATTCATTTTTATGGTGATATGGTGTTGTTGTACATGTAAATATGTTTCTTGATGAATCTTGCATTGTTTGATGTATGTTAATTGTAATATGGTGATTAATTGTTAATTTAACGCAATTTGAATAGGAGAAAGTATGTGCTTATTAGGTGGTTTAGGTGATTGGTTGAATAGGAGAGGTTTGATGGTGTGGTGTTTAGGGAGGGGTTTCGGTTGTGCTGGACATAGGAGAGGGGGGCGCCAATTCTGCAGAAATTGGCGCCTACTGTACTGTTTGGGTGGTGGTTTATGTTCGGTTGGGAGTGTGCAGGGGAGGGGGCGCCAATCTGCAAGGATTTGGCGCTGGTTGCTTTGGTTCACTTTGTTGGTTTCGCCAGGTGGGTGCGAGGATGGGGCGCCAGTGCATGAATTTGGCGCGAGTTTCTTGTTGTGTTCTTTGGTTGAGGAGTCTTTGAGAGTGAAGCAGTGTTAGGGCGCCAAATTGCGAGGAATTTGGCGCTGTGTGTGCGTGCTAGTGTGGTCGGGTGGGCGTGAACAGAGCGGGCGCCAAAGTGCAGAGAACTTGGCGCTGTGCATCACAACAAGTCTTCTTTGGGTTGGCTTGTGCGAGGAGAGCGATGGAAGGGGCACCATTTTGGGCGCCCTGGCGCTGGTGGCGCTGTGTGTGCTTGCAGTGTGGTGTTGCGCAGAGGGGCACCATTTGGCTGCCCCAAGTGCGCCTAGTGTGCTGGTGAGTGTGTGTGCATGGTGCGCGGAGCGAGGGCGCCATTTGGCTGCCCCAATGCGCCTGGTGGTGCGCTGGTGTCTAGTGATGGGCGCCAATTTTGGCAGCCCAAGGCGCAACTTGGCGCCGTGTTTAGGCGTGGGTTCAAAACAGTCCCTAGGTGCCCAATTAATCCTTATGGCGTCAAATTAGGCCCTAGGTGTCAGATTGGTCCCCGAGGTGTCAATTTAGTCCTTAGGTGTTAAAATGGTCCTTATGGTGTTAGATTGGTCCTTAGGTGTCAAAATGGTCCCTGGGGGTGGAATAGGTCCCTATCAGGTGTTTGGTTCCTAGGTGTGGGTTTAGTCCCGGGCGTTGACTTTAGTCCTTTGGTGTGGAAATACTTAGTGGTGTTCTTTTAGTCCCCGTAGGAGTATTAATTATGGTGTTATAAAGTAAATGGTGAGTGTGTTGGTGATGAGAGGTCTATGACTCTCCTTGGTGATTTGGTGAAAATACATATAAATATTGGTGAGCATGTTATTGCTTTATTTTGGTGTATTGGTGTTTTTGGTGCATAGTCATGGTGTCGCATAATCATATGCATTTTTGGTGAATAGGCCTCGGCCTCTGAAAATATTTTGGTGTTTTGGTGAATGCCCTCAAGGAAATTTTGGTGATGGATCCACATGCATATGCTCAGTGGAGTTTTGGGTTGCATTTCATACATTGCATACATATTCTGGTGATTGATTGTGCCTTCATAATTCTTGGTGAACTGTAATTCTTGGTGAACTGTAATTCCTGGTGTGGCTGTATTGGTAGTATATTTGAACTGACTGTATCTTTGGTGTGCCTAGTCTACCGTGTTTCCTGTTTTATTTATTATTATCTATGCATTGAGACTCACCCTACTGCGTTGTGTTGCCTCGTATGTCGGCAACCTGCAGGTGACAGTGACTGAAGGTGACTAGAGATCCTTCTTCGTGTTTGGTCGAGTCGCTCTGATACAAAGCACCGGGGGGATATTTAGTTGTTATTCCTGTTACATTTCGAACTATTGTTTAAGTTGTTATTTTTCCACGGCTGTAATAATTTTCCCAGATATTATTTGGTGCTATGTATCCTGTCTTTTGGAGTTTTATTTTAATTAATCTTTTTGGAGTTTTGAAAAGGTGTTTTGTTTAAATGTGGCACCCTCGTGTGGCTGCACTGAAAGTTTTTATGCACTCTAATTTTTCAAATGATTCAAATAGTAGTTATGGTAGAAGGGGGTGTTACATTAGTGGTATCAGAGCAGTTCGGTCTGTCCGGCCAAGTTGTCAAGTCTGTTAACCCTCGAGTCTTGGTACTCGTTCTAAGTTATAGCTATGTTGTTGTTTATTGCTGTCGAATGTTGAGAACGTCTAGGTCTTGTGTTGTCTGCTATGATTGATCTTGTATTGCCTGGTGTGTTCTCTGTGTCCCTTATCGATCTTCGACAGAGACTTTGTTATGAATTTTTGTTTGCCGTTGGATGGGGTAATTGTAATCTTGGGTATGAACTGGTTAGAGCATAACCATGTTCCTATTAGTTAAATTTTCGAGGACGAAAATATTCTAAGTGGGGGAGAGTTGTAACGCCCCAAATTATATTAGAAATTATTTGGAGTTGATTTGATAGGGTAGTGGACTAAATTGGAGAGTTTTCGGGCATAGGGACCATGTTGAGAAGGACTAAAATTGATGTTAGAAATACTTAATATATGATGATGATTATTATTATTATTATTATTAATATTATTATTATTATTATTAAAAGCAAGTTTCTAGGGAAAACCAAAGTGGTTATGGGAGGGAGGAAAAGTAGGAGGAAAAGTAGGAGGAGAAGTAGCATATGGTTGGGAATTAAAAATCAAATTAAAAAAGGGTTAGAGTGTTGATGCTCATTTAAATAAGGAGTGGGGTGTAGTAAATAAATGGGGAGTGTTTTAGTTAAATAGGGAGGGATATGAGAAAGTAATTAAGGGTGTGCAAATAGGGCCCATTAGTGTTAAGTGGCCCAAACCCAATTAATAAAACCCTTGGGTCTTAGGAGAAACCCTCATTAGAGCAAAGAGATCAAAAATTAGAAAGTGAGAAGAGTGAGAGAGGAGAGCGCGACGACCCTAGAGGGAGAGAGAGAGAGAAGCGCTAGTTCAAGGGAGAAAGAAGGAGAACTTGGAGTGTTGGTGTCTTGTAGGGGTTTCTTGAGAGCTTTGGTGTCATCTTCTTCAATTGTAAAAGGTATGGGGGCTCTCTAATCATAGTAATAATATATAAACCTTGAAATCATAGGGATTAGGTGTTAGGAGTATTTAGGTGGTTGATTTTATAATGTATATAAATGGTTTGTGAGTATGTGATTGATTTTTATGGTGATATGGTGTTGTTGTACATGTAAATATGTTTCTTGATGAATCTTGCATTGTTTGATGTATGTTAATTGTAATATGGTGATTAATTGTTAATTTAACGCAATTTGAATAGGAGAAAGTATGTGCTTATTAGGTGGTTTAGGTGATTGGTTGAATAGGAGAGGTTTGATGGTGTGGTGTTTAGGGAGGGGTTTCGGTTGTGCTGGACATAGGAGAGGGGGGCGCCAATTCTGCAGAAATTGGCGCCTACTGTACTGTTTGGGTGGTGGTTTATGTTCGGTTGGGAGTGTGCAGGGGAGGGGGCGCCAATCTGCAAGGGATTTGGCGCCTGGTTGCTGCTGGTTCACTGTTGGTTTCGGTTTAGGTGGGTGCAGGGGATGGGGGCGCAAATTCTGCATGAATTTGGCGCCGAGTTTCTTGTTGTGTTCTTTGGTTGAGGAGTCTTTGAGGAGTGAAGCAGTGTTAGGGCGCCAAATGCGGGAATTTGGCGCTGTGTGTGCGTGCTAGTGTGGTCAGGTGGGCGTGAACAGGAGCGGGGGCGCCAAGTCACGAGGAACTTGGCGCTGTGCATGCAAAGCAAGTCTTCTTTGGGTTGGCTTGTGCGAGCAAGCGATGGAAGGGCACCATTTTGGGCGCCCAGCGCTGGTGGCGCTGTGTGTGCTTGCAGTGTGTGGTGTTGCGCGAGAGGGCACCATTTGGCTGCCCCAGTGCGCCTAGTGTCTTTGGTGAGTGTGTGTGCATGGTGCGCGGGCGAGGCGCCATTTGGCGCCCAATGCGCTGGTGGTGCGTTGGTGTCTAGTGATGGGCGCCATTTTGGCGACCAAGCGCGCAACTTGCGCGCGTGTTTAGCGTGGGTTCAAAGTAGTCCCTAGGTGCCCAATTAATCCTTATGGCGTCAAATTAGTCCCTAGGTGTCAGATTGGTCCCCGAGGTGTCAATTTAGTCCTTAGGTGTTAAAATGGTCCTTATGGTGTTAGATTGGTCCTTAGGTGTCAAAATGGTCCTGGGGTGGAATAGGTCCCTATCGGTGTTTGGTTCCTAGGTGTGGGTTTAGTCCCTGGCGTTGACTTTAGTCCTTTGGTGTGGAAATACTTAGTGGTGTTCTTTTAGTCCCCGTAGGAGTATTAATTATGGTGTTATAAAGTAAATGGTGAGTGTGTTGGTGATGAGAGGTCTATGACTCTCCTTGGTGATTTGGTGAAAATACATATAAATATTGGTGAGCATGTTATTGCTTTATTTTGGTGTATTGGTGTTTTTGGTGCATAGTCATGGTGTCGCATAATCATATGCATTTTTGGTGAATAGGCCTTGGCCTCTGAAAATATTTTGGTGTTTTGGTGAATGCCCTCAAGGCAATTTTGGTGATGGATCCACATGCATATGCTCAGTGGAGTTTTGGGTTGCATTTCATACATTGCATACATATTCTGGTGATTGATTGTGCCTTCATAATTCTTGGTGAACTGTAATTCTTGGTGAACTGTAATTCCTGGTGTGGCTGTATTGGTAGTATATTTGAACTGACTGTATCTTTGGTGTGCCTAGTCTACCGCGTTTCCTGTTTTATTTATTATTATCTATGCATTGAGACTCACCCTACTGCGTCGTGTTGCCTCGTATGTCGGCAACCTGCATGTGACAGTGACTGAAGGTGACTAGAGATTCTTCTTCGTGTTTGGTCGAGTCGCTCTGATACGTAGCACCGGGGGGATATTTAGTTGTTATTCCTGTTACATTTCGAACTATTGTTTAAGTTGTTATTTTTCCACGGCTGTAATAATTTTCCCAGATATTATTTGGTGCTATGTATCCTGTCTTTTGGAGTTTTATTTTAATTAATCTTTTTGGAGTTTTGAAAAGGTGTTTTGTTTAAATGTGGCACCCTCGTGTGGCTGCACTGAAAGTTTTTATGCACTCTTATTTTTCAAATGATTCAAATAGTAGTTATGGTAGAAGGGGGTGTTACATTAGTGGTATCAGAGCGATTCGATGCAATCCGACCAAGTTGTCAAGTCTGTTAACCCTCGAGTCTTGGTACTCGTTCTAAGTTATAGCTATGTTGTTGTTTATTGCTGTCGAATGTTGTGAACGTCTAGGTCTTGTGTTGTCTGCTATGATTGATCTTGTATTGCCTGGTGTGTTCTCTGTGTCCCTTATCGATCTTCGACAGAGACTTTGTTATGAATTTTTGTTTGCCGTTGGATGGGGTAATTGTAATCTTGGGTATGAACTGGTTAGAGCATAACCATGTTCCTATTAGTTAAATTTTCGAGGACGAAAATATTCTAAGTGGGGGAGAGTTGTAACGCCCCAAATTATATTAGAAATTATTTGGAGTTGATTTGATAGGGTAGTGGACTAAATTGGAGAGTTTTTGGGCATAGGGACCATGTTGAGAAGGACTAAAATTGATGTTAGAAATACTTAATATATGATGATGATGATGATTATTATTATTATTATTATTAATATTATTATTATTATTATTAAAAGCAAGTTTCTAGGGAAAACCAAAGTGGTTATGGGAGGGAGGAAAAGTAGGAGGAAAAGTAGGAGGAGAAGTAGCATATGGTTGGGAATTAAAAATCAAATTTAAAAAGGGTTAGAGTGTTGATGCTCATTTAAATAAGGATTGGGGTGTAGTAAATAAATGGGGAGTGTTTTAGTTAAATAGGGAGGGATATGAGAAAGTAATTAAGGGTGTGCAAATAGGGCCCATTAGTGTTAAGTGGCCCAAACCCAATCAATAAAACCCTTGGGTCTTAGGAGAAACCCTCATTAGAGCAAAGAGATCAAAAATTAGAAAGTGAGAAGAGTGAGAGAGAGAGAGCGCGACGGCCTGTAGGGAGAGAGAGAGAGAAAGCGCTAGTTCAAGGGAGAAAGAAGGAGAACTTGGAGTGTTGGTGTCTTGTAGGGGTTTCTTGAGAGCTTTGGTGTCATCTTCTTCAATTGTAAAAGGTATGGGGCTCTCTAATCATAGTAATAATATATAAACCTTGAAATCATAGGGATTAGGTGTTAGGAGTATTTAGGTGGTTGATTTTATAATGTATATAAATGGTTTGTGAGTATGTGATTGATTTTTATGGTGATATGGTGTTGTTGTACATGTAAATATGTTTCTTGATGAATCTTGCATTGTTTGACGTATGTTAATTGTAATATGGTGATTAATTGTTAATTTAACGCAATTTGAATAGGAGAAAGTATGTGCTTATTAGGTGGTTTAGGTGATTGGTTGAATAGGAGAGGTTTGATGGTGTGGTGTTTAGGGAGGGGTTTCGGTTGTGCTGGACATAGGAGAGGCGCCAATGCGCGAAATTGGCGCCATTTCTCGTTTGGGTGGTGGTTTATGTTCGGTTGGGAGTGTGCAGGGGAGGGGGCGCCAATCTGCAAGGGATTTGGCGCCTGGTTGCTGCTGGTTCACTGTTGGTTTCGGTTTAGGTGGGTGCGAGGATGGGGCGCCAGTGCATGAATTTGGCGCCGAGTTTCTTTGTTGTGTTCTTTGGTTGAGGAGTCTTTGAGAGTGAAGCAGTGTTAGGGGCGCCAAATTGCAGGGAATTTGGCGCCTGTGTGTGCGTGCTAGTGTGGCTGGGTGGGCGTGAACAGGAGCAGGGGCGCCAAAGTGCAGGGAACTTGGCGCCTGTGCATGCAGCAAATCTTCTTTGGGTTGGCTTGTGCGAGGAAGCGATGGAAGGGCACCATTTTGGCTGCCCAGCGCTGGTGGCGCGTGTGTCTTGCGAGGTGTGGTGTTGCGCAGAGGGGCACCATTTGGCTGCCCCAAGTGCGCCTAGTGTGCTGGTGAGTGTGTGTGCATGGTGCGCGGGCGAGGCGCCATTTGGCGCCCCAATGCGCTGGTGGTGCGGCCCAGTGTCTAGTGATGGGCGCCAATTTTGGCGTGCCAGCGCAACTTGGCGCGTGTTTAGCGTGGGTTCAAAGTAGTCCCTAGGTGCCCAATTAATCCTTATGGCGTCAAATTAGTCCCTAGGTGTCAGATTGGTCCCCGAGGTGTCAATTTAGTCCTTAGGTGTTAAAATGGTCCTTATGGTGTTAGATTGGTCCTTAGGTGTCAAAATGGTCCCTGGGGGTGGAATAGGTCCCTATGAGGTGTTTGGTTCCTAGGTGTGGGTTTAGTCCCGGGCGTTGACTTTAGTCCTTTGGTGTGGAAATACTTAGTGGTGTTCTTTTAGTCCCCGTAGGAGTATTAATTATGGTGTTATAAAGTAAATGGTGAGTGTGTTGGTGATGAGAGGTCTATGACTCTCCTTGGTGATTTGGTGAAAATACATATAAATATTGGTGAGCATGTTATTGCTTTATTTTGGTGTATTGGTGTTTTTGGTGCATAGTCATGGTGTCGAATAATCATATGCATTTTTGGTGAATAGGCCTTGGCCTCTGAAAATATTTTGGTGTTTTGGTGAATGCCCTCAAGGCAATTTTGGTGATGGATCCACATGCATATGCTCAGTGGAGTTTTGGGTTGCATTTCATACATTGCATACATATTCTGGTGATTGATTGTGCCTTCATAATTCTTGGTGAACTGTAATTCTTGGTGAACTGTAATTCCTGGTGTGGCTGTATTGGTAGTATATTTGAACCGATTTGTATCTTTGGTGTGCCTAGTCTCACGTGTTTCTGTTTTATTTATTATTATCTATGCATTGAGACTCACCTCTTCAAGTCGTGTTGCCTCGTATGTCGGCAACTTTGCATGTAACGATGTTGAAGGTGACTAGAGATCCTTCTTCGTGTTTGGTCGAGTCGCTCGATCACGTAGCACCGGGATATTTAGTTGATATTCTGTTACATTTCGAACTATTGTTTAAGTTGTTATTTTTCAAATGTACATAATTTTCCCCGAGGTTCGATTCCCACGCTAATATCCTACATGAGTCGCTTTTAATTAATCTTTTTGGAGTTTTGAAAAGGTGTTTTCTTTAAATGTACATGAGTGCGAGGTTCGATTCCCACTCTGATTTTTCAAAAACTCAAATACAGTGGGGTAGAGGAGTTCTTTGAGTAATAGTCAATCTTGTGAATCCCGTGGGGTGGTACCTTTTAGAAGGATCCCAAGTAAATTCTTGAAAGTGCGCCTCGGCCTACTCGGGTCGGCTCCCAAGGACGGTCAAAATCTAAAGCGAGGCCATGAAGAACCTGCTAAGGGTGTTAATACCCCTTCCCCCAACAGAAAACAAAAAATAATTCAAAAGAAGGGTGAAAAGATAGAAGATATTACCTTGGCCGACTTCCAAATCTGCGCGAAAGTTACCAAGTTTGGCGAGGCAGCTTTCAAGAAGTTGGAAGAAACCATTGCTGAAAAATCCATTAACCGAGGTAATATTTCTGAGACCGTAGCTTATAATATATTTATAGAAGGCGAGTTGATTCGCACAGTTCGCGAACTGAAAACTTACAGAAAATGCGAGTTTTTAGAAATTCTAGAAGAGAACCGGCGCTTGAAGGAAAAGGTTGAGAAATTGTCTGGCGTGCAGATAAAGTTGGACGAGGCCCATAATAAAATCAATGAGCAGAATAAGAAGTTTGACAAGATGCCGAAGTTGGAGGCCGACCTCAAGAAGCTGAGAGAAGAGCTGCAGAAAACCAAAGCTGAAAGTGAAGCCGGAGTGGCAAAGAAGGCTGCCGAGGTGGAAGAGCTGAAGAGAGAGCAGGTCAATCTGAAAAATAATGTTGCTTCCATGGCCAAAGCCGGTTTCCAGCGCTGTCTAGAGATGGTGGTCTTGCTCGACCCCAAAGCCTGAGTTGAGGTGCTGCAGCTCAACCACAAAATAGTGAACGGCCAAATTATGAAAGGTAATGAGGTCATCTTCATGCCGACCTCCGACTCTTCCCTTTATGACGCTGAGAGTGACGAAGCTGCTGAGGTTGGGAACAAGACTCATGCGACCGAGGCCAATGTCAGTCCTAATGATGAAGAGAAAGCATCTCCCAAGGGCGAGGAGGCCGAGACCAGAGCTGGGGAAGAGAACCAGGGCTAGGCTTCACCTGCATTTCCTTTAAATTTTTTTGAACAATTTTAATTTGTGGTTGGCCTCAGGCATGTCCGGGGCCAACCTCGATTTGTAAAGACTAGGGCACCGTCCTTTTTCCAGTTGATAACCTGCACTTTAATTAATTTTCGTTTGTTCACGTCTTGAATTCCTTTTGAAGTGTTTTTAACTTGTTAGAATTTTCCTCGATTGAATGCCGAGATAAGATTGATTAAATGTCGAGATAATACATTAGATAATACATTAGGAAGGCCATTGTGGGCCTCCTGCACTTCAAAGATGGGAAGGTCGTTGTGGGACCTCCTTTCCACCAATCTTCTCACCGAGGACGTTGTGGCCCGCCGGCCTTTAGGAAGATGTCGTTGTGGGCCCCTTCCTTCGGCCTTTGATGGAGTGTTAAGCTCGGAGATCAGAGGAAAGGCATGCTCGCAATAAGCGAAATTGAGAAACCTTCGATCTCGGATGGAGCTCGTCAGCTCGGGGATCAAAGAGAAGGGCGGGTCGCACGAAGTGAAATTGGGATGAAGTCACTGTGGACTTCGTTCTCGGACTCTCTGTTGGAGCGAAGGGCTCAGAGATCAAAGAGTTGTTGGAGCCGCTGTGGGCTATTCAACTATGAGCTCGGAGAGAAAAGCTATTGGAGCCGTTGTGGGCTTTTCAGCAAAGAACTTGGGGAGAAGAGCTATTGGAGCCGTTGTGGGCTATTTACGACCTCAGACACAAATGAATAGAAATCCAGTTGGAGTAGGATAGAAGTCCGAGATGAAAGGGCGAACTATGTTGATCGAGAAATAGATTAGATATAGGCTTAATTGCAGTTTTGGTCCCCCTATTATGACCAACTCATGATTTTAGTCCCCCAACTTTTATTTTCACGATTAGTCCCCCTATTTTCCCAATTTGTAAAATCAAAGTCCCTCTCTAATTTGGTCAAAATTGAATCTGATGTGGTACTCTATTAACTGATGTGGCAAGCCACATTGGAATGCCACATAGATTTTTCATTTTAAAAATATTATTTTAATCTATTAAATAAATAAAATGGTATTATTATTAATTATTATCATCATCTTCATCCTTCATTCTGTTCCCAGATTTTCCCACACCTTCTCCCTCTCCTCCATTTCTTTCACTGTTCCTACTTCCTCTTCCTTTCCCTTCATCACTTTCGTTCTCCCCAAATCACCCAGAAAATTGTAACCCACATCTTAAACTCGGATCCCCCATCTTCAACCCAGAAACTCAACCCTCATGAACCCAGTCTCGCAGCATCATCGTAACAATTCTTCAAAACCGAATCAAAGTTAAAATTCCTGTGATTCCTTACCTTGTGCGCAAGAAGAAGAGAAGAAGGGAAACACAGAATACAAAACAGAAGAAGGCCAATTCTTCACCGAATACAAAACACGGATTATAAAATTAATTTAAAGAGTAAAAAAAGAGAAGTAGGCCAAAACACCATGTGGATGATGAGTGAGATGCGAGGGAGGTGAGGGTGAAGATGAAGAATTAAAAGTGAAAAACAATTAAAATTTAAAAATAACTTTTATAATAATTTTTTTTTAATTTAGAATCCAATGTGGCAAAACAGATTGTACATAAGTTAAGTTAGTGCCAACAATTTCGTCAAAAAAAAAGTTAGTGCCAACAAAACATCATGTTTGACCAAATTAGAGGGGGACTTTGATTTTACAAATTGAGAAAATAGGGGGACTAAATTTGTGAAAATAAAAGTTGAGGAACTAAAATCGTGAGTTGGTCATAATAAGGGGACCAAAACTGTAATTAAGCCTTAGATATAAAAGAATCCTGTCGAGTAGATAGAACGGTAGATGATGATGATAATATCGGCTTGTACAGATGATGAATGCCATGCACCATTCAGATCAGTGCTTAAATATAAGAGATCTGATTTAGTAGGAGAAAGTCTGAGATAAGAGGATAACATGAGGAGATTCCCTCATCTGAGATAACGGTGAGAGGTGATCGCGGTCATTTCGAGAACGAGCTGGACCTGCTGAAAATCACAAGATAATAATAAGTGCATAGTGAAGGTGGAAAGTGTGACTTACCTTGCTATGAAAGGTAAAGTTAGGTTGAAGTCCGAGGTTGTCTCTGATGGGAATTGGCATGATTGCATCAGAGGATGAGAACTATAAAGATGATGTCCGGAAGATATAGACGAAGTCCAGAAAGTGGACATTCTGATAAAGTTTGGAAGCAAGTGATTATACTCCCATAGTGGTCGCCATTGTTTGGCACCTGGACCTCGGAAGTGATCGAATCTGGGGCACTTATGTAGAAATGAAAATCTCTTTCCATGTTTTGATGATACAAACTTAAAGGAATGAGTTAAGTTTTCTAAACACTTATTATGATTAACAAGTTTCAATCAAGTGTGTAAAAGAACAGGAAACAAGAATCATAGCAAGAATCTTGGCATTACAAATAAACCAAGTGTTTTTCAAAGTTAAAATATGCCATTAGAAGGTTGCCTTCAGAAGGTTACCTTAAAGAAGGTTGATTTCAGAAGGTTACACCATCAGAAGGTTGATTAAAGAAGCTTAAAAGATAAAGTAACTTTCTTGAAAGGTTGGTGAAAGTCAAGCGAAGGTTGACTAAAAGTCAACACAAGGTTGACCAATAGTCAACAGAAAGTTTGATTGAAGTCAACAGAAGGTTGATTTACTTCTTAAAGAGGTTCAGAAGGTTAAATGAAGATTAAAGACTTCAAAGCTTCTGGTTTCTGGAAACATACTCATGCTCGAATTCTTCATTCAATATGCATCAAATGAGTATTCAAGGAATAGTATATTGTAAAATAATTATCCTAGAAAAAGAGGAACTACTTGATCTTTGATGTATCTCAAAAAGCATGTTTGTTCATGTTGTAAAAGCTTTAGAAGCTTCAGATTTAAATTGTATAAAGCATTATGTAATACATGAACAGGAACAGAAGTGACAGAAAGGAAGAAATGGAAGTAGAATGCTGACATGAAGTGACCTTATGGAAAGATAAAGCACCAAGGTTGCTTTAGAAGGTTGAAAAGGCTACTAACTAAAGCTTAAATATCATCATTACCTACCTACAAAGCTACAACAACTCCAACGGCTCTTTCCTTCTTTCCAACAGCCATATTTCAGATTCAAAGTCTATATAGAGGGCTGCTCTACTCAAGTGCAAACCATGAGTTGATATTGGAACCTTCAAGTCAAGCTTCTAAACGAAATCCAACCTTCTCATCCACAGTTCAAGCTACTACAAGTTCAGAATTGGGAAATACTATCTTGAGTGTGTGCTTGCTTGTTATGCTCTTTGAAACACATTGTATTTATCTATCAACAAGCTCTTAAATCATCCCAAACCCAAACCCCTTCTTGTAAGAAATATTGTGTAAGTTTCTCAACAAACTACCTAGTGAGAGGTGAGTGTTGTTGGTGATTCTAGTTGTAAGGTTCTCAACAAACTACCTAGTAAGAGGTGAGTGGTGTTGGTGATCCTAGTTGAAAGGTTCTCAACAAACTACCTAGTGAAAAGTGAGTGTTGTTGGTGATCCTAAGGAAATACCTTTAGGAAACTAGAAGAGAGTTTTCTAGTAGGTTAAGACAGCTTGGTGAAGCTGTGTAAGTTAGCACTTGTCTTTTGTGTGTGATCAAAAGTGAGTGGAGGTGAAAAGTCTTTGGCGATTGAAGCTAAAGCAAGTGTAAATCTATTTGGAGAATAGTGGAAACTCTCACGTGGACGTGGGGAGAGGAGTAGCCACAGTTTGGTGAACCTCTATAACTCTCTTGTGTCATTATCCGCTTTTCTTATTAAGCGCTTTAAACTGCGTCTTACAATCACCAAAGTTTTCAACTACTTGAAGGTTAAAAACACCAACCTTACGTAGTCAAGATCAAAATTTTAAATGAGATTTACTTTGATTATCTTTTGAAAACAACACTCTTTCTGAAATCAAAGACATCTAAATTCATCAAAGTTAATTATCTTTCACTACTTTCATACTTGACTATTGTTTGTGTTACTAACATTCAACCTTCCGATATCCAAGTAATCTTGAGAAACAATACGAAGGTTGCGGTATTAAAAATTAAAAAGAGTGCACAATTCAATCCCCCTTTCTTGTGCAAATTAATCACTTCAATTGGTATCGAGCTCACCTCTAGGGTGAGCACACTTTGCGATGTGAGAGGAAAGATCTGGAAGAAGTGATGAGTCATCATTCCAACTCTGTGATGTTCCTTCTGAAGGAGCTTTAGCAAATAGACCACCGAGGATTCACTTTGGTGAACATTACTATTATTGGAAAGATCAAATGAGATTGTTCCTAGAATCTCAAGACACGACATTTGGGGCATTGTTGAAGATGGTCCTTTTGAACCTACTACAACTCTTGATGATGGGACCACTATGACTAAACCAAGAAACACTGGACACACGAAGATAAACGCATGGTACTTCTAAACTCTAAAGCTAAATTTTATCTAACATGTGCTCTAGGTAGAAGTGAATATGATAAAGTAGTGGGAAAGAAAGCGCCAAAGAAATGCAGGATACATTGAAGACCGCCCATGAAGGAGCAGACCAAGTCAAAGAAGCAAAGATCAACCTTCTTATCCATAAATTTGAAACATTCAAAATGGAGGAGCAAGAAACAATTTACGAAATGTTTAGCGATTCACAACAATAACAAATGATTTGAACTCTCTGGGAAATACCTACTCAAATCAAGCCAAAGTGAGAAAACTCTGAGATGCCTTCCAAAGGTATGGAGACCTAAAGTGACTTTGCTATAACGAAAGCTAAAGATCTCTCTATTCTCAAAATAGAAGATCTACTTGGATCTCTAAAAGTGCATGAACAAGAAATCATGGATGAACTTCAACCCAAGAAGGTTAAAGCTTCTCAAAAATCTTCACAACCTTCTAAAGCTATGGCACTTAAAGCTCAAGAGGACACTCAAGAAGAAAGTGAAGATGATGAAAGTGACATTGATGATGAGGATGAAATGGCTCTAATCACCGAAGGTTGAGAAGATGGGCATTTAGAAAGAAAAATAACAGAAGACCCTTCTTCAAGAAAGATCAACCTAAAGGTGAAGGAACCAGCAAAATTGATCCTGTGTGCTATGAATGTAACAAACCTGGACACTTCAGAAATGAATGTCCAAAGTTGAAAGGAATCAACAGAAAGTTCACACCTAAGAAAAGGCTCTACTTGCAACATGGGATGACTCGGAAGAAACCAACTCGGACCATGATGAAGAGATCGCAAATTTACTGTCTCATGGTGACTCACGAGGAACCCTCTCAAATATTTCTGCATCAAGTATGGAATCAATCAACTCATGCTTCGTAGGAGATCTTGACCTAGAAGAGGTAAGCACTTCTAAATCACTAACTTGTGCTTCATGCAAAGATACTGAACATGCTTTTGAAAACCTATTATACGATACAAACACTTTAGCCCAAAAATGTGTGATGTTCAAAAATCAACTCTTGAATTCAAAAGGGAGAATGAAGAGCTTCAAAAACAAAATGAATATTTGATAAGAACAGTACAAACTCTTCAACATTCTCACTTTAAACTTTCTGAACAACACAAACTTTTGAAAGATAAGGTCTTAGAGCAACCAAACCTTATACACTCGATCTTGAAAAACAAAATAACCTTCTCAAAGAAAAAGTGTCTGTTTTAACTAAAGAATTAGCTATGTCTATACTGAGAATACTTTTGAGCTACCTATAGAAAAACAAAGCGAGAAGAATCATAGGACTAGAAAGCCTAAGACAAAGTGCACATATTGTAAACATTTTGGTCATGATATTTACGTATGTTATAAAATGAAAAGAAGCTTCTACAGGGAAGAAAACTAACCATGAAGGACCCAAAAGATATTGGGTACCTAAATCATTACTAACATCTGAAAGCAGGAATGCCTCTTAGCATCCAAGAAAAAGTTGTGGTTCTTAGGCAGGTGGATGTTCGAGGCACATGACGGGGGAAGAGATAAATTTCTCTCAATGGAGAGAATAGATGGAGGCCATCTCTCATCTTTGGCAATGATGATAAAGCTTGCATCAAAGGTATAGGTACTATAGGTAATTCTAAATCCCCTAAAATTAAGAATGTTCAATATGTAGAAGGTTTAAAGCATAACTTGTTAAGTATTAGTCAACTATGTGATAGTGGTCATAAAGTTTCTTTCAAATCGATAAATGTTTTATTAAAGAAATCTCCTCTGGTAAGGTCTTGTTTCTTGCATCTAGAAATAAAAATCTATATAGCCTATGTCTTGATGAACTTTCTCAAGAAACTTGTCTTATGTCTTATGAAAATGACAAATGGATTTGGCATAGAAGAACTGGTCACATAAGCATGCAAACCATTTCAAAGCTTTCCAAAAAGGAACTAGTCGGAGGACTACCAAAAATCAATTTTGAAAAGATAGAGTGTGTGAAGCATGTGTTCATGGTAAACATGTCAAATCAAGTTTCAAACCTAAAAACATGATCACATCCCAAAGATCACTAGAATTGCTTCACATAGACTTATTTGGTCCTACCAAAACTGCTAGCCTCAATGGAAAAAGATATGGTTTTGTAATTGTAGATGATTTCTCTAGATTCACATGGGTGCTATTCTTGAAAAACAAAGATGAAGCTTTTGAAGCATTCAAAGTGTTTCTAAAGAAAGTTCAAAATGAAAAAGGAACAAATGTTATTTACGTAAGAAGTGATCATGGGGAGAATTTGAAAACTTCTCTTTTCAAAACTTCTTTGATGAAAATGGAATTACTCACAATTTCTCTTGTCCTAGAACTCCACAACAAAATGGAGTTGTAGAAAGGAAAAATAGAACTTTGCAAGAAATGGCAAGAACACTTTTAGAAGATTCAAAAATTGAAAAATATTTTTGGCGAAAGGCTGTAAACACACTGCTATATTTTGAATAGAGTTTCCATTAGAAAAATTGTTGAGAAAACCCCCTATGAAATTTGGAAAAATAGAAAACCAACCATTGCATACTTTCGTGTATTTGGTTGTACTTGTTTCATTTTGAATAACAAAGACAATCTAGGAAAATTTGATTCTAAATCAGACAAAGGAATTTTTCTGGGATATTCAACATCATCAAAGGCTTATAGAGTATATAACCTTAGGACTCAAATTGTAGAGGAAAGCATGCATATTGTATTTAATGAAACTAATAGTTCAAATGAAGTAATTGATGTTGATGAGACCAGTCAGAACAAAGAAGAAGGTACAAAACATGAAAACAGGTTAGAGAAGGATGAACCAGAAGCTTCTGTTCAACCTTCTCAACAATCAAATGAAGCTACTCAAGCTTCTGATGAACCTTCTCAATTACCAAGAAGTTGGAGAATGGTGGTACATCATCCACAAGATCAAATTATTGGTAGCACTTGAGATCTGTTAGAACTAGAACTTCATTTAGAGACAATCTTTCTTTGGAATGGTCTTAATCTCTGAAAATAGAACCTAAGTCAATCAATGAGGCCATACAAGATCAATCATGGATAGAAGCAATTCTTGAAGAACTCTCTCAATTTGAAAAGAATGAGGTATGGAACTTAGTGATACCTCCAAAAATCGATCTATTATAGGAACCAAATGGGTGTTGAAACAAGCTAGATGAAAATGGTAAGGTGGTGAGAAACAAGGCAAGACTTGTTGCTCAAGGGTATAACCAACGAGAAGGTATTGACTATGATGAAACTTTTGCTCCTGTAGCAGGTTAGAAGCTATTAGAATCTTACTTGCATTTCTTTGCACACAAAAATTTCAAATTATTTCAAATGGATGTTAAAAGTGCTTTTCTAAATGGCTTTTTAAATGAAGAAGTTTATGTCAATCAACCTCCTGGTTTTGTTGATCAAAAGAAACCAAACCATGTTTTTAAACTCACCAAAGCTCTATATGGGCTTAAGCAAGCTCCTAGAGCTTGGTATGAAAGGTTAAGTAACTTCTTGATCAAAAACAAATTTACAAGAGGAAAAATTGATACTACATTATTTAAGAAAACTCTTGATAAAGATTTGCTTTGATTGTTCAAATTTATGTTGATGATATCATTTTTGGATCAACAAATGAAAAATTATGCAAAGATTTTGGGAAACTTATGAAAAGTGAATTTGAAATGAGTATGATGGGAGAATTAAGTTTCTTTCTAGGACTTCAAATTAAACAACTTGATGAAGGTATCTTTATTAGTCAAGAAAAATACATCAAAGATCTTCTCAAGAAATATAAGATGAATGAAGCTAAAGCCATGGCAACTCCTATGCATCATACTGTACAAATTGAGAAGGATGAAGAAGGAAAACCAATTTCTGAAAAAAGAATACGGGGTATGATAGGTTCAACTTTGTTATATTTAATCGCTAGTAGACTGACATTGTGTTTTGGTTGGCCTATGTGCTAGATTTCAAGTTTCTCCAAAAGAATCTCATCTCACTGCGATCAAAAGAATATTCGGATACTTAGTGGGAACAACTAATCTTGGTCTATGGTATAAAAAGAATACTCATTTTGACCTAATTAGCTCTTGTGATCTTGACTATCTTTGGTGATAGAATTGTGAGAAAAAGTACTAGTGGATCATGTCAAATTTTGGGGAATCCTTAATCTCTTGGTCTTGTAGAAAGCAGAAATTCAATTGCATTATCAACTCTCGAGCGAGAATATGTATCTCTGCTGCTTTGGTTGTTGTTCACAAATTCTATGGATCAAGAATCAATTGGAGGACTACTCTATAAGGTACACATGCACTCCCATTTATTGTGACAATACTAGTGCTATCAATTTATCAAAAAATCCCATCCAACACTCTAGGTCTAAACACATTGATATTAAACATCATTTTATCGAGATCATGTTCAAAAGAAGGATGTGGAACTTATTTTTATTGACACCAAGCATCAATTAGTGATATATTTACCAAGCCTTTGTTAGAAGAAAGTTTTAATTTTATTAAAAGGCTTTGCACATTTTAAAATGTCCTTAGGAGAAAAATATGTCAAAAACCCCAACCTTCTAATGTCTTTAGAAGGTTAAGCTTGAAAGGATCAAATTCGAAGGTTGAATTTGAGAAGGATAAATTAAAGTCAACATTGGGGACAGTTACTAAAGTAACTAGAAACTGTCTTCTATGACAGTTATGTCATGTCATAACTGCGCCCATCAAGTCACAACGACTAGTACTTCTCTCTCTCTCTCTTCCACGCACGCTAATCCACCTGAAACTCATCTTCTCTCTAAACCGATTCACTTTTCCTCTTCCTTCTCTCTTCACGAAAAACATTTCCTCTCTAAAAATGGTGAGAACAAAAATTCCATGTGTGAAGAAAGCAAGCACTCCCACAACCCATGACCTTCCACCTGCATTGTTAAGTGCTTCTAAACCTCCTCCCACTCAGATTAATGCTTCATCTGAACAAAGATCTTCCAAATCTTCACCCACTCCCTCTCGAAGATCAACTAGAATCAAAACCAGTTCTCTCAAAGAAATACAGGGTCCTGGAACAAGGAAGAGTCAACCAATCACCCTTGATGATGATGATTCTACTGCATGCGAAATGATGGCAGAATCAAAACTGGAACTGAAAAGGAAAGCCTCTCTTCAACCACAATCTTCTTCCAAAAGGCCAAAATTTAAGATTAAGTTTGGAGGAAGTAAAGGAAAGGAAAAGGTTGATGAAGAACATAAACTTGATCAACCTTCTGAAGTTGAAGAACAAGCCTTGCCTGTACAAGTATTTGATAAGGAAAAATGGGGTAAAAGGAATGTTCTCATTGGAAGAATTTATCTGTTGGAGGAACTGAAAGCTTCTGGATGGAATGTACAGGAACACATTGAGTATCAAGGTTGGCAAAACATTCTGTCCCAAGGAGAAATTATTTATCCCAACCTTATAAAAGAATTCTATGGATACATGAATGTGAGTGAAACAAAATCCTCTTTTACTACTCAAGTAAAAGGAACCACCATTGTGGTAACTCCAACCATAATAGCTAATGCCCTGAAAATTCCTGAGAATGAAGTATGTCTATATGGGAAAGATTGGTATGACAAAACAGAAGTTACTCAGGAGGAAGTACTGAAGCTTCTGATGAAGAATTCTGGTGAGAAGCTTAAATCATCAGCATTAAAGGATGAAGCCTGTATCATGCACAATATGGTGGTCCACTCTCTGATTCCTAGAGCAGGAAGTTTTGAGCAGGTAAAACCTATTGATCTACTCTTAGTCTATCACATGATCACTAGGAATAAGATTAACCTTCCATACATTATCTTTCATTACATGATAGATATGTGCAAAACCATTAGGCAAATCTCATCCTTACCCTATGGTATGTTCTTGACCAAACTATTCAGATTTAAGAAAATCTTTGTGCCTAGAGAAGAATCTATCCATGAGAAAACAACCTTCTGGTCTAAGAGTGCAAAACAGATGGGACTGAAACCTTTTAGCAAGAAACTAGAAGTATTTCCAGAAACAAAACATGTTCATGATGAACCTATCCTAGAACCAAGTCCTGCTAAAAATGCACCTCTGTCAACTCCTCAGGGGGAGCCACTAGAACCGGAATCTATTATCAGAACTGAGCCCATAAATTTAGCCCCACCAAAATCCACATTTGAAAATTTAGTTGAAACAGAACCATCTCAAGAATGGAGAGAAATTTTTGAAAATTCCTTAAACTTGAATGACACTCCAAGCGAAAAGACCAACTGAACAAATGGAAGAAGAAGCTTCCATGAGAACCTTAGCAGGACACTAGGAAAGCCAATATCTCTCAACCTTGAGAAACCTAAGAATCAAGCTTCTGAAACTATTCCTCCTGCTATGGAATCTCTACCTTCTGATAGAGCTATCTATTACCCATTCTCTCAGGAAGTTATTTGTCTTCCATATACCACCTCTCATGAGGAACATAGAATTGTAGAAGGCACACCCGAGGGTCTAGCTCAGGGGGAGCTAAATGAAAATCAATCCCAAGTGAATGAGGAACAGAAAAATGAACCAACAAGACCACTATCTCCTATCACTCAAGCCGTTCATGAGATAATTAGGGACATTGAAGACCAAGCTACACACGAAAACCCTCGAGAATCAAGCCACTAGCCACAAAATCATGGCTTCTATTGCCCTCACGAGTTACTTCACACTCCTGATCCCTCAATTGGTCCAAATACACAATCAACTCCTGCACCTCTTCATCATGACATTCAAGGATCAACCTGAACAAATAGCAAATTTATTTTCCCAATGGCGTGAAAATCCTAGAACTTCACACAGTAATACTCTTGCTTGAAAAACATTCACAGATTCATGTTCTCTCCTATGTATGACTCTTACGCACCAAAGGTACACGAAGGTTCGGGACCTTCTAAGCTACCTTCGATCTGCCAAAACAATTTGGATCTCTTGGATCCTTTTGTCAAACCATGAATGCACCTCTCTCATCATCAGACAAGGCACCTGGTAGCAGCAAACTTTCACAAAACAAGGATGACTCATTCACATATGCTGATAAGAAGGAAGTATTAGAGTCAATGAAGAAGATGAGAGCACACCATGAGAAGCAAATGAAGAAGATGAGGTGCGAACAACAAGCTTCGATGAGCATTGGAATACTTCAAGAAGAAAATAGGCTTGAAGCACGGAGAAACTATGCCTACCAAAGAATGGGTGATGCGAGAACATAGTGCCTACTATGGTTCCTGGTGTTGCAGTTCCTGATTTCCCTCCTCCTCAACCCTTCCAAGACATTCCTCAACCTGCTTCATCCTCAAACTCTTGGATGATTCTTCTCCAACAAAGTAGCAAGCTAATTTCCCTTTCTTCCCTCCTTTTTCTTTGTTGACAAAAGGAGAATGGAGATTATTAGCTACTTAGTTTATAAGTGATATACTTTGGGGTTTCATTGACATTTTAATTATCTTTTGGACATATTTATTTTGTGCTATGTTATGGTTTGTAATTTGATAATTATCAAAACTATGCATGTCTGTTTGTTCTTTGCACTTGTTATTCTTTGCACTTATACATGATAATTATCCTTTTGCTATGAATGTGTTAAATGCATTTCTTGTGTATTGAAATGTCTATTCTGAGAAGCAGAAAAACTTAAAACATACTCTCAAGTTTGTCATCACCAAAAGGGGGAGATTGTAGAAATGAAAATCTCTTTCCATGTTTTGATGATACAAACTTAAAGGAATGAGTTAAGTTTTCTAAACACTTATTATGATTAACAAGTTTCAATCAAGTGTGTAAAAGAACAGAAACAAGAATCATAGCAAGAATCTTGGCATTACAAATAAACCAAGTGTTTTTCAAAGTTAAAATATGCCATTAGAAGGTTGCCTTGAAGGTTACCTTAAAGAAGGTTGATTTGAGAAGGTTACACCATCGGAAGGTTGATTAAAGAAGCTTAAAAGATAAAGTAACTTTCTTGAGAAGGTTGGTGAAAGTCAAGCGAAGGTTGACTAAAAGTCAACACAAGGTTGACCAATAGTCAGCGAAAGTTTGATTGAAGTCAACGAAGGTTGATTTACTTCTTAAAGAGGTTCGTAAGGTTAAATGAAGATTAAAGACTTCAAAGCTTACGGTTTACGAAAACATACTCATGCTCGAATTCTTGATTCAATATGCATCAAATGAGTATTCAAGGAATAGTATATTGTAAAATAATTATCCTAGAAAAGAGGAACTACTTGATCTTTGATGTATCTCAAAAAGCATGTTTGTTCATGTTGTAAAAGCTTTAGAAGCTTGATTTAAATTGTATAAAGCATTATGTAATACATGAGCAGAGAGCAGTGAGTGAGAAAGGAAGAAAGGGAAGTAGAATCTTGACATGAAGTGACCTTATGGAAAGATAAAGCACCAAGGTTGCTTTAGAAGGTTGAAAAGGCTACTAACTAAAGCTTAAATATCATCATTACCTACCTACAAAGCTACAACAACTCCAACGGCTCTTTCCTTCTTTCCAACAGCCATATTTCAGATTCAAAGTCTATATAGAGGGCTGCTCTACTCAAGTGCAAACCATGAGTTGATATTGGAACCTTCAAGTCAAGCTTCTAAACGAAATCCAACCTTCTCATCCACACTTCAAGCTACTACAAGTTCAGAATTGGGAAATACTATCTTGAGTGTGTGCTTGCTTGTTATGCTCTTTGAAACACATTGTATTTATCTATCAACAAGCTCTTAAATCATCCCAAACCCAAACCCCTTACTGTAAGAAATATTGTGTAAGTTTCTCAACAAACTACCTAGTGAGAGGTGAGTGTTGTTGGTGATTCTAGTTGTAAGGTTCTCAACAAACTACCTAGTAAGAGGTGAGTGGTGTTGGTGATCCTAGTTGAAAGGTTCTCAACAAACTACCTAGTGAAAAGTGAGTGTTGTTGGTGATCCTAAGGAAATACCTTTAGGAAACTAGAAGAGAGTTTTCTAGTAGGTTAAGACAGACTTGGTGAAGTTGTGTGTAGTTAGCACTTGTCTTTTGTGTGTGATCAAAAGTGAGTGGAGGTGAAAAGTCTTTGGCGATTGAAGCTAAAGCAAGTGTAAATCTATTTGGAGAATAGTGGAAACTCTCACGTGGACGTGGGGAGAGGAGTAGCCACAGTTTGGTGAACCTCTATAACTCTCTGTGTCATTATCCGCTTTTCTTATTAAGCGCTTTAAAAGCTGTCTTACAATCACCAAAGTTTTCAACTACTTGAGAAGGTTAAAAACACCAACCTTACGTAGTCAAGATCAGAATTTTAAATGAGATTTACTTTGATTATCTTTTGAAAACAACACTCTTTACGAAATCAAAGACATCTAAATTCATCAAAGTTAATTATCTTTCACTACTTTCATACTTGACTATTGTTTGTGTTACTAACATTCAACCTTCTGATATCCAAGTAATCTTGAGAAACAATACAGAAGGTTGCAGGTATTAAAAATTAAAAAGAGTGCACAATTCAATCCCCCCTTTCTTGTGCAAATTAATCACTTCAACTTATGGATCTGCTTTAGAGATAATGATGATAAGCTTCAGATGGTTGAAGATTGAGTTCGGATGGTTGAATTGAGGTAGCTTGCTCGAGCACGCGTCGGGGTACTGCAAACACTCCGATGCTTAAGTCAGTAACGGGAAGTGAAGAGGTAAATAATGGATAATGAGATAATCAGTGTGTGTGTGTGTACCTGGAATTGGAGGGTTGCACCTCTATTTATGGACGAAAGTGTCGTACCTGGAGCATCAAATACGGGCATTTAGATCCTGACCGTTGAAGCTGGATGTGTGTTGTGGAGCGCGCATTGGACCATTCTCCAAAGCTGGATTGGGCCTGGCCCAAATATTGTGGGGTTTTGGCCCACTCCGGAATAGGACGAATCTACAACGAAAGCTTCATAAGCAAGGTGGAAGTACGCTCACCTCAAGTGGAGTCAAATGCACACTTTTAAGGTGTTTGGTAGATTACAGAGAGAAATAAATCAAAGGGTAAAGAGAAAGAGATACTGCAGAGGGACTTTTTATTGTTTGATTTAGGAGAGAAATAAAATAAAGAGAAAGGGAGGAGATTAGTTTAGTACTATTTTGCGTAAGAGTGTGTTTGGCAGAGGAGAAAGAAGGAAGAGAGGGTGACTTTCTATTGTTTGCCAGAATCTTCTCGATCGCTTTCTCTTCACTTCCTTTCTCTTATATTTTTCTATTCTACCAAACACAACCTTAGTATAAAATAGTACTAAACTAATTTCCTCCCTTTCTCTCTATCCTATTCTTCTCCTAAACCAAACAATATAAAATCATTCTCTCTTCTCTCTTCCCACTTTCTCTTCTATCAAACACATACTTAAAAAATAAAATTAGACTTATCCTCAATGAAAATATTATTTTGCACATCTTGAAAAAAAACAATTTACACCTATTTCCCTAATTTTGCATGTTCTCCACTGTCATACAATCACTCGAGATCAATTTTTCTCCTCATGTGTGTAGAGAAGACAATTATTAGTTGTGTAATTTATTTTATTAAATACAAAAAAAGAATTATATTTTATATTTTATATTTTTAAATATACACGTTTATGAAAAATATTGAACCCCCCAAGACCTACATCTGCCACTAGTGTTACAAAGACTCTAAAGTCTATGTTCACACAACACAAGATGCAAATTGCAATACTTGCAAATTAATAACAAAGAATTAATATACATTGAAGCTCAAAATTTCTAACACTTTTGCACAAATTGTAAAAAATATAATCGAAGTTTGGGTTCAATTGGTTAATGCACTCTATCTAAAGGAGTAGACTTGGCTAGTATCCGGGTTCGATCACCGACGACGGAACAAATTGGAGTCAGGCTTTAGTTAGCTCCCAGTCGAACTCCGGATTATTCAGGACCCCTTTCCCCTGGACATGGGAGCGAGGTCAAAGACCCCTACCTAAAAGTTGTAAAAAATTCAATGTTTCGACCTCGAGTCCCGTACCTTCTAAGGTATTGGTCGCTTTGGACCAGATCAGAGTCGTCAAGACTTTGTCCTTTGTTAAAATACATCTCCGTGAACTAAGAATGTAGGTGTTTATAAACTACTTTTGTCTTTGATTCTCAATCAACGTGACACTTTTAGTATATCGGAACACAAGCCCCTAAGTCAAGGCCAAGGGGCTAAAAGGCATGTGGACCTCTGTCGGGTGCGACACTATTCCTATCCCTAGTCCCATATTGTATTTCAAAGTATTGTCCACTTCCGGCTGCATGGGAGCCACCACAGTTTTGTACATTGCAAAATGGCACCTCGATGGATTAATAATATGTGAGTGTTTAAACTTGACTTTGATTCTGAAGCAATGTAAGACTTTTGATGTACCAAAACATTTAGTTAATAGATAGATAGCCATAAATTAAACTAAAATAACTGTGAAAATAAATGTTATTAATCATAGTTTTTAAGTGCTCAACTACATATGTAGATGTAGACTCTTTTTTTTTTTTTGACAATAGATGTAGACTCTTAAAAAATTATAATTAATTAGGTTCAAATTTATGTTGACCAATTAAACTATATTAAACACTATTTTTGGTTACCATGTCATTGGTACGAAATTTCCACCGGCTTTACTGATGACTAATCTACGTAGGGCATTGTGGTTCTCCTCTCCTAACAGAGTTATTGCCATATCCAATATTCAAACCGATGGTTTGAAGTGTGATCTGAGTCCAATTACTAATCAGACCAACCATTGTTGGTAAATTAAACAGAATTTAAAACTTAATTTAGCAAGTATCCTAGAAGTCGAAAATTTTGCGCGTAGCAATAGTACAAAGAATGTTTAATCCTTATGATTGTGTATAGAACACTCTACTATGCTTCTTTTGGTGTTTTCTGTTGGTTTCTTTTTCATTATCAATTATTAATAGTCTTGAGCAAGTGATCTAATCAAAGACCGTGCGGACTTAAATAATTTTTCTGTCACTTGCGGATTGAGACGTGAACTTAAATATAGTTAGGGTCGTTATCTAAATTATGAACCCGTTTCTTACAACTTATTTTGAAGATTAATCAATTTTTTAAAAATAAATAATTTTTTAGAAGTTTCTCATCCATTTGTTATAGTGTTTCAAAAAGTTAAAATTTTGAAATTAATCTAAGAACTTAGTGAAAAAAGTAATCTAAATATGACTTCAAATAAGATTAGCTTCTCATAAAAAAACATTTTTTTGAAAATGATTTTTTTTTAAAATAATTGATTTTTAGTATGTTACATAAACATAAAATAACTTCTTATTTTCTTAAATATCTGTAAATTAAACTAATCTCTAAATTATTCAATGCCAAGATCACTTATTATTTAATCGGTAAATTGCCCTGTATTCTTGCGAATGTATAATATCAGCATCACTATTGAAGCACGATAGGGTATTTTTTTGATCGAGACCAGGGTATATACTGCCGAACGCAGTGACTAATCCTCTAGCTGGATTGGAGGAACCTCGAAGGGTGAGACAGTTGGCGAGGATCGAACCTTCGACACTTAGTTAAGGGAGGATGAGTTCTAACCGCTCAACCACACCCTTGGATTTAACATGAACAGGGTATGAACATTCGAGATTAATTACAAGCAACGAAATAACTAAAATTGAATATTCCAACTTGCAAAAAATAAAACTAGTATGGAAAAATGAATAAAAACATAAACAATTAGTTGAAAGAATCTATGACATTTGTTTCGTATCAGTATCTTAGATACCCCGTTCAATACAACCTCAATAGTGAAGCTTAGTGGCGCGGATCGGGATTCTGGAATAATTTTTTTTTTTTTTGAGATTATTCTGGAATAATTTTTAGTGGGATAAGAAAATAGGCTAAAGTTTTATAACTGAAGAAAAAAATTTATGAGCTCTTATCAACGTTATGTAAAATCTCGCGACAAAAAAAAAATTAATTTAATTTTTTTTGTGTCATTGTGTTTGTTTAGTGTTAGTGAAACAATAAAAGTAAGAGTAAATTTAGTAACACTTTATTTTTTAATAAATTACTACAGTCAATTCAAAAAATTAGATAGATTCTCAAATACCGAAAAAGAAAGATGAGTATATTCATACACCTATGAGTAAAAACTAACTTTTTTAACATTTACTTTTTTTTAAAATTAAAAAGTAGTTTTGTCGTTAATTGACATTAATCAAAGAATCATACGGGAAAAGAAAGAGAAAAGAAAGGAAGAGAATTGAAGAGAAAATGAATAGAAAATAAGATGATTGGTAAGTTGTTTGGAATAAGTGAAAGTGAAAAAGAAAAAGGAGAGAAAAGAAAAAGATGCATGTGTTAAATGACATAAGTATCAATGTATAAAAATATGATGCATATATATTTAATAAAAATAAGGTCATGATTGTCATTTTACATTGACATGCCACCTTTCTATGCTTTTCTTCCCATTTTGGAAAGAAAACAATTTGAAGTGGGTCCCACCAAAGATTCTCTTTTCCACTCATTTTTATTATGAACCAAACAAAAGAAAATGTATTGAAATATGTGTTTTCTTTCCTCCCTACCACTTTTCCCTTGTTCCAAACACACCGTAAGTGACACTCTTACCCACATCTACAACGTCAGATCATGTGAACAACCTTTATTTTAATGAATATAGGTTAAATTATAGTTTTGGATCTACTATTTTTAAAATTTCAGATATTTAGTCTTCATATTGTAAATCTCAGAAATTTATTCCTTCTATTTTAAATAATTCAGACTTTTGGTTCAAAGATAGATATTTCTTTTTGGTGATGGGGGGTTTATCCGAAAAAAAGTGGCGTGGCAGCTGACATAGGCTTACATGTGGCTACCACATCACTATTTATTTAAAAATTAATTCTTAACATTATAATAAAAAAAATAGTATTCTTTTTTAATTAAAAAAATTTAAAAATCATTTTTTTTGTTTTTAGCTATTTTAGTTTTTAAAATGAAAAAAAATATTTTTTATTCAAGAATTTTATTTTTAATTTAAAAATTAATTTTCACTTTTTAGTTAAAAAAATATATTATTTGTGATTTTTGTTTTTTTAAATTAAATTTTTAATATTTAAATGAAAAATCAAAAAGCTAAAATTATCAGTGTTATTAAAACCCTACCGCTCGGTCGGACCGGCCTAACCAGATTTCTGTGGGATTACCGGCACGGCTTGCATGTTAAAACGGAACTGCACGCAAACCAATTGAGTCACCCGGTTCAATTAGAAATCCGGTGAACCAACCGGTCCGACAGACCGGTAGGGTAGGGTTTTGGAAATTGAAGACTTGAAATTTGAAGACTTATGTTAATTTTATGGTTAGATTATTTTTTTTCCAGATTTTTAAGTTATAAATTTATTAATATCATATCTATTTTAAGTACTTTTTAAAAGTGTCCGGCTCATGCGGCTCGACCAAAGACCGTACTGACCACTGAAGAACCAGTGAACTGTGCCTTTGGCCAAACACGATGACCGGTCCGACTTTAATAACATTGAAAATTATATTCAAATTTTAATATTTTTTGTTTTTAGTTTTTAAATGAAAATAGTTTTTCTATTTTTTTAATTTTAAAAATTTATAAACAAAACAAAATTAAATTTTTAGATTTTTAATTAAAAAGTAAAAATTAATTTTTTACTAAAATTTTAATTTATTTATTTTTAATTTTATTCCTTTTATAAAAATTAAAAATATTTAATTTAATTTTTTTTTTAAAATATAATTTAAATTTAAATTCGAAATAAAAATTTAATTTAGTAACAATCTCTTATTTTCTCAATAGCAAGGGCATCTACATTATTTTAAAATTGATTGATGTCGGTGGCAACGCCTTGTGATACTAAGAAAATTTTTTAGTTATTGTTACTAAACATTCGATGACATTTATACAACAATCCAATGGTTAGTACATATTACTTTCAATTTAGTTTTTTTGTGATTAGTGAATGGGTAAATGAAAACGCTGGTTAGTACATATTTACCACACTAAAATTTTAGTGTGGTCATCAAAAATTTTCGTTGGAGCGAAAATAACTATTATGTTCATCTAGTAACAATTACTAAACTATTATTTAGTATCAGAAATTGGAATCTTGTCACTTAATTTTCTCATCAAATCAGGTAGAAAGCCCTCAAGGCATGCGGCCCGCCTTTTTAACCCTTTGTTTCTTTTCTGACCGGAGAACCAAACAAAGGAAGACACAATTTTCTAAAAACTTTCTCTTATAATCCTTTCTTTCCTTGCACTTTCATGGAAACCAAACATACTTTAAGATTAGTCACGTCATGGCCAGAGTCACATCGCACCCAAAGTACTTAAATCCAGAGTACTCATAATTTAATTGACTCTATTGTTTTGAATTAGTTTACAACAGAATTGGTTAAAATGAAACATAAGAGTTACTACACAGGATGTGAACACGAGAACTCAAACTTAATGATAAGACCTTTAATGTAGAAGTACAAATATAATTCATGTCTTTGTCTCTTTGAATTGTATGATTGTTTCAAGTCAAGATATAGTCGTGTGGACTCTCTCACAATGGCCTGTCAACGTAGCGTCTCAAACTCAATATTTTTTTTTTCTTTCTGATTGAAAGTCATGTCCATTGATCCATTTTCACACTGAAAAATTTGGTATATAATATATTTTATTTTCTACTATTTTGTAATGATTTTTTCGTTACCATGATATTGGTGTGTAGTTTTCATCGGCTTTGTTAATGACTAATCTACGCCGGAGAACCTAGTTGGTCAAGAGTACTCGGCTTTGCCGGCCTACGTTTTTGTCACACACAAGATTCGAACCTAAGACCTTGGAGATCTGAGTCTAGCTACCACTCAGACAAACCCTTGTTGGGTACTACTCCCTCCGTTTCATTTTAATTATCGTTTTAGAGATTTCGCACATATTAAGAAAAATGTGGAAAAGGAAGAAAGAGTGATGCTCATAGTATTAATTAGAGGGTAATATTAGTAAAAGTTTCATTAAAATTAGAAAGTGACAATTATTTTGAAACAACGTTTTTAGTAAGTTAGACCATTATTTTAAAATGTTGGGAGTATTTTGTAAAGTTGATGCGAGTTCTCTTTTGTCTCAAGTTGTATGTCGTTTAAGGTTATGCATAAGTTTTAAGAAAACAGTTTAATATGGTTATTATTAAGGGAAAGTAGTTTATTTTACCTAGACCACCCTGTCTCTTCTATATTTTTAAATAACACATTTATTTTTCTTCAAATCGGCCGGAAAATGCATCGGATTTTATTTGATTTTTTTTAAAAAAAAATTGAAAATCTGCCGGAAACACCTTAAAATCCATTGGAAATGTTTTTTTTTTTAAAATCAAAATCCGCCAGAACACATAAAAATCCGCCACAAAAATAAAATTTTTTTAAAAATATATATATATATTGACCAATTTAATTAATATATTTAAAATTCTTTTTATTGTAAAATAAAATTTAATAATAAAATTAAATTTAAATTAAATTAAATTAAATACAAATGAATAAAAAAACTCAAATATCCATAATCAAATCCAAAATACTCAAATATCCATAATAAAGTCCAAAATGCAACAAAACACTCAAATTCCTAAACAAATAATATCAGAATTAGTAACTAACTCATATTTTAAAACAAAATATAAACTAAAACTGTCAAATTATATTAGAAACATACCTTCAAAAAATTGTGAGATGAGAAGAGAGAGTGAAATTGAGTGAAGTTATCAGAAATGGTGAGAATGAGTGAAGAAATTGAAGTGAAGTTGTTAGAAATGGTGAGAACAAGGGAAAAATCAGATTTTAATAGAGGAGTATAGCAAAGAGCCGTTGGAGCTCCACCAATCAAAATCTGCCACAAACGTGCCCAATCGGCGAATATAAAAATAATGAATTTTAAATCCCCCAAAAATTCCCTATACCTCATCAAGATTGACTAAAAAGTAAACAGAAGATTTGACCAATGGTCAACAGAAGGTTTGATTAGAAGTTAAAAGAATGTTGACCTCATCAAGATTAACGTAAAGAAGGTTGATTAATGTTAAAGAAGGTTAAAGTTGAGAAGGTTAAAGGAAAAACAACCTTCTCAAGAAGAGAAACACATTAAATTCTACTTCTATGATCCTATGTACATTAAATGTATATTCAAGAAATAAATGTTGTAAAATCTTTGTCATATATAAAGAGGAACTCATTGATTATTCCTTGTACAAACAAAGCATGTTTGTTCATGTTACTGAAGCTCTCAACTTCACATAAAAGCATACAAACTGTCACCAAGTACAAGAGCAGGTCATGGAAGGTCAGAATATGTGTAAGAGAGTACAATGTCAGCTGAAGAAGGTTTAATGGATCAGATAAAGCACCATTTGCATCTAAAAGTTGAAAGGCTACCAACTAAAGCAAGTTTCATCGTTGCATGCCTACAAGCCTAGAACTACTTTCCAACGGCTATCTCCAACCTTCTAACGGCTACATTCAACATTCAAGTTTCAAAGGCTATTTAAAGGCTCAATTACAAAGTTACTAATCACGAGAGTTAATTGGAACCACTCAGATACTTTTAACTTATAAGAAAAGTGTTGTTTTCAAACATATATTATCTTTAGAAACTAATATAGAAATAGTAATCATATAAAATTTAAAAAATAGAAAATATGACTTTTATGATCGATAAAAGGCATACATTTCGATCGATTAGAAATTGGGAGAATCACACAATCGTGATACCTGCAACATCAAACTCGCTCAATTAAAATTCAAAAGACTAAAATTGCACAATAAAAATACATGGGAATCAAAAGAGGAGTTAATATTTTTTTACCAAATTGCCATTAATGAAAGTTTCCCGTGTTTTCACTAAAAACCCCAAATCGAAAGAAAGCCCATATCAAAATAAGATTGAAAAAAATGGATAATAACTACTACTACGTCTTCCTCATTTTCTTCTCAGAAATGTTGATTTCTCAGGTCGCATTTACCGATCCTTTAGAAGGTAATTAAACAATAGTGTTGATATGAATTACATTTAGTTTATGCATGTCATCACACTCAAATTACAACTTCTTTTGATACAGTATCAGCTCTCCAATATATGTAGAAGGAATTGAGTTCTTCTATTGTGCTGCAAGGACTGGTTCTGTTCCATCCTATTGTGCTACAAGGACCAGTTCCATTCCATCCGAGTACCCTTATAGAGGAGGTTCTAGTGGATATCGAAGAAATATTGGTAAGACACAAATTACACTACAAGAATAAGCTTGCATTGCCACCAAACTTTGCCACGGAAGACTGGCCGTCGCAAATTTGCGACGAAAAGGGAATAATAGACTACGCGCGAATAATCCCGCTCACATTTGCCGCGGGAAAGGTCTTTGGTCGCTAATTTGCGACGGACTTGTCGTCGCAAACCCGTGGCAAACATTGAATCCCAAATTAAAACCCACAACTCTCTCGTGAAACCTCGAATCACATAACCTTGAATCTGTTTTCCGTTGCTCCTCCTCCCACGACCTCACGCATCCCTCCTCCGTCCTCCACCGCTCTCCTCCGACCTCCACCGCCTCCTCCGTACTTCACCACCGCCTCCTCCGTCGATAAGCTACAGCCATACTCTCCGTCGCGCCCTCTCTTTCTCCTCTCCCGGTAGCCGAACTTGATCCTTCCTCCGGCCGCCACTGCCTGTTCGCCGCTTCGCCGCTTCCTCCGGTCGCCACCGTTCTCCTTCGTTGGCTTCTGTACTACAGGTAAAACCCTAAATCCCTAAATCCCAATTGTAAATAAATCCCAATTTTTTTTCCAGATAAAACCCTAAATCCCTAACTTCCTCTTCTATTTCCTTTTTGCTGACATTAAGTCTCCAAACGTGATTGATGCTTAGGGTATATATAGAGCTTGAGTTGAAAAAGCTAGAAGAATTGGTGGAGGCTCTCCAAACGTGATTGCTAACATTAGGTATAATGTCTATTATTTAAATTTGATAGAGATTGTTAAGGGATATGGAATACTATGGAATCTGGTGTTTGTGTGATTTATTCATGATTTGTGTTTGTTTGAGTGATTGGTGGGTTTGTGCTTTTGTTTAGTCACAATGTGGGCTTGATAGGTGACTCCTTTGGGTAATTAATTAATGGTCATCTTCATAGTGTTACTTATCTTAAAATCGAAGAAAGGTTTAAAATTTTAGAATCTGCACCTAAAAATAGTTAGATGAATGAGATTGTGAAAAGGAAGCTTTTGTTCATGATTATCACTGCTGGTCAAATGCTTATTGTCATTGTGCTAGAAGGTAGTACCAGTTTTGTTTTGTTATCCAATGTCATGTCATCTTTGTTCCAAAATATGCTATGTTCATAAGTTTTGTTGTTTAGTATGTCTTTGAGGAGTATTATTGAGAGAGGATCCTTCCGAGTGTGTTTTATTGAACATGGCTATGTATTATTGGGAGCAAGGTAATTAAACCTGGACCGGACATTGAACCAGGGAGAGGTAGGGGTTCAAGGTTCTTGAGGTTGAACCGGTTGAATCGGGAGTTCAACCGGATTTAATTAAATAGATTGTTTAATATTTTAATACAATATATAAATGATAAAAAATAAATAAAAAAGACTATAACATTCATAATTTAACACCAAAATAAATAAATTAGGCTTAACTTATGGGAAGAGAAGTTGATTTTCACAACAACAAAAAAGGAAGAAGAGAAGATGGTGATTGATAGAAAAATAGTGATGAATGTAAGCGAGCATTTTCCAAAGATGAAAATTCAGCAGGTTGTGCTGATCTTTCCAGATCTAAAAAGACACTGATAGGTGGATAAAAAAGAGAAAACTGCGTTTGTAGTTGAATCAGGTTGGAGTGTATAAAAATAAAAGAGACTGTGAAGAGGTTGATAAAGAATTCTTTCGAGCAAAAGAATATTCAAGTTCAGCGTAATTTGGGAACAAATGAAAGTTTACATGCTACCATGAAGTTGGAGTGTGAATGTCAATAAAGAAGTTGGAGTGTATGGATAAAAAAGACAACAAAACTTAAAAATCTCTCCTTGTAGATGCGAAGAGCGCACGGTAGATTAGTTTTTCAGAGTCCCACATCGCTTATGAGAAGGAGCAGGTAGATGGGAAAATGCTATAAAGAATGCCCCTTTACGTTGAACAAATCACAGTAGTTCAAACTTTCTCTAGTGCGTTTTAATGAACCGTGGGAACCGTTAAATCTCCGGTTTTGCCCGGTTATCTCAGTTTTTATCCGGTTCTCGGTCCAAAGTCCGGTTTTGAGACAGGGCGGTTTTAAGGCTCAAATGGATCGGATAGGGGTCCGGTTTTCGGTTTGTCCGGTTGAACCACTCGGCCAGGCCCGGTTTTGATTGCCTTGATTGGGAGGGTCCAATTTTTTTTTGCTTGATTCCTTCTTATTGGCATGCACAACTTGAATTATATGTATATGATGGTGGGGAGACTAGTCCTCCTGGTTCAGTTAGTCCTTTTTACCCGTTGCTAAATGCTAGTAATGCTTTGTAATTGATTCAGTGCCTTTTGTTGTTGTGTTATTGAAAAGCTTATACAGTAGCTATTTCTGTTTACCAATCACTTTTGCTATTCCTTGCTATTTGCTAGAGGCATATGTGCCATTCTTCACGAGTAGCATTGCAAATTTATTTTAGTCTGGATTTAATTTCTATTATGGGTAGAGGTCTGTTTACCAATCACTTTTGCTATTCCTTGCTATTTGCTAGAGGCATATGTACCAATCACTTTTGTTGGTGGATTGAATTGGTAGATTGAATTGGTAGGAAGTATTGCAAATATGAATGACAATGTAATTATTGGAGTCTGAATTGAATTGGCAGGAAGTATTGTGAATATTATTGTATTGGAGAGTATGGATTGAATAGGTAGGGAATAACTATTAAATTATTATTTTTATGTAGCGACGAATTTGCCACGGAGTTTTGGAAGTTATTGTGTTTGCCACGAAATTTTTAACAATTTGCGTGAAATTTAAAACTTATTCAAAATTAATTGCCACGGTTTTGCCACGGCTTTGTGACGAGATTTGCGACGGCTTTGCCACGGAATTTAAAAAATAAATTCAAATTATTTGCCACGGTTATGCCACGGCTTTGCGACGAGATTTGCGACCGCTTTGCCACGGAAATTTGCGACGGAATTGCGACGAGTTTGCCACGAACGCATTTGCCGCAGACAATCCGTGGCGCGCGTTCGCGATGGCGTTTTTTTGCCACCATTATTTGTCCGTCGCAAATCCGTGGCAAATTCAAATTTGCGACGGGAATATGTGCATTTGCCACGGGATTGTCCGTGGCAAATTACCGATTTTCTTGTAGTGTTAGTTCAATTTATTATGATTTAATTAATCTTTGAATTTACAGTTTATTAACAAATTATTAAACTTAAATAGTTGGAAGAAGACGGGAAAAATCCAACTCAAGAATCCATTGACCGTCATGTTTTTTGGTTAGAGGGTCGACAAAACTGTTAAGAATTAACCCAAGAATTGATCACAATTCGCAACGAGACTTGCAAGAAACCAATCACAGAACAAATCTATATAGGAAATTGAAACCAATTTAGCGATTAATTGATCGAATCGATTAACCCTAATTATGAACCCTAATTCGATGAAATTGGGAAAAAACGTAAATTGCAGCAATTAAAGAGAGGAACACACAGGGAATGTTCACCCAGATCAGTATCAATTAGATACTTACATCTGGGGAATCAAGCAATAGCTTGATTCTTGTTGCATTAATCACTTTGAATCGAAATGTACAAGATGATGAATAATCCCAATTCAATTTCCCCCTCGCTTCCCCAAGCCCGAATTTCCCAGTGTTTCACTCACGCACAACCCTTAGAATGATTACAGATTGATTACAATCAACAAAACCAGCTCAAACTATAAATTCAGTTAAGCTCAATTTCTTGGCGCCAAAACTGAAACTCTAACCGAAATAACAACCGTTTGAACTGCTCCAGTAGAAACGTGATACGTGGCACTGACTTAGAGGGCAAAAACCAAATTATTGCCAATCAGCAACAATCTCCACCTTGGCAATAAAACCAGATATGCAACAAGAATTTCCACTTCACTGCTTGATTCAAAACTCATCACACAAGTTAACCAACACTTAGCAAATTCAAGCAATGCTTGAACTTGCTCAATGGAACCACTTTGGTGATGAAGTCAGCTGGGTTTTGAGAGTTGTGCACCTTCTGAATTTTGACAGTCCCTTGAAAGATGATGTCCTTAATCCAATGTAGCCTAGTGTCTATATGTTTTGTCCTTTCATGGTAAGCATGGTTCTTACACAAATGTATAGCACTTTGGTTGTCACAAAACACATTTACACTCTCTTGCTTGACTCCAAGTTCATTCACTAAACTCTTGAGCCATAATGCTTCTTTCACAGCCTCAATTACCCCAATATACTCAGCCTCGGTTGTGGATAATGCAACCACATGTTGAAGTGATGCTTTCCAACTAATTGTATTTCCAAACAATGTAAAAACATAGTTGTCAATGACCTTCTTCTGTCACGATCCACTGCAAAATCAGAGTCAACAAATCCCTCAACTCCACCTGCATCAAGACCCCCTTCATTGTACCTTAGACCTGTGTTTGAAGTCCCATTTAAGTACCTCAGAATATATTTCAATGCAGACCAATGTTCTTTCCCAGGGTTGGCAAGATATCTGCTAACAAGGCTCAAAGCATAAGCCAAATCAGGTCTTGTGCAAACCATCACATACATGAGGCTACCAACAGCACTAGCATAAGGAGTTTCTTTCATTCTATCCCTTTCACTGTCAGTGGAAGGACTATCCTTTTGAGATAATTTGAAATGAGCAGCTAAGGGTAGCTTTGTAACCTTTGCATCTGTCATGCTAAATCTAGCAACAACCTTCTTGACATAATTCTCTTGAATAATTCTTAGACCTGAAGATCTTTCATTCCTGATTATCTCCATCCCAAGTATCTTAGTTGCCTTGCCAAGATCTTTCATATCAAACTCCTTGTGCAGTAACTGTTTTAGCTTGTCGCTTTCTCTATTGTCTTTGCTTGCTATCAGCATGTCATCCACATATAGCAGAAGATAGATGTAATTATTGTCATCAATCTTCCTATAGTAGACACATCTATCATTACAACTTCTTTTGTACTTGATCTCCATCATATAGTTATCAAATCTCTTTTACCATTGAGGCTGGGTTCTCTGATGACAGTGAAAACTTAACAGTCAGAGAACCGTTGAAGCCTGAAGAGGCTATTTAGCTAGAGCTCGGAAGAGAGTTGTTGAAGCCTGAAGAGGCTATTCAAGTAGAGCTCGGAAGAGAGCTGCTGAAGAGGATATTCAGGTAGAGCTCGGAAGAGAGCTTTTGAAGCCTGAAGAGGCTATTCAGGTAGAGCTCGGAAGAGAGCTGTTGAAGCCTGAAGAGGCTATTCAGGTAGAGCTCGGAAGAGAGTTGTTGAAGCCTGAAGAGGCTATTCAGATAGAGCTCGGAAGAGAGCTGTTGAAGCCCGAAGAGGCTATTCAGGTTCAAAATAAGCTCGGTTCAGAATGAGTTCCGGAAAGCTGATTTGCCTCCCACTGTGGTCGCCAATGTTTGGTACCTAGGCTTTGGAGAAGCTCCTGGCCAGGGGTACGTAGTTGTCCTGATATCATTTCATTATGTGGTTCCCGGAATCCAAGCTCCAGCGGCGGAGGTCCGAGCATGCCCACGTCGGGTGGGGGGTACCTGCAAAAACACTCTGACGCTCAAGTCAGTATGTATTCGAGGATATGCAGGCGAGCAAGATAAGAGTTCAGAGAATAAAGAGAGAGAGAGAGAGCTCTGGGGAAGAATGTAGTAAATGAGCGGAACGTAATGAGCGATGGGTACCGTGCTAGAGGGGTGGACCTCTATTTATAGAGAAGGGAGGCGTACCATAGCCGTCAGATCAGGTGGAAAGATCTTAGCCGTCGCCCTTGCTGAGGCGAAGAAGGATGGAATGGTGGGAAATATGTAATATCATTCCTCATCCTGGCGTTTTTGTTTGGTGGGAAATATTTTTCTAATTTTTTTTTTGTCATCTCTTCCCAAGTATTTATAGAGTTAGATTCCAAGGAACTTAACCAAGACTTAGCTCTATCTTTCAGTGAATATGGGAAGAGTTTTAGCCTAAAAGCATCTTCACTAACGCCAGGTATGATGAAGTTACTACAAACTTCCAAAAAGTTTCTCAAATGGGCAAATGGATCCTCATCCTCTTGAGCAGAACATCCAAATTGTCCATTGGTTTGGAGCATTTGGAACATCATAGGCTTGAATTCAAAATGGATTGTAGTCAAAGTAGGCCTAGTTATGCTTGTTTCCATGGAAGTTGGGTTGAAAACAACATAATCTCTCATGGGTCTATCTCTGTCATTCACCATCTGGTTAGGGCCTTGGTTTATGAATTGCTCTCTGTACCAATACTCGTCATCAGGTTGAGTATGGCTTCTACCACCTGTTAGCCTGTATTTTCAACAGGCTAAATAAATGCAGTCAATAAGGTTGACTTAGGTACTTTAAAGAGAATATTGGTGGTCTTCGACGCTCAAAGATGGTTTTCGACTATCACAAGGACTTGGCGAAGAGCGAGGACATGAAGGCCACAATTCGACGAAGGACTAAAAGTTAGAAGTGAAATCGCGCAAGGGAAACACCGTCGAATTGTGTTTGAAGATGCAATCGAAGGGCGTGATTTTCACGTTGTCGAAAACTAATCTTGGCGATTTATTTAATCAGTTATTGTTTTCAAATTCAAAATTGTTCGATTACTTTGTTTCCTCTCAGTATATATACCGATTTTCCATATGGAAAACGGGTCACAATCCCAACATACAATTTCTTATGCTCAAACTTCCAGCGCTAGAGAAAACTGAGCACAAGAAGCGAATGTATGGATCTGTGTACCAACTCTTTACATTTCTATGCAATTTAAGTTTCTTTCTTTGAATTTTCAATTGCCTTTTCTTTTATATTCTCTTTACGAATTCCTTGGCGTTCAAGGCAATTCCTTGTTTCTTTTGTTTCCTTTTGTTTGGTTACGCGAAGAACACCATTTTCTTACTATGAATCATACAAGAACTTAAGCACAATATGTCCTGAGATTCACTGGTTGATCTCGCAAGTAATTAATTCAGACCAGCGGTTGTTTACCAAATTTCACCGTAAATAAATTGGCACGCCCGGTGGGACCGATTGTGCTAAGTCTTTCCATATTTGAATAATTCGTGGTTCGGTTTATGCATTTGAGAAGTGGAAAAACAATTTCTACAATGACACGTTCAGGTTCAAATAATGCCTCAACATCAAATGCACAAAATCCACAGAATTCTCAAGAACAAGCGTCACAAGGTGATGTTAACGCTGCAATCGTCGTAGGGGTAACTGCTCCTATGCATGTTTTGACACCAGTTGGAGTAACCGCTCCTGTGTCTGTGTCAAGTTCTGCAGCAATATCACAACCATTAGTAATAGGTTCATCAACGAACCCCTTAATGGTAAATCCTATGGTCGGAAGTTCTTTCGACACAAGGTTTCAAAATCTCTCACAGTTTAGAGGTTATCCATATGGTATGCCAACGACTATGATGGCAGACCTTCAAAAAAACATGTCAACATACGCAGATACGATGGGAACCACTTTCTCCCCGATACATGGTTCTCCAGAGAGTGTTTTTGGTCGAAATGCTCAACCTACTTTAACTACATCATCATTGTTGGCACTTAGACAACAAATGGATGATAGTAATCATGACATGGTTAATATGTTGACTCAACAAATAGGCACTGTGTTTAATCCATTGATTCAAAACACGAACCAGAGTTACCAAATGTTGGCTAACCAAATGGGTAGAATTGCAGACTTCTTTGGTACTCCACCAGTGCAAAACCAACCTATGCCACAAATTCAACTGAATAGGCTTGGTGAAGTTTCTGTGAACCAGGCACAGCCAATGGCCATTGAACAGCCTGTGGCAAGGGAAGCCGAAGCGATCCCTGAAGTAGTTTTGGTTAATAGGGGTCAAAATGCTGATGAAGTAGTTATACAAGTGCAACAAAATAATTTTGGTCTTCAGAATAACTTGACCAACCTTGTCGAAACTATTCTAGCACAGAATGGCGTGAACTTAGGCTTGCATAGGCCTAATTTTATTTCACCTTTGTCAGAAAATGTGCTACAAATCGAATCGCTAGAGGTGGAAAATCCCAAAGTTCACAAAATTCGCTGGAGAAACTAGCGAATCAACTGTCGAACACGTTGCCCGTTATCTAACTGAGGCAGGGGATTTGGCTCATAATGAGAATTTGAGACTTAAGTGTTTCCCAAATTCTCTAACAAAGAATGCTTTTACGTGGTTCACTACGCTTCCCCCACATTCTATATTTAACTGGGGGCAGTTAGAAAAAGCATTCCATGAACAGTTTTATATGGGCCAGTCGAAAATTAGCCTTAAAGAATTGGCCAGCGTTCGACGCAAAATGGCTGAGTCGATTGATAATTATCTCAATAGGTTTAGACTTCTCAAAGCAAGGTGTTTTACTCAAGTGCCTGAACATGAGTTAGTCAAAATGGCTGCGAGTGGATTAGATTATTCTATAAGAAAGAAGTTAGATACTTCCCACCTAAGAGACATGGCACAACTTGCTGATAGAGTTCGACATGTCGAAAGATTAAAAGCTGAAAAAACTAGAACTAACAAGTTCTGTAAGAAAGAAAAGGTCGCTTATGTTGAACAACATGATAGTGACCAAGAGTTCGACATTTCTTATGAAGAAGTAGAAGAGGAGGTTAACGTTGCTGAATTAAAACCTGGACCTCCTTATGCTTGTAAAGTGTTAAAGCCTTCAGATGGAAAAAATCTGGTCGAACCAAAAAATGATAGATTTGTTGCAAAAACTTACTCTTTCGATGTTTCAAAATGTGATCAAATATTTGATCTATTAGTTCTTGATAGTCGATTAATAGTGCCTTAGGGCCTAAAGATACCGCCATTAGAACAACAAAAGAAAAGAGGTTATTGCAAATATCATAATTATTTAGGCCATAACACTGCTCAATGTATTCTTTTCAGGGATCTAGTTCAGAAAGCACTGAATGAAGGAAGGCTGAAGTTTGGAGAAAAATCAAAGCCTCCAATGAAGATAGATACTGATCCTCTTCCATCGGCAGAGGCCTTTTATGCTGAACCTTTTGAGATTCACATGGTCGAAGCTGTAGAGGTTGCCACTACGAGCAATGGTGTCAAAGTAGTCACTGACATCCCAAAAGCTGATGTCGAAGTGGTCACTGAAGACAAGTACAATGAAAAAATGCAAGTGGTTTACCGCAGGGCAGAAGAGGAACTCATTGATTTCCTTAACCGTTGCAAGATCAACAATACTGAAGTCATGTTGTGCCCAAGGTGTAGCTCTGTGTTTGATAAGGAGGCTGCTAAGAGTTTGGAAGGCTTTACCCCTCAGTTGAAAAGAAAAGGAAAATGGGCCGACAAGAGGCCTAAGTTCAATTTCAACAACAGAGCAATCCCTTACAAAGTGGTGCCTTCGACAAAGCAGCCGCAGAAATTTCAAATCAAGACTTATGGACCACCAAACACTGCCCCAGTTGGGAAGTGGGTTCATCCAAGATCTTCTGTGGAGAAATGGGTACCTACAAGAAAAAGAAACGTGGGTTACGTCTCTACAAATGAAAGAGGAAGTTTAAGTGGTGCTAATCAGAACAAGGCTGCAGGGGCGAAGAATTATGCGTACAGCAACTGTTGAGATAAAATCCTTTTTGATATATGGTTTTAATGATAACAAACCTTATGAACTAAAGCTTAATTATTCTGAATGGTGCTCTACTAATGGGTGTCTTGAGTTTGTTGAAAAGAACGGGTTTCTTTCAAGTGGAAATGCTAGAAGCAAATTAGATCAATCCATTGCATGCCATTCTCAACAAATTGAAGAATCAGAGTAGCACCAACAAAGTTACAAGAATAGTAATGCAAGCTTCATGAAGACATATTATCTTTACTATTACAATGTGTGGGACTAGGAAATTCACAAAGAGAAAAGAGAAGACATTAGGCAATCAAAGTAAATGCAAATCATCTAAGTGAATTCCTATCAAGAGAGTCCTAATAACCTAATGACTAGATGGATCAAGGTTTCTACAAGTCTCTACAAAGGAGATTCTCATAGTCATTAATCAGGTTATACTCTACCAATGCTCTCTTACTCAAAGGTTCAAAAGCTTATCAAGAAGCATATCAAAGAGCAAGACTAAAACATGCAAAAAGTCAAGGGTAGAAATAAACATAAGAAGGTTCACATATGAGAAGGTTCAATAGTTAAAGAAGGTTAAAATAGTTGGAGAAGGTTCAAAGATAAGAAGGTTCAAATAAACAAGCAACCTACTCTAGGAAACTTCAACAACTAAAGAACAATCACTCTCATTGATGAACTGAAGAAGAGGTACTCAATGATTCTTCCTAAAAGCATCAAAGTTTATTGGGTTGAGGAATAATCATTTGAGAAAGTTTGCTTAAGTCAATGTAACATTTGACCAAGTCAAGAAAAGGTATTAAATGAAGAAGAGGTAAATCAATTATTCTTCCTAGGAGCATCAAAGTTCATTCAAGTAAGGAATAATCATTTGAGAAGGCTTTACCAAGTCAAATAAGAAGGTTTTACCAAGCCAATACTTTTCATAGAAGATAAATAATTGAGAGTGTTAAAACTCTAGAAGGTTCGGACTCTGAAGGTTTGACCATGGCAAAAGAAGGTTAAACCAAGCCAAAGACTTAGAAAACTAAGGCTCTACCATGGTCTACAATATTGGTATATTATAAAGGTAGAAAAGCCTTGAGAAGGTTAACTCATGAGAAGCTTAAAAATAAAGTCAACGAAGGTTTGACCTTTCTACGAGAAGGTTGGTGAAAGTCAAGCGAAGGTTGACTAAAAGTCAACACAAGGTTGACCAATAGTCAACGAGAAAGTTTGATTGAAGTCAACGAGAAGGTTGACCTATTCCATAAAGAGGTGCGAGAAGGTTGTTTTGGTAAAGAAGGTTAAAAGAGGTTGAAAGAAATCAAGCTTACATTTTTAAAAATCATATCAAAATTATCCCAAACACATTAACTCTTCTTGAATGATCTTAAGGTGAATTAAATGAAGATTCCAAGTCATAAAATGTCTTTGAAAGATTTGAATATAAAAGGAGGTAATGAATGATTATTCATATGGCACATTTGAGGTGTTTATTCATGCTAGGAAGCTTCAGAAGGTTGATTCAAATTAATTCCAGGCTGTCCAACGGATATAACTGAAGCATGGTTGTAGAGTAGACTACTAGAGGAGTACAATGTCAGAAGAAGAAGGTTGAATGTGTCAGTTAAAGCATAAAGACAGGACTTGAAGGTTCAAAAGTCATCAACTTTTGTACCTTACTTAAAGTCACTCCTATGGACCAAAGGATACTCCAAAAAGTTCCATTCAAGTTTCTAACGGCTCTATTCAACTCCATTCAAATTTCTAACAACTATATTCAGTCTCCATGGCTATTTAAAGGCTGGAATTCGAAAGTTCAAGGTATGAGTTTGGGTTGGAACCTCTCATCTTTCAAGCTTCTCAAAGAAACATCCAACCTTCTCATCCCACACTCCAAGCTTCTAATGTAAAATTCTGGGATTCTTTTAGTGAGTGTGTGTTAGCTTGATGAGCATCATTGTATACACTTTGTGTAATTTATTCTCAAGCTCTTAAACATCCCAAAACCTCAAAACCCTTATTGTAAACATTATCTTGTAAATATCTCACCAAACTACCTAGAAAGAAAGGTGAGTGTTAATGAGAAAATACAACATGTGTAGTGTTCTATCAAGCTACCTAAGGAGTAGGTGAGTGTTGATGAGAAACTACAATGTGTGTGTTGTTCTATTAAGATACCTAGGATAGGTGAGTGTTGGTGGTGATTATACTTGATAAGGTGATTCTTAGGTAACTAGTGGAGGGTTTCTAAGAGAGTAGAAACAACTAGGCGTAGCTGTGTAAGAGTGCACTAGGCTGTTGTGTGTGATCAAAGCTAGTGGTGGTGAAGTCTTTTGTGTGTTGATCAAAAGCAAGTGTAATGACTATTTGGAAAATAGTGGAAATACTCACGTGGGCGTGGGGAGAGGAGTAGCCGAGTTTGGGTGAACCTCTATAACTCTCTTGTGTTATTTACTAGCTTTCCTTACTATCTTCTAACATGCTATAACATATTCACCATTGTCCAAACTATGAGAAGGTTGATTTATTCAACCTTCTGAAAACGGTTTTTAACTAAAAACTTATAATCTATGATTTAATCTTAAAGTTAAAACCAACATATCTCTTACAAGCTATTATTCATGACTATCCCTCATCATTAAGAAGTTAGTATCTTATATTGATTATCTATTATTACTAACCTTCTTCATTGAGTAGTTAGTGTTTTATATTGATCATCTATTGTTACTAAACTACTCATGTATTTTATGCATAAATCATATACTGTTTTAAAAACATTTATAGAAGCTTCAATCTGAAATGATTTCATTCTCATAAGCTTCTCTACATTAAAGAGTTTATCCTTCACATATATATATGTCTTGGTAATATGTTCCTCAAGTTATCAAACACTGAATTACCATGTTCAACAAAAGGATAAAATTCATTTGATGAACAAAATGTTTCTATGCATAAATACAACACAAGACTCATTCTGAATTGAACTTACTTAACTAGAGAAGGTTCAATACATGGAACCTACTCAAGAAGAGTATGTCTTGTAAAATTGTTTTAAGCTAACTATCTCATCTCCAAGTATCAACTTGAGAGGACATTTTCTAAGTTGCAGGATATAAATTTCAAAGGGTCACAATTCAACCCCCCTTCTTGTGACTCTATATGCCACTTCAGCAACAACTACAAGGGCAAGAACCCCATGACTAGAACACAGTGGCGCAGGTATCAACGCCAAAAGAAAACTACTGCGACAACAAAGGTAAGTCCTGCACATAACAAAAAGGGTAAGAAGATAGAATCCAAAGTTGAAGTGCAAAGGAAACCAGCAACAGAGAGGATCTTTCCTCCATTGTCAGTTGTCAAAGAAGGTTTGAATATTGAGAAAGTTCCTAATGGCAAAGAGGGCTTTGATTTAGATGAAGACATAGAGTCCGGTTTTTCTGATTCTGAACCAGATTTTAATGTCCTGTGTAGTGTGGTCTCAATACTTCCTATTGAGTTTGATATGATATCTGATGTGAATGAGGTCGAAGGAGAGTTCGATGAAGATATAGCGAAACATAAACCAGTTTGCTATTATGTCCTTAACAATGGGTGCATAGAAGAGCAGAGAGCTATGTTTGAGAGACCAGATGGTGGAATGAAGTACCATCTTAAACCTTTGTTTATCCAAGCGAAGGTCAACAATGTGAGCGTCAACAAAGTGCTTGTTGATGGCGGTGCTGCTGTAAACTTGATGCCTCAATGCATGCTGCCAAACATTGGTAAATCAGAGACTGATTTGAGGCCTCATAACATAGTGTTGACCAACTATGAAGGAAAATCAGGGTACTCTCTTGGAGCGCTTGAGGTAGAGCTTGTGGTTGGTAGTGTCAAAAGGCTCACTTTGTTCATGGTAATTCCAACCAAAGCAAATTTCAACTTGCTGCTCGGCAGAGAATGGATCCATGGTGTAGGGGCAGTACCTTCAACATTGCACCAGAGAATTTCCATATGGAGAGAAGATGGACTCGTGGAAAATGTGGAAGGAGATCAGAGTTATTTCCTAGCAGAGGTTGACCACATTTCCAAGAAGACATTTGACAAGCAATTGGCTACTATTGCACCATGTACACCATCCACATGTGCCTATATGCCACAAGGTGTTGTCTATGAATCACTAGACCTGCACCCCCAACATGGTTTCATTTGGGAGAGAGAGGTAATTGGTGAGTCAAGCTACCCAAAGGGTTATGTCAAACCCACAGGGTGGGATGGACCATAAATTGTTTTATGATGACTACACCCAGCACATGAGAGAGAATTACGGCTTACATAGCCGAGAGTAAGAAGAACATGGCTGTAGAGGCCAAAGTAAAACAGAATGTGGTCAAAGGGATTACATCAAATCAACCAGTCGAGAACATGATGGAAGATCAAAGGTTGGATTGCATCTATGATGATGAACCTTTAAGTTTTGAAAAAGATCCAATGTTTTCAACAGAAAAGATGAAGGCACAAGATCCCATGGAGGAGATCGACTTGGGAGATGGCACCATAAAGATTGATAAAGATTTCAGAAGAAAGATCATAGAGCTTTTGAGAGAATACAAGGACTGCTTTGCTTGGGATTATCATGAGATGTCAGGTTTAAGTCGTGAGGTGGTAGAACTAAGGCTACCAATTCGACCAGAAAAGAAACCAATCAAGCAGACACCAAGAAGATTTGCACCTCAGATCTTGTCAAAGATTAAGGAAGAAATCGAAAGACTCCTCAAAAGCAAGGTCATCAGAACAGCAAGGTATGTTGATTGGCTAGCGAATATAGTTCCTGTTATTAAGAAAAATGGGACTCTTAGGGTCTGCATAGATTTTAGGGACTTAAATAATGCTACACCAAAAGATGAATATCCTATCTTGGTGCGAAAATGTTGATTGACTCAAAGAAAGAGGATTTGAATATTTGAGTATGCTAGACGGATATTCATGATATAATCAAATCTATATTGCTGAAGATGATGTTTCAAAGACAACATTTAGATGTCCTGGGGCATTAGGAGTTTATGAATGGGTAGTAATGCCATTCGGGCTAAAAAATGCTGGGGCAACATACCAACGAGCAATGAATTCTATGTTTCATGATTTCATAGAAACATTTATGCAGATATACATAGATGATATTGTTGTTAAATCATCAACAGAAAGTGGTCATTTAGACCACCTTCGACAATCATTCGAAAGAATGAGAAAATATGGGTTGAAAATGAATCCAGTCAAATGTGCCTTTTGTGTTCGTGCAGGTGATTTTCTTGATTTTGTTGTGCACAAGAAAGGCATTGAAATACATGAAAATAAGACTGTAACACCCCCTTCTACATAACTACTATTTAATTAATTTGAAAATCAGAGTGCGTAAAATTTTTTAGTGCGACCACTTGAGGGTGCCACATTTAAAACACCAAAATCAAACTCCAAAATATAATTAAAATAAAACTCCAATATATAGGATACATAGCACCAACAATGTCCGAGGACAAAATACCAAGCAGTGGAAAATAATAACTTAACATCTTAGTTCCAAATATAAAAGAAATAACAACTAAACATCCCCCCGGTGCTACGTATCAGAGCCGACTCGACCATACTAGAAGAAGGACTTCTAATCACCTTCAGTCACCGTCACCTGCAGGTTGCCGACATACGAAGCAACACGACGCAGTAGGGTGAGTCTCTATACATAGGAAATAATAGATAAAACAAGAAACACAGTAGAATAGGCACACCAGAGATACAGTCAATTCAAATACACCAGAACTACACAGTTGAGTCAAGTACACCATAATACAGATTACACGGATATACTGATTACACGAGAATACGATTACACGAGGAATCTGATTACACGAGAATACGATTACACGAAATACTGATTACACGGGAATACGATTACACCATCAGTTCATAAACACCCAATCAGTCACCAGAATATGTATGTAATGTATGAAATGCAACCCAATACTCCACGGGCATATGCATGTGGATCCATCACCAAAATAACCTTGAGGGCATTCACCAATAATTTAAGAGGCCGATGCCTATTCACCAAAATATGCATATGATAATGAGACACCATGACTATGCACCAGAAACACCAAATCACCAAAACAATGCATTAGCATGCTCACCAATAGCCTTGCGGCTCACCAACACCAAAGAAAGGTCATAGACCCCAACTCTCCAATATTTATTCACCAATAATACACCACACCATAAATAGTAGGCTCACCAACACCAAAGAAAGGTCATAGACCCCAACTCACCAATATTTATTTCACCAATAGTACACCACACCATAAATAATAATTCTATAGGGACTAAAAGATCACCAAGACTAATTCTACACCAAAGGACTAAAGCCACTCCAAGGACTAAAGTCAACACCAGGGACTAAACCCACACCTAAGGACCATTTCAACACCCAGGGACCATTTTGACACCTAAGGACCAATTTAACACCTCAAGGACCAATTTGACACCTAGGGACTAATCTGACACCATAAGGATTAATTTAACACCCAAGGACTAGTTTGACACCTCGGGGACTAGAAAGTTCAGAGGGACCAAAACAGTATTTTTGACACTTTGGGTAACATTGGCAACACCCGCACAAAGTGCTAGATTTCTACAGCAGTACTCCTACTTCAGCGAATTATTTAAAATAGAAAACGACATCAAAAAATTACAAAAGACCTCTCATTGGAAAGCCCTCTGAGTTTAGTTTCTACCTATGATTTTAGTTTTTCAAAATAAGTGTCCAGTTGGTACAGTTTTTCAAAACACTACACTGAGGTACCAAAATCGGACAGAACGCTTTACCCAACTTGCAACCGAATTTTCTTTCTCATTTCTTAATGAAATTCAGTGAAATCAGTGTCTATTTCGTAGATAATTAAGTCTATTTTTCAATGAAATAAGAATCACTCAAAACAGAGTTCAATTGAGCACACAAAACCTGCAAAAACTGAACCTACTCCCAGTTCGACTCCAGAAATTTGACCTAACTTTAAAGACTCATAACTTGAGACACACAACTCCGAATTGAACGAAACCAGTGCCAAAACGACCGGCCTTAAGTCTATTTTCAAAAACAATTAGCCACACAATTTTTGGATCAACCAAACAGTACCAGTTGAGAAAAACCGAAACAGTGTCCAGAAAACACACAAAAACCATAAACAAGTAAAGCTCATCATCAACATACACACTCCTACTCAACTCTAATTCAAACAATCTATCAAACACCTAACAAGCACCAATATTTCTCCTATTCAATTATATCAATTTAACAACCAATCATCTCCATATTAATTAACACCTATTACACATCATATTGCATTAAATTCATGTAACTCACCTTAACACCAACAATCAAGAACAACATTTTCAATCCAATCACATATAAAATCAAACAATCACCCAATCACTCAAATACTTCATGAATCAATTTAAACCACTACTCCTAACACCTAATCCCTATGATTTCATGGTTTATAAATTATTAACTATGAAAGAGAGCCCTCATACCTCAAAATTGCCAACCCAAGAAACCCCTCCACCAACAACTCAAGAACCACCAATTAATAGCTTTTCTCCTACACTTGAGCCAAAGCAAAGAAATGAATTTCTCTCCTCCCCCCTTGATGTGCAGCTGCGCGCCTCCTACTACTCCCTCCCTGTCTTCTATTTTTTTTCTTTTCTTTGTTCTAATGAGGCTAGAACCCTATCTCTAGCTTAAGTCATGAATTTGGGCCTATTTAGTGGGCTTGGGCCCCTTATTTACACCCCTTAGGTACTTACACACATCCTCCCAATTTAACTAAAATACCCCTCATTTATTTTCTTCACTCCCCTCCTTAGTTAAATATGGTCAACTAAAATATCACTTAATTAAATTAGTTAAATAATCACCTAATTAATTTTGGGGCGTTACAAAGACAAAGGCTATCTTGGAAACAAATGCTCCCACAACAAAGAAGGAGTTGCAATCCCTACTAGGAAAAAGCAACTTCTTAAGAACGTTTATATCAAACCTCAGTGGAAAAATGCAAGTTTCCTCACAATTGCTTCGTTTGAAGAAGGAAGAAGTTTTCAAATGGGAACCAGAACATCAACAAGCCTTTGATGAAATCAAGTAATATCTGACAAAGCCACCTATGTTGCTTCCTCCTATTAGAAATAAAGCTATGAAATTGTACATAGCAGCATCGGAAAAAACAATAGGAAGTATGTTAGCACAAGAGGATGTAAACGGTGTCGAAAGAGCCGTATATTACCTTAATAGACTATTGAATGATGCAGAAACGAGATATCATCCAATAGAAAAACTTTGTTTATGTTTGTATTTCTCTTGTACAAAACTGAAGCAATATATTAAGCATGTTGATGTGTATGTTTATTCGCATTATGATATAATTAAGCACATGTTGTCTAAACCCATACTTCATAGTCGAGTGGGGAAATGGGTTTTAGCATTGTCAGAATATTCCTTAACATATCACTAGTTATAAGTCAGAAAAGACAAGTCGTGGCTGATTTCATAGTAGAACATGCGCTGGTTGAAGAACCAATATGTTCATTAGAGACCAAGACTTGGAAATTGTATTTTGATGGCTCAAGCCACAAAAATGGTACAGGAATTGGGATCTTGATAATATCTCCAACCAAAATACCAACAAAGTTTAAATACAAAATCCAAACAAATTGCTCCAATAATGAGCAGAATATGAAGCCTTAATAACAGGACTAGAACTGTTATTAGAATTGGGGGAAACATCTGTCGAAATAAAAGGCGACTCAGAACTAGTTATCAAGCAACTCACAAAAGAGTATAAGTGCATAAAAGAGAATTTGGTAAACTACTTTGTTGTTGCCAATACATTGCTTAAACAGTTCACACATGTGCACATACAACATGTGCCTCGAATTGAAAATCAAAAAGCAAATGAGTTAGCTCAAATACCTTCAGGATATAGAGTTTCAAAAGAAAAACTTCAAGAATTCATTGAAATAAAAGAGAAACTCTTTTCGGCAGAAGATTTACAAAACGAGTTGCCAATGCAAAAACTTGGGGGGGTAGAGGACAAGTTAGAAGTATTTTTTCCTCCAATTGATGATGAAATTCAATATTTTCAAGTTTTTGTCATTAACAACATGCCAAATGACGATTGGCGAAGGCCAATTGTAGAATACTTAGAAAATGCAACAGGAGTAATTTCTCGAAAAACTAAGTATAGAGCTTTAAGCTATATGATTGCTGGGAATGAATTGTTCAAGAAAACTGCTGAAGGTGTTTTACTTAAATGTCTAAGTGAAAATGAAGCCTATGTGGCAGTATCCAGTACTCATAGTGGTGCTTGTGGATCACATCAAGCAGGCCATAAAATGAAATGGCTTTTGTTTCGACAAGGTGTATATTGGCCAACCATGTTGAAAGACTGCATAGACTTCGCCAAAGGGTGTCAAGAATGTCAAAGACACGCAGGAATTCAACATGTGCCAGCAAATGAGTTGCATTCAATAATAAAACCTTGGCCATTTAGGGGTTGGGCCTTAGACATAATTGGTGAGATAAGACCAACTTCGTCAAAAGGTCATCGTTTCATTTTAGTGGGTATTGATTATTTCACTAAATGGGTCGAAGCCATCCCTTTAATTAACGTGGATCAAGAGGCAGTCGTGAACTTCATTAAAAAACACATTTTGTATAGATTTGGAGTTCTAGAAACCATTACAACAGATCAAGGCACAATTTTTACTGGTCGGAAAATGGTGGATTTTTCCTCTGAAGAAGGTTTTAAGTTGTTAACTTCGACACCTTATTATGCACAAGCTAATGGTCAAGTAGAGGCTGCCAACAAGATTGTCATTAATCTGATTAAAAAACATGTTGGGCATAAGCCAAGGAATTGGCATAATACTCTTGATCAAGTGTTATGGGCTTGCAGAACTTCTCCTAGAGAATCTATTAACACTACCCCTTTTCGACTTACATTTGGGCATGATGCAGTGTTGCCAGTCGAAATTTATTTGCAATCAACCAGAATCCAAAGACAATTTGAAATTCCAGTAAGAGTGGCTAAAGCTTATAATAAAAAAGTTAAGTTGAAATCTTTCAACTTAGAAGACTTAGTTTGGAAAGTCATGTTGCCTATGGATAAAAGAGATAGAGTCCTAGGAAAATGGTCTCCAAATTGGGAAGGACCATTTCAAGTAAAACAAATCTTTTCGAATGGAGCATATGAGATCGAAGAGATAGGCGCAGACAATAGAGTTATGCGTATAAATGGTAAGTATTTAAAGAGATACAAGCCAATGCTGCAAGAAATAAAGATAGCACAAGAATAAACAATTGAATGAAGTCGAAATATGGCATTGTTGCCAAAGTACATAGTACAAAATGTGGCGCACAAAGAGAAAGTTAAGACACCAAAAAACTAAATTATGGTCGAAATTATACAATGAAAGACGAAGTGTCGCTGGTCGCTGAAGCTAAATAGCAGAAAATCGACAGAGTAACGTCGAAATACAGGTCACTTCGGTCAAAGGCATATTGATTATAGATACAAGGTCTTACAAACCATTGTCACAAATTGAAAATTTACATCAAATGGTTGAAGTAGCGTTGAAAGCGGTTACAAAAGGCCCAAACTACTGATTTCTTCCACTGTGGAAGATTTTGCTTAGCTTGCCAAGGTAGGAATAACGATTTCGAAAGAAGAATTCATGATGGAGATGAGAATAAAAGAAAGGAGAGGAATTTTTCTAGTGAACTGTGGAGGTTCAAAATCGAGGTTCTCTTGTATTTATAACACGAAGAAGGAGTAAGGTACAAAAAGAGTATTAAATAAATGGCACAAAAAACGGGTTAAGAGTCAAATGCAACTTCCGAGGAGATGAAGTCGCAACTGACAGTCAACATTCAAAGCATCGCATCAACTGAACCTAATCACCGGCCAAATCGTGTGGAAAGTAGAACCGGTAAATGTGCAAGTCTTTAAGTTCATTTTGACCAGTCATAATGGAACACTTTCAACAGAATCGTTTTTCCAACTTCTCACGTCTTTTCAAAGTTAAAAAGTAACGTTATATTACTTGATAAAGAGTTGTCAAAGAGAATTCAAAAAATGTCATTTTCTATCTTTGCTCACGCCTCAGTCGAAAACAACATTTTTGGGGGGCAATTTGTTAGTCTGTATTTTCAACAGGCTAAATAAATGCAGTCAATAAGGTTGACTTAGGTACTTTAAAGAGAAGATTGGTGGTCTTCGACGCTCAAAGATGGTTTTCGACTATCACAAAGACTTGGCGAAGAGCGAGGACCTGAAGGCCACAATTCGACGAAGGACTAAAAGTTAGAAGTGAATTCGCGCAAGGGAAACACCGTCGAATTGTGTTTGAAGATGCAGTCGAAGGGCGTGATTTTCACGTTGTCGAAGCACTGAGCAGTTTATTTAATCAGTTATTGTTTTCAAATTCAAAATTGTTCAGTTACTTTGTTTCCCTCTCTGTATATATACCAGTTTTCCATATGGAAAACGGGTCACAATCCCAACATACAATTTCTTACGCTCAAACTTCCAGCGCTAGAGAAAACTGAGCACAAGAAGCGAATGTATGGATCTATGTACCAACTCTTTACATTTCTATGCAATTTAAGTTTCTTTCTTTGAATTTTCAATTGCCTTTTCTTTTATTTTCTCTTTACGAATTCCTTGGCGTTCAAGGCAATTCCTTGTTTCTTTTGTTTCCTTTTGTTTGGTTACGCGAAGAACACCATTTTCTTACTACGAATCATACAAGAACTTAAGCACAATATGTCCTGAGATTCACTGGTTGATCTCGCAAGTAATTAATTCAGACCAGCGGTTGTTTACCAAATTTCACCGTAAACACCACCTCTACTAGTTCTTCCACCACGTGGATTCCTTCCTCCAGGTTCAGAAGGATTTCTTCCACCAAGAGTACCTCTGCCAGTATTGGCAGTATGAACAGTATTGTGCTCAGACATGGTTGGTGTAACACCCCTCTTCTATACTACTATTTTTTTTTTAAAATAATAATAAAATATATCAGAGTTCTTCATAAACAACTCACAATAGAGTGCCACACTTTAACGTCATGAAAACCACTAACCACATAGGTAAAACAACATTATATAGCAAGATAAAGGCACCTCGGCCAAAAGGGACAAGCCCACAAATCATATGTTTTTAGTTTATACACAGCGGAAACAAAACAAGTTTTTGTAATATCAGTAAGTTACAGATCAGTAACCAAGTTCAAAAGACTACTATCCTACTCGGCCCCCCAGTGTTACACTACCAGAGCAAGACTCCATAACTCGACAGAAAAGGAAGAACCTTCACTTGGAATACCTGCACGTTGCCAACAGAGAGCAACATAAAAGCAGCTAGGGTGAGTCTCTTTACATAAATAATAAAATGTATGATAAATCTTATGATAGAGAAAACACCACACACCCCTCAAAACAACTCGGCTAAAACAACAACATACGTCACCAACGTAGGACACTTCAACTCATAACAACGAGAAACATCGTCACAACTGTATATGTTTATGCATGAATGCAACCCAACAACAAGGGTATAATGCATGTGGTACCAATCAACGTAACAAGCCTTTGTGGCTTCAACTTTCAACGCTGAGCAAAGCTCTAGGACCGCAGCCCACAACAACGTAATATGCTTATGTCATGTATGAGGACTCTATAAACATCAACCCCGAAACATCAACACACACAATGCGACATGCGCAACAACGTTCAACACCAACATCATCAACGCATTAGCCTTATTAGACTCAACACACAACGTCAACGTAATTAGCCTATTTAGACTCAACACAACTCATCAACGTACTCGGTCTGTAGCCCTATGGCTAACCTCAACACATAGGTCTATCCACCTTTTGTCACGAGACCCACCACGCTCAACATCACCCACGCAACACTAGACGCACCCTGAATTCGACAGTAGCGCCTCCGAGTTCGACACCCAACTAGCCTAGTAGCCTCTGCGTTAATCTGGCATTAGCGCAACAACTCGGCACCCTCACTGACTTCGGCGTACACCAACTTCACCTCACCTCGCAACGTACTCTATTACTACACTGGCGTCGACATGTATACCTCTCAACTCGGCCACTACACATCGACCCCCACGCTTACGTTTCGTCACTTAGCCATTACTCACCTAGGTACTAACCACCTCGGTTACTCTTAGGAACAGCACCTTATCACACTTCAATTCAGCTACTACTCCTTGGTCACTCGTAATGACAACACCTCGTCACCACCCATCCCTCGACACTTACACTTCGACGTACACACTCATCTCACAACACTTACACTTCGACGTACACTCTCATCTCTCGACACTTACACTTCGACGTACACACTCATCTCACAACACTTACACTTCGACGTACACTCTCATCTCTCGACACTTACACTTCGACGTACACTCTCATCTCACAACACTTACACTTCGACGTACACTTTCATCTCTCGACACTTACACTTCGACGTACACACTCATCTCACGACACTTACACTTCGACGTACACTTTCATCTCTCGACACTTACCTACTTTAACACCCATGTCCTTCGACGCACAAGCCTACGAAACGAGGGTGGCAAATACCAGCCATCACTTCCCGGACTTCCACGACGGTGACAACCCAACGCAACTCATTGGAAACTCCACGCAAAAGACAACACTACAACGACTCACTGGGACTGAGTACTCCTCAGCTCCCATTCCTCTCTACGGTCTCTCACACGACCGATTCATTAGCAGAACACCTCGGATTCACCAAGGTGAAGTAAAACAAACACAACCAACATACGAAAACAGCTCAGAAAAACAGTCCAAGTATAACTCACACACAACACTTATCATATACATTATCATGAATGAAAGAGAGCCCCCTAACCTTAGATTTGGAGCAACGAGCGCTCTTTCTACTCCACGCTTCAAGATCCCCTACCAGCTAGCTCTTCTCCCTCGGATTTGAGCTTTCCACGCCAAGCTTCTTCTTCTTCTCTCTAAAGAAGATCTCACCTACCACTTCTCTCTCTTACTCTACTTTTTCTTTAAATTATGGTAGAAAATGGTCTCCTTTCCTACGGCATGTCCTTTATATTAAGGACTTGGGCCTCTAATGACTCCTGGGCCTCCAATGGCTTTTGGCCTCTACGCCCACCTTCTCCATTCATTTAAGCGTCCCCTAAATGAGATAAACTCCTAATTAATACTCAGCTTAATTAAAAAGTTGTAAACCTTAAATAACTCAACTAAATAATTAATTGAACTATTTTGGGGTGTTACAGTTGGCCTGAGTTGTTGTAGTCTTTGTTGTTGTCTTAACCTCCTGAATCTTCTCTCGGGTTTTGGATCAAACTCAAAATCAGGTGGCTCTGCCCTGGGCATATGCTATAAAGCTTCCTGTTATAACACCAAAAACAGATATCAGAGTAAAATCTCACTAAGAGTGCAAGAATTTTTAAACAATAAAAATTAAATGCAATCCCCGACAACGGCGCCAAAAACTTGCTACGTGAAAAGTAGTTGTGCAAGTATACACAATCGCGACAAGTAATATAGTGATAAAAGTAAAGATCGTCTCCACAGGGATTGATGTTAATTTTAAAGTTTAACTTACACTAACACTAGTGAAATAAGTAGCAAAGTTGTATAGTCACAAGTAACAGTAAAAAGAGAGTTTGAATAAAACAGTTAAAAGAGTAGTTCAGGTATGAGAGAGATAAGTTGCACTGCTCTTTGCTAAGTAAATCCCCAAAAGCAACGCGTTATAACGTCAAACGCTATAGCGTCAAGCGCTGTAGCATTTGATATTGTGCTTTTCAGTCACTAACGCCAGGGTTTTGTTACAATACTCTTATGTCTAGGTTCTAAATAAGTCCACCCTGTATAATAAAGAACCCGCACAGCTTTTGCCCTATGAACTATTACTTTTCTATGTCTAGAATAAGTAAAGGTTGTTTAAATGTCTTTAAACAACCTTTTATTCATATCAATCTTTGAGTTAGATTCATGGACCATTTCTGTACCCATGAATGTACTCATTTTAAGTGGCCAACCCTAAAACAAGTTTGAAAGAATTAAAATACAAAGATTGAAACGCAAAACGTGAAATGTTATAAACACAATACTAAAGGTTCATTACAAGCTCAAAGCATTCCAACTACAAGTGTTTAGCTCATGTTGAGCATCATCAACAAACTACAAGTTAAGAAACCCAAATTACCGTAAACAAGAAGAAGGGAGACGGTTGCAAAATATACAAACCGTAAGCTCCAACTCATAACAGAGATAATGCTATAATGTCAGCTTCACAACGATGAAAAATGGTAAACTATAACAGAAAAATAAAAGCTTAAAAGTGTTTCAATGGAGGAGAAAGGTGTCAAGTTTTTCTTCCAAAAACTCTCTCTAGCTTCGAAGGTGGGAGTGAAGTGGTGAAGAAGAAGAGAAAACTTGTGTGTATCCCCAAAAAGGTATTTTTTGCAAAAGGTGATTGACACATCTCACCAACCAAGGTTATTCTCCACTCTCCAATTGCCAAGTGTCCCTCGCTAGCCAATAAGAAGCCACGCCGGTTAGAGTGTACAACTAGCACAGTGTACTTTTACTTTACTTTAAGAACTTGGCGCCAAAAGTGAACTTTTATCTTTGATACTCAGCAGAGTCTGTCCTTCAACGTTATAACGCTTCATGCTGTAATGCTAGCAAACACATTAAAACATTCACAAGGGCACCAGATGTGCCAGATTATTAACAAAACAATATTTAGCCCTTCTTAATCTTAAACAAACACAAAATGACTAATAATATACAATTTTTACTTAAGAACTTACTATAATTTAACGAATAGAGGTATAAATAACTCATATAAATATGAGTTATCAGTGGCACCGACATTTTTGAGACCGAAAGGCATTACCCTGAAGTAGTAGTTACCCTGATCGGTCATGAAAGCCGTCTTTTCCTGATCGACCGGATTCATTTCTATCTGATTGTAGCCAGAGTATGCATCAAGGAAGGAAAGCAGTCGGAACCCTGAAGTGTTGTCCACTAGTTTGTCGATACTCGGCACTGGAAAGTCGTCTTTTGGACAGGCCCTGTTAAGATCGGTGTAGTCGACGCACATCCTCCATTTTCCATTGGCCTTTTTCACCAGGATGACGTTTGACAGCCAGGTAGTGTACTTGACTTCCTTAATAAACCCCACTGCGATGAGATCATCCACTGCCTTTCACGCTGCTTCCGCCTTTTATTCGCTTTGAACTCGTCGGCGTTGGGCTACGTACTTAGCGCTCGGGTTAACCGCTAGGTGGTGGCAAGCTACCTCGAGTGGGATACCGGGCATCTCTGAGGCGGACCACGCGAACAAATCAGCATTGCGCTTGAGGCAGACAATTAAGGCCTCCTTTACTTCAGGGCTAAGGTCGGCCCCTATCTTGACAGTTTTGCTCGAATCACTCCCGAGTTGAATTTCGAGGAATGCGCCCTGTGGTTCTGGGCGTTTGTTCTTCTTCTTAAGTTCTCGAACTAACTCATCGTCATACTCTTCCGCGGGGCTGTCAGGGTTGGGCACCTCTTGTGCTCCCTTCAATGAAATTATTGCTTATCTAAAAAAACAAATTTAAACGTTCGGTTGTTAACCACTAAATGTAACACCCCAAAGTAATTCAATTATTTATTTAATTGGGTTATTTAAGGTTTACAACATTTTAATTAAGCTAAGTGAGTAATGTAGAGTGTTTATTTGATTTAGGAGGTGTTTAAGTAATGGAGAAGGTGAGATTAGAGGCCCATGAGTTATTAAGAGGCCCAATGCTCCTTGAAGCCCATTGCGCATGGCTTAAAAGAGGTAACCGTAGAATGAGAATTCATTTCCAACCAAAATATCAAGAGAAGTCAACGGTAAAGTGAGAGAGGGAAAGTGTTAGGTGGAATAGTGATTCTAGAGAGAAGAAGAAGAGAGAATCCGATCGTAGGAAGCTCAAGATCAAGGGAGACCGAGTTGATTGTTGATAAGTCTAGAAGGTTTCAAGTGAGGAGAGTGTGTTCTACTCAACCGATCGAGGTATGCCGAGTAGAGCAGGTGAGATAGTTTAGAGAGAGGAAGAGGAATCTGGCGTGGAAGAGCTCAATGCCAAGGAGGAGGAGCTGAAATGTTGGTGATGGTTGGTGATTCTTGGTGGATCGGGAAGGCTTGGTGGAGAGAGTGCTACTTCTTCAATCTTTTGAGGTTAGGGGGTTCTCTCTTTCATCTATAATAGAATATATGATGTGTGTTATGTGTGAGTAGACTCTAGGAATGTTTTTCTGAGCTGTTTTGTATGTTTTGAGTGTTTGATGTGTTTGAAATTGTGTTTTAGTTTCACCTCAGTGAGGTGGTGTTGTGTTTGAAGTGTGCTTGATGTTGTGTTTGGCTCACTTCAGTGGAGTCGTATGGAGTGGATGGGAGAGTTGATCATTACGAAGGATCAGGGAGTGAAATGAAATTTGAGAGACTCTTAGTCCCAGTGAGCTAGAGTGAGTGAGAGTTAGCAACACAATCTTGGAGAGGAGTAGCTGAGGACGTACATCTTAAAGTGACGAGCGTGCGTTGAGTTAAATAGAGTAGTCGGTTTAGGATTGCCGAGGTGAGTGCACCGAGGTGTTGTGTCGTATAAGCCGAGCTGAGATGAGTGCTTAGGTGTATTGTGCCTAAGTGTAGAAATCAAGGTGAATGATGATGAGACGTAGCTATTTAAGTGAAGTGTATGATGATCGAAGTAGGTATTGTCGGGGTGTAGAGGTGTTAAGGGTTGTGTAATCATGCCTAAGTGTGGTGTTGAAGTCACGAGGAGAGATGTTAGTCGAAGTCTGCATGGCCGAGATATAGGAAGGTCGTAGTTGTACTGAAGTGTTGTATACGTAGCGTACCTAAGTATATTAATCGAGATGAGTTGTTGGCCTTAAGTGTAGTGTGCCTAGGTGAAGTAGCCGAGGCGAGATGTTGCGTTAAGTGTAGTGTGCCTAGGTGAAGTAGCCGAGGCGAGGTGTTGCGTTAAGTGTGGTGTATTCCAGGGTAGAGTAACCGAGGTGGTGTTGTAGGAGTATAGTGGGCGTATGCTCGGTATGTTGTGCGTGTTGGGCTTGAAGTGGCGTGTGCGTAGTGCTTGGTGTGTAGCGCATGGTGTTTTTGGTGTGGGTCTCGGTGTGGGGCGCCAAATGTGGCGTGCCCACTGCGCGCGTCTGCGTGCGTGGCCGGGTAATCGCGAGTGACGAAGTGCTTGGTGAAGTGTGTGTGTGAAGTGAAGTGAGTGAGTGTGAAGTGAGGTGAGGATGCGCGTAGTGAAATGAGTATGCGCGAAGTGAGGTGCCTAGCTATACCGAGGTGCATTTCCTAGCTGTGCCGAGGTGCATGTTAGTGTGCCGAAGTGCCCTTTAAGTGTGCCGAGGTGCCGTTTTAACACTCGTATAGCGTAAGTAATTGTTGAGCGCCACTGTGAGTGTTATTTAGTGCCAATTTCGTTTAAGTGGCTGAATGGTGTAGTCACTTTGGTCCCTAAGTGACCGTTTAGTCCTTGTGGTGACGGCTTAGTCCATCACTTGGTCTTTGAGATCTTTGTTTGATGCCGATATGGCACAGTCAGTGGTCAACCGAGTATTTGAGGGGTTGGCGCTAGCCTTAGGGCTATACCCGTAGGGTGTTGAGTGGTGGGGTTCCTAGTAGGGACTTGATGATTTGATGAAAAGGTTGTGGTCTTGGTGATGTTAGCCTTAGGGTTATGAGCAGAGGACTTCGGTCCTAGAGGTGAGCAGAGGACTTAGGTCCTATTTATGAATAAAAGGCTGCGGTCTAATTGGTGAGTTACTGGAATGGTGTTATGATTTAATTGAATAATGTATATGTTGTGTGTTATGCATTGTTCATGGTGTCGCATAAATCATAAGCATAAGGTGATAGCAGAGGACTTCGGTCCTAAGGTGATAGCAGAGGACTTCGGTCCTAAGGTGATAGCAGAGGACTTCGGTCCTAAGGACTTCGGTCCGAAGGTGATAGCAGAAGACTTCGGTCTTAATGGATCCATCATGCATATACCCTGAAAGGATGGGTTGCATCATTCATATAAATCATGCACTGATTGGTAGTATTATTTTATGTTATGAACTAAGGTGTCATAGCCTGCTGAGAGGATCTGTTTGTGTGAGTCGAGTCGTTCTGGTGCTTCTACGTGTTTTTCTCTAGCATAATGTTTATCATTTATTTTATTATTTGTGAAAAGAGACTCACCCTAGCATTTTTATGTTGCCTGCTCTCGTGGCGACAAACAGGTGATGTGCAGGTGATCCTGAGTGAAGGTCCTTTATTTCCTCAGTCTAGTTGTGGCGTCTTGCTCTGTGACGTCGAACTGAGGAGCCGGGTAGTCTATTAGTGGTTTAAGATTAGTGTTGAATTGTAATAAATTGTTGTAGTAGAATTTGAGGGTTCGCCCCATTAAACCTGGCTATGTATCATGCAATTATATATTATTAATTGAAAAGTATTATATTTTAAGTGAAAGTGATATTTGATGAACGTAGCATTCCCTTGAGGATGTCTCTTTAAAAAGAAAAACGATTTTTGAACTCTGATATTATAAATTAAAGTATTAAGAGTAAGGGGGTGTTACAAGTTGGTATCAGAGCAAAAGTTCGGTGCAATCGGCCAAGTTGTCGATCGTAGTGTCTCGAGAGATCCTTGTTGATCTCCAACAGAGAGAGTATTTGTAGATTTTGTTTAGTTGTTTGCGACTTTTGATTGTAGTATTGCTTGTAGTTGTTTATGACCGTGGTTTGTATTAAGTGAGGTATGTGTGATTAGAAGAGCATTTCAACGACGTCAAAGGAGTAGGAGTCGTGGCGGCGCGCCTTCGTGCTGGATTTGCGTTAAAAGTCCTTCAATGTGAAAGATTTAAATTTTGAAAAGACGTAGTTTTGTGACCTTAACTAAATTGGATGCGTGAGTAGGAGGGACTGATCACCCCGATAACTCATTCCCAATGAAAGAGGTGACAATAACTCGTAATTATTATAAATTTTGGATATGTACTAATTACAACTTGAATAATTGAGTGGTGTTTTGATTTGTGTGTTGTATGGATATTGGTGTGTCCTTGATTTGGGGACTGATAGTAGGGAGATGTAGGGATAAGGGTTGACACTTGGGATTTAAAATTCATGCAAAGAAAATAGAGCATGCCTTTTGGAAAAAGTTTAGAAAAATGATTTCTGGAAAGCCTAAGGTAGAAAAATTGTTCTTAAAAGTATGGTAGTCAAGGGAGTACCTATATAGGATCTGGATGATAGTGTGTATTTTGTTTGCGTTACTTCACTTTGGTGAAGCATAGGTGTTTGTAATGAGTTGGTCGTGTGAGAGACCAAGGAGAGGAGTGGGAGCTGAGGAACACTCAGTCCCAGTGAGTTGGTGTTGGTGTTGTCTCCTTCGTGGAGTTCTTGGAGAGTGTTGGATTGGTTTTGAAGGTATAAGTGTATAATAGTGGTGCGTAAGGGTAGTTAAGACCGTTGTGAGTGTCGACTCGGGTTTACCAAGGTGTAGTGTAGTTATACCGAGTTGTAGGAGTCGAAGAACAGTGTATAAGTATATCTGCGTATGGTTACTGATGTGTAGGCGTTGAATTGTAGTGGAATCTACCTAGGTATGAGGGTTTTGAGGTGGAGCGTTGGACTTAGGTGTAAGTGTGGCTAAGTCCCAACGTGGGAGTCGAATTGTAGTTACCGAGTTGTGGCATGGGTAAACCGAGATGAATAATATAAGAGTGTTGTTTCTAAGTGTTACCGAGTTGAAATGATGTGTTTAGGTGTTGTGCCGAGGAGTGGGGGGTAGCCTTCAAGGAAATGGTTATTCCTTAGGAGAAGTCGTTTGGTGACGCATGGGTCCCTAAGTGTTGGTGAGTTGTGCGTAGTCATAGAGATAGTGACTGACGTAGTGGGGTTAGTTTTAGAACTATGGTTTGGGTGTCTTTGATTTAGAGAATTGATAGTAGATGAAGGTTAGGCGCCATTCTAAAGTGAAGTATTTTTCTGGTGTGTGTCTCGGGCGTGGGCGCCGAGGTGTGGCGTGTCGCCTGTGCGTAATGTGTGTTTTGGCGTGGGGCGCCAGAAGTGTGCATGCCCCTTGCGTTTTGTTTTAGTGGCGTGTTGCGCGCACTTTGTACTGGACGCAACTCACTGAGTAAGGGGAGCTCTTTTCCATGCGTGATTTAGCGTTTATGCCGAGTGTTTTTGCATGAATGATTCTGATTGAGTTCTACATGCGTGCCTATGTGTTCTTTAAGTATTCTGGTTGCGTTACTTCACCTTGGTGAAGATTGTAATGGTTGATTTCTGAGCTAGTCACGAAAGTGACCATGGAGAGGAAATGAGAGCTGAGAACTCTCAGTCTCAGTGAGCGTGAGAGTTTAAGAGAGTGTGTTCTTGAGCTTAATCCTAGTCAGGAGCACCTAGAGAGAGGAAGGAGAATTTAGGCGCACGTGATCGTAGAGAAAGCTGAAGTGCATGAAGGATTACGCACGACGTAAGAGTTAAAGCGTAGTTCCTAGGCTTGAAGGGGACGAGTTGAGCTGCACTTGATGGACGAAGGTGCGTAAGTGTAATTAGAACCCAGCGCGAGTGTCGTCAAGTAGTTGCCGAGGTCTAACATGGTTATACCGAGGTGTTCGGAAGATGAGGTAGGGCGTGAGTAAGCTAAGTGATGAAATCAGTAGATTTGAAACCAAGCGTAGGATCGGTTTGTAGTTGCCGGCGTGCTGAGTAAGTAAGCCGAAATGTGTATGTCGGGTTGGGTGTGTATGTACTTAGGTGGAGTTACTAAAAACTAGTACAGTCGAAGTTAGGCTTATCCGAGATCAACATAGTTGAAGTCAGTATAGGCGAGACTAGTGTAGTCGAACTGGCGTAGCCAAAGTCCTGCGTTTTCGAATCTAGCTTAGTTAAAGTCGGTAAATGGGCGAGGTAACGCCGAGATGTTGTGTTGTCGCCGAGGTATAACATGGTTATACGAGGTGCGAGAGTGCTGAGATAGAGCGTGGACTTAGACGAGAGGCGTAAGCGGGAGTCGAGCGTGGAGTTACGCAATGATACGTTAAGTCTAGGCGTGAGTTGGAACGAAGTGACGCGTAGTGTCTAGTCGAGGGCGATGGCGTAAGATAAGGCGAGGCGAGAGAAGTAGTGGGACTAGACGAGATCCTAAGTGTGAGGTTCGGGGCGAGGTGGAGAACTTTACGAGTGGAATGCCAAAGTGGGAACCGAGGTGTCTTTGCGTCTGAGCTATGTTTAGCATATTTCAACTGCGAGAAGCGTCGGTGAGTCTGCGAAGGTAGTGACGTTAAGTCCAAACTATGGAGCGATAGGTGTTGTTTTGATCCTTAGGTATCGTTTTGGTCCTAAGTGACGTTAGAGTACTCGGATTTACTGTTAGTCAAATGTTTGAGTGTCGAGATGCTCGTTGAAATGGGCGGCGATTATGGAGTGTTTGGTAGAGAGGTAGGTATGTCGACAGTGCTACAATTGAATGGCGAGTATGCCTTATGTGTAAATTGTAATGTAATTGTGTGATGAAGTGTAGATACCTAAGTGTAACTTGGGATGATTATAGGGTTAAAATTCAGTATGAGAAATAGGATGAAGGGATGAGGAGGATATTATTTGTAGTTGGATATGGATTGATGTAGGAGATGAACATTTGTACCTTAAGTAATTGCTATAGTGTGGTTTCCTAAGGATAGGGTAAGGGTGTTTGGATAAATTAAGTGGGATTTTGAGGATCCTAAAAGGTGTGTATGTCCTAGTACTTAGTACAGGGAGGAGTTGTTGATAGTTAGGAGCAGAAATAAGATTGATGGAGTAGGTGTGTTCATGTAATTGGTGAGATTTTCGAGGGCCGAAAATGTTCTAAGTGGGGGAGAGTTGTAACACCCCAAAGTAATTCAATTATTTATTTAATTGGGTTATTTAAGGTTTACAACATTTTAATTAAGCTAAGTGAGTAATGTAGAGTGTTTATTTGATTTAGGAGGTGTTTAAGTAATGGAGAAGGTGAGATTAGAGGCCCATGAGTTATTAAGAGGCCCAATGCTCCTTGAAGCCCATTGCGCATGGCTTAAAAGAGGTAACCGTAGAATGAGAATTCATTTCCAACCAAAATATCAAGAGAAGTCAACGGTAAAGTGAGAGAGGGAAAGTGTTAGGTGGAATAGTGATTCTAGAGAGAAGAAGAAGAGAATCCGATCGTAGGAAGCTCAAGATCAAGGGAGACCGAGTTGATTGTTGATAAGTCTAGAAGGTTTCAGTGAGGAGAGTGTGTTCTACTCAACCGATCGAGGTATCTTAGAGTAGAGCGGTGAGATAGTTTAGAGAGAGGAAGAGGAATCAGCGTGGAAGAGCTCAATGCCAAGGAGGAGGAGGAGCTGAAATGTTGGTGATGGTTGGTGATTCTTGGTGGATCGGGAAGGCTTGGTGGAGAGAGTGCTACTTCTTCAATCTTTTGAGGTTAGGGGTTCTCTCTTCATCTATAATAGAATATATGATGTGTGTTATGTGTGAGTAGACTCTAGGAATGTTTTTCTGAGCTGTTTTGTATGTTTTGAGTGTTTGATGTGTTTGAAATTGTGTTTTAGTTTCACCTCAGTGAGGTGGTGTTGTGTTTGAAGTGTGCTTGATGTTGTGTTTGGCTCACTTGGTGGAGTCGTATGGAGTGGATGGGAGAGTTGATCATTCTGAAGGATCGGGGAGTGAAATGGGGGTGAGGAGACTCTTAGTCCCGATGAGCTAGAGTGAGTGAGAGTTAGCAACACAATCTTGGAGAGGAGTAGGCGAGGGCGTTCATCCTTAAAGTGACGAGCGTGCGTTGAGTTAAATAGAGTAGTCGGTTTAGGATTGCCGAGGTGAGTGCACCGAGGTGTTGTGTCGTATAAGCCGAGCTGAGATGAGTGCTTAGGTGTATTGTGCCTAAGTGTAGAAATCAAGGTGAATGATGATGAGACGTAGCTATTTAAGTGAAGTGTATGATGATCGAAGTAGGTATTGTCGGGGTGTAGAGGTGTTAAGGGTTGTGTAATCATGCCTAAGTGTGGTGTTGAAGTCTGGGGAGATGTTCGTTAAGTCGAAATGCATGGTAGAGATATAGGAAGGTCGTAGTTGTCTTGAAGTGTTGTATACGTAGCGTACCTAAGTATATTAATCGAGATGAGTTGTTGGCACTTAAGTGTAGTGTGCCTGGGTGAAGTAGCCAGGCGCAGATGTTGCGTTAAGTGTAGTGTGCCTAGGTGAAGTAGCGAGGCGGGTGTTGCGTTAAGTGTGGTGTATTCCAGGGTAGAAATAACCGAGGTGGTGTTGTAGGAGTATAGTGGGCGTATGCTCGGTATGTTGTGCGTGTTGGGCTTGAAGTGGCGTGTGCGTAGTGCTTGGTGTGTAGCGCATGGTGTTTTTGGTGTGGGTCTCGGTGTGGGGCGCCAAATGTGGCGTGCCCTGCGCGCCAGTCCTGCGTGCGTGGCCAGGTAATCGAGAGTGACGAAGTGCTTGGTGAAGTGTGTGCGTGAAGTGAAGTGAGTGAGTGTGAAGTGAGGTGAGGATGCGCGTGGTGAAATGAGTATCTTGCGAAGTGAGGTGCCTAGCTATATCTGAGGTGCATTTCCTAGGCGTCTTGAGGTGCATGTTAGCGTCTTGAAGTGCCACTTTAAGTGTGCCGAGGTGTCGTTTTAACACTCGTATATAGCGTAAGTAATTGTTGGCGCCACTTTGTGAGTGTTATTTAGTGCCAATTTCGTTTAAGTGGCTGAATGGTGTAGTCACTTTGGTCCCTAAGTGACCGTTTAGTCCTTGTGGTGACGGCTTAGTCCATCACTTGGTGCCGAGATGCTGTTTGATGCCGATATGGCACAGTCAGTGGTCAACCGAGTATTTGAGGGGTTGGCGCTAGCCTTAGGGCTATACCCGTAGGGTGTTGAGTGGTGGGGTTCCTAGTAGGGACTTGATGATTTGATGAAAAGGCTGCGGTCTTGGTGATGTTAGCCTTAGGGTTATGAAGCGAGACTTCTTGGTCTAGAGGTGAGCAGAGGACTTAGGTCCTATTTATGAATAAAAGGCTGCGGTCTAATTGGTGAGTTACTGGAATGGTGTTATGATTTAATTGAATAATGTATATGTTGTGTGTTATGCATTGTTCATGGTGTCGCATAAATCATAAGCATAAGGTGATAGCAGAGGACTTCGGTCCTAAGGTGATAGCAGAGGACTTCGGTCCTAAGGACTTCGGTCCGAAGGTGATAGCAGAAGACTTCGGTCTTAATGGATCCATCATGCATATACCCTGAAAGGATGGGTTGCATCATTCATATAAATCATGCACTGATTGGTAGTATTATTTTATGTTATGAACTAAGGTGTCATAGCCTGCTGAGAGGATCTGTTTGTGTGAGCCGAGTCGTTCTGGTGCTTCTACGTGTTTTTCTCTAGCATAATGTTTATCATTTATTTTATTATTTGTGAAAAGAGACTCACCCTAGCATTTTTATGTTGCCTGCTCTCGTGGCGACAAACAGGTGATGTGGCGTCTTGCTCTGTGACGTCGAACTGGGGAGCCGGGTTGTCTATTAGTGGTTTAAGATTAGTGTTGAATTGTAATAAATTGTTGTAGTAGAATTTGAGGGTTCGCCCCATTAAACCTGGCTATGTATCATGCAATTATATATTATTAATTGAAAAGTATTATATTTTAAGTGAAAGTGATATTTGATGAACGTAGCATTCCCTTGAGGATGTATCTTTAAAAAGAAAAACGATTTTTGAACTCTGATATTATAAATTAAAGTATTAAGAGTAAGGGGGTGTTACACTAAACCTGTTCAGAGACTGGCAACCGAATCAGTCCGGATGTTCACTGCCAAACCATCCTAAAATACAACGTGAGGGGTTTCCACGCGTGTTCCACGTGAGGGTAATTTGGAAATATTTTAGGTTTGGAAGTGTGTGGTGAGTAGGAGAGGTGTGGCAAAAACAATGGCCAAAATTCGTGGATTAAGGGAGAGAGGTTGTTGATTCGTGGGTTAGGGAGAAAGAATGGGCTCAGCCCATGTGCTATCCCACTAATGCAAGTGCAAGAGAGGTGTAGTTAGTAGATTTAGGGGTGTGCGAGTAAAGATGCATGAAAAGTTGAGTGTTTTTTTTTATAAATCGGGTATTCTCTGCGCGCAATTGTAGAGACTAATCTATCGAGCCGATTAGAACCACAATGGGTGAAAAAGCTATCCCTCAATAGATTTAACAATGCTGCATGCCCAAGACTTGATTCAAACCCATGACTTTGGTAAAGCTGGAAGAGAGCCCTACCATATCATCCAAGTACTCAGGTACTTTTGAGTTTTTTTTGGGTTCATAGAAAGAGTGGTCACTACCACTAGAAACTCACACACACAACGGAGGTCCTGGGTTTGAATGCGGGACATGATATCCAGTCTAACAATTTCGGCATTTGTCAGTTGAACTAGGCTTTACGGATGTGTACTTTTGAGTTTAATAAAGTAGTTCTAATTACAAATTTTGTATCCTTACTTTTTTAAAACATTCGTACCAACAAAATCCCATTTACAAAAAAACCATTTATAAAATATTCTAACAAATATATTTTCATCCTTAAATATCTAAATCACTAAATAATATTTTTTTTGGCAAAATTTAAATAATCCAATATTATATTTGTTATCTTGAAAATTTTGCGAATACTGTCGATGTAGTAAGAAACTAATTATATTAAAACACCAGGAGAATTATCATTCTATAATTGCATTAGATCGATCACTATTATAAATGAAATTAAATAATTAGAGTAGGTTTTTTTCGCTAAATAAAAGTTTAGGTGAATTGGGCTCCAGGGGCTCACTAGGGTCAAGGCAGCTCTGAAGGCTCTTTGAGCGTTTACAAAGATACTTACAGATCACCCACAAAAGAGGTCCTGACTCTGGAAGCGGGAGTTGAACCCTAATTAAAGTAGGTTTTATCGATGTTCTATATCACTATCTTTTGTTAAAAGAATCATTAGAGTATATAATTATCCTTAAATAATTCACCTTAATTTATACGTTAAATTCAATTTATTAAATATATAATTTGTGAATTTTTCAAAGTGTTAGAAAAATAGATTGCGACTAAGGTGTCGCATTTTTAAAATTATCAACGACTTTTTGAATATTATTTTGGAATCAAAATGGGCTGCACACTTTTTGTTAAAGACTAAAGTGGGTTTCTGAGGACTTAGTTTATATTTTAATATATATTTGAGATTTTAAAAATTGAAATATTAACATCATATATATATATATATATATATATATATATATATATATATATATATATATATATATATATATATATATATAAATTATTGATCACACTTTATTTATATTTAGAAATATTTTGCCTCCCACTTTTTGGTTGTTTTGGCAAATTCAATAACATGGGGGTGTCGGCTCCCAAGTTCAAACTTGAGTATGAGCAATTGTAGTGTCTGTGTGTGGGTTTTATTTGTCATTTCGTCTAAACTAACAAAAAAGAAACATTTTATAGCATCCCAATATTAGAATTGAATCTTCTCCCCTCCTCCCCATACTCACCCGTCCAAAACCCTCTATCCAAACATGTTTTAGAAAAAATGCAAGGGAGGTTTAGAAACATGCACTCCAACTAAATGGGACAAAAATTTGAGCTATCTCGTCAGCTTTTACGAAGATACTTTATCGTCTAGTTCCCAAGTTTTACTCTCATTGACAAAAAAAAACTTCAATAAAAAATTAATAAAAAGCTTTTTCCAAAAATATAAACCACAAAACTAGAATTGTTAGTGACACTCTATTTTGCACACTCTTTCCAATACTCATTCTATAATTGGTCAAATTCATGTTGGTCCCACCACTTTCGAAATGGAACAGATTAATTTTAGTGGGACCACGTGAATTTTAATCAAACATAAAGTGGGTGTTGAATAAAGAGTGTTGTAACCCAAAAGCACATGGATGAAATGGTAGGTATCGAGTTCGAATCCAACCTTAGACATATATGAGTGTTAAATCTTGCGCAAAGGATATTTGGTTTATTTCAGACAAAAGAGAGTGTTGTTAACACTTACGCCACAAACATGTAGAAAGTTGCTAAGTACGCTCAGTGGTAGATCTTAATGGGAGCCGGGGATACCACGGTACCCCCGAATCTTGTAAAAAAATTAATATATACAAATATATTTTATACTTAAAGTTAGAATATATAGAATAGAATGAGCAATTTAGCAACAAAAAGTATCGATGATCGAGTAGTTAACAACATCACTGGGGTAGTTAGGGTCCCCAGTTTGATTCTTATGGTGGCCGCCACTTCCCTTTTTTTTGTAGTTATTTGTGTATTTTTCTCAAAAATTAATATAAAAAATTGCATCAACCAAGATTTGAACCCATGACATTAAAATTGGAATACGTAACTTTGACCATTAAACCAAACAAACAATTATGATTAATAGTTAATTTTTGTTTATATATTTATTAGTATTGTGTTCCTCACTAATTTTTTTGTCAAAATCCGCCATAAGTACGCTTATCATTGACAGTCATAGGTGAAACTTCTCGATTTCTCTGTTTTTAATTACTTGTACTTAAAGCATGATATGGACATGGGTGGATGGGTAGTTAGTTGCTGCCTCACTCAACTTGATCATGTGTGGCTATTGATAAATTTTCAATACAATCCACAAATTTTTTCTCTATATTCTCTCTATGTTGCTGCCTCACTCAACTTGATCATCACAGTATAAAGTCTCTCACTTACCTCTCTCTTTCCAACAACTCAATATCCAAACACTTTGAAACTTAGTTCCATTTTGTCCTCTTCCCTTCTAAGTTTTAACACTCCTTAAGAAAACTTGGTTTATTTAGTTTCCAAAAGTATTATGGCTGCTTCAGTTACTACCGTTGGAGCAATCAACAATATGGCTCCGGTATCATATGATTTCCACTCCCTTGTTATATAATATTAAACTCTTCAAACATTGTTTTCATTATTAACATTGTTTCTAATATTTCTAACTCATATGTTTGCACCCCTATGTATCTTTTTGTGTTACTAAGAAAAATAGAGTATATTATAAGCTTAATATTATTTACTACTCTGTCTCTATATCCATTGACTCCTTTTGAATTTTTGTGATCTGAGTTTAGGGTGCAAATTCATGATAGTACACCACCATCACCTTTTCAGAAGATTATTTTTGGACAGCAAAAATTAACCTCCAAATGGCAAAATAAGCACACAAAAAATAAAGAGTTATTAGCCAATCTAGTCATTGAAATTTTACAAAAATTGACTACTGAAAATTACAATATATCAATTTAGTCCCTGACTTTTGAAAAAGTCTTACAATTTCATTGCTTTACTTAAAACTGAGGGACTAAACTGATATAACAAAGAGACTAAATTAAAACACTTTTGCAAAAGTCAGGAATTGATATATTGTAAATGTTAGGGATGAATTTGAATTTTTGTGAAAATTCACTGACCAAATTGGCTAACCAGTCAAAAAATAAACCTCTAGAACTTTCCAAGAAAATAGGGGTATGTTAAAAATAAAAAAAAAGGGTGTCAATAGTAGCTGTTTACATTTATTTGATCTTATAATAGAATTCTATATTGTGTGCAGCTGAAATTGAATGGCTGTAGCAATGGAGTTCCAATGACAAGTTCATCATTTCTTGGAACAAGATTGAAGAAACTCAATTCATCAGTGATTTCCAACAAGAAGAATTCATGTGGTAATTTAAAGGTTACTGCACAAATTGAATATGATGAAGAGAAGCAGACCTCAAAGGACAGATGGGCTGGACTTGCTTATGACACATCAGATGATCAGCAAGATATAACTAGAGGGAAAGGAATGGTTGACACACTCTTTCAAGCTCCAATGGGAACTGGAACTCACTATGCTGTCATGAGTTCCTATGATTATATCAGTGCTGGTCTTCGCCAGTAAGTTCAATTCACCTTATTTCATCTATCAAATTTTTTGAAGCTCAGGTTTTAAATCGCAGTCGTGGTCGCATAGTTGTCATTGTACTTGATACTGTGGAAAATTGTTGTCGAATACTATTGATATGGTCCTAATTGAGTTCGTGTTACAGCTGCGCAAACATCAAAAACCATCATTTCACAACCTTGAACGTGGTTGCGAATCATGTTTTTTTTTTGTTTTGGTGTTATCGGTGTCGGTGATTAATCTACACCGAGGAACCTGGTTGACCACGTGTTTAGAACTTTGTCGGACCATGCGGTTCTCTCCTCCGAATAGAGTTTTTGCCACATTCAAAACTCAAACTTGAGACTTTGAGATGAGATTTAAACACAGTTACTGCCCGAACTAACCCTAGTTGATGGTTGCGAATCATGTTTTAAAACCTTTTGTTTTGAGTACAAGAAGTTTTTTTCATGTTATAAACGTGTTGAATACTAATGGACTTATTTTTAGGTATGATATGGACAATACCTTGGATGGCTTGTATATTGCCCCTGCATTTATGGACAAGGTTGTGGTTCACATCACCAAGAACTTTCTCAACTTGCCTAATATTAAGGTTCCTCTTATTTTGGGCATTTGGGAGGCAAAGGTCAGGGAAAATCATTTCAATGTGAGCTTGTCTTTGCCAGGATGGGAATCAAGTAAGTTCAATTCCATTACTATATACTCCCTCTAGTCTCTTTTACACGCAAAAATTGGTCAATAAAAGTTAATGTATTAGACCAAATACATTAATTTTCGTTGACCAATTTTTGCTGATAAAAAATACTAGAGAGTACTAAGGTTTAGTTAGGCTATGGTGCATTTAACCATGAAGAAATAGATGCTTGGTTTAGTTAGGCTATGGTACATTCAAGTTGAAATTTATACTTAGTTGTTACCTCTTTGGTATATTACCTTTGAATTCAGCCCCATAATGATGAGTGCTGGAGAATTGGAAAGTGGAAATGCCGGAGAGCCTGCAAAGTTGATTAGGCAACGGTATCGAGAGGCGGCGGACATTATTAGAAAAGGAAAGATGTGTTGTCTCTTTATCAATGATCTCGACGCAGGAGCTGGTAGGCTTGGTGGTACAACTCAATATACTGTTAATAACCAGATGGTAAATGCTACCCTCATGAACATTGAAGTAAATATTTCTTTATTTAAATTCCTTATCCTCATTAATTATCATGAATAGATGCTTGAGTTTTGTTGTTGTATCTGTATCCAACACGTATACATTCCGATACTTCCTCGATACATCGTGAGTATATGTCAAAGTAGTATTAAAATGTTCTTTTAAATAAAATTTCTGTGAGAACATCTTCGGTGTGCCTTGTAAACAAGAGAACAAATGTAACATTACCCAAGAGAAGAATTATCCCCAAACTTTATTTTACAAGTGCGGCTCGCTAATTTCTATGTGTCACTATATTTTACTATGTTGGTCTATGTTTCTTTTGGTCTATGTGTCTTTGTATTTTCTATTGTTTTGCAAATAAAGAAGTGTTTGATGAATTTCTTTGTAGACTTTTTTGGTGCCTTGAGGGCTAGAGTGTATGATGAAGTTAGGAAGTGGATTACTAGTGTTGGAGTGGAGAATGTTGGGAAAAAGCTTGTGAATTCAAAGGAAGGACCTCCAAGTTTTGAGCAACCAAAGATGACTATTGAAAAGCTCCTTGAGTATGGAAATATGTTGGTTCAAGAACAAGAGAATGTGAAGAGGGTTCAATTGGCTGATAAATATCTCACAGAGGCAGCTCTTGGAGATGCAAATGATGACGCCATCAAAACCGGAAACTTTTATGGTTAGACCTTTGATCCTAAAGCTATATATTGGGCTTAGACTCCTTTATTTTGGACATTAGCGGTGTGTTTATATTGAGTTTGTAATCAAAACTCTAGCTTAAATTAAAACAGCCTTATAGCCGTTGTAACAAACTATTGGGTAGTTAGAGTCTCTAACTAACTCTAACTAACTAGACTAGTTTGTTAATAACAAACTTGGTTGTTAGCCTAACTAACAACCATCTAACAGCTATATTCCAGAATTGTATATATACATACATTTGTACATAAAAACTTACAGAAAAATAATAGAATTTACAGTTTATGATTTTACTCTAAGTCTTTCTACGTTACTGCTACACTCTCCCTTTACAAAATAGCTTCACATCTATCACCAGTGCAGGTTACGATTATGCAGTCAAAGTGTGATTGTACCTTGTAAGAACAAGATCAGAAAACAGTGATTAGAATTTGGATTTCAGTGACTGAAATCAAGGAAAGAAAGAAAGTGTTAAGGAAGGGTTTGGTTACCTTCAGAAAGTCTGAGACAGATTTCTAGGTAAGGATTTGGTGTGTTCATCTCAAGAACTTAGCAGCAACATGCGATGCAAGAAATGATATAGAACAAAATTAGGGTTTTGTGAAATTGCTAAGAAATTAAGGAAAACACACAGAGGTGTGATTTTTACCTGATTGAGGCATTTAGAACCTTTAATTGAAGTTCCTATACCTGATACCTGCACAAAGAGGAATTAGGGTTAGGGTTTCACTCTAACTCTTGATTCAGTGATTTTGAAAGAATTGAAACCGTAAATAGAGTAAAGAAGAAAGGGGTTTACCTTCGAGGCAAGCTTGATTGTGAAAATCAAGCGTAGTTTGAAGGAAAGGAAAACCCGAATCGCGAAAGTGAGAAGAGGCCATCTAGGTCTCGGATCACTGCTTCGTTTGAGCTAAAACGGAGGGTTTTTAGTTCATCATCAACGTTTATCATCATAGACACGAAGCGGAGGGTGGTCTGCTTCTTGATCACCTGCGAAGGTGAGAGAGCAACGAAACCCTAAGTTTTACGCGAAGAGAGAAGAGAAGAGAGAGAGAGAGAGAAGCGGAGAATCAAGAGAGAAGGAAGGATTTCTTGGTTTACCGTAGTAAAGAAGCGAGAGAGAGTGAAGCTTAAGTATATCGGGTCATAAGATAGATCCGCGTGTTGCAAGAATTCGGGTTGTCTTGCGCGGTGGTGCCAAACAATTTTGTTTGGTGGAAATTGTTGCTTCATTGGGTTGGGCTTAATAGAAAGTTGGGCTTCTCATTATTGCACCTTCCTCGCTTGTTCATACCCCTCCTGCGCAAGTAAATCAAATAGAAAGTGAAAAAACAACATGGTATCGTGAGCTATAAAACGATCCAGGCAAAAAATTATCGATCTCTACTCTATTCTTTTACTTTCTTTAAAGTTTTCTTTCTCTACTGTGTTTTTTCTGTCTAACTGTGTGTGTGTGCAGAAGTGCTGCAGAACAGAAAATTCACAATGAGTAACAACATTCAATCACATGCAAGTTTTGGTGCACAAGTGCCTACCCTAAATGGTAAAAACTGGGATAGGTGGTGCCATCAAATGGAGGCAGTGTTTGGGTGCCAAGGTGTCCTGAAGGTAGTTAAAGATGGTGTTACACCACTTACAGCTACCTCTACTGATGAGGACAAAACCAAATATGAGGATGAAGTCCAGAGGGACTGGAAGGCACTGCATCTAATCCATATTGGGTTAGATGACAGTAACTTTGACAGAGTTAGAGGAATTAAGAGTTCCAAGAAGGCTTGGGACACTCTTGATTCTTATTACAATGGGACTCTTGAAGCTAGAAAAGAGAAGTTGGAAGCTCTTAAGGCTCGATGTATGAGACCCTTAAGATGAAAAGTGATGAGGATGTTGTGACCTCTTTGTGGTCGTAAAAGAAAATTACTAATGCTATGAATCTTAATGGCCTAACACTAAGCCGATGAAGATGTGTGCGGGAAAATCTTAAGATCACTTGACCAAGAAGTACTATGTGTGTGTCAATGGGTTGGAAGACACACTCAAGGAAGAAGGACTTAAAGGTGGAACAGCGACTCAGAGCGAGCTTGAGGCTAAAGAGATGAGACTCAATCTGGTGATGGAGAACAAATGATGATGATGATGATCTGCCTTCTTCACAAAAAGGCAAGGGTAAGAAGGGTTCTAAGCCGTGTAATGATGATAAGTCATCCTCTAAACCTAACTCTAGTAAAAGTAAGCCTAAGTCTAAACCTAATTCTAAGAATAAGACTGATTCTAAGAAAAAGGATAAATCTAAAGTTCAATGCTATAGGTGTGACAAATACGGGCATTATGCTCTGAGAATGTCCAACTAGAAAACCTAAATCGAAATAGAAGCAAATGTTGCAAAAGAGGATTACGATTACGATAGCCCAATAGTGTTTAGTGCTATATGTGATAATTCTAAACCTAAAACTAGAAGTGAATGTTAAGGTAACTAATATTGAACTTAAGAAAAATAAGGACTATATTGCACTAATAGTAACTAAGAGTGATGGAACCATGATTACAGAGAGATGCGGTATTTGGACTCTGCTGTTCTAACCACTTGACAGAAATAAAGAGTGGTGGTGGATTTCAACCTCACAAGAGAACTACTATTAGGTGTGCAAATGATAGGTCCCTTAAAGCAACAGTATATGGGAATATTCTCTTGAAGAAAGAGGATGGCGGTAGTCACCATACATAATGTCTACTATGTTCCAGGTATGAGTTGTAACCTACTTAATCTAGGTCAACTTGTAGAGGGAGGATTTTCTGTCATTATGAAGGATTTAAAACTCAAAGTTTTTGATAAAAAGGATAAACTAGTGTTGACTTCTCAACTAGCTAAAAACAGGGACTTTCAAGACCAAAGATTAGCACTATATAGGCGCGAGAATGCCTAAGTCTTACCACCGATCTTGAAAGTGTTCTATGGCATAGGAGATATGGGCACCTAAACTATAAGAGTCTTCTAAATCTTAGTTCTAAAGGCCTAGTGGAAGGTCTACCTAAGATTAAGAAACCTAATAGTGTGTGTACCACTTGTCTGTTGGGTAAACAGCCAAGGAAGATGTTTAAGACAGATTTAAAATTAAGGTCCAAACATCTTCTTCAAGTTGTTTACACAGACATATGTGGCCCATTTGATGTGATTTCAAAAGGAGGGAACAAATATTTTTTATCTTTCATTGATGAGTTTTCAAGAAAAATTTGGGTCTATCTGATCAAAACAAAGTGTGAGGCTTTAACTAAGTTCAAAGAGTTTAAGGCCATGGTAGAAAAAGCAGTGGAAACATGCTTAAGATCCTAAGGTCCGATGGAGGAGGTAAATACACTTCAAAAGAATTTGAAAGCTTCATGCAGTCAAGGAATTGTTCATGAGGTTACTTCTCCCTACACTCCACAAACATAATGGAGTTGCGAGAGAGAAGAGAATGAACAATCTGGACATGGCCAGAAGTATGATGAAATTAAAACACCTTCCAAAAGACCTATGGGGTGAAGCAGTATCTACTGCTGTTTATCTACTGAACAGATGTCCTACTAGAGGCCTAGATGATAAGGTACCTGAGGAAATGTGGACTGGGGATAAGCCTAGTGTCACACATCTAAGGGTATTTGGATCACTAACCTATGGACATATACCTGATGCTAAAAGGAAGAAGTTAGAGGACAAAAGTAAACCTATGGTGCTAGTGGGCTATCACCCTACTGGTGCCTATAGGCTAGTTGATCCTATGACTGGCAAGCTTGAGATATCCAGGGATGTTACTATACTTGAGGATGAGGCTTGGGATTGGGATAAGAAGGAACAAGCAAGTTCCACTGATCCTAATGTGAATGAGGAGGGTAACACAGTGTTACCAGAACATCATCAAGGTGTTGATGATGAAGACAGTGATGAGGAACCTATTGGAGGTGATGTGCAAGTTGAGGAACAGCTTGTTGAGCCAAACTCACCTGAAATGGCTCAACAAGAGGCTGTGGTTGCTAATAACCCTATTAGAGCTGCTAGGGTCAGGAATCTACCTAGTAGGTTGGCTGACTATGATCTAGTAAGGGATGATGAGGTGAATGATGATGGAGATATCATCCATTTTGCTATGATAGCAGATTCTGAGCCTCTAGACTACACTGAAGCTCTTAAGAAGAAAGAGTGGAAGGTAGCTATGCTAGAGGAACTAAAATCCATTGAGAAAAACCAAACTTGGACCTTAACTAAGTTACCTAAGGGAAAGAGAGCTATTAGTGTAAAGTGGGTGTTTAAACTAAAGCTTGATCCTAGTGGTAACATAGTTAAGTACAAGGCAAGGTTAGTGTACGAGGTTTTCAAAGCAAAAAGCAGGCATAGACTTCATCAAGTCTTTGCCCCAGTTGCTAGACATGAGACTATAAGGTGGTAGTGACCGCACTAGCTTGTAGTAGAGGTGGGGAAATGTACCACTTAGATGTGAAATCTGCATTCTTAAATGGGCCCTTGGAGAGACAGTTTATATAAACCAACCTCCTGGATTTGTGGAAAAGGGCAAGGAAGACTATGTATATCATTTACATAAGGCGCTCTATGGACTTAGCGAGGCACCTAGGGCTGGAACAAGAGAAAGATGGATTCTTTGTTGAAAGGCTTTACTAGGTGTCTTCTTGAGTATGGAGTCTATGTCAAAGGTGACATTAACTCCTACTTCTTGATTGTGTGCCTATATGTGGACGATCTACTTGTAATGGAAGTTGTGCTAAGGAAATAGCTAATTTCAAACAAGCTATGAAAGAGGAGTTTGAAATGACAGATTTGGGAAAACTAACCTATTTCCTTGGGTTAGAATTCCTAAGGGTCAAAGAAGGAATTGTGTTACATCAAAGAAAAATATGCCACCGAGGTCTTAAAAGGTTTGAGTGGATAATTGCAATGCTTTGCAATTAACCCAAATTAAGGGAAACTTAACTAAGAAAGAAGAGGAAGAGGCACTAAAGTTGATGAAACTTACTTTAGACAAATTGTGGGGTCTCTAAGATATCTATGTCATAGCAGACTGATATTTTATATACTCTTTGGTTTAACTAGTAGATTTATGAACTCATCTATGCAAATACACTTAAATGAAGCTAAAGTATTTTTTAAGGTATATAAAGGGCACTACTAATTATGGTCTTTTCTTTCCAAATGACAGGTCTAAAGGAAAAAGTATCCTAATTGGATACTCATACTCAGATTGGTGCGGAGATAAAGTGGACAGAAGGAGAACTAGTGGATATGTCTTTCTATTCCAAGGAGCAGCTATATCCTGGAGTTCTAAGAAGCAAGCCATAGTGGCTCTGTCATCCTGTGAAGCAGAATACATTTCTGCATGCCATGCTGCTACCCAAGCAGCTTGGCTTGAAACTCTTCTAAAGGAAATCTGTATAGACCTATCTGAACCTATAAAGCTCTATATGGATAATAAGTCAGCTATAAGCTTAGCTAAAAATCCTATCTCTCATGGTAGGACAAAGCACATTGAAACTAAGTTTCACTATATCAGAGACCAAGTCTCTAGAGGTAAACTAGTCTTAGATTTTGTTCCTACTAGTGAGCAGTTCTTTGATATTTTCACCAAGGCTCTAAAAGGTGAATTATTTTCTAAGCTAAGGAGGCAATTAAATGTCATCTCTTTCTAAGTCTCAAGGAAGGAAATGACTTAAAAGCTATGTCTAAGGGCTTGTCTTAGACTCTAAGTTTCTGGCCTTACAGGGGGTTGTCCTGTTTTATTTTATTGCCTTAGTTTTCTTAGCTTAGAACTAGCTGAACTTAAGGTAGGGGTTATGCATTTTAGGTTGCTTAAGGTGTTTTGATTAAGGTAGGGTATTGAGTTTGTAATCAAAACTCTAGCTTAAATTAAAACAGCCTTATAGCCGTTGTAACAAACTATTGGGTAGTTAGAGTTTCTAACTAACTCTAACTAACTAGACTAGTTTGTTAATAACAAACTTGGTTGTTAGCCTAACTAACAACCATCTAACAGCTATATTCCAGAATTGTATATATACATACATTTGTACATAAAAACTTACAGAAAAAATAATAGAATTTACAGTTTATGATTTTACTCTAAGTCTTTCTACGTTACTGCTACACTCTCCCTTTACAAAATAGCTTCTGCATCTATCACCAGTTCAGGTTACGATTATGCAGTCAAAGTGTGATTGTACCTTGTAAGAACAAGATCAGAAAACAGTGATTAGAATTTGGATTTCAGTGACTGAAATCAAGGAAAGAAAGAAAGTGTTAAGGAAGGGTTTGGTTACCTTCAGAAAGTCTGAGACAGATTTCTGGGTAAGGATTTGGGCTGTGTTCATCTCAAGAACTCAGCAACAGTACATGCAGTAAACAGATATAGAACAAAATTAGGGTTTTGTGAAATTGCTAAGAAATTAAGGAAAACACACGGAGGGTGTGATGTTTACTGATTGAGGCATTTAGAACCTTTAATTGAAGTTCCTATACATGATACCTGCACAAAGAGGAATTAGGGTTAGGGTTTCACTCTAACTCTTGATTCAGTGATTTTGAAAGAATTGAAACCGTAAATAGAGTAAAGAAGAAAGGGGTTTACCTTCGAGGCAAGCTTGATTGTGAAAATCAAGCGTAGTTTCGAAGAAAAAAGAAAACCCAGAATCGCGAAGTGAGAAGAGGCCATCTAGGTCTCAGATCAGCTCGTTTCAGGCTAAAACCAGAGGGGTTTTAGTTCATCATCAACGTTTATCATCATAGACCTGAAACGGAGGGTGGCTGCTGCTTCAATCACCGGCGAAGGTGAGAGCAACAGAAACCCTAAGTTTCTGGCGAAGGAGAAGAGAAGAGAGAGAGAGAGAGAGAAACGGAGAATCAAGAGAGAAGGAAGGATTTCTTGGTTTACCGGTAAAGAAGCGAGAGAGTGAAGCTTAAGTATATCGGGTCATAAGATAGATCCGCGTGTTGCAAGAATTCGGGTTCGGGTGCGCAGCTGGTGCCAAACAATTTTGTTTGGTGGAAATTGTTGCTTCATTGGGTTGGGCTTAATAGAAGCTGGGCTTCTCATTATTGCACCTTCCCTAAGTTGTTCATACCCCCTCTTGCAAGTAAATCAAATAGAAAGTGAAAAAACAACAGTTTAGGTGTCAGTGTCAATGTCGTGTCTAGTGTTCTAGCGGTGTGTTTTGTGGATGCAGGACAAGCAGCTCAACAAGTTCATGTTCCTGTTCCTGAAGGTTGCACTGATCCTACTGCAGAAAACTATGATCCCACAGCCAGAAGTGACAATGGAAGCTGCACATACAAATTTTAGTTAGTTCCTAGGTAATTTTGAGTGCATAAATATAGATATTTGGAAAAGCAGTGCAAAAAAATGTCACTATTTTCCCAGATTAGTATTTACTATATTTTATGTAATGTGCATTAGTCTCAGCTCTCTAGGTTGTATATTTTGTGTCATATCTGGTGTAACCCATGTTGGAGTTTTATGAGTGATATTTTTTAAATAGCAATGTTGGCAATATCTTTTCTTCCTTTGATTTTGCACAATCATTTTGCCAAATTGGTGTTGGTGAGATCTATCTAATTTACAAGATATAAGGCAAGCTAACAATTAATACATCAAAACAAATAAAATCAGAGACACACAACCAAAAGCTAAACCAAGATTTCTTAATTGACACAATCATAAACTAAACCAACAACTACATATTGTCTTTAAATCAGGAACAACAAAGTAATAAAGCATGCATCTCTTGGTCTACTCTTTCACTGCATGAAATTGAAATATAGAGGGTAAGATAAATGCACATGACTATCCATCCCAAGAACACCTTCTTTGATATCACATTCCCTTTCCATTTTTTGTTTCCATGAAAATTTTCATGACGTCAGCTAGGGTTTCTTATGCCTATACCAGCAGAGCATTCATAACAGCAGTAACAATGGACGTATGAAGGAGCGCTACAAGTGAAGTCAATGAATACCAACTGGGGTCACAAGAAAGGGGTGGTTTTAATTGTGACCCTTTTTAAACTTTGACTTTTGATCAACCAAAACATCTTAAGTAATAAGATAAATCTTGCTACATAAGATTAACAAATAAAGATCATCAGAAGATAGGTAGGTTCTATCTTCTGAGTAAAACATTCATCATCTGAGTGCATATTGAGAAGGTTGAGTAGGTGTCTTCTTAGATATTGGATGGTGTAAAGACGATGATAAGGATATGAGGTTATGTTCAATCTTCTTACACAAGTGATGATTGTAGTTTAGATGAGATGATTGTAGTTCAGATGATAGATAATAGCTCAATTTGAGATTGTAGGAGGATTCCTACAATGGAGTGAAGAGAAGTTTTCCTTTGAAGAGCAGGTTGCTATATATGGTAAACTATTGAGAAACAGTAAAGAACACACAAGAGTTTATAGTGGTTCACCCCTAATCCACTGAGGCTACTCCACTCCTCACACCAAGTGAGAATTTCACTATTTTCCAAATAGTTTACAAGTCAAGCACAGGCTACAACATGATAGTTTCTTCCGCAACCCTATCAACTATTCCACTAGTTTTCTTCTACAGAACTAGCAACTGTAATACTTAAGCTTCTTCATTAACAAGGTCGTGTTTGAGTTCTGTTTGGGAACTACCCTAGCTTAGATGAATTACAATATATCTATCATTCTATGCTTTCCAAGACTATTACATACTCAGAGAATATTCCCAAATAACTTTGTAAGCTTGCTGAGTATGGTTGAGAGAGATGATAGACCTTCAGAAGCTATGTAGAGAGCCATATGAAGGGAAGTATTGGTGTGGGCTTGCAAACTACTCTGACACGTTGAACGTGATCATCCATTGAGTACTTATAGAATATTTTAGTCAATAGTTGGTCTAGTGACAATATTGTATAATGATGGCTTGTGATGTGTCTTCTGAACTCAGTCTTCTGAAGTGTCTTTCTTTGAAGAGTCTTTTGAGTGGCTTCTAAAGATCTTCTAAGCCACTTATCTCACTGTAGAAAGTTGTCCTTTTTTATTGTGTTTGCTACACATGACCTTGTGAGTTCATTCGGTGTTCAAAGAGTTGATTTCAGTGATTTTATCTTCTAGACACTTCTTTTTGCTTGACATGTATCTTCTAAAGAGCTGAGCATGTGAAATATATATCTTGATGTTGTATATGCTCTTTGGGTTTTGCTATACTTCATTTGTCATTCCAATGGTGTAGAATCATGTATTCAAAACTTGATTCTTTCATAAGATGCTTAATGAATTTTTTCAAACAGTTTGTTTGAAACTCCTTTTGCTTTTATCATCATAAGAGAATGAATGAAATTTCATCTTCTTATGGTGAGAAGCATTTGGCAGAAACAACTATGTCATAAGAAAATTCTTATTGTTGCTTTATGGGCTTCTGAAGAGTGTCTTCCCACTTGATAGAAATTCTTAGTTGAGTATCATTCATAAAGTTCATCTGGCTTTGATCATTGAATCTCTGGTCTTGAGGATTTGCTTGAAAGGCATCTTTCTTACTGAAGAACATATCTTCTCAAGTTTGAGAAGCATTAGTTCTATCTTTTGCTCTATTTCTTTTTTATTTTTTGAAAATCTTCTATTTCTTCTTGTTGATCATCATTTATTTCTTGTTTGGACACATGCCTTGTGTCCTTTGATCTATTCTAGCCTTGTCACGAAGGATAGTCTTCTGAACTGGTGAAGCTATTGTAACTTCATTGTATTTTTTATTTAGTTCTTCCTCAAAGCCTTCTAAAACAATGCTCTTCTAGCATATTATCTTCTTGAGATGTGTTTGAATATTTTCTGCACTTAGATCACTCAGGAAGATCTATTTGATCGATCCAAAATGGATCAAATAACTAAAGCACTTAATGGTATGTTTTCATCAAAATTTAGTTCAATGAATTTTGCCTCAACAACAAGGTCTTGTAAAAAATTCTCCAGTGATGCAGAGTGAAGCACCTCCATCTCGAAGCCGAACTCTCCATATTTTTCTTTAATATCTTTGACTTAAAGCTTCACCATGTATTTTAATTTCTTTGACTTCTTAAATTTCACATTCCTCTTGGTTAAAATAACCTTTGATTTCCTCACCAATTTTCCCATTCTCTTTGCTTTCTTTGATTTACTTTAAAGTTTTTTAAACTATGCAACTTACATTTCTAGGTTAGGTCAATTTGTGCTTCATAATCCACCAACAAATTCCAAAGTATATTGTTTAAATAAATTGCAATTAGTGTCTAATCTTACTTGAAAATTCTAAGATAGGCCTGATACCATAAGTGTCTATTCCGACTTGAAAATTTGTGTCCAATCTTTGTATGCATTTGATTTTTTTTAAATTTGTAACACAATGATGTGAAACATATCAATCAAGTCGTGTAAATTTTTCCATTTTAATCTTTCTTAACAACACGTTTCTATGCTCCTTTTTTTTTTTTTTGGTCAAGATTTCTATGCTCCTTTGATAAGACATGGCTTCTAGAGTGTTATGCATACATACTCTTTCAGCACCAATTTCATTTGCACAACCTGTTGTTTGTTCTGCAGCTCACTAGACGTTATTGTTAAATGATATTAATATTTCACTACATGTTATTATTAAATGATATTAATATTTTTTGGGGTCAGTAGATAACTCATACAAAAATTGGTGTTCCAGGTTCAAGACTGGGTAATCATAGAAAATGTCCAACTTACCGTTAGTTTTACCAGTTGAGCTAAGCCATACCGACAATATATAATATTAATATGAATAAAGAGCACAACGGTTCTCATATAAATCGCTCAATTTAGTAAAGATTATCCTATGATACAGTTTTGATGCTCTCTCAAGTGCACAAAAACATAAGTTAATGTTATGGGGAAAACATTCTGATAACGAGTGCAAAAAACCGAAGACAGTGAACAATAATATAACTGTCTTTAAGCCACAGTTCTTATCCCCTTCTGTGTCTTCAACTCAATCAGTAAACTTTTACTGTGAAAGATAATACAAAATTAATGGATGGTATTACTTGATTCATTACCATCCTTTGTCTACATCTTCAAAGCAGCTCTTGCCATGGCCAATGCACCATCAAAACTTTGGTTTCCACCAATAAAACCACTCATGTGTACAAAAACACAGCCAGGAATGCCAGCCTCCTTTGACAGATCATCGTCCCTTAAACCTCGCCACTGCGATGGTAGAGGCGTTCGGCTCTGAAAACTATCGGGAGAAACTGCAACTGCCTGTACTCGCCACTGCTTGCTTCTTTCATCCTGTAAAAGGAATTGAGAAAGGTACATTGGAGAAATCGGCTAATGTGTTAGAAAACCTAAATCAGATATTTACTTGCCTTGCCTAACAAACTTGATGGCACAGTTATAAAATTAATGTAAATCAATAACCCTTTGCAGGAACTGAAAAGCCATTTTGGAAAGGGGAAAAACAAGAAAGCACATCTTGAATGACCAACAACATAGGCAACTGAAGTTCATATCCACTTATTATCCCACTTTTTGGTATTAAAATGTCAGGCAAATATATGATTTAACTTTTTTTAAACTTTTTGCCATTGTATTTGAAGTTGTTTTCTTGTTCATCTCGACCGCATTATGTAGTTTCCGCTTATTGGATCTTTATTATTGTTACAGATCTAAAATTTTGGAAATTGGGATGAAAGCTCTGATCTGAATAAGTCCTGAACTTGGACAAATATGGTTTGTTTAACTTTGGTCACCTGAATAAATTTTCTGAATCAAAGACAATTTTGACTGGTTTGGTTTTTTCAAGCATGGTTCAGTTAAATTCAGAACCATGGCAGACTTTAGGTGGTTAAAGCCTTTTCTTAGGTCTATGAGGCCCCAACTAATTTTTAGTTGTAGTGTAAAGCCCTAACCAATATTCCGGAGTAACTGTATATCACTGTTTACAAAATACGTATATCACTGTTTACAAAATAAAGTTTGCTACTGTCAACAATCTGCCATTGCACTGAGGCAAAGCTAATAAAGGCACAACAAACGAGTCATTCTAAAACATCTATCAACAGACCCTATTGGAAACTTCTTGAGGACTAAAGCATAGAACGAAACCTGAAGAAAATGAAAAAGGTAAGAACATACCTCATACAGAACATATTTAATTGGAGGGTCAATTTTCATCTCCCCCTCGAGCTCGAATAAGTGAAGCTTCCACTGCAGAAAAAAAAAAGTTAACATTTAGCACAGTATGTAGTTTTCTTACTTCCATGTTAACTTTAACATGGAAGTAAGAAAATAGTCAGATCAACACACTAACATAGCTGCTACAGAAAAGCTTAAGACCACATAGTATTCACATAAAGATACAGTACAAGAAAAAGAAATTTCTTTTCCATCAAAAGAAATATTTAATACTCGTTCAAGCATCAAATCACGATTTCAAGATTATCTCATCCTATAAATGGATTCAAAATTTTGTTTCTACAATTGGAATCTTTTCTAATGCTTCCATCATGAGAAAAGCTGTAGTATATTTTGCAACAAAATTGTTCAAATGTCATACAAAAATGTTAGGAGAGGGAGACAAGAATAATTAACTTACAGGACAGAATTTATTCAAAACTAAAATTTCTCCACTAGGATCAACACTTTGTCTAGCAGCAACTGTCTCCATTACAATTGACCTTGCTGGTAACCAAGAGTTAACATGAAATCGAACACTCTGCAATGAAAGAGGGGGTCAAGTTCAAAAATAAATAAACAGACAGTGAAGTGGCAAAAAAAAAAGTTAAAAATCTTAGTCATCTTAGGTTTCAAAGAGAAAGGGTATGACCGGTGAATACTCACATCCAGAAACTCACTGCCAGCAAGAGCCATGGCGCGATGAAAGGCCTCATTTTCCTTTTCAGGTGACTGATCAGGATCTGTCCAATCCAAATTTAACCGTCCTACTCTTGAGGATAAATGAGTATTATTCACATATTTTGGAGGCTGGTCTGTGTCATATCGATTGATTCCATTGTCTATTGCATCAATTGCCTGAAAAAATTAAACAAGACACCATTTATAAAAATCTCCCATACATCAGAAACCAAACTCTATTTTTATAAATAGAAACCAAACTCTATTTTTAAGATGTATTAAATGATCAATCTCAACTTTACCCCTACTTAAGTGGGGTAATTAAAGGTGATATCATTAATTACTAGTATAAATGATAATTTAACGAAAAGGGCAATTTTGGAAAGATGTTAAATTTTTAGTCTTATTAAATGAGAATAGTCGATTTCAATGTCATTCATTGGTCTATGTGATGTAGGGGTTTGTCTCTTATATAGTGGATCGGAGGTAGTATATTCTTTCCCTATTTTCTGCTGTATATCCTCATTATGTAAGCATCTAATTTATATCCTCATTTTTATATTTATTTTATGTGTACTTTATCTTAGTTTTAAGAAAAAACACGTATCTCCCGGGTACCATACTTGTATCCATGCAAATAGGCTATAAATAAGAGGAAAGGAAGAGTAGTGAGATTGGCAACGGTTAGGTCACAAATTCTTGCGAGTCCATCTTCCCTCAAATATCTTGGGAACTGTTTCATTGTATTATATTGTACATTCTACCTACCCAATTTGAAACTAGTACAGACTGGTTTCTATTTGAGATCTCTTATAAAATAACTATTCTTGATTTCTGATCCAGTTTCTAACAATAAACTATTAATTGATTTTCGAGCTCCAATCTTGAAACTGTGGGTGGGGAGCACTCTTCATAAATGATTCCAATGTATAATGGAAAAGGAAGTGTATTGGTAGCTAACTAACGTAAATCGATGTTTGGGTTATTAAAGAACCTGACGAGAGGAAGCTATCTTGGGCTGTGATGGCAATGAGAGGAGAAGCTCTCAAATGGTTGTTTTACCGGAAAGGGAGAAAACAGAAAGTGACAGGGTTGGATCGTTGAGAAGGAAGTGTGCAAACTGCTTCAGCTGGAATTTGACCTAGACATTCTAGACTATGTTAAAGATGAGAACTTGGAATATTGAAATGTAAGAAAAGAGGTAAAATCAGAGCCTTTTGGCTTTAGAGGATGGAAGCAACCTCGTATAAGAGCGAATAGAAATAACAGAATGAGGAAAGGGTCCAAGAAGTCTGCCAAGAATATCAAAAGGAGATTGCAAAAAGAGAGGAAGAAATTGGGTAACGGCAATTAGTTCACAAGGGGCAAGCGTTACGATTCAACAGAAAAAGGTGCTTGAGAATAGAAGAGTTAAGCTGGATATGGAGGAAGAGACTGATCAGCCAATAGCAAAGAGAGAAGCAAAAAGTTGTAGATCCAACCCCTACCTGGTTTGCACTGTGAGAACAGAACCAAGATGGGTCTTTTAATGGGGGTAGTAAAAGCATGATGGAATAATGAATCTTGGGCAAGGGCTCAATATTGAGGATGAACCGGAAGAGGATCAACTACTAGATTAAGGTCCAGCTAACCAAAGATGTGAAAGGTTAATTACAGAAGGCCAAATGGAAGTGGAAAGAATTAGTTAGTTAGGATGTTGAGTTGTCATTTGTCAAGTTAGAGAGACGGGAAGGCATCTGGGTATGGGGGAATGGGTGTGGGGGGACGCTTTCGGAAGACGAGAGTATGTTAGGAAAGGAGCCAGGAGCAATGGGTGAGAGTTCTCTTCCTTATTTATGTTCATGTATCAATAATCTTTCTCTTTTCAGTAAATAATATTGTGATTTGCATGTTTTTTTTGTTATCAATGTATGATGGCCATTGTGTATGTTGTAGGGGTGTTCGCTGTGCGGTTTGGTTGGTTTTGAGACAAGGTTTGGTTTGGTTCGGTTGGCTTCCTTAAGGTAAAACTACATGCGGTTTAGTTTGGTTCGGTTGGCTTCCTAAAAAAACCAAGCTGAACCAAACCAAACCAATGCGGTTTGGATTGGTTCGGTTTTCTCCGAGACAAGACCTAATTTAAAACGGAGTTAATAAAAATTAACTAAAATAAAAAAGGCTAAACTTAAATCTTTAAGAAAAAATCTGCTCAAATGTATGTAGTATATAAATAACAGTCACGTTTAAAAGAATTTGAATTAAATGTTTTACTGTAATTATTAAATATATCATAACAATATGGATTGTTTGCAAGTGAGTCAAGGAATCAATTGGTTTTGGGAGGTTTGGATGATCTAATAACAACTACTATTTCTACTTCACTTTGGCTTTTGTTTTCCTTTGAAAAGGTCTCTTCTTTTTGATATTTATTGGGTTGAAATGGCTTTATTTTCACTACCATTGGTGGCTTTTGTTGAACGGTCTCTGAAGCATTTGTGTTTGGATATGAAAGTAGAGTTGAATTTTCGGTTCCCCTAATTGATAGTAACCATCAAAATGATGGACTATTTTCTTTTCTTCTTCCAATACTACCAATGAGGGGAACACAAAATTCAACTTTACCACCTTCACATCCAAACACAAATGCTTCAGAGACTATTCAACAAAAGCCACCAATGGTAGTCAAAATAAAGACATCAATAAATATCAAAAAAAAAGAGACCTTTTCAGAGGAAAGCAAAAGACAAGGGAAAGTAGAAGTAGTAGGAGTTGTTATTAGACAGCCTAAGCCTGCAAAACTAAGGATGCTAGCTCCCAAATATTAAAAGGGTATCAGTAAAAAGTGCTGGCCTTAAACAGTTTTACCAACAAAATGGTTATTTTAAACAGTACTATAGTTTAGGAGCTGAGCTTGGCAAAGGACAATAGGGAATTACTTCTCTTTACTTGGCAAAAGCTGTTGGGAAAAAGAATGCATGCAAATCAATAGCAAAGGGAAAGATGGTGGTTTCTACTAAAGGGCCTTATGAGAATGTTGTTGCAGTTCATGTTGTTATGGAGTTATGTGAAGGTGAGCTTTTTGATAGATTGTGAAAATGGGCCATTTTACAGAACGAATGGCCGCTAAACTTGCAAGGACTATAGTTAGTGTTGTAGAGTTGGTTTTGTAGAGGTTTGTCATTCCCTTGTAAAGGTTGCTAAACTACTAAACTGGACACAGGGAAGAGGGTGTAGAAGAGGTGAAGGAAGAGGGTGTAGAGGGAAGAAGAAGGAAGAGGGATCCAATGTGTTATCGATTGCGATAGAAAAGGAGATGAAGCTGATTTAGGCCCTAATAATCCATGTAGGATGTCTACATCACACATCAACTAAAGGAGTTACACTTAAACTAATAGCAGGGACCTAACTGGATACTTTGGGTTTTTGTAGAGGCTAAACTAAAACTTTTTGAATTAGAGGGAGAGGGACGAAACTGGATCAAAATGAAATTTGCAAGGGATAAAGATATATTTAAGCCTTATTTTTTTAATAGGCCAAACTCAACTAGCCAAAAGGTTGTATAAGATCTGTTACACAAAATCAAGAACATTATCAATCGTGGGTGTGATGCTCAAGGTGACTTACAGCGATGAAAATTCCCAGTGAGACATTCAAGGTGAGACTACAACTAGAAGATGGTCTTCTCAGCAATAGTGATGAGGCTTTTGCAAATAATTGGCAAATTACCAATAAGACATTCAAGCAGAAACAACAAGATGGTCTTCTTGGCAATAATGATGAGGCTTTTGCAAATAATTGGCAGCAGAAGGGTCTATGCAATTCCTTATGCCATCCTAATGGAACTTACACGATGGTAATGATTGGTTGTCAAGTTGGAGACTTTGGATCGTGGGACCTCAGTCAAACTTTACTTTCAGAAATACAATCAGCCAAAAGACATCAAATGGGAATAACGGCAATTGTTGAAGCTTGCAAAGAAATACCACCAGAAGTGAAAATTTGTTGAAGCAAGACTTCAAAAGGAAAAGCAAGACTTGCAAAGAAACACCATCAAATGTTAATAACGGCAATTGTTTGGCCCTAGTAACTCCTCCCTTGTTTTATGACAAAAGTTACAGGTTACAGATTCCCTATCTTTTATATCTTTCAAGTTATTCCATTGCCAAGCAATGTGTTAGACCCCCTAGTATTGTTAGACCCCCTATAACTCAAGTGTATAAAAGGAGATACCCAAATAGGAGGGATAAAGGTAATATGGTTAACAAATACAGAATTGACAGTTACTGAGTAGTTAGTATAATACATTTTAATAGGGATTGGATTGTGGGACTAGGCATCCAATTTTGTTGTAATTGTCATTTGGGAGGTTGCAGACACCTTGAATAGCCTGTACTCTGCAATACTGTACAATCATTTTAGGGGTCATTTTCCCTAAAAAAATTTACGGAGTTTTGCCTGATTATTGAATAATACAATTCCCTATTCATCTCTAAATATGGTTCCAGTTCGATCACAATGTCAAGGTTTTCTCTGATGGGCTTCACCAACCCACAAGTTGTTGGTTGCAGTTGATGAGAATGTCATGACTGAAACAAATGCAACAAATAAACAAAGAGAAGAAACTAAAACCAAAATTACAAAGAAGGAAAGAAACTGAAACTAATACTGAAATAACAATAAAAACAGAGCAACAGAATAGAAAAAGGCATTACTGAAACTGAACAGAATAGAAACATATAAAAAAAATGCAGAGAAGTATATAAAAGAAGCTGAAACTAGAATAAAAACATAAGAGAAGCGGGACAAGAATAAAAAACAGAGAAGCAAACTTGAAAAGAAAAAAAACAAAGGAAAAATTGGTAACATGGACAAAGTTACTGTAACAAAGAGGAGAGAAGCAAGGAAACGCACAGTGGGGCACAGTGGCGTGCGTAAAGGAGGTGGGGAAGACTGAACATAGTAGAAGACGACTTAACAAAGTCACGTAGAAGACTGACTAACGTATAAGAAGACAAAATAGAGTCAAGCTAACATACAGTAACTTTTAGTTTATATTATATTCAAAAAACTCTAATTTTATATTCCTTCTAACTTAAACATGAAATACCAAAACTTCCCTTAAAAAAACTAACGTTTTAAAATAATAGGGGCATTTTTGTCATTTTGTTGTTGTCTTCAAATTAGCAGAACAGTTTTTGATCCAGACCGCTGAAACACACACAAAAGTCGCCGCCAATATTACGCCCGCAACGGCCACTACGCAAAACGGCTTCTCCTTATTGTCATTATCGCACCAACCTACCGATCCGTTCATCCACGCCGCTATAACGCCCGATTCAAAACCTTGGACGTATTAAAATATAATACTTTTCCTTTGCCCACTCCCATCATGCCAGTTTGAAACTAGAGATGACAAAGAAGGAAGATAGACCGTACTTGTAATGCTCATATTTTCTTCAACAAGGAGAACACAATGATTAAAAGTGAAAGCATACATAGAAAAGAACAAGGTCCTACAAAAGGTATAAAGTTGAAGCATGATAAAGAATACAAATAAAAATTTATTACCTCCATGAAGCTCTTGTAAACAGCCAAATATATGTAATGCACATTGTGGTTTTCTTCATCTACCTTAAGTTCATTGGCTATAATCTCCTTACCGAAATGCTACACAAAGAAAAACAAGAAGGCATAATATAATCGTTAAGGTAGATCCATATTCAAAAAAAATGTCCACAAACAATTGGCAATATTACTAAAACAAAGGAGGGAAAATAATCCTCTTCATGAGAGGTTCAGGAGAAAAGAAGCAATTTTATAACTAACTTATTTACTTTATGATGAAATCCTTAGCCTTGTTACTCCAAGAAAGCCCAATAGGTTTGGGAAAGCTTATTCTAGAAGGGGCAAAAGGGTAATTGAGATAGATAGTAAGGAAAAAGGAAGGGAAAGGAATGTAACTAATTGGCTGATGTGGCAAGTGAGAGAAAATAGATCTGATAGGAATTGCTCACACATTCGGGTGAGCTAGTAAATAAAAGGGGGGATGAGGTAAGAGGGAGGTAGGCTGGTTTTGGGATTGGCTTGGGATTGGGACTTGGCACATTCTATGTCATTTTACTGTTTCATTTAGATTTATACTTTGTAATGGTTTCTCACTCATTCTGAGATAATACAAGTGGTTGTTTCATTTTATTGTTCTATGTTTTCTGGTACCTATCACTTTACTACCCTTATAACCTTTCACATTACATTTTTGAAGCCAAAATTTAGTGAGGACTAAGGAAGCATTCCCTCCCCTCCCCTCCTCACCGAAACATTGAAGTTGAATAGATTTAAAATAATCCTTCCACTCCCCATCCTTCCTTCCCTTCAATCAAATACTATATACTAAATATAATATAATATAATATAACATAATAGGTTTTTTAGATGAGAAAGTCACCTTATAAACGAGACCAGCACTACTCAATTTAGTGGAGAAACCATGCCCAAAAACCTCTTCAAATCCTTTCTGATGATGATCATAGCGGTCTCGGCTGGGGTCATACACTCCCCCAACATCAAGAACAGCATCAAGTCCCTCCAACACCTACATATTTACAATTTAGTTTAAACAAAAACTTCAAACACTAAAAGGGGAGACACAAGGTTCCACTCCATTCGATTGCTAAAATTAAGGACTTATGACATAAGCGCTTATAATATAAGTGCTTATGCATAAGCTGTTTATATAATAAATGATGAAATTATGTTTAAACTATTTTTCCATAAGTCATAAGCTGTTTCCATAAGCTATTCTTTAGGGCTTATGGAAATTAGCTGAAAACAGCTTATGAACATGTCATAAGCTGTTTCCATAAGCTCTCCCAAACAGTTTCATAAGTGCTTATGCCAGTAGATAAGCCCAAATAAGCCGATCCAAACGGGCCCTAAATAAACTCCCCAGGAAATCAAAAAGCATCACCCTTGTCCATATTTTCTCAGCAACCAAACACTAGCACACAAAAATCATTGAAGTTTAAAAGTTACTACATTGTTTCGGTCAGTGATTACATTTAAGCAATGACATACCTCCCAAACAAACCAATACCTCACTAGGCAGCTCAGAAGTCGTGAAAATTCCAAAAAACAATTCATATTATTGTCAGCAATCAAAAAATAATAAGTCATATTTCATTATCAACCAAACAAAAGAAAGCATATTTATTTGGTCGGCAACAACAAGCCCCCACTTCCACAATATATACGCTTTCTATCACCTAAAGCAAGGAATTTCGTATTTTTCATAACAGCAAAGCAGGAAAAAATACACTTCCTCAGCTACCAAACAGAAAAGATCACATTTTTTCAGCAACCAAACCCCAAAAAATCAAACTTTCTCATAAACCGAAGCAAAAGCTTGTATACTTCCTGAGCAACAAAGCCCACAACACAAAAAAATAAAAACTGCACTTTCTCACCAAGCAAACCAGGAAAGTTGTATCTTCCAAACCCTAAAAATCCAACACTTTCTCATAAACCGAACCAAAAAATTCATATTTACGGAGCAAAAACCCCCCACCTCAAAAGAAAAAACTACACTTTCTCATCAAGCAAACCAAGAAAATCGTATTTTCTTCAGCAGCAAACAAAAAAAAATCACATTTTCTCTGCAACCATAGAAGAAAAATCACATTTTCTAAGCTACCAAACGAAAACTAATGATTAGGAATGAGAGGGGAACCTGGGGGTCACGGGTACGAACGATTTCAGCGTTGAAGAACTTGCGAGTGAGGCGAATCATGAAGCAACCAAGGGCTTCGTCACAGTGGAAGCTTCCATTGTGTGTGCCGACGCGCTTGAGAGACGCGTGAATGGGAGAAGCGGGAGAAGAGGAGGAGAAGGAAGCAGAAAACCTAGCAGGTGAATTTGCCATTAGAAGTAGTGGAAGAGCGAAGCGGCACTGCTGCTTGTGGAGATGGAATTGGAAATTGAAATTGTTGAATGCCTTTGTTGCCGCCCACATGCCTTTTATTCAGTTTCTTACGACAATCTCCATTGCTAATCAAAAGCCCTCTTCTAGTTTTTGAGGATTATTTTCTAGGGTTTTTACTTTTTAGTTTAACCGATGTCTTTTATTTATTTAAAAAAAAAAATACTTTTTTTTACAAAAAATTTAGGTGAATTGGCCTTCGGAGACTCACCCGTGGCAAGCAGGCCTCACGACTCTTCGAACACTAATAGAGATACTTATAGATTACTCAACAAAGAATTGTTCACACTGACGGTGAGGATCTTTCATGCAAATACTAGTAACAAATAAGGGTTTACGGCTTTTTAAAAAATAATCATTTTTCTATAAAAATAATCATTTTTAGAGGTTTGTTGTTTGTGTGTTACAAATTTTTTATAAAAAATAGAATCTGAAAATTGTTTGAATGAAAATTTATTTTGAGTGGCTTCTTATAAAAATCATTTTTCAAATAAGTGATTATCACAATCAGAATATTACACAAACACAAAACAACTTTCCATATTTTTTAAAAATATTAGAACCTAATCTTAAAATTATTTAACAAAAAAATCATTTATTTTTCAATAAGCAATAACAAACAGGCCCTAAATTATCAAAAAAAAACAAATAAATAAAGGCCCAAACCTTTTTAGGACATGCTTTCTAATTGGCTAACGTTGTAAAAAAAGTTGTGAAAGGACCGTGTATGTAAACTAAATCCATAAATAAAAGGGTTTAATTGGTGTACACAATCGCGGTAAAAGAAATTTACACTATCAACAAATAAAAATATGGTTTGTGGTCACTTTTAAGGTAGTTAAGATAAAGTCAAACTTTTATTATAATGTGTCATTTCGTAATTGGTCAACAATGTAAAAAAATTATTTGTACAGCGACGAAATATATAGATTAAATGCTAAATAAAAGATGTGTTGTCAAAAAAACTTTTATGGGTTTAATTTGTATAGAACGACGTGTAAAGATTTTTCACACTATCAGATAGAAATCGACACGTCCTAAAAATAATTGATTTCATTTTAGTCATCTTGAAAGTCACATATATCATGTATTTTTATTTATTGATAGTGTAGAAAATCTCTACACTAAGGTTGCAAACAAATTCAACCTACAATTTGTGAGAACTTTTGGGGGGATCGCTGCAAATATTCGATTCGCCCCCCACTAGTTTATGTAGACCGGATGCAAATGGGTAAACTGGTAAATCCCCTTCAGAATACTTTGGAATCCTTGATGTGTTTTGCACAATCACACAAAGCGTATAGATCAATGGTAGTTTACAAAATAAAGTTTACTCAATTACTCTCGTGCACTAGATAAAAGAATAAATGACTTAGATATATTTTTCAGAGAATTTTGAAACATGAAAGCATGTATTTTCGTGTATATTCGCTGCCCAAAAGTGTCTTTTTTTATAGAGAAACTCATATCAATTGGTGAAGGTAAACAACTCAGAAAAGAGTCTCTACAATGTGGAACCGAAACCAATATGTAGCGCTAACGTTCAATAGTAAACACGATGTGTTGGTTGGCATAGTGGTTTTACAGTTCCGCCTCTTCATTGTTCGGGGATGGTTCGAATCGTGTAGATGCCTATTTTCTTTTTAAATATTCATTCATTTTGAAAACGTTTGAATTTCCAGAAAGACACGAGTTAAGATTCGAACCCGAGTAACAGAAGTGAATATCGTACAAAGCAACCACTGAATCAAGCTACACTTATCACTTATGTTAATGTTGCTAAATGGGCTAAACATTGTACAAATAAGAGTATATGTATATGATTCTTCGGTAACTTAATTAGAGGTGTTTAATACAATTGTATAATTACATATCATGCTTAAGTAATGAGGTAAAAGGAGATAACTATAATTTAACAATAAGAGAGAATTAAATTTGAATAATTAGAGAAGCATGATACATATATTGTCTTTATTATTATGTTAATTTTAATTATATGTTAGTAAATAAATTTGTATGCATTTATAATTAATTTAAGGGTGAAAACTAATAATAACGCTTATTTTTTTCTAAATATATATGTGCCACCCCACTAAATACCTCATTTATTATTATGCAAACTAGCTAATATATGTATATTTTAAATTTATTTTGGTAGTAATGGTGTAAATATTGCATTTGAATGCCGTACTACTATATGTAAAATAGAGAATATACAAAAAGAATAGATATTTTTTTAAAAAAAAAAATAAGGAATAAGGAGCGTTTGAAGTAAAAAGCACTACTTCTTGCCTTAGATCATCTGGGAATAAGGAGCGCTTGAAATAAAAAGCGTTACTTATTGTCTTAGTGCATACTAGGGGATAACCCCGTGCGATGCACGGGTTGATACAATTTTTTTAAAAAAATGTGTTAAGGATATAATTTAAATACGTATAATTAGAGAGAAAAATAATATTTTTATACAATTTATTAATATATTAATTTTTAAACATACAGAGAGAAAATAAAAATCCAATTTAATAGATTGTAGTTTAGTATTATATATATGATGTTAAATATATATTGTAAGGATTATAAATGTGATAACGATATTAGTAGAAGGAAATAAAAATGTAAGGCACTAAATATATATTTTTTATCCAACTTTAAAATTAATACAACTACACATTATAGATTTATTTATTTAATCTGTTTTATTTCTTTAATTTTCAATAAACTGATGAGTTAGTACAATATGAGTTTAAGTTATAGAGTTTTAATTAAGTTATAATATATTTAATTCAATTTTTGTAAATATTGCATATTTTTATTTTTAATTTTTTTATTTATTTATATTTGGCATTCAAAAACTTAAAATTAAATACATACTTGATAGCTTCTTGTAAGCTCTATTATACTCTATCAACCTTGAACATGTGTTTGTGAATATTTAAGGACCGTATTAAAAAAACTTTTCAATATAAAACATAATCCATTTTTATTGAAGCTATTAGCATTAAATAATTTTTAAAGAACAATATTAAAATTAAACATAATTCATACATATCAATAGCTTGACAAAAAAATTGTCCCTCTACTGGATGACTCACTAACTAATACAAACTTTTCTTTTTGCCTTGTTGACTACATTATGAATGTCTAGAACATGAAGCCCAAATTCTTTGCTTTTCCATTTCAATTTCTTCTTTATCCATGTAAACTCAATCTTTCCTCCATTGACTACAATTTGGAACCTATAACAGACTAATAAAATCTTATGAATAAAAGACAGGTTTATACAAAAAATTGTAACTCCAACTACTATAATGGCTTTCTTCAAGCCTAAATATTAGTGATGAAAAAGAATTTACATAAGTGATGTAACAACCCAACAAAAGTGATGTAAAAAATGAAAAGATAAGTGGTTACTTCTCTTCTTAGGTATTTATAGTATTTTGAAAAGAAGAGTTAAAGTGAAGGAAAATAAAAATATTGTAACTAATCTCTATTAAAAACTAACTATAATAATTTCATTCAAAAAAAATAACTATAATTAGTAATACTCAAACTAATAATTTAGAGACACCAAAAGGCAACCAAAATCTAAACATCAAGAAATGAATTAAGAGCAATAAATATTATTTGTTTTATACAATTTGTTTATATAGTGTACGCATTTTTAACTAAAATTATTGTAAATAATAGTTTTATAATTTTTTAGAATAGTAGAACATTTTTCACTATATTTAGTAATAAGAAATGATATTACTTAATATCCGTAAATTTATGACTATAAATTTTAATAATACATTCCTTATTATTTTTTCTCTTTTATTTTCATTGTCGGTTAATAATTTATATATATATATATATATATATATATATATATATATATATATATATATATATATATATATATATATAAAATTATTAAATGTATATAAATATTCTTTTAATTTAAAATACATAAAATATTTATAAATTTTGAAATACAAAAAATCTAATATAAATGTGTTAAAGATTTAATTTAGATGATATTATCATTTTGTGAATTGGTAAGACTTTGAAATTCTTGTATACATTGAAAGTGAAAGATTCACATTTAAAAACTAACTATCTTAGTACTAATCAAAATAATAATTTAAAGATTCCAAAAGGCAATCAAATTCAAAATATCAAGTAATGAATTAAGAGTAATCAATAAATGAGAAAGTTTTATAAAAAATAAAATAAAAAGGGAGAAAAACTCACAATCCAAGAGTCAAGCTTCTTTGAAGTGAATTTGTGTAAAAAAGAAGATGCAATGAGTTCCTTGTTGCAGCGATGCAAAATTTTAACTAATCCAAACTTTTCTTTTTGTCTTTTTGACTATACTAAAATTGTCTAGAACATGAAACTGTAATTCTTTATTTTACCTTTTCAATTTCTTCTCTGTTCATGTAAAGTCTAGTTTCACTCCCTTGACTGCAATTTGAAACCTATAACAAACACAATAGTTACTCAACAATCAATAAAAACATACAAATAAAAGACAAATTTACACAAATATTAGTGATGTAAACACATAAAAAATTACATAAGAGATATAAATAATTACATAAGTGATATGTAACAACCAAACAAAAATATTGTAAAAAGTGAAAAGATAAGTAGTGACCTCTCTTCTTATCTAAGAATGGTATTTGTATTACACTTGGATGTGAATAAAATATTTTTAAGTCATTATGTTGAAATGAACAACTACCTTCAGGCCAAAAACAGAACTCCTTATCTCAAAAAAAAACACAACTCCTTACCTCAATATTCCTATGCAAGTATGTGTGTATGAGCTTGGGGATTTCCTTTTAAGGATTTCAACTTTTATCTCAAGGGTCAGGCATATTAATGTTTATGATTATAATTAATTTTGGTTGTGATTATATTTAATTTTAGGACAACTCCAAGGCTTCCCTTTCAATTTTATTTGTTAACCGAAATAGACTGGAGTAAAGAATTAAATTCAAAACTGACAAACATAAATAAATCTTAGAGTAATATAGTGGTTTCGTAAAGAAATTAATAGGAATACATAGTACTACTTAACTTTAAAATGTAACCGACTAACTTTAGTAAAAGTTTCAATGAAAACAATTTTCTTATTTCCTTCTTTCATTGATCATTAAAAATTAAAAAAATGAATGTGTAGGATTAAATGCTAAGTTGGCATGTGTTAAGTTCAGTATTGGATAGAAAGAGTCGAGGAAGCTTTTTTTGGATGGAAAAATATTTCATATTATAATAATCATAAATAATAAATAAATATATTACTTAGAATATAGATATAATATTTTGTGTTATTGTGATATTTAATAATTATTATTAAAGTGAGATTTAATTGTTAAATTGGATGTTTTAAAAGTTGAGTGGACATTAGGTAAAAAAGAATGTTGAGATATAAATGAATATGATGTGGAGCATCCTAGAGCTTGGAAAAAAGCTTCCTTTAGAGATTTATATAGATGGGAATAAGAAGTGCTTGAAGTAAAAAGCACTACTTATTGTCTTAAGAGCATATGGGAATAAGAAGCGCTTGAAGTAAAAAGCGCTACTTATTGTCTTAGCGCTTCTGGGAATAAGGAGCGCTTGAAGTAAAAAGCGATACTTTTTCCTAATTATGTATGCATGAGTGTACATCAACACCCATGCATAATTTCACCATGCGTTATTCAACCAAGCATCACATGGATCAAGAATAATGACTTAACACAAACACCAAAAATAAACTCCTTAACACCACATACGTCAACCAATATGTAACGCCCCAAAAATAATCGGTTAATTATTTAACTAATTAGAGGGAATTAGCTTGCGGAGAAATATTAGAAATAATAATATGGTATCTAGTTAGATCTAGGGAGTGGTGTGGACCAATAATTAGGTGGTGAATGTATTTGAAGGGGAGTGTTTATATAATAAGGAGTGGTGGGTGTAATTTAATTGAAGGGGGTGATATTGGTAACTCCGGAGTGGTGAAGAATGGCCCAAGAAGCCCAAGCCCGATAGCTTAAGCTCCTTAGGCGCTAAGGGGTTAGGGTTTGCGCCCCATTGTGTAAGAAGGGAGAAAGAAATCAGAATTTAGAGAGAGTGAGAAGTAGGGAGAGCTGCGCTAAAGGAGAGGAAGGAAGGGGAATCTTCTCAAGTTTTCGAAGTGAGTGAGATTACGGTTTCGAAGGAGGAAGGAGAGACGTTTCATTCGTGGTGTTCTTTGAGTTCTTGCACGTGATTCTCTTAACCATCGCTTTCCGGAACATCGAAAAATTCAAGGTAAGGGTGAACATTTCGTTTAACATAATTGGGTATAGGTAGAGTTGTATGGGGTGTTGTGGGTTAGATATTGTTGATGAATTGATAATTACTTATGATGAGTTGATGAGATCGAAATTTCTACTGAATTGGATGTTGACTTGCTGAAATTGGTGTTTTGATATATATGATTGATTGAGTGTGCCTGGATGATTCTGAACTATTATGTTGTAATTGTGATTCGTAAACAAATATAAGAATTGAGTAATTTTTCCCAAAGTGAAGCTTAAAAAATCGATTCTGGGCTCTATACAGAAGCCAGAAATCGATTCTTCCTCCTTTAGACATATGAGCAAGAAATTGATTCCCTCTTTAGAAAATAGAGGCAAGAAATCGATTTCCCACTTCAAAATGGAAGTAAGGAATCGATTTCCCACTTCAAAGGGAAGTAAGGAATCGATTTCCCACTTCAAAAGGGAAGTAAGGAATCGATTTCCCACTTCAAAATGGAAGTAAGGAATCGATTTCCCACTGTTTGTCACTGTTGCCTGTACGTTTTTGTAAATTGAATATCTTTTGAACCGGGAACCCGATTGAGGTGTTCTAAGATGCGTTGGAAAGCTTATTCAGAGGCCTAACTGAATATTCTATTTTTAAGGCAAAATAAACCGTTTATTTTTGCTGTATCTATTAAGTAAAAGGTGTTGTTTTATGAAAATGGTGATACTATGTTTATATAAGTGATTTACTGTGAAATGTTATACTACGAGTGTTCTAATTGACTATGGCTAAATTGTGGTTTACCACTAAGGTCAGAATTTCTTTCAACGGTGTATTTACAAGGGCATCATCGAGAGCCTTGCAAAGGTGGCCAATGCTCATTGCAAAGTAGTATCGATTACTGAGTAATCCCATAGTCAATCGAGTTCACTATTTTATAACACACTAAACCAAAAGATAACTGAAAAATATATATACCTTAAATGATGTTGGTGTGTATGGTTTTGACGAGTTGCGATAAATGTTCCCTATGAGTATAATTAGGATGGTGTTGTAGTATGATTTGGGTGAAAGGTGATGAGTTCACTCTACGAGTGATTAAGATGTTGTGATATGACTTGTGATGTTTTGTGAAGAATATACTCTATGAGTATAGTTTTAATAATGCTGTTGTGTGATTGTGATGAATTGCGAAGAATACACTCTATGAGTGTTTTATGATGATGATGAGTACTCCAGGTGAGTATTTTGGTGAAATGCACATGTGTATATAGAATCTCATGGCATGTGCATAATTGTGAAGAATAGGCTTCGGCCTCTTGCGAAGAATAGGCTTCGGCCTTCAGCGAAGAATAGGCTTCGGCCTCTTAATTGTGATGAATATGGTACCATCATGCATTATGCCCTGGTGGGGTTGCACTTTCATACATAATCATAATCGTGTGAATGGTTCTTTGTTTGTGATTGGAGTTGGTGTTGTGTGATCATGAAGTGGTGATGATGATGATGCTGTGTGAATGCCTGCTCTCATTTCTCTATTATGTATCTGATTATGTTTTATTGAAATTCTCACCCCTTCTGCTTGGAATGTTGCTCTATGGTGGCAACGCTGCAGGTAACCGCGAGTGAAGGTCTAGCTGCCTTCTTGTTAGCTGTCGGGAAGTTTGTTTGTGTCGCTCTCTGATACCGTAGCACCTAGGGGGCGTGGTTGACATTTATTAGTTATTAGTTAACTGTTTAATGACTATGTTGATTGTTATACTCCAATTTTGTCCGTCCTCTTTTTTTTTTGTTTGTTTTAGTCGTTTAATTTATTTTGAGTAAAAGCGTCAAAAGAGCTAATTTAATTTTTATTACAATTTAGGAGTATCCAAAATGTCCCAATCTCTAAAATACAAAAAAAAACAATAATCAAAAATACAAAAAATATAAAAAAAACGAAAATTAAATAAAGGAGCAGCATCAGTAATCTCTGGGGTCCGTTCTTGCTCTCCAAGACTTCTCAGCTAGCCCACGTTACCAGATCTGCAAAAGCCCACCAAACCAACCAAAACACATTAATACTAATGACCTAATTTTTACCTATAAAATGACAAACAAATCCACAATCTAAAAAAATCGATCATGCAAAATCACCTCCAAAAGGGTTGGGGTTCAACATCGAATCCTAATCACCGAGACACTAAAACTCGAAATTCGAGAAGCATACAAGGGTAGTCGGCAGCAGATAGAAATGATAGATCAAAGGCAATAACAGTAACAACAACAAAAAATCATTTCCGATCGGGACCAGTGCGGTTTTTGCGGCGATTGAGTTTCTTCTATCTCGGATTTTTGTCTTCATGATGGGGATTGTTGAAAGGAAACGAAGTCGTTGAAGGATTTGGAAGATGTTAAAGGTGAATCGTGACGAGGAGGGTTGATTTGGAGAAGAGATTCGTGTTCCATTTGTTGCGTAAGAAAACAAAAGATTAAAGAAAAGAAGGGAACATATATGATTGAATTGAGAAGAAAGAGAAAAGCATGATAGGAGAGTTGCAAAGAATCGATCCCGAGGATTGTGGGTGAGCATTTAATACCCCACGTTTCTCTGTTTGTTTCCTTTCTTTTTAATTTATTTATTTTTAATCTGTGTTTTTTACCATCAATGTTCATTAAAAGACACAAACTAGACTACTTGCCTCACCCCATTCACGTGCACACTTCCCCACTTAAGTCCGGGCCGCATATTGGGCTCTCCTATGCGAATTGGGCTTCCTTATACCACCCCTCATGCGACTAATAAAACCTCAATTTACAATTTTCACCCCCTTTTTTTTCTTAATTCTCTTCTAACCCAAACATAAATAATTTTTCCTCGAAATTAAATAAACGGCTAAATCGGTTATGCAATAAGGTTAGTCATTGTTTTAGGCCAATGAAATCATGTGCAGATTCGAGTAACCCCAAAACTTAATAAATACGAACAAACTATTTTTCCTAAATAAACGGCTAAGTCGGTTTATGCAGTAAGGTTAGTCATTGTTTTAGGGCCAATGAGTGCATGATTCGGAACCACTGAAAACTTAATAAATACGAATAAACCATTTTTCCTAAATAGGGGATTAAGTCGGTTGTACAACCTAGGTTAGTCGCGTTCTAGAACTAATGAGCTGTACAGTTCAGGAGTTCTAGAATACCGATTCTAAAACGGACCCACCTCACACCAAACCAATTTCTTCCAAAAACTCTAAAATTACTTTCAAAAAGTAGGGGACTAAGTCGGTTGTACAATCCAAGTTAGTCGGCGTCCCCAGAATCGATGAGTAGATGCAGTTCAAGGAATCCTAGGACCCCTACACTAAAAAACACCAACCCACAAACCTTTTTCAGGAAGAACTACGTGGCTTTGATTCCTCCATTGCATCTGGAGGTACGTAGGAGCAAGAGTCCACTCTTGTCAAGCGCTAAAAACCAAAAACTTAAATAAGTCTTTTTCTCCACAAATAAAAGGGTAATAATTAAATAAATCCTAAATTAACTAGACAATGGATGTCGTGGGGTGCTCATACCTTCCCCACACATAACGACTCCCGAACCCTAACAAATGCCTCGTCCTAAAACTTAAAGGGATTTTCCGAATTTGCCCTTAAACTAGAATTTCGGTGGCGGCTTCCTTAAGAACCTTTCGAAGAAATCATGATTTGAAAAGTTAAGCCAAAATCTAAAAACCTTTCAATCACCCTAGACAAGGATCAATTCCACATCAAAAATGGTGTATCATTTTTATCAAGTCACTCAGCTCGAAAGAAAGAAAAAGAAAAAAATCAAAATCAAAAAAGAAAGTGAAATCAAAAAAGAGGATCGAAAAACCACGAAAAAGCAAAAGTGGTACAATTATGAGCTGATACTTCTTGTCATTAAATGCATAAGAGATCCTTGTCTGAAATAAACTCCCAAACACTTCCCTTGTCCTCAATATCCTATCCTTCATAAACCCTTGGCCAAGTCACATCCCTAAAAAGATCCATCCTACCATGAGGCACATAAGAGGTTCTTACCGCAATAAAACCTCAAACACCTCATTGAGCCTAATAAACCCTTCTTTCATAAACCATTAACCATCACCAAATCATACCGCTCAATAAAAAAAAATCATCTTCTTTGATCCCAATGGCCCTTTCCACATAAACCATTAACCATCGACCACATTACAACTCCAAAAAATCCATTCTGATCAATGACCGATTGCTTTTGTTTTCTCAGAGTTTTAATCTTAGGACAAATAAGTTTATTTATTTACAATATGTTTGCGCAAAAAATGTATCTCAAAAAAAAAAAAAACTCAAATAAAGAAAAATCAAAGGGCTTGCACTCCAAGGGTTCATTCAAGTTCCATTGATATAAAGGCAAGGTTTAGTGATCACCAAGTGCAGATTTCATCATAGTAAACTCAGGACTATCATAGCCTGAGAGTCAATCTAAAGACAACCAAAAGGCTTACGCTAGGATCGGCACCTAGATCCTAAATCGGGCATCCCTTTCACCTTGTGCTCCCTTAAGCTTGGGGGAAATGTGTCCAGCTTCCATATCACACCCGATCTACCCAGTCATATTTGACCGGCTCCTAAACTCATTACCCTAACTCACACTTTCCACAACCTCACCAAAACAACCGGGCAACCTGTCACCCTTCACTCCACCTACAATTGGGGAAATTCACCTACACCCATCTCATCCCCTTGTTATATCCACATCAACAAAACCATACCGGGGCAATTCCTCAACTCATTACCCTATATGCTGCTACTCTAGTCGGGGCAACCTTTTCCTTACTACGATTGGGGCAACACCAAACTCCATACGTTGAGATAAGTTATTTGCTTTCCGCTGCTTCATTCCAAAGCCAATGCATTCCCAATTCATCATCTTCTGCAGCGAGAGGCAAGTTATTCACTAACCCCATCAAATCTAAATTGGGGCGATCCTGCATTCCTTGGCTTGGGAAAACTACCTTTCATGATGACATTGGCAAAGACCAGTCGACTCATTCACCCCTTCATGTGCCACAAATGGCCTCAACCTAGGCCTTTAGAACCCCAATTTAACTGACTCATTCATCTATATTTGCACTACTATACATCTTTACTAAACAATGCTTCAGAGAGAGAGAGACACACAAGTTGATCATGTAATGTTAAGGATTCTCTTGGCTAACTTTGTGGACCTAAAGCTTCGGCCATCATGGGGCATCAAAATGGAAGAGAAAATGAGCGAGCTTGCAAATACTTTTTCACATCGATTAATCAGAAATAACAACATTGAGATTGTTTGAAGTATCGAATCAAAACTATTCTTTTCAAAGAATGATCAATATTCACCTCTGCTTCTCGCATCTAAAGTCTCACATCTCATCATTACCAAAAATGTTTTTATACCCCAATCACTCATATCACATCATATCATATCATGTCATATCATATCATATCATATCATATCATATCATATCATATCATATCATATCATATCATATCATATCATATCATATCATATCATATCATATCATATCATATCACATCACATCATATCATATCATATCATATCATCACCTCATGCACCATAGTATTTGCACAGAGCATTTCATTTGCATCATTTTCACATTTGGCATTCATCATTTTTCAAAAAAAAAAAAAAAAAAAAAGCAATAAGCAAAAAGAAAAGGAAAAAGGCATTCCACATCCTACCGATACCAATCATTGCTTGCACCATTAATTGCTTCATCAAACGTGATTGGTTTTCCTTTCTCGGTAGATGCATTTGTTAGGTGTGCTCGGATAAACACGATCGATGTTAGTCCCTATTTTGTTCCTCTAATATCGGTAACTTTAACCGCTGATCTCATATCGTATCACAAATCACCAAGTTGATCCTCGGACTCCGAGTGGTCCTTCGAGCACTACGCTCCTTCGCCCCTAAGTGGCCCAGTCGCAAACGCCGTAGTCGAGCCCGACGGACCTTCCGGACCGCGTGGTCCTTCGGACTAGCCGTGTGTCGGCCTAAGACATGGTGGACGTCCTCTATTGGTCAACATATCGCCTCGGATCGATCTTGACCCCGCCGCTCGAATCTAAAGGCCCTCGGATCGCTTTACTAGTACCGTAGCTAGTAGCGCTCCTTCCGCACCACGATGGTCCTCTATTAAGGCCTAGGCAGCCTTCGAACCCCGAGTGGTCCTTCAGAGCCTTAGTGCTCCTTCAGATCCCGAGCGATCCTTCATTTTGTTCTCGATTAATGCGACAAGTGTTAATCGTTCCTCCTTCATTCTCAAACCCTTCGCTTCCTCCTAAACGGACAAAATTGACGTCTATTCTATCTTTATTTCTATTTCTACTACGAAAAATTGAATGCATTTCACCTTTTCTAGTAAAATATAAATAAAGAGGGGCAGCTGTTATACTCCAATTTTGTCCGTCCTCTTTTTTTTTGTTTGTTTTAGTCGTTTAATTTATTTTGAGTAAAAGCGTCAAAAGAGCTAATTTAATTTTTATTACAATTTAGGAGTATCCAAAATGTCCCAATCTCTAAAATACAAAAAAACAATAATCAAAAATACAAAAATATAAAAACGAAAAAATTAAATAAAGGAGCAAAGATCGATAATCTGGGTCCGTTCTTGCTCTCCAAGACTTCTCACTAGCCCACGTTACGGATCTGCAAAAGCCCGGTCAAACCAAATCAAAACACATTAATACTAATGACCTAATTTTTACCTATAAAATGACAAATCAATCCACAATCTAAAAAAACTGATCATGCGAAAATCACCTCCAAAGGGTTGGGGTTCAACATCGAAACCCTAATCACCGAGACACTAAAACTCGAAATTCGAGAAGCATACAAGGGTAGTCACAGAGAGAAATGATAGATCAAAGGCAATAACAGTAACAACAACAAAATCATTTCCGATCGTGACCTGTGCGGTTTTTGCGATTGAGTTTCTTCTATCTCGGATTTTTGTCTTCATGATGGGGATTGTTGAAAGGAAACGAAGTCGTTGAAGGATTTGGAAGATGTTAAAGGTGAATCGTGACGAGGAGGGTTGATTTGGAGAAAGAGATTCGTGTTCCATTTGTTGCGAAAGAAAACAAAAGATTAAAGAAAAGAAGGAACATATATGATTGAATTGAGAAGAAAGAGAAAAGCATGATAGGAGAGTTGCGACAAGAATGGATCCCGAGGATTGTGGGTGAGCATTTAATACCCCACGTTTCTCTGTTTGTTTCCTTTCTTTTTAATTTATTTATTTTTAATCTGTGTTTTTTTACCATCAATGTTCATTAAAAGACACAAACTAGACTACTTGCCTCACCCCATTCACGTGCACACTTCCCCCCACTTAAGTCCAGTTTCGCATATTGGGCTCTCCTATGCGAATTGGGCTTCCTTATACCACCCCTTGCGACTAATAAAACCTCAATTTACAATTTTCACCCCCTGTTTTTCTTCTTAATTCTCTTCTAACCCAAACATAAATAATTTTTCCCTCGAAATTAAATAAACGGCTAAGTCGGTTGTGTGCAATAAGTTAGTCATTGTTTTAGTGGCCAATGAGTCAGATGCTGATTCAAGAACCCCCGAAACTTAATAAATACGAACAAACTATTTTTCCTAAATAAACGGCTAAGTCGGTTGTACAGCCGGGTTAGTCATTGTTTTAGGGCCAATGAGCTGTACAGTTCAGTAACCCTGAAAACTTAATAAATACGAATAAACCATTTTTCCTAAATAGGGGATTAAGTCGGTTGTACAACCGGGTTAGTCAGCGTTCTAGAACTAATGAGTTGTACTGTACAGTTCAGGAGTTCTAGAATACCGATTCTAAAACGGACCCACCTCACACCAAACCAATTTCTTCCAAAAACTCTAAAATTACTTTCAAAAAGTAGGGGACTAAGTCGGTTGTACAATCGGGTTAGTCGTCATCCTAGAATCAATGAGTCAGCATGCAGTTCAAGGAATCCTAGGACCCTACACTAAAAAAACACCAACCCACAAACCTTTTTCAGGGAAGAACTACGTGGCTTTGATTCCTCCATTGCATCCGAGAGTGCGTAGGAGCAAGAGTCCACTCTTGTCAAGCGCTAAAAACCAAAAACTTAAATAAGTCTTTTTCTCCACAAATAAAAGGGTAATAATTAAATAAATCCTAAATTAACTAGACAATGGATGTCGTGGGGTGCTCATACCTTCCCCACACATAACGACTCCCGAACCCTAACAAATGCCTCGTCCTAAAACTTAAAGGGATTTTCCAAATTTGCCCTTAAACTAGAATTTCGGTGGCGGCTTCCTTAAGAACCTTTCGAAGAATCCTTTCCCGGATTTTTCGGTCGCTACATTGATACTATGAGATGTGTTTTGAGAGGCTTAGTGAGGTTATTATTTTATTCCGCTGTGATGACTGATTTATGACATGTACTTTTAAGACGTGGTTTTGCTGCACAAACTTTAATGAGTGCAATTGATGAGATGAGTTTTTATGACGAGGTAGCATTTCTTTTCTACCAATTAAATTAATATTTTTGAAAAGGAAATTACTCTGATAATGACGTGAAAATTGAGGGGTAGAAAAGGGGTGTTACATTAGTGGTATCAGAGCAGTTCGGTCTGTCCGGCCAAGTTGTCCAGTATCGAGTCTAGTTATCTCTCGAGTCTTGGTACTCGTCCCCAACCATTGTGCGTGTAGTAAGTGATGTTTCTGCAGGTGTGGGGCAAACCGAGTACTGCTGAATGGTAAGTGAATAAGTGGGGGAGATACCCCGCTGATAATGTGTGTTGTATTGTGTTCCAATGTGTGAACTCTGTGTCTTCTGTTTCTGAATTCCCTGACGGTTTGGAAAATGATTGGTTTGCAAAAGATGCGTTAGTTACTTCTTTTGAAAACGAAGGAAAATATTTTTGCCGCTCTAGGCTTCAATGTTCTTATAAATAATTATTACATGATTTTAAGAGTTGAGGACACCTTTCATTTATGAAAATCATTTCAAAAAAGTAAATTGTTGATTGTGTTGGAAAACAACTTTTCCTCATTTTTCGCACTTCTACTTATAAATGTTTTTGAAGTAGAGATGTCGCATTTATTGATATGTAGATTGTGTGATTGTTATTTGACTTAAATTTGGTCCATGACCTTTGTTGTTGTTGTTGTTGTTGTTGTTGTTATTGGGTCAATGTACCAAAGCGTTGTTGTTGTTGTTGTTGGGTCAATGGGACCAAAGTGTCGTGTTGTGGTTGTCGGGTTGACGAATAATGTATTTGTGAGTTAAATGATTGTGCATTAAATGATGAAATTGCGGTGTTTAGTGTAGAGATGAACTATGAACATATGTTGACTACAAGTTGTTTGATAGTATTACCTTGTGAGTTTTGAAGGTGAAATTACTATGCTTAAGTAGTATATGATGTTGAAAGTGGTATTTTGGTGGTTGGGTGGATTTGGGGTGTCGGGATGATTTGATTAGATTGTAGTCAAAGTGTTGCATGTAAAGTGTTGATAAAATGCATAAGTGAAGTTTAGAGTGCATGTAGGTGTTTGACCAAATATCAAAATGTTGATTGGATGCCCAAGTGTTGTTTGATGACATGAATTGTTAAATTTGAGTGTTGTTTGAGATTATTGTTTCGTGACGAAACATGATGAATTTTACTTGTTTACGGTTTTGTGCATTTACGACCTTTGTTTGGTTTTTCTAAACTAGTACTTGTTTGGTTGATCCAGAAATTATGTGGGTGATTGTTTTGAAAAATGGATTTAACTCCGGTCGTTTTGCCACTTGGTTTCATAAATTTTCAATAAGAGACGAAAGAAAATTCGGTTGCAAGTTGAGTAAGAAGTTCTGTCCAAGTTTGGTACCTAAGTGCGGTATTTTGAAAAAACTGTACCAATTGGCTACTTATTTTGAAAAATAAAAATCATAAATAGAAACTACACTCAGAGAGCTTTCCAACAAGTATTTACTTGTCGAAATTCGATGTTGTTTACTATTTTAATTAATTCGTCAAAGTAGACACATAGTTGCAGAATTTTCTGCAACCGAGTTTATGAAGATTTGCAAAAAACGTTTTGAACTCTGATCTTCATATGTTGTGGATTTGTAATTTAAAAACGAAGTGATTTTTGAGGTTGCTTGTGAACCTTTGACAAACAATGTTATGGTTGGGTATTAATGTGAGTATTAAATTTATTTTCAACAAATGAGTACTCACCTTGTTATCGTGTGTTCTCCTATGTGTTTACTTATGTGGCTAAATTAAACTCTAGTCTCGCATGAACTTGTTATATGGTTGATTTAGCATTGTCACTTTGACTATATGAATTGGTGAAAGTATAGCATGAAGTATAATATGAATTTTTACTGTAACATGTTCTTGATTATGTGTTAATGTTGTATGCTAAATGCCTTGTAGATTAATCTTTCTACTTGTGTTAAGATGCTTCATTGTCTTGACCATTAAGAGTGATCCTTTGTAGGGGGTACCCGGTGACCCTGATTTGTGTTTATGTGTTATGTGTTATGTGTTAGGTATTATGGGAGAACCATTGTAGTAGCAAAGAAGTAAATGTAAATGATGAGTTCTTTCTAGTAAATTGAGTAAATGCATGCTTTGATGATGACGTAATTGAATATGATTAAGATTTATTGATGATTTGTTTAAGTGTGCTAGGACAATGAAAATATTTTGCTCACAAAACTTATTGTGTATGATCTTGAGGATAGTTTAATGATACGGATTAATGAATTTATTTTATACCTGACAGTATGTGGTTATATATGATTGGTTGAACTCGTGGGGTTGATATGCTGGCTTGTTCCTTTCTAACTAACTAGTTGATGTGATGAAAAGTTGTGTCGTTAATTGTTCAGATAGGTATGGTTAAAAGAGTTTTAACGATGTCAAAAGAGTGGGAGTCGTGACGACGCCTTCGCACTCTAGACCGCGTTAAAAGCCTTTTAGCGTAGTATGTGTAAATTGGAAGGATTGTAGTTTTGTGACCTCAATTAATTGGTGGCATGAGTAGGAGGGACTGATCACCCCAATAACTCATCCCCAATGAAAGAGGCGACAATAACTCATGGTATTATAAATTTTGGATATATGTGTTAATTTTGATTTGGGTAATTAAGTGGTGTGCTCATACTTGACTTCATGTTAATTATTACATGTGTATATATAAGTGTTCTCAATACGCGATGTTGTGAAAAATGCTTGATTTTGAAGTCACGTGTAGTACTACAAATTTGTTATTCATTTTAGAACTTGTGGGTCGTATAACTGATTATGTATTTTTCTATGTGTGGTCCTTGAGAATAGAAGGTTAATTAAATCTTGTTTTAAATTTCGTGCCTTTATTGAGTTGTGGGTAGTAGTTGTGTTTGGATTGAAAGTAGATAGTTATGTGGTATGAGGATTGAATCAATACCTTAAGTTGAGACTCGTGAGGAATAATAAGACCATACATTATAAGAACTTTTGGGAATGTGTCCTTATGGAATTTGATATGAGTTTGATGATGGTTGAGTAGTTGAGTAGAACTTTGATGACCTTCAGATTAGAATGGTCAAAGTGTCAAGGCTAAGTATACGATAGGTGACGGACAAGCGATGATGGTTAGAGGTGACAAGGAGATTGGGTTTGGTTTCGTGAGTCGGAGTAAATTTTCGAGGACGAAAATAATCTAAGTGGGGAGAGTTGTAACGCCCCAAAAATAATCGGTTAATTATTTAACTAATTAGAGGGAATTAGCTTGGGAGAAATATTAGAAATAATAATATGGTATCTAGTTAGATCTAGGGAGTGGTGTGGACCAATAATTAGGTGGTGAATGTATTTGAAGGGGAGTGTTTATATAATAAGGAGTGGTGGGTGTAATTTAATTGAAGGGGGTGATATTGGTAACTCGGAGTGGTGAAGAATGGCCCAAAGCCCAAGCCCGATAGCTTAAGCTCCTTAGGCGCTAAGGGTTAGGGTTTGCGCCCCATTGTGCAAGAAGGGAGAAAGAAATCAGAATTTAGAGAGAGTGAGAAGTAGGGAGAGCTGCGCTAAAGGAGAGGAAGGAAGGGGAATCTTCTCAAGTTTTCGAAGTGAGTGAGATTACGGTTTCGAAGGAGGAAGGAGACGTTTCATTCGTGGTGTTGCTGAGTTCTTGCACGTGATTCTCTTAACCATCGCTTTCCGGAACATCGAAAAATTCAAGGTAAGGGTGAACATTTCGTTTAACATAATTGGGTATAGGTAGAGTTGTATGGGGTGTTGTGGGTTAGATATTGTTGATGAATTGATAATTACTTATGATGAGTTGATGAGATCGAAATTTCTACTGAATTGGATGTTGACTTGCTGAAATTGGTGTTTTGATATATATGATTGATTGAGTGTGCCTGGATGATTCTGAACTATTATGTTGTAATTGTGATTCGTAAACAAATATAAGAATTGAGTAATTTTTCCCAAAGTGAAGCTTAAAAAATCGATTCTGGGCTCTATACAGAAGCCAGAAATCGATTCTTCCTCCTTTAGACATATGAGCAAGAAATCGATTCCCTCTTTAGAAAATAGAAGCAAGAAATCGATTTCCCACTTCAAAATGGAAGTAAGGAATCGATTTCCCACTTCAAAGGGAAGTAAGGAATCGATTTCCCACTTCAAAGGGAAGTAAGAATCGATTTCCCACTTCAAAATGGAAGTAAGGAATCGATTTCCCACCGCTTGTCATCGCTGTTGCACATGCGTTTTTGTAAATTGAATATCTTTTGAACCGGGAACCCGATTGAGGTGTTCTAAGATGCGTTGGAAAGCTTATTCAGAGGCCTAACTGAATATTCTATTTTTAAGGCAAAATAAACCGTTTATTTTTGCTGTATCTATTAAGTAAAAGGTGTTGTTTTATGAAAATGGTGATACTATGTTTATATAAGTGATTTACTGTGAAATGTTATACTACGAGTGTTCTAATTGACTATGGCTAAATTGTGGTTTACCACTAAGGTCAGAATTTCTTTCACTGGTGTATTTACAAGGGCATCACTGAGAGCCTTGCAAAGGTGGCCAATGCCTGTTGCAAGTAGTATCAGTTACCTGAGTAATCCCATAGTCAATCAGTTCACTATTTTATAACACACTAAACCAAAAGATAACTGAAAAATATATATACCTTAAATGATGTTGGTGTGTATGGTTTTGACGAGTTGCGATAAATGTTCCCTATGAGTATAATTAGGATGGTGTTGTAGTATGATTTGGGTGAAAGGTGATGAGTTCACTCTACGAGTGATTAAGATGTTGTGATATGACTTGTGATGTTTTGTGAAGAATATACTCTATGAGTATAGTTTTAATAATGTTGTTGTGTGATTGTGATGAATTGCGAAGAATACACTCTATGAGTGTTTTATGATGATTGAGTACTCCAGGTGAGTATTTTGGTGAAATGCACATGTGTATATAGAATCTCATGGCATGTGCATAATTGTGAAGAATAGGCTTCGGCCTCTTGCGAAGAATAGGCTTCGGCCTTCAGCGAAGAATAGGCTTCGGCCTCTTAATTGTGATGAATATGGTACCATCATGCATTATGCCCTGGTGGGGGTTGCACTTTCATACATAATCATAACTGTGAATGGTTGCTGTTTGTGATTGGAGTTGGTGTTGTGTGATCATGAAGTGGTGATGATGATGATGATGCTGTGTGAATGCCTGCTCTCATTTCTCTATTATGTATCTGATTATGTTTTATTGAAATTCTCACCCCTTCTGCTTGGAATGTTGCTCTATGGTGGCAACGCTGCAGGTAACCGCGAGTGAAGGTCTAGCTGCCTTCTTGTTAGCTGTCGGGAAGTTTGTTTGTGTCGCTCTCTGATACCGTAGCACCTAGGGGGCGTGGTTGACATTTATTAGTTATTAGTTAACTGTTTAATGACTATGTTGATACTATGAGATGTGTTTTGAGAGGCTTAGTGAGGTTATTATTTTATTCATTGTGATGACTGATTTATGACATGTACTTTTAAGACGTGGTTTTGCTGCACAAACTTTAATGAGTGCAATTGATGAAATGAGTTTTTATGACGAGGTAGCATTTCTTTTCTACCAATTAAATTAATATTTTTGAAAAGGAAATTACTCTGATAATGACGTGAAAATTGAGGGGTAGAAAAGGGGTGTTACACAATACACGTCATCACAAGATTCACAATTTAAGTAATACTTATAAAGAAATGAAAGAGCCTTTACCGACTTTTGCTTTTCAACCCAACCTCGTACAAACTCCGTAAGTATCTCTTGCCCCCACACTAATCACTCCAATAGCTTCCTCAAGTCACCACCACAAATTTCCTCTTGAAATCTCTCGCTAACCTCACCAATTTTCGACTTTTCTCACTTCTCAAAATAAATCTCTATTAGTTCCAAAAGTCCTAAAATTCAAGGTATTAAGTCATCATGAGTTTAGTCTCTCAAAACATTTCTATTGTTTCGCAAAGATTTTTTTTCCATTTTATCTTTCATTCCTTAGTCATACCCTAACACCTTTTACAAAATCTAATTCAAGTGTCACACTCCCTTTTATAAAGAAGATTACTTTATAATTTTTTTTTCGAAAACAATTTACTTTGTCACACTAGCGATCATACCTATGTATGCCTTATCTCACCTTCATTTCAAAGTCACTCCTAGTTCTTACCAGATATCTCAATCATAGATCATCCACATCATACATACATATTCATGACATAGAACAAGCACATATATAAGCCATAGAGGCCACAACACACAAAGTCCTCATAGGGACCAAATCAACAACAAATCACAAAAGCTCAAAAACAATTAATTATGAGAAATTGTAATAATCAATGCATAGATTCCAACATCACCTTATATATACAATAATAAATTATGAAATGAAAAATAGACTAATCAATGTAGTCAACCAAAGTGTCATCAAAATCAGAATCATCTTCAAGATCTATTTCATTTGACACAAGTAGAGACTTTCCTATAATGGTTGGTGGTATGTCACTCCTAGCCAATTCAACTTCACAGTTGTCATCACTCGTAGCTAGATTTACTGCATGATCTAACAAATCTCTTTGATGCAAATGTTGGGCATTTGAATAAGATTCATCTTTCATATTAAAAAAGTGTCTCGGAAAAGTCTTCATAACATAGTTCCTATTCACATTAATAGGATCTTGAATGTAGAAGCATCGATGGACTTGTGAATCTAACACAAAAGGGTCATCCATAGAACATCTCTCGTTGAAGTGAACACAAGTCAACCCGTACTTGCTGTCTTCAACTTCATACCAATCACATCTAAATAACACAGACTTGAAAAGACCATAATAGTCTACTTCAATTATTTCAATGATTGATCCATAATAATTTATTGAATTTGTTGTAGGATTTTTATCTTTAATTGAATTTGTTGTAGGATTTTTATCTTTAGTGCTTGCAAAGCTTTGGGTTACGGACACCAACGTCACACCACTACTTTGGGTTTTACGTATTGCATCACGTTGTTTGGTGTGAAACCTATAACCATTAATGGCATAGCCAGAAAAATGTCGCGCAACTCTATTTGGTCCTCTAGTCAACTTCTTAAGTTGGTCAGAAACATCATCCATTAAAGGACGAGTTTTGAACCATTCAACACAATCTTTCCCTTTACTCTTCGCTTGGTTCCACCTCTTTTTTTTATTAATATTTGTTGTTTCATTTTCATGCTTCCTAAAATTTAAAAATCATTGTTAGCATAATTGTAAATCACCTCTTTCATGTAACTGAAGCCTACAAGTATATTTATTTACCTAATGAACTTTTCAACTTCGTCACAATTGAATAGGATGTAGCGATGGATTTGATTCCATGACTTAGAATCCAAAGAAATGGCTCCTCCCTTTTTCTTTCCTCCAATAGGATGACCCATGCCTGGATAAGAGTCTAAACTTTCAAGTTCACCCGTATCACATCTATCACTATTCCTTGTCATTCTGTTGTGCCTTGTTTCAACACCATTATGCAAATATCGTGAGCATAGTGTCAAGCATTCTTCAACCAAGTATCCTTCTGCAATAGAACCTTCAGGACGACTCTTATTACGTACATAGCTCTTCAAATTACCTAAATATCTTTCTGGAAAATACATCCACCTAAATTGAACCGGGTGATAACTCATATTTATATGAGTTATTTATGCCTTTATTCATTAAGTTAAAGTAAGTTCTCAAGTAACATTAGTGTTTTATTTATGATATTATGTTTGTTTTAGATAAAGAAGGGCTAAATGCTATTTTGTTGTTAGAGTGGCACATCTGGTGCCTTTGTGAGCAATTTAATGTGTTTGTTAGTGTTGCAGTGTTAAGCGCTATAGCGTCTAACGTTATAGCGGTACAAGGGCAGGCCAGCTGAGTATTCAAGGCAAAAGTTCATTTTTGGCGCCAAGCTCTTTTTTCCAAATCTCGTTTACTGTGCACGCTGACACGCCCGGGTTTTAGTGGATATCGAGGGACACTTGGCACCTCTTGAATGGAAGGCTAGCTTTAGTTGGTAAAAGGTTTCCATCACCTTTTTGTACTTTTTGGGGATACAAAGCAAGCAAGCTATCTTCTTCTCCAATATACTTCCTTCCTTCGAAGATAGAGAGAGTTTTTTGGAAGAAGGACTTGACACATTTTTCTCCTCCATTAAAACACTTTCAAGCTTTATTTTTATTGTATTTTTATTTTCCCTCGGTGTAAAGCAACGTTATAGTGTCGTCTCTGTGGATGATTTGGAATCTTCGGGTTGTTTCTTTTGCAACCGTTTCTTCTCATTTTTTCACGGTAATATGAGTGTTTTATCTTGTATTTTGTTGATGATGCTCATTATGAGCTAAACACCTTGAGTTGGATTGCTTAAATCTTTGTAATGAACCTCTAGTGTTACGTATATAATATTTCACGTTTTGCGCTTCAATCTTTGTATGTTACTTCTTTCAAACTTGTTTTAGGGTTGGCCACTTAAAATAGGTACATTCGTGGATACAGACATGGTCCATGGATAGAACTCAAAGATTGATATGAATGAAAGGTTGTCTAAAGACATTTAAACGATGTTTGCTCCTTCTAGACATAGAAATGCAATAGTTCATAGAGTAAAAGCTGTGTGGTCTTTATTATACATGGGTGAACTTATTTAGAACTTAGACATAGGCTTCTTGTAACGAAACCCTGGCGTCAGTGACTGAAAAGCACAAAATCATTTGCAACAGCACTTGACGCTATAGCGTGTGACGTTATAGCGTCTCACTTTCGGGAATTTACTTAGTAAAGAGCAATCCAACTTACTTCTCTCATATTTTAAACCACTATTTTAACTGTTTCTTTTCTACGCTCTTTTCACTGATAACTTGTGACTAAAAATATTTGCTACTTGTTCTACTGAGAGTTAGTGTAAGTTAAACTATAAAATTAATATCAATCCCTGTGGAGACAAACTTTACTTATCAATATATTACTTGTTGCGATTGTGTACACTTGCACAACTACTTTTCGCACAACAAGTTTTTGGCGCCGTTGTCGGGGATTGCATTTAATTTTATTGTTTAAGAATCCTTACACTCTTAGTGAGGTTTTACTCTGGTATTTGTTTCTGGTGTTATAACAGGACACGTTATAGCGTATGCCCAGGACAGAGCCACCTGATTTTGAGTTTGATCCAGAACCCGAGAGAAGATTCAGAAGGTTGAGACAACAACAAAGGTTACAACAACTCGGGCCAACTATGTCTGAGCATAACACTGTGAATACTGGCAACACTGGTAGAGGTACTCTTGGTGGAAGAACTCCTTCTCAAGTTGGAGGCAGAACTCCAAGAGGGGGAAGAGGTCAAAGAGGTGGAAGGCAAGGTCCTTTTACTTTTACTGAACCAGATGAAGAATATTGGTACAGAGACAGATTCATAAACCAATGTCCTAATCAAATGGTAAATGACAGAGACAGGCCAATGAGGGATTATGCTGTCTTTGACTCAACTTCCATGGAAACAAGCATCACAAGGCCTAATGTAACTGCCACTCATGTTGAGTTTAAGCCCATGATGTTTCAAATGCTCCAAACTAATGGACAGTTTGGGGGTTCTACTCAAGAAGATCCCTTTGCACATTTGAGAATTTTTTTGGAAGTGTGTAGTAACTTCATTATACCTGGCGTTAGTGAAGATGCCTTTAGGCTCAAACTTTTCCCTTATTCTCTAAAGGATAGAGCCAAGGCTTGGTTAAATTCTTTAGAGTCAAATTCAATCACTACTTGGGAGGAATGACAAAAAGAAATTTAGAGAAATATTTCCCACCCAACAAGAACGCCAGAATGAGGAATGATATTACATCCTTCAAGCAAAAATATGGTGAAACACTGCATGAAGCATGGGAAAGGTGGAAAGAATTACTGAGGAAATGTACACACCATGGGATTCCTATAGTGATTCAAATGGAAACTTTCTACAATGGGTTGGAAGCACCAACAAGGTCTATGCTAGATGCCTCATCTAGAGGTGTGATCCTAAATTCTTCCTATAATGAAGCTTGTGAACTCATAGAGCGCATTGCTATCAACAGCTCTTCATGGCCAACTGAAAGGTTAAATCCTACTAAAAAGGTAGCTGGGGTTCATGAAGTAAGTGAAGTTTCTGCTTTTTCAGCTCAAGTGGCCACTCTCACAAATATGATCAAGGGTTTGAGCACTACTAACGCTATAGCGGCTGATGCTATAGCGCCAAAGGAGACAACTGTTGCTGCTATTGAACAAACTCCACTTGAAGAAACCAGTTGTGTTTATTGTGGAGGAGCTCATCTTTATGAAGAATGCACAACAAACCTTGCTTCTGTGTACTATGTGGGATACAACAAGGGAAACAACCCCTATTCTAATACCTACAACCCTAGTTGGAAGAACCACCCCAATTTCAGATAGGGAGGAAGTAATGCTGCAAATACTAGTACCAATGTTTCGACTATTCCACCAGGTTTTCCAGCTCCGCAAAATCAAAGACAGAATGCCCCTGCTTTGGACTAGTCCATGGAATCTTTGCTGAGGTCTTTCATTAGTGATTGCAAAACCACTATGCAGAACCATGAAGTGTAACGCCCCAAAAATAATTAATTGTATGATTTATTACTTAGGAATTGTTGGTAGAAAATAATAAAATACTTATACGTTGGCATATGTGGACCTTTTATTAAAAATTAGACTTAGCAAATGAGAGGTATTAGGAAAGGGATCCATGATCTATTCGCATAGATAGGAAAAAAAAACCATGGGGTGAATAATTTTTATAAATAGTAAGGAAACTAGCTTAGGGTTTCTTTACTAGAAAAACCAAAAGTTTGAGAGTGAGGAGAAAGGGAGGTGCGACGGCTAGGAAGGAAAAGAGAGAGAGAAGCGACGACCAAAGAGGAGGGAGAAGGCTAGGGTTTGCAATCTTCCAAGGCTAGGATTTGTGATTCTAAGGCCAAGGTAAGGGTGGGATTCAAGCCTTATAACAGGATGTATGAACTACTTTATGTGGGGTTAGGGAATTTGAATGTTGTTTGAATTGGTGGCTGAATTGTGATGGTTATTTGTGTTGTTGAATTCACTATTTTGAGATGTTCTGACATAGGTTCGGTATTTCAGTGACTGAGAACGTTTTACTGATTGAAAAATTATGTGGTCTGTCATTTTGAAAATTAGATTGAATGCTTGTTTATTTGGCTCCAGTTTGATTGCATTTGGAGTTGTGTAGCTCTAGATATAGGCTCCACAAGTTAGGGTAATATTCTGGAAGCATTCTGGACCTAGGTTCTGTATTTTTAAAACTGGGAACTTTCTGTTTGTCCAAAAATTATGTGACTTATTTAGTTAGAAAATAGACTTAATTTTGGTCACTTTGGCACTGGTTTGGTTAAATTTGGAGTAGTGTAGCTCGAGTTATGAATGTCCCAAGTCAGGTCAAATTTCTGGAATTAAACTGGGTATAGGTTCAGTGTTTTAGGTCGTGTGTCCTCAATTGAACTCCGTTTTGAACGATTCTTGTCCCATTAGAAACTATACTGAAATTGCTTTTGTTAGGGCTAAAGTTTTGTTCCATTTAGTCAAGTTTAAGTCAGTTTAGAGTGATTTGAAGTGGAAGGACAGAATCTGTCCAGTCTGGGAACCATTCATATTGTTTCTAAAAACTGTACTAATTGGCTCATTGTTTTGATACTCTAAAGATATATTCAGAAACTACACATCCGCAGCTTTCCAACGAGTGGTCTTTTGTAACTTTTTGATGTCGTTTGCTATTTTAAATAATTCGCCGAAGTAGGTGCACTGTTGTAGGAAACCCTGCACTCGTGATGTGTTTACTATGTTGTTGGTGACCAATGTGGGTCCTTTTGTCGTTTGTCGGATTGCCTCTATTTACGGGCATGGATTTTATGTCGTAGGTCGGTAGCCAAAGTTGAGATCCTAGTCGTTATTGTGTTGAAATATGATTATTAGTATTGATTGTCTGTGCTTGCATCATAGTGTCGCATGCATAGCATTTGCACGGTAGGGTCGGTGGCCCTTGGAGTGTGTCTCCAAAAGTCATTGATGCCCCTATTTACGAGCAATGTTTAGTCGTGAAGCCTTTATTTACGGTCTGGATGGTACCACATGCATATGCATAGTTGAGTCGCATTCCGCATCCATATTGTATATCCGATTGGTTGAAATGATTAATTGACGTGATGTGATGATATTGACTGTTGTGAAATTATGGTTTGATGCCTTGACCGAATATATATTGTTGTTAAATGCGACTCATTATGTGGTTCGATATCTCACCCCTTCTGTTTGAATGTTACCCTGATGTCGGTAACGTGCAGGTAACCGCGAGTGAAGGTTGTTTACCTTCAATTGTCCGGGTCGGTGTCGTTGCTCTGATACATAGCACTCGGGGGGATAACCGCTTATTTTCCAACTATTTGATGTCGTTTTATTTGCTGGATTTGAATTCATTACTATTGTGAATCTTGAATTAGATGTCACGACTTATTTGAATTGAACCTTTTAGATTTCCGCCGCGTGGTAATTGCAAGTTAATGGTTTCGTTATTGATCCTCCTGTTTTATTCGCTATGTACCTGAGCTGCTTATGGTTTTCAAGTCGCAAATGTACCATCTGTTTAGTCATTAAACTTTGAAAATTCTGATTTTGAACTTATACTTCATCGGGTTGATATGGTTGTTACATTAGTGGTATCAGAGCAAGGGTTGGTCCGTCCGACCAAGTCGTCGAGTCGTTGTGTCGATTGACAATCAGGTACTGTCGATTATTTCTAACAGCTATTTGTATTGTAGTGTTGAGATAAGATGGCGGGGAGGAATGATGCTGCTATTGTTGCTGCTATGACAACCATGGCACAAGCCTTGGGGAATCAGCAGAATGCTGCCGAGAATGCTAGGTCTCGAAGTTTGGCAACCTTTCAGAGAGAGAATCCTCCTACTTTCAGGGGCAAGTACAATCCTGATGGAGCGTTGGCGTGGCTGAGGGAGATGGAGAGGATCTTCCGTGTGATGGACTCCACTCCGGCGCAGAAAGTTCGTTATGGCACTCATATGTTGGCGGAAGAGGCTGACGACTGGTGGCTTGAGACTAGTCAGAGGTTAGAGGCTGCAAGTGAAGAGGTTACTTGGGTTGTGTTCCGTAGGGAGTTCACGAGGAAGTATTACCCAGAGGATGTTCGGGGTAAGAAGGAGATTGAGTTCCTTGAGTTGAAGCAAGGAAATCACATCGATTCTTCGAGTATCTTTGCCAAGTTTGTGGAGTTGGCCAAGTTTTATCCGCATTACAGTGAGGCGACTGCTGAGTTCTCAAAGTGCATCAAGCTTGAGAATGGGTTACGACCAGAGATCAAGAAAGCCATTGGGTATCAGAAGATCCGTGTCTTTTCTGATCTGATTGACAACTGTAGGATCTATGAGGAGGATAATGATGCACATTATAAAATTATTAGGGAGAAGCGGGGCAAGTCTCAGAATCGTGGTAAGCCGTATGATGTTGGTAGAGGTAAACCAAGAGTAGCTGATGGCAAGAGAACTAGTGGGGGAGATGCTCTTGCTGGTATTGTGGGTTTCAAGTGTGGCAAGACTGGCCATAAGAGCTTCGAGTGTAAGCCTCAGGGGAAGAGATGTTTCCGTTGTGGTAAGGCCGGACATGACGCACCTTCGTGCGAGCATAAGGAGATGATTTGTTTCAACTGTGGCGAGGGAGGTCACATTAGTAGCCAGTGTCAGAAACCGAAGAAGGAAAGAGCTAGTGGAAGAGTGTTCACTTTGGCCGGGTCAGAGGCTTCTGAGGATGATGGGCTTATTAGAGGTACGTGCTTCATTCATGGTACTCCTCTAACTTCTATCATTGATACCGGTGCTTCACATTGTTTTATTGCTGCTGATTGTGTTTCAAGATTGAGCCTTGTGTTGTCTTCTATGCTTAGAGAGATGGTTGTCGACACTCCAGCTAATGGGTCGGTGACTACCTCTTTTGTGTGTTCTAAATGCCCTTTGTCGATCTTCGGCAGAGACTTTATGGTTGACCTGATTTTTTTACCGTTGAGTGGGGTGGATGTGATCTTAGGTATGGACTGGTTGGAGTACAACCATGTTCGTATCAATTGTCGTAGTAAGTTTGTGAGTTTTGCTGCCCCTAAGGAAGCGGAATCTGGTTTGTTGTCTGCAAGAGAGCTGCGGAAGTTGATTCAGGAGGATGCTTAGTTGTTCTCGCTAGTGACTTCATTGTCTATTGAGAATCAAGCTATAATCGATAGGTTGCAGGTGGTGTGTGAGTTTCCCGAAGTTTTCCCTGATGAGATTCCAAGTGTACCGCCAGAGAGGGAAGTTGAGTTCGCTATTGATCTTGTACCGGGTATCAGACCTGTTTCTATGGCACCATACAGGATGTCGACGTCAGAGTTGTCCGAATTGAAGAAGCAACTTGAAGATCTGCTCGAAAAGAAGTTTGTGAGGCCAAGTGTGTCGCCGTGGGGAGCTCCTGTGTTGTTGGTTAAGAAGAAAGATGGAAGTATGCGGTTATGTGTGGATTACCGTCAGTTGAACAAGGTAACTATTAAGAACAAGTACCCACTCCCGAGGATAGATGATTTGATGGATCAGTTGGTGGGTGCTCAAGTGTTTAGTAAGATTGATTTGCGGTCGGGTTACCATCAGATTAAGGTAAAAGATGAAGATATTCAGAAGACGGCTTTCAGAACTCGTTATGGGCATTATGAGTATTCAGTGATGCCTTTCGATGTTACCAACGCGCCGGAAGTATTTATGGAGTACATGAATCGTATCTTCCATACTTACTTGGATCGGTTCGTAGTGGTGTTCATTGATGATATCCTGGTTTATTCTAAGTCAGAAGAAGAGCATGCGGGGCATTTGAGATTAGTGCTGGAAGTTTTGAAAGAGAAGAAGTTGCATGCGAAATTGTCTAAGTGTGAATTCTGGCTAAACGAGGTGAGTTTCCTTGGTCATGTCATTTCAGGTAGTGGTATTGCGGTGGATCCAGCCAAGGTAGATGCCGTGTTGCAATGGGAGAGTCCGAAGTCGGCTACCGAGATTAGAAGCTTTTTGGGATTGGCTGGTTATTATAGGAGGTTCATTGACAACTTTTCTATGTTAGCACTTTTGTTGACTCAGTTGACTTGCAAAGGAAGGGCTTTTGTTTGGGACGCTCGTTGTGAAGAGAGTTTCGCTGAATTGAAGAAGAGATTGACAACGTCTCCTATTTTGACGTTGCCCAATCCGGACAAGTCTTTTATGGTATATTGTGATGCTTCCAAGATGGGCTTAGGAGGTGTGCTTATGCAGAATGGTAAGGTAGTTGCTTATGCGTCCAGGCAGTTGAAGACTCATGAGAAGAACTATCATACGCATGACTTGGAACTAGCTGCAGTTGTTTTTGTGCTGAAGATTTGGAGGCACTATCTCTACGGTACTAGATTTGAGGTATTTAGTGACCATAAGAGTTTGAAGTTAGGCTATAGTGACAAGTTTGCTCCCTGCACATGGCACAATAAGGCCACACCATCTTGAATCTATTGAATTTGATAATTTTTCTGTTGAATTCTCTCTCTCTCTGTTAACATTAGATATCATCATTGTCTTATCTATTTTTGACTTGTTAATATATATATATATATATATATATATATGTCAAAAATAGATAAGACAATGATGATATCTAATGTTAACCGAAACCAAACCAGAATCCAAATGAATTATTCTTAAAGATGCACAGCAAAGCATAACAAAAGAATTAAATAACAAAACAAGAAGAGAGAGAGAGACTAACCACCATCAGAGCCACCACCAAACAAGACCAAAGAATCAGAAACAAAGTTAAGAGAGTGAGAAGCTCTAGCTTTAGGTAAATCCAAATCCAAATCACCAATTGAATAAGCCAATTTATGACAACAAACAGAATCCATCAAAGAATCTTGCTTATACAATTTCATCCATTGAAACTGATGATTTTGATTAGTAGAACAAGAACAAGAGTTCAAAAGTGAATCCACACAAGTAGAACTCAAATCTCTTTTACAACTTTGATGATTACCACTACCACTAACACTAGCTTCTTCTTCCATGAAGGAAAGGAAAATGTTATGTTGTTTTTTGGGAATCTATGGCTAAGGTTGTTGGAATTAGAATAAGGTTATGTGTTTTTTGGGTTGGGCACAGAAGAAGCCAGTGAATGAGTATGGAGAAAAGACACTAAGACAGAGAAAGAGATTGTTTGAGAGGGAGAGGGAGAGAGAGGTAGATGATATGGCTGGTTGAGATAAATGGGAATTGGTAATAGTAAAACTGGTTTTTGGTTGTTTCTGTTATGTTGAGTAAGACATATTATTTGATGGAAAAATTACTTTTTTTTTTCAATTAAAATATATTTTTAGTAGTTTAAGTTGGGTAAGAAATATATTTTTATATATTAATAATTAGAGTAAAAAATGTTTTATATGATAAAATGAGATGTTTTTATAGTTGCTGAAAAACATAGTATTTTTTTATATATATGTAGACAGAGTAGTCACAGCTACTAGAAACTCACACACAACTATGAAGTCTCGACTTCAAACCGAGACATGATATCCAACCTAACAATTTCGACAATTGTCAGTTGAGCAAGGTCTTATGGATGAAAAAAAATAGTATTTTTAATAAGTGTGCTAGATGAGAAAAAAAGATTAAATAAAATATTTTCACTATTATAAACAAACATAAACTAGCTTTTGGGTTCGTTTGTTACTAATTAAAAAATAAGTGATTTTTTTGTTAAATAATTAAAAGTTTAGTTTTTAGAGATTTTTAAAAAAAAAAGTTTTTTTTTTGTATTTGCATGCTTTTGCTTTGCCATAGATAGATGCAATCCATTTTAAAGAGTATGGTTGTTGGTCATGTTGGCATACGGAGAGGATTTTCTAACTTCCTGAAATGAACTCTCCTTAACTTTTTATCTATCTCTCTCATCTAATATACTCCCTCTCTCTCTCTCATTATTTCCCTCGATGTCCCTCCATTATTACTTTTCTTTCTCATAAAAAAATACTAAAGTTAGGAATGATAGAGGTTGGAAAGTTAGAGGTGGATTTCGATAGTCTGGGGAGCACATCCATCAACTCAAAAGAAGTTTAATTTATTCTCTATTCTATTTTCTATTCCAATTTGACTTTTAAGATGATAGATCAATTAAGCCTTCTATTAGAAGTACAAATTAAATTGACCATAAGATATAACATAAAATGTTCTGAGTGGTTACCAATATAGTCTTTTCTACTCTTTAGGTTGCCACCTACAATTAGTTTTTAAATCTTTCCAAGGACAATCAAAGAGACTAGAGTGGAGCATCTACAATATCGATCTACCCAATAAAAGGCTGAATATATCTAGTGAGAGATGAGAAATTTTTATTATGAGAATAGACACATTTAGTGCATGCATGAATTGTCTTATCTCTAAGGAAGTATGCATTATGACAATGGACAGTCATGTAAGTGCATCATCTATCATATCAAGACAAACCATATTTAGAATTGTCAAACATGCACTAATTGTCATATTTAGAATTAACAAACATTGATTTTCAGCATTTTAATTGTAAGAAAATTCAAATCAAATCTAGCTCAGTCTTCCATTTAATATCCGTGACAATTAGTATAAATTAACATGTCCAGAAAAGGTCAAAGATTGGAAGCTCAAAAGGTCAAATATAAATTAGCATTGCCCAGATGCAACTTCTTAATTTATTTATGCAAATTGGATAATTTTCCTTTGTGTATTAATTTCTGAAGAGCAGCTTTAGCTTCTTGTATTGTTTCTACATTCTTCCCTTCATCAAATGATATCCTCTGAATGTTGAACTGCATACAAGACATCAAATTGATAGAGACATCACTAAAAATTATTAGAAAGAAAATATAAATATTGTAATTGTAATAAAAGCTAAATTGCTTACCAGGGCACCTTGACGAACCCTAATATCAGTCCCTTTGCTATCTATAGATATGAGTGCTGCGTCATCTACTTCAATCTCCTTAGATAGAAGTTTCTTTAGGGCTTTGAGAATATGGCATTGAGTTCCTATCGAACGTATAACCAAGCAATGAAGTGATACGATACGACTGTGTTAGACAGCGGTAGGCGGATCAGGAATTTAAAATAGGGTGTTCCTTTTTAGCGATTATGCGATTTTACAAAAAAAAAAAAACAACGATAAAGTAATGTTTCAAAAAACATCAACTATAAAATAATGTTCCAAAATAAAATACCTTTTAATCCAAGTCTAATCGGATTTTCCTTTTTATCATAGTTTGGAAGCGTTTGTATATACAGTTTAAGAAAAAAAAATAACTTTGGTAGTTTATAAAAAATATATTAGCGTATATACGACATATAGTTTAAACTTGTAGATTGAATAACATTAATAACAGATGGTTCAGTGGTTATCTCTATTGTTTGGTGCCTAATGGGCATGCGTTCAATTCTCTTGAAATTCATTTTTTGTGACCATTTCTTTTATTATAAGAGGACAAAATCTAAAAACTGAATTATTTTTTGAAAAAGCAATTTGTAGGGAATCGAACCACAGTAAATAATGCTCCAACTAAGAACTCCATCCATTGCCCCAAAAATTTGATTAAAGCTATTTGATTAAAGCGTATCCGCATGCAAATTTATTATATATTTAGTATCCGATATTATAATGTAGGTACTTTAGTAATTTTAGATGAATCATTCAATGATCCTTACCACAACAATAAATTAGTTAAGTGACATAAAAATTATTACCTTGAAGATCAGAGTTTGAGTGCGTGGAAAAATTCAGAGAAACTTTGAAATACTTTGAAGTAATATAAGCAAAGTAATGCAAAGAAAGTAGTGTATCAGAGCGTGGAAGAAAAGAGAAAATATTATATGTTTCAAGTGATATGTTACAAAGGAGGCAATTGTGTCTTTTATAGAAAAACTAAGGCCTACTATTTAAGCTGATAAAAGACTACTATTACATTCGGTAGCCTATAAACTAAAAAGACAAAATACCATTATTAATGTCGGGTACACTTGTGGGCCCTATCGTCACATTCATAATGATAAAAGTTGAGAAAATAAAAAAAGCAAATAAAAAAGCAAATAGTAAAAATATTCTTTCTTCTGAGTGGTTTATGACCACTTTTGATTGTTTTGGTTTTTTATGCCGACAAGCATATTTGATGCTTGGATTTATTGTCCTTTCCCTTTAGTAATATTATGACTCATCGACTGAATCATTGCATCCCAGAAATCTTCTGTTGTCGGTTCTTCTTCTTCTTTTGCTTGAGATTCTCCAGCTAAACAATTAAATGTATTTGAATCCAGTGAACCTTGTGAGCTACTGGTCTTCATTGAAACATTCTCATTTTTAACTTTAAAAGTTTTAAAGAACTGATTCTTCATATGGTCTAGAGTTCTGACCATAATTTGTTCTTCCGTTTCATTTGAATGTATTTTCTGAAAATAATTTTTCAGATTATCTATAGACATTTCTTGAGAACTTGATTCTTTTGGCCTGGATTGGTCCTCAGTTATAGCTGTTTCAATTTTGACTTTCATGTGCTGAAGATCCTCTTTAGGCATTTTTGTCCACCATTTGTAGAAGAAATTTCTTCTAAGTGTAGGGATGTTAAATTTATCCTGGGCTATGACAATTGTCCATCTCCAAATCCATGGAATTTAGAATTTAATAAAGTATAAACAAGGACCTTGCCCTGTAATCATCTTTGAAGCATTCTTCAAAATTAATGGGCTATAATTGCACCATGAATCATATAAGTTTAATATATTCTTTGGTATAGGTTTTTCCAAAATTTCTGGATTAATGCTAAAAAACCAAGAATGCTTATTCTTTGGATTTTGGTAATAAAAAACTAATGAGAAAGCCTGGATATAATCCCAATAATTAAAGTAGACATATTTGCCTTCAGCCATTTTTGTTGCTTTCTCCCCATTAGGGTTTTATCCCCATTCTCTTGGTAGTAATATCTTATTGATATGACATTTACTGAAGTTTATAAAACTTCCTGGATTGTTATTTTGATAATGATGTGTAATTGTTACTGATTCAGTAACTAATAAGAGTATTTCCAAATGTGGTCTGGACTTACCATAAAGACCAGGATATCCTCTTGATTCGAGATATCTTGTTTTAACAGACCATCCATCATTAGGAGTCAAATTGATGTCTTCTTCTTTGACATGCATTATGTCTTCTGTAACAGGATTTTCATAATAATTTGTTGCCTCTTGAGGTGTTTCATTTATAGCTGCATCTTTATAAGTTGATACTTTATTTGATGAAGAAGAAGGAACATCTTCTTTCTTTGGAGGTGCAGCTAATTGCTGCAAATTTCTAGTCCTATAGACTGTAGTCCAATCCCTTATTAGATGAGTGTTTATTTCCTGATAGGGCAACAAATTGTTGCTTCCATGGCCACGGCCATAGCCACGACCTCTTCCCCTATTGGGGGTGTCATTTCCCTGCAAAAATTCACGGGTTAAATAATCAGCAAGAGAATTATTTTCTCCTTTAATATATTGTATATCAAAATCAAATACAGATAATTGGGCTTGCCAACTAGCAAAAATTTGTTTTGATACAAGATTCTTGACATCTTTCTCAATGATTGATTTAGCAGAGCTACAATCAATACGAAGCAAAAATTTTTGATTTAATAAATCATCCTGAAATTTTGATATACATTTAATTATAGAAAACATTTCTTTTTTAATAGTCGAATATTTAGACTGTGTTGGATTCTATTTTCCTGAAGTAAATCTTACTAAAACTTCTTTATTATTGTCTGGTATGACTTGCTTCAATATACCACCATATCCTAAATTAGAAGCATCTGTCTCAACTATTTTGAAATACTTAGGATTTGCTAGAGCCAAGCAAGGTAAACATTTTACCTTACTTTTGATCTTACAGACAGACTAGAGAATGATTCTCTGTCCAAGGCCCTGGGTTTTTCTTTAACCTATTATATAAAATGGTTGTATCCTGAGCTAAATTCTCATAATAGTCTGAAATATAATTTAGACTTCCTAAAAACCTTTGTAATTGTTTCTTTTAAGATATAATATCAAGAAATTTAGAAGCAAATTCAATGCTTCTACTTATAGGAACAATTGTTCCTTGATCTATTTCGTGACCCAAAAATCTGACTTTTGTTTGAAAAAGTTTCATTTTTGAAGCAGATATAACTAAACCATTATGTTTAACCAAATTTTTAAATATTTTTAAATGTTTAAAATGTTGATCAATAGTTTTAAAAAATACTAAAACATCGTCAATATAGACAATCATAAAATCAGAATAAGAATTGAAAATATCATTCATAATATTCTGAAATTCAGAATGAACATTTTTTAATCCAAATGGAAGAACATTCCATTCAAAGTGCCCAAAAGGAACTGTAAAAGCAGTTTTGTACTTGTCAGATTCATTAATCTGAATTTGCCAATAACCTGATTTCATATCAAATTTTGAAAAGATTAATGCATCATTAAGCCTATCCAAAATATCTTTTTATTTAGGAATTAGATATCTTATGCATTTCAAAACTTTATTAAGAGGTTTATAATTAATAACTAATCTAGGAACACCTCTTTCTCGTTCAGCATTTTTATTAACATAAAAAGCTGTACAATTTCAAGGAGATTTGAGTTTTCTAATTAATCCTTTTTCTAAAAGAGAATTAATCTCTTTTTTTTACATAAATCAATATATTCTTGATTCATTTGAGCTGGTCTAGCTTTAGTAGGTATCTGACTTTCATTAAAGTCATCAATATAGGGTAAAGCAACAACATGTTTTCTATTCAAAAAAGCATTGGGTAGATCATTACATACCTCTGAGACAAATTGTTGTTCAATAATTTTAGTTTGTCTCCTAGTTTCTTCCTTATTAAGATGATCATTCATATTGAAAATATTAATTTCACTTTTGAGAAAACATAATTGTTTTTCTTTGTTAAGAAGAATATCCTTAACCTCATTGAGCATCCTTGTATGAGGATCAGTAATAAACTTAAAAATAATTTCCTTATTATCAATAACAGTAGTAATACCATTTTGATCAATATTTCTAATTGGCATAATATTATGCAAAAAAGGAGTACCTAAAATAATTCTATGAGTTAAATTTTTAACTAGAATAAAATGAGTTGGCAAACAAATATTTTGGTTGCAAATATAAGCATTTGAAAGCTTGTAATTTATCTCCTCCAGCTTGGGTAAGAGATTGTGTAGTTTTTGAAAAATATTTGTCGGGATAATTCCCTCTTGAATACAATTAAGATCAGCCCCACTATCTATGAGTGTTATCTCATTTTCTAAAATAAAATTTTTATTAACAACTAAAGTAATTCTCACAAACCATTTTTGTGAAGTTACTCTGTCTAATATAGACAAATAACTGCTACTAGAATGAGCAGTCTCTTTTTGTTTATTAAGACTATCTAGAGAAGATATCTTCTGTTGATTAGGAATATCTAGAGAATATATTCTTTGGAATAATATATCATTATTCTTTTTTATCCGAGCAATTTGAGATTTTAAGAGATTTATTTCTCTTCTTAGATCAGTAGTAGAAACTGGTGTCTCTTTAATATTAGATTCTTGGAATCTAGATAAAACCTCACTCATTTGATAAGGAGCCTCTATAATTAGAGGAGTTTCTTTCTTAATATATTCTCTCATAAGAGTATCTATCATCTTTCTTTTCAAATTGCCATCAGTTATGGCTTCTAAAGCTTTTAAAGCTTCATCTTGTTCTTCTGTGAGAACATTTAATCCCTTCTTTTCCACAATGATTTTCCAATAATTTAATTCATTACACTGACAATCATTAGTGGAAGATGATTCAGAAGATGTATCATTAATACACTTTATGACTTCACTAGAAGAATCAGTCTCTTGTTCTGAATCAAAACTGATTAGTAAAACTTTTTCTAATCTAGTCCTTAATTGGTCATCTTCTATCTCATTTAAGGCTTTTTTGGTCTAACATTGGTTGGCATAATGGCCTATTTTGCCACACTTATGGCATGTTATGTCCAACTTTTTAGCCTTTCTTTTTCCTTTTTTCTGGAAAGGCTTATCATTTGGTTTTTTATCTTGAAAACTCTTTCTTTTAAAAATTTTTTTTCTAGAAATTTTATAAATTTTTTTTGTTTTATTATCAAAGGGTTTTCTCCCTTTTATTTTTTTACCTCTCTTGCCTTCTTTAGGCTCTTTTCCTAAATCAAAGGCAAATTGTTCACAGAATTCACCTAATTGGTGTTTTTCTGTTAGCTTTTGCTTTTTCAACTGATTTCTTAACTTTATGTCATTACATAAAGCTAAGCCTTCATTAATACAGCAACTAATAATTTGGCCATATGTTAAATCAGTATAATTAATATTTATGCCATCATTCTTCCTCAAAGATTGTCTAACCTTTTCGGAAAAGAGATAGGAAGACCATCAACAAATTTTAATTTCCTTCCAATGGATAGAATTGGGGTCATTTAATTGAAAAACCCTGGATAGGAAAGTATCCTTATACTATCTAAAATGAGTTAAAGATGGACATCTTAAATTTTGTAAAAGAGAAGATATTTTTTCTCCTATGGGAACATTAGTTCCTACAAAATGTTTTAGTATGGATAAACAGAGGGTGTAAACCGCACCCTCTTCACCAGTACTAACGGTAGTGGTACTAGAACTACATTCTAGCTTTACTTCCTTTTTATGATCAATAATTTCTTTTTTCTGAGCATCATTAAGATAATGATCCCACCATCCTCTTAATTGGCCTACAAAAACAGTAGCTATGAACGAAGCTATTGAGCTATCTGAATTTCCCTGCTGTTTACAAACAATAGAATACATAATCATTCTATGTATCATATCTATGATTTGCTTATCATTTAAGCCATCAATATTCCATTCATAAATGGCTTTACCAGAATAGGAATTTTGATATGGTTCGTGTTCCTCATAAAGTAAATCTTGGGGTGAAGGCCTTTTATAATAATATTTATCTAGGGCATTAGGTGTGTAAATAGGATTAATATTAATATCCTGGTTAGCAAACATATTTGCTAATTCATCAATATTATTTATATCCTTATTAAAATCTGAAAAAATTTCAGAATTATCAGAAATATTTTCCTGAGATAAAACACTTAAATTTAAATCCTTTAATTTTTGTTGCAAAATATTGATAAATTCAGAAGTATTATCTTCCATTTTAAAACCTTTTATTGGCAAAGGAGGTTGTACTATAGGAGTCTCTGTGATCATAGGTGCTTTAGACTCATTAGTCTGTTGAAAAATCAATTTCTGTTGGAAAATTTGTTTTTCAACTAATTCCTTTAAAGATAATAAATCTTTTTCAAGAGAGACAAATTGCTCTCCTAAACAATTAAGGAAAATATTTGTATAATTCTGAGCTTTTAACAAAGAATTTAATTCTCTAATAGTAACTTGACTGCTTTCAACTTTTTGTAAACTGATAAAAGCATTGGCTTCTACATTTTGACCCAAATTTATAGATTGTCTCGGTGGAAAAATACTATTAATTTTTTCTCTTTTCATAGTTTCCCAATTCTTTGAATTAAGAACTAAAATTTCATTATCAACCTCATTTTTGATTTTATTAGTAAAATACTTAACAAACCATTTCACAAAAGGAATATAATCCTGTGTTATTGTCATGTCCTCATAATAATCATCCTTAAACTTATTAAGTTCAAGAAGGGAGAATTTCTTAAAATACCATTCCCTAAATTGGGCATATTTATCCTGTTGGAACTCATCATTAATGAGTTCTCTCATTCCACTACCGGGAGAGAAATCTAATATGTAACCCATTTATAAATGAAAACTCATTTATGATTGAGTAGGAGATTCCCTACTCTGGGAGGTTTTTTGATATATACCATGTGGACTTTTATTCTCACTAATTCTAATATTTTCTACTGTCTCTATTTCTTCTATTGGATGAGAAGTAGAAGGTCTATGTAGTTCACTAGGAGTTGTATAAAACTCACTAACAGAATGTCTTGCTGAAAGACTTCTTTGTATTTTAATAACCCTTTGGGGTTAAACTTTATTTCTATATCCCCTTCATTTGTCTGGGTAATTTGATCTATCTCTTTATTTAAGATAGGTTCAGGTTCCACAGCCTGGGGGTAGCGACCATGTCTCAGAAAAGTTGATTTCATTCCATTTAATTAACCTATTGGTCACTATATTTGAAGTTAATAAATTGGTTTGGACAAGAGTTGTTGTCCCTGGGAAAGATATTTGCTTTACCTTTGGATTAAGTGTATTCTAAACCTTATATAATAAACTCTATAGCATATTGCTATTATTTCACTACCTGGTTTATAGTTATACCCACTAGTATTGACAGTGAGTTGCATAGCATCAAGAATATTTTTGTCAGATAGAGACAAACTCAAATTTGGAGACACGTCAAAATAAACAGGTCCATGATATAGACTTGTTTCTATTAAAGAAGCTAGAGAAGATTTGAAATCTCTGCATCTACCATCTCTAACATATGCTAGAATACTAGCATTTAATCCCAGCAAAGTTAAAGGTTTAAAGCCAATTTGCACAAGACCAATATGAATAAAATTATAATCTTTAAAAGGAAGTAAATCTTTTTTACTTAATAATTTTATTGTCTGAGTATTTTCAGAAACTTGAACAGTCTGTTCAATTAATAGTCTTAACAACATATCGTGACTTGATATCAAACATACCAAATTTATATATTTGGCCAGAAGGAACTGAAGGAATTGTCCATTTGTTTAGTTGATCCAATTTTTTTGGATATTCAACTAATTCTTCATTTTTTATAAAATTATCTTGATGATTATAATCATCTAATTCCATAATAAAAGTTTGAGATATTGTTGTGGTTCAGACCCTCAACCAGAATCAGAACTAGATGAGTCAGTTGAACTTATGAATATACTATACTCCCAACATCTTATTTGTGGTTTATTAAATCTAAGAATGTTTTTAGTGTTTTCTTAAAAAATTATCATCTTTTTCTAGTGGAAGGAAATATTAGGATGATTTTAAAAAGAAAATTTTTGCTAAAAACATTTTGGGTGTTCCCGGGAATACGGGGAACACCCCCTAAATCCGCCCCTGGTGTTAGAGACTATAAAGCACAGACTCCGACATGAACACTGACAATACATAGACACGGAACTAAGACACCATTAATATCCAAAAAATAGAACACCAAAACACCATATATATATATATATATATATATATATATATATATATATCAAAAATAATAAAGATAATAATAAAGATAACTAAATCAATAAACATTCACACTCATCTTATGAACATGACAAAAATCTAAATTGAGAATTAAAGTTCATTTGTTCACCTTTTAAAAACAAAGTTGGTAAGTTTTACTAGGTTTGTTGAAGATAAAAGGTACTATATCCTAATAGGTTTGTTGAGGATAAAAAATTATATCCAAGCGATGTCTAAGAAGCTTTTAAGTCAAAAAAAATAATATTTAAAGGTGACACCCATAGAGGGATGTTCAACGTGTGTCGCGTCGGTGTCCGACTATAACACTGGCATGCGACACGACACTCTCAAGAAGTGTCCGTGCTTCAAAGGTTAAAGATATACTTGCGTAGCTCACAAGGCTACTAATTTGCTTAGTTACAGAAGCTGTTGGTGTCTGTTGTAGTAAGTTGTAACAGTTTTTGATGGTTAAATTAATGAAAGTTGTTTGAAGTCTGTTGGATTGAGATATATAGTTATAACGGTTATCTCCGACTGTAGAATAGCCCCTATAAATCTAAGAGCTAACACTGAGTTCAGCATGGTATAAAATACACAGTTTCGCGGATATCGCTCTTTGGCCTGTTTCTCATTCTCTCATTCTCACACATTCCCACTTTCCTTTATTTCCTCACTCGTGGTCAGTTTCTTTTGTTCAAGGATAAAAAGTTTTACAAAATCATATTAACAAGTATCTGGATGATGCAATGTCATTGGAAAAGATTTGACTAAAACAGACAGACTAAAACCTTACCCAAGTTTGGATTAAGGATTATTTTCTAGGAAGGGGTGAAATATGGGTCAGGACTTATGAAAAGTGAAGATATTTATCTACCCTTTTAGACAGCAGTGTTGTCAATGGCGGATGGCGGTTTATGACGGTGAGCAAAAAACCCGCCATTTTAAGCTGCCATAAAATGCCATCCTTCACAAAAGGGAAGAAGTAAGGGCCAACTAGTAACCCCATATATACATCCCCATTGAAGTACTTGAATGTCCGTTTAGTTATACATCTATCTAAAGCTAGTGGCTTAAGAAGTTATAAACACCCGTCCACAAACCAATCCCATAAAAAGTTTTCTTCTGGGGTGTTTGTTTCATGGATGTAAAAGTTATTCCTAGGAATGTGGAGGTTACAAATATTGATTTCCACGTTTGTTACAAAGTTTAGAAATTTATTCCGAGGTATAAACCATTCCCAGGAATAAAATAACCATCACTTTCCCATGATTTTATTCCAAACAAAAAGGGTGGGTTAGAAAGGCTCCCATGAAGGTGGGAATAAAACAAAGATACTACCCAAAATCCAACTCTTAAAAACAATTCCCAAGAATGTTATTTGTATTTGCGAAACGCTTTAGGGAATAAGATGCCGACATTATTATCTAGGAAAAGTTATTACTAGAAATACTTTTTACAACCATGAAACAAACACACCCTTCTAAATGGGGTAACAAGGAAACAATTCATGAGCTAAGAAAAGTGGTTTCATACATAAATCATTTACTTTTGCCAACATAAATCAGACGTTATTTCTTATAATTCCTAAGTAAGAATTCAGAAAATTTACCTTTAGATACTGCTCACCGCCATCAACTGCAATCTTATCAGGTTGAAGGGCTTCATATTCCTTTACATCCACCCAAGCAACAGTACCAAAGCCTCCAATGAAATATATGTCACTGTCAAAGACCAAAAACTGATTGAACTAGGTATGCAAGTTGATAACGATGGTACCAAACAACATTGTTGTAAATAGTGGTGCAAATAGTTTTTTAACTGTAAATGTTTGTCCGGTCCATTTATAAGGCCCGCTAGGGTTAGTCTCAGAGTAGCCTATAAATAGCCTTCAGTGCATGTACAAAATACAACTGGAAATATACAAAGGTATTATTCTACATGGTATCAAAGCTCTTGTTTTTGGGAGTCTCGCTTCCGCACTAAAACCCTAGCCGCCTTTTTTGCGGTAAAACTTAGTCACTTTCATTGTGATTTCTTCTCTGCCTTTATTGCAGATTTTTTTTGGAACCCTAGAAGCCCAAACAATGCCTTGTTTCTGTGCTGTCTTCATTACAGCAGTTTTTTTTTACTCTGTTTTACGTGACCTACTACTGTTCAGTCCAAAAATCCATCTTCCACGACTGACCTTGCTGCACCACCACCACCATCAGAACCGCCACCAAATTCCGACCGAACCCACAAAATTTCGCAGTCTCCCGCCTCCGCACGCGCCGCCACGCGCAGCTGCTATTTGCCAGAGTTCCGAGCGCGTGGGCCCCACGCGCCGCCATACACTGTTTTTTTCACGACGGTCCAGTTACACAGTTTGTAGATCGGCCCGTTTTGGTTCAGTTTTGAGGGTTCACTTCCTGATCTGGACACTTTTATTTTTGGGCTATTGGAAGCTCCTAGTTTATCTCTTTGGTCACTGTTACTGTTTTTTTCTCTTCAGGAATTCTGTTAAGGCTGTTACAGATTGTCTTTACAGCATTTGTTGTGTCAATTTGGGCACTTTTATTTGTGGGTTATTTGAAGCACACACATTGGGTCATCGGTACGCCTCTTTCCTGCAACTTTGTACACCGTTACGGTCATTTCTAATTGCTTGTTTTAGTTATAAATGGCTGGAAAAATCTTTGTTGATTACCCTTTGTGCTTCACCAAATTTGATGATGTGATTCGTTTGAAGTCTCTACTTGACTCCCTCAGTAAGTATCTTAGTCGGCCGTCTGGTTCTCTATCCATGACTGGTATGAGTGTGTGCTCCCGGGCTTTTAATGTTTATGGTAAAATTCCTAAGAATGCTTGGATTATTGACTCTGGTGCAACCGACCACATGACATTTGACTCCAATTGTTTTTCCTCTTATACCTCCTCTAAGAAGGATCGGTATGTTACTGTTGCTAATGGTTCTTATGCACGTATTGATGACACTGAAAATGTTAAGTTGCAACCTTCACTCCAGTTACAAGATGTGCTGCATGTTCCCACACTCTCTCACAACTTAATATCTCTTCATAAACTCACTCATGATCATAACTGCAAAGTAACCATTTTCACTTCTCATTGTGTTATTCAGGATCTTGCCACGGGGAAGACAATTGGAGTTGCTAAGGAACAGGGAGGGTTGTACTATTTATCTGATGAGCATGCTGTTCAAAAGGTGTTGTCTTCTGCACTCCAGTCTCGGTCAGAGTCTCCCTCTCCTACTTCACAAATTTGGCTTCTTCATAAACGTCTTGGTCATCCTCCTTTCTCATTGCTCAGGTCTATGTTTCCATCTCTTTTTGTAAAACAGTCTGTTGAGTTTTTAAGTGTGACATTTGTCAATTTGCTAAGCACCACCGCAAAGATTTCTTTTCCTCTCAAAGTGGTACCAAAAGTCTTTGAACCATTTGATCTTATTCACTTTGATGTTTGGGGGTCTGCCCCTGTTTCTAATATTTCTGGTGCAAGGTGGTTTGTGTATTTTGTCGATGATTTTACTCGAACAACTTGGTTGTTCTTGATGAAAGATAAATCTGAGGTATCCGAATTGTTTATCCGTTTTTACAATATGATAAAGACTCAATTTGGAAGAGGTATTAAACGAGTTCGTTCTGATAATGGAAAAGAATATGTGAATCATAATATTTCTGATTTCTTCATTAAACAGGGCATCATACATGAACTTACCTGTGTTGACACTCCTCAACAAAATAGGGTGGCTGAAAGAAAAAATCGTCACCTTCTTGAAATAACACGAGCTCTTCTCTTCCAAATGTCTGTTCCAAAATCATATTGGGGAGAGGCAGTATTAATTGCTGCCTATCTAATTAATCGGATGCCATCACGTGGTCTAGCTAATGTTAGTCCAGTTCAACTTATGGTCTCACGCTTTTCCTTACGCCCTGTCTTGCTTGCAGCCATGAGGCTCAGGTATTTGGTTGTGTGGCTTTTGTCCATGTTCACCCACAACACCGAAGTAAGTTGGATTCTCGTGCAGTCCGTTGTGTATTTCTAGGTTTTACTCCTAACAAGAAGGGTTACAAGTGTTATCTTCCACCAAGTCATAAGTTCTTTGTTTCAATGGATGTCACATTTCATGAGCATGTTTCTTTTTTCACTCGTCCACAGCTTCAGGGGGAGAGTGATTCTAATTCCAATTTGGAATCTGAGTCCGAGCTCGAGTTTCTCTTCATTGGTCCATGGCAACATGAGTCACAAGTTACAGACTCTGTGTCTCCAGCTCCTTCTCCTCTTTCCACTTCTCCTAGTTTTGTCCCTCATGTTCCTCCAGTATCTCCTGTGTCTTCTGTTTTGCAGGAAACAATACCTTTGACACCAGTGAAGAACAAGGCTAGTGAGCCTACACTAACTTATCAGAGAAGAGGAAAACCGGATCTGGTCCCAGAACAGCTCCAACCGCCTGAACCGGAGGTAAGTACTGAGAGTGACTCCTCAACTTCAGATTCTCAAATTTCTGACACCGATGACCCAGATACAAATGTTGATATTGTTAACCCTGATGTAGATGACTTGCCTATTGCTTTGAGAAAAGGGAAAAGGTCTTGTGCTAAGTACCTTATTTCTCAATTTGTTTCTTCTAAGCATCTTTCTTTGCAGCATCAAAGTTTTATTGCAGCTGTTGACTCTGTAAGAATCCCTACATCACTATAAGAGGCACTAAAAGATGAAAATTGGGTCCAAGCTATGAATGAAGAGATGAAAGCACTTGAGAAGAATGAAACCTGGGAGATTGTTGAGAAACCAGGGGACAAGAAGCCTGTTGGATGTAGATGGATCTACACAGTCAAACACAAATCAGATGGTAGTCTTGCTCGGTACAAGGCTAGACTTGTTGCAAAAGGATATACTCAAAATTATGGAATTGATTATGAGGAGACATTTGCTCCTGTGGCAAAAATGAATACTGTTCGTATTTTACTCTCTCTTGCTACGCACTTTGGTTGGGATTTACAGCAGTTTGATGTTAAAAATGCTTTCTTACATGGCAATTTAGAAGAGGAGGTGTACATGGAAATTCCACCAGGATTTGGTCCAAGTAATGGAACGAATATGGTTTGCAAACTGAGAAAAGCTTTATATGGGCTAAAACAGTCTCCTCGGGCCTGGTTTGGGAGGTTTTCAAAGGCAATGTTGCACCTTGGCTATAAGCAAAGTCAGGGAGATCATACACTTTTCTTCAAACATTCACAAGGTGGTAAACTGAAAATACTTCTTGTTTATGTTGATGATATTATTGTTGCAGGGGATGATTTGACCGAAAGGCAACTACTTAAGGAGAAGTTAGCTGCAGACTTTGAAATGAAGGACCTTGGGAAACTTAAGTATTTCCTAGGGATTGAGGTAGCCTACTCTAAAGAAGGTATTTTTATTTCTCAAAGAAAATATGTTCTTGACCTTCTACAAGAAACGGGAAAGCTTGGATGTAAGCCTGCAAGCGTCCCTATTGAGCAAAATCACAAACTGAGCACTGAAGAGGAAAGTGCTAAGGTTGACAAAATGCAATATCAAAGACTAGTTGGGAAGTTGATCTACTTAGCCCACACTAGACCTGACTTAGCATATGCAGTTAGTGTTGTAAGTCAGTTCATGCATGATCCAAGAGTAAGACACTTTCAAGCAGTAGACCGTGTTCTGCAATATCTCAAAGCCACTCTAGGGAGAGGACCCCTTTTAAAGGGAGGTGGAAACTTGATTATTGAGGCGTATACTGACGCAGATTATACAGGTTCAGTGAGTGATAGAAGGTCCACCACAGGCTTATGTGGGAACCTTGTTACATGGAGAAGTAAGAAGCAAAACGTGGTGGCTCGATCAAGCGCCGAGGCAAAATTTCGAGCTTTGGCTCAAGGAATTTGTGAATTACTGTGGATGAAAATCATACTAAATGATTTGAAAATTCAATGTGAAGGGCCTATGAAGTTGCTTTGTGACAATAAGTCGGCAATAAGTATTGCCCATAATTCTGTTCAGCATGACAGGACCAAACACAGAGATAGACCGCCACTTCTGAAGTGATTAATTTGCACAAGAAAGGGGGGATTGAATTGTGCACTCTTTTTAATTTTTAATACCTGCAACCTTCTGTATTGTTTCAATATTACTTGGATATCAGAAGGTTGAATGTTAGTAACACATACAATAGTCAAGTATGAAAGTAGTAAAAGATAATTAACTTTGATGAATTTAGATGTCTTTGATTTCGTAAAGAGTGTTGTTTTCAAAAGATAATCAAAGTAAGTCTTATTTAAAATTCTGATCTTCACTACAGAAGGTTGGTGTTTTAACCTTCTGAAGTAGTTGAAAACTTTGGTGATTGTAAGACAGTTTAAAGCGCTTAATAAGAAAAGGTATAATGACACAAGAGAGTTATAGAGGTTCACCAAACTCGTGTACACTCCTCTCCCCACGTCCACGTGAGAGTTTCCACTATTCTCCAAATAGATTTACACTTGCTTTAGCTTCAACTGCCAAAGACTTTTCACTCCCACTCACTTTTGATCACACACAAAAGACAAGTGCTAACTTACACAGCTTCACCAAGCTGACTCAACCTACTAGAAAACTCTCTTCTAGTTTCCTAAATGGTTAGTTTTCTTCCTGTAGAAGCTTCTTTTCATTTTATAACATACTGAAATATCATGACCAAAATGTTTACAATATGTGCACTTTGTCTTAGGCTTTCTAGTCCTATGATTCTTCTCGGTTTGTTTTTCTATAGGTAGCTCAAAAGTATTCTGTATATAGACATAGCTAATTCTTTAGTTAAAACAGACACTTTTTCTTTGAGAAAGGTTATTTTGTTTTTCTAGATCGAGTGTATAAGGTTTGGTTGCTCTAAGACCTTATCTTTCAAAAGTTTGTGTTGTTCGAGAAAGTTTAAAGTGAGAATGTTGAAGAGTTTGAACTGCTTTTATCAAATATTCATTTTGTTTTTGAAGCTCTTCATTCTCCTTTTTTGAATTCAAGAGTTGATTTTTGAACATCACACATTTTTGGGCTAAAGTGTTTGAATCGGATAATAGGTTTTCAAAAGCATGTTCATGATCTTTGCATGAAGCACAAGTTAGTGATTTAGAAGTGCTTACCTCTTCTAGGTCAAGATCTCCTACAAAGCATGAGTTGATTGATTCCATACTTGATGCAGAAATATTTGAGAGGGTTCCTCGAGTCGACCATGAGACAAAAATTTGCGATCTCTTCATCATGGTCTCGAGTTGGTTTCTTCGAGTCATCCCATGTTGCAAGTAGAGCCTTTTTCTTAGGTGTGAACTTTCTGTTGCTTCCTTTCAACTTTGGACATTCATTTCTCAAGTGTCCAGTTTGTTACATTCATAGCACACAGGTCAATTTTGTTTGGTTCCTTCACCTTTAGGTTGATCTTTCTTGAAGAAGGGTCTTCTCATATTTTTCTTTCTAAATGCCCATCTTCTCAACCTTCTCGGTGATTAGAGCCATTTCATCCTCATCATCAATGTTACTTTCATCATCTTCACTTTCTTCTTGAGTGTCCTCTTGAGCTTTAAGTGCCATAGCTTTAGAAGGTTGTGAAGATTTTTGAGAAGCTTTGAGTGCAATAGTTTTAACCTTCTTGGGTTGAAGTTCATCCATGATTTCTTGTTCATGCACTTTTAGAGATCCAAGTAGATCTTCTATTTTGAGAATAGAGAGATCTTTAGCTTCATTATAGCAATCACTTTAGGTCTCCATACCTTTGGAAGGCATCTCAGAGTTTTCTCACTTTGGCTTGATTTGAGTAGGTATTTCCCGGAGAGTTCAAATCATTTGTAATTGTTGTGAATCACTAAACATTTCAGAAATTGTTTCTTGCTCCTCCATTTTGAATGTTTCAAATTTATGGATAAGAAGGTTGATCTTTGCTTCTTTGACTTGGTCTGCTCCTTCATGGGCGCCTTCAATGTATCCCGATTTCTTTGATGATTTCTTTCCCACTACTTTATCATATTCACTTCTACCTAGAGCACATGTTAGATAAAATTTAGCTTTAGAGTTTAGAAGTACCATGCGTTTATCTTCGGTGTCCAGTGTTTCTTGGTTTAGTCATAGTGGTCCCATCATCAAGAGTTGTAGTAGGTTCAAAAGGACCATCTTCAACAATGCCCCAAATGTCGGTGTCTTGAGATTCTAGGAACAATCTCATTTGATCTTTCCAATAATAGTAATGTTCACCAGCTGAATCCGGTGGTCTATTTCTTGAAGCTCCTTCCGGAAGGAACATCACGAGTTGGAATGATGACTCATCACTTCTTCCAGATCTTTCCTCTCACATCGCAAAGTGTGCTCACCCCAGAGGTGAGCTCGATACCAATTGAAGTGATTAATTTGCACAAGAAAGGGGGATTGAATTGTGCACTCTTTTTAATTTTTAATACCCGCAACCTTCTCGTATTGTTTCTCAATATTACTTGGATATCGAAGGTTGAATGTTAGTAACACATACAATAGTCAAGTATGAAAGTAGTAAATAATTAACTTTGATGAATTTAGATGTCTTTGATTTCGTAAAGAGTGTTGTTTTCAAAAGATAATCAAAGTAAGTCTTATTTAAAATTCTGATCTTCACTACAAAAGGTTGGTGTTTTAACCTTCTGAAGTAGTTGGAAACTTTGGTGATTGTAAGACAGTTTAAAGCAGTTAATAAGAAAAGCAGATAATGACACAGTAGAGTTATAGAGGTTCACCAAACTGTGGCTACTCCTCTCCCCACGTCCACGTGAGAGTTTCCACTATTCTCCAAATAGATTTACACTTGCTTTAGCTTCAACTGCCAAAGACTTTTCACCTTCACTCACTTTTGATCACACACAAAAGACAAGTGCTAACTTACACAGCTTCACCAAGCTGACTCAACCTACTAGAAAACTCTCTTCTAGTTTCCTAAAGGTATTTCCTTAGGATCACCAACAACACTCACTTTTCACTAGGTAGTTTGTTGAGAACCTTTCAACTAGGATCACCAACACCACTCACCTCTTACTAGGTAGTTTGTTGAGAGCCTTACAACAAGAATCACCAACAACACTCACCTCTCACTAGGTAGTTTGTTGAGAAACTTACACAATATTTCTTATAGTAAGAGGTTTGGGTTTGGGATGATTTAAGAGCTTGTTGATAGATAAATACAATGTATTTCAAAGACCATAACAAGCAAGCACACACTCAAGATAGTATTTCCCAATTCTGAACTTGTAGTAGCTTGAAGTGTGGATGAGAAGGTTGGATTTCGTTTAGAAGCTTGACTTGAAGGTTCCAATTTCAACTCATGGTTTGCATTTGAGTAGAGCAGCCCTCTATATAGACTTTGAATCTGAAATATGGCTGTTGGAAAGAAGAAAAGAGCCGTTGGAAGTTGTTGTAGCTTTGTAGGTAGGTAATGATGATTTTTGAGCTTTAGGTAGTAGCCTTCAACCTTCTGAAGCAACATTTTTGCTTTGTCTTGTGCTAACATCTTTTCATGTCAGCACTTTACTTCCTTTTCTTCCTTTCTGTCACTTCTGTTCCTGTTCATGTATTACATAGTGCTTTATATAATTTGAATCTGAAGCTTCTAAAGCTTTTACAACATGAACAAACATGCTTTTTGAGATACACCAAAGATCAAGTAGTTCCTCTTATTCTAGGATAATTATTTTACAATATACTATTCATTGAATACTCATTTGATGCATATTGAATCAAGAATTCGAGCATGAGTATGTTTCCAGAAACCAGAAGCTTTGAAGTCTTCAATCTTCATTTAACCTTCTTGAACACTTAACCTTCTGAACCTCTTTAAGGAGTAAATCAACCTTCTGTTGACTTCAATCAAACTTTCTGTTGACTATTGGTCAACCTTGTGTTGACTTTTAGTCAACCTTCTGTTTGACTTTCAGTCAACCTTCTGAAGAAAGTTACTTTATCTTTTAAGCTTCTGTAGTCAACCTTCTGATGGGTTAACCTTCTGTATTCAACCTTCTGTAAGGTACCCTTTTGTAGGTAACCTTCTTTTGGCACATTTTATCTTTGAAAACCACTTGGTTTATTTTGTAAGGCCAAGAATTTTGCTATGAAACTTATTCCCTGTTCTTTAACACACTTGATTGAAAACTTGTTAATCATAATAAGTGTTTTAGAAAACTTAACTCATTCCTTTAAGTTTGTATCATCAAAACATGGAAAGAGATTTTCATTTCTACAACTTCATCAAGGAGAAACTAGACAGCGGTTTAATAGCTACATCCTACATTCCTTCCTGGCATCAACTGGCAGATGTGCTAACAAAAAGCTTGCCAACAGAACGTTTCAACTAACTGACAAGCAAGCTGGGAATGATAAATATCCATTCACCAGCTTGAGGGGGAGTGTTGTAAATAGGGTTGTTCATGGTGCAGTTCTCCTTGTGAATCGCACTCAATGAACTAAATCTGTTTAGACAGTTCGATCGAATCCCAGAATCGAATCTATGTTAGCATTCGCCGAATCAATCGAACTATCTTAACGATTCGATTCGGCGCTCAGTTCGAACCGAACTGTTTAAATTCTGAACTATTTTTTTTCGAACTATTAAACCTAAAATGCCCGAACTGTTAAGGCCGAACTGTCCGAACTATTAATCCAAACTACCCAAAATGTGTGTTTTTTTTTAAATAATAATATTTTTACACATTATAATGCACTTTCAGAACCCAAACCAAACTAAAATGTTAATCTTATTTTTTTCTAACAGCTTCTTTTATTGAACTACTAAATTATATATAGTATTTTTAAACTGTTAAAAATTATAGTTTCTTTTTAATTTCTTCTTGACAAATAGTTTCTTTTGAACTTGATGACTCTCGGTCCTACTGTGTTCAACTTTTACACAATTTTGACGCTATGACATGAATCAGACAAAATTAAATAAATTGAATAAATTTTTTATCTCCTATAATTAAATAAAAGAATGTGATTTGTTTTTTAAATTGATTGACGTAAGTTTTTTTGTTTACTAGCGTTTGTTTTTTTTGGTGCGCTGTTTACTAGCGTTTGTATCTTAAAAAATTTGCCACTGTCTTTAATTTTATTTTACATATCAAAATTTTTAACAAAAATACATTAGTAGTATTTAGAAAAATTTAGTAAATAATACATCAAGTTTTTAAAAATATTATTGTTTTGGAAAAAATAAAAAAGGCTTAAATATCATTTTGGTCACTATAAAATAAGCGAAAACCATTTTAGTCTCTGCATAAATATTTTTTTAAAGAGTTCCTTACAAAAATTTTTTAATTCATTTTGGTCCCTAATGTGATTTTTAATCTGATTTAGCACAATTTAACACACCTGCCAATGTTGACGTATGTTTTAGCACACGTAGATGTTAAATTTCTACTATGCACTTTCTAAAAAAATTTTTTTACAGAGACTAAAATGAATTTTTACTAGCAGGCAACCAAATAACATTTAAGACAAAATAAAAATTACCATAGTTATAAAACTGGAGTAAAAGTACATTTATTAATAACAATTTAAAAAATTGAGACACGTTACTAACGTTGTGACTTTTCAAAATCAACTTTTCAAGAAAAAATACTTTATTTGATTTTGCTTTTACAGTTACTAAGAAGCTCCACCAATTGCAAATTGAAGGATAGAATCATAGAAGCGGTGGCTTTTGCAGTGTTTGTGACACTGACTCAAGTTCAGTTTTCCAGTTCACGAACCGAACTATGATCAAGAGTTCAGTTTTTGAACTGTGTTTATAAACACAGTTCGGTTCAAGAACTGTGACCAAAAGTTCAGTTTTTTTTAGTTCGGTTCAGTTCAGTTCTATAGTCCAATTCAGTTTTTTGATTATTTTGAACAACCCTAGTTGTAAATAGTGGTGCAAATAGTTTTTTAACTGTAAATGTTTGTCCGGTCCATTTATAAGGCCCGCTAGGGTTAGTCTCAGAGTAGCCTATAAATAGCCTTCAGTGCATGTACAAAATACAACGGAAAATATACAAAGGTATTATTCTACAAACATGAAGAATTTGTATTCCCTATTTCTGTGCAGATTCTATTGTTCGCGAGTGCTATATTAATTAATAATTGATATTTTCGATGAAGATTCAAAGGAAAACAAAAAGACTTTCTCGAAATTCTTAGGCACAAAAAATGGAAGAGAGAGAAACAAGAGAGAGAGAGAGAGTGCGAAGAGGCAGGAATACGAAAAGTTTCTGCAAAACGCGGTGGATGGAGGCGAGAGGAAGGAATACGAAACGGTGGTGGAAAGCGCTGGGGGAGGAGGCGATGAAGGCAGCGCTTGGAAGAAAGTGCAGGGAAGGAAAAGGGCGGCCAACATGAAGAAAGAGAGAACGGACGTCGCCGGTTTTTGCGGAGGTCGGCAGGAAGGCACCGTGTCGTTCTATTTCTCCGACTTCCCAGATTCTCACGGAGCTAAGGAAATGTTCAGGGCTTTTGCTCTCTATGGCAAGGTGGTAGAGGTGGTTATCCCACCAAAGAGAAATAAGTGGGGAAAACGGTTCGGTTTCGCTCGTTTCGTTGAAGTAACGGAGCCAGAAATCTTTGCGGTAAAACTAGACAATATTATTTTCGGTGCAGATAAAATTCATGTCAATCTACCAAGGTTTGTAAGAAACAGTGTTGTTCCAACAAATACAAAGGTGAAGACGACACCAGTCCTCAGCCAGACAGTAAGGAAGCTGCGTAAGGAATGGAAGGTGGTTCAAGATGCTGTTAAGAACGGTTCAGAAGCTGGGCAGGTGAAGAGGCACGATCGTGAGTTTGCAGGAGGAAGGAAACCCGACGGGCCAGCAGCTGGTTGTGCAGTTGAAAAGGCAGAATCTGGGCAGGTGAAATGGCACGGTAGTGAGCTTGTAAGGGGAAGGAATATCATCGGTTCAGCTTCTGGTGGAGCAGTTGACAAGGCACCGAAGGAGAAGTTGAAGGGTCCAGTTACGTCGCAGGCGCAAAGAAACGATGAAGAAGCACCATTCTACCAAAGTCATGCTGGGTATGCAAGGAACGTGAACAGGTACGGGGGAGGCAGAAACTATACCCACAAGACACACAAATTCGGTGAAAGGTACGCCAATCATGCTCATTATGAACAAAAAATTGTGTATTTTAGGAAAAATAACTTGACTGAGGTGTGGTATAATGCCTCACCGGAAGAATTGGAAGGGTTTAAGAAGATGTACGTGGGGGTTGTTAAATATGCCGGGAATACACACATGATTCAGGAGTGGTTTAACATGCAAGGCTTCTTCTCCATTAAGGCAACGCCAATGGGGGCCAATCGGGTACTCTTAGAAGAAATGGAGGAGGGGATTATTCAGGCGTTAATAGATGATGCGGAGGATTGGGTGACTGAGAAGTTTGACGACATAAGAAAATGGGAACCCGACGAAGTTGACTGTGAAAGGTTAGTATGGGTTCGTTGTCACGGTATACCGCTGCATGCATGGAATAATGATTTTTTTACGTCATTAGCTAGACACTTTGGCACTTTCCAGGGTGTGGATGAGAACACTAGGAAAAAGAAGTCATTGGATGTGGCAAGGATATTAATTCGTACAAGAGGATATGATGTGTTTAACATGGTTCTAAATGCTAGAATCAATGACTCAATATTCAATATCAAGGTGATTGAAGAATGGTGTGGTCCGATGTATTGGGAGGGGTTGACTCCGGCTTATGATTCTGGTAAGACAGAAGACAGTTGCAGGGATGAGTCAGATAGTTCCGAGGATGAGGGTGATCCACCTCTTTTTAATGAAGAGGGTCCCATTGTTGATGGTTTTGGGGATAATGACGAGGCAATTGTGAATAAACTGCTGGAAATGGAATTAATAAATGCAGAAGAAAGGAAAGAAGCCTTGGCTCAGGCTCCAAATGAGGTCGTGGATGCAGTGCCTGAAGGAGTTGAGGTGGGGAGAGGTAATGAAAGGGTGGTCGTAAGGGAAGCTGAAATGTCAGCGAAGGAGGACTCTCAGAGGGGAATGGAATTAAATGGAAACGACCTATCAGTGGACGAGAACGAGGCAAGAGACCCGACACCAGAAAATCAAAACTCAGAAAATGGGTTGGAGGTTGAGGATTGCAGCTCAGGGGTTCAGAAAGAGGAAAGCGAAAAGATAGAAGAGAGAGCGGTGAATGGGCCTACGGATGATCGGATCAAGGAAGTGGTGAGGGAGGCTGGTGGGCTGACACTTAGCAACTCTTTCGGGTCATTAATGAGGAATACAAAGAAAAATAAAAGGAAAGGGAATTCAGTCAGCTGTAGTAATGAGACTGAGGAGGAAGTGAACCAAGGAATTGTAGTTGGAGTAGTTAGCGAGGAGGCTAGAAGGGTAATTCCATCCATTAGTTTCTCTGATGGTTCAAACGGTGGATCAAACATACATGTTGTAACACGCAAACCTCCTAGTTCTAATCTCTCCTAGTCGTTTAGTTGTGATGGGTCTGGGGCTTCCATTGGGGAAGTGTCCGTGGGCGATTCCGGTATTCGAGTTTGCAATGAGAGGTTTTTGATAGATCATGAATTGTCTGTAGCAAATAAGGTGTGGAGTTTTGCCAAGGAAAACCTGGGAGTGTCTGGAAAAGGAAAGGATGAGGAATATGCAGGGAGAATTAGATCTTTAGAAGTCAGGGATCAGAATGCGAAGAGAAGGAAGGGGAAAAAAGATGGTTCCAAATGAAGATTGCAACAATAAATATGAGAGGGTGGGGGGGTGCTGCTAAGAGAAAGCGCCTAAAGAAACTGATAGTAGACGAGAAGATTGATTTTTGTATGATCCAGGAGACAAAGAGTTGTGATTTAACGAGAAGGTCGGTGGGTAGTATCTGGGGCAATCAAGATTTTGATTGGTTGAGTAAAAACGCAAATGGTATGTCAAGTGGTTTGTTAAGCATTTGGAAGTCAGATATGTTGGAGGTGCTTTTCTCATTCTCTGGTGAACACTTTGTTGGAGTCTGTGCAAAAATTCAAGGTAGTCTTTGTTACCTGGTGAATGTATATTCGGCTTGCAACATGACTGGGAAGAGGAGACTTTGGGATAATATGCGTATACTAAAGGAGGATTTTGAGGAGGGAGAATGGTGCATTGCTGGTGACTTTAATGCAGTTACATCTAGGGTAGAGAGGCATGGTTGCTTGTCTAGCTTCAACAACGTGGAAGCGAGAGACTTTTGAAGTGACTAATTTGCACAAGAAAGGGGGGGATTGAATTGTGCTATCTTTTTCGTTTTTAATTCCTGCAACCTTCTGTATGGTTTCTCAAGATAACTTGGATATCAGAAGGTTGAATGTTAGTTGCACAAACAACAAGCAAATGTGACAGTAGTGAAAGATAATTAACTTTGATGATTTTAGATGTCTTTTCTTTTCGCAAAGAGTGTAGTTTTCAAAAGATGATCAAAGTTGAGCTTATTTAAAATTAAGATTTTGACTTGTAAGGTTGGTGTATTTAACCTTCTAAAGTATTTGAAAACTTTGGTGATTGTTAGACAGTTAAAGCAAATGATAAGTAAAGCAGAAAATAACACAGTAGAGTTATAGAGGTTCACCAAACTGTGGCTACTCCTCTCCCCACGTCCTCGTGAGAGTTTCCACTATTCTCCAAATAGATTTTACACTTGCTTTAGCTTCACTTGCTAAAGACTTTCACCTCCACTCTCTTTTGATCACACACAAAAGACAAGTGCTAACTTTCACAAAGAGAATCACCAACAACCCTCACTTTTCACTAGGTAGCTTGTTGAGAAACTTTCGAGCTGAGTCACCAACAACCCTTACCTTTCACTAGGTAGTTTGTTGTGAAACCTTCAAACAGAATCTCCAACAACACTCACCTCTTACTAGGTAGTTTGTTGAGAAACCTACAACTTAGACTCACCAACAACACTCACCTTTCACTAGGTAGTTTGTTGAGAGAATTACAACTTAGAATCACCAACACCACTCACCTTTAACTAGGAAGTCTGTTGAGAAACAAGCACAATATTCCTTACAATAAGGGGTTTGGGTTATGGGATGATTTAGGAGCTTGTTGATAGATAAATACAATGTATTTCTAAGATTGTAACAAGCTTGCACACACTCAAGATAGTATTCCCAATTCTGAATTTGTAGTAGCTTGAAGTGTGGATGAGAAGGTTGGATTTCGTTTAGAAGCTTGACTTGAAGGTTCCAATATCAACTCATGGTCTCAGATTTGAGTAGAGCACCCTCTATATAGACTTTGAATCAAAATATGGTCATTGGAAAGAAGGAAAGAGCCGTTGGAAGTTGTTGTAGCTTTGTAGGTAGGTAATGATGAATTTTGAACTTTTAGGTAGTAGCCTTCAACCTTCTGAAGCAACATTTTTGCTTTGTCTTGTGCTAACATCTTTTCATGTCAGCACTTTACATCATTCCTGTCAATTCAGTTCCTATTCATGTACTACATAATTTTTTACATGCTTTATTTTGAAGCTTCTGAAACTCCTTTAACATGAACAAACATGCTTTTAATTTACAAACAAAAATCAAGGAGTTCTTTATCATATAAGATAATATTTCTGAAACTTAAATTCCTTGAAAATTCATTTGATGCATTTCAGATTAAGATTTCGAATATGAATATGTTTCCCAGAAACAGAAGCTTGAAATCTTCAATCCTCTTTTAACCTTCTTGAACACTTAACCTTCTGAACCTCTTTAAGGAGTAAATCAACCTTCTGTTGACTTCAATCAAACTTTCTGTTGACTATTGGTCAACCTTGTGTTGACTTTTAGTCAACCTTCTGCTTGACTTTCAGTCAACCTTCTGAAGAATGTTACTTTAACTTTTAAGCTTCTGTAGTCAACCTTCTGATGGTTTTAACCTTCTGTATTCAACCTTCTGTAAAATACCTTCTGTTCACTTTGATTTGATGGTAGCCCGACCTCAAATCAATCTTGGAAAATACCTGAGCACCCACTAATTGATCCATCAAATCGTCAATTCTTGGTAGTGGATACTTGTTCTTAATTGTAACCTTGTTCAACTGTCTGTAGTCCACGCACAACCTCATGCTTCCATCTTTCTTCTTCACTAGTAACACAGGTGCTCCCCACGGTGATACGCTTGGTCTCACGAATTTCCTTTCTAGCAATTCTTCCAACTGCTTTCTTTAGCTTCGACACAACTCGGATGCAGGACATCCTATAAGGTGCCATAGACACCGGTCTTGTTCCAGAATCAATTCTATGGTGAACTCGATCTCTCTCTCGGGTGGCACATCGAGAATTTCTTCAGAAACACCTCGGCAAACTCTCTAACCACGGCGGATCTTCAATCTTGACTTGATTCTCTCACATTAATGACGCCCATAATGCAAACAGAGTCACCCCTTCTCCTAACAACTTGCGCACTTGTCTAGCGGAAGTAAAGCCGATTCCTTCACCTCGATAGCGGGAAAACTAACCGATCTCTCAAATATGAATTGATATGAACATGGTTGTCTACCAATCACCCATACCAAGGATGACGTCCATTCCTCTAGTGGTAAACAAATTAAGTTAACGAAGAAGTCCCTGCCGAATACGATCGGTGGGCACTTCGAACATATCGGAGAGGTAGTCATCGAACCCTTAGCCGAGTGTCAATGACCATCTCCCTTACCAATGAAGACAACACTAAACTCGGTCTATTAGCACACATGGCGAGAAATGAAGGAATGAGTTGCGCCAAGATATCTCAATTGCAACTAGAGGAACACCGTTGATATAACACGTGCACTGTGATTTCGCTTCTCTACCTCGGACCCAGCTAATGCAAACACTTTCCCCACGCCTCTCTCTTGCTTCGCTTTGGACACTTGGGACCGATGTGCCACATCTCTCCACAATTGAAACAGACTATCTCCTTTCGCCCACACTCAGCAGAGATAGGTGGCCCTCCTTGCCACATCTATAACACCTCTTCACCTCGACCTTGCACTCCTTCGCCTTGTGCCTGGCAATCCACACTTGTAACAGTCGGAATAGCGGGAGCGTCTCCCTACTAGGCTTTCCTCTCCTGCGCGAATTCCCCTTCCTCTACCACCGGAATGGTCGTAAGGTTTCCAACGATGCGAGGTTGAAAAGTCTTCTTATCTTTCCCACTCGGCTAGTAGCCACACTATCTTCTTCATAAATTCTACAACCTGTCCACCAACTCTAAATACATCCTTATCCTTTGATACCCAATTGCCTGCTTGATCTCAGGCTTCAAACCGTTCTCAAACTTGATACACTTGGAGAACTTTGCAGTCAGTCCAGTGTAATGGGAGTAAAACTTTATCAGCTCGGAAAACTTGGCAGCATACTCCGACACAGTCATGTTACCTTGTTTGAGCTCCAAGAATTCCATCTCTTTCTTTCCTCTCACATCTTCTGGTAGTAGTACTTCCTCATGAACTCTTTCTTAAAATTCTCCCATGTGATCTCCTCCTCTGCAACTTCCAGTCTTGGAAGAACTCCAAGCCACCAGTCGTCGGCTTCCTCAGCGAGCATATGAGTCTCAAACCTCACTTTTTGCTCTATTTCTTTCAACCATGCTAGAGCCCCATCAGGATCATACCTCCCCTTGAAGGTAGGAGGATTCTCCTCTGGAAAGTAGCGAGCCTACGAGCTCCAAGATCATCGGCATTCTCGCTGGTCGATTCCCCATTGCATTTGTCATCGCCTCCAACGCAGCTAGCCTATAGCGAAGATCATCTCTTCCAAATTTTCTAGCCATTCTTACTTCACCGATTACACAATCAAGAATCGTTTAGAACGAGCCTAAGACTCGAGGCTTAAGACACTTAGACTCAATACTTGGTCGGACAAGACCGAACTTATGCTCGATACCAACAATGTAACACCCCTTATCTAATCAATTCGATCTACTAAATTAAAATCGAGTTGCAAAATTCCACTCAAAGGAGGCTACATTTGATGATTTAAAAGGAAAACAAAATTTCAATTAAGTTCAAACAAGCGCACAACATCATACTAAATGTAATCATGCGCATCACATCGGCAAAAAGGTCTAAGCCCATAACATAAGGCACCTCGGCCAGTAAGCATCAAGTCATCTAGCAGAAAATACACAAGATCAGCATAAAAAACACTAAAATCTACTCGGCCCCATCCCAAGTGTTACACGACCAGAAGCGGACCACAACCGACTTGAGCTAGGCACAACCATCACTCATGTGTACCGCAAGTTGCCGACATGAGAAGCAACATAAAAGCGGCTAGGGTGAGTCTCTTAACACAAGTAATATAATGTGAAGAAGCTTAAGGTTAGAGATAGCACTAAAGCACCTCGGTTCAAATTTATACACCACTCATCGATAGTTCAAATAACCACAACAATTATCAATCACCTCAAAACACATTAAATTATGAAATGTATGCATGTATGCAACCCAACCACGGGGGCATTATGCAATGAGGTACCTCCACCGTCGTTATTTAGCCTATCGGCTCTCCGTCGTTATTTACTCCGTCGTTATTTGATATGGAGACCGAAGTCCTACCACATCGAGGCCGAAACCTCCTCCGTCGTAATATGCACATGAACATGTGACTTCATGACAAATGCAATCACACACCAATCAATCATAACGCATGTGAATGCTTACACCGCCGTTCACCGTCGTTACTCGCCGCTTCTACTCGTCGCTCACCGCGGCGTCCACACCATCTGACATCATCACGCGAGTGCTAAGGTCGACCTCTACTACGCCTGGTAGAATCACCCTAGGACCTACAACCGACCTCTCAATCACCTCGGCACTCCATGGTGGACTAATTGTCACACCGAGGACCGCAACGACACTTTAGGGACCAAAGTGTCACCTAAGGACCAAAATGGACTTAATCGCTCCCGTACTTGGCACACTTGGTGCTAAAATAGCACTCACAAGTGGCGTCCCACAATGTGCTAGGCAACATTGGCGCTAACATCACTTCGGCACACTATGTGTGTACCTCGACTAACTACTCCAACTCGGTATTCTACATCACCTCGGCACCTAGCTCAGCTTTGGCACCTCGGCATGTTACACGCAAACCCTCAATTCGGTAGCACGCTCACAGTTACGCACTCCCTTAGGCTAGAACCTCTCACTCATGTGGATTCACTCCTCGTACAATCTCGCCTAGTCACTTCCACTTAGGCATTTTGGCGTTTCACCTCGGTGGCGCTACCTCGGCTTGAAGACTTCTGTTCACTACCTCTACACCTCGGTAACCTTAAGCGCGAAACACCTACACTTCGGTTTATGCGCCTTACCCTCGCTAATGGTATTTGGACACATCCTCTCCTCAAACTCACCAACGGACTCTCAACACCAAGACACCCTAGGCGTTGACTTCCTCAACTTCGGTTTCTCTCACTCTGTCAAGGGTACTTCTGGTTTCGCGCGTAATAAAGGCGCTTAACTCCCATTTTACTTCTTTTACTCTGTTTCTTTACTTAAACCCAACATGCAACCCATTTCCAAAGATACCACACTCATGCACACTCGGATACTCACTCCATCGTCTCCGATCCTCTCCCTAACTCTACATGCAAACTCATTTTCTTCACACTACGCCGATTCACCCTCGATGCCTCACCATGCAATGCTCCTTCGTACCACACTGCAGAGAGTGTTACACTCCTCTCTCTTTCCCAACCGATCCACCATCGTACTTCACCACAAATCACAAGCAAAGAGCAAAAACACAAAGAAACATGTTATGAACAACATATAAAACACACATGCAAGGTGATCGTAACCACTCACACCAAAAATACTACCAAACACAAAACATTACAAAGATTAAAAGAGCCCCTAACTCAGTCACAAACCGTAGACACACCCTCTTCACTAGCACTTCTAGGAATCCTTCAAGATTCACTCACTCTTCCCTTTTCTCTTGGTTCTCCCTTCGGTTCTCTTCCTTCTCTCTAAGTCTCACTTCTCTCTACTTTCTTAATTTGGTAACTTTGACTATTTTTGGAACAATGTAAATGGTCTCCTACGAAGGCACCATTTAACATGTCCTAAGGGACTTAAATGAGGCCTTGGCCTTATTAGGCCGTGGGCTTCTTCTACCCACACCCTTTCCTAACTTAGACATTTTCCTAAAATGCCACACATGCTTAACCTTCACTTAATGAATTACTTGACTTAAAAGTAAAATGTTGCAAACCCTTAATAACTCAACTAAGTTAATTAATTGAATTATTTTGGGGTGTTACATAGCTAAACACCATCCTGTTTTGCAGAGTCTTGAGCCTCGGGTATTTGGTTGTGTTGCCTTTGTGCATTTTCATAAACAACACCGAAATAAGTTGGACCCCCGTGCAGTCAGATGTATCTTTGTGGGTTATCCTCCCAACAAGAAAGGATATAAATGTTATCATCCTCCAAGTCGCAAGTACTTTGTCTCTAAAGATGACAAGTTTCATGAGCATGTATCCTACTTCACTCGTCCTCAGCTTCAGGGTGAGAGCATTCATGATAATTTGGAATCTGAGTCCGAGTTTCTGGTCCTACTTGAGTTACCTGAAACTCCTGTCTTAAGTCCTACTATTAGTCCTGCTTCCACAATTGAGTCCCCTGAGTCGCCTGTGACTCCGGCCTCACCTTCTACTATTGAACCTACTTCCATAAATACAGAATCTGAGTCACCTGCTGTGAATTTTCTAACAGAATGAGAGAGAGAGAGAGAGTGAATTGAATTTCTGTTTGATTTCATTCAATTAATTGAAACGATTCTGAGAGATGCTATTTATATCTAACTCTTAACTTTGTGCACCTCGGGGCTTAACGTGTGCACTTCTATAATAGAATGTAACTAATTTACATTTGAAACTATCTCGCACTTGCGAGATCTTTGCAGAAAATGTAAATATTGCGAACACTAAAATATGACTAAGTGATGTACTCTTACACACCCCCACAAGGTTAGGGTGGGTGATCAAGAGACACACCCTAAGCTTGGACCTACAATCTTGTAGAACAATGTGTAGACGAGAGGTTTTGTAAGGGCATCGCCTATCTCGAAACTGTCGGGAATGTGAGTGACTTGTAATTGTTTAGCTAGAACCTTTTCCCTAACAAAGAACAAATCAATTTCCATGTGTTTAGTGCGGCGTGAAGAACTGGGTTGTGAGCCATTGCCACGGTGCTTTGATTGTCACAATGAATGATGGGGCGAGAATTTTGACATGGAGTTACGAGAGCGATGTCCGATCCATAGTATTTCAAAGAAGGTATGGGCCAAGCTTGATATTCAAATTCGGCGACTTGACCTAGCAACAAGAGGTTGCTTTCTTGACCACCAAGACACAAGGTTTGGACCAAAATACACGCGCGTAACCGTAAGTAGAATGTCTATCATCGTGGTCCGAAGCCCGGTCGGCATCACAAAACCTGCTAGAACAAATGGGTGTTGATCATTAGCAGTCTAAACTGTAGTCCATGATGAATGGTGCCCGTAGGTATCTAAGAATTCGTTTAATCGCAGTCCGGTGGTCATCCGGGGTTACGCCATGAATCGCGCAGACCTTGTTGATGAATAGCTCAACTCGTGTCTAGTGAGAGTGGCATACGCAATGCACCCACAACCGATCTATACAAAGTAGGATCCTTAAACTTGGCGAGAACTGTTTTAGACGCTTTGTGCTTGAGCACATAGGTGAATTAACAGGCGAGTCTTGCATCTTTGGTCTTGAGTAGAAGATCACGAATATACTTGGATTGAGTGAGTAGCAATGAACCATTGGGTTGTTTGTGAACCTCAATGCCCAAGAAGTAGTCTAGATCCCCAAGTTCTTTGAGAGCAAATTGTTGGTGAAGTCTAGTAGTGATGAGTTTGAGTAAGGAGGGAGTGTTACCAGTTAGAATTATATCATCTACATAGACTAGTAGATAAGCAACAGTACCTTTAGCACGAAATATGAACAAAGAAGGATCACACTTGCTACTTTTAAAACCAATAGTCAGTAGAGTGGTGGTGAGTTTTTCAAACCATTGCCTTGGTGCTTGTTTGAGACCATAAAGTGACTTGTGGAGTTTGCAAACTAGTGATGAATCAGAGGATACAAAGCTCGGAGGTTGTTCCATATACACTTCTTCATGTAGAGTACCATTTAGAAAGGCATTGTTAACATCTAGTTGGTGAAGTGGCCACTTGTATGTAAGAGCCAAAGTGAGTATAATTCTTATAGTAACCGGTTTCACCACGGGTGAAAATGTCTCATGAAAGTCAAAACCTTGGATTTGATGAAATCCCTTGGCCACTAACCTAGCTTTATATTTATTCACAGAGCCATCAACATTTTCTTTGACACGAAATACCCACTTACAACCTATGGCTTTTCTATGTGGGGAGAGAACAAGGGTCCAGTTTGGTTATTTTGAAGGGTCAGTGTATTCGCTTGCATGGCGGCAAGCAGCCGCTTAGGATCTTTAAGAGCTTGTTTAGCGCTTTTAGGTTCAAGAGTGGTGAGGAAAACAGAAGGGTGAAGTCTAGGTAAATGTATGCCACCCTTGGATCTTGTTTGCATTGGTGAGTGTTGTTGGGTGGGTGTTGTGGTGAAGTATCGGGAGGTGGAGGTGAGGTAGTAGTGGAGAGGGGGGTTGGAGGCGAGAGGAGGCAGCGGCTTGTGAGGGAATAGTGTTCTTTGGTGGTAGCGATAGATGACGTTGCGAGTAGAGTTGTGTCTTTGGTGTGACTTGTGTATTTGCTGTAGGGATGACAGAAGAAGAGGAATTAGTGGGAAGAGGACCGAGACTCACAGAGGTAGAAGGAACAGAGGATGAGGACTGAGCGGAGCCAAAGAGAAACGGATAAGGAAACCTAATTTCATTGAAAATAACATCCTTGGAGAGAACGAGTTTCCCAGTAGGAGACAGACATTTATAAGCTTTGTGAGATGTAGAGTATCCTAGGAAAAGACACTCATGAGACCTAAAATCAAATTTGTGTGCATTGTAAGGTCTTAAAAGAGGAAAGCAAGCATACCCGAATACTTTAAGGAAATTATAGTCAGGATCTTTATTAAAGAGGGCAGTGTAAGGTGGGATGTGATGGAGAGGAGCAGAAGGTTGTCTGTTGATGAGATAAACAGCAGTTTGGACTGCATAGTCCCAAAATTTTAATGGTAGAGAGGCATGACTAAGTAAGGAGAGGCTAAGATCAACAATGTGTCTGTGTTTTCTTTCAACTACACCATTTTGGTGATGAGTGTGAGGTGCAATGATTCAGTGTATGATTCCTAGGTCAGCAAGGTAGGTTGAGAATGGTCTAAATTCACCACCCCAGTCAGTTTGGACAGCTTTGATAGGTAGGTTAAATTGTAGTTCAACTAGTGCTTTAAATTGTTTGAAAATGGCTAGTGTATCTGATTTTTTCTTAAGTAAGTATAGCCATGTGAATCTGGTGGCTGCATCTACAAAAGTAACATAGTATAGGGCTTTATTAGTGGATTCAATTGGTGCAGGCCCCCAGAGGTCACTATAGATAAGTTCAAGGGGAGTAGTATAAGTTGTTTGGGATGGTGGTGCATACAATTTATGGGCTTTTCCCATGCAACAAGCAGCACAAAATTCAGAAATGTCTTTATTTGAAATAGGAATATTACATTTTTGAAATACATTGTTCATTGATACATGATTTGGGTGGCCTAGTCTTAGATGCCACATAGTTCTAAGACTGGGGGAGGGGGCAGTGACAGAAGGAGCACTATTAATAGGAGCAGAAACACTATTAACAGAAGAAGTACTTGAATTAAAACTAGAATTACAACGAGGTGGGAGAACAGGGGTAGTAGTAAACACTAGAGCCGAAGCAGAGTGAGAGGGAGGACTGGAAGCAGTGGCAGCAGCAGCTGAAGACTTGGTGGGACTTGGTTGATGATGAAACTTGAAGGGTGCAAACTCATAGAGACAATCCTTAGCATGGAATTGAAAATAGACATTATTATCAGCTGCAAACCGACTAACACTAATTAAATTTTTTGTGATAGAGGGGACATGAACAAAATTCTTTAACACAAGAGACACTTGAGGATTAATAGGAGATGAAAAAGTAGAAGAGCCACAGTTTTTAACAGACAAACCTTGGCCATTGCCAATGTAAATCTGATCAGGTCCCTCAAATGGTGACTGCTGGTGAATATTCTGGGACTGATGTGTAGCTGTAATGGATGTTGCTTTGTGTCAGGGTGCCATGGTAACTGAGCCAGATTGGTTGTGGAGGGGACAGAGGTAGTCATGAGAGCTTGGTGATAAGGGTGTTGTGGAGGCTGTGTAGGTTGCGGAGGAGGAGGCCTAGGGTTGTAGGGTGGTCTGTACCATGTGTTCTGATACAATGGTGGGGGAAATTGATAGTTATAGGGATTTGGTGGTGGATTGAAGTGATTGTTTGGTGGTGTAGAGTAGCTTTGGTAGTCAGCAGGTATTTGTGCCTGAAATTGTTGATTAAATCTGTGATAACAGCTAGTTGCTAGATGACCAAATTTAAAGCATACTTGACATTGTACATTGCCAAACCGGCCTCTTCCTCGGCCACCACGGCCGCGAAAGGCACCAGAAAAATTGGTATTGGAATAACTATTGTCATTACTATTAGAATTAGAGTAAGGAACAAAGTTACCGGATTGTTGTTGTTGATTCTCACTGGTCTGTGTAGTTGCAGGCAAGGTGTTTGTCAAATTGATTGACAGAGTTTCTGACTGAGACTTCTTTTTAAACTTCCCCGAGCGCATTTCATGAGCAAGCAACAAAGCCTCAACCTCTTCAAGTTGATTTGCCTCGAATTTGCTTTCAATAACTGAGATTACTGGCGCATAATCTTTGGGTAATCCCTCTAGAATAACATCAATGTGCTGGTCTGCAGAAACTGGATCACCAACAGATGCAAGATTATCCACTATAGACTTGATGCGCAGTAGATAGTCATCAACGCTTTTAGAATTGAGAGTTGTGGAGCGAAGTTCAGTTTGTAGCTGGCGCGCCTTGGCGCGAGTGAGTTTTTGAAAGTGATCGTTGATGCGCGCCCATAGCTGAAAGGAGTGAGCGCAACCGAGAACTCTAGGCATAATTGCGCTTGATTTTATTTATGTAGATAATATATTAGTATCAGAATATTAAGTGAATAGGGTAGTTTTGATATTGTCATTATTCTGTAATTATTAGAGATTGTATTTTGATTCTCTTAATAGTCTACTCCCTCCGTATCACAATATAAGCAAATCTAACTGTATCACACATATTAAGAAAACTACTAACTAACATTTATTTTTGTAAAAAATTACCTAAACTACCCAAATTACCCTCATTAACTCAGTTATTAGTTTTCTTGATTACCCCAAAACCAACTCAGTTAATAAAACTTCTGCAGCTAACATTTAATGCGTATGTCTTCTTGTTCCATAGGTACTCCATCAGTTAATGAACTGTTGCATAGGTAAACTGTTTTTTTAAAATAAAAAGAAAGAAAAGAAGTGAGAAGGTTGCTGCTAATAACCTTTCACCCTCCAAATCTTCTTGATTTGCCGTGACCTTAACACCATGGTGAGAATCTACTTCACCCTCTTCCAAATCATCTTGGGGATGGTCATCAATATTTTCATTATTATCTAGTGAGTCTGGAACAACAAGAAGAAACAAGTTATCTGTGTTTGTTTCGATACCTAAATCAAAAGAAGGAGCTTCTATTTCCATGTTCACTTTCATGTGGAGAAGAAGAATGATTCTTTGGATTTTTGTTTCGAGTTCGACCTAATGAAAGCTGGAGTAGAGCTTTTGTACTAGTACACCAACTTAACAGCCACTTTCTCTTCATTATAGTTCTCAGTTTTTCAAGAAGACCTTTCACCTTTCAAGATAATCATTTATGACATGGAAACTTGACACATTTTCAGATTTTAATTAAAGTAAAATTAATCAAGGGCGCGCTTTGGAAAATCATCATTAAATAAGGTTCAAAAATGTATGATTTGCTTATATTGTGATACAAAAAAAATTCTTGACTTTTGCTTATAAAGTGATACGGAGGGAGTATATAATAGAATCCCCGTAGTGTAATTGAGACACACGGTATTCAACATATGTCTCTCAATTTTCTCATTTAACATGGTATCTAGAGCCAATTGAGAGACGACCTTAAACCGTACTTACCCGTAGACCCACACTGTCTTCCGGTGAGAAATTTTTTCGGCAAACCGTGTTTCAATTCCGATTTGCCCTCTCATTTGCTTTCTACCGCCGTGTTCTCCTTTTTCCGGCGTGTTTATTTCCATTTCCGGCAGCCCCACCACCGTTTGCCACCGTACCGGAGATTTTTCCGGCGACGAACCCACCATCAGAGGCAGAAATCGCCGATCTTCCTGACCACCGAAGCGCGCCCCCAAACGCTGTGTAACGTGCCTTCACGCACTAATCTTCCACCGGTGGAGAAAACCCACCGTCGCCGTCCTCCGCCACGCTTGGCGGCGCGTCCGGCCGCCGATCAAGTCGCCGTTCAGTCCTCCAGACTCGCCTCGCCCTTCTGGTTCCAGATCTGTTCTTACATTTCAGTTTCGAGCAACATTTAGGACGTGCTACGGTCAAAACAGCCCTTTCTCTCTCCGTTTGACGCGTTTTCTCTCTCTCTCTGTGGCTGATCCATGACGTCTCCGGACACTTCTAAACTTGAGGTTACTGTGTTCACAAAGATTTTGGCTTCTTCTCTCTCTACGGAGTTATTTGGTGTTTTTAGTTATTATTTGATAGGATATTAAATAATTAAATAAAATGTAAGGGGAGAGAAATGAGAGTTTGTTGTAACCACTTGCTTATGTGGTAAAGTGGAGGGAAAATGGGTGAGTTAGTGGAGTGGAGGTTATAAATAAGACTTGGGAGATTAGAATCATTAAGGAAGTATTTGGGAGTTATTCCTTTAGGAGAGATTAGGCCTCTATAAGTGTCTTTAGGAGACCCTAGGCTTCTCGAAGTGCCTAGTTTATCATTTACATTTGTAATTTCAGTTTTATCACCATTAATATACAGTTTGATTCGGTTTAATTGTTCCATTTGAGAGATGAGAAATTCTAGTTCCTATCAATTGGTATCAGAGCACTCGATCCTGAGTGCTCAAATGAAGTACAAAGTTGCTGTCATGGAAGAATTTCTGGAAAAACAAGCACTGCACAGCAAACCAGAATGGAAGGAGGAGCTTGACACAATCAAGGGACGCTTAGAACGAAAAGAAGCCGATGCGGAGAACTCTCAGAGAAGGATTTTGAGATCTACTTAGAAATGAAATTGCAATGGTTACAACAGTATTATGTTACTGCAAAATCACAAGCATCAGAAAAGAAAACGAGAGAACCAGAAGAGGATGGATGGAATGAACCAGACTTCAAGGTTTATGATTGTGGTCGAGAGGAACTAGAAGAGGCAAATTCAAGAAGAAGACGAAGTCGTGAAGATGAATTTTATGATAAGCTTGAAGAGGTGGCAGAAATTTTGAGATCGTATCTCTCAAATGTTGCTATAAAATCAAGAAATCCAGAAGAAGGAAATCCAGAACTAGAAGATGTGAAGCTCGAAACAGATCAAATGGAGTGGAACGACGGTGGTCATGTCGATGAGATCGATGGTGGCATAGAACTACCGTGGAAGCCAGCGATGGAGGCAAATGTAGAACAGAGCTCGCCGGTAGAACTAACGTCAGAAGAGTCGCCGGCGACGGCGACAGAGGGAGGCGCGATCAAGGTTGAGGCGACGAAGTTGATCGATTTGGGGGAAATCTCTCTCTCCTGTGTGACTGTGTTGTGCAACAGGGAGAAGAAAGAAGAAGATGAAGAGTCATCGGAAACAACACGGTTGGGAGAATCGTCGCCGGAGGAGGAAGACGACGAGTAACCGTGAGAATGGGGGAAACAGTTTGCGACAGCAAAGTTCTTCTTTCTCTCTGCAACGTGAAGCGCGATGGGTTTGGGAAAGAGAAGGAAGCTAGCGTTGGATGGATCTCCAAGAAAATGGATCTGAGGTTTAACCCATTGGGCGAGCCCAACTTCATCGTAAGTAAATCGGATCTTATTGTTAAACCAAATTTCAAACTCTATTATTTACACCTACTAAATTCATTATAAATGAGGTGTTACAAGTTAAAAGGGAAGTGGATCCTATTACCATCTCTTTGGGCCAGGCCCACAATTTTATTATTACACCTCCTATATTTACTAATACTGGAAGGGCATTACAAGTAGTAGATGGATTGAACAATCAAAGAGATCAACTATTTAATCTTCCACTCCAAAAATCTCAAGGTGTATCTATTAATATTGAAGTTGAAGAGATTATAACATCTTTGGGAAGAAACAATTCTGTTTTTGTTAAATCTGAGTGGCCCAAGTCTATGGTTGAACACCTTATTCACATGGTGGAGTCTTCAAGAATGACGAGGGCGGAAACACATCACAGGCTGTGGGATCCGGGTGAACTGTACTCAGCGTCTTGCATTATTGTAGCATCTTGCTTCAAGCTTTGGGATCCCGGTGGAAGACTATTAATGATTGTTTTTCTTATATCTTCACCTTGAGGACAAGGTGAATGTTTAGGGGGGAGTATTGATAGGATATTAAATAATTAAATAAAATGTAAGGAGAGGGAAATGAGAGTTTGTTGTAACCACTTGCTTATGTGGCAAAGTGGAGGGAAAATGGGTGAGTTAGTGGAGTGGAGGTTATAAATAAGACTTGGGAGATTAGAATCATTAAGGAAGTATTTGGGAGTTATTCCTTTAGGAGAGATTAGGCCTCTATAAGTGCCTTTAGGAGACCCTAGGCTTCTCGAAGTGCCTAGTTTATCATTTACATTTGTAATTTCAGTTTTATCACCATTAATATACATTTTGATTCGGTTTAATTGTTCCATTTGAGAGATGAGAAATTCTGGTTCCTATCATTATTACACCGAGTGTTTAGACTAATTTGGACGACAATTTTTCTTCATATTGGCAACAGTTTTGGCCATGACATTACCATTTTTAAATGTGGTTCTTTTTCTATTGAGAGCCATCGGATTTGAAGATTTTCTCAAGTGGTTTGGGCACAACCAAATCTCTAGATCCACTACTTTGGTTGCACACATTAGTAATTCATCTACTTGCGCAACGAAACCTTCCATTGATCCTTGGGTCCTTGATTCTGGTGCATCTGACCACATATCTGGTAATAAGTCTCTTTTCTCCTCTCTTTCTACATCTGGTTATTTACCCACTGTCACCTCAGCTAATGGTTCTCAAACACAAGCACAAGGGATAGGTAGTGCTCGCATTTCTCCTTCATTGTCAGTTGATTCTGTCCTTTATATACCTGAGTGTCCATGTAATTTGATTTCTGTTAGTCGTTTAACTCGTTCTCATAAAAGCAAAGTTACTTTCACTGAAGATGATTTCGCCTTGCAGGACCGGAATTCGGGATAGACGATTGGCATCGGATATGAGTCTAATGGCCTGTACCATTTTTCTTCCTCACCTCGAGTGTGCTCTACCACAGATTCTGTCTCACTATACATGCTCAACTGGGTCATCCTGGTCTTACCAAACTTCAGAAATTGGTACCTAACCTCTCTAAATTATCTAGTTTGCCTTATGAGTCATGTCAACTAGGTAAACACACTCGTAGTCAGTTCCCAAATCGAGTCAATAAACGAGCTTCATCCCCCTTTGCTTTAGTTCACTCAGATGTTTGGGGGCCTTCTCGCACTCCTTCTACTTTAGGGTGCAAATATTTTGTTACTTTTATTGATGATTTTTCCCGTTGTACTTGGTTGTTTCTGATGAAAAATAGGTCTGAGTTATTCTCTATTTTTGAACAGTTTTATCGAGAGATCAAAACTCAGTTTGGTGTTTCCATTCGATCTTTGCGTAGTGATAATGCCCACGAGTATTTGTCCCACCAATTTCAGAAATTTATGGCATCTAATGGCATTCTTCACCAAACTTCTTGTGCTCATACACCCCAACAAAATGGGGTTGCTGAACGTAAGAACCGACACCATATTGAAACCACTCGAACCCTTCTTCTTCACAGTAATGTCTCGTCTCGGTTTTGGGGCGATGTTGTTTTATCGGCATGTTATCTAATAAATCGCATGCCTTCTTCTGTCCTTGATGACAAAATACCTCATTCAATTCCTTTCCTAATACTCCTTTACACTCACTTCAGCCACGTGTCTTTGGGTCCACCTGCTTTGTCCACAACCTCTCTCCGGGTCTTGACAAACTTTCTGCTCGTTCACTCAAGTGTGTCTTTCTTGGTTATCATCGGTCCCAAAAAGGTTATCGTTGTTATTCTCCTACTCTTCAACGTTAACTTATATCGGCTGATGTCACCTTTTTCAAGTATGTCTCGTACTATGAGTCCAACCACTTGCCCCCTGAGCATCTGTCTGAAGTCATCCTTCTACCTCCTATGATTGGTCCTCTTGAAGCTGTCACACCCAAGACCCCTCCTGTGGACCCCCCAGCTGCACGACCACTACAAACATATCATCGTCGCTAGCAACCCCCTGTGGTACATGTCCCTGCCCCTGTTTCACCTCCTGAGGCCATGCCAGACTCTCCACCGGTGCCATCTCCTGTAATGGATCCGGTTCTGCCACCTGAGCCTGACCTCCCCATTGCTATTCGTAAAGGTATACGATCCACTCGTAACCCATCCCTTCATTACATTGCTTTGAGTTATCATTGTCTTTCACCTTTACATTACACTTGTCTTTCTTCTTTGTCTTCCGTATCTATTCCTACATCTGTAGGTGAAGCTTTATCCCACCCAGAATGGAGGCAAGCAATGATTGACGAGATGTGTGCTCTTCAGAGTAGTGGTACTTGGGAATTGGTTCCTCGGCCTCCTGGGAAGTCTTTGGTTGGTTGTCGTTGGCTTTATACTGTTAAAGTTGGGCTTGATGGTAAAATTGATCGCTTTAAGGCTCGGTTAGTGGCCAAAGGATACACTCAGATATTTAGGTTGGATTACAGTGACACTTTCTCAGCTATGGCCAAAATGACATCTGTTAGACTCCTCCTCTCTATTGCAGCCATCCAACATTGGCCTCTCCATCAGCTTGACATTAAAAATGCCTTTTTTGCATGGTGATCTCGCAGAGGAAGTGTATATTTTGTTGCTCAGGGGGAGTCCTCTAATATGGTATGTCGGCTTCACAGGTCTCTTTATGGTCTTAAACAGTCTCCACGAGCTTGGTTTGGTAGGTTCAACGCTGTAGTACAACAATTTGGTATGATTCGCAGCGAAGCCGACCACTCTGTATTCTATCGACATTCAGCTCAGGGATGCATCTATCTAATTGTTTATGTGGATGATATTGCTATAAATGGTAGTGATCAGCAGGGCATACTCCAATTGAAGCAACATCTATCTAACCAGTTTCAGACAAAAGACCTTGGCCGACTCCACTACTTCTTGGTATCGAGGTAGCCCAATCCAAGGATGGTCTAGTAATTTCATAGAGGAAATATGCCATGGATATTCTTGAAGAGACAGGTCTATTGAATGTTAAACCAGTTGATACTCCTATGGATCCAAATGTCAAACTTCTACCTAATCAGGGGGAGCCACTCTCAGATCCTAGGAAATACAGAAGATTGGTAAGGAAGTTAAACTATCTTGCTTTCACACGTCCGGATATTTCCTTTGCAGTCAGTGTTGTAAGCCAATTCATAAACTCTCCTAGTCAAGATCATTAGGATGTCGTCATTCGAATCCTAAAGTATTTTAAAAGCGCTCAAGGAAAAGGTCTCATTTATGAAGATAGAGGGCACACTCAGATAGTTGGTTACTCAGACGCTGATTGGGCCAGCTCACCCATTGATAGGCGATCCACTTCTGGGTATTGTGTGCTAGTTGGAGGAAATCTGATATCCTGGAAAAGTAAAAAGCAAAATGTTGTTGCAAGATCCAATGCTGAAGCTGAATATAGAGCCATGGCCTTAGTGACACAAGAGCTCATTTGGCTGAAACAGTTACTTAAAGAGCTTCACTTTCAGGATGATGTGAAAATGACTCTAATCCGGTTTTTCATGAGAGGACTAAACATATTGAAGTAGATTGTCACTTTGTCCGAGAGAAGATTGAATCGGGAGATATCTCCACAAGTTTTGTCAATTCCAATGACCAATTGGCTGATGTCTTCACTAAATCTCTAAGAGGTCCTCGAATCAACTACATATGTAACAAGCTCGATGCATATGATTTATATGCTCCAGCTTGAGGGGGAGTGTTGAATACGCTATCTTTTATTTATGTAGATAATATATTAGTATCAGAATATTAAGTGAATAGGGTAATTTTGATATTGTCATTATTCTGTAATTATTAGAGATTGTATTTTGATTCTCTTAATAGTCTATATAATAGAATCCCCGTAGTGTAATTGAGACACACGGTATTCAACATATGTCTCTCAGTTTTATCATTTAACACTCTCCAATGAAATTCCAAGCTACCCTCCCCTAACAACCGAATCTCCTATTTGATTACATCAATTTCCCTCTCCACACGCCCGCAATGTGCTGCCAGCTCAGCACAGGTGCCACTCTCCACTACTAGCTCTGATGAGTTAGTTACTAGGGCTTGATTCCCTACAACATGCCCTACCCCATCTACAATGCACCTCTTTTTCTTTCTAGTGTATACTTATCAATACACCCTGCAAGACTTTCCTTGTCCTCAAGGAGGATTTGAAATTCTGGAAACTGCAATTTCAGGTCATCAAGATGCTCCCAAGAGTTTTCATAGTCAGGCAAGCCCTCCCAACTTCACCAACACTTCCAATCCACCCTGCACATTCTGTCTTGATGCTAGAACAGCTTCTGGTTGAGGTTCTAACATCCATTCTTCATTCAAACACTTAGGTAGAGGTTGGGGTACCACATCAGCCTTGATAGCCTTCTTCAACAATGCTACATGAAACACCGGGTGCACTTTCCTGTCATCTGGAAGTTGTAATTTATAAGCTACAACTCCAATTTTCTGCAAAAATTCAAAAGGACCATAGTACCTCCTAGGACTCAGCTATTGATTCATGTGCTTATCCAAACTCTTCATCTTGTAGGGTTGAATTTTTCAAATAAACCATGTCACCTACTGCAAACTCGATATCTCTTCTATGTTTATTAGCTTGGGACTTCATTCTATCTTGAGCTTGAGATGGAATTGCAACTCTCTTAGCATATCTCAGCCAAGGATCTATCTACTTCTTCATTAGAAGAATGATGAACATCACCTCTAATAAGGACTGGAGGTTCTCTGCCATATAACACTAGGAATGGAGTAGTCTTAATAAAAGAGTGGTATGAGGTATTATACCAATATTCTGCCCAAGTCAACCATTTCACCCATTGCTTAGGTATCCTACCAGTTATACACCTCAGATAGGTCTCTAAGCACCTGTTAACCACCTCTGTCTGACCATCAGTCTGAAGGTGGTAAGCACTACTGTACTTCAACTGAGTTCCTGCCATTTTCATCAATTCTCCCTAGAAATTACTCAAAAAAATCTTATCTCTGTCTGATACAGTGGTTTTGGGAAAACCACGTAATCTTACTATTTCTTTAGTAAATATTTCTGCCACATCCTTGGACGTATAAGGATGACTCAAAGGAATGAAGTGTGCATTCTTTGACAACCTGTCCACCACCACCAAAATAGTATCTTTACCCATTGACTTAGGTAACCCACCAATGAAGTCCATAGAAATATCCGTCCACACTTGTTCCGGTACTGGCAGTGGCTGCAACAACCCCCCAGGACTTAGAGTTTGATACTTGTTTTGTTGGCAAACTTCACAAGCTCTCACAAACTCTCTAATTCTCTTCCTCATGCCCTTCCAATAGACCAAATTCTCTTTCCTCTTGATAGTTTTCAGTTCACCAGAGTGACCTCCTGTAGGAGAAGTATGTGTCTCTGCTAGCAGCCAATTTATTCTCACAGAATTCTCAGGTAAAACGATTCTACTGTCATAAAACAACCTGCCCTTCTTCAAAGAATACCCTGGGTGGCTAGTTGGGTCAACAAGCAAGTCTTGAACCACCTTCCTCAAAGTATCATCCCCTTGCACTTCATCTTCCAACCCTTGCCAAGCCTCACAATGTATGGTAGACAAAGCAGCATACTGCATCATTCTAGATAGTCCATCAGCAACACTATTTTCTTTTCCAGACTTATATTGAATCTCAAAATCATATCCTAGCAATTTGGACATCCATTTCTGTTGATCTTCACTAATTATTCTCTGCTCAGTTAGAAACTTGAGGCTTTTTTGGTCAGTGTACACCTTAAAATGCCTGCCAAGCAAGTAAGGGCGCCATTTTTGAATTGTCAAGACAATGGCCATAAGCTCTCTTTCATATACTGACTTGCTCTGTGCTCTGTCAGATAGAGTGTGGCTCATGTAAGATACAGGTTTGCCTTCTTGCATTAACACTGCACCAAGTCCCTTCTCTGATGCATCAGTCTCCACTACAAATTCCTTTTCAAAATCGGGGATCTTAAGACAAATGATCGCAGGTCATAGTCCTCTTCAACACCTCAAAAGCTGTTTGAGCCTCATCACTCCAACAAAAACAATCCTTCTTCAATAGCTGAGTCAATGGCCAAGCAAGCTTTCCATAATTCTTAACAAACTTCCTGTAAAACCCTGTCAATCTCAAGAATCCTCTCAACCCCTTCAAATCTCTAGGTTGAGGTCAATTCACCATAGCTTCTATCTTCTTTGGATCGGCAGAAACTCCTTCCCCAGATATCAAGTGTCCCAGATACTCCAATTGTGCTTGTGCAAAAGTACACTTCTTTCTATTAGCAAACAATTTATTCTCTCTCAACAATTGTAGTATTGTGACTAAGTGTTGCATATGCATCTCTACACTTTTGCTATAGATTAGAATGTCATCAAAAAAGACCAAAGCAAACTTCCTCAACACTGGCCGTAGTACTTCATTCATTAAAGCTTGAAATGTGGATGGAGCATTAGTCAATCCAAAGGGCATTACAAGGTACTCATAATGTCCTAAATGCTGTTTTAGGAATATCTTCTTCCCTCATCCTAAATTGGTGGTATCCTGACTTCAAATCTAACTTAGAAAATATGATTGCTCCACCTAGCTCATCTAACAATTCATCAATAACAGGAATTGGAAACTTGTTGGGAATTGTTACCTTGTTAAGAGCTCTATAATTGGTGTGTGGAATATGCCACATACACTTGAGTGCAAGTATACACTGTCCAAAAACAAGTAGTAAAAAGATCGAACCCACAGAGATTGAAAAACTCACTTTTAAATGATATAAAGTAATAAAGTGTAAAGTCACAAAGTAACAAAATAATTTTGGATTTTTGATAATCACAACTAAGTTAGAAAGAAAGCAAGTAAAGAATGTTGATAGTGTAAAAGAGAAAAGCTAGTTGGAATGTCTTCATCAAGTAATTTACTTAAAAGAGTATGATGCGAAGATGTGATGCAAACAGACCGAATCTTTCATTGCATTAGCTATGTGCCTTTCGGTCCACTTTCTTCTTGAGTTTCATTACTGAAATCTTATGATCCTTGTTCTATGCAAAGAAAGAAAGGGGTGTCGGTCTGCCAATCTTGCCTCCTAACAAGTATCACTTTGCTTAAGTGAATTCACTCTTGTATTTTAAGTACCCACAATTATCCTATGGACTATACTATCCTATGTCTAGGACTTAGCATGGTTTTCACAAAGTTTTCTTTATGTAAAACACTCACCCATATTAGTTCTTGAGTTCTTAATTGTAAGCCATGTCCGGTCATTTACAATTCATACTTATTCTAAGTGATCAAGTTTAAAATAAGTAATAAAAATATTATCAAGCAAGAACTAAAGTACAAACATACATACATGCAACATACTTACTTAAAAGCTCATTAAATGATTAGAACATTCCAACTAAGAAAGGTTTAGCTAACAAGAGACATTGCAAGATATATATAAACCGAATAGACCATGTTTATATATATAGAACTCACTAAAGAGAAACAACAAGAGTAAGGTTACAAATGTTGAAAACCTTTATATGAAGTCTTCTAGCAATGCACTAGCATTACTCCTTAGCACTATACAAACACTATGAAAATGAGTAAAGGAGGATTTGTCAATTCCTTCCTCTTCCTCTAAAAATAAAAAACTAACTATGTATATTGAAATTTTGATCTAACTTATGGATTGTGATATATTTCCAAATGAAGATGTGAGGTCCTTTTATAGCCTTCAAGTGAGGTGCTTCCTTCCTTCATGTTGAAGTCATCTTGAGTGGATGATAGTCAGTAGTTGCTTTCGGAGGTTTATCCATGTTGCAATCTTTGACTTAATCATATAGGGTGGTTCCATGGTGTTAGAACAAGTGTCCCTATGTTGATGACTCTTCAAAGCTATGCCTATAGCTATGTGTGAATGGTAGCGCTACTATACATTGTTGGATGGCATCGTGGGAAGCGGTAGGAGGTCATCACATTGCATGTGGATGCATATGAAACAGTGCTTATTCACCAAGTTGCGCAGAATTGATGCAGGATCGGTCAGCGGGAGCATTGATGCAGATGAAGATTGAGACTGCACCAACAAAAACATCAAACATACCACAATATATCCAAAATGGCCTATAACTAACTATATCCATTCAAATCACTCAAGATATCATATATCACACTAAATATTATATAAACTCTTTATTATTACTTGAAAGAGAGCAAATACTAAGTTTAAACATATGAAATACTCTATATAAAATAGAGTTATCACACCCCCAAACTTAAACCATTGCTTGTCCGCAAGTAATGACAAAGACAAACTATAAAAACTAAAATTCTAGAAGATAGATCAGCTTGATTTTTGGATTTTCATGAGGAGTTCCCTATGAACTTCATTTCTTGACAATTTTTTCTTGTGCCTTTATTTCTTCAAAACTACCAAAGCTATTCAAACTCTTTTGTGTGTGTGTGAACCTACTGAGTTGAGATTGGTTCCAAGACTAAGTGAAAAATTTCCTCCTAGCTTTTGAAAGGATTGGTTCATCTTTGGTCACACCAAAATATTTTTCAAAAGAAAGTTTAGACTCACAAAATTTTCTCAAGTGTTGGGGAGTTTTTTAAAAATCAAAGGGCTTGATTGAATTTTTCAAAGCTTTTGAGCCAATGCAATTTTTCTATTTTTTTGTGTGGATCTTTTTGTGCAAATGCAATACTTCTTTGAAGTGTTTTGTGCATTGATTTTTTTTTCATTTTGCTTTTTCTTCATCTGATTTACATTGATGCAAATTGCAGACCGATGATGCTTTTTCTTTTCTAGCTCATACCTTCCTCACCGACCTCCGGATGCAAATGCACTTTGCTACGGTGTCTTTGACCTCCGTGATGCATGCATATATTTTTTCTTTGCACTTTGGCACGAGTTCGATTTATTGAACTATCCTCCGTGATACATTTATTCCTCGCATGCACAGTGTCTTTGACCTCCGGATGCATTCATGTACTTAGGCACAGTATAGTTTCAAAAGATTCGAGATATGGCTTGTCCACTTTTTTGTATTCTTTTTCTACATTGTTTACTCTTATACTTTTGAAATTCAAATTTGTTTTCATAAAACACCCCAAACTTAATTCTTTAAGCTCTTCTTTCTTTTAGTAAAACTTTGTTTTGACCTAAGCTTACTAAAAATTCCCTTGCATCGATTGATCTTTAAATAGCAAGGTTCTTTAACTCAGTTTTGAAGTGTTGAAGTGAAAATAATTTTGGTTTTTCTGAGAAATAAGGCTTTTTTCTCTTTTTCATCATTGAAAATTCCATCCATAGGGCTTTCATCATATTTTTGAAAAACTGATCTTTTCTACTAAAATATTTAGATACTACTTTGTTAAGTACATTTAATATTTAAACAAACTAAAAACTATTTAAAACATATATATTTACTATCTAAAACATTTAATTTAAACACACAACATATTAGATAAAAACATTTAAAAACATAACATAACATGCAAATCACCCCCCAAACTTAAGGGGTTGCAGTGCCCTCACTGCAAATTTGTTCAGAAATACAAATCATTTGTTCAAAATAGGGGAGAGGGATTAGTACAACTAGGGAAATAGTCATAAAGAAACAAAACAAGCATATAGCAGTTTGTAGGTGAAAGCTTGTAAATTGATACTCATTGTTTGGCTCCACTCCTAATTCTGGTGCTATGTCTGCTTGGAGGAGTGTGTTTCACCTTCTGCTTTTTCTCCTTGGGCTTGTTTGGTGTTGCTTCTGTAGGTGCAGATGCACCTCCTATTTCTGGTGTAGTTGCAGGAATTGGTTCTGTAACTGATGCAGGTGCATCAGTCTTGACTGCATCACTTTTCTTCCTTTTTGGTGTTAATTTTGCCTCGCTTCCCGCAGTTGCTTGAAGAACTTTTGAGTATTGTGCGCAGCATCCTCTTCTGCTTTTGCCATTTCTTCCGTAACCATTTTGATTGTTGCCTCATCATGCACGCAGCTGTTGTCTGTTGTGATGCGTGAAAGTGATGCAGAGCATCACTGCATTGCAAACAGCATTGAGCTAGAGGCTCTGTGCGCATGATTCTTCTTCTTTGTTTTGCTTGTCGAGTCCTTCTTCTTCTCTTTCTGCAAAAATCTCTCTTTCTCAAGAGCGAAATAACATTAGTAGTAATGTTGCTTGGGCTAGAAGGTACTTGCTTTGTTCTGTTGGCATAACAGGGTTGATTGTTCTGTGTGAGTTGTTTCTTTTGGTTCATTTCTTGGAGAGGGTGGTGGAGGGTTGTTTGTGGTGGTGATTGTGATATGACCGGTGGATCATTGAGGAGGGTAATGGTGATTTTGGAATGGAGGAGGATTCTTGGTTAGGTGAGATGATGGGTGTTTTGGTTACTGGTGAAGTGATAGGGGTTTGTTGTTGGGTTGATGCAGAAGTTTGTTTGGCATATTTCTGCCTAGCAATCTCTTCTAAGATCACACCTCTAGCCTGTTCCTCTTTTTCTTCATCAATTTCCTCATCACTTTCTTCCTCCTCTTCTTCTTCTAACTCCTTATCCATTTCTTGTAATTCCTCATCCTCAGCTTCAGATTCAGAATCATACAATTCTTCAACTATAGGTTCTACCACAACCTTCTTCTGCACTTTGTATTGTTTTCTAGTCACCTTCTTTTTGGTGCTAGGTTCTCCTACCTTCTCCTTTCCTTTCCCTTCTTCTTCAACTTCTTTCTCTTCTTCTTCTTCACCTTCACTTCTCAGTACCCAACTAGGAAATTCAGGGGCATTCACTTGGCCCACAAGATCAAAGATCTTGTCAAAGACCAATTGAAGCCGGTCATGTTGATCATTCTCAATTTCCACACGACCCTCTCCTTACGCATGTAATGCTCTTGCATTGCAGTGCGAGCCTCTTACATTTCTCAACTTTTCCTTCACTTCAAAGACTTAAATTACTGGGGGGAAACTTTCTTTGTTCATTAGCGAAGAATAGGGACTCCTTCTTTCATGCATAGCTCAAGAATAAGACAAGGGAAAAACAGAATCCCTTTGACTTATTTGAACATGCAAGAATTTCCCTAGCAATCAATCTACCTATGTCTACATGTCCTTCGGAGAGAATTGTGTCTAACAAGATCAATCTCTCTTTGGTCATAGCATATGTATGTGATGTAGGCAAAATTGAATTAGCTATGAACAGATGCCAATTACCTAATGCATTTACCAAATAGTTACTTCTAAGCTTAATCTCATTAGGTGTGAATTTTTCCCAAACAGGACTCAGTATAGCAATCCTACTCCTTATTTCTTCCATTTCTTTCTTAAAGGCATTTGCCACTCTATTTTCAAATTCATTCCCATTATATTTCAAAGATATAATGTTCATTCAATTTCTTGGCATGGAAGTGTACAAGTTTACCTCTCACCATGGAAGTGTAGGAATGTTCTCTCCTTCTTGTGGTGTGATGCCAAAGATAGAATTCTCTCACTATGTCTTCAATATAGCCTCCTCTTGGTAGCACGAAGTGGTCCCAATTGAGATTGGCCATCGTTGACATGAATGATGGGCTTGCCTTCTTTAAATCATACCTCTCTCGGGCATTAGATGCATGTTCCACGATGAACATTGTCATCGGGCCTGATTGATGATTCTTTGGCTTTCCCTTTCCTTGATGATGATGATCCCGCATGCATGGCTTTCTTCTCTTTTTGGGGAGTTTTGGCACCGCTTGCACGATGTTTTCTGTCTTTGATTGTTTCTTCACCATTGTAATTGCTATGAATTTTTAGGTTTTGATTGGTTGTGTGATTGAGAAAAAATTGGATTGAGAATGGGAAGGGTGGTTTGTGTTTCAGATGAGAGAATTTGTGAGAGTTTGCGAATGAAGGGGTAATTGAGTAATAATACAAGGCTTTATGTTTCGTGAAGAGGAAGTTAGTGGAGTTATTAGGTAGCCGTTAGCATTGCGTACTACGCATGCATCTTGCCAAGTGTCTTGCTTTGGCTACCAATGCGTCATTAATCTTGCTTATCCCCCCTTTGATCTTCCTGAAGCCTTGTGATTCACACTTAACCAATTTTCTTCAAGTTTATAATTTTCTGATGCAGGGCACATTTTCCTTCAATGCGAGTGCACTTGATGCAAAAGTGCATTTCATTTCGCAAAAACTAAAAACATAAAATTGCACAAAAATAATTAAAAACAATGGGTTGCCTCCCATTAAGCGCTTGTTTTAAGAGTCTTTTCAGCCTGACTACCTCTTTTCACTTAGAGATTTTACAAATGGGTGGTGGTTTTGTCTTTCACCACATGTTCACCATAGTACATTTTAACTCTCTCGACCATTCACCTTGAAGACAGTGATTTGAGGATTTATCAAATAAGTCTCTTGCTCCATGTGGATAAACTTTTATCAATTTAAATGGTCCTGACCACCTTGACCTTAGTTTTCCAGGAAATAGCTTCAACCTAGAGTTGTATAGCGTAACTAGTCCTCCTTCTTTCAATTCTCTTCTCGAGAATTTTCTTGTCATGCCATTTCTTAGTCTTAGCTTTGTAGATTTCAAAGATTCTCATAAGAGGTTTGCCTAATTTCTTCTAACTCATCAAGCTCTAACATTCTCTTTTTCCCGCCTTGTTCAAATTGAAATTGAGCTTCTTGATAGCCCAATAAGATTTGTTTTCCAATTCTACAGTAAATGGCATGCTTTTCCATAGACTAATTTGTAAGGGGACATTCCTAAGGGTGTTTTGAATCTTTATTCTATATGCCCATAAAGCATCATCCAAATGTAAAGACCAATCTTTCCTATTTGGACTTACCATTTTTCTAGCATTCTCTTAATTTCCCTATTGGATAATTCAGCTTGTCCACTAGTTTGAGGATGGTAGGTCAGTAGCTATCTTATGCTTAACTCCATATTTAGCTAGAAGGTTTTCTATGATCTTATTGCAAAAGTGTGAACCTTCATCATTAATGATAGCTCTCTAGAGTTCCAAATCTAGTGAATATATTTCTTTGAAGAAACTTACTCACCGATTTAGCATCATTATTAGGTAATGCTACGCCTCTACCCATTTGGACACATAATCAACAAATACTAAGATATATAAATTGCCAAAAGAGGGTGGAAAAGGTCCCATGAAATCCATGCCCCAAACATCAAATAATTCAATTTCTAAAATATTTGTTCTAGGCATTTCATGCTTATCGAAAATATTTCCCGCTTCTTTGACATTTATCACGATGATTTGACCAATAAATATGAATCTTTAAATAAAGTAGGCCAAAAATAACCAGATCAGTAATACCTTAGTCTTTGTCCTAGTGCTTCCAAAGTGTCCTCCATAAGGTGCGTAATGGCAATGCGTAAGCACCGCTTGTTGCTCTTCGTATGCATTTCCTTATTAATTGATCGACACATCTTGTAAAGGAATGGATCATCCCAATAGTATTGTTTAACCATGTGGAAGAACTTTCTCCTTTGTTGATATGTCATACTCACTTTGTACTACTTTGCTTGCAAGGAAATTGACAATATCAAAGAAACCATGGTGCGAGATGCATTTGATGCTCCTGCATTGCTTATAGCAAATGCGCTTTCATGTTTTGCATTGACTCGTGATTGCTAATAGTTTCTCATCCGGAAAACTCTCCTTGATTTCTTCTCCTTGTGTACCAAGTGATTCTCCTTCAATTCTTGATAAATGGTCTCACTACTTGATTTTCTACTCCTTTCTTGTCTCTAATTTCTAGATCAAATTCTTGTAGGAGTAAAATCCACCTTATCGACCTTGGCTTTGCATCCTTCTTTGAAATTAGATACTTAATGGCAGAGTGATCGGTATAGACAATAATTTTAGTGCCAACTAAGTATGATCTGAATTTTTCAAATACAAATACCACAAACCCAATAATTCCTTTTACGTGGATCAGTAGTTCACTTGAGCTTCAATTAATGTTTTGCTAGCATAATATATGGAATGAAAGACCTTATCATACCTTTGCCCTAGGGATCGCTCCCTACCGCAAAGTCACTAGCATCACACATTAATTCAAATGGCTCGCTCCAACTGAGTTACTATAATTGGTGCCATCACCAATGCCTTTTTAAGCTTGTCAAAAGCTTCTATACAAAAGTTATCAAAGATAAATTCTACATCATGTTGCGTAAGCATACATAATGGTTTTGAGATTTTTGAAAGTCTTTGATAAACCTTCTATAGAAACCAACATGGCCTAAGAAGCTCCCGATACCTTTAATTGTATTGGGTGGTGGTAGATTCTCAATGACATCAACTTTAGCTTTGTCTACCTCTGACCTTTCTTTGAAATCCTATGTCCTAGCACTATGCCTTCTTGTACCATGAAATGGCACTTTTCCCGCTTTAAGACTAAATTTGTTTCTTCACATCTCTTGAGAATTTGTTCCAAGTTTGTTAAGCAAACTTGAAATGTCTCTCCAAAGATAGAGAAATCATCCATGAATACTTCCATTGATTGCTCAATGAAATCTGAGAAAATAGACATCATGCATCTTTGGAATGTAGCAGGTGCATTACATAAGCCAAATGGCATTCTCCTAAAAGCAAAAGTACCATAAGGGGCATGTAAAGGTAGTTTTGTGTTGATCCTTAGGCTCAATGGCTATTTGATTATAGCACGAGTAGCCATCTAGGAAACAATAAAATTCTTTCCTGCTAATCTATCTAGCATTTGGTCTATGAATGGTAAAGGAAAGTGATCCTTTTTGGTAGCTTTGTTGAGTTTTCTCGTAATCCATACGATTCTCCACCTGTGTGATTCTTGTTGGTATCAACTCATTCTTTTCATTGGCTATCACCACACACCCCTTTCTTTGGTACACATTGACAGGGGGCTTACCCAAGCACCGCCCTCGATATGGGTATATGATTCCAAAGATCTAGCCACTTAATTATTTCCTTTTCACAACCTCTTTCATGATAGGATTTAGTCTTCTTTGACTCTCTATGCTTGCTTTGGAATTTTCTTCCAAAATGACTCGCATGCATATAGAAGGACTAATTCCTTTGATATCCGCCATTTGCCAACCTATAGCTTTGGTATGCTTCTTGAGAGTACTAATGAGATCACTCTCTGCTTTGATGTTAAATCGTAAGCAATGATAACAGTAAAGTCTCATTTGTTCCTAAGAATGCATATTTAAGGTGTTCAGCAAAGATCTTCAATTCTAACTTAGGAGGTTGTTCTATTGAGGGTAAGTTCTTCTTGAGACTTGGATCCTCAAGATTGAGTGGTTCATAAGTCCTAGCCCATACTTCCTTACAAGAGTTTTCTATTGGCGATTCTCTTTTTCTAGTATTTCAAAGATCTAGTAATGCAAATGCATCTAATGCATCCGCATTGGCTAAGTGATCATACCGCTTGTAAAATTGTTTTTCTACCAATTGATCTAGAGAGAATAAGGATGAACACTCTTCTGCTTTCCTCCAAGGATACTTCATAGCATTCATTACATTGAATTTGATCTCTTGATCATTCACTCTCATAGTGAGTTCACCTTTCTCGCACATCAATTATGGTTTTACCAGTTGCTAAAAATGGTCTTCCTAGGATAATAGGCACTTCCTTATTCTGCATCAAAGTCAAGGATAACAAAATCTACAGGGAATACAAATTTGTCTACCTTAACTAGGATGTCTTCTATGATACCTTCGTGATAGGCTATTGATCTATCTCGCTAATTGAAGTGTCACGATGGTTGGTTTTGCATTTCCTATTTCTAATCGGTCAAAAATAGATTTAGGCATCAAGTTGATGCTTGCACCTAAATCACATAAAGCTTTACCAAGATAGGATTTTCCTATAGAAAATGGAATTGTAAAACTACCGATCCTTCAATTTCCTAGGGATCTTATTTTGCATAAGCAAACTACAATCTTCATCATGGCAACTGCTTTCAAACTCACTAATCTTCTTCTCTTAGTAAGCACATCCTTCATAAATTTTGCATAATTTGGCATTTGTTGGAGGCTTCTACTAAGGGAACATTGATGTGTAATTGTTTTAGTACCTCTAGGAATTTACCAAACCGCTTCTCCTCATGTGCTTTTTTCTGTCTTTGAGGGTAAGGAGGAGGAGGGTATTCAGTACTATCTTAGGTAGTGGACTTTGAACTTCTTGTGATGCAGAGCACTAGATGCTTCGCATTGGTTTCTTTTTGATTTTTGGCTTTTTCTCCCTTTTCTACACTTTCCTTCTCGCTTAACTCTACCAAATCCTTACCACTTCTCAATGAAATAGCCTTAACTTGCTCTTTTCCTTTGGTTTGAGAAGGTGTAGCTTCAGATTTGAAGGTAAGGCACCTTGTGGCCTTTGATACAGAGTCGTGGCTAATTGACCAACTTGATTCTCTAAGTTCTTGATGGAAGCATCTTGGGTTTGTCTAGCGCTTCTAGATTCACCTATGAATGCTTTGAGCATGGTTTCTAGAGAATTATCGTGAGTAGGTTGAGAGGTTCTTTGGTTATTTTGAGTCAGAATCTCGGTGGGTTGGTTTGTGTAGTTGGAGCAGCTTCTAGGTGCGGAGTGCAATCGTTGTTGTTCCATCTAAAATTTGGGTGATCTTTCCAACCAGGATTATAAGTGTTGGAATAAGGGTTGTTATTCCTATTATAACCTACATAATTTACAGAGATAGGGTTGCTAGAACACTCCTCATACAAGTGACCTCCTCCACAAGACACACAACTAGGTGTGCCCGGAGGTACTTGTTCTCTTCACAGCATAAAGTCTTTGTCAGTGATGCAAATGCATTAGATGCAAGATAGCATTGCTGTAAGTGAAGTTTTTCATCAAATTAGCTAGAGTGGCTACTTGAGCGGATAGGCGGATATATCATTGATTTCATGCACCTGATGGTTTCTTTTGGCACTTTACCTCTCGATGAGGCCAACTAGAGCTATTAGTCGCTATTCTATCAATTAATTCACATGCTTCATTGTATGACGATTTAATAACACTCCACCGATGATGCATCAAGCATTATTCTGCTTTGAGGTTCTAAACCATTATAAAATGTTTCCATTTGAATAATAACAGTAAACCATGATGAGGACATTTTCTTAAAAGTTCCTTCCATCTTTCCCATGCTTCAAATAAAGATTCAAACTCTTTTTGTCTAAAAGATGTAATATCATTTCTTAACTGGCATTTTTGATAGGTGGGAAATATTTTCCTAAAAACTTTTCACCATTTCATTCCATGAATGAATAGAGTTAGGCTCTAAAGAATTTAGCCAAGCCTTAGCTCTATCTCTCAAAGAATATGGAAATAACCTTAATCTAAATGCATTTTCACTAACACCGTGTAAAATAAAATTACTACATACTTCTAGAAATTGCCTTAAATGCAAATGAGGATCTTCATGAGGAGATCCTCCAAATTGACCAATAGTTTGAAGCATTTGAAACATCATAGGCTTAAATTCAAAATGCATGGCATCAATATGAGGTCTGTTTATGCTAGTTTGCATGTTTTGATGATCAAATCGAGCATAATCCTCATGGGTCTATCTCTATCATTAATCATACCTATGTGATCCATGTGGATGAGATTTTCTCTATGAACTTCTTCTTCAATGGCATCTTTGTGATCCGGGCCTCCTCTCACCGAGTGTGGCCTTGAGCTTTGTTCTTCAACGAAAGACATGTTCTTTGGCTTGTTGATTCTGCTTTTTGGAGTCTTAGCAATCTCCCGAATTTTCTTTCTATTTCTAAATCTAAACTATATTCGGAGTTCTGCTTTCCAGTTCTGTACATATACTAAGTACCATGTACTCGTGGTTGACAAACTAAAAACCAGAATTTATATACAACACTAAATTACTCAATATCGTAATTTTAAAAGAATTTACTTCAATCCTCGACAGCGGCGCCAAAAACTTGGTGTGTGGAATATGCCACATACACTGAGTGCAAGTATACACTGCCCAAAACAAGTAGTAAAAAGATCGAACCCACAGAGATTGAAAAACTCACTTTTAAATGATATAAAGTAATAAAGTGTAAAGTCACAAAGTAACAAAATAATTTTGGATTTTTGATAATCACAACTAAGTTAGAAAGAAAGCAAGTAAAGAATGTTGATAGTGTAAAAGAGAAAAGCTAGTTGGAATGTCTTCATCAAGTAATTTACTTAAAAGAGTATGATGCAAGATGTGATGCAACAGACCAATCTTTGTTGCATTAGCTATGTGCCTTTCTGGTCCACTTTCTTCAGAGTTTCATTACAAAATTTTTATGATCTTTGTTCTATGCAAGAAAGAAAGGGGTGTCGGTGCCAATCTTGCCTCCTAACAAGTATCACTTTGCTTAAGTGAATTCACTCTTGTATTTTAAGTACCCACAATTATCCTATGGACTATACTATCCTATGTCTAGGACTTAGCATGGTTTTCACAAAGTTTTCTTTATGTAAAACACTCACCCATATTAGTTCTTGAGTTCTTAATTGTAAGCCATGTCCGGTCATTTACAATTCATACTTATTCTAAGTGATCAAGTTTAAAATAAGTAATAAAAATATTATCAAGCAAGAACTAAAGTACAAACATACATACATGCAACATACTTACTTAAAAGCTCATTAAATGATTAGAACATTCCAACTAAGAAAGGTTTAGCTAACAAGAGACATTGCAAGATATATATAAACCGAATAGACCATGTTTATATATATAGAACTCACTAAAGAGAAACAACAAGAGTAAGGTTACAAATGTTGAAAACCTTTATATGAAGTCTTCTAGCAATGCACTAGCATTACTCCTTAGCACTATACAAACACTATGAAAATGAGTAAAGGAGGATTTGTCAATTCCTTCCTCTTCCTCTAAAAATATAAAAACTAACTATGTATATTGAAATTTTGATCTAACTTATGGATTGTGATATATTTCCAAATGAAGATGTGAGGTCCTTTTATAGCCTTCAAGTGAGGTGCTTCCTTCCTTCATGTTGAAGTCATCTTGAGTGGATGATAGTCGTAGTTGCTTTCCGCAGGTTTATCCATGTTGCAATCTTTGACTTAATCATATAGGGTGGTTCCATGGTGTTAGAACAAGTGTCCCTATGTTGATGACTCTTCAAAGCTATGCCTATAGCTATGTGTGAATGGTAGGCGCCTACTATACATTGTTGGATGGCATCGGGGAAGCGGTAGGAGGTCATCACATTGCATGTGGATGCATATGAAACAGTCGCTTATTCACCAAGTTGCGCAGAATTGATGCGAGGATCGGTCAGAGAGCATTGAAGCGCATAAAGATTGAGATCAGACCAACAAAAACATCAAACATACCACAATATATCCAAAATGGCCTATAACTAACTATATCCATTCAAATCACTCAAGATATCATATATCACACTAAATACTATATAAACTCTTTATTATTACTTGAAAGAGAGCAAATACTAAGTTTAAACATATGAAATACTCTATATAAAATAGAGTTATCAATAATCGGTGCAAAACCTCCATCCTCCATCCTTCTTCTTTACCAAGATAACTGGACTAGAGAAAGGGCTCGTACTTGGTCTCACAATGCCAACCTGTATCATCTCTTTCACAATTTTCACAATTTCATTCTTTTGGTAGTATGGATACCGATAAGGTCTCACATGAGGAATAGCTACCCCTACCTTCAATCCAATCACGTGATCATGCTGTCTCTTGGGTGGCAGACCTGTTGGTATGTTGAATACATCCTCAAACTGAGCTAGTAAGGCTTTCCAGGGGTCTGCATCATCATTAACACCCACTGTTTTTGCTTCTGATGTGCTATATTGCAGCATATATACTTCCGTTTCTTCATTCATGGTCTTCTGCATTGATTTCCAGGAAGCATGCCTCATACACAGAGCTGGTTCTCCCACAATTACCTTCTTCCCTTCCTGATCCCTCCATTTAAGACTCAAGTTCTTGAAATTGGCTTCCACATCCCCTAAACTAGCTAGCCAATCCATTCCTAACACCATGTCTACTCCTCCAAGCTCCATCAAGAAGAAGCTCTGCACAAACACATTGCCCTGCACACTGAACCTCAACTCCTTGCACATACCTTTGCTCTTAATTTTCTCACCATTGCCCACCTCTATCACATATTCTAGTGTGTCAACAATCAAAAGGGCTAGTTCATGAACCACTCGTGGTGAAATAAAGTTGCTGGAAGCACCAGAATCAGTGAGTGTCAATACTAGCTTCCCTCCAATTTCTCCCCAAACCTTGAAAGATTTATTAGAGCTAAGTCCTTCTCTGCTATGCAATGTCAACTGCAGAGTTTTAAGAGCTACTTCACTGGTTACTACTTCTTCCTCCACTACAATCTCTTCATCCACTTCAGAGTCACTACCCTCTTCACATATCATGAGTTTCATGTGTTTAAGTTTGCACACATGCCCCATACTCCACCTTCCACCACATTTGAAACACAAACCCAACTTCATCTTCTCTTCCCATTCAGCAGTACTCAACCTCCTCCCCTTCACAGGCTCCCCTCCTTTGTTATCTTCCTTACCCTTCTCCTCCTTACCCTCATCCTTCTTAAACTTGTTTGGATCCCATTGTGCTCTGAATCTGGATCCATTTCCCTTCCACTCAGCGCCTCCTCTGTTTCTCTTCTGCAGAGCATTATTTTTCTCCTCTAAAAGCAGAGCTCGATCCATCAAGCTTGATAAATCATCATATCCATACAACTTGATTTCTGCTTTTATCTCCTCCTTCAACCCGTTGAGGAAGATGTCCTCCAACAACAGTCTATCTTCTCTTGCCAACGGAGCCACGTGCATTTCAAACTTCTCGCGATATTCCAACAATGATCCTTCTTGCCTCAGACTCAATAACGGCCCGAGAGGATTCCCCAATGACTCAGGGAAAAATCTACGTATCACTGCGTTCTTAAATTCACCCCATGTTCGCATCGGAGCCTGCTCTTCCCACCATTGAAACCAATTAAGAGCTTTCTCCTCTAACGTGATGCCCACTGCATCGAGTTTCTCTGCTTCACGCACCTGATATATCCTGAAATATCGCTCGACCCGAATTAACCATCCATGCGGGTCGTCACCTTTGAAAACGGGTATCTCAAGTCTCCGTCTACCTCCACGATAGTCATGCTCAAAACCATCGTTGTTTCGTCTCGGTTGTTGCTGACGAGGAGTTCCTTCCACCGTGATGACCGGAATTTCGCCATGAACAAAGCTCATTTCACCGGAGTCATCTTTCTTCTTCATTTTCCGTTCTGCAAGTAACTCTTTCATCCCAAAGCTCAGCCAACACCGTCTCAATTCCTGCGATCTTCTGTTCAACTGCGTCCATACGAGTCTCCATGATACTTTGCGTGGTAATCATACAATTCACTTACAGGATCAATGCTCTGAATACCAAATTGATACGATCAACTCAGTACACAATAAGTAAACAGATAAACAGAGTAGAAATGAAGCTTAATCGAGTAGTATATTGATGAAATGAGTGAATTACAGTAATTCAAGGTGAATTACTGCTACAATTTACAGAGTGAAGATAAGCTTCAATGAAACAGTAACAATGCAACTTGTAGAGGCCAAATCTCTCCTAGGAGATACTCTCCAATGAAATTCCAAGCTACCCTCCCCTAACAACCGAATCTCCTATTTGATTACATCAATTTCTCTCTCCACACGCCCCAACGTGTCGCCACTTTCAAAGACAGCGCCACTCTCCACTACTAGCTCATGATGAGTTAGTTACTAGGGCTTGATTCCCTACAACATGCCCTGCCCCATCTACCATGCACCTCTTTTTCTTTCTAGTGTATACTAAACCCTTCTTATACTTATCAACAGTTATGGCCATGAGTAAGCTTACAAATAGAGATAGGATTTTTCGAAAGAATAGGAACATGAAGCACATTTTTCAAATTAAAAGGTCAAAGATCAAGGTCTCCTTAGCCATCAACACGAGTATGAGAATTGTCTGCATCAGTAATATAAAGAATGTTGCAAGGGGAAGTAAAAGTCAAAAAAAGGTTGCGAGTCAAAGATCATGTGATAAGTGGCCCAAGAGTCAAGAATCCATGCATTACAAGAAAGACTAATAACTACTATTTATAACACTCCCCCTCAACCAACTATATTAGTGAATTTTTCTACCTAATAATTCCACCACTACAAACCACTCTATTAATAAGGAGTATTTTAGTCAATGAGTGTCATTTATCATGACAAAATTAATATACGTAGTCATTTTTAAGAGGTGTACATAACCAAAGAGGACAAGTAAAATGAGATGAATGGAGTATGTTTTAAACCCAAAAACTATACAATATTGATGATACTTCAAGCCTAGCTAGCCTCAAAAACATATAATATCTATCACTCACCTCAGGCTTATTCATCGATTCCCTCGTAATGATATCTCTTGCCATGCCTTGAAGCAAAACATGCACTCCGAGCTTGTTGTTCTTATCAATAGTTACATAGCTCTTGTATTGAAGCAGCCTTATTTGAAGAATTGCACATTCCCTTGACACAGAATTTTCCTGCGATGGGAGCAAGAAAATAGATTATAATATTTTACTAAAGATATTATAAGCTTTTACAAAGTATAGTTATAATTATTATGACTTTAAAACAAAAGTACTTGAGTTTGTACAATTTTTGTCTTTTACGCAACTTTTGTATTTTTACATGTTAGGTGTTTTTTTTATCACGAGTTTCTACAATTTTTGTATTTTGAAATGTTAGATGCTTTTTTTATCAGCAATACTGTAAAAGTTCTCTGTGTATATAATCAAACAACCTTAAACTCCCCAGTTGTTTCATGTTCTTATTAGTTCTTGGTAATTTTGATCAAAAATCACAGAAAATAGTCTCTACTCTTTCAGTCTCTTAATCTCTCTCTCTTTAGTTGAGATTGCGTTTCTTTAAATAATTTGATGTTTGTGTGATTGTGCATGATTAGCATTACAAGAGAGGTAAAAGTTAGAAGTTAGAACATAAGAGTAAAACTATTACCAATTGACTATCTCTTTCATCTCTACTAACTTTCTACAATTTAAAAAAAACTTGTAACAAGAGGGCAACACCTACTTTTTTGGGCAAAAAATAATTATTAAAGATGTTCAAGTATAAAAATTTTACCTCATGGGAGCAATTGTGCGCACATCGAGCATATCCGTCCTTCCCGACAAAGAAACATGCTATATCAAGGAATATTTCTTTCTCCTTATCATTTAAATCTTTAGAAAAACTCGTTTCTAGAGAATTTTGTACTTTTGAAATGGGAAGTTTTTCAGGGCTCCTTAACGCATCCATCCACTGATGTACCGGCTGTCGACGCAAATTAGACCCAAGGACTTGTAGAGCAAGATGCAATCCACCAGAATAAGCAACTAATAGTCTAGAAAGTTCATCAAAATCTTCTTTAGGACTTCCTTGCATCTTCGTATACAAAGCATCCATAGGATTTACTTGATCCGTTGTATGCAAACTAAAGACCTCAAGAGATTCACTTTGATCCAGTTCTTCCACTCTATATATATGTTTAACTCCATGCTCCTTCAGAAGAAGCTTATTTCTTGTGGTGATTATTATTTTGCTGCCTTTACCAAACCATTCACGACCTTCACACAAAGCATTTAGCTGCTCCAATTTAGTAACATCCTCAAGTATAAGAAGTACCATTCTATGTTGTGCAAGTCTCTCTTTCAATATCACTTTTCCTGCTTCAATTGTAGGTATCTTTATTTTAGTTGCTTTGGTGATATCAAAAAGAAGTTGCTTTTGTAAAGAAACTGCTGATCCATGTTGTTCCCAAACTTTTCCGACATCTTCGAGGAAGCTCTTATCCTCAAAATAGTGACCAAGTTGATCATAAATGGCTCTGGCAATGATTGTTTTACCGATCCCTGCCATCCCCCAAACCCCTACTAAGAGAGGATCTTCTGATTTTTCAATAGTTCAATCACATCTTGCACACGAGACCTCATGACCCCCTTTGGGTAGTCAGCTACAAACACGTTTTTCTTTTCAAGCAGATAAGCAATATGTTCAACTACATTCTTATTAACTTCCATTTCATTCCTGCATAATATGAACAAGAGATGAAGAAAGTGCATGAGCAATTATATATATTAACCATTCTCTAACATATGCTTGCATCAAGAGAAAGAATAAGGTGGAGCTGCAAAGTAAAATCACAACTACTTTAAAAATTAAAGATTGCAATGAAATAGGACAAGGTGTTCTCCAATAGTTTATTACATATAAAAGCGTGAGAATTAATATAAGCAACAATACATGATTGAATCAGAGTATCCTAACCCTGGTTAGAACCCAACATATGGGCCAGGTCCAGTAAGAATTGCTGCTACTTCAGCAGTACTTTCAGGCATACCTGATGATAATCTGTACCCACTTGAAAAGCTGACATCCATCTCGGTCTTGTGGCACTTCAACAGCTAGGAGGTGGATCTCTTAGTACCAATGTTTTGAAAATTTGAACATCAAACTAACAAGACCTCTTTTTTTTTTGAGATTAAAAAGTTTAGGTGAGTTGGGCTCCGGGGGCTCACCAGGGTCAGGGCAGGACTCAAGGCTCTTTGAGCGCTTACAGAGGTACTTACAGATCACCCACCAAAGAGGTCCTCACATCGGCAGCGGGAGTTGAACCCACGACCTTGTGAGCCAACTCCTTACCAACTGAGCCAACCTTCCTTGGCAAACTGACAAGACCTCTGATTCATGGTTAAACCGCTTTAAACCTCTCGAATCGAGATGAAACTGCGGTCGAACCCTGAAATAACCGAAATGTATGTAGTGTCATTTGATTGGTTTGGTTTCTAAAACACTACTAGGACCCATTCCTCTAAGCCCAGGACAATTGAAATTCCTGATACAAAGGAGATTAAAGGACACTCAAAATCCACTCAACTTATTGACAAAGCGTTTGAGGCATTTCTACAAGGGCTAAAGATCATAAATCATTGGGAGAAAAACAGATACCGAGCTCTGTCAACAACATTATGCATACACATATGTGAAAGTGATGTTCGTCTTTATTAGAGAAAAAAACACACACCCTTAAGAGGAGCGCTTCAAGTGACGAAGTGTCTCAAGAACATCTGGATCCAACCAAGAGTATCGACGCGCCTTGAATTGGTCATTTCCTCAAGCAGGTTACCTACAAATTAAGGTGCACTGTTTCAACACCATATACTCTATACTATAACTATTGAGCATTCGGCATGTAACCCCTAATACAGTGCACGACAACATCGATCGACCACCTACGGGAGCAAGCTGATACCTCAGTCCCAATTAGTCTCTCACAATGCAATGCAGCGAGACTAAAAGTTGCTCATAGTTTGGGAGCAAGCTAATACCTCAGTCCCAATTATGCTCTTCTAATCTAAACAAACTGACAATGCAGCGAGAAATAAAAGTTGTGAATAGATAGAAATAACATGGAGTTGGAGCATCCTATCCTACCAACAGCTTCGACGGATCCTTATTTTGATGACTTGACTTGGATTCCACTGCTAGAGATGTTAGAAGTTTAATTTCTTTTTCTTGTTCGACCAAAGAAATAATATGGAGTTTTTTTTATTTATAGGTAAAGTGGTTAGCAATTAATGTGTTAGTTGTTAGAGGGGAGCGGGGTTCGAACTCGTACACCTACGTTTTTTCACCAACGATGTCTCTTTCACTTAACCATGTGAGCTACTATTTTAGGACAGAAATAACATGGAGTTAATATGCACATGAAAATTCAATAAAAAAATATGAAAACTATTGGTCTTAGATTTTTCCAATATTCCTAGTTAACATTTTTTTTTTAGATAGACCCTAGTTAACATTATTGATGAGCTGATGTTGTAGCTAAATGCTTGAGTGGCAAATTTGAGGGACCAAATTGAACATGTGGTAGATACTTGGGTCTCTTAACTATTTGGTCCTACGTTCAATTATTGGCCGGTATGTATGAAAAAATATTTGTTGGCAGATGTCAACCCCTTAAATAGATCTCTGATACCTCAAAGGATTAGTCTCCACAATCGCCGTGGAGGATACCCTGGTTTAGCAACAACAAAAATTGAGGGACCAAATTGAAACGCCCAAAAAAAGTAGATTCATGCCCGTCTGCTACGTCACGTAAATGTTAGAGATTAAATTGAAATTTGGGGAACTAATTTGATACTTTTGTAGAAAATGTTGTATACATAAATACCAAGTTGATACCAAGTTATGTAAGTTAGAGACTTAGTTCCTATTTAAAAGTTAGGGACCAAAGTGTCACCACTTTTTTTAGGCACATATTGAGACGACTACAATTTTGAATTGAATTACCATGTTAGCAAGGTAATGCGGTAGTTGATGCTATGAGTTGAAAATCCTTACATCTTGTCGCAATGATGATTCATGAGAAGAAGCTATTAGAGGAATTTAGGAATCTAAACCTGAATTTCTCTATTGGAAATGGTGGATTAGTCATGAGTCATATGGAGATAATTAGTAATATGAGGAACTTGATCAAAAATGGTCAATCCTTAGATGAGGAGTTATAATTTAGAAAACTTTTCTTGGCTTCACCACTGCTAATGATGGAACCTTACTGTTTCATGATACATTATGTATTCCTAAAGTAGAAGACCTTAGAGATCTAATTCGTACATAAGTCCATAAGAGTAGCCTTACGGTGCATTTGGGCTTTGCTCAAATGTATCCAAATCTAAATAAAAGTTATGATCGATCGAAAATGAAAAAGTATGTCACGGAATATATGCTTAAGTGCTTAGTTTTTCCAGAAGATTAAGAAAAAGACCAAAGGTCCTTGGGATGGTTTCAATAGTTGATAATCTCTCAAAAGGGATTTGATCCAATGGGTAATCACATAGAAGTTGACAATGTTCGTTCACGACATTCGTGTTGAGTCAACTTATTATGCAGATAAGTTAACTAGGATCTACATAGAGCTGACAGTGAAGTTACACGAAGTTCCGTTAAGTATCATTTCAGAAAGAAAATTCTAAATTCTCTTCTAAGTTTTGGCAAGAGAAACATCAAGGGTTTGCGTTTATACTAAGTGTGAGTTTCCTTATCATCCACAGAAGGATAGTCAAATGAAGAAAACAACACAAATTCTATAAGACATATTAAGAGCATGTGTACTTGTGGATAGTGAGTTTTGGGATATGCATCTTCCACCGATGGAGTTTGCACATTCTAACATGTATCGCTCAAGTATCAACATGGCTCATTATGGAACCCTGTACAGGAAAAAGTGTAGAAATTCACCAGAGCCGCGTAGTAGATGCGGTGTTTATGAGTGTGTACAATATAGAGTTATTTTTCGGTGAGAAGAATTGACGATCATTTTAGAAATTAGGTGTTCTAGTTTTTGAGGAAAAAAACCAAAAAGGTGGGGAGTAATATAACACCCCAAAAATCCTCCTACTAGATTAAGGATATATTCTCACTAGGCTATTTTGTATTTTAGTAATGGAAAGAATTGATGGACGAGAGAAGTAGAATTGATGAGGCAAAAGGTATACTTTTATAACATGTGAGTAAACTTCCTAGCTTAATTAAGAGTGAATTCATATTCTGATTAAAAGTATGCATAATTGAAATGTATGAATGTTTGTTGGATCTTTGATATTGTGTGAATTAAAAAAGTCTTACATTGGATAGATTAAGCATTTTAAGAGTGCTTATAAGTGTGGAACTCATAATTTGGGTTGGGCCTCAAAGAGTACCCACATTTTTTGGAAGGGAGAAAACACACACAAATTGACCTTCACACGCACGCGCGACGCTGCCGTCTACTCGGCCAGGCTTGAGCTTGGGCTGAGTGTTGTATGATTTTATTTCAAAAAAAAAAATTATTTTTTATTTTAGACGGTTTTCAGGAGCATACCTCTTCTAGCTTATTAGGTCAAGGCAAATTAAAGGGGCACCTAAGTTTGTGTCATTTAGGATGCGTTTGATTTGCTATAAAGCAGGGGATTGGACTAGACAGTTCTAGTTGTACCCTCTTTGATTAGAAAAACTGTTCATGGTACTAGAAAGTAGTGTGTGCATGGACTGGACAAAACCCCCAATTTTTGTCCCTCACAAAATCACAGTACAACTTGTCATACAGTACAACTTTCTGTTCGCACAAAAAATTACAAATATACTATTTTTATACTCAATAATTTTTTCTGTCATATATCTCTTCTCTATCTTCTCTCATCTTTATTCTCTCTCCTCTTTCCTTCTCTCTCTCACCTCTATCCTCTCTCTCTCTTCCTCTCCCCCTCTCATATCTCATTCTCCTCTCTCCATTCTCTCTCACTACATCCCATCTCTTTTCTATATACCTTCTCATGTCATTACCCCTCTTTTCCTCTCTCCTCGTCTCTCTCTTTATCTCTCTCTCCTCTATCCTCTATTTCCCTCTCCGGCCTATCTCCTATCTCATTCTTATCTCTCTGTCCTCTCTCCTTCCCTCTACATCCCATCTCTATTCTATATATATAATCCCATATGATGACCTCTCTCTCTCTCCTCTTTGTCATATTATTTTCCCTATAATTTTTTAATGATATTATTATATATGTTATATAAAATTATGATAGACAGCATATAGAGAATTATAGTAAATATTTTACATTTTTTGTTTGTGTTGTCCAGTGTTCACCAAACAGTGTACTGGACAACATATTGTCTAGTCCTATACTGCCCAGTCCAATACTTACTTGTTTGTGAATCAAACAGACCCAAAGAGCGCGGGACTTCCAATCTGGGATCCATACTAAAATTTTATTCTTGTTAAGTGGGTTTTTACGGTGGATCGTTTTCTTTAGAGTGGACATTATGCGCTAATAATATATGGTGTTTGCTTTTCCCACACCCCCTCCTACTCAAAACACACCCCATAAGGGTGTGAAAAGACCAAAATGCCAGCCAAAACCTCTTTTTTTCACGAAATTTCACCTGTTCATACACGGGCCTTCGAACAGTTCGAATGACATCGTTCGTGTGTGTTAAATCTTGACTTCATACCCTCTTGTGCGTAATTTCACCTGTTCGAACGAGGTCATGCGAACAGGTTCGCATGAGGGTGTTTGAACACCCTATTTTATTACAAAAAATGGACTCTCACACCACATTCATCTTTTTTACCTGTTCGGTTGACCTCAACTGAATATATTCGATTGCCCATCCCCGAATAGGTGAAAACACGCACTTTACTTAAGGGTATTTTTGGAATATTTGGAGTTAAGGGGTGTGAAAGAGTAGGAGGGGGTGTGGGAAAAGCAAACGCCTAATATATAACTTATGATTTAAGAGTGTTCAAATTACTCTATTGGATAATTTTTAGATACTTGGCAAAGCGCTTTAACTAATACATGAATGATTTGATATAAATTGAGTATCTACTGCGCTCAATTACAGAGAACCACAATATTTGGCAACAAAGCTCTCACTCAATATTTCGAACCCAGTACCTTGGTTAAGTTGGAAGAAAACTCCTACCATCTTATCCAAGTGCTCTTGGGTAGCTAATACATGAATAATGTTTATGTTTTTTCATTTTATGTTCATGTATGAGAAATATGCATGAAGTTATACGTAGCAAGACTTACTAATGGCCCGTTTTGGGTGGTTGTGAGTTTTTAGTTTTAGGTTTTGAAAGTCAATTTCAAAACCAAAACGTGTTTGGATAAAATGGGATTGATCGAGTTTTTTCTGAATTTCAAAACAACTTTTAGTCAAAGCTCAACAAAAAAAATAGGTTTTATAATTTTTGTTTCTTTTTTTTTTTTCATCCACCTATGCTCATCAATATATTTCACCACCACCAACTACCACTCTCACCACCACCAACGAATACCAACCATCGCTGACCACCACCAACCACCACTCAGACCACTATCAACCACCACTTTAACCACTATCAACCACCACTTTAACCACTATCAACCACTATTCTAACCACCGTCTTTCACCGCGAACGACAACCAACCACCACCGACCACCACTCCGACCATCCCTGGTCAACCATCACTTTGACCACCAACCACTACTCTAACCACTGTCAACCACCACTTTGACCATTGTCAACCACCAATTTGACCACCGTTAACCACCACTCCGACCACCACCAACAACCACCACCAACCACCGCTAACCACCACTACAACCACTATCGACCACCGCCGACCACCATTCCGACCAACGTCAATCACTGCCGACCACCACTCTGGCCACCCTCAACCACCACTCCAACCACCGTCAACCACCACTTGACCACCACCAACCACCCCCGATCATCACTATGGCCACCATCGACCGCCGACCACCACTTTGACCACCGTCAACCACCACTCTAACCACTGTCAACCCCCACCGACATTGACCACCCCCAACCACCACTTTGATCACCATTCCGACCACCACTAGTCACCACCACAAATCACCAATATGACCACCTCTGATCCCCACCATTAAGTACCACTACGACCACCACCACCACCAATCTGGCCACCACCGATTACCACTCTGATAGGCGTCTGTCGACAATTACTACATTTAAACTTTATTATTAAGGTTATTAATACATTATATAGTTGTGATACTTAATTTTTTCAAACCTAATTTTATATATTGTTTTGATTAAGATAAGTTTGTGATGAATATTTATTTATATGTTTATGTTTGTAAGTGATTTTGATTCTTGAAAATTTCTTAACTGAAAAATGAATTTGGTTTTGATTTTTGAAATTGTTAAAACTCAAAATAGAATCTGATTTTGGCTTTTGATAATTTCAAAACAGAAAACAGGAAACCACCCCAAACGGGGCCTAAAGTTTTATCTCACGACTTACTGCTTTGTATCAACTACATAAAGATAATGCAAGACTTAGAGGCTCGTTACGAGAGTCCCGCTGGGTTATTTAATAGGAATTTAACGCATTATTAATCCTTGAACATAGGTGGATCAACATGCATTTCAGGGGGGTCAGTTGCCCCTCTTGAAAGAAAATGCACTTACCTCCCTATAAGAAATTTATTTTAATCACCCTCTACTTAAAAGTTTTTGCACCTGGATTTCTAAATTTATTTCACTGCGATGAAAAATTGTCTAGTGACTTATATTGAGAGAGATGTACTCCTCCGATCACTACTATGAGCAAAAAAAATCTATTCTTTTATCTAAAAAACATCAATTATTGGTCACTAATATAAGCAAAAGTTTTTTTAAGCAATAATATCAACAAAAGTTAACTGCTTTTGCTACATTTAATGTTATTATTCTGAATAAACTAGAATATTTTTTATAAAATATTATAAATGTCAATTTAGTGCATATGTCTTGAGTTTTACATGAAATCTAAATATTTAATTGAATTAAAATGAATTTTTTAATCACCGTTAAAGTAATTATTTTTGCTTATAATAGAGACTAGAAGGGGTACTCAATAACATTGATAGTATACTCATTATTTCACGATTTCTTAACATGAAATTAAGAAGATAATAATTACAAGATGCGTAAATTATTTAATTTTAAGTATTAAAAATTTAATTTTATGACGCTTTTAGCGATCGAGTGTTTGAAAGTTTTTGCACCTTGTGACCAGGATCCTAGATCCGCCATCAGTTGAATTGTAATATATATTAAATTTTCTTTATAACTACATTTTATTTTAATTGTGATTTAAACTTATTTAAATTTTGTTTTAAATCATTCACTAATATTTAATTATGTTTATCGCCTTAATCTCAAATAGCTAACAAAAGTAGGTTGTTACATTTCTCACATGTTCATGACCTTAATTAATTAATTACCCAAATACTAGAGAAAAAACATAAAAAATTACCTGTGATTATGTACGACAAATCCAGAAATTGTGCTAGCTTTACAAATGGCTGCAACCCAACTCATGAACTTGTCTTCATTTTTCCATGTTTCCTTCATCGAGATTAATCTACGAACAAAACCATGAAAAGAATTTCCAAACATGCTTCCACGTGTACTTTTATCCTTGGGATGAACATCATAGAACAAAGGAACAACCCTCAGATTACCCATTCGACAACACTCAGTTATTTTCTCCAACTCACGTAGACACCAAATTGAATTAACGTAATGTCTTGAAAATACAATAATAACAAGTCTAGATTCTGATATTACATCAAGCACTGAGTGTGGTGATGCTTTATCTCCAGTTCCAAGTCTCTCTTCGTCCCAAAAAACGTGAACTTCACGTATTGTAGAAAGAGTTGTGTAGAGATTTGTAGTAAAAGAACCTGCGTCATTTGCACTGTAACTCAAGTAAACATCGTATCTCTTCTTTGGATTTGTTGATACAGAATGATGGCTTTTGGAGGGATTCAAATTCTCTACAGTCAACTGTGGGAAGGAGGAGGAAGAAGAAGACATAATGGATTGGATGAAAAGAAAATGAGTGGCTATGTTTGTAGTTGTAGAGGAAACTAACTGAGATCTTTGATTATATAAGTGGTCCTTTTATCTAACAAAAATTGATTTGATGAAGACTAACAAAACCTTTTCATCAACTACTGTAGATATTTTCCTAAAATCTCAAGTAAATATCTAATTGAGATCTAACAAAACCTTTTAGGAAAATATCTTATATGACATTCTATTTAAAATCTATTTTATAATAATAACTTCAACAATATCAAAAATCATGTGTAGTTAATATGTTTAAACTAACAAAAACGTTAGTGAAGTTATGACTTAACACAATCTCAAATTCAATACAAAATAATATTAGTAATTAAAAAATTAGTTAGATTTATTTAAATAGCCACTGATAGCTAAAGCTTTTTTTCGATGCTTATGTCCCTTATTTATTTAATAAATAGGCTTTTTGAAAAGCGTCACTTATCTATTTTCAAAAAAAGTCGGTCTACCGACTGTCGAGGCCGGGGCGTAGGCCTCATAGCGGCGCCGCTTCTATTCCCACCCCTACCCCCAATCCTCCACACCCCTTCACTCCCCTCATTCCCCACACTCCCATTCCTCACACTGTCATTCCCCACACTTCTCCCCTTCATCTTAACCCAAAATCCCTCTCACTAAACTTCTCTCTCAATCTCTCATTCATCCATCAACACCCTCCAATTGTTCGTGCCATCAACAACCATCCAATCGTTCCATTTAATTGAAGGTAAGCCCCCCTTTGATCTGCTCTGCGTTCTGGTTTTTTTCTGCAAAAAATCTCTGTTGAACGCACGCCTTGACGGTGAGGAAGAAGCGTTCAACGAGCATGCGTACCTGTTTGCATGAGGCTGTTCGAACATGGTTCGCATGGTGTTGTTCGAACTGTTGTTTGACAGCACAGTTTCTGTGTTTTGTTGGGAGTTTAATTGGTTTGTTGATTTTATTAAATTGGTTTAGTCTAATTGGGTATATACTTGTACTTGTTGTTTCAGATATGCCTCGGACTCGTGGTAGGGGTATGGGTAGGGGCAGGGATAGGGGTAGGTTTGAGGCCCCGACCCCAACAGTTGAGCATCAGGAGGAGGAGGAGGTGGAGGCTGCTCAGGAGGAGGTTGCTGCTCAGGAGGAGGTGGAGGCTGCTCCTCAGGAGGAGGATGATGCTCTTCAGGAGGATGAGGCTGCTCTTCAGGAGGAGGATGATGCTCCTCAGGAGGAGGATGAGGCTGTTCTTGAAGACGACGCTAGTTCTAGTCAGTACTCTACTGATTCTGATTATCGGGCATATCTTGACGCTCATCCTGGGTCTAATTCTGATGGGACTGATACTGGTGGGAGTGATGTTGATTCAGTAATTTTGCAAACTGGTGTATGAATATTTATGACTTATTTAGTACTTACTAATCTATGTTATAGTGGTGTTTAAGTTAGACAAATAGTTTATTATTAAAAACCATAACCGTACATCAAATACGAAAGACATGAAATACGAAAGACAACAAATATGAAAGGCATAAAAGCAACATAAGCAAACAACTAACTAAGAAACTAGTGTTTCGGTAGCCCCTGTTCCAGAAGATAAATGACCTCTTCTGGAGTGCGTCTTGTGTCCACGTACAGCTCCAAGATACTACGTCCCATTGGAATGTTAGCTAGATGTTCCATCATTGCGCGGACGTCGTCGTCGCTTTGGATCTCCATGACTGAATAATGGACAGTCTCATCATCTCTACAATTGTACTTTCGGAAACGTATACGCTCCACGTCTTTCGCCACACTCCTCCGGGCGAATCTTCCTCTCGGCCCTTTTCCTTCGATTCACGCAAAGGTGATGTCTTTACTCATCCTGCAGAAGACATGGTTAGGACAACGAAACACAACACCATGTTCGTCGGTGGTGACAGTCCCATGGTGATGAAGGGTCATTAGGAATTTGTCGGTTGAGTACTGGGTTGGGCACAATTGTCATTCCATTTCAGCTTGGTTGTATCTGTCAAGAGGGAGAGTAATCTAGGAAGGAGAGTAGGTTTTGGTGAAGAAGCGGATTAGGGTTTGGTGAAGAAGGTGTGAGGATGTGGTGAAGAAACTGAACCCCCTTTTATAATAGGCGTGGTGAAATGTCAGCCGTTGATTTCATTTTTAGATCACAAATCTATGCCGTTTAAATTCTATCCGTTCAGACACATTTTCCAAAGGGAATGACATCCACTCCTTTATCTAACACATTTGTCTGATTGTCAGCCGTTGATTAAAACTGTCGGTGGAATCTGAGACGTCCAATATCTGTCATTCTGCAGCGCGGGTTCGAACACCCTCATGTGAACCAATTCACATGACCCCATTCGAACAGGTGAAAAACGCGCAAGAGGGTGTGTGTCCATATTTAACACACGCGAACGGCCTTGTTCGAACCTGTTCGAAGGCCCGTGTTCGAACAGGTGAAATTTCGTGAAAAAAAGGTTTTGGCTGGCCTTTTGGTCTTTTCACACCCTTATGGGGTGTGTTTTGAGTAGGAGAGGGTGTGGGAAAAGCAAAACCCGTCAATTATTCCGACTTGGGCTAGAAGCCCCATCGAATACTTGGGCCTGACCCAATATCTACTTAGGAGCTCGGCCCATTAAGCAACCTAGCACCACATGAGTCGCCGCGCCACGCCTGAAGGACCGACGGTCCAGATTCACCAGGAAGATCCAACGGGTAGCACCGAGCGCCCTCGTCTATAAATAGAGCACCCGACCTCCAATTCCAGGTACGCTCTCATTCTTGCATATTCTGTCTATTCTTCTACTGACTTAGGCATCAGAGTGTTTGCAGGTACACCCCCTAATGCAAACACAATCCCTCGCTAATGCAGCACAATCCCTCGCTGATAACAAAAACAAATCCCTCGCTAATTCCCTCGCTAAATTTCCGTCGCTAATTCCCTCGCTAATTCCCACGTTAATTCCCTCGCTAATTCCCTCGCTATATTCCCTCGCTAATTTCCTCGCTAAATTTAGCGAGGAGCATTTTAGCGAGGGATTTGGGTCCTCGCTAATTCCCTCGCTAAAGTACGTTAGTGAGGGATTTTTGGGATTTAGCGAGGGAATCCTGCGTCGCTAAATGGCGTTTTTTTGTAGTGGGTGGGCTACGCCAAGGTCGCACCTCGACTCGGCTTTTGGCCTGTCGGGATCCAAGCCCAAAGAGTCTATGTTTTTTGGTCATGAAAGCAGACCTGAGCAAATTCCACGAAGCGAGGTAGGTGAGTGATTTGGTTGTCCCACAGTGGTCGCCAATGAATTGTCCTGGAAGCTGAACTTAGTTGGGCCAAGTTGCTGTCGGGTAGTAAGTCAGATCTGCTCCGAGTGAGGCTTCGTCGCGTTGTTTCAGCAAAGGGGTGGTACCTGCAAACATTCCGATGCTCAAGTCAGCTCAAAGAAAAACGTGCCAGGTAGTATTAACTATGTACCTGATATTGGGCACAATATTTTTAGAGAAGAGTGGCAATGATGTGGATTGAATATTTGTCATGCACGTGAGACCAATGTTGTATTTCAACATGATCTCCACTATTGATGCGCTAATAGGGCGCGTGAATTCTCATGGATCATGGATATGGGCCACCAGAGTCCAAACTGGGAACAGTTTGGTCCATGCTTCGTCCAACCCCCCTCCTACTCACTAGAACCTCCATACCACCCTTTATTCTCAAAATACCCCTGGACGGTGGAGAGGGTTCGGCGCACGGCTGATCGATTTGGATCGGCACACGCTTGGTCGAACCTAGTCAAAACATAATTTTGGGATGTCTGAGTAAATTTTGACAGGTTCAGCGCAGCGAGATTCGATCAAGTTCGATCAACCGTGCGCCGAACCGTGCATAATCCTTAAAAAAAATAAAAACCAAATTTTAGTAAGGGCTTTTGGTCTTTTCACACCAAAAAAGGGTTATAGTGAGTAGATGGGGGGTTGGTTGAAGAATGGACCTATTTTTTTGGCAAAATTACACCTGAGGACCTTTAAGTTATTTATTTGTAACAAACTGACCCTTTAAGTTTTTTATGTAATAAATAGGCCATTTAATTTACCTAACATTGACACGGTTGGTCCCTTTAGTAAAATGTCATATCGTTGATTACATCAAAATACATCAAAATATGTTTATTGCATCAAAATATATAAGCTAAAGTAATCACAATATATAAAGTAGCATTACACCAAAATACATAAGCTAGAGTAATCACTGAAAGAGACTATTTGTTACAAAAAAAACTTAAAGGGCCAACTTGTTACAAATAAATAACTTAAAAGTCATCTGGTGTAATTTTGCCTATTTTTTTATTTTGATAATAACATTGAGAATTGTTATATTTTTATGTACTAAACTATACAAGTAATGACATTCAATCAACCTTGTTATATTTTCATTCAACAAAAAAAATTGTTATTTTTTTGTTAGTAAACGTTGGTTCTTTATTGTGCCAAAAAAAGCTGGTTCTTTATTCCCCATTTTATCCATGGAAATGGAATAAAAATGGAAGATACGAACATGTTTTCATATCAATAATACATTTAAGAATTATTAATGACAATGTATCACACTTGGACTAAATCCACTATTTACACCCAAAAAAGAATAGGCTTAAATAGTGATTACCCCCCTGCAAATATCAACTTTATCCATATACCCCCCTGTAAAAATAAAACTTTTAAAATAAACCTTGCAAATAGTAATTGCTTACAATTACCCCCTTGCTGTTAGTTAGAGTTAACTATGTTAACTCTATGCTGACTAGGATGACACGTCTTCTCTGGGCTTCTTCACTCCAAGTGATAATTAGGGTTCTCTTCTTCTTCTTCTTCATTCCTCATTCACTCGTCTTCTCTGGGCTCCTCATTCACTCGTCTTCTCTGGGCTAAAACCAGATCACACACCATCGTCCTTCTTCTTCTGTCTTCTTCCATCTTCTTCCATCTTCGTTTGTTGAGAAGCATGGCCACAAGAAACACCTCTTCCAATGGTGTATCTAGGATAGGGCAAGCTCAAGTCCCTGTTTGTGGATGTCAATTGGCAATGCGTTTATGGATTTCAAACACTTCTGAAAATCCTAGAAGAAGGTTCTGGAGGTGTATTAATTGGGGGGTAAGTTCTAGGGTTGATTTTAATTATTGTTTTCCATTGCAATATAAAATGGAACTGATTTCTGCTCATACAAATTCTGTGTAGAAGCAAATAGGATGCAAGCTGTTTATTTGGGATGATGAATTACAGATTCACAGAGTGAGCATGGTGACAGCTTTGAAACAAATGAAGCTAAGGCTAAACACTTGGAGTCAACAACAAACACAATAGCTCAATGTAAATGTGGTGACATATTCATGGATTGGGAGTCAAAGAAAGTTTCAAGGCTGAAGCAGAAGTTGTTATATGAGAGGAAGAAGATGAAGTGGATGCAAGTGTTTCTCATTTTAGTCTTAGTTTTTGTAGCATTTGAGAAATATGAGTTGGTTAAAAAATAGGATTTAGGTTATCAGTAATGTAGTATTTGTGTTTGTGTTAGTTGAATCAAAGGCAATATGAATGGATTGAATTAGGATCAATGTTAGTGACAATCCATCTAATTCCTATGTTAAGTTAAATTCTGTTGCTGCCAACAATGTACTTTGATTATGAATGAAGTTTTATTTTGTTAAATTCTGTTGCTGCCAAAAATGTAGCTTGAATGGATTGAATTTGGATTTAGGATTATGAATGAAGTTTGGTTCTACTGCTGCTATGAAATGTTAAATTCTGCTGCTGCTGCCAAATTCTAAGGATTATGAATGAATTTGGTTCTACTGCTGCTGCCAAAATGTTAAAATACAACATGGTATAAAAATGTGTTTTCTGGGTAAATTCTGTTGCTGTCAAATTCATTCAACACGTTCAATGATTTGGTTATGTTGCTGCCAAATTCTATTTGTGTCTTAACAAAAATGTGTTTGATATAAGTCAAACTTCAAAATACATACATGACCAAAATAGGTTGCATTCATTAAGTTGAAGCAGTTGCAATTATGCAGCACTTGCAACACCAATACATCAAGTTCCAAAATAGAAACAGGTACATTACACATTAAGTACCTCCTTAATTAAGCTTACATACATCAAACATGTTCCAAAATACATAAGGTCCCTAAACAAGTTGGACCAGTAGACATTAGTCCTAGTCTTCCTAACTAGATAAAGTTCCCAAAATACATAATTACATTCAACAGAGGTCTTAGAGGTTCAAAGTACAAGACCTAAGTACATTACATTCAAAATAGAAGGTGTGGCTCATTCTTGTGTTAAACACCCATCATTACCATCTTCAATCACCAATGGTTTACTTGAATCACTTCCAGGACCAAATTATAAGGTAAGACACTTCTTCTTATCCTTGTACTAAACCTAGTCTGATCGACATTGAGATTTACTTTCCTTTTAACTCAAAGTTTTGCGGACATACGTAAACTTGAAAGCGGCAGCAGTAGGATTATCCTTTCTTGAAATTGGAAGCTTTGGAATCCTTTGAGCCGGTGGTTTATAAGGAAGTGAAGCACTTCCGATGAACCAATGTTGATGAAAGTACCATAAGCGCAACTGCAACTGAAGCATAACCGGAACTGTAAGCATAACCGAACAGGCAGAACTGGGAGCGGGACTTATAACAAAGAGCGGTAAGCGTAAGCATTTGTTGCAGAAACCTCAGTAGTTGTTGGAGGAACTTGAGCATTTACAGCAGAAACTTGGAGTGCGAAGCATGAGTACTTACAGTGAAAAACTTGAGCGATTCAGCAGAAATTTGGGGTGCGAGAATCATGAGTAGTTTTTGTTTTCTACTAAACAATATAAACATCATTAGGTCTGTTCAAATAAATTTAAAAAAGAATAAATGTTAAACAATTTTACCTTCCTTTTTTGAGCTTCTGGATTGATGACAGTTGCCTTACAACTCCTGCTATTATGACCAAATTGGTCACACTTTGTGCATTTGTAAGATGTCCCACTTCTCTTTAGCTTCTTAGCATTAGGATCCAAATTTCTCTTGGTGTTGCCTTCTTCTCGCTTTCTTTGGCCTACCAGGGGCCTCTTTTTGTATTGTCAGGCATCCTCAACTGTTGGCCACATAATCAACATCACTCTCCAATTCATCAGACACATAATCAACATCAAGATCACACACCTCCTCATTTGGGGTGCTGGAGCTTGCACCCCCTCTTTTTTTTGGGGTTCTTTTTGCTCTAGACTTCACTCTATATGGAGTACCATTAATCACAACTCTTGATCCACCAGGAGAAAACATAGATGATGATGATGGATCTCTAGGTGGTCTAGGAGCTGTAGGTGGTGTAGGAGCAGAAGGTGGTGTAAGTGGTGTAGGAGCTGTAGGTGGTGTAGGTGGTGTAGGAGCTTCTACTTCATCTTCAAACCCATCATCATTGCCATATGTTCTCTCTTCCTCACTTTCATCCATATGAATACCCTTAACTTCATCCTCACTATCACTCTCATCACCATCCTCACTTTCTTCTCCATTACCATCTTCATTTCCTACATTTGCTTCAGTAACAGAGCATGGTTGCTCAAAATGTTCTATGTAGATATGAGCATCAACATTCAACTTAACAGCATACTCACCTATTTGTACTGCATCCTCATCACTCACAAAAGTCCTAAACAACACATCTTCCTCACCTTTCCACCATAGCCTATAACTCCCAGCCTCAAACCCCAAGTCCTTCACGATACCCACAGCTTCAAAATAACTCCATTTATCCAAATCTAAACCTTCCACAGATGCCTCTTTACCCCTTCATATTGTGATACAAATTTCCCCCATGGTGAAACACAAGATTAATAGCCATCATCAGTATAAAGCAATAAAGTACTACAGTTAGGGACAGGGGTATAATGGACTTTTCAAGCTAAATCAGGAACCTAAATCAGTGCATAAACCCGTATTCAACATATAAAATTAGCAAATATTCCCTACACAAGTCAATACACAACCCAACACATTCAATATCCTTCTATAACCCACACGGTGGTCCCTTTACCCATTACTTTTGTACCTAAAAGCCGAAACACAACAATAAATAGTGAAAGAGAGAGAGAGTAATCTGCAAACTCGAGCTTTGTCTTCTTCTTCGCCTCTCTTCTTTCCTTCGTCTCTTTAAACCCTAGATCAACACCGAGCTTTGTCTTCGCCTTCGCCCTTCGCTTCGCCACGCGTCTTACGCACTAAAAGGACCGAGAGAAGAGTGAGCTTCCACTACGCGTTCCTTCGCTCTTCGTTCCTTCAATCCCTAACCGTGAAGATTGAAGAAATCAACCCATCTTCCCGACGAGTGAGTGAAGAGTGAGAGACGAGATGAAAATGGTGGTGTCTGAGTAGAGAGTGAGATCAGAGTGAAGAGTGTGTCTGAGTAGAGAGTGAGATCAGAGTGAAGAGTGAGAGAAGAGTGAAGAGTGAGAGAAGAGTGAAACACGTGTAAAAGTCCAATCTACGTGTCATGCCAATGTGGACTCCATTTGTCATCCTAGTCAGCATAGAGTTAACAGAGTTAACTCTAACTAACAGCAGGGGGGTAATTGTAAGCAATTACTATTTGCAAGGTTTATTTTAAAAGTTTTATTTTTACAAGGGGGTATATGGATAAAGTTGATATTTGCAGGGGGTAATCACTATTTAAGCCAAAAGAATATAGATGAAAAATAAGTAAAAACAAAAAACAAAAAACAAAATTATTTTCTCTTTTGTTAATTATTAATGCTAAAAAAAGTTCATTTTGTTTTCCTGAAAAGCAAAGCAGTATCAGTGTCCGTCCCTAATTCGTTAATCCCGCAGTGAGCAAAATGCCTGTGAGAGTATTGGAGAACACCACCCCTTCTCACGTTTCAGGTAAATTTTCCTCCACTTTATACCTTCGTTAATTTTGAAAAATTCTTCATGTTTTTAACCCTTAATCTATTCTATTCAAATTCTGTTAGGTGCAAATTCAGGGAGTCGTTCAGTTCAATCTTGTAGTCTTCTGACTGCTGGACAGGTAATTTCTCATCTATTTGATTTTCATATTTATTCTGTTAGAATTTTGTTTATATCGTTGAAGAAATTGGGGATTATAGGAAGCTAGGTAAAGTGGAAAGCTCCATTTTGAAATTGGTTCATTGTTTTAGGTTTGTTGTATTTATTTCTAGGGTTTAATTCATTGAACATGGTGAGATGTTACTTCTTTTGAGACTCTGTGAACCAAAATTGAAACTGCTTTTGTATGAAAGTTAGGTGCAAATGAAATGATCATTATGGGTTTGATCAAAGTGATTATTGATTTAACCAAGAGCTATTGGATGAGATTGTAAAGGTCTGTTCTAGCTTAATTAGTGGTCTGGGTTTGAATCCAGCCCTGTTAAGTGTAGTAGCGTCAAAAATCTTATAGGAGAGCTTTGCTGCCCATACCCGACTCGAGGGATTACTCTTTACCGTTGCGCGCCAAGAATGTTTGGTTTAGACCAAAAAATGTGATAATTGGTTTCCGTATCAGCTAGGATTGGACTTTGATGATGAGAATATAAATGGGTAACTGAGATATAGTCTTAGTGAATATTGAAATATAATTAAATACAATGCTGATATTACAGCCTGAGATTGGAACAGAATAATGTGTGAATGGGGTCCTGTTCTGCACAATCCTGCATTATGGTGCATGGGAGACTTTTCTATTATAATATTCATTTAGAATTTGGAAGCTAATACGCGGATTCTGACGTTTTTGGAATCATAGCCAAATGCTAGTTTTAGTGAATTTTCTAGCCTTATGAGTGTGTTTATTCTAAATTAAGTAAACACATATATAGGGATATAAGGGTAGAAAATATGTTTCTCATGTTTATTACGAAGTCACAACATTTATTCACGGGAATCAATTCCCAGGAAAAGAATAACATCAACATTTATAGGAAAGGAATAAAAAGATTCCCATGGTTTTCTTTCCCAGGAGGGTGGAATGAATTTTTAATTAACATTTACTTTTTTTCCTATAATTACCTCTTCACCCTACTAAAGATTCTCAGAAATGTTATAGATGTAAATGTTAGCTCATGGTCGTCAAACTCGAGATATTACAAAAGATCATTTGGGTAGAGAAAAGTCGTAAATCGTGGGATTGTAACATCCCACAAAAAAGTCTATCTCAAACATAAAACTAAAAACACCACCAACATCTAAAACATCTAAACACCTTTAATTAAACAAATCATCCAAGGCATTGTGATCATAACCAACATCTTCTATACAATCTTCAGCTCCTACTCCATCAAATATAAAAGAAATTGGAATCAGAATTATAGAAGAAATTGGGAACTAGGAAGTGATTACGTGTTCTGGTAAGTAGGAAGATACATTCGGTGAGAATTGAAAACATGATTGATTGCTGAATTTGGGAATTGGGAAGTGATAATTAAATTAAAGACTCATTCGAATAATGTTGGTTCAGCGAATGTGTTTTGATGCTCTTTGAAGTTGGATCGGCTGCAATTAGGGTTCACTTTGAAGTCGGGTCGTGCATGGGCAAAGTCGGGTTGCGTGGCTTGAGGTTGGGTTTTGTGGGTCTTTAGGGTTGAAACGACGCGCTAGTGAGCTCGCCGCTCCTATGCTATTACGCGCTTCCTCGTCGCGCCGGCCGCTCTGCTGTGTACAACAATCTCTGCCGCGAGTTAGCACGGCTCTGCTTGTCTGTGTCGCGTGAGATCGTGCGCTCCTACGCTATACAACGCATGTTTGACAACCACGTATTAGCCAAACATTTCTTTCTTAAAAATAACCTGGATAGCAAATTCCATCTTTATATTCTTGGAAAAGTTATGAATAAATTCAGATAACTTCAAACAAATGTCCCTAAGATGTATTGGCTTGGAATCAAATACTTGCAACCAGTATTGACTAGTACCAACTACCCAAGCCATTCCAGAATTTGAAGGGAAAAAGCAAAAACAGAAAGAACTCGGCTGTACTGACTACTGGGTATATATATATGGGCATACAGTATATGAACTTGTAAAGCGATCAACTCACTTTAGAGTGTAAAGTAAGTAATCTTAATCATTGATGAGAAAATTAATGGTTAATATTACATACAAATACATAACAAATCATCATTGATTTTCTCATTAATGATTAAGATTACTTATTTTACTCTCTACTCACTTTAGAAGAACCAAATCCACTGTACCCAATATGTGGCTCGCTAGTTGCTATTGTGGCTGTACTAATGGATAAAAAAAACAACTTCAAATTTTAAACTACTGAATTGCATTTCAATCCATTTGTCTTTCAGATTTGCCTTTATAGGATCAAAATGCAAGTATGTACTCATGATGTTTACATTTACAGGCCTTTTCTGGTACCCAGAATGTTTCAAGCCTACAAAAGGATGAAGCATGGAGAGTAAATGTCCGAATTCAAGGATGCGACCTTGAGCATGGATATCTATGTGGCACTATGGAAGCTCTTAATGTTCCTATGGCAGATACGCCGGTATGCATTTTCTCTATAGTCCTTCTTTCATAAAAAAGAAAAACAGAAAAGAAACCAAATTTCTGCTTTAGAAAATATGCACGTGTTAGGACTTAAGCTCGTTAGGAGAGCCCAACCCAAAAGACTAGTCGATTAGGTGGGAGAGCCTCATGGCTTAAGTACCACATTGAGCCTTCTTATTTACTCAATGTGGAACTCCTAACATGTTTATGATTTTTTTTCTGGTTTAGTTTGAATCATGGTAGTAAGTATCTTATGAATTGTGCGATTAGTATCGGGATAGGATTCGAAATCCAGGGCAAACGATGCAAATTGTACGGATAATTATTTTGATGCCAGAATCGTCCTGGAATTGCAATTCGGAAGTGCTATGCACGATTCAGCGACAAGCGTACTACCGGGTCGAGTCTTGTGACCCGTATTCTGGAAACACAGCTTTTCAGATTTTTTTTCCCCATTTGTTTAAACAGACCAGCTCGTTTACTTACCGTGAGAGGCTCTTTCTCGTTTGACCCTTAAACAAAACGCATCGTTTCACACTTATCTAATGGTATGCTATTTTTTGATCCCAATCTACCGTATGTTATTTAAAACACTTTGTTTCACTTGTTTCACGCTGTTTTTTAAAACCTTTGACAGTACGGGCTCTTTTATACTCGTTGGGTTTATTTTTTTGGGTGGCAAATTCATTGGGTATTTTTTAAACACCAAAACTGGTCTTTTGTATTTATTGGGTATTTTACTTATGTTACTTAGTTTCACTTAAAAATGTTATATTTTTTATTTATTACTTATTTGATTTATGTTATTTAGTTTTGCTTAAAAATATTATATTCTTTTTATCATGTATATTACGATAGGATACAAGATATGATACGCGATTTGTAAAATAGGTTTTCCGATACACGATACGTACACGATACGTATCCCAATTCGATAATCAATTAATCATGGTTTGAACTATGTGTTATGTTAAATACTGCGTCACAAATTGAATCTGTAGAGTAAAGACGGCATTAATTTGTAATAATAATTTTTTGAGGATAACCTATCTGTTTTATATGTATCTAACAATTGTACATGCATTAGTGATGTTTATTCAACTTTCATTTGGTGACATACAATAGCTTTGGTTCAAATACTAATCTAACTGCCCTTTTGAATTTTTAGATTGTTTTTGACCTACTTTATGCAGATTGTTGTTAGCCTACTTTATGCCATAATTTTTGATAGCTATTTTGGGCACTATTTATCTTATTAATAATTTGTTGCTTATTTTGTAATCAGTCTTCTCTTTCAATATTGCTTCAGTACCAATATGATCCATCATCCAGGCAGAAATTAGTTTCTATGTTTTTGTCCCTTGTGAAGAATGTTGATGATATAGCTTTATTTAATTTTTTACTCATTTTAGGGTATTGCATGTTCAGCAGAATTTACTTAGATGTAAGTTTAAATGGAATCTACCGGAGATATTTGCAATTGCTGCTTGAAAATACTCCTGAATGGTGTGGTTATAAAATCGAGATACGTAGCCTATATTCTGAATCGTGTATTGCATTGTAAGATACATGATAAAAAAATTATGACATTTTTAAATAAAACTAGGTGATATAAGTAGAAAAGTATGAACTCCAAAATAATTCAAGTTATAAATAAAAATAACAAGTGCCCAGAGAAGTGATAGAGAGAGAAATGAATTCAAATTGTGAGACTTGGAGAGATGGAGATTGGGAAATTTTTGATAGAGATGAAGCAGAGAAGAGATAGAGGGAAATGAGTGCATTTTTTTTTGAATGTGTGCCGGGTTTATTTTTAACATTAGAAGAGTCGAATCCGAGCTGTAGAGTTTTTTAAAAAAATGGAAAAAACCTAAAAACCGGTGTTTAACAAAAATGGGCCATGAGACCCAACCCAGCTACGTAGAGCAGCACAGATTGTGTGCAATGCCGCTGAATATGCGATTCTGGCGCGATCCATGCAATTCTGGCAACGATTCAGGTAACAAAAAGAAACACACTACGATTTGCATCATTCTCCTCTGATTTTGGAACGTGTTGCAAGTCGAATCGTGCAATTCATACGATTCTAACTACACTATTGTCATGTAGAGCAAGTATATTGCATATATCAAACTTATTTTTGAGTTTTTTTTTCCTTATATATGCTCTGGTTGTTTATTCTTGGAGGTTGTCAAAGAAAGAAAAATGACCACTGAAATTAACTTTCTTTTTAATGATATCTATCAGGTAGTAACATTTTGGGAAGGAGAAATTGTTGATACCAAGAATTATACTTTCTTCACTGGCAAATGGGAAGCTACGTATGTTATTATCCAATAACAATTAAAACAAACATGGAGCTTAATTTGAATAATACTGATGATGCCCCATATAATAATATTAAATTGCCTTATGAGTCTACTCTTTTATATTGTAATAAGCTTTTGTTTTTTATTTCTTTTTTCCTCTTTTCTGTTTTTTCAGACCAGATGATGATATAAGGCACTGGACTAAATTTCCATCTTTTTCCCCCCTATCGGTAACAACCTCGACTTTGGTGTCATGTGTAAGACATAAGGGATCCGGGTGCAGTTGGAATTGCATGCAGTTGGACAGTCAACAAGTTCAAGACCGTCTGATCTTACGGTCCAGATTTTAAAGTCGGAACTTCTCATTTGATAAAAATCAAAAATTGCTCTTTAAATTTGAACCATCCGATTTTAATCGACTCCGAGATCACCGACTGCATAACTGCACACATTCCACTAAATCCGAATCCAAGATATAAGATGCATGTTTCTAATGCACTTCAGTTTTTCAGGAGAAAGTGAAGGTAGATGGTGGCAAGTCTTTGGACCTAACCAGCTATCCTTACATATTCATGGTAAATTGATTTTCACTAATACAAATAATAAATATTGAAAGATTCTATTGTATATGCAGTGAAAACACTGACAATTGAATTAAGTTCTTGGTTTCAGAGATGGAAGGAGCAGTACTTCGTGAACGTCGGAACTGACTGTGGGTTAACTATAGCTGGTTTTTACTATGTTTGTTTCTCTTGTAATGATGGCTCTATCAGTGGGTTCTATTATGATCCGAATAGCAGGTTCTTCCTCTTCCAAACCCAATTGGTTTTTGCTGGTCGTGGTTCTTCACGCTAAATTTCAATATACTACTTCGGACTCATTTATAAGAAAAAACTTAACTTCACATATATTAAGAAAATTAGTTATATTTATTTAATATTTTTGGTTTCATAAAAAATAAACCGATTTTACTAGTATTCCCTTATTTTCTTCAAAATGTGAAATAAGTGTATTTGTAGAATAATATCATTAAACAAAGTTGATTTAGTTGATATTTATTTATATTTGAGTCCAAAATATTTGTTAATATTTTTGTTTATAAATGAGTCCATAAGGTGTACTGAGTAGTCACTATTTATACTTATGTGTGTGCTTATGGGATCTCTTTGCATTTTTGTGTGGATTTGGCTTCTTTTAGGAAGAGTTTCACTTAAAAGGGAATAATGCAGATTTACAACCATTGGTTAAAAAATCAGTGATTGGAATTCTTATAACATACTTGCATATATATATATATATATATATATATATCATTTGTTTGAACTTATCTCTCTGAAACTTTTTTTGCTTTAGATGAATCAAATTTTTTCATTACTACTAGTAATTCTCTTTTATACATCTTGAGAAAGTTTTTAACACAAAATCATGTATCCTTTGCAGTCCATTTCAGAAGCTTGAGTTGAAATCCACAAATGATGGAAGAATGGGTTTCAGCTTTTCATCATATGAGCTACAATAGACTGTGAGACACATCAAAATCCATCATTTAGTTGAAATTTCTTGAAGTGTGAAGTGTTAAAAATTAGTCAAGAACTTGGGAGGTTATGCTAGAACTCAAGACTACCAGTAGTGTATAGAGTAAGAAAAGTGGAAAATTCAAGTTTGTTGTTTTGCTAGAATGAATGATACCAAAGAAGGGAGAATAGTTTTGTTATATACACTATACCCCCCAATTTATGCTGTTAATTACTACTTAGAACTTACCATTTACCAATGACTTTGAGGTTAATTGTATGACCTATTGTTGTTTCAAGTTTCAAATATGTGCATATCGAGTTATCATCAGATATTATGCCAAAAATTAGACTTAGTATTTTTCACTTAAAGTTTTGATGATAATATTAATAAATATTAATGCAAGTCATCAGCTAGTAAGCTAATGAATTGTTTGTAGGGGTTATATAGAACAGATGTGTTATTTTGTACGACAAAATGGGACAGCATTTAGCTATAGTAATGCAGTTGGTAATCGTGGTTAAGGATGTGGTGAACTTAGTTAATTGATAGACACGGTATATGAGTATGTTATTAACCATCCTTTGAATTACAACATTAACAATTAATGGACACATCAGTGGATAATTAATGTAGTTTAATGGATAGATGCTTACAACAGGTAGTCCTCTCTCAAACACCTCTTTCAAATCAAAGTATCCTCCACGACGACTGTGGAGGCTAATCTTTCGGGTATTGGAGATCAATTTAAGTGGTTCTTCTCTCCTAACAAATGTTTTTTCATACGCACTAGTTAGAGATCAAACCCAGAACGAAATGGTTAATGCATCCAAGTATCTACCACTTGTGCGACATCATGTTGGTTTCTAGCATACTTCCTTTTAGGCCTGGACATCGGGCGCTTTCGGGCCCAAAACATTGATTCGGTCAAAACCGCAGTCCTAAAATACAAACCCAGCTCCGCCCAAACGTTTTCCCGAGTAATAGCGGTTTGGTTTGGCGGGTTTCCAGGTAAAGTGGTCGGTTGAGTCTGGTTTGAGATTGTGAGAGAAGAATGAAGGAAGAAGGAAGGAGATGAACTGTAACTGAGATAAAAGATAACGAGAACTAGCATGTGACTTCCAAGGAAATAACAATTGGGGTTATACATAATTTTGTCCCTGACTTTTCAAAAATATTCAATTTAGTCCCTAACTTTTACAAATATCAATTTAGTCCCCAACATTTACAAATGTGTGTCAATTTAGTCCTTACGTTACGTCAACAACTGTTAGTAAAAAGTGTCAGCATAGGGACCAAATTGATAATAAGTTATATAAGTCGGGACCAAATTGACACTGTTAACTAACAGTCTTGACAGAAGGACTAAATTGACACACATTTGTAAATGTTGGGGGCTAAATTGATACTTGTGAAAAGTCAGAGACTAAATTAGACATTTTTGAAAAGTCAGGGACTAAATTAGGTATAACCACAATTACAATTAGACATTTTTGCTCTGCTCAACAACTTCCAAGCTTTACAGATGAGCCTTGTTTTGCCAATCAATCCACACAAAAGTTCCCCTCTCGAGGGGAATGTTGAAAGATGAGTTGCCAAACCGCATTCCATAAAGGGGTGCATTATATAGCATTATAGATATTGTATGCAAATAAATTTTAAGTTTAAAATGCTTTTCCTCACTTCAAATAGGGTGCATTTGAATTTAGGTTTTGTTTGGCAAGGCCAAACCACTAGCTTATAGCGGATGATTCTTTTGTAAGTGTTTGGCAACAATGGGTTATAACATTTGTTAGTAGTTTATAGCATTATTTGAAACGCTACACTACTTGAAGTAGCGTTTGAACTTATAGCATTTCACTCTTTTCTCTCATTTTTACCTTTGTTTCTTTAATTAAATTCCTCATTTAACCCCATTAAATAAACATTCTCTTTCATATTCAGTGGCAAACCCATGTGGTATTGAGGGGGTTCACTTGAACCCCTTGAAAAATATATGCTATTTTTATCCCTATATAATTGTTTTTGAACACCTTGAAATTTTAAATTTGCATTAGTATTCTTAATTTTACACCCAAGACACAATTTTGAAGGAGCAGAGGATCCAAATTACCTCTTTGATGTTTGACGAATTTCTATAATTACCAATGACATTGAAAGCATATATAATCGTAAACTCAGCAACAGAGGAGGACATTATTGACTTAGAGGCATATCCTGCTAAAGCCATATTGGAGATAATTAAGTTATCGCCGAGTGTACGAGGATTATATGATTATCAAATCTAGCTTGATTCCTACAGTATCAAATTATCCAAAAGATGCTACCAATCGCAGCAGAGACAATATCCCCTAATTGAGGACTCCAATCATGACAAGTTGAGATTAAAATGCTCTGAAACGAAGAAGTACCAATATGGATGCTCAAGATGCCTCCCAGCCAATTCAAAATATACTTGACAAAAGGACAGATAAGGAATGTGTGTTGAGAGGTCTATAAATCTGTACCACAAAGACTACAAATAGAAACAACGATACATCCTCTAATCCGAAGTTGTGAATAAAAATTGTGCGTATGGTCGACAGATAAAATGAAATAATATCGGTCTAAATGTAATTACATAGACGTATCTCAGAAACACACACATAAATGCAGCAATTAATCAGTGAAAGGGTAGAGGAGGCATGATTTTCGGTCATGAATTGAATGAACCCTACCGGCCAGAAATCCACACGCCAATGCTTCTGCTTGTAAAGAAAGCTCTATCTATGGTGAAAAAGTCTCCTCAAAAAATGAGTACTATTCCGTACTAATCCTTTCTGCTTAACTGCTTATATTTCTCCTACCATTTTCTCTTTCAAATTTCCCGTCTTCTATATATATGTGCAAATTCCTGAATGAAACAAATCTGTGTTCAAATCTATATGTAGTTATCGTGGTTAATTTCAATTAAGTTTATGGTTAACCACCTATTAAACTGAATTAACCGCAATTTTAAACTCTCTTAACTAGGTACCGTCCATTTGTTGAAAATTTTGGGTGTAGAAATATCTTCTGTTTTTTCAATCATATTAGCATTATGCAACAGAAAATAAGAATGACTGGGAATAGCAAGAAAATTGCACAGATATTCAGTAGTAGATAGATATATAGATTGAAAAGTGGCTCCATTACGAAAGTATAATTCAGTCTAAAGTCATTAACAATACAAATTTTGAAAACTTTTTTTGTCCCAAACTGACAATTTCAGCGACATGGAGACGTCGGCTCCGCGTTCGAACTCGGGACTGAACAGTGTTAGTGTGTGCGCGTGGTGTTTATTTGCTATTTCGTTTAAGCTGACAAAAAAAATACAAATTTTTCAAAGTGGCTCCATATTGTCAATGTCATTCTTATTTGACACCACAAATTTGGGGATCAAGGTAATGATTCTGCATAAAACAAATTCCACTCTCTATAATAATAATATAACCGGGAGAATAACTCCTCCACATGATTATTCAACTTCACTAGGATTTAGGGAACATACATTTATAACTGTCATACAGCACTGCTGTTTTATAAGCTAGGGATATTTTATGACATACTGAAAATGTGCTTAATCATATAATAATAATAATAATAATAATAATAACATTCTCATGATTATTATTTTCTTCCCCTTGAACTTGCTATCCAGGTAAGTAAAAGGCTCTGGAATGGGGTAACTAACTGGTAGTGACGAGATTATAGATGGTCAGCATCTCAAGAAACTTCTGCTTATCAGAACGGAACGGATAAGAGATTCCGCGCTTCGATGTGGTGAGCATATATTGGCTTTAACTAATTTTCTGTTATGCTTTTAGTGGAAGTCCTTTGTGAGTATAATTGATTCCTCTATCACCATCTACTACCTGCCCATTCCCCCTCAGTATCCTGCATTATATTCACAAAATATAAAGTTAGCTGATATGTGATCTTGAAATAGATTACACTTGTATACATGAAACAGAAAATAAGAAAAATGTTTATTGGACACCACTTTTTCACGAATTTGGATCTAGTGTAGCAGAGAGTGTGTGCAGTCAAGCGGTCGGAAAATCAGAGACATCTGATCAAGATCGAACAACCCAGATTTTAAGCGCAATTTTCGATTTTTGCTCAATATAATATTTGATTTGAAATCTGGATTGTCCGATCTTGATCAGACGGCCTCGAGCTTATCGAATGCATGACTGCACGGTCTCTCCAACTGCACACAAACCAGATCCTTTTTCACGCTATTCTTACACCTTATTTTAGATAAAAAAAAATGATACAATAAGGATAGTGTAGGAGTGTTTCTATTGGTTAATTACCCCAAAAGGGAAATGGTTAAGAATAGGTAGTGAAAAAAATATTGTGCAAATAACATTGTTGAAACCAGAAACATAAAACCTACTCCCCAAAAGAAACACATCAAAAACTGCATATTTGTTGAGTAGAAGTTCTATTTTCTTTATTAAAAGAAAAGCTAGCCAAGAGATATGTAGAGAGTTCCATACCATTTGGTTGTCAACAACCCTTCAACTCCAACAGGACCTCTAGCATGAATTCGACTTGTACTTATTCCAACCTATTTCAAGAATTAAAAGAACCAAACACATTTAGAAAAAAAAAATGCTATGAATAACATTAGACTTTCTGGAAGATACACTACCTCTGCCCCGAGTCCAAAACGTGCTCCATCACAAAACCTTGTACTTGCATTGTGTAATACAGCAGCACTGTCAACTTGAGATAAGAAAGTCTCAGCCACTTTAGAGTCTTCAGTAACAATGCATTCAGTATGAGAACTTCCATGTTTGTTTATGTGGTCAATGGCAGCAAATACATCCTCTACAATTTCAACTGTGCAAGCAAGTGAGCTGTACTCATGATGAAAAGAGCTCATTTCAGCAATTTTTAGCATCGCGCTAGCTTTTGGTCCACCGTACAATTGAACACCTGACAAGATTTAAACACAGCTAAAATAAGTAGAAGAGAAACTACATTTCAGTTCATAAACAATAATTGTTTCTCATGAAAAACGGAACAAAATCTTCAATTTGAACTAATGTTCCCCGGTGTACACGTGGCCAACCAAGCTTTCTGGCGTAGATTAGTTACTGACAAAGCCAGATTATTAAAAAACAAAATGACAAGATTCAATTTGAACTAATGTTCTATTATAGATAAGGTCAAACCTTCGCGTTGTAGTTCAAGGATAAGCTCATTAAGTCCACCATTATTTGACAGATCCTTGTGTACAAGAAGAGTTTCCTAAGAATATCATGACAGAATTATATCTTAATGAACATTTTATACAGTGAGGAAAGCATTTAAGCATTGCAAAAGGATGTGAATGGTAATTACCATTGCATTGCAGGCTGCAGGATAGTCAGTCTTTGCATCCTTAACTATTTGCTTTGCCATATCAATATTAGCAGCCTTGTCAACATATACATGACAAATTCCATCTGCATAAGACCAGATACATAAGCTATTCAATGAACTTAGAAAGTGCACTTATGCTTATAAATGAGACCAGAGGAATACAAGTCTACACAATGGAAATTTAGATAAAATATTACCGGCATGGCCGAGAACTGGAATTTTGGTCGAATCTTTGATTTGAGAAACGAGTTTATTACTGCCTCTAGGGACCACAAGGTCTATAACATCATCAAGCTGTAGCAGAGTATAATTTAGTGGAAAATCATCACACAAAATACAATTTTGAGGATTTTAAGTTGTAATATCCACCTTGAGTAGATCTGGAATTTCGTCTCTTGAAGTTACAAGCCCAATAAGTTTGTCACCGACAGTATCCGGCATGGCTGAAGTAATGACCTGCAATAAAGAATAAATGTTAAAGATGGAAACTTATTTATAGATGAATGATGACAAAGAAACAACAGTTCATTTTGATTCTGACAGACAATCGGTGGCGGACACAAGATCCTAGATCAGATAGACAATATACCTTGTGTAAGACCGCATTTGATCTTCGAGCTTCCTTTCCTCCTTTAAGCAATAAACCATTCCCACTTCGAATTGCCAATGCCGCTATCTATTAATCCATTTAGACAAATAACTTGAACATCAATATCCAAATTAACTAAAAGGATATATATTCCATAAAGGATACTTTGAAAATGAAGCTATGGTCAACTTATATACTAGATTTGATACTTTGAAAATGAAAAATACTTAAACTGACCTGAACAAGGGCATCGGGTCGAGACTCAAATATAATCAGGAGGACGCCGAGAGGACAAGAAATTTTATCCAGGATGAGTTTATCTGCTAGCTGGACACAGAGAAGCAATAAGTACTGTCAAAACAAGTGAAAAAGGGTATTTGTTATTTTTCTGAATGAAAAAGGGTATTTGACTTAACCTCAGTTCTCTTTAAAATCTGACCAACCGGTTCTTCCATATCTGCCAACATGCGCACCGACTTTGCAAGACTAGATATCTGTTAAGTACAAAAACAGTCAGCACCAACACAGACGGAAAGACGACACGAACACCGGTTTTAGTTTGAAAATACAAGTAATTGAAGTGTCGTTGTGGGTGTCCGACATGATACATAATTACAGAGAAATTAAATCAGTGCAATCAAATGAAGTTCTTGCCTTTTCTGGTTTTAGGGTTAAACGCGATATAATAGATTTTTCATATCCAGCTGCCACAGCAGCAGCAACATCAGCCTCATTCTCTTGCCTTATCATACTTTTGTTTTTCTCCAATGCATCAGCCACTGCCAGCAATATATTCCTCCTTTCCTCAGATTTTAGGGCCTGAAAAATCAAAAACACCAATGTTATTGCCAACTTCATTCCTTTTATCACAAGTATTTCTCCATGAAGGTGAATTCTGTGATATAACCGTTTTACCTGAAGGCGTCTAGAAGAATCGCGTGCTGCAACAGCCATTTCATGTGCAGTCACTTCCTTTATGTTTTTCCACAAATGTGCATCTTTATGAAAGACAGTACCAATTTTTTCTCCTTGAAGCACTCTTATAATATTGTCTGTAGCATAGCCACTTCAATGGAGGTTGAAAAATAAAACTCAAAATCAGTAAAATGTAAAATCCAAATGTAGATTTGAAACAATCCACTACATGAAAATTATAACATTGCTCAAGAATCAAGACAGAAATCAGAATCCTTTTTTATCACTTGCATAAAGAGAAACAAGTATTATATTCTATGAAACACCGACACAGACACCAGACACGACACAACCCGTCGACACCAGTTTTAATTTAAAAAGGGAAGTAATTATCAGAGTCAATATCGGTGTCCAACGCGACACATGTCAGACACCAGACACGTTTTCAACCTGAAGCGTCGATAATTTCATAAGATGTTAAATACCTAGTTATAACAATTGGGATGTTAAATACCTAGTTATCATATCATATGATATGATAACTAGGTATTTACTCTTAGATAGCAATGGCATGATAAAAATGTGCATTGTATATAGATAGCATAAAGAGAAACAAGTATTATATATTCTATAAAGGACACGACACAGACATGAACACATAGAAACTAGTTTTAATTTAAAAAATGAAAATTATAACAAGACAGAAATCAGAATCCTTTTTTATCACTTGCATAAAAAGAGAAACAAGTATCATATTCTATAAAGCACCGGCATTGACACCAGACACGGCACAACCTTTCGTCATCAGACACGACACAACCCGTCGACACTAGTTTTAATTTAAAAATGGAAATAATTGAAGTGTCGGAGTCAATATCGGTGTCCAACGCGACACGTGTCAGACACCAAACACGTTTTTCAACATGAAGCGTTGATAATTTCATAAGGAGTTAAAGGAAAAACATAAGATGTTAAATACCTAGTTATAACAACAGGGATGCCAGAGGAAGCAGCACAAACAGCAGCATTAACTTTAGCAGTCATTCCTCCTCTGCCTAATCTTGACTTATCTCCAAAAGTAATTTCTTGTTGATGTTTCTCTTTTATATATGTATGGATTAACTTTGAGTTTGGATCAGTTGGAGGACCACTATAAAGTCCCTCAACATCACTCAATAAAACAAGTAGGTCAGCTTTAAGTTCTAAAGCTAATAGACCAGCCAAACTGTCATTGTCCCAGAATATACCAGATGAATCCTGCAGACAGTGCTTACAATTATAGGAAATATGGGTATTACAAAATCACCATGACAACAAACTAACAAACATTGTTGTCAAAAGCAAAATTAAACATTTCAAAAATAAATAAGGGGTTAAATTATTTGTGGTCCCTATAAATTTTTGTTTTTTTTAGATTTAGTCCTTCAAAAAGTTTTTCACCTATATTTAGTCCTCAAAGTTTTTCTTTTCATCATCTTTTGTCCCTCGTGACTTTTAATAGCACTTAGAAGCGCTCTTGTCCCTCATGACTTTTAATAGCTTTATTTTGGATTTTTTATAGCGCTTCTACGTGCTATTAAAAGTCATGAGGGATTAAAACTGATGAAAAAACGTGGGGACCAAAAGTAGGTGAAATTTTTTTAGAGACCAAAAACAAAAAACTCAAATTTTATAGGGACCATACACATATTTAATCCATAAATAAATCAAGGTTTAATTATGTTTTTAGTCCCCCAACCAACTTACAATAATATTCGCTTTTGGTTGCTAAAGTTTAGAAAGTTGGGGGATGAAAAATATAATTAACCCATAAATCAATAGAGATAATTCAAATGAAATATTGCAAGAAAACCTGCTATACCTCATAAGGTGCTTTCCTAGTACTAACAGCATCATTTTCATTGAAAATAGGGATGACCCTTAAATCTAATAGTGAGTTCACAGTATCTGATAGTTGTTTTCTGAAACCTGCATCCTTAAAAAACCCATCATTCACAAGAAGTTGGGAAGAAGTCACATCCAGCTGCATCAGGAAAAATCTTGTATCAGCATCAATATGAAGTAAGAAGTGGAAAAAAATAAAAAACACACGATTAGCTCCGTAGCACCGACACTTCAGGTTGAAGTTGTGTGCGGTGTCCCACGCGTGTCATGTCGGACACCGATACTTCAATTACTCCCAATTTTCAAATTAAAATCGGTGTCTAAGTGTTTGTGACAGTGTCGTGTCTAGTGTTCATGTGTGTCGGTGCTCCATAAATGATAATCAACATAGTTTGTGTCCACCTGGCTAAACCAATTTGTGTGGTGTCCCACGCGTGTCATGTCGGACACCGATACTTCAATTACTCTCAATTTTCAAATTAAAATCGGTGTCTACGTGTCGTGTCTAGTGTTTGTGTCTGTGTCGGTGAGCCATAAATGATATGCAACATAGTTTTGTGTCTACCTGGCTAAACATGGTGTCATAGAGAGCCATGAGACTACTCTGTCCAACAGCTGCACATGCTTTTCCATCAAGCTCACCTTGTGGCTTTTGAAGATCAGCAAAGCTGCATCACAAATAAAAAGTTTCTTTTAAGTCTCCTCACACACCAAATCAAATTTGATCCATGATATTTTGTTAAGATATAGTTATGGTAACAAAAAGATTATTTATATGAACCTGCTATTGGCCAATCTGCGATATCTAAGTCTTTGTCTGCCAAGACCAACAGCACCTGAAGTCACCAATATAACTTCATATCCTTGAGTGTTTAGTTCTTTAAGCTGCAATGCAACAATTTCATTGGAAATGTCACCAAAGGAAAGAAAATAACATATACACACAAATACATCATACATGACAGTAGGGAATATCATAGATATATATATATTATTAAATTCAATGTATATATATACATATATATACATACCTGCTCACAGAGAGATCCAAGTCTGCCAAGTGCTAATCTTCCATCATTTCGAGTAACAACAGCTGTTCCAACCTACAATTAAGATAATCCAACATATAAATACAATGATTAAAGAACTAGGGGGAAAAAGAGTAAGGGTAGTATGGTGCAAGAAACATTAACATATTTATAAATTGGAGAAACAACTTTGTAGTATTTTTATTATTTTCAAATATGTAATTCCGTTTAAAATCAAGGAAAGCATGTGAAGATACCGTTTCATATGTACATTTACACCATAAAAAAACACAATCCGGCATAATTATATATATATATATATATATATATATATATATATATATATATATTACAGTTAATACAACATTCAAGAATGATGAAACCATCACCAAACAGCAACTGAGGAATCAAAATGAAGAAATCCATATTTTTGAGATAGAAAATACATACAACATCTCTGTTTCTCTTGAATTTCTACATTTTCACATTTCATAATTAACAAAAAAAAAGAAATAGAAAGAACAGCCTCAACCCAACGTAAGATAAATCAAATCATTTTGTTTTACGTTAATCGGCGCTCTTAGAACATTCATTATTTAAGCAATCGAAATTGAAGTTTATCAAAAAAAGTAAATAAGAAAATTCAGTACACTAAGACTATATTGAGTAAGAATGAAAGGAGACCTTGACAACGACACGTTTGACGGACTCCACGAAATCTCGAGTAGGATCCATGGAATTGAATTCAATAGAACAAGAGCGAGTTGAGGTGAGTCAAATTATGACTCGTTGAGTCAAGTAGCGGCCGAGTGAGAAAGAAAGAAGAAATGAGAATAACGCTAAAAAGCGTAATAGGAGTATTTATAGGTGCAGGCAGTTCAAGAGATGCCACGTGTGTTGGACCCTACGAATCAGGGATTCTGTTATGTGGTCACGTTCATATCGATAGTACCGCCTCTCCTATAGGTTCCCATTATCTTGGATTTATCTCTCTCTTTTTTATAGGTAACGTTAATAGAGATGGAGGATCGTTAGTTTCTTAGTTTCTTGAGTTTAAAACCTCTTTCTTATTTAGTGCATTACTTCGGTATCTCTAAGATTTCTTTATTTATTTTTGTGTAAATATTCAATTTTATGTTTAGCAACGCCAATCTGTTCTCTTCTTCCGTTCTTAAATTTTGGTGCCTTTTTTTGTTCCAAAACTTTGGTATCTTTTGAGATATCAATGTACAATTTACCTATTTTTTCAAGTTTACCCTTTATCTTTAATTAATCTCCAAATTAAAATTAATTGTCACTATTCACAATATGAACTCATTTGGATTCTCAAGTCAGTGAGTATTAATGCTGCAAATAGCTACTTTAGTCATTAGGTATTGCATATTTATGATTTCTTAATTTGTGTGAAACACTCTAAAAGGATCAAAGTTTAGGAACGGGGGAGTAGTTTATAGCACATATTCACTCCGTTACACAACATAAGTAAAAGTGGGCCAATAAAAGTTGATGTATGTAGTTTCAAATTTGGACTATAAATGAATTAACTTTTGTTGACTCATTTTTGCTTATAATGTATAAGGGAGCAAGTAACTTATAGTAGATAGTTTACAGTGGAAAAACTCATTATAGGTGTTTTGCATAACTAGTTTTTAGTGTTTTTCGAAACACTACTTGAGGTAGTGACCCGCTTGAACCCGATCAACCAAATTGAAATTATGGTATCCGTAAGGCCTAACTCAAGTGGCAATTGCTGAAATTTTTATGCTGAATACTATGTCTCGGGTTCAAACCAAAGACATGACAATTGTGTGTGAGTTTCTAGTGATTGTGACTCCGTCTACTTATAAAAAAAATCTGGTTGATTTGGTGGGTTAAAAGGGTTAACAAGTATACGAGTGACACTAAAAAGTTTTTTTTTTGTCATTACACTAATTTTTTTTTTGGTCTTGAAAGTGTCATTACAATAACCAAGCCACACTAACAAAGTGTATAAGCCCAATTTTTTCTTGGGTTTTGCTTTTCCCACATCCTCTCCTACTAAAAACACACACCATAAGGGTGTGAAATAATCAAAAGACTAGTCAAAGCGTCTTTTTTCAAGAAATTTCACGTGTTTGAACACGGGCCTTCGAACCCATTCGAACGACATCGTTCGCGTGAACTAAATATTGACTTCACACCCTCTTGTGCGTAATTTCACCTGTTTGAATGGGGTCACTCGAACAGGTTCGCATGACATTGTTCGAACGACATCGTTCGCGTGAGTTAAATATTGGCTTCACACCCTCTTGTTCATAATTTCACCTGTTCGAATGGGGACACTCGAACGTGTTCGAACAATGTCGCTGCTCAATCGTTATTAAACACGCCCGCCATAATGCGTTTTGGCGAGTTATTTTGAAATAAAATTTGTTAAGAGGTGTTAATCTTTTTTGACCAAAGTATATGCCCAATTTTATGTAGCTTAAAATTTGACTAGAAATAAACAACGACACAAGAAATTGTTTAGACCAATAGAAATTAACACACTCGTCTTACCAAAATGCTTATTTTAAATTTTTAACTATTAATCTTTTTTGCTAATATTTTAATACACTTTTTTCCACTTTAGATAAAAAAATCATTAGAGAGAATTCCTTCCCTCATACTTACATATCCAAACGGGTCCCAATGTCAGGAGAGAGGGATTATATACCTGACACTTGTTTAAACTAGATTAACCATTAAAAAAATCAGAAACATAAAATGTTTATTCTTATCTAGAACTAGAATGATTGTATTGTACTAGCAGACAAAAATAAGTTCAGCGGCTCCATGTGCCGCCGCATAAGGTGAGTTTGAGACCCACGTTATCACCCTTTATTGGGAGAAAATTTTACATCATATATTTGTTTTTTAATGTTGATTTTATTTTTAATAAATCGATATCATCTGCGTGCAACTGTAGAATTTAATTCTTCAAGTCGAATGAAACGTAAAAATATTTATTATTAAAACTTTGAGAAATAAAGAAAGCACATTTAAAATGATAAAGTAAAATAAATATTTTATTTTAAAATTTTATTAATGGACATTCATTTTTTCTTTGATAAATAGAGAGGAGGATTTTACTCATTTATTTTATACAATTAGAATAAAATTATCTTCTTTTGTACAGAACTATTTTTTAGAGTACTAAACTCTAACATAATGGAAAGTTTTTTTTTTGACAAAATTGTGAATATTTTTTCTTTTGACAAACATACGACTAATTTTTATTGACTGTATTTACATCCAATTTTTTTTAAAAACATCAAACAAGAGAATAACTTTTTTCCCTTTTTGCTTATTAAGAAAATATCTAAGTTTTAAACAATTTCAATTTTAAAAAAAAAATTATCAAAATTAGATAAACATACACATCAAATCAAGATCTGGCATTATATGTTAGTTTAGTAAAAAATAAAAAAGCAGTTATTATGGGTAAGTCTTATAATATTATCCGTTTGCAACGTGGTTGGTAATACTCAAACAAGCGAAGATAGAGATTCATGAGATCTTTTGATAACTTTGGAAGAGGAGGTGTCGTGCATTTGTTAGTTACTTCAGTTTTGTTTTTTTATATCTATTTTGTTCTTTTTATAGGGCACTTTTTGTTGTTACACTATATATATCCTAATCAGTCATTGATGTATAAATATAAATTTGAATCATCATTCTTAATCCCAATTTTTTGGGTAAAATAGTCACTTTGGTCTCTCAGTATGCGATATACTGTCATTATAGTCTCTAAAGTATCAAAATTGCAAAGGAGTCAATTTTTTTTACTAAGTTTAAGGACAAAATTGACAAATAAAAAAACACATTTGAGAATCAAAATAATTTTTTAAGAGACACTTGAGGATATGTTTGTAATTTTAATACAAGCCGAAATTATAATGACAATATTTCACATATATTTAGAAGTCAATATATCTGTTTACCTCAATTTTTTTTTGGTATGTAGCCAATAATAATGTTAGCGTTTGTCAGTCGAGCAAGCCTTACAGAATATTTACTCCAATTTTTTATATCATACGGAAATGGTAGTGATTGAGGATCAAACAAATATTAGAGGCCACACATGGACACATACAGACAAAAGAAGCATTGTGCGGCGGAAACTTTTGTTTATTGTGATCTATATATATGTAAAATATATGAGACATAAAAAGACAACTTAAAAAAATAACTATAAACAACTAAAATGAAACAAAATTACAAGTTTATCTACTTTATTTATGTTATTGAACGCTGCCAAAAAGATGACATGTTGATTGTTAATGATATTTAAAAAGAAGTATAAAAAAAGCTTTAATATTTATCTTAAATTATTAACGAAATAAACTTACAAAAATTTCATTTTCATAGGTAAACATTTAATTCCATTTTATTCACTGACAAAAACCGAAACAAGTTTTTCAACTAGTAAACCATGAACGAACACCGTTTACGGTTTAGTTATTTCAGTAGTTCGATTGTAATTTTATTTCGATTTAAGCGGTTTTTAAAGTGGTTGAACCATAAGCTGAAGATCTCACCAATTCAATGCCAAGTCCGATTTTCAAAATATTGATTTAAACCACATTTATCGATTAAATTATTACTTTTGATTTTTTTACAGAAGAAATCAGTCTCCATGACAAAAACAAATACACACACACACAGGTAAGAAGAAACTTGAAGAAAGTAAAAAACGGTACCTTTACAATAAGACGTTTAGCCTTGTTAACAAAAACTCTAGAAGGATCCATGTTACCAAAATCCTGATGATTAGTTTCAATTTGAGGTTGAGCAAGAAAGTTGTTAAGGTGAATTGTTGTCCCATTAGAAAGAGGTAACTCAGAAGGTTTGGTAATTAAAGTAGTAGTTGCAAACTTAGCAAAGCCATTTTGCAAAGTTTCCATTGCTTCTGATCACTGTTTAGTTTTATGGCTGAGAGAGAGAGAGAGAGAGATGAAAATGAGTGAAAGAGGTCACTGGTGTAAGAACTTCAATTCAGTAGGGAAGTGCTTTTAAAGGCACTAGAATGTGTGTGTCATACGGCATCTATTTTGATTCTATTCTATTGTTGACTTTAAGTTAAGTGCTTTGTTGTTTTAACCTGAATTTTATATTATTATAAGTATAATAAATGAAGAGTTCAAATGATATTTGAGGTGTGCGTTTTTTGGTGGTTGGGTGATATTTGAGGTGGGTATTTAGTAATTTCTTTTGTAAGCTAATGTATTATTCACGGTGACTGCTGAGAGATTAATCATTTGAGGTATTGGAAATTTATTTAAGAAGTTGACATTTGCCAACAAATATTTTTTCATACGCACCGGTCTGGGGTTGAACCCAGAACCAAATAGTTAAGGGACTTAAGTATTACCACTTATGTCACATATTGCTCTTTTTACTTCTCAAGGTATGCTCTTTCACACATCAAACTCTCAACCACATGCTTAAGGCGATGTTTTGCTTGTTATTTTATAGTAGATAACTTATAGTAGACAAGCTTGGGAAAGAATACTCTCAAGTGACATGAGAGTCCAGTGAAATCCTAACCATTTATTAAAGAGAGAGAAGATGTGGGTATAATATAATAAATAAGAGAGAGGTAAGCTTTAAAGGGGAGATTAATAACACTTTATTTCCTCAAGTTTTTTTCCACTTGAGAGAATCTATTCCCGACAAGCTTGTAGAAAATGTTTGATACTATTAGTTTATAGTGTTTACTTTTTCTCTAATTTGGTCAAAAAAAAAAATTCACTAATCAATAGGATTTTTTCATACTCTACTTGAAGTAGCGTTTGAGTTATATCGTTTCATTTTATTCTCGTTTTTACTGTTCTTACTATGGACTAAAATTGAAATTCAAATGTTATAGTTTACAATTATGAGTGCTAAAAAAAGAGGATAATATCTTTTTCTTGTTACATATATGATATAATAATCAATACTTTTATTTCGAAAATAAATCTATTGTGACAATTTAGGCTACAACCAATGTTGGATTATGGTGTTGTAGCATCATATGCATTCTGCACGAACTTTTGTAAGTGATATTGCATTACATGTGACATGTCAACATTATCGGGGTTCGACACCACAACTTCTCGTATAGCATCTATCGTGTATTCAGTGTTATAACATCTAGTGCTGCCACTTAAGCAATTTTGTTTGGTACAATTTAAGAGTTAGTTATTTCCTGTTAATTCTATTGTAACATCATTTATTGGTTATAGGTAGTCAATGAGCTAGTATATAAAGCTCCATTTATGCGGGTCTTTCATCACAAGTTTTGGCAATCAAAATAAAGGAAACACTTGAGAGAAAATGGAGTGATCAGAGAGTGGGAAACAATGTGGAAGGGTTGGTTTCATAGATATCATTTCTTTATGCTTTTAATGTACCTAGAAGATGTAATTCTTGATGATATAGTGAATATTCAAGTTTGATTCTGTTCGGTGTTGGATCTCGGAAATTACCTGATCCGAGGCACTTGTAGATCTTGCTTCATAGACCTGGATGATGAATGTCCGATCTTGAAGATTGAGCTCGGTCGCTCCGAGTTGGTCTCCGTCCCACGTCGGGTGGGGTGTACCTACAGACACTCCGATGCCTAAGTAAGTATGTGAGCGAGGCGGAATGTGCAAAGAATGAAAGCGTACTTGGAAATGGGGGGTAGCACCCATATTTATAGAGGAGGAAGGTCGGTTCTAAGCGTCGAATTTGGGCGGCGAATCCTGGCCGTTGGAGGCGGGAGTCCGCTACGAGGCACGCGTTGGGCCGTACTTTAACGCTGGATTGGGCCAGACCCAGCTTCTTTAAGGGACTTTTGGCCTAGGCCGAAACAATGGCCCCAAGTCGAGGTCAGAGTGAAGCTGATGAGCTCAGCTTGATCGGACTCGGTTATGCTCCTCTCACCTTTTTGGGACAGCCCGTTCTCGAGGAGGGTAAGTGCCACGGACTTCATGTCTTTGACCTAAAAAGCTTGACAAAGCATTTAAGCTCGGAATCAAGTAAATCTTGACTGAGCATTTAAGCTCAGAGTCAATTGTGTCTCGACAGAGCATTTAAGCTCGAAATCAAGAGGGTCGAAGTTGTTGTGAACTTCTTCCTTCGGTCCCGAATTTGAACATTTAAGTTCACAGTAGGGGAGAAGGTTGTGCTCGTAGGAGCACGGGTCGAAGTCGCCCTTGGACTTATTCCTCAGGTCTTTGACTTGACATTCAAGGCAAGCCAAAGAGGAGGCTGGTTCGCGCCCCTAGTCCCCCGTCTCGGTGTTTTAAGGCGAGTCGAAGGGGGCTGAAGACGCGAAGCAATAAACTCGAAGTCGCCGCAGACTGATCTCGCCACCGTGGCTGAGCATTTAATCTCGGAACCAAAACGGGCGGTCTTGTTGGGCCTCACCTCATACCGTCGTCTGCCGAGTGGCCAGCTCGGTGTCGAATTCAGGTGATAGGGGCATTGCAATGAGTCGGGAGCCAATGTCGCCGCGTGTCCTGTTTGTCAAAAAACAAGGTTAATTGAAACAAGGGTTATTTCATTTCACGATGAAAACAACATGAATTGTTACATTTAACAATCAAGTGCACAACTAACTGTAGTAAATCCTAAGTTTAGCAGCGTTCCATGTCCTCGAATGGGCTCTTTGGAGAGCGTTTCCAGTTGGTATGCTCCTTTACCGGTCTTGGATACCACACGGTACGGGATTTTTTCATATATACGCTACTTGAAGTAGCGTTTGAGCTTATATCGTTTCATTTTACTCTCGTTTTTACTGTTCTTACTATGGATTAAAATTGAAATTCAAATGTTATAGTTTATGTTCCGGTCTGGGCCAAAAGCCCAATCTGCCATAAAGCAGACCGAACCAGGCCCAGTCTAGCGTTGGATACGACCCAATTGTTGTCGTTCAAGAAGAAGCGCCTTTCAACGGTCCAGATTGCAGCAGCCGGATCCAACGCCTCAATTACGGCATCCACATCTATAAATAGAGCTGCACCCCTCCATTAATATCAGGCACACTTTCATTTCTTGCATACCTCTCCACTTCTCTTGCCGACTTAAGTACCACCTTATTGCGTTAAAAACACACTTAGAGCAAGTGTACTCTTTCGCAGAAGTAATATAAAAGAATATCGTATTCACAATGAGTAATTAACAAGTACTAAACTAATTGAGATTATTTAATGTTTAGATGAACAAATAATTTGAGTGTTGTAGAAGCAAATAAAAAGAAATAAATAACATAAATTGAAATGCAATATTTAATAAATTGGGGGGAAGAAAAATGAGGGATTGTGATGGAATAGGATGGAATTGATTCCATTGGTTTCCATTCCATTCCATCCTTTTTTATTAAGTGTCCAAACAATGGAACATCATAACATTCCATTCCATTCCATCCATTTCATCCTATATACCACCAATCCAAACATACCCTCAAGCTTAGGGTAGAGTGCATCCATAAGTCAAGGCACATGCTTCATACAACCCCCTAGCTACTCACTAGAACCCCCTTTATGGGGTGAAAAGACCTAGATGCCCTTAATGAAACCTGTGTTTTTATTTTTTTAAACATAAGTACGGTTCGACGCACACTTGGCCACCTCGGTTCAGATTTCATTGCACCGAGTGTGTTATTTTCAAAGACAACCCCCTTAAAACTATTTTTTGTTAGGTTCGGAGCATGACCGATCAAACCGGTTCGGAGCACGACCGGCCGAACCTAACTGTGTTCTCACTAAAATCAGATAATTGAAGAAAAACAAAGCAAATCAAACCTAACTTTGTTCATTTGGGTATTTCACGAAATCGTAAGTCGAATTCCAATAATCCATCAGAAAAATCTGAGGCAACGTTGAGTTCCAATCAATGATAGTAAGCTTAAGTGGCGATCGATTAATCAATTATAAATAAAATTTTCAAGTTTTAAACCCTTTACATGACTTTGAGGCAGAACGATAGTCATCATTATATGTCATCATTATTGAAAATAAATGTTGGCTTGACACTAGTGAATTATATATTTTCCTTATTCTGAAAAAAAATCCATAGATTAATTTTGGATATGATGATGAAGAGGAAGAAATAGGTACCTTGAAAAGGGTGGTTTTGTGAGGTTCGGTGCTCAAAGAATCGAATTGGTTCGCACGCCCGTGCGCCAAACCAGTTAAAATATAGCATTAGGGGTTTTTTGATTTGAGGGTATTTTGGGAATATTTAAGGGTTAGGGGTGTCCGGTGAGTAACTAGGGGTTGTACGAAGCATGGGCCTAAGTCAATTGTTGGATCTTGGCCCATTCTTCGTACAACCCCCCCTCTATACATTAGACACCCCTTTTTGGGGTGAAAATACCAAAAGCCCTTGCTAAAAATTGGTTTTTATTTTTTTTAAACATTAAACACTGTTCGGCGCACGCTTGATCGACCTAGGTCGAATCACCCAACACCGAACCTGCTAATTTTACTCAGACACCCCAAATTTTCCAAATTAACAGGTTCGACCAAGCGAAGGTCGAACACAGCCGAATGTTTGAGGGTCGAACGATGCTGATGTTGGTTTTTTTTAAAGAGTTGTTAACCGAAATTACTTTGAACGATAAAATAACAATTTCACATCGATAAAAGATAGATAGATAAGTGCCAACAGTAAGTATAGGTGCAATCCGTGCAATAGAAAAAGCTACGAATAACTAGAATTAAATCCAAAGAAAGGCAAATTCAAAATACAACTACTGTCGGCTCGGCTGGGAGACATCTGTAGCATGGGAGACACAAGTAAAGCTCCTAAGCCCCCTCTTGAATGACTTTGCAATTGCCTTCAACCTCTCCACAATCTTCCAGCCACGGGTCCCACATGGAATCCCAGCACTTTCCAGCATGTGCTCCATCTCATCATATAGGCCAAGGGTCTCAGGCAAGGCCTATAAGGCAGTAAAAAATACTTTAATCACAAAATAAAGTTAAAAATGCAAACAAAAACATTGAAACACTAAACTAAATCATCATACCTCTCTAAAGTCTACAACAAGCAATGGGTATTTGTCTGGTTTGAGGTATGGGTGGGATACACTCCTATACCACATCCACGTCCACGTTGTCCACGTTGAATCCCAAGAGTCCTTTTATTGCGCACGAAGACAGTGGGACGGATCCTTTCGGCCTCGTCTCCATCAGTGCCACGTCCCCGTCCATGCCCACGGCCCTCAGGCTGCTTCTGACCAGTAGTGCCACCTCCACGTCCTCGTATCATTGTGTTAGCCATACTGTAAAGAATCAATTGAAATGTCAAAAATCAGTAAAAATCAGTCAAAATCAACATACAACAACAATCAGGGGTGTTCGACCACAAACGGCGCACGCTTGATCGAACACCCCCAAAGAGGTTCGATGCACGCTCGATCGAATAGCAACTAAACAGTTGCATCACTACGGTGTTCGGCGCATGCTTGGTCGCCCAAGATCGACCGCTGCAAGGCCGAACAATCCAGAAACAGCGAAAAAAATAAATAACGTGAAGAAGAAGATGAAGAAACGTACCTGTTACCTCAAAATTTCGACAGTACATTAAATGAAGCTTTAAATGGGGCTGACTTCACATTTAATATTGTTCTGTGGACCATAGGTCAATGTTCAAGTCAGTGCACCATGATTTCGACAGGAAAGGCAGACAAGGGCAAGGAGTGCAAGCGATCTTCGACAAGCTTAGCTCTCAAAGCCATGAAGCAAGGAATCTTCGACAAGCGAAGACACAACACTTCGACAGGGTTGGGTTCAACATTTCGTCAAGCAGTTGACAACAGGTTAGTCGAAAGTGCGAGCAAAGAAGATAGTGGCGGTTACTCTCCGCGTAGTTTTAGGAGGCGATTACCTTTTTCCCCACGATTGTTCCTAGGAGTATAAATACCCCTTTGTAATAGGAAACAAAGGTCACCACATTCTACAAAAACTCGGGAAACTCAACTTCCAAGTCAAAGCGAAACACGAGTGAAACAGATCCTTGTACGTGTTGGTGAACCATTTTTCTTTCTTCATTTAATGCAAAGTTTTTACTTTCCTTTTACGTTTGTTGCATTTATTGCTTTTACTTCGCTCTCAAGTTATTTCTTTCTACCATTCTCTGTCTTACGTGCTTCAAAAACACAAACTCGATGGCAATTGTCAAAGAGATTTTCTAGTTTGATCTCACGCCTCGATATTGAAAACTAGTGATTGTTTGCTAAAAACACCAAGAAACAAATTAGCACGCCCGTGGGACCTTTGCCATTAATTTTGTGTCTTTTCTATCGGTATATCGTGTTTGTATGCACTTGAGGAGTGGTAGGATGGTACGCACCAATTCTAACAACGCCTCTGTTCCGATACCGTGATATCACAAGTGCAAGGAACAACGGTGGATTCGCGCCAATGTCGGTGTTGGAAATGTTACGGGGACCATGGCCCCGAGAACATCAATAACCGTTCCCACGATGTCAATGACCAATGCCGGTTCGACACCGTCTATGTCCTTGCCACAAAGTATGGGATCGCTTTCAGTCCTTATGTGGCAACAGGAATAGTTTGGAGACACGTTTCGAACATGAGTCTACCACCATACCACTTTTTGGGGTATATGGCATGCCTCTTTGGAATGCCACATGTCTCGACCTTTTCTCCTTCACACGCCTCTTCTTAGGGGCGTGCTCGGTCGAAATCCTCTGCATTAACCAATGCGTCCTTGTTGGCGTTAAGGCAGCAAGTAGACGAAGCAATCATGATATGGTTAATATGTCGACTCACAAATTGGTACTTGTGTTTAATCCTTTGATTGAACACAAATACCGATTACCAAATGTTAGCAAACCAAATGGGTAGGATTGCGATTTCTTTGGGGCTCTACAGAAACAATAGGCAATTACCCAATTGTGGGAATAATGCGCCTAATACCCCACAGAGATCAGTTACTGTCGAAGCCCAGGCGGTTATGGGCGAACAACAAGGGATGGGAAACCACGTCCCTGAAGTAGTTATGGTAAATCGAAACCAAAATGCCGATGAAGTTGTTCGACAAGTGCAACGAAATAACGTTTGCGCTCAAGACAACATAGCCACTTTGGTAGAAACCATAATGGCGCAGAACGGCCTCAATGTAGGTTTACACAGGCCTAATTTCATATCGCCACTGTGTGAATATGTCCTACAGACGACTTGCCAAGGGGGTTGGAAAATCCCTAAATTCACTAAGTTTGGGGTGATACCAATGAGTCCACCGTCGAACACATTGCCCTATTATATGATCGAGGCGGGGACATAGCCCAAAATGAGAGTTTGAAAATGAAATATTTTCCAAACTCTCTAACTAAGAATGCCTTTACGTGGTTTACCACTCTACCCCTCGTTCCATGAACACATGGGGCGATTAGAAAGGCTTTTCATGAGCGATTCTATATGGGCGATCGAAAATTAGTCTTAAAGAATTGGCGGTGTTCGACGTAAAGTGCACGAAGCCATTGACGACTATCCGAATAGGTTTAGGCTATTAAAGGCTAGGTGTTTCACACAAGTGCTGAGCATGAGCTTGTCGAAATGGTCTGCAGCGGCCTTGATTATTCAATCGAGAAAGAAATTGGATACCTCTCATTTGAGAGACATGGCCCGATTAGCCGATAGAGTTCGACAAGTTGAAAGGCTTAAAGAGGAAAAGGCTAGAGTGAATAAGTTCAATAGAAAAGAAAACTCGATTGGCTTTCACAAGAAAGAAAAGACGACTATGTCGATGAGCAATTCGACTTTGCGTTTAGTGATGTCGAATCGAGGAGATGGACGTGGGTGAACTTAAGCTCGGTCCTCCCTATGCTCGTAAATTATTAAGGCACGCAAATGGGAATAATCCCGTGGAGCCAAAGAATGATAGATTTGTGCCTAAGACATACACTTTTGATGTTACTAAATGCGATGAAATCTTTGATTTATTAGTAACGATGGCCAAATCATAGTGCCAAGTGGCACGAAAGTTCCTCCTCTCGAGCAGAGGAAGAAAAAGGGTTATTGTAAGTTTCATAATTTTTTTGGGACATACAACTCGACCGTTGTGTTCTTTTCGGGGACATGGTTGAGAGAGCAATCGAAGAAGGAAGGCTCAAATTTGGGGATAAGAAGAATAAAGCACCTATGCAAATCGACACGACCCACTTCATCAAGTGGAGGCTATGTACGCAGTGAGAACCGGTTGAGATGAATATCAATATGGTGGATGCAAAAATGGTGGATTCTCCAAAGCCTATCAAACCTTACATTGACAAAATCAAAAGTGTTGTGCAAAAGGGTGTTCTTTGTACAACATGTCACTCGTGAAGAGTATAATGAGAAGGTACAACTGTGTACCCAGAAGGCGAGGAAGAGTTGATAGACTTCTGAACAGTGCAAACCGAGAAACTCGAGGTCATGTTGTGCCCAAGATGTAGTCTTTGTGTTCGATAAGGAGGCGGTAAAAGTGTCGAATCTTTGTGAGGTTCGACAACCTCTAAAAAAGAAATGGCCGGACAAGAGGCCAAACTTTAGCTTTAAAAGAGGAGACCTTCCTTACAAGGTCAAAAGTTCAAACAAGGCTTCAACAAGCAAACCACGGTTCTTTGGCAAAAGTGCGATCAAGAAGGAATTCGTGTTATCTCGCCTCTGCTAAGCCATTTATTCCAAGAGCGCATCTCTCCAACGAAAAGTGGATACATCTTTGGGTGTAGACACTATAGGAATCTTTGCTCGAGAATCTTTGAAACGGTCAAGCCACGTCACAGGTGAGGCCGCAAAGTATAATTACAAGAATAATTATAAAGGAAGAATCCCATGACTAAAACCCAATGGCGTCGTTATCGGTAGCTTCGAAGAAGAAAGACCTTCACGCTTTTACGACGAGAAAACGCCAGAGGTTCAAAAACGGCAAGAATATGACCTCTGAGCCGTGGAACGCAGCGAAAGTAAACATAGGTCTTTGCCAATCGTAAAAGGTTGGGAATAAGGCTAAGGGAAAATCTATTGTGATAGAGGAACCTAAGAGGCTCGCATTGGAGAGAATTTTTCCTCCATTAACATCATTGAAGAAGAAGAGCGCTTCGTTCGACATGGATGAAGACGTTACTTGGACTTCAAGACTCGAAGCCGATTTCGGCGTCATCCGCAACGTGGTGTCCATTCCCGCTGAGTGAGTATGGCGCGCATTCTGATGCAAACGATGTCGAAGAAGACTTCATTGGAGATATGGCTAATCACAAGCCAATGTGCTATTATGTAATGAACAACGGCCGCGTCGAAGAAGCGGATGGCCACTTTCGAAAGGCCGACGGAAGCATGCAACACCATCGAAGAAGCCTTTATGCGTCCAAGCCAAAGTTAATGGTGTGGGTGTCAATAAAATATTGGTCGATGGAGGTGTTCTTTGTTAACTGATGCCTCAAGCAATGCTGCATACAATAGGGATGTATGATACGGCACCTTAGGCCCTATAATATTGTGTTGACTAATTATGAGGGTAAATCGGCGGTCTTTGGGGGCCGTTGAAGTGGAAGTGGTGGTAGGAACTGCCGGAAGGACTACCATGTTCTTTGTCATCGCTTGAAAGCAAGCTATAATCTACTCCTTGGGAGAGAGTGGATACATGGAGTAGAGCCGTCCCTTCAAGCCTACACCGGAAAGTCGGTAATGTGGAAGGAAGATGGTCTTGTGGAATATGTTGAAGCGGACATCAGTTACTTCCTTCTTGACGTAAATAATGTCACCAAGGAAAATTTCAAAAATAAATGGCGAATATTGCGCCATGTTCATCTTCTAGTCAAGCATATATTTCTTGAGATAATGTGCTTTCCTCTGTTTCGCTTTATACCCAACACATGGTTTTGTGTGGGAAAGAGAGGTGATAGAAGGTGCAAATGTCTATCCCGAGGGTGTTTTACCTCCAGCGGGATGGGACACTGATTCTTAAAAAGTTTTTAGATGTCGCGCCCAATGCTTGGGATAAATTACGACACATGGCCGAAAATAAAAAGTAAGAACGGCTTTGGAAGCGAAATAAATCAACAAACAATGGTCATCGAAGCCATAACTTCATCCAAGAAAATGGTGAAGTCATAGATGGCAAGCTTGATTGCATTTATGATGACGAACCATTAGGTTTTGAAAAAGACCCTAAAGATTCGACAAAGCGCATGCAAGCTCAAGATCCAATGGAGGAAGTGGATTTGGGAGATGGCCTAGTCAAAAGGCCAACATACATTAGTGCACACCTCGATCTTTGCCTTCAAAACCCAAGTTGTTTCACTTCTGCGGAGTTCAAAGATTGCTTTGCTTGGGAGTACAACGAAATGCCCGTGCAGATCGAAGTGGTGGAACTTCAAATACCTATTCGACCGGGAAGGAAACCAATAAAAGCAAACACCAAGAAGATTTGCTCCTCCAATATTGGCTAAGATCAAAGAGAAAAATAGAGGTGTTCAAAAGCAAATTCATCGAATCGCGGTATGTCGATTGGCTAGGTAATATTGTTCGATAAATGAAGAAAAAGCGGAAAACTTAGAGTTTGCGTAGACTTTAGGGATCTAAATAATGCAACGCCTAAGGATGAATACGCAATGCACATGCTTGAGAAATGCTAATAGATTCAATGGCGGGATTTGATTATCTCGATTATGCTAGATGGCTACTCGGGTATAATCAAATTTTTATTCTTTGAAGAGGGCGTGTCGAAAACGACTTTTCGATGTCGGGGGCATTGGGTGTTTATGAATGGGTAGTAATGCCCTTTGGGTTAAAAATGCTTTGGTGCCACTTATCAAAGAGCAATGAATTCTATGTTCCATGATTTTATTGATGATTTTATGCAAGTATACATAGATGATGTGGTGGTCAAGTCATCCTCGAAAATTGGTCATTTAGACCATCTTCGACGTTCTTTCGAACGAATGAGGAAATATGGATTGAAAATGAATCCAACCAAATGTGCTTTCTGTGTACGTGCATGTGAATTCTTGGGTTTTGTAGTGCACAAGAAAGGCATTGAGATCAACCAAAATAAGACTAAAGCAATTATGGAAACGAAGGCTCCTTCGACCAAGAAAGAACTTGATCACTACTACTGGAAAAAATCATTTTCCTTCGCAGATTTATTTCAAATCTAAGTGGCAAAACACAAGCTTTTTCGCCATTGCTGAGGCTGAAGAAAGAAGATGCATTCAAGTGGGAACAGGTTCACCAAGATGCTTTCGACGCAATCAAGTCTTATTTGGTCAAACCACCAATTTTATTGCTCATTATCGGAAACAAATTGCTAAAATTGTATATAGCGACTTACGATAACACAATAGGTAGCATGTTAGCACAAGAGGATGATAATGGTGTCGAAAGAGCCATTTATTACCTTAGTAGGGTTTTGATTGATCTTTGAAACTAGGTATAGTCCAATAGAAAAACTATGCCTTTGCTTATATTTCTCTTGTACAAAATTGAAGCAATATATAAAGTCAGCAGATGTTTATGTTTATTCGCACTTTGATGTAATTAAACATATGTTGTCAAAACCAATGTTACATAGTCGAATTGGAAAGTGGGCTTTGGCTTTGCTAGAGTACAACTTAACGTATCAGCCCCTTAAATCAATCAAAGGACAAGTGGTTGCTGATTTCATAGTGGACCACTCGTTGTCGAACATGAAATACATTCGTTAGACATACGTCCTTGAAACTATACTTCGACAGCTCGAAGCCATAAAAATGGAGTGGGCATTGGAATATTAATTATTTCCCCAGAAAACATTCCAACGAAGTATAAATTTAAAATTCGAGACTCTTGCTCCAATAATGAAGCTGAGTATGAGGCTTTAATAGTAGGCCTTAAAATTTTACTCGAATTGGGGGCAAGCCATGTCGAAGTAAAAGGTGATTCTCAACTAGTTGTCAAACAATTGACAAAAGAATACAAATGCATCAACGAACACCTTATTAAATATTTCGTCATTGCCAACACGTTGCTAAAAGGTTTTCATTTGTACACCTAGAACATTTACCACGAATTGAAAATCACGTGGCAAATGAGTTAACACAAATTGCCTCGAGGCTACAAAGTGTCAAAGCAAAGCCTAGCGAGTTAATAGAGATAAAAGATAAACTAATCTCGGAAGACTCTCTTTATAATAAGACTCCTTCGACGCTTATTGCCAACACCAAAAATTGGGGTGGGGGCAATAAATGCAAATGAAATACGCGCGTCAAACGCCACATTTTCGACGATGTTGACTTAGCGAGAAATTTTTGCTATTGACAATATGGTTGATGATGATTGGCGAAAGCCTATTGTCGAGTATTTACAAAATCCTATAGGCAACACTAATAAAAAGTAAAGTCTGAGCTTTAAGCTACGTGTTAATTGGAAACGAATTGTACAAGCAAACTCACGAAGGGTACTATTAAAATGTCTTAGTGAAAATGAGGCATATTTAGCGCTTTCGATACACACGATGGAGCATGTGGCTCACATCAAGTAGGCCACAAGATGAAATGGTTGTTATTTCGACAAGGAATGTCTTGCCAACCATTTTAAAAGATTGCATAGAATTTGCTAAGAGTGCCAAGAATGCCAAAAACGTCTTTGGAATCCGGCATGTACACCGCAAATGAATTGCACTCTATAGTGAAACCTTGGCCATTTAGAGGTTGGGCTCTAGATGTAATTGGAGAAATAAAACCAACGTCGTCGAAAGGCCACGGTACATCTTGGTAGGAATTGATTACTTTACTAAGTGGGTAGAGCGTTACCTTTAGCCAACGTTGATCGAAGCAGCGATGATAAGGTTTATTCAAAACCATATCATTTACTGAGATATGGAATACGAAAAACCATTACTACGGACCAATGTCTTCGTTTTTACCTGGGTCGAAAAATGGTAGATTTTGATCTTTGAAATTGGTTTCAAGTTCTTGACTTCGACGCCATACTATCGCAAAGCCAACGGTCAAGTAGAGGCTGCAAATAAAATCATTATTAACTTGATCAAAAAGCACGTGGGACGTAAGCCTAAAAGTTGCTACGATTCTCTTGACCAAGTGTTATGGGCTTGTCGAGCGTCGCCTAAAGAGTCTATAAACACTACTCCTTACGAGTTAACATTTGGGCATGATGCGGTGTTACTGTTGAAATTTGTTTACAATCAACAAGAATTCGAAACAATGTGAAATTCCCTTTGATCACTATTGGGATATGATGATTGATGAATTAGTTGATTTAGACGAAGAAAGGTTGTTAGCTTTAGAGATGCTTATTCGACGAGAAGAGAGAGTAGCTAAAGCCTACAACGAAAAGGTTAAGTTAAAAACCTTTGAGGAAGGAGAGTTAGTGTGGAAAGTCCTATTACCTATGGATAAAAAAGATAGAGTTTTAGGCAAATGGTCACCAGGGTGGGAAGGCCCATTTCGCGTGTTGCAATGCTTTTCGAATGGCGCTTATGAAGTCGAAGAGCTAGGTGACGAAAATAGAGTCTTTAGAATAAATGGCAAGTATTTAAAGCGATACAAGCCAACGTTAACTGAGATAAAAATTGAGCAATTATAAATAAACGAAAATTGTTCATAAATGGCAATGTGTAAAGAAATGTCAGAATTACATAGCCATTTTTAGAATTCTAAACTATTACAGTCTCAGAAGCTCGACAAAGTGGCCTTATGCCTCTCCATAATGCTAACGCTCAAAGAGATAGAGGTGTCGAGAAGGTGCACTCTTTTGTCGAGTCGGCGAGAATGGCTTGATGCTTGTCAATCTTCTCCAAATGCTCTATAGTTGTCAATGCCTTGGTGGTTTTGGTGGGCGAAGAAGCGACACTCATTCATGCCGACGATCGTGCCTTCCGATGCTTAGCGTTTGACGATTTAAGTTGAAGTGTCTTTATCTCTTCGTCAATACGCGCCAATTCTGCATCCCATTCGGCGATTGCTTTCTCATCGTTGGTCGCTTGGGTTTGAGAGCCTCGATGTCGTCTTGATCGGCCTTGAGAGGCGAGCTCCACTTCAGCAGAGTTGATTCTCTTGAACCTTGCGCTTGGAGGTGCTCGGCCGTTGGGTGATTAGAAGAAAAGTTGCTCAAAAATGGGGCGAATTCCATGTAGAATGAAAGGATGTTTTGAGGAGGGTCCAATTTGGTGATCTTGTGAATGAGGATTTTACCTCAAGATACACAGATGGGTCATTCTCAATGGTTGCCACCAAATCCCCTTCTAATACCTTCGTCTTCAGCTGGCGAAGCAGGCTTTCGACCGTCTCCTGATTGATAGAACTTAGAGAGTTGTTCGAAGAACTGCAAATCAAGCGGCTCGACGAGCTCTTAAGACTCAACATGATCTTCAAGGCTGCCAAGGGATTCGTCTTCTTTAGCTCAGCCAATTCTTGATCGCTAACAGCGCTGTTGGATGACTCTTTGGCAGAAGCACTTTGATCTGCAGGCTCCTCCACTCTAGGCTCCTATTGTTCTTGATCGATCATATTTTCTTCAGGCATTTCGACGGAGGTAGCCACTGCTTCCTGTCTTTCGACTTCTGGAATGTTAGGCTCTGGAACTTGGACGTTCTCTTCGACAACCGCTTCTACTCCCACATTTGGAACAAGCTCTTCGAAAGTAGGAATCCCAGGGTCAGCAAGTGCCTGAAAAACCTCTTGTGATCCATACGAGGCGAAGAAGGGAAAGGAAGCATTGGAGCCGACATTTCCCGTTCGGCAACCTCAATCAAAGACTCAACGCCAGGATCCTCGACGAGCAGTCCACCTACCTGTTTACAGTAAGTAATACTATTTAGGTTAGAACTGGGAAGGTAAAGATCAAAGAGGTACGAAATGACGTCGAAAGGAAAGTTACCTTATGTACCTTAAGCCTCTTAATTGGAGGAGAAGAAGGTGATTCAGAAGGCTCGGTGATGGTGATGCCTTGAGCTACCCTTTGAGATTCAGGTAAAGCCCTTTTCTTCGACCTCTGAGTGAGAGGTATGTTGTCATCACTTTCAGTGTCCTGCAAAAGAGATCAAGTTATGGTACAGGTGATGCCACAAGAAAGTGAATGATAAAATCGAAGAGAAAGGTCGACGTATATACAGTACCTCAGAGCTGGAAGGAATAACCAATTTCTTTTTGGCTTTAGGCTTTTGAAGAGTTTTAGCCGTTTGGGTTGTCACCTGGAGGAAACTTCCAACATGAGTAAAAGCCATAGTCAACAGACAACTTGAGATAAGTGGAAGTGCCATACCTTTTTTGGAGTGTTGCCTGGAATGGGATTTGCTGCCACTTCCTTCGTAACAGGGGGAGAAGATTTTGATGTGGTAGCTTTGCCCACCTTGACCTTCAACTTTTTTGCAGGCTTTTCTGAAAATGTCGAAAACATCGGTAAGCAATTGGAAGTGAAGCCAAGTTATAAGTGGTTAAGACTTAAAAAGCTTTGAGTGTCGAAAAGTGTTTACCAGTGTTGTTCGAAGGGAAAGCTGCTACCAATTTCTTCACAATGTTGCCAGCAAAAGTATCAATGGCTTCCCAGTAATGCTTTGGTGTAATAACCAGGTCCACCATTCATGAAATTTTTCATTACATGATGAAAACCTTGGATTGAATCTGAGAGGTTCAAGTTCAAGGCTTTGTAGTGAAATCTCTTGAAGGCTTGTTTATAAGCGCCTCGATTCTGGACTCATAAAATCTACTTTGTGAAAGCACACTAGTGCGGGCGAATTTGACAAAGGCAAAATCGCCTAGCAAAATAACTTGGGAAATATCTAGTAATTCCCAAACTATTTTTGTTTTGCCGGGGTGAGCCTAGTGGAGAGGGATGAAGGAGAGAGGTAAGCTTGCCAAATTCGGTTAACTTCCTCAAATAGGATCGACAGAGAGAAGAAGGAAATGGTTGTTTAAACCATGTTTGGGCCACAGACCTTTGGAGAAAAGGAGCCATTGAATCAGTAAAGGTGAGTACAGATTCGGAAAATTTCAAGTAGACCGAGAAAGGATTCTTGGCGAGAAAGGGTTGCTTGCTTAGGCCTAAAGCTGCGCCAATCGAATCCCTTCATCTTCGCTTAGTCTCCACGATTAATCGAGCGGACTTGGGGATATACAAGTTTAGTCGAGACTCGAAGTAGCCAATGACCACAATTGCAGCGACCATAGTGGGCGAGGCCAAAAATTTGGTGGCGGTTCATTCTCTTTCAATTACATAACAAAGATTATCAAGTTCTTTGGTAGAGAGAGCCTAAAATCAACTTGCAAGGTTGATGTCTTCTCGTTCATGGAGTTGACATGCCAAGGGGCGTAAGTTTTGGAAACTTGGAGGAGCGTGTGCGTAAGACGAAAATAGATAACCACGAGTTAGAAAGGCTACATGTTCCATAACAGACACTTCCTCGATGTCAAGCCTTTGGTGCTCAAAGAATGTAAGGGCAAAGGTGGCATTGGTGAATTTGAAACCGTATGAATAGTCGGGATGTGTGGGATCGAAGGTCTCTCCTAAGGGTTTCAGACCTGTAATGGCAGCCACATCTAGCAGAGTGGGAGATAACATGCCACATTTCAGGTGAAGGCTATGGGTGAGTACAGTCCCAGAATCGCATAGCGACCAAAAGTAGGTGCTATCGTATTTGGGCCCATACCTAGACAGTTGGATGAGGTCGAAGATGCCTGTTTTTCCAGGACTTTGGCTTTTTAGCTTCTACTTTGTCAAGCCGGTTTATGTAGTTTTGTTGGTCGAGCCTAGGAGCAGACCTAAAGACCCTAGAAGGGTTAGTCAGAAACTCTAAGTGAAAAGGGGTTTCAACAAAGATTCTAGGTTGAAGGCGAACATGGCTAGGGAAAATCTCAGAAACTTCAGTAGTTTCCAACAAGATGTCAGGAAGAGGACCCAAATAGGCATGAGTATAAATCTCGTGAGAAGGATTAATACAGGTTTGCCACTGGGTAGGCGTTAAATCGTTGATATCGGGTTCATCAACAAAACCCTCGAGGGTTTGGGCGTTTCTGGGTTCGTCGTTCCTCTTTGAACTCCCAGGTTGCGTAACGGCAGCAGATGATGAAGCCATAAGTAAGGAAAAGTGAATACAAGGTGGAATCTGGGTGTAGATTAAAGAGAAAAGACGAAAGTTTGAAACTTTAGTGATTTCGAATTTTTGCAAAGCGCAGAGAATGGAAAGCGCGAGAAAGAACGTCCACAAGGTTTCAAACGAGGAAAGAGGAATTCAAAGGGTTGTAGCCGTTTATATATGTTTGGAAGTGAACAGTTATTGGCACGTTCGCCATAACTCGCACGTTTGCGACGTTTGGGAGACGTGATGGCCCACCAACTATGCGACGTGTGCCAATAAAACGGTTCGTTTTACCTGCGCAAGTAATGATGACTGTCTTTTCGACCACTGTTGAAGTGCAAAAGGCGGTAAAAGTGACCATTGCACAGTATTCAAAAAATGCCTTTTCTTAACTCCTTTCCTTATTCCGTCGAAAAGCATTTTTTGGGGGGCAATCTGTTACCTCAAAATTTTGACAGTACATTAAATGAAGCTTTAAATGGGGCTGACTTCACATTTAATATTGTTCTGTGGACCATAGGTCAATGTTCAAGTCAGTGCACCATGATTTCGACAGGAAAGGCAGACAAGGGCAAGGAGTGCAAGCGATCTTCGACAAGCTTAGCTCTCAAAGCCATGAAGCAAGGAATCTTCGACAAGCGAAGACACAACACTTCGACAGGGTTGGGTTCAACATTTCGTCAAGCAGTTGACAACGGGTTAGTCGAAAGTGCAGAGCAGCAAGATAGTGGGCGGTTACTCTCCCGTAGTTTTAGGAGGCAGTTACCCTTTTCCCCACGATTGTTCCTAGGAGTATAAATACCCCTTTGTAATAGGAAACAAAGGTCACCACATTCTACAAAAAACTCTGGGAAACTCAACTTCCAAGTCAAAGCGAAACACGAGTGAAACAGATCCTTGTACGTGTTGGTGAACCATTTTTCTTTCTTCATTTAATGCAAAGTTTTTACTTTCCTTTTACGTTTGTTGCATTTATTGCTTTTACTTCGCTCTCAAGTTATTTCTTTCTACCATTCTCTGTTCTTACGTACTTCAAAAAACACAAACTCGATGGCAATTGTCAAAGAGATTTTCTAGTTTGATCTCACAGTTTCGATATTGAAAACTAGTGATTGTTTGCTAAAAACACCAGCAAACAGTACCTAGATGTCAATGGAAGGAAATGTCGTTGATTGTTGATGGAAAACACACGAAAATGATGGATTGAAGTTGAAGGGGTGTGGGTTTGGTTGTAGGGTAGTTTTTAGGGAGAATGAGAATGTGATGGGGTGTGTGAGAGTGAGAGGGAATAGATAGGGGAAAATCAGATTTTAAGTTAGGGGTATTTTGGGAATATTAAGTGGTTTGGGGGTTCTAGTGAGTAGCTAGGGAGTTCTAAGAAGCATGAGCCTCTTTTTTTCCATTCTCTTTGATTTTCAATCTTTTAATTGCCAAGCCCACATATTATATATATATATATATATATATATATATATATATATATATAATGTAACTTTTATTCTTCCTTATATTTTCTTTCTTTCTTTCTACAAAAATAGAGTAAATTGAGTCAGTGACTTATATAATTGCTAATAATTACTCTAGAAAATGACTCAAAAGTAACTACAAAAATACACAAAATTGGAGTTTATCAACCACCTCCCGGCGAGGTCAAGACTAGCAACCTCGGCGCATCCGAGACTCTAGTGGGCGCATCCAAGCTACATCTTCAACCATCCGAAGCACTCCTCCAAATACCCCGGGTGTCGTGACCGGGATCTCGACGTTGACGGCTCAAATATAGATTATTCGAGGAGTCGCCACCCAATTTATTAAAAGTAGGAAAATTGAGAAAAACCTAATTTAAAGTCATTTGGTCTGCGTAACTAGGTTGGATTTGGGAGTCGGTTATGCGAAGGGAAGGGGTGAAACTAGTTTCACTGCACCCCTAACACATCTGTCCTGAGACAGTTACCCTAAATTTGATTTGTGCAAATAATAAGTCGTTTAATTAGTTGTTTACCCAAAAATAATACTTAATAAAATTTAGTAGAAATATACTTATTTACAAAGGACTAATTTAAGAAAATTTTAGTTTGACTTTGACAGGAAGACCCCGCGCCTACGTACTCTCTGGTGCGATGAGAGACTCAAAAGTCACGTAGTTCTTCCTGAAAATTTGTTTGTTGGTTGATTTTATTTTTGAAGGGGTCTAAGATCCAAGTTGTACAACTAAAGATTCTTAAACCGGATTGACAGGATGTACATCCAAATCGAATCCATTTTTTGTATTTTTCTATGAAAATAGGTGCTAAGTATTTAGTTTGTAGTTTTATGATCTGATTTTTTTATTTTATTTTATTTTATTTCAAAGAGATTTAAGGTCCAAGTAGTACAACTAAAGACCCTTAAATCAAAATTGTGGGTTTGATAGGATGTACATCCAAGTCAAACCCTAATTATATTTTTAAAGTGGATACATAATTGATGACAATACATATGATAATTTAATAGTATGGAAAATGAGGAGAACAAAAAAAAAAAAATGATAAACCCAAAGGGTGTAGCGAAGCAACAGGGAGGGGTATGCCCCTTGTGTTCAGTCTGGGATATTTACTAAATATTCTGATACATAAGTAAATGAATAATTAAATAAATAACTTAGAAAATAAATAAATAAATAAAGCACAAAGTAAATAAAATAATAAATAAAAAAAGGGATGGAATGAATCGGATCTGAAGGGTTGCGAAACCCATATTCCATTCTTCCTCCTCACATGATCACCACTACCATAGCCAAACAGAGAAAGAGTGAACACACAAGGATGGGGTTGTGATGTTGCTTGCGATTGGTAGGGGAAGAGAAGGACTGTGGGCGACGGGGGTTCTGGTTTACGGTGGGGGGGTGGTTCGGTGGAGATGGGTTTGGGTCCTGTGTTGGAGGGGTTTCGGTTTTGGGGGTTGGGTGAGATCGGAGGTGGGTTATATTGGTTGTTTGGAGAGGGTGAGCTGTGGTGGTTGTTTGGAGAGGAGGGTGTTTTTTTTATTTTTTTAAGATCTGGTTTTTTTTTCTCTGGCTTCTCTGTGAGCAGTTTCTCCTCCCAGATAGTGTTTGGATGTTTAGAGTTTCACCGTGAAGCCTAATTTTTCGGTGGTGGTTCTCTCAATAAAAGTCGTATCTTCCCCCCTCCCCTTTGACTGACCCTTGATTGTGTTTTTATATTGAAAATTAGGTTTAAGGCATTAATTATCGTTTGACTGGGCCTTGACTGGATTTTAGATCTGGGCTTCGGATCGGACCCAAATCAACTCCTACTGCTTGTTGACCCTCGAATCAAATTTCGTTGTTTTATTTATTAATTTAGTATTTATTTTATTATTATTTTGGATTAAACAAAAAAAATAATTAAACAAATTAAATGAAACTACTATTTTTGTAAAATTTTTGAATTATATATTTTTGTTTTGTTTAAAAAGAGTAAAAATAATGCGAAAGTGACAAAAACGAGTAAAATGACGTATTCAACGACTAAAACACGCAAAAAATACATATTTTCGTAATTTTTCAAGAAAACGTCAAAAATACCGTTAAAAATTGAGTGTTCACACCGGGTCTAATCTTTATCCGAGATCCAGGTACTGAACATTGGCGACCACAGTGGGAGTATAATCACTTGCTTCCAAACTCATTTCCAGACTTGATTCTTCATGGCTCCTAGAGGACATCCACCGACCCGAGCTCAGTCTCGGGCACAAACTTCTAATGATGTAGCTCCGCCCCAACTCACAGAAACTCCGGAGGGCCACATGCAAATTAACTCTCCCCTATGAGGAAGCACCAGCTATCCCGGCCTCAAGCCAACTTCATCCAATTACTCTGGCTCCGCCCTCCGACGCAATTCATGCTTAAATTCAGGTTGTTACTCATCTACTCGACGTGCTTGAGTGTCGAAGCAGAGATTTGATCCAACAGGAACAATCACGCTTGGAGATAGACGCAGTAGCACGCGCCGCTACCGCTCTGCCAACAGGCCAATCTCAACCTACGTCTCCTCAAACAGCCGCATCAAGAAGGCGCCGACCTCTCCAACTCGGCACAAGGAAATGCGTCACAAAGCATCTCCAGTTCGGCAGGAGAAGCGTCCGCGAACATGATAACTCATCCTCTAATTCTCCCAGTAACACTGATAACTCATCCTCTGATTCCTCCTCTTCGAGAAGTTCATCCCCCATAAGAAGGGGGCGCAAAAGTAGAAAAAGTCAGAAAAAGGGGCTCGTTGATCCCGGCCTAGCCCATTCACCCCAGAAATAGCTAGTTTCTGAATTCCAAAGTGTCTAGAAAAAACCCCCTGAGCTCAACATGTATGACGGTAAAGGTGATCCAACCGAACATATTGATACCTTTGACTTGATGTTAGACTACCGTGATACGTCAGATAATGTCTGATGCAAGCTCTTCCCTCTCTCGTTTACAAAAATTGCACTGAAATGGTATCAGGATCTTCCCCCGACCTCAATCTCTTCTTGGAAAAAGTTCACCAAACCGTTCTCGGCACGTTTCACTGCCTCAAGACTGAAGCCGACGTCGGAAGACGTGCAGAGGGAAGTATGCCAAGGAGAAAAAGAATCTTTGAAGGATTATATTGAGCGTTATAACAAATAAGTAGACGAAGTTCACCACCTGACTGACGATGTCACTATGATGTTTATGAGGCACAACCTCAGGAAGGGATCCCTGTTCCATGTGAATGTCAGCCTCCGCAAGCCTAAAACACTAGACGTATTCCTGAGGAGGGCCCAACAGTTCATCGATTACGAATATACCTCTGCGCTGGTGAACCTGATTTCATTCCGGCCTCAGACAAGGCAAAAGATTCTAAGGTTGGTAAACACAAGAAAGATCATGGGCCTAGCTCTAAGGAATGGCGCGGAGCACTGAATTTTGCGACGACAAGTGGCCGACTCTGATTCCACAATGTGACAACACGAACAAGTGGCCGACTCCTATTGAAGGTACATAGGAGTCATGGCCACGACACGAAGGCCTGTAGAGTTTTGAGAGATGACACAGAAGATTTGATTGAGCGAGGAAAGTAGTAATACTTAAAAACTGATGAGAAGAAGAGATCATGTTCCCCTCGGCGCTTACCACGGAAATCTAAAGTTGTGGTAAACAAAGTGGCCAAAACCGAAGTTGAAGACAACAGTGACTCATCGCAGAAGAGGCTCCGAGATAACAACGCCCACTCCCTGTGGCATGGTTATCATGGGGGCCACTCTGAGGCCGGGGAAACTAGGCGTTCGATGAAACAGGCAGAAAATTATGAGCATCGGCAACAATCTGACTCCGATCTCAACAATGTCAACCAGACAGCCATTGTCATTCACCGACGCTGATTTCATGAATGAAAAGTCAAACAAGTACATCCCACTTATCATCTCGACTGTACTGGGTAGGGTGGATGTCAAAAGAATACTAGTGGATCAAGGGAGCTCAACGAACATCTTGCTCCAAGAGCTACTCCCAAAGCTCAAGATCTCGGAGGTTGATCTCTCCGTGTACGACAGATCTGATTTGATAGGTTTTAATGGATCCCAGACTAAACCACTCGGCTACCTTGAACTTCAGGTTACATATGGGGAGGATAAACTGTCTAAGATCATCTAGACCATATTCCTGGTGCTACCATGTGCATCTCCCTATTAGTGCATAGTCGGCTGTCCAACTTTGGGAAAGCTGGGAGCTGTCGCCTCCATTGTGCACCTCAAGATGAGGTTTTTCTTAGATAAAGACGAGGTGGTCACCGTTTCGGTCGACCTCGACGGCGCCAATAGATGCCAATACCTGTCACTCAAGTCAGAACGCCGAGCTGAAAAGGAGCAAGCTCAAATGGCAGCAAAGAAGGAATAAGCAGAGACTGAATGTGGACAAGATTGAAGAACGAACAAATGAATAATATGTAACACTGTCAATATAATCAGTCGTTCTTCAATAAGGAAGAGATTCAAGAATCGCACCTCTCAAATTTATGCTTACTCAACAATGGAGAAAGCCCATAGCGACTCCAACAATTTTGCTTCGCGCGAGCCAGCCTTCTCTCTGATCTCTGATCTCAAAGCTCCATCAGAGACCGAAGGAAGAAGTCCATAGTGGCTTTTCCCTTTTTGCTTCGTGCGGGCATGCCTTCCCTCTGATCCCCGATCTTAATGCTCCATCAGAGGTCGAAGGAAGAAGTCCACAGCGGCTTCGACCCCCATTTCGCTTCGCGTGAGCATGCCTTCCCTCTGATCTCTAAGCTTAACGCTCCATTAGAGGCCGAAGGAAGAAGTCCACAACAACTTCAACCAACTTTTTTGATTCGCGCGAGCATGCCTCCTCTTTAATCTCCAAGCTCAAAGCTCCATCAGAGACGGAGGAAGAAGCCCAAAGTGGCTTCGCGTCAAAGACACTCCGATCCAACGAGCACGTTGGCTCCGAGGTAAATAATCTAAATTTTATTTACAAGAATGACGTACATCGGCCTCAACCGACACTCATACAACCTCGCCGCCTAAACAATCATTTACATAAAATCGTTACAAAGCCAACAAGTACTAATGTTAACAAGTAATCACGATAAACGACAAAAGAAAACTACTTGATAAACTAGAGTTTTTATACAAAATAAAGCCTCAACCTCGAAGGTCGACAATTAAAAAGATAAATTACAAAAAAGATAAAACCACACGATTTATTGATCACCAAGGGTTTTGGGATCCATCGAGGGATTCAGACTCGGCGATTTCATCATCCCCATCATCATCAAGCTTGCCAAGTTGCTCAAAAACGACCTCAACCTCCTCCAAAGGAGCGTCAGGCTTTGGCTTGGCAATTTTCCCATCGTAAACCTCGTGTCCCAGATCCAACAAGTCAGATGGAAAATTGGGGTCGACCACATCCACCAATTCTTTGCACCGACTGAAACCAAGTTTGGCGGACTCAACTACTTGGGCCACAACACCATCTTTTTCCCTTTTTGCCCTCTTCAGCTCGGCTCGACTGGCACCAACCTCCGCTATCTGAGCCTCGGCTTCTGCCAGTTGCTCTTCTAAAAATGCGTCTTGATCAAAAACCCTCTTTGCAGCAGCCAATTCAACCTTTAGGTCAGCCATATCATCCTCAGCTGAGGCAAGGGAATCCAATCTACCCAGTAATACGTTATTTTCTTTGATGAGTTTGGGGATTCTTCCATCTCGGCAAAACTTCAGCTTATCGGCTTGGTCCAGCAGTTCCCCATCAAGCCAAAGGTTTAGCGCTTCAGCTTCGTTGAGTCTACCTTCAAGCCGAGATATCGCTGGATCGACTGTTGTCGGTAGTGGGTAATGCAAAACTCTATCCCGAGCATGGCCACAAGCATGAAAACCTCAAAGTCGTCTGAAGAAGGCACAAAGAGATCTTCATCTTCAACGATTGTTTTTTGTTTTTTTGGGGGGATCAGGACTGGCCGAGCTCAGGATAGTTCACTTCCAACCAAGGGAAACTCCACTCGCAGAAACACCCTTCTTCGTCCTGGAAGAACAGGGTCTGAACACAGACAAGTTAATCTTGGCCTCGCGGAGGTGAAGGTTGAAGTAAAAATGTGCTGCCAATGAATCTGCACGAAACAGAAAAGTCAGGTCGGACAAACCAATGTTACAACAAATTCAACAAGTTTCAATGACTTACTAAGGGTGGTTTTCAGCTTGCTGACAGAATCAGCCTCGGCCTGAATGATGGAATCACAACCAAATCTCTTGTCGATGCCGACCAACTTTTCGCACCACTTGACAAGTAGAATATTGTAGGAGACAACATCCTCCCTCGTCAAAGACTCTAGCCTCACATAGTAAAGATTGTCGTCTCATGCGAAGTGGACCTCGGACCACGAGAAAGGGAAATGTGTCCGGATCATGTCACCACCGCCAAAGTCGACAATAGTTCTCTTTGCCTCCTTACCCACCGCCTTCACGTAAAAGAAAACAGATTTGAAACCCTTGTTGGAGACAGTGACAGGGACAAAGAAAGCTCGGCCTCAGACGCTACGGAGACAGACGTGGCCCTGTTGCTGACTATCATCCTCGTCCGACCTCAAAGACCTCAAAAAGAGCAAATAAGACTTGCACCGATGGAGTCCGTCCCATGTACTCCATCAACATCTCGAATGCTTTAAGATAACCCCACGTATTGGGGGCCGACTGTGTGAGGGCCAACCACAAGTAACTCAAGTGCCTCTACTGGAACTCGGTCAGGGAAATCTAAATCCACATGGTATCCATGAGCTTCCCATAGAAAAAGAAATCCATCTCCTTATCGGTACGATTAGTGCATCGAAAGTTGGTTTGCCTCCTCAACCTTCCATCGTTTCCCCTCTAGAGCGACATTATACTTCTCAAAAGAGGTCAAGAGATATATCTTTCTTAAATCTCGCCCTGGCACCAAGGACCTCAATTGATACCCAGTGGTACGTGTAACACCCCCTTACTTTTAATACTACTTAGCAAATTAAATCAGAGTTTTTCAAAAACCACTCACAAGAGAGTGCTACATTTTCTACAAGACAAACAAACAAGCAGCAATGGCGCAAATCAACAGTTATCAGTGTGACATATAACACCTCGGCCAAATGGAACGAGTTCATTAAAACACATGTTTTAATTTACAACGCAGTCGGAATGAAAACATGTTCCAAAATAACATCAAGTTACATTTCAAAAACCAACCCAAAACGACCTCTAAACTACTCGGCCCCCAGTGTTACATATCGAGCAATGACGACGCCAAACGACAGCGAGTGAGGACACTCTACCCGGAATACCCGCAAGTTGCGTGAAGAGAAGCAACATAAAAGCAGTAGGGTGAGTCTCTAAACACATATAATAAGGTTTATGACAAGCATTATGCTAAGCAAAACACATATAAACACCTCGGCACAACACACAAATAACACAATTATTTAGTGCATGAGTTATATGCATGATGCACTCCAAAACTCCAAGGGCATATGCATGATGGATCCATTAAGACCAAAGTCTTCTGCTATCACCTTAGGACCAAAGTCCTCTGCTTTCACCATAGGACCAAGTCCTCTGCTTTCACCATTATGCTTATGATTTATGTGACACCATGAACAATGCATAACACACAAAGATATACATCATTCAATTAAATCATAACACAATTCCAAAGAACTCACCATTTAGACCGACCTTACATTCATAAATAGGACCTAAGTCCTCTGCTCACCTCTAGGGCCAAAGTCCTCTGCGTTCACCCTTTTCGTTTATTTAATGCCCTCGGGGACTTCAACATTTATTACTCCTCTACTCGTAGCCTTACAGCCAAACAACTCTCATACATCATTACGGCACTAAGGCCGACGTCTCTGTATCGGCCTACAGCGCTAAGACTGTCGCCCTCAGCTCACCAAACACTTCGGCTCCAAGTAGTGGACTAAAAAGTCACCACGAAGGACTACCATGTCACTTAGGACTAAAACGCCAATTAGGGACCAAAATGACTACACCATTTAACCCCTCACACACTTGGTACTCAAAACGACGCACACAGTTGCGTCGCAACAACCTGCGCTACACTAGCGTTAAAACAACACCTCGGCACCTATAGCACGTCGGCACACTTGGCACCTCGGCACGCTTGGCACCTCGGCACGCCTACACTCTACTCCACTCATAGTCACTTCACTTCGTACGAAAACGTACTTCACTTCCTCTATAAACCACCTGGTTACTCTACGCTTGAACACACCGCGCTTAAACGCAACATCTCACCTCGGCAAGTACACCTAGGTATGATATACTCTACATCTCGGCCATAACACCTCGGTTACTACACGCTATACGTTATCAACGGCACTTCAGTAGCTACGCCTAAGTACTATATCTCGGCCTAAGCATCTCGGCCTACTTACCCTACACCTCGGCAAGTACAAACCGACACCTATACTTAGTCTCAGATACTCTTACACTTAGTCACTTTTGCTCTATCATTCACCTCGGCTCCTATGACATCGTTACTTACGTTCTTGACACTTACGATCATTCACTTAAGTTCCAACTTACGTATGGAAAGTAACTTCACCTCGGCAATCCTAAACCGACTACTCCATTTAACTCGGGCCTTTTCGTCACTTCATGATGTACGCTTTTAGCTACTCCTCTGTTATCCTAAGCCTATTCTTTAAGAACCTCTCCAAGCTTATGTTGCTCACTCTCACTCACTCTCGCTCACTGGGACTGAGAGTTTTATCAGCTCCCATTTTACTCATTAGTCTCTCGTATGACCAACACCTCAACATCTCAACACAACCTCACTAAAACGAGCTGAAACATAACATCAAGCACAATCAGAACACACAAGACATGCAATATAGCTCAGAAAAACACAACTACAACTACTCACACATAACACTCATCATACTACAAAATTATACGTGAGAAGAGAGCCCCCTAACCTTGATCAGTTGAGTAGAACACACTCTCTTCACCGAAATCCTCCAGTTAACACTCGCAGCAACTCTTCTCCCTTGAGCTTGAGCTTCTTCCACGCCAAATGCTCTTCCTTCTCTCTAGAAAGTGATCTCACCTACCAACTTCTCTCTCTTACTTTCCCTTTGACTTTTCTCTTAAAACACTTGCATGCATGCTCCCTTTCCTTCGACACACTCCTTTATGAGTCAACAATTGGGCTTCTAATGGCTCATGGGCCTCTCATGGCTCATGGGCCTCTACGCCCACCTTCCACATTCACCTAAACATCTCCTAAATGAAATAAACTTCTAATTAATACTTGACTTAACTAAAATGTTGTAAACCTCAAATAGCTCAATCAAATAATTAATTGAACTATTTTGGGGTGTTACAGTACGACCCCGGATCATAGAAATATCCCTCGACCGCGAGATGCGCTGCATCATCTTCTAATTTGGCCTCGACATCCTCAACTTCCAGAGCCTTTGTGATCATGTTCCCCGCTGATGAGGCTTGGGGCGAAGGAGAACCTTGGCGATCCTCGAAGATTGATCCCATCTTGGTGCAGCTCGACATTGACTCGGCAAGAAGATTCAGCTCGAGTCGATGAACAATGAACTCGAATCTGGAAAGAAACCCAGAACAATCTGATAGCGCACGAAGAAGATACAGACTCGACACGGTGGTCGGAAAAGAGAACGAAGCTTCTGATCACTGGAGTTAAAAAGCACACTAGTTCACTCAAATTTGAAAACTGAGGACTAAACTCTTTGCGACACTCATATATACTCTCAGAACTCGGAAATTGAACCGACACATCAAATCAATGTGTCACTTCAATGTGTTGACGTTGGAAACCGCACCGCATTTATGACAACCCTGCTCGGTCTTCCAAACATCACATTGATTCCATCACACGTCACATAAATCAATGATTTGCTAACAGGATAACACGTAATGACATTAGGTCCAGCCACGTACACCATGACACCTGGCAATTCAAGCCGAGGCCGACCTCCTCCCGTCGACTTCGACTTGTGGGGCCACTGTTCCGGACTGGACCAAAAGCCCAATCCGCCATAAAGCAGTCACCACCTATCACCAAACAGGCCCACTCTATGGTGGATACGACCCAATTGCAATTGTTCAAGAAGAAGCGCCTTTCAACGGTCCCGATTGCAGCGACCAAATCCGACGCCTCAGATACGACATCCAGTTTTAATGACAGCTCAACCTAATTGCTAAAAGATTTCAATATTCAATACTTGCAGGAACAATTACAAGAGGAAATCCAGAATTGTTCTAATGAGAATGAAGCCTTCGTTGCAGTTTTCGGGAAAGAGCATCCGAGGTATGTTCGAAGTATGGGATTGGGTGTAGTGCCATCTCAAATCAATGGAAGAAACCCAAGCTTTATGGCAAACTCTGAATCAGACCCCAAGATAGCTCAGATGCAGATTCAGATTGATACCTTAAAAGAACAACTAGCTGAATCTAATCGTTTAAGGGAACAACAACTTGCTGAACAGGTTGCTAAATCCAAAAAATTAAAGGCAAAGATGGCTGAATTTGATGTAGCTAAACAACAGCTTGCTTATCTCATGCGAAATGCCAGAGGAAATCACCCAGGATCATCATCAAATGGGGCTATTTAGATAGTTTGTTTTTTTATTATGTACTTCAAGCACAATTTATTATGTTTCTAGTTTAATATTTTGAGTTATGAACTTAAACAATATTTTATGTACTGTTTTATATTATGTACTTCTTTATATTATGCTTCTAGTTTAATATTTTGAGTTATGAACTTAAAAAATATGTTATGTACTTCTTTATAATATGTACTTCAAATTAACGGTTTAAATGTTGTTGCAATTTTTATTTTGGTCTAAGAATGTATTTTAGATTTAGCAGTAATTGTATTATATATTCTCAAAAAAAAAACTAACTCCAACTAGCGGCGGTTGAGACCCGCCCCAAAAAAAACCTTCCTCATAGCGGCGGTTGGAACCCGCCCCAAAATAAAAAAATTAAAAAATTCAGCTCTCATTTAACGGCGGTTGGCACCCGCCGCAGTCAACAATAAAGGCGCGGCGGTTATTAGCGGCGGTTGTTAGAACCAGCCCCGCTTTGCTGCCGGCGCAAAAAAGAGCGGTTGAACAGTAACCGCCGCAAGGGAAGGATAGCGGCGGTTGTAACCGCCTCCGTTTGTCTCCAGAATCGCCGCAAAGCTATTGTTTTTTTGTAGTGTATGTAGATAAAGTTTATGGCAAAAGCTTCCCACACAACATGTTATCTCATTAACATAAGTCCTTTCAACAACAATAAATATAAAAACTCCTCAAGAGGTGTGGAATGGTAAGATGGTCAGCTATTCACACCTGATTTTTTTTTGGAGTATTGCTTACTATCATGTTAAATGAGGAAAAATTGGTTCCAAGGGCAAGAAAATGTTATTTTGTAGGTTATCCAGATGCAGTCAAAGGCTACAAGATTTGGTGCACAGAGCAAAAGGTGTATTATCAATAGAGATGTAAAAGTCAATGAAACAAAATTTACAAGACCTCTAGAAGTGCAGAAGATCAAGAAACTTATCAGAAAGAGCTAGGTAGTCTTGAAATTGAGGTGGAACATAGTAGACAAGACAAAACAAACTCAACCTACAAATCAACACGCTGAGCAAATCAATAGGGAAGAAAATCTTGTTGATGATGAGCACACAGAGAAGTAATATTATCTACTTGCAAGGGATAGGGATTTGAACCACTATCATCCACATAGGCAGTTGATAACTCATATTTATATGAGTTATTTATGCCTCTAATCATTAGATTAAGTAAGTTCTCAAGTAATACTAGTATAGTATTTATTGTATTTCTGTTTATATTAGGTGAGGAAGGGCTAAACACTGCTTTGCTATGAAATTGGCACATTTGGTGCCCTTGTGATTGTTTTGATGTATTTTGTGAAGTAGTGCAGTGTTTAGCGCTATAGCGTCAAATGCTATAGCGTCAAGAAGGCAGATCAGCTGAGCATCTAAAGTAAAAGTGCAATTTTGGCGCCAAGCTCATTAATCCATGTTCCATATCTTGTGTCCACTGTGCTTGCTGACATGTGCAGATTTTATTGGATTTGTGTGGACACTTGTCATTGCATGAGTAAAGGAATAGTGGAGTTGGTGAAAAAGCAAACATCACCTTTCTTGACTTTTGGAGAAGTTTTGTACCTCATGCTAGATATACTAGAGATGCTGATTTTCTTTCATATACTTTTAGGATTTTCAGAGTTAGAGAGAGTATTGGTAGAGAGAGAGAACGTGACATTTCTTCTTCTCCATTGATACACTTTTGAAGCTTTTGCGTTTTAATTTCTTCCTTTTGTAATTTCTGTATTTCTCACGGTGTAAGGCTGATGATGATGTACCATCTCTCAAGTGGATGATTAGGAGACTTCAAGCTTGTATCTTTTGCACTTGTATTTCCCTTCTTACCTACGGTAATGCAAGTATTTGTATTTGTGTTATTTTGATGATGCTCAACATGAGCTAAACTCTTTGAGTTGGGTTGCTATAAGCTTGTAATGAACCTCTAATATTACGTATATAATTTCTCACGTTTTGTGTTTTAATCCTTGTGTTATAATACTTTCAACCTTGTTTTATATTTGGCCACGTAAACAAGAACTTCGTGGATTCGACATGAACCATAGAAAGAACTCAAGGGTTAATATAAACGAGAAGGTTGGTTAAAGACATTTAGCCAACTTTTGCTTCCTCTAGACATAGAAGTTGCAATAGTTTATAAAGCTTAAGCCGTGGGATCTTGAATATACTGAGGGTGAACTTATTTAGAACCTAGACATAGGCATCTTGTAATGAAACCACAGTAGTGACCTTTGAAAGGCACAAAATATTTGCAAATAGCGCTTAACGCTATAGCGTGTGACGTTATAGCGTCTTGTTTCCGGGAATTTACGTAGTGAAAGCAATCCAACTTATTTCTCTCATATTTTAACTCACTTTGTTAACTTGTTACTTTTACAATCTTTGTTCAATCAAACTTTGTTACTCAAACTATTTGCTACTTGTTCCTCTAAGAGTAATTCCTTTTTAAACTCTAAAATTAATACCAATCCTGTGGAGACGAACTCTACTTATCAAGATATTACTTGTTGCGATTGTGTACACTTGCACAACTACTTTTCGCACAACAAGTTTTTGCGCCGCTGTTTGGGATTGCATTTAATTTTTATTGTTTAGAAATTATTACATCCTTAGGGAGGTTTTACCTTGGCAATTGTGCGTGGTGTGTTACGGGAAGTGCTATAGCGTTTGACGTTATAGCGTATGCCCAGATCAGAACCACCCACTTTTGAGTTTGATCCTGAAACAGAGAGAAGATTCAGAAGGTTAAGACGCCAACAAAGGTTACAACAACTCGGACTAACTATGTCCGAACACTCTCATCATCTTGGTAGAGGCACACTTGGGGAAGAACTCCTCACAAATAGGAGGAAGAATGCCAAGAGGTGGAAGGCAAGGTCCTTTTACCCATATCGAAGTTGATAATGAATACCGTGCAGAGAGACGATTCATTAATCAAGGACCCGATCAAATGGTGAATGACAGAGACAGGCCAATGAGAGATTATCTTGTGTTTGATCCACATTCCATGGAAACAAGCATCACTAGGCTGTGGTGATCTGCTACTCACTTTGAGTTCAAGCTTTATGATGTTCCAAATGCTCCAAACAACTGGACAATTTGGAGGTTCTTCTCAAGAAGATCCTTTTGCTCATCCGAGAAACTTCCTTGAAGTGTGCGATAATTTCATTATCCTGGGGTGAGTGAGGATGCTTTCAGTGGCTGTTCCCTTATTCTTTAAAAAGACAGAGCAAAAGCTTGGTTGAACTCCTTGAGTCCAATTCTATCACAACTTGGGAAGATATGACAAAGAAGTTTCTGGAGAAGTATTTCCCACCAAACAAAAATGCAAGGATGAGGAATGACATCACATCCTTCAAGCAAAAAGAGGTGAATCATTACATGAGGCTTGGGAAAGGTGGAAGGAGTTCTTTGAGAAAATGTCCACATCATGGAATTCCTATAGTAATTCAAATGGAGACTTTTATAATGGGCTAGAGGCACCTACTAGGTCCATGTTGGATGCCTCATCCGGAGGTGTAATTACTCAACTCATCATATAATGACGCTTGTGAGCTCATGGAGCGCATTGCCATTAACAGCTTCTTCATGGCCTCTTGAAAGGCTGAATTCTACAAGGAAAGTAGCTGGGGTTCATGAAGTGAGTGAGGTTTCTCGCTCTCTCACCCCAAGTGGCCACTCTAACAAACATGATAAAGGAGTTGAACACGCCAATGCTATAGCGTCGATGCTATAGCGCTGAAAAACCAATCGCTGCGCAACAATTGAACAAGCTCCACCGGAGAAGCCGTTGTGTATATTGTGGAGGGCTCATCTGTATGAAGAATGTACAACGAATCCTCGCTTCATCAACTATGTGGGTTACAACAAGGGTAACAACCCTTATTCTAATACATACAACCACGGTTGGAGGAATCATCCTAACTTCGGGGGGAGGAAATAATGCTAACACAAGCACAAATGCTCCTGCTATTCCCCGTGTTTTCCAAGGCAACAACAACAACAACCTCCAAGACGAATGTTCCTGCTCCCCGCTATGGATAATTCAATGGAGTCTCTGCTAAGGTCATTCATCGGTGATTGTAAAACAACAATGCGGACTCATGAAGCATCAATCAAAACTCGAGAATCAAGTGGGGATGATTGCATCTGCTCTCTCACGCAAAGCGAAATGGTGGACTCCCATCTACTACTGAACCTTCTTCAACTCATGCACCAGGCAAGGAGCATGTGAAAGCAATAACCACCAGAAGTGGTAAAGAGGTAACTACTGCACCCAAGAATTTAGAGTCAAGTGTTGCTGGAAATGAAAAGAATTTTCCAGACGTTATAGCACTTTGTGTATATAGCGTCAAATGCAACAGAACACACGAACCTAAATTGGTGCCCGAATATCCCGCTCCCCTTACCCTCAAAGGTTAAAAAGGCACATGAGGACAAACAATTTAATAAATTCCTTGAGGTGTTAAAACAATTGCACATTAATGTTCCTCTAGTTGAGGCATTACAACAAATGCCCAACTATGCCAAATTTATGAAAGATGTTTTGACAAAGAAAAGAAGGTTGGGAGAATTTGAAACTGTGGCAATGACTGGGGAATGCAGCATGTTGATGCAAAATAAACTCCCCAGAAAATTAAAGGACCCTGGTAGTTTCACAATACCCTGCTCCATTGGAAATTTTTATTCTGGTCGTGCTTTATGTGACTTGGGAGCAAGTATTAACTTAATGCCCAAGTCCATTTACACACAATTGGGTATAGGAACCGCGGACCTATTTTCCTCGTAAGCCTCCGCCAGGCGATAGGTCACTTGCCTATCCCGAGGGAATACCGAGGATGTTTTAATTAAAGTAGATAACTTTGTTTTCTGTTGACTTTGTTATTCTAGATTTTGAAGCGGATGCAGAGTACCTATCATTTTAGGTAGACCCTTTTTGGCTCTGGGGAAGACACTCATTGATGTACAAAAGGGGAATTGACAATGAGAGTCAATGATCAAGAAGTTAAGATCAATGTTTTGAATGCATTAAAGCTTCCAGGATGTCAATATCAAGAGTGTTCCTTTGTGGTTTCTCTTGACCAAGTGGTGCAAAAACATTTTCAGAAACTAACAACCACTTGGGAAAGGTGCTTAACAATACTTGAGGAACATGAATTGTTGGAAGAAGAGGAGGTTCCAATAGAAAAACAAACTGTGAATGAGGTTTGGGCTAGGAGATATGAATCACTAGAGCAAGAAAACTCAAACCTCAAGAAGAGTGTGCCTTCTATTATTCAACCACCTGACCTAGAGTTGAAAGAATTACCCAAGCACCTGAAGTATGCATATTTGGGGGAAAATGAGACTCTACCTGTCATCATTTCTGCTAGTTTGGATCAAAACCAAGAGGTGGAGCTCATTGCAACTCTGAAAAGGCACAAGAAATCAATAGGTTGGCAAATGTCTGATATACATGGGATAAGTCCTACAATCTGCATGCACAGGATTGTGTTGGAAGAAAATGCTAAACATAGCATTGAAGGACAAAGAAGGCTTAATCCCATAATGAAGGAAGTGGTGAAGAAGGAAATCCTCAAGTGGTTAGATGCAGGGATTGTATATCATATTTACGATAATTGCATGGGTGAGCCACAATGCGGTGTGTTCCCAAGAAAGGTGGTGTCACTTTGTGATCACAAATGACAAAAATGAGTTAATTCCCAAGAAACGGACTAGTTGGAGGATCTGCATGGACTATAGGAAATTGAACAAGGCCACAAAGAAAGACCACTTTCCTCTCCCTTTTATTGACCAAATGTTGGACCAGGACTTGCTTTGTAAGGACTATTATTTGCTTTCTTGATGGCTACTCGGCTATAATCAAATAGCAATAGTTCCCGAAGACCAAAGAAAAGACCACATTCACATGTCCTTATGGCACATTTGCTTTTAGAAGAATGCCATTTGGACTGTGTAATGCCCCTGCAACTTTCCAGAGATGTATGATGTCCATATTCTCTGATTTCATTGAAAAATCTATGGAGGTTTTTATGGATGACTTCTCTGTGTTTGGGGATAGTTTTCAGAAGTGTTTGGACAACTTGGAGGAGATACTAATAAGGTGTGAAGAAACAAATCTTGTGCTTAATTGGGAGAAATGTCACTTCATGGTGCAAGAAGGAATTGTACTAGGGCATAGGATATCCAAGAAAGGCTTAGAGGTGGATAGGGCCAAGATTGAAGTTATTGAAAAATTGCCACCCCCCTCAAGTGTCAAAGGTATAAGAAGTTTCCTTGGGCATGCTGGTTTCTATAGGAGATTCATTAAAGACTTCTCAAAGATCTCAAAGCCTCTATGTCAACTCCTTCAACATGACATCACATTCAATTTTGATGAAGCTGTCTAGAGGCATTTCGTAAATTAAAGACAAAGACATTAGTCACTTTACTTTTATTATTGTCCTCTGATTGGAGTAAACCTTTTGGTGATGTGTGATGCAAGTGACTATCTTTGTGGGAGCTGTGCTTGGTCAAAGGTATGACAAAATCTTTCATTCTATATATTATGCAAGCAAAACACTTGTAGAAGCACAATTAAATTACACTGTCACAGAAAAAGAGCTATTGGCTGTGGTGTTTGCATTTGATAAATTCAGATCGTACTTGGTGGGCACAAAAGTTATTGTTTTTACAGACCACTCTGCCATCAAGTACTTGATCTCTAAAAAAGATGCAAAACCAAGGTGATAAGATGGGTTCTCCTCCTCCAAGAATTTGACTTGGAAATTCGTGATAAGAAGGGGGTGGAGAACCAGGTTGCTGACCATTTATCTAGGCTTGAAGGTGCAGGTACATCACAGGGTGAAATCAGAGAAATCTTCCCAGATGAGGAATTATTGACAGTATCTGTGCAAAAGTGTAACGCTATAGCGGTTGCTGCTATAACGCCAGACGCTATAGCGTCTGAAGATACTGCTCCGTGGTTTGCTGACATTGTGAATAACCCGTAAGCGAAATTGTGCTGCGCAGATCTGAATTATCAACGAGAGAAAAAGGTTTTTCCATGTAGTGAAGGATTATTATTGGGATGAACCTTTTCTCTACAAGAAGTGTCAAGATCAAGTGATAAGAAGGTGCCTTGCAGAAGAAGAACAACCTCAAGTGTTAGAGCATTGTCATGCTTCACCATGTGGTGGACACTTTGGAGGAACTAGAACAGTTTGCAAAGGTCTTTGCCGCAATGTGGGTATTCTTGCCTACATTATTCAAGGATGCTCAGGAATTGGTAAAGAGCTGTGCAAAGTGTCAAAGGACTGGGAACATTTCAAACAAGCATGAAATGCCCTTAACCAACATTTTAGAGATTGAACTCTTTGATGTGTGGGGCATGGATTTCATGGGTCCCTTTCTTCCTTCTCATGGGAATTTGTACATACCGGGTGGTCGTGGATTATGTTTCCAAATGGGTTGAAGCTGTGGCTCTCCCCAACAATGATGCCAAGTCAGTCAGCAAGTTCCTTCAGAAGAACATATTCACCAGATATGGTACGCCAAGAGCAATTATCAGTGATGAGGGTTCTCACTTCTGTAACAAGTTGATTGAGTCTCTATTGGGAAAATATGGAGTGAGGCATAAAATTGCCACTGCATACCACCCACAAACAAATGGGCAAGCTGAATTGTCCAATAGAGAGATCAAGAGGATGCTTGAAAAGATGGTGGGACCTTCAAGAAAGGATTGGTCAATCCATTTGGATGATGCGTTATGGGCTTACAGGACAGCCTTCAAGACACCTTTGGGAATGTCTCCCTATAGACTTGTGTTTGGGAAAGCTTGCCACCTCCCTATTGAATTGGAACACAAAGCTCATTGGGCCATAAAAAAGCTCAACTTTGATTTTGATAGAGGCGGGTAAGGCTAGCTCTTGCAATTAAATGAACTTGATGAGATTAGGCATGCCGCCTATGAAAGTTCAAATGCATTTACAAAGAGAAACCAAAGTGTGGCATGATAAGAAGATCCGAATCGAGCTGATTGAAGGAGGCCAAGTGCTTCTCTTCAATTCAAGATTAAAATTGTTTCCTGGCAAGCTTAAGTCCAGGTGGTCTGGCCCTTTTAAATTAGTCAAGGTTTACCCTCATGGTGCCGTGGATTTATATGATCAAGCAACCAACACCACTTTCAAGGTGAATGGACAGAGAGTAAAACAGTACCATGGTGACACTGTGATGAGGGCCAAGACCTCAATTGATCTTCAAGATCCCTAACATCAAATGAAGAAGTCAGGCTGAAGACTCTTAAAACAAGCGCTCTTGGGAGGCACCCCAAGATTTTAATTAACATTTCTGTTATTTTTTTTTATTTTTATTGTGCAGGAGGAAAATTTTTGTGTTGAGGAATTTGGAAAATTGAAGACCCATAGTGTGATGTTGACGCTATAGCGTCAAGAGGTGGTAGCTGGCAGGAAGAAACATTGTTATTTCAAAGTATGGGACGGTTATAAATGACGTGGCACGCGCGTTCTGTACACTTCAACTGCTTCACCCTATGCGCCCACGTGTGACAGCCCCAATCACTTCAGTCACTCCGCCCCATCAACAACGGTCACCTCATTCAATTCCCAATAACCTCTCACTCAACCACCCCCCTGTCTTTCTTTCCTTCTAACCGTTGATTCTTCTTCTTCTTCCCTAACCCCCATCCAGCCATAACTTCATTCCTTTTCTCTCTGCAACCGATCTCACATTCCAGTTCAGAAAATTCACAAATCACTTTCATCTCTTCAAAAATCTCAAAATGGTGAAGAAACATTCAATTGAAAAACCCTAGAGGAAGACCAAGACCTCAAAACCCAGTTCCTCCAGAGCTATAGACCCAAAAGACGATCCTGCGCGTTACTGGAAGATGAATTTCATCGCAGAAAGGGGTTTTAAAGCGAAAAAAGCCCACGATGTGTTCACGTCTCACCATATAGCGCTAGGGTGGCAGAAATTCATCAAGAACAGAGGGGAATTTGTGGTGCCTCTCGGTGAGAGAGTTTTACAAAGGTATTCCTCCTCCGTGGGGGAAAGCCCCAAACCTATTCCATGGTTAGGGGTGAAATGGTTGATTTCAGTCCCAAGTGCCATCAATGAACACTTCAAGCTAGGTTATTCGGGAAAGCATTGGAGAAAAAGCTTGATACATGGGGCTGTGACGAAATGGAGGAGGTCAAGAAGAGGATCTGTGTGGAGGAAGCTACATGGGAAAGGTTTGGATCTGAATTTAAGGTGAAGAAAGCATTTCTGGTGGATGAGGCTGCCATGTGGTTTACTTTTATCAGGCATTCACTCATGCCTACTTCCCACACAACCAATGTGGAGAAGGACAGGTTAATAGTGCTGGATGCTATTTTGGAAGGAGAGAGCATTGATGTAGGCAAGATCATTGCAAGGGAGATTGAGAAAAGCAGACTGAAGACTGATGGTAATCTTTACTTTCCGTGTTTAATTACTGAGTTGTGTAAGCAGGCTGAGGTAGAAATTGAGATTCGTGATGAGAGGAGAACTCCTCAAAGAGATATCCCTGCTGTCTTCAAGCCCAGGCAAAGAAGTGCTAGCGCTATAGCGTCTGATGCTATAGCGCTTAATCAGTTGAAAAAGAACCAACAAGCCTTGTGCAAGTTTGTGAAGGCAAAGTTTGAGTGGGAAAAAGCTGTCATGGAGAAGTTGTCCAGGGGAAAGGAATTATTGGAACCCCTTGTGTTTCCAGAGTGGTTAATTGAGGAAGAAGGTGTGAAGGAGCCACCTCAACAAGAAGAAAGGGTAAGTAAAAAGGCCTCTGATGAGGCACTCAAAAAGAGATCAAGAAGCCCTGCCTTGAAGAAGGGAAGGAGTCCTGCTAAGAAGAAAACAAAGGTGAGCAGTGAAGAATCCTTAAACACTGAAGATTTGGAGGAACTAAGTGAAGAAGATGAAGAAGAGACGAGGAGGTCATGAAGGAAGTAAATGACTCTGAAGAAGAGGAAGATTCTGAAAGTGAGGAGAAATCTGGTGAGGAGAGCCTAGAAAAGGAGGAAGGATCAGAGAGTGAAGAATATGAGGAATTGCCTGCTGATCCCACACCTAGCCCCACTAGACCACCTTCACCACAAATACCTTCACCACTGCACCCCAAGATCAAACTATTCTGAAACACCCCAATCTGCAAAGAACCGTCCCTCCACCCATCCCAACAAAAGAAACATCACCCACACCTACACAAAGAACCACCAAATCTAAATGAGCCAAAGACAACCTGAACCACTGTCCCAATCTCCCATAGAAAGAAAAGAATCAAGTCCACCACCGCATCACCACAAATGTACTCAATCCCCAAATTCCTGTGAAGAATGCGCTAGCGCTATAGCGTCTCGATGCTATAGCGCCTACAAAGATGAAAAAAGTCCATCATCATCCAGTGTCCAAGTACAACAAAATCTCCTAGGCTTAAGCAAAGAGCCCAAAGGAGCCCTCAATCAAAGGTTAATATTCTTGCGGGTTCTCGAAGAAGAAGCTCGAGCCATGGTGGCGACCTCTCAAGGAAGGTAGTGCAAGGCCCAGTGCCATCTGGCACACCAAGCCGTATTCTGAAGGAGAAGCACGTGGCAACAAAGAGGCCAACATATGTATCTGCCAGACGGAGCCCAGGAGCAAAGCTTGCTGTGATTGAGGAAGAGGATCAAGAAAGTGTGCGGCGGAAGCCTGAAGGCGAAAAGGAGGTATCGATCAAGAAGGCGAAAGGCGCTAGCAAGTTAGCAGAGATGGAAGGCCGCTAAAGAAAGGGAAGCCCCAGTGGAAGCGCTATAGCGTCTGATGCTATAGCGCCTGATCAAGGCCAAAAGGAAGAGAAGAAGAAGAAGAAAAAGGCTGCAAAGCCTCCTCAGCCTACTCGTGTCAGTTCAAGGACCAGGTCTGGTCTAATAAAGAAATGATTTTAACATTCTGCTGTAGTAGTTTTTAATTTTGCTGTATGTTCCAATAAGTTGTGAAGCGCTATAGCGTCTGTCTTGCGCTTCACAAATGTTTAAAGACTTGTTTTATCTTGTTTCTGTTTTGTCTTAGGCTTCTCCCTAGTTCTTTAAGAGCAGTGAGGACACTGCTCACTTTTGTTGTGGGGGGAGGGCCTAAAGTTATCAATGATCTGTTTCATGTGTTTCATTTTTAAGTATAATCATTGAATGCATTCTCTTTGGGCTAGTTTTAGTGATGATTGTGTGAGTGAGTAAGAGAGCCATGCTTTTAGAAAAAAATCTTTGTTTATTATTGCTCCCACACATAATATAAAAAAAAAAAAAATCTCTGTGCTTAAGGAAAAACTTAGTTAGCCGAGGACTATCTGATGCTTAGGTTAGTCCTGGTTAACCAAGGTGACATCAAGGCTTGACTAAAAACTTGAAGAGTTTTTGAAGCAAAGTTTGGGGGTGTTTAGGCTATATAAAGGTTAGGTACGAAGGTCTTAGGGTGGTCAGTGACTGAGAAGTTCAGTGTAAATACGTTGTAAAGCTGTAGTTTCCCGAAATAAGAGCTCGGCTGTCCCAAAGGCAAAGAGGCAAAGCCTCATGTAAAAAAAAAAAAAAAAAAATATATATATATATATATATTTGTGGGTAGCCGAGTAATGAGGGGGTCTGCAGGCTAGTAAATAAATCTGTTATCGGTGTTCAAAGCGCTATAGCGCCAAACGCTATAAGCGTGAGTTGTTCGATTTCAATAAGTTAGAACACCGACCATAGACTTGAAATGCCTAGTTAAACCCTTTGTCATGCTTGAAAATCCCCATTTACGTGTGAAAATGTTAATCTAGTCAACTTTGTTTTGAAAAAGTTCTTGATTTCACCAAAAGAAAACCATTCTTTCCAAGGCTAAAGAGAATCCAAATCTAGCTAGGAATTGAGATGAGTCGGAGATCACACACACACTATTGAGCAGTAAGAAGCTTAGAAGTTGAGTAAAATGCATTGGTGTGTTGATGTGAGTGTGAATCTGAATTGTTAGCCCATTGAGAAAATATTTGAATGAGTATGCTTAGAAGTAAATTGCTGATCAGGTCTTGTGTTTGTGAATAAGTGTCAGTTTGTTTTGTCTTTGCAAGTGTCATTACTTGAGGACAAGCAATGGTTTAAGTTTGGGGGTGTGATAACTCATATTTATATGAGTTATTTATGCCTCTAATCATTAGATTAAGTAAGTTCTCAAGTAATACTAGTATAGTATTTATTGTATTTCTGTTTATATTAGGTGAGGAAGGGCTAAACACTGCTTTGCTATGAAATTGGCACATTTGGTGCCCTTGTGATTGTTTTGATGTATTTTGTGAAGTAGTGCAGTGTTTAGCGCTATAGCGTCAAACGCTATAGCGTCAAGAAGGCAGATCAGCTGAGCATCTAAAGTAAAAGTGCAATTTTGGCGCCAAGCTCATTAATCCATGTTCCATATCTTGTGTCCACTGTGCTTGCTGACATGTGCGGATTTTATTGGATTTGTGTGGACACTTGTCATTGCATGAGTAAAGGAATAGTGGAGTTGGTGAAAAAGCAAACATCACCTTTCTTGACTTTTGGAGAAGTTTTGTACCTCGTGCTAGATATACTAGAGATGCTGATTTTCTTTCATATACTTTTAGGATTTTCAGAGTTAGAGAGAGTATTGGTAGAGAGAGAGAACGTGACATTTCTTCTTCTCCATTGATACACTTTTGAAGCTTTTGCGTTTTTAATTTCTTCCTTTTGTAATTTCTGTATTTCTCACGGTGTAAGGCTGATGATGATGTACCATCTCTGCGTGGATGATTAGGAGACTTCAAGCTTGTATCTTTTGCACTTGTATTTCCCTTCTTACCTACGGTAATGCAAGTATTTGTATTTGTGTTATTTTGATGATGCTCAACATGAGCTAAACTCTTTGAGTTGGGTTGCTATAAGCTTGTAATGAACCTCTAATATTACGTATATAATTTCTCACGTTTTGTGTTTTAATCCTTGTGTTATAATACTTTCAACCTTGTTTTATATTTGGCCACGTAAAACAAGAACTTCTGTGGATTCAGACATGAACCATAGAAAGAACTCAAGGGTTAATATAAACGAGAAGGTTGGTTAAAGACATTTAGCCAACTTTTGCTTCCTCTAGACATAGAAGTTGCAATAGTTTATAAAGCTTAAGCTGTGGGATCTTGAATATACAGGGGTGAACTTATTTAGAACCTAGACATAGGCATCTTGTAATGAAACCCTGGCGCTAGTGACTGAAAGGCACAAAATATTTGCAACAGCGCTTAACGCTATAGCGTGTGACGTTATAGCGTCTTGTTTCTGGGAATTTACGTAGTGAAAGCAATCCAACTTATTTCTCTCATATTTTAACTCACTGTTAACTTGTTACTTTTACAATCTTTGTTCAACTGAAACTTTGTTACTCAAACTATTTGCTACTTGTTCCTCCAAGAGTAATTCCTTTTTAAACTCTAAAATTAATACCAATCTCTGTGGAGACGAACTCTACTTATCAGTATATTACTTGTTGCGATTGTGTACACTTGCACAACTACTTTTCGCACAACAGCAGTCCACTTAGGCACACTAGCCATGTCACCAAGTGCCAGCATGATTAAAATATGACACATCAGCTCAAAAATCATCTTAGTGACTAAATTGAATACTTTTATAAATTTCAAGGGTTGTTTTAAAAAAAATTGTAGGGACTAAAATGAATATATGTAGGGACCAAGATGATATTTTAGTCTTTTATATATATATATATATATATATATATATATATATATATATATATATATATATATATATATATATATATATATATATATATATATATATATATATGAGTTAGATATATATTGACACCAAATGACTTACACCAACTAATAACTTCGCGTATGAAATAAAATTTACCAATCCGACCATTGAATAACGTGATATTATCATTGAGATCATATATATCAAATTTCATAAAAATCCGAAATTATTTGACGGTCAATCGCACTATTCTATTTTGATGGCTAATATGTTATTTAAAAGATAAGCAAATGGGTGTTGTTAGATAACACACATATGAGTATCAATTTTTTGAAAATTGATGTACACGATCACAAGGATAATATGATGTTATTCGACTGTCGGATTGATAAATTTCATTGTCTATGCGAAGTTAATAATTGGTGTAAGTCGTTGTTAGGTTTGACACCTGGTGGCGTCAATATATCCTGAATATATATATATATATATATATATATATATATATATATATACACACACACATACATATACACACACACACACATACATACACACACACACACACACACACACACACACACACACACACACTCGTGGGGCTCTATTTTATTTTTTAGAGTTTTTAACTTATTCAGGTTAAATTGTTAACGAAGTTGATGAAATTAACTTATTCGAACACGGGAACACCTAGTCGACGCTCTGTGTTTCAAGGTATCTTATGTCACTGGGCCAATGAAATTGGTTAGTACAACTTGCTTTTATTAAAAAGTTTAAATATGATTTTAATTTTTTAACATATGTTTAATTATTTTTTTAAGCAATTAACATATGTTTAATGTTTATATTCAATTATCAAAAGCATTATTCCCAGTTGTAAATGAAAAACATTATTCCCTCGTGTTTGAAAATGTATCCATATTAGTCCTTCCACCATAGACGAATTCTCTTGAGGATTAGGGGGTATTTATTATTTATGTTACGTATATTCCAAATTTGTAGGATGGTGGATCGAATAATGCTCGACACATTTGGTATTGTCACATTCTTTGTGCAAAATGACAACAGACAGAAACACTCAAGAAATGATTCTGTTGATTCTAATGATCCAAGATCCACTGAATTGAAGAAATAAGGAATGAAAGATAAAGAACAACACACCACGATTGATTACTCAGTTCAGCCGATTTGGCTTACATCACGATCGAATGCTTGACACATTTGGTATTGTCACATTCTTTGTGCAAAATGACAACAGCCAGAAACACTCAAGAAATGATTCTGTTGATTCTAATGATATCCAAGATCCACTGAATTGAAGAAATAAGGAATGAAAGATAAAGAACAACACACCACGATTGATTACCCAGTTCAGCCAATTTGGCTTACATCTGGGGGACTTGCAAAGCAAGATCCAATTTTATTGAGTATAGAGAAGATTACAGAGTAATTACAGCAGCAATCGTTTACACAATTGAAAAACCCCAATTGAGCTCCACCTAGACCTAGATGAACCCTAGTTCTTGATTCCTCTAATTGATTCTCAATTCACGATTGCAATTGTTCTAAAACTACAATTACAGACTCGAAACACCTATATATACTGCTAGAAAACTGATCTGATATGAGAGAGAGCTTCAATTAAGCTTCCAACGATCAAGCCGGGCCTAACGATATTTTAACCGTTTTTCTCGCGCAAACAAACTCAAACCGATTTTAAACACAATGTAAGAGTTCCGAGGGGGTAATTTTGACAATTCCAATATGCCATATATCCAATAATCTCCACCTTGGCATATTGAACCTTCAATATTCAACAAAACCAGAAACCAGCTTGCCAATCCAATGGAACAACACTCAACCTGTTCCAATTTGGAGAAATTCAAGGCAATGCTTGAATTTCCCCATTGAGACAACCTTAGTCATGAAATCAGATGGATTATCCGAAGTGTGAACCTTCTCAATCTTCACTGATCCATTTGCAATCACATCCCTTATCCAATAGAGCCTAATGTCTATGTGTTTTGTTCGATCATGGAAGGTGTGATTCTTGCATAAGTGAATCGCATTTGATTATCACAAAACACACTCACATTATCTTGGCTAATTCCCAATTCACTGGTTAATCCCTTCAACCATAGTGCCTCCTTGACAACCTCAGTGATTCCTATGTATTCAGCCTCCGTAGTTGACAATGCAACAATTTGTTGCAATGAAGCTTTCCAAGTGATTGTATTCCCAAAGAGAGTGAGTACATATCCTGTCAAAGACCTTCTATTATCCCTGTCACCTGCAAAATCAGAGTCTACAAATCCTTGCAGAGCTTTCTCTTGTTTGGTGTTTTTGGTGTAGATTAAACCAGTATCAATTGATCCTTTTAAGTATCTAAAAATGTGCTTGACAGCAAACCAGTGTTGAGGGCCTGGTTTACTCAAATACCTGCTCACTAAGCTGACACAGTGAGCAAAATCAGGTCGTGTACAAACCATAGCATACATGAGACTACCTACTCCACTAGCATAAGGAACATTAGCCATTTCCCTTTGCTCTTGATCTGTCTTAGGGCAATTTTCACTTGATAGCTTGAAATGAGAAGCAATGGGAACATTCACAGCCTTGGCTTTAACCATGTTGAACATGTGAATTATCTTTTCCAGATAGCCTTTCTGTCTTACAATCATTCTTCCATCATCACGATGCCTAATGATTTCCATTCCCAATATTTTCCTTGCAGGCCCCAAATCCTTCATATCAAATTCATTTTGCAGTAGCCCTTTTAGTTTCTTAATCTCATTCATGCTTTTACAAGCAATCAACATATCATCTACATATAGTAGAAGATATATGAACTGTTGATTTTCAAGTTTCTTGTAGTACACACAACTATCATAGTTGCTTCTTTTGAAGTTAATACTCAATATGAAGCTGTCAAAACGTTTATACCACTGCCTAGGTGACTGTTTCAACCCATATAGAGATTTTTTCAATAGGCAGACCCAATTCTCCTTTCCCTTCTCTTCAAAACCTTCTGGTTGCTTCATTAGAATTCTCTCCTCAAGCTCACCATGTAAGAATGCTATCTTAACATCCATTTGTTCTAGGTGTAGATCAAATTGAGTGACTATGGAGAGAATTACTCTGATGGAGCAGTGCTTTACAACAGGTGAAAAGATTTCATTATAGTCTATACCTTCTCTTTGTGGGAACCCTTGTGCTACAAGTCTTGCTTTGAACCTTGGTGGATCATGGTTTGTCATGCCTTCATTTCTTTTGAATATCCACTTGCTCCCCACAAGTTTTTCTCCTTTTGATTTCTGCACCAGCTGCCAAGTTCTATTTTTATGCAGAGAGTCCATTTCCTCCTTCATGGCTATCATCCATTTCTTGTGATCCTTGTCTCTCATAGCTTCATTGAATGAGTTTGGTTCCTCACTCAACATTTCAGTTGCTGTATTGAGAGCATAAGCAATTATGTTTGAGTAGCCAAGTCTACCAGTTGCTTTAATTGTTCTTCTTGTCCTGTCTCTACATAACAGGTAATCCTGATTTGAATCTGCAACTTCAGTATCACTTTCACTGAGAGTTTCATGTTTTGGCAGTTCTTCATTCCTGTCAACAAGCTCAGTGGAAACATTAGTTCTAAAATTAGGCTCATCATGTTGTAACTCCACCTCAATTGGTGAGGTATCTGTTACAACTTGATCACCTACATTATCAGTATTGATCACAGTTTCAAAAATCTTGTCTTCATGAAACTTGACATCTTTACTAATAATACATTTCTTATCTTCAACAGACCAAATTTTAAAACCTTTAACACCTTCAGGGTAACCAACAAATATTCCTTTCTTGGCCCTAGGTTCTAATTTCCCCTCATTGACATGAAAATATGCAGGACAACCAAATATTCTTAAATTGCTATAGTCTGCAGGCTTGCCACTCCATTTTTCTTGTGGAGTTTTAAACTCTATAGCACTAGATGGTGATCTATTAACAAGGTAAGCTGTTGTATGAACAGCTTCCCCCAAAAATTGCTTTGACAATTTTGAATGCATCTAACCTTTTCTAACAATGTTCTATTCATTCTTTCAGCTAAGCCATTTTGTTGGGGAGTATGCCTAACTGTTTTGTGCCTAGTTATGCCATGCTCTTGACAGAATTCATTGAACATGCCTCCACAAAATTCTAGTCCATTGTCAGTTCTTAGAATTTTTATCCTTCTATCACATTGATTTTCTACTTTAGTCTTCAAATTAACAAAAGTTTTGAAAGCCTCATCTTTAGTTTTAAGCAAGTGAATCCACACTTTCCTACTAAAGTCATCTATGAAAGACATAAAGTACCTGTTACCTCCATGTGTAGGAGTCCTTGATGGCCCCCATAGATCAGAGTGTATGTAGTCCAACTTACCACTGGTTGTATGCTTACCTGTTGAGAATTTCACCTTTGTTTGCTTTCCAAAAATACAATGCTCACAGAATTCCATACCTTTCAGCTTATCACCACATAACAGACCCTGCTTCTCAAGTTCTTTCAAGCCCTTGTCACTCCCTGCAACACAACTTTCTTGAGTGATTGCTTCTCCCTTGAGAAGATACAAGTTGTTGTTGATCCTTTCTCCTCTCAACACAACTCTTGATCCCTTTGAGACCTTCAAGATATCATCTCAACCTTTGAAACTATAACCTTGAGATTCCAAAGCTCCTAAAGAAATGAGACACCTTTTCAAGTCTGGAACATGTCTAACATTTGTTAGAACTCTTGTAGTTCCATCCATGAGTTTTAATCTTATTGAACCGATTACCACAACTTTGCAAGGTGAATTATTTCCCATTCTGACTTTGCCTCCATTGAAGGGTTTGTAATCGAAGAACCATTCTCCATTAGGACACATATGGTATGAGCATCCAGAATCCATTATCCAATCTGAATCATCATGCCCTTCTGTGACCATCAAAGCCTCCTCATCTTCACACCAATTTTTGCACATGTGAACTGAGTGATTGGAACCAATTATCCACTCCAATGTATTATCTTCATGCGCAGCCATAAGCACATCTGCACTCTCATATCCATCTGATGCAATGGATGCATCACCATGACCTTCACCATTCTGGTTTTTACCTTTCTTTCTATCAGGGCAATTCTTTTTGTAATGTCCTTCTTTATGACAGTGATAACATTTGAACTTTCCTTTGGACTTTGACCTTGCATTGCTCTTGCCCTTTTGATCCCTCTTCTCACTTCTTCCTCTCACATACAATGTTTCTCCAGAATCACTTTCTTTGATTTCACCTTTCTTGGACAATTCTTTAGACATTAAGGCATTTTGAACATCTTCAAGGGATAAAGATTCCCTTCCATAGAGTAAAGTATCAGCAAGACTATCATAGCTGTTGTTTAATGACTTAATCAACAACAATGCTTGGTCCTCATCCTCCACCTTAATCTCTATGTTTTCTAAGTCTAGAATTATCCTATTGAATTCATCCAAGTGGTCTCGAATAGACGTACCTGAACCCATTTTGAATGTGTAGAGTCTTTGTTTGAGGTAGAGGCGATTTGCTAGAGTCTTGGTCATGCACAGGCTCTCTAATCTCAACCATAGTGCTGCAGCAGTCTTCTCCTTTGTCACCTCGCGCAACACCTTGTCACTGAGTTAGAGAATGATGGTGCTATGAGCTTTCCTCAAGATATCTTTGTTTTCTTTTTCTGTTAGTGTGTTTGGTAATTTGCTCTCACCCTCAAGAGCTTCTTCTACCCCTTGTTGAGCAAGCAGCGCACGTATCTTCATTCTCCACAACCCAAAATCATTTTTCCCATCAAACTTCTCGATATCAAACTTCGGGATTGCCATTTCTTCCTCTCCAGAATAGCTCTAGATACCAATTGTTGATTCTAATAATCCAAGATCCACTGAATTGAAGAAATAAGGAATGAAAGATAAAGAACAACACACCACGATTGATTACCCGGCCAGCCAATTTGGCTTACATCGGGGACTTGCAAAGCAAGATCCAATTTTATTGAGTATAGAAAGATTACGAGTAGTAATTACAGTGAATCGTTTACACAATTGAAAAACCCCAATTGAGCTCCACCTAGACCTAGATGAACCCTAGTTCTTGATTCCTCTAATTGATTCTCAATTCATGATTCCAACTGTTCTAAAACTACAATTACAGACTCGAAACACCTACATATACTGCTAGAAAACTGATCTGATATGAGAGAGAGCTTCAATTAAGCTTCCAACGAACAAAACATGCCTAACGGTATTTTAACTGTTTTTCCCGCGCAAACAAACTCAAACCGATTTTAAACACAATGTAACAGTTCCGAGGGGGTAATTTTGACAATTCCAATATGCCATATATCCAATAGATTCAATGCCGACACATCCTTGCAAAAAAAACTATCTCTAACCACGAGTGTGATTTACAATACTAAGGCAGTTGTTTAGTATTTGTTACTAAAGGGTAAAAGAGTCTTTTATCTAATTTTTTTTGGGAATATATATATATATATATATATATATATATATATATATATATATAATTGGAAAAATATTGTTATTAACCACAGATTTATACCATAATGGTTACATGTCACTAATCACCAATATGCATAGCAAGAAGAAGAAGAAGAAGTCAACCTGCAAAACGATGGTGAGAAAAGCGAGATAGAGAATGCATTGGGCCTTGAGCCCACTCCAGAACAGTTGCCCCCCAAGCCTGGGTCGCTGGTAGGCGGGCTAAGGCTTGATTTGCTGCCCCCGAAATGATCTTTGAGAAGAACCGAAGCGGTGAAGGAAGGGTCACCCCTGAATTTTTTGATATGTGGGCGTGACCATGAAAAATTACGCGACCTGCGTGATGGGTCGCTCGGGACCCAACTTTCCAAAGGTCGCTGCCCTGCTGCGGTCACTTTGATTATTTTCGAGGTGCCATAAGTGCTGAGGCGACAGTTGATTGAATGGTGTGATTTCACATCTTCCGAGGTGACGATTGGCTCTCTCGGGGTGTGCCACTGCGTTTCCCAGTTAATTAATGATGGAAGGTGAAAAGATAGGTCTCTTCGCTTTTGGGCACAAGTGTCCATTGGCCCACTATATAAGGTGGTGGGGTTTGGAGGAAATCACTCCTCACTCTTCATTCATTCTTCGCCCCGAAAATTGAAAAAGCGACCTCGGCTCGCTCATTTATGCGCCATTCGCCGCCCACTCCAGAACAGCTCGCCTGCGTGCTCTTGTGCGGACTTCGTCTCACCGCCTCTCGGGTAACACGAATGTCCTTTTAATTTTGCTTATTTCCTTGAAATACCAAACAGCGGAGGGGGTAGCAGGTCGGGGGACGACCAGGTCACCCCTGCGTGGTGTGTGCTCGATCTTGACCGCTTCCCCTCTGCGAGTTTACTCGGCCCGGACGAAAGCAAACTCGCGCATCTCCCAGGCCCAACCGTTTCTATAGCTAAAGCAATGGCTCACCAGAGCTTTGCTCGATGAAGGTCGCCTTCCCGTCTAAGGGCGAAATCACACAAAGTTTCCGATACGACCGATCGTCTTCAAAATCTCAAAATGGGTCGCCGGAACTTGAGCTCGACCTCGATGTCATCTTCCGACTCTCTCGTGATCGATCGAATCGAGATGGATCCAAACCCTAGGAAGGTGCAGAAAGTTTGACCCCCTTTCTTCCTGAGATTCAAGCCGCCGACATTCAAGCCGCCCATGCTCATGCCGTTGAGAATCCAGTGCCCTTACAAAGCGTGCCAAGCGCGGCCCAAGATGCGGCTTTGGGGCCGGAGCAGATTGATCCTGACGTAGTGGCCGAGCAAGATATGTCTTGGGTTTACGCAATCCTAAGGAATCATAGGAGTAAAGTCCGCGCCATACTTGAGACGAACAAGACTTGACCGCCCGATTTCTACGCCAAGGTCATGTAGTCGATGGCATGGAAAAGATGAGAACATAGCGACTTGGCATGATGAGTGAAGTTTACCATGTACCGAGTCGTCTTGAGCGGATGGGAATCGTTCCACCTTTCACGCAGCGTTTCCAACGGCAAGTCCTTCGCTACCTCAAGTCGCCCCTCCCAATTAAACCCGAACGCGCAGGCGTTCTGCAAGGTTACGAGGATGTCCCGACGGTAGCTTGGGCGGCCGGTTTCCTTGAGGCTATTTTTACTTTGATGGAGATGAGCTATCTCTATGAACCCGGTACCAAAAGGAGCTCGCAAAGAGGCCGTCTCTTTGAAGAACAGTCGCAATATAATTTTTCAAACCATACATGGAGTCTTTGCGAGCGGGTGGAAGAATGATTTCTTACGGGTCGCTCCCACACAAAGGAAGCGATGAAAGGAATAGCCCAATTGATACACGGGCAAAATCTTTGGGGCGCCCGCATGTGCCGACCGTTTGGTCATAATGACCATTTTTGAAGAAACCGGGGCGTATTCATTTAAGGAAATTGAGCTCGATGTTGGGGACCTTGATACGATCCATAGGCTCAAAGTGTCGCCTCGCGCGTCGAAGTCGCATTAAAATCAACAAGATAGTAGACGCCGAGGCATAACGGCCGTCAAAGCCGCTCTTGGTAGATGTTAACTTATTTGCTTTCTCTGTTGTTGTTTTGTATTATTCCTAACTCGCATCTTACTTCTTGCAGTTGATATGGCGGCGTTCGGGATTTTGACTTCTTTTCTCAGTGGACGGGTGAGGATGGGGACAATTCTCCTCCTCGAGGAACGACCGCCCCAACTATTGATGGAAACGCCTCTCAACGGGCGGTCGCCAACGAATCATTGCTGATTGATCCGGGCGATCCGGCCAACATCGATCGATCGTCACCCCCCCCAAATTTCTCTTCCAATCAAGAAAACGAACAAAAGGGGACGCCAAGATGACGGTGGCCCAATCGAGAAGAAAAAACACAAGGGCCACAAAAGCAAAGGTCACTCGAGTCGGTCGGCTAACCTTGACTTGCTTGGCCTTGTGGACGACGATTGTGCCCGTTTCAAAGAAGAGCCTTTTAAGGTGATAGCTGATGTGATGAAGGCGGCCGACAAACTCTTCACAAAATATCAAGAGGGAGAAACCGAACGTCTGGCAGGTAGGCGAGCTCTTAATAAAATTTCTTATCTTGAAGACGACCTGTCAGACAAAATTTTTAAACTGTCATCTGCTTTGTCTAAATTGATAGTTTTGGCCGAAGAGCGGGTTGAGCTGCTTAAGAAGATCGAACAACTCGAACCAAAAGCCCAACAGGTCGCTACCTACGAGCAAAAGCTTCAAGAGGCCGAGACTCAGATGGCGGCCTTATTGATCACTCAAACTGGAGCTGAAGCGGCCAGGGATAATGCGATCGCTTCCAGGGATGAAGCGGTCGGAGCTAGGGATAAGGCCGTCGCAGAAAAAACTGAGGCCGAAAAGGAGGTCGGCCGCCTGAATGAGAAGAAGAAAGAATTGTTTGACTAGGTCACTTCTTTGAAGGCCAGTTTGAATGCCGTGGAACAGGAGAGAGACAAGTTCAAGGATCTCTTCAAGGAGGCCCGTACCAGAGCTTTGGGAGCGGCCAAGTATCAATTCACCAACGCGGTTGACCAAATGAAGCTTGTAAACCCATCTCTGGTCGTTGATGAGGCCGTGGTCAACTATGAACACTGCGTGGTCGGTCAAGAGATCGTCCTTCCCTAGAAGGTCGAAAAGGGGAAGGTCGTCCGTGAATGGGTCGTCATTTTTCATGCTGATCAATCTTAATCCTTGCTCTTTCATCTTACCCGCCTGTGAGCGGTCTTTGCTATTTTGAACTTTTGTCGCTGCGGCGATTCTGAATATATATTCGAACTATTTTGTCCGCCATCGAGCGGTTGACTTAAATTTGTAATCAACTGGAATTTTTAGGTAATTAATGAATGTTTAATGCCTCTGTAGCTCATTTAAATGCGTCGGCCATATGATGGCACTTTTTGAATTTGCAGGCCGCTACTCGCAGCGGCTTACTTTAAGCCATACGATGGCACTTTTTGAATTTGCAGGCCGCTACTCGCAGCGGCTTACTTTAAGCCATACAATGGCACTTTTTGAATTTGCAGGCCGCTACTCGCAGCGGCTTGCTTTAAGCCATACGATGGCACTTTTAAATATGTAGGCCGCTACTGAGCGGCCGAACTGCCATACGATGGCGTTTGTTTAAATTTGCAAGCCACTACACGAGCGACTTGCTCTTTACCAAATGATGGCGTTGTCATCTCGGTGGCACTCTCGGACGCTCTGTTGCTACTCGCATAACGAGCGACCGGTCATACAATCGTGCATGAAATAAGAAAAACACAAGCTCTTTGTTTAATTTTTAAAAGGTCAGGCCTCTGTAAAAAAACCCAATGGGAAAAAGAGCGCCCGCCTGCTTTTCATTGATTTGTTGGTCGGTACATACATCTTAGTAGTTACACATAGTATTTCCTTAGCTTCTCAGCGTTCCACGTTCTAGGTATGGTCGCCCCATTCATGGTTTCTAACTCGTAAGCTCCTTTGCCCGTCTTGTTGATGACGCGATAAGGGCCTTTTCCGATTTAGCGCAAGTTTTCCTGTCGAGCGTTTATTCCCCAACATCTGCCCTTTGAGGACCACCGGCCGATTGAGAATTCTCTTTTCTGCACGCGGGAGTTGTATCTTGCGGCGACCTTCTGCTTAATAATTTGTTCCTTGAGAGAAGCCTTGGTTCGCAGTTCGTCCACCAGGTCGAGTTCTTCCCTAGTGGCTCGCTCGTTGTCTGCTGCTGTTGGTGGATTGGTCGTCCTCCAACTTAACTCGCTCATCTCGATCGGGATTACTGCGTCGATTCCATAGACCAATCTGAAGGGTGACTCGCCCGTTGTCGAATGAGGGGTTGTTCGATATGCCCAGAGGACTGACTGTAGTTCTTCGACCCAGTTTCCTTTGGCCTCGTCTAACCTTCTCTTCAATCCCCGTAAGATGACTCTGTTGGCCGCCTCTGCCTGGCCGTTGGTTTGTGGATGTTCAACCGAAGTGAAGCGGTTGTTTAACCCCAAGGTCGGCCAACATCTCTCCAAACTTTCGTCGTGAACCGGGTCCCATTGTGCATTTATCAATCGCAAGGGGGCCGAAATCGAACTAACACATTTCGATGAAAAATTTACTAACTTTGGCGCCCGTAATAGTTGCTAATGGCTCACCTCTATCCATTTGGTGAAGTAGTCGATCGCCACGACCGTAAATTTGAATCGTCCCGGGCGGTGGAAACGGTCCTAAAAGATCCATCCCCCACCAAGCAAACGGCCAAGGCGAGGTAAGACTCTGTAGTTCAGAGGCGGGAGCAATGTGAACGTCAGCATGTACTTGGCATTTGTTGCACTTCGGACCGAGGTTCTTTGCATCCTCTTCCATAGTCGGCGGTAAAAACACGCTCTCAACGCTTCGCTTGGCTATCGAGCGACCTCGCTTGATGATGGCGCCACAAACCTTCATGAATATCCCTTAGGGCGTGAGTGCGCCTGCTGCGGCGTTAAACATCTTAACAACGGAGAAGAAAAACCCCTTCTGTAAAGCTTTCCTTCTACGACGGAGTACTTGGTCGCCCACTGTCTTAAGAGCTTCGCTTCCTTTTGGTCGTCTGGACCTACACCGTTGAGGATATACTGTAGTATAGGAGCGATCCAATCTTTCTCTGAGTCAACGCAGAAGATGGCAAAAGATTTATCAGTGTGGGTCGCTACGCTAGGCCGAGTTAGAGTCTCCTGAATCAAGCTTCGGTGGTTCCCGGGCGTTTTGGTGCTGGCCAGCTTTGAAAGAATGTCTGCTCGGACGTTCTCCGTTCTTGGAACGTGCTTCACTTCAGCCTGGTCGAACTTATTGAGCAGTTCCCTTACTTTAGCCAGGTATTGTTTCAACACTTCGTCTTTGGTATCATACAGTTCTTTGATTTGGGAAACGACCAAAAGAGAGTCGGAGTGCAATTCTACTTGTTCAACGTTGAACTACTTGGCGAGCAATAACCCTGCTATGCAAGCCTCATACTCCGCTTGGTTGTTAGAAGTGTGGAAAGCAAATGTAAGCGATACTTCTACGACCAACCCTGAAGAATTTTCCAATATCAAACCGGCCCCACTTCCCTTTGAGTTTGAAGAGCCATAAACGTGTAGCGTCCAGGTGGAGACGGGACGGTCGTCTGGAACTGGGGTTATTTCAGCTATGAAGTCGGCCAGAATTTGCGCCTTGGCAGCCGACCTAGGTTTGAACTTTATTCCGAACTCACTTAGTTCCACCGCCCATTTGATCATGCGGCCTGCCAAGTCCGGTCTGTGTAGAATTCGCCTTATCGGTTGATCAGTTCTCACCACTATTTGATGTGCAACAAAATACGGCCTCAACCTGCGGGCGGCCACCAATAGTGCGAGCGTTAGCTTTTCAATTCTTTGGTAACGGGCTTCCGGCCCCTGCAGGACTTTGCTAATGAAGTACATGGGATTCTGCTTTGTGTCGCTTTCTTTAACCAAGACGGCACTCAAAGCTTCCTCCGTGATTGCCAGATAAAGATGGAGGATATCTCCTGGGAGTGGCTTGGTCATGACGGGCGGATTAGTTAAAGCGGCTTTCAAATCGTCCAACGCTTGCTGACATTGATCCGTCCATTCAAAATCCACATTTTTCTTCAGAAGTTTAAACAAGGGAAGCGACTTGCAAGCCGATTGAGGTATGAACCTAGAAAGGGCGGCGACCATGCCATTCAGTTGCTGTATTTCTTTCTTTGTAGTTGGCGGCCTCATTTCGGCGACCGCCCTGCATTTGTCAGGATTGGCCTCAATTCCCCTCTCCGTCAAGTGAAAACCTAGGAACTTTCCAGCTCGTACCCCAAAGGTGCATTTCTCTGGGTTCAGCCTAAGTGAATTCTATCGTGCTTCTTCAAAAATTTCTTTTAAGTCACTGACGTGCTTGTCGTCCGACTTGCTCTTTATAATCATGTCATCAAGATAGACCTCGGCCACCCGACCGATCTGCTTTTCAAAAATCTTGCTCATCATTCGCTGGTAAGTTGCCCCAGCGTTCTTCAATCCAAAAGGCATCACCTTGTAACAGAAGTTACCTCGGTCGGTCATAAAAGCGGTCTTATGTCGATCCGGAGGGTGCATGGCAATTTGGTTGTACTCTTAATATGCGTCCAAGAAAGAGAGTAGCTTATAACCTGAAGCGTCGTCCACCAGTTTATCAATACTTGGTACGGGAAAAGCGTCCTTAGGGCACGCCCTATTCAGGTCGGTGTAATCAACACACATTCGCCACTTCGCGTTCTTCTTCTTGACTAGCACGACGTTTGAAAGCCACGTAGTATACTTAATCTCTTCTACAAAATTTGCTTTGATCAAGTCATCAACTGCTTGGGTCGCTGCCCTAGCTTTCTCTTCATTCTGAACTCTTCTTCTCTGTGCGACCGGCCTTGCCTTTTCGTCGACCGAAAGTTGGTGACAAGCGATTTCCATGGGTACTCCGGGCATGTCGGACGCTTGCCAAGCGAACAAGTCAGCATATTCTTTTAGACAACCGATTAGTCCCTCCTTGATCTGTTCGGGTAGGTCGCTTCCAATTTTAACTGTCTTGGTAGGATCCTCCCCTAGCTGAACGTCAATGAATTGCCCATGGGGTTCTGGTCGCTTCAGTTTGTTCTTTAGCTCACGGCTAAATCATCATCCTCATCTTCCGGATCGCTATCAGGGTCGTAGCGTGCATCCAAATCAGCAAGGTTGACTTGATGTCCTTCCCCCACGACCTGAGGGTCGTAACCAAAATCCTGTGCATCACATATTTCCTGATAAATGTAGTGGCTCTTCCTGGCCGCTTCCATATCTGCTGCTATAGTGTCGCGACCTGGCCATTCTTGTCATAAAATTTCATTTTTAAGTGAACAGTTGATACAACCGCCTCAAGTTTTCCCAACCTTGGCCGTCCTATTATGCAGTGGTAACATGACTTGATGGGCAATACTAAGAACGTCGTCTGGCCAGTTACGTAGGCGATCTTCCCATCGGCGTCGTTGCCAAAGGTGACCAATAACTCCAAAGTCCCCAGCGGGTAAGTGATCGCTCCATTGAAACCGATTAAAGGCGTTGGGTCGGCGAGGAATGATTTATTTGCGATCGATGCTCAATTTGTCGACCAGCTCTTCGAACATGATATCTGCCGAGCTTCCCTGATCGACCAAGATTCTCCTTACCTCAGAATTTCCCATTACCGCAGATACGACCAAAGGAACGTAGTTGTTGACTCGTCCATCAAATAGATCTTCGTCTCCAAAAGAAATTGGCGGCCTATTTGAGATTGGCCGCTGTGCCGAGGAAGATCCGACTGTAAGAATTTCGTTCCACTTTCTCTTGGTCGCCTTTTTGGACTCTAGGCGATCTAAAGGGTTTCCTCCGTGGATAACCATAACGACCCTGCGACCCCTGGTCTGCCTGACGTCCTCTTCGGAGATTTCTTTTTCGCATGCTACTTCAATCGCTTGAGTGGTCACGGCCTTATCCTTCGAACGACCGTCTTGCCCCTCTGTCTTCTCTTCAAGTCGGTCTTTACCTTCCTCTCTGACATACTTTGTTAATTTCCCTTTTTGAATGAGATTTTCTATGTCATCCTTTAGGGCCATGCATTCGTTGGTATCGTGGCCCTTACTCTTGTGATATCTGCAATACTTCTTTGTGAACCGGCCGCCTTTTTTGAGAATGAGTGGGTCGGGCCTTCACCCTGCAAACTTCGTTATTCGACAATCCATGTAGATTTGCGCAATGGCGTCTTCAATCTGGTGCTTGTTGCTCGAATTTCTTTTGAGGAAAATCCGGTGACCTTCCTGCGTCCTACGGTTCTTTAGCGTGCCCGCTGCCGTGTTCTTCCTTGGGTCGCGCCGCGGGCGCCACGCCTAGCTGCCGCGTCTCTTCATAACCCATGTGGTCGTTGGCCTCCTTAAGAATACACCAAGGTCCATGTAGCGGTTGAGGATGAACTCCTCCGCAAACCTATGATCCGCCCGTATTCCCCGCTTGAGATATTTCAATTTGTCCTTGTCGGTCAGGTCGTGAATGGTCTCTGCCTCGTTGTTGAAGCGGTTGATATAGTGCCTCAAGGATTCGTTCGCCTTGGGCGGCCGTGTCCAAATGTTCCTCATACTTGTCTCGCAGCGGTTGGCGTGTAATTGGCCAAGAAAGTTGCGACCAAGCCTTCCCGGAAGAAATAGTATTGGGCCACAAAGATTCCCACCATTCAAGTGCTTCGTCCGTCGGCGGCGAGAAACGATCGCACTTCATTGTTGGACTCGATTCTCTATAAGCTGCGATAATTGTTGAAATACCGCACGTGCTTATCCGGGTCGCCGCGTCCATCAAATTTATTCATATTGGGCGGCTTCCTCAAATCTCTGGGAATACGATAACGCCGGATTTCCCTTGAGAAAGGCCCATGTCCGGTCGCTAATTCTCCTGACCCAAACGGCTGTAATGCATGTACTTCATTCGTGGGTACTCCGTAGCCGCCCATCATGTGGCCATACAAAGGGGGGCCTGAAACGACTGCCCTCTATCTCGCTCGGGCGCATGTCTTTTCGACCGGTGTGATACGTCCCTGATCTCCCCTTTACCGTAGTTGTCCAACTCGCCATATGAATCCCATGACCGGCTTCTTGACTTGCGAGAACCGGAGGACTCGACCGAGGAATACCTGGTAGGCGAACGGTCTGATTCCGGATTATAACTGGAGTCTGCATAATCTTGGTCGTGAGACCTGGAGCGGCGACTGCGCACGCCCCTGCGAGTGGGAGACCTTCTAGCCCTGACTCTGCGCGCCGGGGATCGGCGTGCTGGGCCACCCCGCAAAGGTCGGTCGTTTCTTCCAGGAGGAGTCACATGCTTGTGGGATGGACGCACTTGTCTAGATGGCTCTTCGCCGTCGGTCCGCAGGCGAGGCGGGATGGATCCCCTTTCATAGTGAGAAAGAAGCGCTTCGCGGTCAGCAATAATTTGATTCTTGCTCTGCAGAATCTGTAAGAAAGCCTGAGTCACATGCTCGGGCACAGAAGCATCAACTCCTGCATCCACCAACTCGGTCGGCGTGATTCTTTGTTGAGTTAGGCGTGGTATCTGCTCCAAGATTGGCCTCGGCGCCTGTCTGGAAGCTTCTTGGCGAGGGTTGTCTGTGATTCATGGATGGTTTGTGGGACGCCCTCTGGGGTTTGTTGAGGGAGTGCATTCCGCCCAGAGGGGTCGGCCCTTGACGAGGCTCGCGTGGCGTGCCTCCTTGGTTACATGGTGGAAGTGTTCAATTTGCTCCCACTGTGGTCGCCAATGATCGTTCCTGATCGTTAGATGTGAAGCTGATGTAGTTCCTTAGCTCGGTCACTGGATGTCTTGGTATCAGAGTCTGGGTCGCGCCTGGGTTGTACCTGCGTAAGCACTCCGACGCCCAAGTCAGCAATGAGCAGTGAATAGTGAATAGTAATAAATGACGTACCTAACTCCTTGAGATTCGTGCCACCTTTATAGCAATAGTATTGTGCCATATTGGACTGCATTGGGCCTTGAGCCCACTCCAGAACAATATATATGCATAATTGTGGTTTGATGCCACTAACCACAGTTTTGTATAATAAATTAACAATGGTTAAGTGGCCACTAACCTTCCATTAATAAATAATATTTTTATGAAAAATAAATAATATTTTTTAAAATTGCAGCTATTTTATTAATTTTATATATATATAAACACCCTTATTTTTAAAATGACAACAATACTCTTATTCATAATCAACTATTAGATCAAATTAGATTAATAACTAAGCAAATTGCTTAGTAACATAAACCAAAGCCTCTAACCATTGATCCACCAAATACTAACCAATGTTTTGTGAAATATATAATTATATATTATTACTAAAATTTTCTACCCTAAAATAATCAGTCAGGCTCTGCCACTATTTCCTCTAACTTCGTCAATAGAAAATCCAATGTGGCAAAAAGAAGTTATGTCACCACATGCCACATGAATTTCTAAATAATTGGAAGTCTCCTAAAACACTAGCTCCAATCCCCGTGCGATGCACGGATTCGGCTAAAACAAACTCATTTGTTTTTAACATGAATCCAACAAAATTAAATGCATAAAACTAATATCTTTAATGTGTGTAAAGGTAATCTTAATTTTTTTGTGTGTAAAGGTAGTTATTTTTGCTTATAATTAAGTTCGGAGGCAGGGACAGATTTAGGGGTGTTCCCCGTATTCCCGGGAACACCCAAAAATTCATCTAAAATTACTAAAGTACCTACATTATAATATCGGATACTAAATATATAATAAATTTGTGCACATTTTAATCAAATAGTTGTTTGGTGCAGCGGATGGAGTTCTTAGTTGGAGCATTATCTACAGAGTTCAATTCCCCCTACAGCCATTTGTCTAAAAATAATTCAGTTTTTAGATTTTGTCCTCTTATATAAAAGAAATGGTCACAAAAAATGAATTTCAAGAGAATCGAACCCATGCCCATATTAAGAGTTAAACTCTATCTATGAATTGATTATAAATTTCATTCAAATGAATGGTGAAGTAAAAACTTAGTACAATATGAAGAGGTTATCACTATATATAGTGCACCTTCTAGTGAAAGAAAATACAAAAATCCAACTAACTAACTAACTAACTAAGAAAAGTAGTTACAATTGAAAACTAATTTAACTAACTTGTAAACTAACTTTCTAATACTCCCCCTCAAGTTGGAAGAGAGATGTCAAGATCTTCCAACTTGGAGATGAGATGCTAAAATAAAGCTTTCATGCATCTTGCACTATCGGTCAACCAAAAATTCAAATACACAAGCCACGTGAATATGAATTCCATTCAGCAACCATTGTAGACACTTTAGGAAACTTAGGAAATTGAATATGATGATGGCAATTGAAAACTTGCAAGAAACCACATGTCGACAAAATAACATTGAGCAGTCTTCAAAAAACCCCCAGACAAAAATGTGGATCCAAGAATCCAACAAGAAAACAATATGAAATATAACCAAACGGTGAATTCCTTATCAAACATAGCAAACCTTGAATTCTATGGAAAGGAGAAAGGCTAAGAATAGTAGGAGCAAATCCTAAAATGTACCAAACATATCTGAAAGACCATTCCCATGGTGGTGTCAATGATGGAGAAAACACAACCAAATGTTGCTACGCAGCAAAGATGATGAAGCGGGCTCGAGGGATGATCGAGGAAGAAGCTTCAAAAAACTTATTGAATACACGCAAGAAGTGACTGAATTTGTCCTTAGGGAGATGTTGAGATACCAACACAAGAGCGGAATTATCCGAAGGATGGAGGTATAATGCGTCATCATGGTTCTATGGAGGATTTACCATGGCAGAGATGAGTTGAACAACAACCAAGCAGGTCAAAGAACAAAGGAAGAATGATGAACGCGAAGAATCTCAAAGAACATATGGAAGAAAAAAATCAAGAAATTTAAATTTCTTTTGATACCACGGTGAACACTATTGTTCATGAATCGCAAAGCAAAAGAAGAAATTTGCGAGAAGACAATGGAGGAATCACCGATGAGAGATGAACGCGGAAGCTACATAATTGCTCCTGATACCATATTAAGAGTTAAACTCTATATATGAATTGATTATAAATTTCATTCAAATGAATGGTGAAGTAAAAACTTAGTACAATATGAAGAGGTTACACTATATATAGTGCACCTTCTAGTGAAAGAAAATACAAAAATCCAACTAACTAACTAACTAACTAAGAAAAGTAGTTACAATTGAAAACTAATTTAACTAACTTGTAAACTAACTTTCTAATTGCCCATGAGGCACCAAACAATAGACATAACCACTAAACTATATGTCGTATATACGCTAATATATTTTTTATAAACTACCAAAGTTATTTTTTTTCTTAAATTGTATATACAAACGCTTCCAAACTATGATAAAGAGGAAAATCCGATTAGACTTGGATTAAAAGATATTTTATTTTGGAACATTATTTTATAGTTGATTTTTTTTGAATCATTACTTTATCGTTGTTGTTTTTTTTTTTGTAAAATCGTACAATTGAAGAAAAGGGAACACCCTATTTTAAATTCTTGGATCCGTCCCTGTCCGGCGGGAGTACATCAATACATCATGCAGGGTTGAATAAAAACCACTAATAAAATAAAAGTATCTACTCAAAGTTGAAAGAAAATGTTGGGGAAATTCTATTGTGAATGGGGTCGAGTTCCCATGAAAAAAGATAAATTTTAACTTTAAATTAAATAACAATATTATCAAATTAAAAATAAATTTTAACAAAGACATTGGAATTGAACATCCACAGATAATAAGAAAAAAAGTCAAAATTTTGTTAATAACGTTATCTATATTCATAAAATGGAAATATAAAAACTCAACTCATAATTAAAGAGAAAAGAAGACAACACAATTAGAAAGCGAAACATGTACGTAGGTATCATGCAGAGTTTGATTTAAAACTAAACACCAATTTAAGTATGCTATTAATACTTGTTGGTGTGAAATTATCAAAATAAAGAAGAGAACACCAAATGGATATGTAAAAAAATTTCAGAGCACTAAAGTACCTCAAATTTTATTTTTTTGTTAATCATCAAATAAGTTATTGAGGAATGAATTTCGCGTATTTGAACATCTAAAATTTTTCCGGGACCCTAAAGTACCCCAAAATACATTGTCAGCATCGCAATTACGTATTTTGTAACAAACTTAATTATTATCATTTTTTACCACAACACCATTATTTACGAAGAAAAACCTTCTGGTATTTGAAGAATTAATTTTTGTCTGAATCCTAAAGTACCCCTAAGCACACCACTTAACATTTAACTTTACTCATTTTGTTACAAAATAATTTTTTCCCCATCAACTACACCAAAGCACATTGTTTAGCATCACACTTTACATATTTCATCATGAAATTAAATCGTTTTTCACAGAAAATTTGCATATTTAAACATCTAAATTTTTCGAGACTAGAAAATACCGCTTAAAATATAAAGAAAAAAATGGAAAACCTTCAAATATAAAGGAGAACATTGAATGTGGTAAAAACATTGTTGAGAGGGGAGAACCAAGGTAGGGATGGCAATGGGGCGGGGCGGGGAGTACTCCCCCGCTCCCCGTCCCTGTAACACCCCAAAATAATTCAATTAATTAACTTAGTTGAGTTATTAAGGGTTTGCAACATTTTACTTTTAAGTCAAGTAATTAAGTGAGTGTTAAGCATGTGTTACTCTTTAGGAAAGTGTCTAAATTAGGTAGGGTGTGTGGGTAGTGGAAGCCCACGGTCTAAATAAGGCCAAGGCCCATTTAAGTCCTTTAAGGACATGTTAAATGGTACCTCCGTAGGAAACCAAATCTATTCATTCCAAAATCGGTTAAGTTGCTAAATTGAGAAAGTAGAGAGAAGTGAGAACCAAGAGAAGGGAAGAGAACTGGCGTGGAGAGTTCAAGTGGAGAGGAGAGCTTGTTCTTTGTAGTTACTTGGAGAGTGAAGGGTTCTCAATCTTCTCAAGTTGTTAAGGTTAGGGGTACTTGTAATACTTGCATGTATGTTTTATGAGTTGTTCATACCATGTTTTGCTATGTTTTGCTCTTTCTTTGTGAATTTGTGGTAAGGTACGACGGTGGATCGTTGGGAAAGAGAGGAGTGTAACTCTCTCTCTGCTTAAAGTGAGGTATGAAGAGAGCATTGCATGGTATGGTATCAAGAGTGTGATCGGTGTAGTGTGAAGAAATGAGCTTGCATGTAGAGTTAGGGAGAGGATCGGAGCAAATGAGTGAGTATCCGAGTGTGCATGAGTGTGGTGGGCTGGAGATGAGCTTGCATGTTGAGTCTAAGTAGAGAAACAGAGTAAAAGAAGTAAACTAGGGGTTAAGCGCTTTATTACGCGCGTAAACCGAATTCCCCTTCAGCTTAGAGTGAGGGAAAACGAGTTGAGGGTTGTCAACGCCTAGAGTGTCTTGTGTTGAAAGTCTGTTGGTGAGTTTGAGGGAGAGTACGTGTCTAAACACCATTAACGAGAAGTAGGGACGCATAAACCGAAGTGTAGGTGTCTCGCCTTAGGTTACCGAGGTGTAGAGGTCCCCAGGCCGAAGTAGCGTCACCGAGGTGAAACGCCCAAGTGCCTAAGAATAAGTGAACTGAACCAGGGAATACTAAGAAGTGATTTTCCATGACTTAGATGATTTTGGTGTAAGGAAGTGAGTAATCGTGGCGCGTTGCGAATTTAGGGTGTGAGTGTGGTTAGCCGAGGTACACACATAGTGTCTTAGGAGGTAATGTTTGCTTGTGATTGCCAGAGGTACACAAATAGTGTGCCGAGGTGAGGTTAGACGCCAATGTTGTCTCACACATTGTGGGACGCTACTGGGAGTGCTACTTCAGCACCAATGTGCATAAGTAAGGGAGCGACTAAGTCCATTTTGGTCCTTAGGTGACATTTTGGTCCCTAAGTGTCGTTGTGGTCCTCGGTGCGACAAGTAGTCCACCATGGATTGCCGAGGTTACTGAGAGGTCGGTTGTAGGTCCTAAGGTGATTCTACCGGTGTTGTAGGATCGACCTTAGCACTGTGATGATGTCTAGGTGGTGTAGACGTCAGTGTGAGCGACAGAGTAACGACGGAGTATAACGACGGAGTAACGACGGTGAAAGACGGTGTAAACACTCACATACGTTATGATTGATTTGTGTGTGATTGTATTTGTCATGAAGTCACATGTTCATGTGCATATTACGACGGAGGAGGTCTGTAACACCCCCTTCTATTTAATACTAATTCAATTAATAAAATCAGAGTTTTTCAAAAGACTTTTCCACGCACCTCAAAGAGAGTGCTACATTTAATAAAAACAATATCAAAACATATTTAAAATTCAAACGCATCAAGTGCGTGAAATACATATCATAGTCACGTGGGTTAAAACCCTCAAAACCCATTTAGAGTTTACAATAATCCAGAAATGGTTTTCTCAGCACAGCGGAAATAAAACAAGTTTAAACATAAACCGCACATGATCCAATCAGTTCAAAATACATAGTATAAAATACTACACTCGATTCCCACTTGGGTGTCACTAATCAGAGCTGACTCGAAGACTCAAGAAGGCATGGCACCTTCACTCAGAATTACCTGTTTGTCGCCACGAGAGCAGGCAACATAAAAATGCTAGGGTGAGTCTCTTTACATAAATAATAACAAGTAAGATAAGCATTATATTAGGAAAACATCTAGCAACAACAATCCACAGAAATCAAGACGTTTACCATTTCACTTAACTTATCAACAAAACCACAATAATGAATTAATTAACCATCAACAAGCATTCTAAGAATGTATGAGTTTATGCATGTATGCAATATGCATGTGGATCCATTACTCTTAAGCTTTATTTTTAACTCTTCGCTTTGGCCGAAGCCCACTTCGCTTTTTGGCCGAAGCCCACTTCGCTTTTTGGCCGAAGCCCACTTCGCTTATGCATATGCTTTATGCGACACTATGACAATGCAACATACACAATCAATTACCACCACATTCATTGTCACATCACCCAAAACATCACCACAACACAACTCGTCACTTTTGGCGAGGCCCTCTTAGCTTTTTAACTCTTCGCTTTGGCGAAGCCCACATCATTTATTAACCACCTCTTTATCATTTTCTCATCACCACACTCCATTTATTAAATTGAATATCACCTAAGGACCAAAACACCTCATAAGGACCTTTTCCACACCTAAGGACCATTTTGACACACCAAAGATTTATTTAGCACCTAAGGACCAAATTGACATTTTTAGGGACTAAGAGGTTCAAGGATCAAAATAGCATTTTTGACACTTCGAACAAAGAGCAACACCCGCACAAAATGATGGATTCCTACAGCAGTGCACCTACTTGTGAGAGTATTTAAAATAGCAAACGACATCGAAAAATTACAAGAGACCACTCGTCGGAAAAAGCCACGGATATGTAGTTTCTGGATATATCCTTAGATTTTCAAAACAGTGAACCAATTAGTACAGTTTTTAGAAACAACCCGAACAGTCCCCTGACTGGACAGATTCTGCCCTCCCACTTCATTTTACTCTAAAATGACTTAGACTTGACCAAATGGGACGAAACCTTAGCCCGAACAAAAGCAATTTGAGTATAGTTTCTAATGGAAAAAGAATCGTTCAAAACGGAGTTCATTTGAAGGCACAAAACTTGCAAAAACCGCACCTACCCACAGATTGACTCTAGAAATTTGACTCGACTTTGGAGACTCATAACTGGAGCTACACAACTCCGAATTTAACGAAACTAGTGCCAAAACGACCGGCTTTAAGTCTATTTTCGAAAACACACAGCCACATAATTTTTGACTCAATCAAACAGTACCAGTTTTAAAAATACTGAAACAGTGTCCAGAAAACCACACAAAGACCATAAACGAGTAAAACTCATCATCAATTTAATTCAACAACATTTTTATTCCACAATTCAACACCCAATCCAACAACAATCACTTAACATTTAATTACATTCATGAAATTAACATGCTCTCAAGTTTCATCACATTGTAGCATTTCATCAAACACTTTGCATGCACATTTAACAACACATTTAATTCCAACATCAAGCATCATCGTATAACCAAATTAAACATCAAATACAACAACAAACATATGATAAACACAAAATTCACACAATTAAACATCCTAGAGCTATTCCACACATAACACATATCATACAAGTTATTATAGACATAAATGAGAATCCCCTAACCTTGAGTGAGCTAGCACTTCAACCAAACACCAAAAACCAACCAAGTGAAGTAACCTTCCTCCCTTTTCTAGCTAGAGCCGTGGACTCCCTTCCCTTGGGTAAAAATGGAGATACAATAAAAATGGAAATGAAGAGTTAAAGGCTACTACACTAGAAAGAGGAAGAAAATGGTGAACAATGAACCAAGAAACTCTACTTACCAAACAAAACCTAAGAGAAAGCTCTCTCCTTTTTCCCTTCCTCCTTGCCGTCAGCCCTCCCTCTTCTCTTCTCTCAATTTTCTTCTTTTTCTTTCCTTGTTTGGGACATAATGAGACCTTAACTTAGGGACCCCTAGTTTTATGACTAGAGATTGGGCTCACTAATGGCCCTTGGGCCTTATTTACACCCCTCCAACTAATTTAATTCACCTCCTGCAATAAAATAAATCCTATCTTAATTAACCCACTTAGATAAATTAGACCCTTCATTTATTTACTACACCTCACTCCTTAACTAAATTAATTATCTTATTACTATTTAAATATGGCGAACTAAAATATTACTGAATTAGATTAGTCAAATAATCACTTAATTAAGTAAATTAAATAATCACCTAATTAAATTAGTTAATACTCATCTAATTAATTTTGGGGTGTTACAAGGTCTCGGCCTCGGATATGGTAGGACTTCGGTCTCCATATCAAATAACGACGGAGTTAACGACGGAGATGCCGACGGGCTAAATAACGACGGTGGAGGTACCTCATTGCATAATACCCTGTGGATGGGTTGCATACATGCATACATTACATGAATTTTTGTGTTGAGCTGGTTGATAATTGTTGTGTTTATGTGGCCTATCGGTGAGTGACTGTAATTGCTGACCCGGGGTGTTCTTTTCTTAGTGCTATCTCTATCCTTAAGCTTTCTTCACAATATATTACTTGTATTAAGAGACTCACCCTAGCTGCTTATTGTTGCCTGCTCTCGTGGCAACTTGCAGGTACTCACGAGTGATAGCTGTGCCTAGTTGATGTTGGTTGATTCTGCTCTGGTCGTGTAACACTGGGTTGGGGCCGAGTAGATTACTTTGTACCTTTCATACTGATCTTATGTATATTTTGTTAGATAGTCTTTTGGAACTAAAACTATCATATTTGTGTAACTATTACTATGTAATATGACTTGTGGTGTTTCTGGCCGAGGTGCCTTGTATGATGGGCTGAGACCCTTTTGCCGTGGTGATGCGCATGACTGCATGATTGTATAATGCTATGAACTGTTTTGAACTTAATTGATTTTCTGTTTTCCTTTTTAATCACCAAATGTAGCACTCCTTTGAGTGGAATTTTTGAAACTCTGATTTTAATTTAGTAGACCGAATTGATTAAGATAAGGGGGTGTTACATTGTTGGTATCAGAGCATAAGTTCGGTCTTGTCCGACCACATAGTTGAGTCTAGTGTCTTAAGCCTCGAGTCTTAGGCTCGTTCTAAACCAGTTCTTGATTTGTGTGACCAGTGAAGTAGAATGGCTGGAAGAGCTGGAAGAAATGATCTTTGCTATAGGCTAGCTGCGTTGGAGCGATGGCAAATGCTTTGGGAAATCGACCTCGTGAGAATGCAGAGGATCTTTGGGCCCGTAGACTTGCTACTTTCGGAGGAGAATCCTCCTACCTTGAGGGAGGTATGATCCTGATGGGGCTCTAGTATGGTGAAGGAGATAGAGAGAATTTTTCAGAGTGATGGATTGCACCGATGAGCAAAAGGTGAGGTTTGGAACTCACATGCTCATTGAGGAAGCCGACGATCGTGGTGGCTTGAATCTCTTCAAAGGTTGTAAGCTGCCGAGGAAGGGATCACATGGGATAATTTCAAGAGGGAGTTTATGAGGAAGTACTACCCGAAGGCGTGAAAGGAAAGAAGGAGATGGAATTCTTGGAGCTCAAACAAGGTAACATGACCGTGTCGGAGTATCTTTGCCAAGTTTTCCGAAATTTGGCGAAGTTCTATCCCCATTACACTGGAGCTACTTTGAGTTCTCCAAGTGTATCAAGTTTGAGAATGGTTTGAAGCTGAGATCAAGCGAGGCCATTGGGTATCGAAGGATAAGGGTGTATTACGAGTTGGTGGATTGCTGCGAGAATTTATGAAGAAGATAGTATGGCTACTAGCCGAGTGGGAAGGATAAGAAGACCTTCCAACCTCGAGGCACCGTGGAAGCCTTATGACTATTGCGGTGGTAGAGGAAAAGGGAACTCTGCGGGGAGAGGAAAGCCTAGTAGGGAGACGCTCTGCTATTCTCGACTTGTTACAAATGTGGATTGCACGGGCACAAGGCGAAGGAGTGCAAGGCTGTGGTGAAGAGGTGTTATAGATGTGGCAAGGAGGGCCACCTATCTGGTGAGTGTGGGAGAAAAGAGATAGTCTGTTTCAATTGTGGAGAGATGGGGCATATCAGTCCCAAGTGTCCTAAGCCAAAGCAAGAGAAAGGCGTGGGGAAAGTGTTTGCACTAGCCGGGTCCGAGGTGGTGAACAAAATCAAAGGTGCGTGTTATATCAACGGTGTTCCTCTAGTTGCGATTATAGATACTGGTGCAACTCATTCATTCATTTCTGCCATGTGTGCTAATAGACCGAATTTAGTGTTGTCTTCATTGGGAAGGGAGATGGTCATTGACACTCAGACCATGGGTTCGATGACTACCTGCAGTATGTTCGAAGTGCCCACCGATTGTATTCGGCGGGACTTCTCTGTTAATTTAATTTGTTTACCACTGAGGGAATGGGCGTCATCCTTGGTATGGGTGGTTAGTAGACAACCATGTTCATATCCATTCTTGTTGAGAAGATCGGTTAGTTTTCCCTTACCGAGGTGAAGGAATCGCTCTACTACTTCTGCCTAGGCAAGTCATGCAAGTTGTTGGGAGAAGGGGTTACTCTGTTTGCTTTATGGGCGTCATTGACGGTAGAGAATCAAGTCAAGATTGAAGATGTACCGATGGTTAGAGAGTTTGCCGAGGTGTTTCGGAAGAAATACCGACGTGCCACACGAGAGAGATTTGAGTTCACTATAGAATTGATTCTGGAACAAGACCAGTGTCTATGGCACCTTATAGGATGTCTGCATCCGAGTGTCCGAGTTGAAGAAACAATTGGAAGAATTGCTAGAAAGGAAATTCGTGAGACCAAGCGTGTCACCGTGGGGAGCACCTGTGTTGCTCGTGAAGAAGAAAGATGGAAGCATGAGGTTGTGCGTGGACTACAGACGGTTGAATAAGGTTACAATTAAGAACAAGTATCCACTACCAAGAATTGTGATTTGATGGATCAATTAGTGGGTGCTCAAGTATTTTCAAAGATTGATTTGAGGTCGCTACCATCAAATCAAAGTGAAGAACGAAGACGTACCAAAGACGGCTTTTAGAACTCGGTATGGACACTACGAGTACTTAGTAATGCCATTCGGTGTCACTAACGCTCGGGAGTATTCATGGAGTATATGAATCGTATCTTCCATGAGTACTTAGATCGGTTTGTGGTAGTGTTCATAGACGATATTTTGGTCTACTCCAGTCGGCGAGAAAGAGCATGCCGAGCACTTAAGGATAGTCTTTGGAGGTTACGAAGGAGAAGAAGTTATATGCGAAGCTATCCAAGTGTGAGTTTTGGTTGAGGAAGTGAGTTTCCTAGGCCATGTGATTTCCAAGCAAGGGGATTGCGGTGGACCCTTCAAAGATTGAAGTGTGTTGAAGTGGGAGGCACCCCAGTCGGCCACCGAAGTGAGTGAGGAGCTTCTTGGGACTAGCCGGCTACTCTGAAGATTCATTGAAGGTTTCTCCAAATTGGCGTTGCCATTAACCCAATTGACATGTAAAGATAGGGCTTTCGTATGGGATGGCCGATGTGAAGAGAGTTTCCAAGAGTTGAAGAGGAGATTGACAACGTCGCCAATCTTGACGTTGCCTAATCCAGAGGATCCTTTTGTGATTTATTGTGATGCATCTAAATTAGCTTTGGGCTGTGTGCTGATGCAAGAAGGTAAAGTAGTGGCGTATGCTTCAAGGCAACTGAAGACTCATGAGAAGAATTACCCCACTCATGATTTAGAGCTAGCTGCCGTAGTGTTTGCATTGAAGATATGGAGGCATTACCTTTATGGATCAAGGTTCGAAGTGTTTAGTGATCACAAGAGTTTGCAGTACTTGTTTGATCAGAAGGAACTGAATATGAGGCGAGAGGAGATGGTTGGAGTTATTGAAGGACTATGACTTGATCGAACTATCACCCGGGGAAGGCCAATGTTGTAGGCGATGCGGCCGAGTAGGAAATCTCTGCATGTGTCATCAATGATGGTAAAGGAGCTAGAACTGATTGAACAGTTTAGAGATTTGAGCCTAGCATATGAAGTAACACCTCGGAGTGTTAAGTCGGGGATGCTGAAGATCACCAATGAGTTCATGGTTAGTATAAGGGAAGCCTGAAGGTTGATGTGAAGTTGGTTGATGTGTTTGTAAGTGTTGGCGAAATGATAATAAAGATTTTGAGTTGGATGCGCAAGGTTTGTTGAGGTTCGGAGGACGGATATGTGTACGATGATGAAGAGATCAAGAAGGCTATTCTGGAAGAGTGTCACAGAAGTCGGTTGAGTATCCATCCAGGAGCTACGAAGATGTACCAAGACTTGAAGAAATTATTCTGGTGGCAAGGAATGAAGAAGGATGTAGCTCGTTTCGTTTATGCTTGTTTGACTTGCCAGAAGTCAAAGGTGGAGCACCATAAGCCGGCAGGGTTGATGCAACCGTTGCATATTCCTGAATGAAAGTGGGACAGCATTTCCATGGACTTTGTAACCGGGTTGCCGAGGACAACAAGAGGGTTTAACACCATTTGGGTGATTGTTGATAGGCTGACAAAGTCATCACACTTTATTCCTATTAACATCACATACCCAGTGCCGAGGTTAGCAGAAATTTATATCAATGTCATCGTGAAGCTTCATGGAATTCCTTTGAGTATTGTTTCAGACAGAGATCCAAGGTTTACCTCAGAATTTTGGAAGAGCTTGCAAGAGGCGTTGGGTTCCAAGTTGCGTTTGAGCTCGGCATACCATCCTCAGACCGATGGTCAATCCGAGAGAACTATCCAATCTTTAGAAGACTTATTGAGAGCTTGTGTGCTTGAGCAAGGAGGTGCGTGGGACTCATATCTACCATTGATAGAATTCACATACAACAACAGTCATCATTCAAGTATTGGAATGGCACCATTTGAAGCATTGTATGGCCGTAGGTATAGGACTCCACTATGTTGGCATGAAACAGGAGAGAGGGTTGTGTTGGGACCCGAGTTGGTTAGAGAGACTACCGAGAAGGTTAAGATGATCGAGAGAGAAGATGAGGCGTCACAAAGCGCATGTAAGAGTTACCATGACAAGAGAAGAAAGGATTTAGAATTTCAAGCCGGCGACCATGTATTCCTTAGAGTCACCCCGTGTGGTCGAGAGTTGGACGAGCTCGAGGTCCAAGAAACTATCACCTCGTTTCATTGGACCCTATCAAATCTTGGAGAGAGTTGGGAAGGTGGCATACCGAATTGCATTGCCACCCAATCTGTCAAATTTGCCCGATGTGTTCCATGTATCTCACCGAGGAAGTATGTTCTGACCGTCCCCATGTCATTCAAATGGATGATGTGCAAGTGAGAGACGACCTCACTTGTGGAGACAATGCCAATCGAGAATTGAAGACCGAGAAGTAAAGACTCTTAGGGAAAGGAAATCGGGGTTAGTGAAGGTGGTTTGGGTAGGAGCTGTTTGGTGAGCATGCTACTTGGGAGCTAGAGAGCAAGATGAAGGAGGCCTATTCCGAAATTTGTTTGATTAAGGTAAGATTCCAGGGCGTAATCTCCTAAGTAGGGAGAGTTGTAACACCCCACAATAATTCAATTAATTAACTTAGTTGAGTTATTAAGGGTTTGCAACATTTTACTTTTAAGTCAAGTAATTAAGTGAGTGTTAAGCATGTGTTACTCTTTAGGAAAGTGTCTAAATTAGGTAGGGTGTGTGGGTAGTGGAAGCCCACGGCCTAAATAAGGCCAAGGCCCATTTAAGTCCTTTAAGGACATGTTAAATGGTACCTCCGTAGGAAACCAAATCTATTCATTCCAAAATCAGTTAAGTTGCTAAATTGAGAAAGTAGAGAGAGAAGTGAGAACCGAAGAGAGAAGGAAGAGAACTGAGCGTGGAGAGTTCAAGTGGAGAGGAGAGCTTGTTGCTGTAGTTACTTGGAGAGTGAAGGGTTCTCAATCTTCTCAAGTTGTTAAGGTTAGGGGGTACTTGTAATACTTGCATGTATGTTTTATGAGTTGTTCATACCATGTTTTGCTATGTTTTGCTCTTTGCTGTGAATTTGTGGTAAGGTACGACGGTGGATCGTTGGGAAAGAGAGGAGTGTAACTCTCTCTCTGTTCCGTGAGGTATGAAGAGAGCATTGCATGGTATGGTATCAAGAGTGTGATCGGTGTAGTGTGAAGAAATGAGCTTGCATGTAGAGTTAGGGAGAGGATCGGAGCAAATGAGTGAGTATCCGAGTGTGCATGAGTGTGGTGAGCTGGAGATGAGCTTGCATGTTGAGTCTAAGTAGAGAAACAGAGTAAAAGAAGTAAACTAGGGGTTAAGCGCTTTAGTACGCGCGTAAACCGAATTCCCCTTCGGCTTAGAGTGAGGGAAAACGAGTTGAGGGTTGTCAACGCCTAGAGTGTCTTGTGTTGAAAGTCTGTTGGTGAGTTTGAGGGAGAGTACGTGTCTAAACACCATTAACGAGAAGTAGGGACGCATAAACCGAAGTGTAGGTGTCTCGCCTTAGGTTACCGAGGTGTAGAGGTCCCCAGGCCGAAGTAGCGTCACCGAGGTGAAACGCCCAAGTGCCTAAGAATAAGTGAACTGAACCAGGGAATACTAAGAAGTGATTTTCCATGACTTAGATGATTTTGGTGTAAGGAAGTGAGTAACTGTGAGCGCGTTTCCGAATTTAGGGTGTGAGTGTGGTTAGCCGAGGTACACACATAGTGTCTTGAGGTAATGTTTCTTGTGATTGGCCGAGGTACACAAATAGTGTGCCGAGGTGAGGTTAAACGCCAATGTTGTCTCACACATTGTGGGGCGCTCATCGGGAGTGCTACTTGGCCAATGTGCATAAGTAAGGGAGCGACTAAGTCCATTTTGGTCCTTAGGTGACATTTTGGTCCCTAAGTGTCGTTGTGGTCCTCGGTGCGACAAGTAGTCCACCATGGATTGCCGAGGTTACTGAGAGTTCGGTTGTAGGTCCTAAGGTGATTCTACCGGTGTTGTAGGATCGACCTTAGCACTGTGATGATGTCTAGGTGGTGTAGACGTCAGTGTGAGCGACGGAGTAACGACGGAGTAACGACGGTGAAAGACGGTGTAAACACTCACATACGTTATGATTGATTTGTGTGTGATTGTATTTGTCATGAAGTCACATGTTCATGTGCATATTACGACGGAGGAGGTCTCGGCCTCGGATATGGTAGGACTTCGGTCTCCATATCAAATAACGACGGAGTTAACGACGGAGATGCCGACGGGCTAAATAACGACGGTGGAGGTACCTCATTGCATAATACCCTGTGGATGGGTTGCATACATGCATACATTACATGAATTTTTGTGTTGAGCTGGTTGATAATTGTTGTGTTTATGTGGCCTATCGGTGAGTGACTGTAATTGCTGAACCGAGGTGTTCTTTTCTTAGTGCTATCTCTATCCTTAAGCTTTCTTCAAAATATATTACTTGTATTAAGAGACTCACCCTAGCTGCTTATTGTTGCCTGCTCTCGTGGCAACTTGCAGGTACTCACGAGTGATAGCTGTGCCTAGTTGATGTTGGTTGATTCTGCTCTAGTCGTGTAACACTGGGTTGGGGCCGAGTAGATTACTTTGTACCTTTCATACTGATCTTATGTATATTTTGTTAGATAGTCTTTTGGAACTAAAACTATCATATTTGTGTAACTATTACTATGTAATATGACTTGTGGTGTTTCTGGCCGAGGTGCCTTGTATGATGAAATTTGAGACCACTTTTGCTGCGTGTGATGATGCGCATGACCGCATGCTTGTATAATGCTATGAACTGTTTTGAACTTAATTGATTTTCAGTTTTCCTTTTTAATCACCAAATGTAGCACTCCTTTGAGTGGAATTTTTGAAACTCTGATTTTAATTTAGTAGACCGAATTGATTAAGATAAGGGGGTGTTACAGTCCCCGCCTCCCAAATTGTCCCCCGTCCTCATCCCCATTCCCCTCCTCGGGGACTTTTTGATAACTCTATTTTATATAGAGTATTTCATATGTTTAAACTTAGTAATTGCTCTCTTTAAAGTAATAATAAAGAGTTTATATAGTATTTAGTGTGATATATGATATCTTGAGTGATTTGAATGGTTATAGTTATTAGTAGGCCATTTTGGATATATTGTGGTATGTTTGATGTTTTTGTTCAGTGCAGTCTCAATGCTTTCTGCATCAAATGCTCCTGCACTGATCCTGCATCAAAACTGCACTACTTGGTGAATAAGCAGCCTGTTTCATATGCATCCACTTGCAATTGCTGACCTCGTGCTTGGTCTTCTGAAGCCATCCCACCTTGTATAGTAGGCGCCTACCATTCACACATAGCTATAGGCATAGCTTTGAAGAGTCACCAACATAGGGACACATGTTCTATCATCATAGAACCGCCCTATGTAATTAGTCAAAGATTTCAACTTGGGATCAACCTCTGAAAAGCAACTACAGCTATGATCCACTCAAGATTACTTCAACATGAAGGAAGGAAGCACCTCTCTTGAAGGCTATAAAAAGACCTCACATCTTCATTTGGAAATATATCACAATCCATAAGTTAGATCAAAATTTCAATATACATAGTTAGTTTCTATTTTATAAGAGGGAAAGGAAGGAATTGACAAATCCTCCTTAACTCGATTTCATAGTGTTTGTATAGTGCTAAGGAGTAATGCTAGTGCATTGCTAGAAGATTTCATACAAAGGGCAACATTTGTAACTTTTATCTTGTTGTTTCTCTTTTGTGATTTCTATTTTATAAACATGGTCTATTCAGTTTATATATATCTTGCAATGTCTATTGTTAGTTGGAATGTTCTAATCATTTAATGAGCTTTTAAGTAAGTATGTTGCATGTATGTATGTTTGTACTTTAGTTCTTGCTTGATAATCTTTTCAAAACTTATTTTGAACTTGATCACTTAGAATAAGTAGATTTGTAAGAGCAGACATGGCTTACAATTAAGAAATCAAGAACTAATATGGGTGAGTGTTTTACATAAAGAAAACTTTGTGTAAACCATGCTAAGTCCTAGAGATAGGATAGTATAGTCCATAGGATGAATTGTGGGTACTTAAAATACAAGAGTGAATTTATTTTAGCAACTTGGATAATTGTTAGGAGGCGAGAAAGGCATTGACAACCCTTTCTTTACTGCAAAAAAGGCAAGGATCATAAGAGCTGGTAGTGAAACTCTGAAGAAAGTGACTGAAAGGCACATAGCTAATGCAACCGCATTCAGTGCAACTGCATCACATACTGCATCACACACTTAGAAGTAAATTACTTGATAAAGACATTCCAACTAGCTTTTCTCATTTGCATTATCACACTCTTTACTTTGCTTTCTTTCTAACTTAGTTGTGATCATCACTTAAACTCCAAAATTATTTTGTTACTTAGTTACTTTACACTTTATTACTTTATATTGATTTTAAAAGTGAGTTTTTCAATCTCTGTGGGTTCGATCTTTTTACTACTTGTTTTTGGACTGTGTATACTTGCACATTTGTGTTGTTATTTCCAAACGCAAAGTTTTTGGCGCCGTTGCCGGGGATTGAAGTAAATTCTTTTTAAAAATTCTGATATATAGTAATTTAGTGTTGTATATAATTCTGGTATTTATAGTTTACACAACAAACGATTACATGGTACTTAGTATATGTACAGAACCAGAAACAGAACACCAGAATATAGCTTAGATCCAGAAATAGAAAGAAGATTCAGGAGATTGCTAAGACTCCAAAAGCAAAATCAACAAGTCTACAACATGTCATTCAGTGAAGAACAAAGCTCAAGGCCACACTCAGTGAGAGGAGGCCCTGGTTCACAACATGCTACTGAAGAAGAAGTTCATAGAGAAAATCTCATCCACATGGATCACATAGATATGATTAATGATAGAGATAGACCTATGAGGGATTATGCTCAGTTTGATCATCAAAACATGCAAACTAGCATAAATAGACCTCATATTGATGCCATGCATTTTGAATTTAAGCCTATGATGTTTCAAATGCATCAAACTATTGGTCAATTTGGAGGATCTCCTCATGAAGATCCTCATTTTCATTTAAGGCAATTTCTAGAAGTAAGTAGTAATTTTATTATACACGTGTTAGTGAAAATGCATTTAGATTAAGGTTATTTCCTTATTCTTTGAAAGATAGAGCTAAGGCTTGGCTAAATTCTTTAGAGCCTAACTCTCATCCATTCATGGAATGAAATGGCTGAAAAATTTTTAGGAAAATATTTCCCACCTATCAAAAATGTCGGGTTAAGAAATGATATTACATCTTTTAGACAAAAGAGTTTGAATCTTTATTTGAAGCATGGGAAAGATGGAAGGAACTTTTAAGAAAATGCCTCATCATGGTTTACTGTTATTATTCAAATGGAAACATTTTATAATGGTTTAGAACCTCAAACCGAATAATGCTTGATGCATCATCCGGTGGAGTGTTATTAAATCTATCATACAATGAAGCATGTGAATTAATTGATAGAATATCGACTAATAGCTCTAGTTGGCCTCTTGAGAGGGTGAGTGCCCAAAAGAAACCATCGGTACATGAAATTAATGATATATCCGCCTATCTGCTCAAGTAGCCACTCTAGCTAATTTGATGAAAAACTTCACTTCAGCAATGCTATCGCATCTAATGCAAATTGCATCACCGAGACAACCTTTATGCGTGCCAGTGAGAACAAGTACCTCCAGGCACACCTAGTTGTGTGTGTAATACCCCAATTTTGTCCGTCCTTTAACTTGAGCCAATTTCAATCATCGAGCTCAACTAAATCGAAATACCGCTGTTTAAATTAAGCAGGCACGTGAATGACCGATCTTTTCGTGCGTTCTTCAATTTAATCTTCGTATTTGGGTTTAGTCGTACATAAGTAGTGTTTTTAGTTAATGAGCTCATTTCTTCTTTTTGAGTCTCGTTTTAGCGTATTCGTCTAGTCTGGCCCGTTCTCGTCTTTGTGTTTGGCCAGACTCTTTTTATTATTATTATTTCTATTTTGTGCAGTTAAATTATTTTGAGCATATGTATATAGTCTAAGATTTCAAAAATTCTATTTAAAAGTGTTATATAATCCAAAAATGTCAAAAAAAATCTATTTAATTTTTATTACAAACTAGAAGTGTTCAATTTGTCCAAATGTCTAAAAAAAACACAAAAAATAATAACAAAAAAATATACAAAAGTAAATAAATTCGAAAATACAAAAAATAATAAAAGCGTGAAAGCAAAGAAGCAAAAGAATCTGGGGTTCAAGCAAATGCTCTCAAAGTCTTTTGGCTTGAATCCAAACTCGAAAGTCGATCAAAGCCCGATCAAACCGTAATCAATGCTGAGACCTAAATTTCAACTATAAAAAGACAGTCAGGCACGAATTTCAAGACAACAACGATACGACGAAAAATCAATCTGATACAAAAATCAGATCTGTCCAAAATGTAGAGGGAAGAACCACCATCACCAACCCCAGCAACCACCACTCACCATCCAAACAACCACCATCACCAACCCCAACAACCACCACTGTCACCTAACCCCCCCACACCACCTTCGGCCTCCCTCTCAAAAACCACTCAAAATCACCACCACCTCACCCAACCACCGTCACCTAACCACCTTCTCCCTCCCTCACAGCCACCACAAACCTCACTCACCCATAGCCACCAAAACCGAGCCACCAGTCGCAAGCCACCTCTCGCAAAACACGACCACAACCCAGTCAGAAACCAGAGAAGATGGAGAGGAGAGGGAAACCGAAAACAAAAATGGAAGAAGAAGACGGAGATCGGACGGAAACGAACCTGGAAGTGCTCCCATCGGCGCCGGCGAACCCTCTGTCATCGATTCCGAGCTCCGGCGAAGCCCCCCCTCCATTCGCGAGACCTTCCTCCTTCGGTGCCCCTCTCCACCCGACGTCTCTCTCTCTCCCCGTGGAACCCGATTCACGCCGCTCTCCTCTCTCTCTCTCGCCGTAAAAACCGGCGAAACTTCCGCCGGGAACCTCTCTCTCTCGGCAGTGAGGCTGCGCCGCGCAGCCATGGGAAGGAGAAGGGAAGATCTGGTTAGGTTTTTAGGGTTTTTATGTTTGTAGTGTTTTTTTATTATTATTTTTATTATAGTTTATTTTTATTACTCAGATTATTTCCCACACCCCCTGGATTCATGCGCAAACCCCCCTCCTCACTTAAGCCCAGTTTCGCTAATTGGGCCTCCTATCTGAATGGGCTTCTTTGTTTACACCCGTATTAATTATACAACCCCACAGTAACTAGTAACACCCCATTTGTGCAATTTTCACCTTTTTCTCGTTTTTTATTTTTTCTAACTCAAATACCTCTCATTAAATCGAAACTTTGTTAATGGTCTTGCGAAGCCTTTGCTTGCATGAATCCTTAACAATGAGGAACTAGTGGTGATCACTTGGAGCCTTTGCTCAATTGATCATCATGAATGCCTAATTTTTCTAAAAAAAACTTTCAATAAATCAAAAAACTTTGTTAATGGTCTTGCGAAGCCTTTGCTTGCATGAATCCTTAACAATGAGGAACTAGTGGTGATCACTTGGAGCCGTTGCTCAATTGATCATCATGAATGCCTAATTTTTCTAAAAAACTTTCAATAAATCAAAAAACTTTGTTAATGGTTTCGCGAAGCCTCTGCTTGCATAATCATTAACAATGAGGAACTAGTGGTGATCACTTGGAGCCTTTGCTCAATTGATCATCATGAATGCCTAATTTTTCTAAAAAACTTTCAATAAATCAAAAAACTTTGTTAATGGTTTTGCGAAGCCTCTGCTTGCATAATCATTAACAATGAGGAACTAGTGGTGATCACTTGGAGCCTTTGCTCAATTGATCATCATGAACGCCTAATTTTTCTAAAGACTTTAAATAAATCGAAAAACTTTGTTAGTGGTCTTGCGAAGCCTTTGCTTGCATGATCATTAACAATGGAGTACTAATGGTGGTCACTTGGAGCCTTCGCTCAATTGATCATCATGAAAGCTCAATTTCACAATTAATCAATTAAACAAAATAAAAATAAAAACCTAGAACTACGTAGCTTTGAATTCTCCATCGCACCAGGAGATACGTAGGAGCGGATCCCCTCCGTCAAGCACAACCAACTAAAAACATTTTCTCTTCAAAAAAAAACAAAGCGGCTAACTCTCGTCAAGCGCCGCAAATAAAAATTTCAATAAGTTTTTTCAAATCAAGAGGCAAATTTAAGTATTTTCCAAATCAACACTTAGAACCACACATTAATTAAAGGTTCCTTTTCGGTAGAAAGGAGGTGTGGGGTGCTAATACCTTCCCTATGCCTAACCGACCCCCGAACCTAAATCTTCCGGTTTTCCAAAAGACCATTTGCCTTCCAAAAAGGTTTTTCTCCAATATTTTCCTTATAAAAAATATTGGTGGCGACTTCATTGTTTTAAAAGTTGTAAACGAATAAAAACCCCTCAGGGACTTTTTCGGGTGCAACAGCTGGCGACTTCACTGGGGACTTTTTCTAACTGGGTCAAGCCTAACTAATTAAATGTGTGGTTTGTAATTTGATTTGGATACCTTGTTTGCCTTTATCTCTTTCGGTTTCCTTTTCTTTCTTATCATGTTGTATGCGAGTGCATTTATTTTCTCTTCTTCCGGTTTGTTTTTCCTTCCTCCTTTTTTTTTTCTTATTTGTTTAGTACCCTCATGCATTTCCCCAATCCCAATCATGATCCCTTCTTCTCGGCTCCCTTTCTTGAGGTAAGTAATGCACTTGGTTGTTGTTAAAAACCCTAGGCTGACTTATTTGATATTAAACCCTAGGGTAGACGACATGTTATTGTTCGCTTCACATGCGGGTGAGTGCAGGTTTTCATTTGCGGTGGGGGAATGGTAGTTATTCCTAGGTGTCGTGCCTCAACACACACTTCACACCCCTATACTTGTGAGCGTTGAGTGGGTCCTAAAACCCAAGTGCGAGCGGAAACCTAGGAGAGTGGGAACGATTAGTGACTGCCATTCGTAGACCTTTGTCTGTATGGCTCTCATGAAAGTTCCACCCAAGAGTGCGCTTTGTCATGATGCCTCACACTCGGTAGCTTTCTACGATTGTGGGTGTCATCATGAGAAAGACTTCAGCTCTTGATTGCCATTGTGAGGAAGTGATTAGAACCTACATGGGAGGATTACCATTTTCGTCGAATTTAGACCCTAGGATTCCCACCCTTCGTAGGACACAAGGGGCATACCGAATTGTGTGTTGCATTGTAATCTAGGCATGTTTTCAAAAAAGGGAGAAGGAGATTTTTCAAAAAAAAAAGAAGAAAATAGAGAGAGAGAGAGAGCTGCCGTTGTAGCCTTTCTTTTCTTGCGTCCGTCTGTGGGCAACATGTGGTTCACCCTTTTCAAAAAAAGAGAGAAAGAGCTGTCGTCGTAGCCTTTCCCTTACTAGGTCCATATGAAGCCACATACGACCCGCATCTTCCAAAAAAAAACTTGAATCATTGCCAATAAAACCTCTTTCATTTATCTTGCATAGAGCATCATCATCATGCATACATCATCATTTGCATGGCATAAAACAAAAACTCGATAAAATTCATACATGCATTTTTCTCTATATCATTAAGGTTTGTGTCTTATTAGGGCGCGCGTCATGCATTATTGTTTTCATTTTCACGCATCATGAAAAAATAAACATTAACGCCTCATTTCATATGCATCTCCATTCAATATCTCTCATACATTAGGAAAGTAATTGTAAGCATCACACATTTCATTTTCATTACATAAGAAAAATGAAAACCATAAGCAATCATCATCCGCATTGCATAAGCATCTCATTCATAATCATGAACAAAAATCATCATCAAATCCATTCAAAATATAGCATTCATGCATCATTTCATTATCCTCATCACTTTGTTCGAATACATCATTTCTCCCTGCATGCATCCTTTCGAAACAAAGAAGAATTTCCTCATGTGATGGCTTAATGGGTAGAAGTGCACCTTTGAGCGATTTAGGGTAATATCTCAAATTTGTTTGTCGACTACAAATTTGAGATGTTACTCTCTACGATATCGAGGCACTTTGACCCGATCCACACGTGTTTTATTTTCAAGTAGGAAATTAAGTTGAGTCAACTAATTGTCGAAACGTTTCAGTGTATTGTGTGAAGTATTGGGTCAGGATCCACTCAATGTTTCATGCAGGTTACTCAGGGTAACGACAATCAGTTGCCTCATATCACCATTCTTGCATCTTTCATCATTCAAAAGAAAAGGGAAGGGGCGTTGGCATTTCATACTTTGTCTTGCCTCTAAAAAATCATCATTTAGGAAAAAAGCATCATCCCTGCACCTCTTATCATTCGAAAGAAAAGGGGGCATCGGCATTTCATATCTTGTCTTGCCTCTATAAAAATCATTCTCAAAAGAAACATCATTCTTGCATCATTCATCATCCAAAAATGCATTGGCATTTCATATTTCGTCTTACATAAAAAGAAAACATCAAAAAAAAAAAGGGAGCTTTTAGAATAATCACACTTTTCAAGTGAACATGCTTTCATGCATTTCATTTTCATCATGTATGCATCATAATGTTTTCATCCATGCATTGCATACAACAAAAATGTTGTGATGAGAGACGATGTTCTTGCAAAGTAATCTTTCTTTTTTGGAAAAGTTTACCCTTACTCATTTGCAAGCTCAAGGTGTTCCAAGGCCCTCAGTTTTTCACATCAATACCTCATTTGTATTTCCTTCAAAAAAAAAGGGCATTGCATCTCATCCATTCCATGATAAAAGATAAAATGAGTTCATCAAAAAGGGTTTTATATCATGTTTTAACCAATGTTAACTCTCTCGTGAAAGCGTTCTTTTAGTAAGTATGCATGCCACGTGCGATTTCTTTTGTTTAGAGTCGATCAATTTCCTTCATTTATCATCATTCCCCATCCAAGTCTAATCCCGCCCTGTCCACCCATAAAGCGCATATTCTCTCCCATCAGTGCATACTTGACTTTTTGGTTCACACTTTAAGTCCTCCATGCTGGGGCAATTCTGTGATCACTAATTTTCAGTATCATATTCCTTTAGTGCAAGTCTTTCTCAAAAAAAGGTATACATAATAAATAAAAAAATAAAATGAGCTCGCTAGGTTGAAAACCCGCAAAGGGCGGCCTAGGCAGAAAAGAGTGCCCGGTGGATTGAAAACTCGCAAAGAGCAGTCCAGGCAAAAATTAGGGCATAAAAAAAAAAGGAAAAAAAAGAAGAGCAAGCACATGAAGATAGATAAATTATTGTCCTAAAGTTATGTCTTACAGAAATAAGCAATCGGGATTTGAAAGGAAATTTGGTCATCTCTCCACACCCTCAAAAACCTAAAATCACAGGAAGTCCATTTCCCACCCCTCTTAAGCCAAAGATTCAAAATCACAAGAATACCCTTTGTTACCCATCTTAAGCCGAGAAAAACCCAAGATATCCCCATCACCCTAGACGAGGGTTAATTCCACATCAAAGATGATATATCATTTTCACCCAAGTCAAAAGGAAAGAAAATTCACAAAAGGAGGGGGATAACAAAGTTTCAAAAAGTAGAATCCCAAAACAAAGAAAGGAAGACAAAGGGAGTATAAAATTAAGAGTCAATACATTTTGCCATGAAGCATAAGAGCTCCCCTTCCGAGGCCCTCAAATTCAATGGGTTAAATCATTTCCCCTTTCAAAAAAAAAAAAAAAAAAAGAAGCCCTTAATTCCTTGCGTTTAACCACCTTTTCTTTCATAAAACCTTCAAGCACCTCATCAAAGCTAATAACCATTTCCTTCATAAACCATTGACGATCGGCCAACACCGAACAGGACCCATCCTCCCCATCAACCCCAAACACTTCATTAAGCTCAACCATCCCCTTCTCCACGTCACAACCCTAAAAAGTCCATTCCGATCAATGACTAATTGCTTTCGTTTTCTCAAGTTTTAATCTTAGGACAAATAAGTTTATCCATTTACGACGTGTTTGCTCAAAAAAAAGAGAAAAAACAAACAAGCGAGAAAAAGAAAGTCGCTTCAAAAGAAAAAACAAACAATCAAAAAAGAAAGTTGGCAAAAAAGGAGAAGGACTTGCACTCCAGGATGCATTCATTAAAACAAGGTCTAGTGGTCATCAAGTGGAGCCTCTCCTCATACCAGGAAGTCAAAACTTTCCTTGCATTTGAGTTGCCTTTAAAGAGAACCAAAAGTGTGTACTAGGGGGCATTCCCTTCACCTCTCACTCCGCTCAACTTTGGGGAGGTTTGTTCATTGCTCACCCCATTCATGTATCACCCTCAGTTCATAACCATCACCATAACTCTGTCGCCTTTCACAACCTCACTCAAAGAAACCATTTGAAATGTCATTCGAGAGTGGGGCAAATGCGTTCCCATTCATTCCTATAAAACCTCACCGGGGCAATTTCTCAACTCACTATCCTAAACGAGGCCTTGTCATTCTAATTGGGGCAGCTTTGTCCTTGTTATGACTGGGGCAACATCAAACTTTATGGGTTGAGACAAAATCTCTTCTGCTCCACCCTTCATTTCAAAAGCCGAAGCATTCCCAAATTCATCATCTTCTACACCCCTAATTGTTGTCACCACTAGACAGGGGCAAGCTATTCACTCATCAAAGACCTGAATTGGGGCAATATTGTATCTCTTGATCCCTCATGAGCTTCGGCAATAACCATGTCTGTCATTCCTTCACTTGCCATAAATGTCCATGCCCTAAACCAATTCCAAGTTAACTGACTCGTTCATTCACATTTGCACTTCCATGCATGCTTGCTAGACAATGCTTCAAAAAGAGAGAACACAAGTTGTTTACGTGATATCTAAAATTCAGTCATCATGGAAAGAAAGAGAAAACAAGTGAGATTGTTTGTAAATAAAAACCTTGAGAACACCGGAGTTTGAATCAAATTCAATTTTTTTCAACAGAATGGTCAATGATCATTTCAATTCCTTGCATCCAAAGTCTCTCATCTCATCATCACAAAAATGTTTACCTCATGCATCTAGGCATTCCGATCTATTCATTATTGCATATGCATCAAAACATTACATTTGCATCTTCACATTTTGTGCATTCATCACATAGCAAAAAAACGTTCCACGTCGGTTGCACCATATTCATACCTGCATTTCATAGAGGAAAATAGTAAAGGAGAAAAAGCAGAAATCTTTTCATTGCATTGGCATCATATCAATGCTAGCATAAAAGAAAAAGAACAAAAATCATTGCATCAAACATCAGAGCATTGCATCATATTAATGTTTGCATTTCATAGGAGAAGCAAAAAAGAAACAAACAGAAGTTAGAATAGGAGCATTCCATTCATCAAAGCATCAATCACCGCATACACTTGCATTCAAACATCAAAGCATTATGTTGATATTTGCATCTCATAAACTACAAAGAAGAAGCAAACACAAAAGAACACAACATCTTCATATCATTCATCGTTCTCATATCATCCATACCATTCATCACCCCAAGGCATCAAACAGTACATTACGCTTTCAAGTTCGCATCTCAGAAGAGCGAAAGAATAACAAAAAAGAAGAGAATGAAAAATCAAACAGAAAAATCATTGCATTCATATGCACCCAAATACCCAAGTGCATGCATTTCACGCACCATTCAAGAGAAAAGTTACTTCGGACCCGAGAGTCCCAAGAATCCCATTTTTAGAAAATCACCATCAGCACAGAGTTCGTAAACTCCATCAGCACAGAGTTCGTAAACTCCATCAAACCAGAGTTCGTAAACTCCATCAAACCAGAGTTCGTAAACTCCATCAACCCAGAGTTAGTGAACTCCCACAGAGTTAGTGAACTCCTTCCACGAATCACAACATCGTTATGCGAGCACGCGATGGATCCATCGGACTTCGTTAAGTCCTTCGGATTAGTTGTGTCGACCTAAGGCACAGCGTAAATCCATTGATCAAATCGATTCGGACACGATGTTGATCGGCGCTCGAAAAGGCCACCCCCGAGTTCGTAAACTCCGAGTTCGTAAACTCCATCAATCCGAGTTAAGTAAACTCCATCAATCCGAGTTCGTAAACTCTATCAACCCGAGTTAGTGAACTCCCACGAGTTAGTGAACTTCTTCCACGAGATCACAACATCGTTATGCGAGCACGCGATGGATCCATCGACTTCCGTTAAGTCCTTCGGATTAGTTGTGTCGACCTAAGGCACAACGTAAATCCATTGATCAAATCGATTCGGACCGATGTTGATCGGCGCTCGAAAAGGCCACCCCGAGCTCGGACTCGACAAGAGTCCGTTAAAAGGTTTTAGGCAACCTCCGAATTCCCCGATTTACCGCTTTTCCCAATTTATTGCTTTCCGTTTAATGCGACAAGTGTTAACCTCCTCTTTCAAAAGGAAAATAACAAAAGATTTGAACTTTTAAAGAAGCGGACAAAATTAGTATTATTTCTATATCTTTATTTCCATTTCACCAACAAATATGAAAAGGCCAATTCATATTTTTGGCGAAATGCGAAATAAGAGAGCAAAATATAATACCCCAATTTTGTCCGTCCTTTAACTTGAGCCAATTTCAATCTTCGAGCTCAACTAAATCGAAATACCGCTTGTTTAAATTAAGCGAGCACGCGAATGACCGATCTTTTAAATGCGTTCTTCAATTTAATCTTCGTATTTGGGTTTAGTCGTACATAAGTAGTGTTTTTAGTTAATGAGCTCATTTCTTCTATTTGAGTCTCGTTTTAGCGTATTCGTCTAGTCCGCCCGTTCGTCTTTGTGTTTGGCGGACTCTTTTTTATTATTATTATTTCTATTTTGTGCGATTAAATTATTTTGAGCATATGTATATAGTCTAAGATTTCAAAAATTCTATTTAAAAGTGTTATATAATCCAAAAATGTCAAAAAAAATCTATTTAATTTTTATTACAAACTAGAAGTGTTCAAATGTCCAAATGTCTAAAAAAAACACAAAAAATAATAACAAAAAATATACAAAAGTAAATAAATTCGAAAATACAAAAAATAATAAAAGGCGGCCAAGAAGAAATGCAGGGTTCCAATGAATGCTCTCCAAGTTCTTTGGGCTTGGATCCAAACACGAAAGTCCAATCAAGCCCGATCAAACGTAATCAATCTTTGAGACCTAAATTTCAACTATAAAAAGACAATCGAGCCACGAATTTCAAGACAACAACGATCGACGAAAAATCAATCGATACAAAAATCAGATCTGTCCAAAATGTAGAGGGAAGAACCACCATCACCAACCCCAGCAACCACCACTCACCATCCAAACAACCACCATCACCAACCCCAACAACCACCACTGTCACCTAACCCCCACACACCACTTCGGCCTCCTCTCAAAAAAACCACTCAAAATCACCACCACCTCACCCAACCACCGTCCACCTAACCACCTTCTCCTCCCTCACACCACCACAAACCTCACTCACCCATAGCCACCAAAACCGAGCCACCAATCGCAAGCCACCTCTCGCAAAACACGACCACAACCCAGTCAGAAACCAGAGAAGATGGAGAGGAGAGGGAAACCGAAAACAAAAATGGAAGAAGAAGACGCAGATCGGACGGAAACGAACACGGAAGTGCTCCCATCGGCGGCCGTGAACCCTCTCATCATCGATTAGAGCTCGTGAAGCCCCCTCCATTCGCGAGACCTTCCTCCTTCGGTGCCCCTCTCCACCCGACGTCTCTCTCTCTCCCCGTGGAACCCGATTCACGCCGCTCTCCCTCTCTCTCTCGCCAGAAACCGTGAAACTTCCGCCGGAACCTCTCTCTCTCGCGGTGAAATTTGCCGCCACACGCGACCATGGGAAGGAGAAGGGAAGATCTGGTTACGTTTTTAGGGTTTTTATGTTTGTAGTGTTTTTTTATTATTATTATTTTTATTATAGTTTATTTTTATTACTCAGATTATTTCCCACACCCCCTGGATTCATGCATGAAACCCCCTCCTCACTTAAGCCCAGTTTCGCTAATTGGGCCCTCCTATGCGAACTGGGCTTGCTGTTTACACCCCCTATTAATTATACAACCCCCTGTAACTAGTAACACCCCCATTTGTGCAATTTTCACCTTTTTCTCGTTTTTTATTTTTTCTAACTCAAATACCTCTCATTAAATCGAAACTTTGTTAATGGTCTTGCGAAGCCTTTGCTTGCATGAATCCTTAACAATGAGGAACTAGTGGTGATCACTTGGAGCCTTTGCTCAATTTATCATCATGAATGCCTAATTTTTCTAAAAAAAACTTTCAATAAATCAAAAAACTTTGTTAATGGTCTTGCGAAGCCTTTGCTTGCATGAATCCTTAACAATGAGGAACTAGTGGTGATCACATGGAGCCTTTGCTCAATTGATCATCATGAATGCCTAATTTTTCTAAAAAACTTTCAATAAATCAAAAAACTTTGTTAATGGTCTTGCGAAGCCTTTGCTTGCATGAATCATTAACAATGAGGAACTAGTGGTGATCACTTGGAGCCTTTGCTCAATTGATCATCATGAATGCCTAATTTTTCTAAAAAACTTTCAATAAATCAAAAAACTTTGTTAATGGTTTTGCGAAGCCTCTGCTTGCATAATCATTAACAATGAGGAACTAGTGGTGATCACTTGGAGCCTTTGCTCAATTGATCATCATGAACGCCTAATTTTTCTAAAGACTTTAAATAAATCGAAAAACTTTGTTAGTGGTCTTGCGAAGCTTTTGCTTGCATGATCATTAACAATGGAGTACTAATGGTGGTCACTTGGAGCCTTCGCTCAATTGATCATCATGAAAGCTCATTTTCACAATTAATCAATTAAACAAAATAAAAATAAAAACCTAGAACTACGTAGCTTTGAATTCTCCATCGCACTGGAGATACGTAGGAGCGGATCCCCCGCAAAGCACAACCAACTAAAAACATTTTCTCTTCAAAAAAAAACAAAGCGGCTAACTCTCGTCAAGCGCCGCAAATAAAAATTTCCAATAAGTTTTTTTTTTCAAATCAAGAGGCAAATTTAAGTATTTTACAAATCAACACTTAGAACCACACATTAATTAAAGGTTCCCTTTCAGTAGAAAGGAGGTGTGGGGTGCTAATACCTTCCCTATGCCTAACCGACCCCCGAACCTAAATCTTCCGGTTTTCCAAAAGACCATTTGCCTTCCAAAAAGGTTTTTCTCCAATATTTTCCTTATAAAAAATATTGGTGGCGACTTCATTGTTTTAAAAGTTGTAAACGAATAAAAACCCCTCGGGGACTTTTTCGGGTGCAACAGTGTGTACTGTGGAGGAGGTCACTTGTATGAGGAGTGTTCTAGCAACCCTATCTCTGTAAATTATGTAGGTTATAATAGGAATAACAACCCTTATTCCAACACTTATAATCCTGGTTGGAAAGATCACCCAAATTTTAGATGGATCAACAATAGTGCACCTACACCTAGAACTGCACCAACTACACCAACTACACCACCAGGATTCCCAACTCAAAATAACCAAAGAAACTCTCAACCTACCATTGATAATTCTCTAGAATCCAAGCTTAAAGCATTTATAGGTGAATCTAGAACTGCTAGACAAACTCAAGATGCTTCCATTAAGAACTTAGAGAATCAAGTTGGTCAATTAGCCACAGCTCTGTATCAAAGGCCACAAGGTGCCTTACCATCAAATACAGAAGCTACTCCTTCCCAAAACAAAGGAAAGGAGCAGGTTAAGGCTATTTCATTGAGAAGTGGTAAGGATCTGGTAGAGTTAACTGAGAAGGAAAGTGTAGAAAAGGGAGAAAAAGCCAAAAATCAAAAAGAAACCAATGCAGAAGCATCTAGTGCTCCTGCATCACAAGAAGTTCAAAGTCCAATACCAAAGTTAGTACCTGAATACCCTCCTCCTCCTTATCCTCAAAGACTGAAAAAAGCACATGAGGAGAAACAGTTTGGTAAATTCTTTGAGGTACTAAAACAATTACACATCAATGTTCTTAGTAGAAGCACTCCAACAAATGCCAAACTATGCAAAGTTTATGAAGGATGTGCTTACTAAGAGACGAAGATTAGGAGAGTTTGAAACAGTTGCCATGACAGAAGATTGTAGTTTGCTTATGCAAAATAAGATTCCTAGGAAATTGAAGGATCCAGGTAGTTTTACAATTCCATTTTCTATAGGAAAATCCTATCTTTAGTAAAGCTTTATGTGATTTAGGTGCAAGCATCAATTTGATGCCTAAATCTATTTTTGACCGATTAGAAATTGGAAATGCCAAACCAACCATCGTAACACTTCAATTAGGTAGACGGATCAATAGCCTATCCTCGAAGGTATCATAGAAGACATCCTAGTCAAGGTAGATAAATTTGTATTCCTGTAGATTTTGTTATCCTTGACTTTGATGCAGAATAAGGAAGTACCTATTATCCTAGGTAGACCATTTTTAGCAACCGGTAAAACCATAATTGATGTGCGAGAAAGGTGAACTCACCATGAGAGAGAATGATCAAGAGATAAAATTCAATGTAATGAATGCTATGAAGTATCCTGCAGAGGATACGAGGAAGTGTTCATCCTTATTCTCTCTTGATCAATTGGTAGAAAAACAGTTTTACAAGCAGTATGATCACTTAGCCAATGCAGATGCATTAGATGCAGCTGCATTGCTAGATGATGAAATACTAGAAAAAGGAAATCTGCCAATAGAAAACTCTTGTAAGGAAGTATGGGCTAGGACTTATGAACCACTCAACCTTGAGGATCCAATTCTCAAGAAGAACTTACCCTCAATAGAACAACCTCCTAAGTTAGAATTGAAGATACTTCCTGAACACCTTAAATATGCTTTCTTAGGAACAAATGAGACTTTACCTGTTATCATTGCTTCTTAGAATTGAAGATACTGCCTGAACACCTCCTAAGTTAGAATTGAAGATACTGCACTACTTGGTGAATAAGCAGCCTGTTTCATATGCATCCACTTGCAATTGCTGACCTCATGTTTGGTCTTCTGAAGCCATCCCACCTTGTATAGTAGGCGCCTACCATTCACACATAGCTATAGGCATAGCTTTGAAGAGTCACCAACATAGGGACACATGTTCTATCATCATAGAACCGCCCTATGTAATTAGTCAAAGATTTCAACTTGGGATCAACCTCTGAAAAGCAACTACAGCTATGATCCACTCAAGATTACTTCAACATGAAGGAAGGAAGCACCTCTCTTGAAGACTATAAAAAAACCTCACATCTTCATTTGGAAATATATCACAATCCATAAGTTAGAAAATTTCAATATACATAGTTAGTTTCTATTTTATAAGAGGGAAAGGAAGGAATTGACAAATCCTCCTTAACTCGATTTCATAGTGTTTGTATAGTGCTAAGGAGTAATGCTAGTGCATTGCTAGAAGATTTCATACAAAGGGCTTCAACATTTGTAACTTTTATCTTGTTGTTTCTCTTTTGTGATTTCTATTATATAAACATGGTCTATTCAGTTTATATATATCTTGCAATGTCTATTGTTAGTTGGAATGTTCTAATCATTTAATGAGCTTTTAAGTAAGTATGTTGCATGTATGTATGTTTGTACTTTAGTTCTTGCTTGATAATCTTTTCAAAACTTATTTTGAACTTGATCACTTAGAATAAGTAGATTTGTAAGAGCAGACATGGCTTACAATTAAGAAATCAAGAACTAATATGGGTGAGTGTTTTACATAAAGAAAACTTTGTGAAAACCATGCTAAGTCCTAGAGATAGGATAGTATAGTCCATAGGATGAATTGTGGGTACTTAAAATACAAGAATGAATTTATTTTAGCAACTTGGATAATTGTTAGGAGGCGAGAAAGGCATTGACAACCCTTTCTTTACTGCAAAAAAGGCAAGGATCATAAGAGCTGGTAGTGAAACTCTGAAGAAAGTGACTGAAAGACACATAGCTAATGCAACATTGATTCAAAAGCAATCGCATCACATCTTTGCATCACACACTTAGAAGTAAATTACTTGATAAAGACATTCCAACTTGCTTTTCTCATTTGCATTATCACACTCTTTATCACACTCTTTCTAACTTAGTTGTGATCATCACTTAAACTCCAAAATTATTTTGTTACTTAGTTATTTTACACTTTATTACTTTATATTGATTTTAAATCTCTGTGGGTTCGATCTTTTTACTACTTGTTTTTGGACTGTGTATACTTGCACATTTGTGTTGTTATTTCCAAACACCACTTTTCCTCCCCCATCCCCATCCCCACAGTCCCCGCAGGGACCCCGAAAGTTTATTTAAAATTAGCCTAAATATAAATTAAAATATAATAAATTAAAAAAATATAAAAGTAAGACTAAAATTCAAAAGTTTAACATTTTAATATAAAAGAATATAAAAAATGAGTCTTACTTTTATATTTTAATATTTAGAAAGTATAAAAGTTAGAACAATTTCATGTTTTAAATTAAAAACACGTATAAAAAGACTAAAAAGTTAATTACTTATAATATAATATATATCTATTATAAGAATATTATGTAATATATTCAGGGTGGGGTCTCCGCGGGGCGGGGGGTATGATCCCCGTCACCATCCTCACTTTGCTTGGGGGGATTTTCTCCCCCGTCCCCATCCCCACGAGGAAAATTTCCCGCCCACTGGGCCCCATTCTGGGCAGTCCCTGCGAGGATCTCCATTTGCGGGTAGAAATTGCAACCCCTAAACCAAGGGGGCCGACAAAGTCGGATACTCATGGCCAGCCAAACTCCCCAACATAGATTAGTCGTCGACAAAGCTGATGAAAACTATGTACCAATAACATGATAAAAAAAATAAAAGAAGAAAAAGAACAAAACCAAAACAATTGAAGAAAAAACAAAAAAGTAAAACGATAAAGGAAGAATGGAAAAAAAAGAGCAACACAAAAAAAAAGAGCAACTGAAAAAAAAAAATATCATTTGGCACGCTTGTGACAAGCCGCATGTAGATGTCAATGTTCAGATTAGTCCACCCAAAAAAAGCTTTTAGTCTCTCAAGTTTGGAAATGTATCTATGTTAGTCCCTATAGTCAGTCCTTACTGTTAACGAAATTGATGAAATGCCATGATGAAACTCTATCTCACTATATGGATTGTGCTTCAGGGAGCTAGAAACCTGTGAGCACATGTTCAACACTTGCACGATTACACAGTCAGTTTGGAGAGGTCTTTTCATGTGGCTGGGCGTGGATTATAACAACAGTGAAAGTATATTGGATTGTTTCAATAGTTGTGACAGATGGGTAAAGGGTGGCAATGTCAAAAGCGTCAAGCACTTGATATGGGCAGCAACAATGTGGAACCTATGGTTAGCAAGGAACTATGCAATTTTCAAGGGGGCGGTTGCAAATGTTAACTCAATCATAACAGCTACCAAGTACACTTCGTGGGGATAGTTTGTTGCAAGAAGGGGGAGATCCAGTGGAATGACATTTTTGGACTGGTTTAGTTGTCTGGTGGAGTGTCTTTCATCTTTGTAATGTAATCTAATCTTTATTGGGATACTCTTTTTTCTGGGTATTTTTTCCAAAGGGTTTTGGCCCAGGAGGTTTTAATGAGACATCTCCCCCTTCTATACCCAATGTAAGGGTTGGTGCATCCCTAGCGCATCCATCAATAAATCTCTTGCTTATCTTAAAAAAATATATGTCATGTCATGTGTGTGAGATACTTCATGTCACCTTCTCCACTCGGCCAACCTCTACGGCTCTACCCTAAGTTAAATAAAACCTAATCTCCAATTTTAAACTAGTGATACCATTGATGCGCAACTCGTAAAAGACCTATCACTACGCCAGAATTGTAAAAAGAGATCGCCACCTTTAGTAGCGTTTATAAAAAAACGCTACCCATTTTAATAACACGCTACACCATTAGTAGCGTTTTACTTTAAAACGCTACCAATTAGGTAACACGCTAGACAGATCCCTAGCGCTTTTACTTAAAACGCTAGCAAATTAGAAAACACGCTAGACGGATCCTAGCGCTTTTATTCAAAAACGCTAGCCAATTAGAAAACACGCTAGATAGATCTCTAGCGTTTTTATAAAGCGCTAGCTATTTAGAAAACACTCTAGACAGATCCTGGCGCTTGTTTTCAAAACGCTAGCCAATTAGAAAACACGCTAGATAGATCCTAGCGTTTTTATAAAACGCTAGGTATTTAGTAAACACTCTAGACGGATCCTAGCGCTTTTATTCAAAACGCTAGGTATTTAGAAAACACGCTAGATAGATCCCTAGCGTTTTTAGAAAACGCTAGGTATGGTTAAATAATATTTTTTTGTTCCCATTGAGCTACTTCCTTTCTCACCTAACACTCTCACCCGTAAACGCAAAATCACTCACCCGAAACGCAAAAACCCTAACACCCTAACTCAAATTAACATCATCTCTCTCAACGAAAATCATCTCTCTCAAAGAACATCATCTCTCTCACTCGCAGACAACATTGGTGAGTTTTTTGTTCCTTGCTCTGCTTCTTGTTAGATATTAATTATGGGTTCTAGTTTAGAAATATATTAGTTTTGTCACTTGTGCACACTAGACTCTTCTTCTTTTTTTTTTACCACTAGCCTCTTCTTGTTAAACATAAATTAATTATTTGGAAGACTATAATATGATATAGATATAGCTTGGGAAAATAAGGAGTGGATTTGAAAAAATTTTAAAAGAGGAATTTTTGTTTGTTTTTTTATATGAATTGATTCTTCATTATATTCGAATTGCTTGATGGGTCATATGTTAAAGTTCTCTTCTCGTGATTTTATTATAAATATAATTTGGAAATTATGGATAGAAATTGGATGTCCGCCAATCGTCTCGCCCCAAGGAGTATGCATTGAGTGGATTATTTTGTGAGTTTGTCTTTGTTGAACGTTTAGGGACTTCTAGTGGTATGAAATGTCCTTGTTTAAGGTGTTGTTATGTAAAATCGATTCTCGCAGAGAGAGTTGGCACGACATTTAAAGGCGAATGGAATTGATCAAAGTTACACTTGTTGGATAATGCACGGTGAGAAAAAGGTGAATCTTCAAATATGAATGATATTAGTAAGAGATATGCGCGCCGTTGACACCGAACACATTCATTTGATGCGAACGAATTTGAAGAGATGGCAAAGGTGGTTGAAGAGGATCTTAATGATTGTCCCGAAATGTTTGAGAAGTTGATAAGCGATGCAGAGACACCATTGTATGCGGGTTGTAATGAATTCACAAAATTATTGGTCGTGATCAAGTTGTATAACTTGAAAACTCGCCACGGATGGACGGATAAGAGCTTTACCGATTTACTCTCACTTCGAAAGAAATGTTGCCGAATGATAATGTGCTTCCTTCTCGGACGTATGATGCAAAGCAAATGTTGGGGTCTATTGGCTTGAACTATGAGAAGATACACGCTTGTCCGAATGATTGCATTTTATTTCGGAATGAACATGCGTTGTTAAAGTCGTGTCCTAAATGTAATGCACCGCGTATAAGAAGAAAGAGTCCGCTCCACAAAAGGTGTTGTGGTATTTTCCTATAATTCCTCGATTTAGGCGCATGTATCGTAGTTCGAAGATGCAAAACACTTGACATGGCATGAGGATGAAAGGATTAAAGATGGTATGCTACGACACCCGTGATTTCTCCGCAATGGAAAAAATCAATATTGAGTATCCTAATTTCGGGGATGACCGAGAAACCTACGCCTTGCATTGTCTGCTGATGGATTTAACCCGCACGGTATCGGAGTAGCTCCCACAAGACATGGCCCGTGATTTTGGCGATTTATAACTTATCGTGTGGCTTTGCATGAAACGCAAATATATGATGTTTGTCTTTGTTAATTTACGGCCCAAACAACCAGAAAATGATATTGATGTATACTTGGCTCCTTTAATTGAAGACTTGAAGCAAATGTGGGAGACTGGGGTAGAGGTGTATGATGGGTTCGTAGAAGAAAGTTTCACCACGAGGGCTATGATCTTTGGCACGATTAACGACTTTCCCGCATACGGCAATCTATCTGGGTACAGTAACAAAGGGCAGTGTGCATGCCCTATATGTGAAGATAACACAGATTGGATGTGGTTGGAACATGGTAAGAAGAATATCTATCTTGGTCATCGTAGATTTTTGCCATCAACTCATCACTATCGATTGTGGAGAAAGGCATTTGATGGGAATACAGAAACACGTAGAGCTCCCCCGCCTTTGACGGGCGAACAAGTATTTGAAAAGGTGGAAGATTTGAACATTAAATTTGGGAAGCCTTTTGCAGGAGAGATTGCCAAACGGGGGTGGAAGAAAAGTCGATTTTCTTTGAGTTGCCATACCTTTGAAGTCATTATATGTAAGGCATTTCATTGATGTGATGCATGTTGAAAAGAATGTCTTCGAAAGTGTCATTGGTACCTTACTCAATATGCCGGTAAGACTAAAGATACCATCAACTCAAGGTTGGATTTGGTTAGTATGGGTTTGAGACCTGAATTGGGTCCCAGTAAAGAAGGGTACACGTACATATCTACCTCCGGCACTCATACTCTATCTAGAAAGGAGAAGACTGTCTTTTGTGAGTTTCTTCATGGAGTTAAAGTTCCAGAGGATACTCTTCAAATGTGGCGACTCTTGTATCGATTAAAGACCTCAAGTTAAAGTCTCTAAAGTCCCACGATTGTCATGTTCTCATGGAGAATTTGCTACCCATTGGTATACGATCCATTTTGCCTAAGAAAGTGCGTCGGACCTTAACCAAACTTTGTTTATTCTTTAAGGCGATTTGTAGTAGAGTGATTGACCACGAAAGTTGCCAACATTGCAAAGAGAAATTACTCATCACTTTGTGTGAGCTTGAGATGTATTTCCCACCTTCCTTTTTTTTGACATAATGATTCATCTAATAGTTCATCCGGTTAGAGAGACACAATTGTGTGGCCCATGTTACATGAGATGGATGTATCCGTTTGAGCGTTACATGAAGATATTAAAAGGATATGTGAAAAATCGATCACGACTGAGGGTTGTATTGTTGAGCGCTACATAGTTGAAGAGGCTATTGAGTTTTGCACTGCTATCTATCTAGTCTTGAATATTCTGGGGACCGCCAAGGTCTCGTCATGCGGGAAGGATTAGTAAAGGGATGACAGAAATAAATTAGTGATGGTATCAAGGAAAGAACTAGAGCAAGCACACTTGTACGTTCTTCACAATGATAGTGAGGTTGATTCATATGTTGCCAAGCACAAGGAGATTCTTAAGAGTCAATTCCTGAAAGAAGCAAGTTTGGTTAGCAAAAACAACACAATAGGAGTTTCATAGTGTGGCTAAAACATCACATTGATGGTGAGTGTGTTTGAATCCTACTTCGATTTCAAAAAGATTGAGATGGTTAGCAAAAGGTCCAAATATACATGTCTTCTCTTACAACAAATATCTAATGAACGAGTGCACTTTCTATACAAAAGAACAAGATGATCGAGTAAAATGCAAAATAGTGGGGTGACTCTTGTAGCTCATTCTATGCATGCATCCAAAGGCAAAGATAGAAATCCCATATATGCGAATATGTCTTACTTTGGCTTCATTGAACACATATGGGAGTTGGATTACAATATGTTTCAGAGAGCCCGTGTTCAAATGTGAATGGGTTGACAATAATCTTGGTTTACTGATTGATGAATTAGGGTTCATGCGAGTGAATTTCAACAAGTTAGGATATAAAGATGAACCTTTTATTTTAGCATCGCAAGCTCAACAAGTGTTTTATGTCACCGATCCGATTAATATCAATTGGTCTATTGTTCTATTGATCGACAAAAAATTTGTGTATAACAACGATGATGATGAAGCACCCGATGATGTTGGTGTTGAGGACGACCCGTTCTTGAAACATCGTAACCAATAATAGGGAAAATACTTCTATAGAGGATGTTGTATATTTTAGAAAAGATCATAATGATGGAATTTTTATTTGTCGGAAAAAAATACCAAGACGCGAATTGCAAACAAAATTTTATCTAGGAAAAGGAAAAGGTAATATAGACTTAATGATTTCTCGTTATTTTTATTAATAGATAATTATTATATTATTTTTGTAAATTTAACAATAACATGGATTATGTTATATTGCAGTCGAGATGGCATCACTTAGTGATCATGAGATCTAGTGGTCAAGACAGTAGTCATTTATGTTATATATGGTATAGCTTTAATTTGTAGCTACTTTTGAGTTTCATAATGTAAGTTACTTATGATGTTGTATGATTTGTAAACAAAAATATCTATTAATAGGTTGAATTTTGTGTGTATCTATATATTGGATTGTAATGATATTGGCTGAATTTTGTTGGAATGATATTTGATGAATTTTGCTTTGAAGGGAATGAATTAATAGGTTGTAATTAAAAGGAGAATAAACAAAAATAAAAAAATAATTAAAAAAATCAGTCAATAGGTAGCGTTTTAGAGTGAAAACGCTAGAAATGAAGTTAAAAATTCATTCAATACCTAGCGTTTTAAAGTTAAAACGCTAGGAATTGTAAAGAGGAGCTAGAGGATCCCTAGCGTTTTAAAGAAAACGCTAGGAATGCTAATAAAAGGTGCTATAGCATCCCTAGCGTTTTACATAAAACGCTAGGAATGCTAGTAAAGGTGCTATAGCATCCTGGCGTTTTTCTGAAAACGCTAGGAATGCTATAGCACCTTTTTACTAGCATTCCTAGCGTTTACTGAAAACGCCAGGAATGGTAAACACGCCGCTAGTTGATCCCTAGCGTTTTACATAAAACGCTAGGAATGCTAGTAAAAAAGGTGCTATAGCATCCCTAGCGTTTTACATAAAACGCTAGGAATGCTAGTAAAGGTGCTATAGCATCCTAGCGTTTTTCTGACGCTAGGAATGCTATAGCACCTTTTACTAGCATTCCTAGCGTTTCTGAAAACGCTAGGAATGGGTAAACACGCTAGTTGATCCCTAGCGCTTTTATGTAAAAACGCTAGGAATGCTATTAAAATTTTTACAAGGCGCGCCTCTCATCTCCCTCACACACTCACGCACAACCCGAACTCATCTACCTAACTTTTCTCCACGAACAACCCGTAACTCATCTTCGTTCATCTTCGCTTCATCGTACTCTTCGTTCATCTTCGTTCATCACCGCTTGCACATTTCGTTCATCTCCACGCACAACCTGGTTACCCATTTCGTTCATCTCCACGCACAACCTGGTTACCCATTTCGCTCATCTCCACGCACATTTCTCGGTATGGATTTTCTTTTTCTCCCGATTGTATTGTACATAGATTGCCACTTTGCTTGCATGTTAGTTATAACAATGTTACATTATTGGCATTTTGAACAAAAGATTTGATACTAGTCTGTACATGGCTTCTAGGTTACTCTTACTCTAAGTTTACTCTAGGTTACTTAGTGCATGTTAGTTATAACAATGTTCTCATTATTGGCATTTTGAACAAAAGATGAACTCTTGATACTAGTCTGTACATGGCTTCTAGGTTACTCTTACTCTAGGTTTACTCTAGGTTACTTAGTGCATGTTAGTTATAACAATGTTCTGTTATTGGCATTTTGAACAAAAGATGAACTCTTGATACTAGTCATGCATGGCTTCTAGGTTACTCTAGGTTTACTCTATGTATGTTTACTCTAGGTTACTTAGTGCATGGCTTTGATCACACTTTGTGCATGGCTTCTTCTATATTTTGTTAAGTGTTTGTTGGTTCTAAACAATTAGAAAGCTAAAACTCACTGAGTCTTATTCATTTGGGTGATTGCAAGTCAGATGGCATCACATAGTGATCACGATAGTAGTCAGGGTGGTGATGGGGGTGATAGAAACACAAAGAAGTTCACTCCCGAGGAATTACATCGAAAAAGAATATCGTCAATCGGATAAGTAAAGGACACGAGAAATATAAGGTAAGTTAATTACTAATTATTAATGTTGTTCTCTACCTTTCCAAGTTATCTAATTATTTAATGATTTAATTATTTAAGGTCCGATGGAGTGTTAAAGGTTTGCCAATTGGAGACAACGGCACAAATTTAATTAGCTTTATTGGTACTAAGGTGAAGCAAATCTTTCCAATTTCAATTAAAAGTTGGAATGAGAAAGATAATCGAGTTTTGCCTAAATCGAAAGATGATTTTTGGGACTTAATACGGTATATAATTTTAGACCTCTTTAATAATCTTATTTAGTGATTTTTAGTTATATTTATTTAATCCATTTTTATGTATAACTAGAAACACTTTGATGTCGATGAGTCCCAAGAGATTGGATACTTGAGGAAGCGGGAAGGTTGCATAGGGCTTACGAATCGATGTGGGGAAAAAGTATTCAAACGCCCCGATGGGACCATCGGACAGAGAGCCTCCAAGATCGTATGCCTAATTATAACTAAGGAGGAATGGACCAAATTTGTAGATATACGCACTCTGAGATCCGGATTTCTGGTTAGTATATTAATTATTTAACTTATATATATATTTCACAAGTAGATATCATTCATTAATGTATACTTATCTTTTAAATAGAAAAAGAGCAAAGCGAATAAAGAAAGAGCTTCTAATCCCGAGTACCCTTATAGAGGAGGTTCTAGTGGATATCAAATTCTCGAAGAAAGATTGGTAAGACACAATTAGTTTAATTTATTATGATTTAATGAATCTTTTAATTTACAGATTGATTAACAATTATTAAACTTAAATAGTTCTTGGAAGAGGGAAAGATCCAACTCAAGAATCCCTTGATCGCATTTATGCAGTTAGAGGCCCGACAAAACAAGGATGGGGACATTGTGGATCCGAAAACTAAGGAGGTCAAGGACAAAATTGTAAGTATTCCAAAATTCATGAAAAAATTGCAAGTTGGAATTTGTGTCTGACTATATTTTTTTAATCCGTTACTCGATTTTTTTTGACACGTGAACATATTTTTTTATTGTCGATTAAATTTCGTTGACACTTGTTTATTATTTCTATCCGTTACTCGATTTTTTTTGACACGTGAACATATTTTTTATTGTCGATTAAATTTCGTTGACACTTGTTTATTATTTCTATCCGTTACTCGATTTTTTTTGACACGTGGACATATTTTTTATTGTCGATTAAATTTCTTTGACACTTGTTTATTATTTTTATCCGTTACTCGATTTTTTTTGACACGTGGACATATTTTTTATTCTCGATTAAATTTCTTTGACACTTGTTTATTATTTTTATCCGTTACTCGATTTTTTTGACACGTGGACATATTTTTTATTGTCGATTAAATTTCACTTGACACTTGTTTATTAATTTTATCCGTTATTTATGTTTGTGCATCAATAAAGCATATCACAATCAGTATCACAAGGAGATTTAACAGATTGTGATGGTCACCAAGATGTCCTTGCTCGTGCCTTGGGAAGGGAAGAGAGGCAGTCGGATTAGAGGTTATGGATATGGGATTCCTCCGACAACCGTGTTTGGGCCAAAGAAGAGCCAAAGCAAGGGGTGCGGGGATTGTAAAGTCATGGCGGAAAAGTATGACGAGCTATCCAAGAATGTTCTTTGTGCTAATGGAAGAGAGACAGATGATGTTTAAGCAGCTCTCTTGGCACAAAGGATTGGTGCACCATCCTGCTGCACCACCCCTGCTTTGAACCTATTGAGCTCTTGCACCCCCATAGCGCCGAGAGATAGCCGCACCATCCCTTCAACACATGTATTTAACAAAACTCGACTGCTTTTTTTTTGTACATATGTATTTGATAAAATTATCATGTATATTTATTTTTCTTTATAATTGATTTAGGATAACTGTGAATGTGAGCTATATATTGCAAACCCACATCGAAAGGTTGCAGATGGGTTTGATATGTAACCAATTGAGTGCCACATCGCACAATCGTGCCATGCCCGAAAACCATTTGAGAGTTAGGGTAGACTATTCAATAGAGGGTCTGCACCATTGCTGTTCCAATTGCTAATGCGGATATATTTCTTTGTGGATCAAGCACTTAGTACTTTTGTGGCATGGCTCGAACAACTTGTCGTTGTAAGTGACAATATTTTGTTAAATAATTAAATGACTATAATGTGTGTTAACTAACTAGCTAATTAATCATTTTTTAATATATACTAGGTACCCCATGTGTCCCGACCTTCCCTTCCATGAAAGTGTCCCAACCTTCCCTTCCACTACCAAACTCTCCCGACCATCTTCTATACAACCAGTCCAACATGTTGGTCAATTTCCCAATGATGAATTCCAGAACTACATCGATTCTCTAAAGGTCCACATTCAAAAATGAACCAGATTTACGACCAAATTTTTTTACCGCCCGATTACATTGTGGGCTGGAACAGTTGGTAATGATCAACATCGAGGATATGAAAGCTATAGTTGAGATGGATTGGGCCACTTTGCCATCGATATCGTGAGTATACCGAGGTATGTATTAAATTATTTGTACACAATAGTTGTTTATATTAGAGTATATATTAGAGTATATATATGAGGATCTCAAAGTTGTATATATATTATTTATAGGTTTTTGTACAATCGTCTTACTGTCCTTTCTCAACGGACACGTATATTTCTTCTTGTGTCCGGCTTGTATAGTTGTGTTTCATAAAGGTAACACAGAGGAACGCGACACGGCTATAAAGAGTGAAGTACAAAGTTATATCCATTCACGCTTCATGGAAGCCAAGCATTTGAAGGGCGACTCTTTATTTTTGGCACCACTCAATAATGGGTGAGAAATTTAGTCTTCAATCACTTGTTTAATTATTTTGAGGATTGTATTATAGTGTAAATTAATGTGTACTCATTCGTTCTTCATTTACTTGCAGGCAACATTGGGTACTCTTTGCAATAAACCCTAAGCAAAATGTTGTCTATTATCCGGATTCACTTCAAGGCCATTACAACGTCTCACGAAGACTTCAGAGAATCGGTTGAGAGGTGTGTATGTGTAACCCTCTCATTTTAATTTGTATAATTTAATATATGTATTTTGTTCAACTTAACGTTATATATATATATGTATGACGTTACGATTGCTTTGAAAGAATACTTGGGATTATCTACGAGTAAAACAAGATGGCTACCCATAATCGTAAGCTTTTTAAGAATCATTCTTATAATTTTAATTGATTTTTGGTCATAAAATGTGACAATTAAGTTATAATCTTTTGCTTTGTAGTGTCCTAAACAACCAAATAGCAATGATTGTGGGTACTATGTTATGAGGTATATGAAAGAGATTATCACTCATGACAAAGTAGCAATCCCAACCAAGGTAACTACTTAGATTTATTTTTATATTGATATTATAATACTTACTCACATTTAATAAACATTTTAATTCTAATTTTATTTCATTTTTTTTCATATTTTCCCAAACTTCAAAAAATCCGAATTACTCTGTTTGAACAACTTACAGCAGATAAGGGGAGTGGTGCCATTATGTTTCTAGCTTTTTGTAGCAAGTTTTGAGATTCATAATAGTTTAGTTATTATTTATGTTGTATATATTGGATTTATATTATGTTGTAAGTACTTCTTAGAATGATATATATTGGATTGGAAATATTATTTGATGAATTTTGTTGATGAATTTTGTTTGAATGATATATTGGATTGGAATGTATTTTCTGAATTTGTTGAAAAGGGAATGAATTTATAGGTTGTAATTAAAATGGAGAACAAACCAAAATAAAAAAATATTTAAAAAAAAATAATCAGTCAATAGGTAGCGTTTTAGAGTGAAAACGCTAGAAATGAAGTTAAAAAATTCATTCAATACCTAGCGTTTTAAAGTTAAAACGCTAGGAATTGTAAAGAGGAGCTAGAGGATCCCTAGCGTTTTTCTGAAAAACGCTAGAAATGCTAATAAAAGGTGCTATAGCATCCCTAGCGTTTTATATAAAACGCTAGGAATGCTATAACATCCTAGCGTTTTATATAAAAACGCTAGGGATGCTATAACACCTTTTACTAGCATTCCTAGCGTTTTATATAAAACGCTAGGAATGCTAGTAAAAATGTGCTATAGCATCCCTAGCGTTTTTATAAAACGCTAGGTATGGTAGTAAAAAGGGCTATAGTATCCCTAGCGTTTTAATTTAAAACGCTAGGAATGGTAGTAAAAAGGAGCTATGGGATCCCTAGCGCTTTTATTTAAAACGCTAGGAATGGTAGTAAAATGAGCTATGGGATCCCTAGCGTTTCTGAAAACGCTAGGAATTGTAAAAAGCGCTGGGTCAATGGCTAGCGTTTTATATAAAACGCTACGTATGTCTAAAACACGCTGGGTAAATGGCTAGCGTTTCTTAAAACGCTACTAATGGGGTGTACGCATTAGTAGCGCCAGCTTCTCTAGCGTTTTAAAACGCTACCAATGCCCAAAAAAAACGCTGATAAACCTTGTACGCTGGCGTAGTGTATGTTCCACTGTAAACCGCCAAAGGTTTTTTCTCACATTCTTTCAGCCCCTTCACCTGGAAACAATGGCGGATCCATCTTGATTGATATGGGGGCAATTGCCCCCAGCAACTATTATTATTTTTAGTTGTAAACACTAACTAGTTTTCCCCTTTGACCCCATGATAAAATAGCAGTTGCCCCCATGCCCACCATTCACATTCGTGTCTCTCTCGGCTTCCACCTCCAATTTCTCTTCAATTGTCTACGTGTGCAAGCCTGACAAGTGCAATCCCCTATTCCAATGCCTATCCCACTACGTGCATTAGTTTACATCCCATTTTAAAATTGTATTTTCTGTTCAAATTTATTTTACTGGTAATATGTATTCACAGTTTCACATTTATTTATTGAGCAATCACAATAAAAGAGATTCCTATCGCCCCTTAGGGAAACACCCACTAATAGGCCTTAGATTTTTTTAGTATAAATTAGGTATCTTCTGTGCGAAATTGTAAATATTAATTCCTTGTGTCGGGTAGGACCACAATGAGCAGTAAAACTCCCTCTACAAATTTAATACTGCTGCATGTCCAAGGCTGGATTCGAACCAATAACCTTGGTTAAACTAGAAGAGATCCCTATCATTTCATTCAAGTGTTATCGGGTCTTAGGGTATCTATTTCGATAAACTATATTGTTTATATTTTTTTTTACTGTAAATAGAGTAGTTACACTTTATTTTATTTTTTGACCAAAGTTACACTTTATTTATAAACTACTATAACGTATTTTTCATAACCAAATATAAAATCACTTTATTCATTAAACATAAAAAATATCACTTTAGTAAAAAACCATAAAATTACTAATTAATCCAAAAAAAACATAAAATCCCATTTCTTTCTCCTTTATTTATTTTTTATATTTATAATTAATTCTTGAAAAATTTTCTTCTCCTTGCCTTAGTAAAAAAAATATTTTCTTCTCCTTGTCAAATAGATTTTTTTCCTTTTTTAGCAAAAAAAAAAAAAAAAAATTCTTTAAATAATTTCAAAATTTACTTGATTCTATTCTATACATTGGGTTATTTTTTATTCTTTACAATTATAAAATAATTATATATATATATATATATATATATATATATATATATATATATATATATATATATATATATATATATATATATATATATATATATATATAATACTCTACATTTCTTTGCCCCCATGAAGTAAGTTTTTTGAATCCGCCACTGTAGGTGCCCGACCATTTTCGTTGGCAAAATTATTCGCTGCTCCTACTATGTCGGACGATGATTTTGGTTCTTCGTCATCTCCGGCTCGGTCGTCAGGGTCTTCTTCCGAAGACTCTTCAGATACATTGAGTTCATCCTACTCTGTTCCTTCGCCTCCATCTTCCCCTGTTAATCAAATTCAGTGTCCTAACCCGTCGCAAGAAGCGGAGGCTGGTGTTCTAGCTGAAGAGATTCCCCAAGGGAACGAGGGAGATCAGGAGGGCAAATGATCGGCTTCCCCAGCCCGACCATTTGTAGATTTGTCGTGGGTTTCAGAGACTCTCGGTGAGATCAGGTCCAGTGTGCCGCTGGGGAACGACCTCTCAGGTGGTTCCCACAAATTCCTTCGTGTATCTCTCGCAAGACATAGTCGGCCTCTTTTGGCTTCAAGCATCTCAGGAGGGGTGTTGAAAATCCTCTTTTGAAAAGCTTTCCCTCAATGACTGAGTAAGACGATGCTCATCTCCTAGTCAGGCTTGCCTTCGTTGGGTCTTCTGATTCTTCCCCCATATGGATATATTTGAGGATCTGGCTGATCCAATCTTCTTCTTTGTCGATCACACATATGTTTGCTGTAGGAGCGGGTTTAGTTGCCACGCTCGGCCGAGGCAGGGTTTCCTGGATCACGCTCCGATGATTCCCCGGGCTTTTTGTATTGGCGAGCATTGATAGGATATCGACCCTCACGTTTTCACTTCTTGGGACGTGTTTTACCTCGGCGTATTCAAAAAGCTTAATAGTTCCCTTGCTCTAGCTAAGTACTTCTGTAGGATTTCGTCTTTGGCGTCGAACTGCTCCTTAATATGAGAGACGACCAACAAAGAGTCTGAGTGGAGTTCTACCCGGTCGACATTGAATTCTCGAGCAAGGAGTAGTCCGTCTATTGAAGCTTCTTATTCGGCCTGGTTGTTGGACGTCCAACAGGAAAATGTAAGCGATACCTGGACTGTCAAAACTTCGGAGTTCTCAATAATTAACCCCTCCCCACTCCCCTTACTGTTAGAGAAGCCGTCTCAATAACAAGTCCAGACCAGTGGAGGCTTATCGTCTGGGGCGGGCGTCATTTCGGCTAAGAAATCAGCCAAGACTTGCGCCTTTTTCGCCGACCGAGATTCAAACTTGATTCCAAATTCCGAAAGTTCAACGGCCCATTTGATCATTCAACCCGCCAAGTCCGGCCTGTGAAGGATCTGTCGGATTGGTTGGTCGGTTCGAAGGACGATTTGGTGGGCAACAAATTAAGGTCTCAATCTTCGAGCGGCTACCACCAGGGTTGTCCCAAACAAGCCTTCGTCGACGCCCAGCGCGGGATTGGACCAACCAAATCCTACGGTCACTATGCGCCTCTGACTCCTATAAATAGGGATCAAACCTCGAGAAAAAATACACTTTCCATACCCTTATTATGTCCGTGCCTAGATCGGTCACTACAAGAAAAAGCCTCATTTCCCACCAAAATTAGCCACGGAGCCCTGTCCGTCGCTAATTTGCCACGGATTTGCGACGATAAGTTCTTTGGGACTAATATTTGCCACGACATTAGTGTTGGTCGCTAATTTGCGACGACATTCAGGCTGGTCGCTAATTTGCGACGGCGTTATTCGTGGCAAACAACTTAAATTCCGTGGAAAACGCTAAACCCCAAGTTGATTAACATGCGCGTCCTCGTTTCCACTATTCTCAGCACAACTCTCATTTTCGTTCTCACTCTCTCCAACGCGTTCTAGTCCACCATCGCCGTCCTCACCATCGCCCTCCACCCACCCTCCTCACCGTTGGCCTCCACCCACCGTCGCCCTCTTTCACTCTCACTTCTCACTCTCTACACCGCTAGATCTCACTCTCACTCTTACTCTCCGCACACTCTCCGCCCTCACTCTCACTCTCTCTCTCTCCGCCTTCACCACCACCCTCACCTTCGTCACCGTCGTTTTCCTCCGCCTCAGCAACAACCACCGCGACGCCCCTGCGACAGCCACCCTCACCTTCAGTCGCCTCACCTCTTTCTTACTAAAGGGTACGTAGTTTTCTTCTAATCTTGTTCTATTTGACTAAAAAGCCCCAATTTTTGGGTGATTCAAAACCCTAACCCCTCTTCCATTTCTCACTTGATCTAGGTTGTGTGGTTTCTGATGTTGTTGCTGTTCTACTGATGTTTTTGACTAATCTTGTTCTACTGATGTTTTCAGAACTTCCTCTCGCTCCAATTCACCGTTGTTCTTTGGTAAGTTGTTCCTCTACATCAATTTTTTTGAATTTCACTTGAGAAGAAGGTTGTGAGTAACCTAGGGTTTCGCAAAAAAAAAAGAAGAGGATTTCTTTCAGCTTTTTATGAATTTGTTGAAAGGAATTTGATGTTTGATTTCAGGTTATCATGTTTAATGAATTTGAGTTTGATTTCAGCTTATCATGTTCTTTTTGAGTTTGATTTCTGCTTATCATGTTCTTTTTGAGTTTGATTTCTGCTTATCATGTTCTCTTATTGAGTTTGATTTCAACTTATCATGTTTAATGAATTTCAGTTTATCATGTTGAGTGATTTCATCTTTTTCAACTGATGAAACCTCTTTTTCAGCTTCTCTTCCTTTTGAGGTTGATTTTTATGTTTTTTTTGCTTCTAGGGGTATAAATCTCCTTTGTAATGCTAATTTGTTTAGTCTCAATTTTTTTACATTTTTGTGACATGATTTAAGATTTAAGGAGAAGGTTCTATGTTTTTACATTCTTCCATTTTATTTCCTTTATTTCACAAAGTCCCCTGTTTGTGTTGATTTAATTAGTGGCTTGAGACTTGAGTTATGACGTGGTGTCTCTCATGTGATTTAGTGACTAATCTCACATTCCAAAATACTTGATATTGGTGAGAATATAAATCAAGCCACAATATTATAACAGTGCAAAACTGTATTGCTACAAAACAAGGGTACTTACACATTGAGACATTTTAAAGAAAAAATTGACTCTCTTTTAGGTTGTAGGCTGAAGAAACACAAAATGTTTATTTGGATTCAAAAGAGAAGATTGCGTTTTACCGCGATAAAATGCAGGAACTGGTGAGTAATTCATATCTTGTTTCCATTTTTATTTAATCTTGCACAGATGTTGCATGCTTAAGATTTAATGTGGTTGAGGTGAACTATTTGTAGGCTTACTAGGCTATGCTGGTGACAGCTTGCTTGAAAATAAATCAGCATTCGCATTAATCGAGTCCAGTTAGTTTAAAAATAATTTCATAGGAGGATAGATGAATATGACTGTCCTAAAACATTTCAGTTCTTCATTTAACCATTATTTGTTACCTATTTAGGAAAGGAAGGAGGCAGTGCAGATGGCATTCTTCACGTGAATTTATTTTCTTCTCTTTAATCCTTTCTTTTACACTGTTATAGTAACTTCTTGTCAGAAACTTGGTTTCTTTATGAGGAAAAGGCAAATTAGCAACATCAAAAGAATTAACTTTGGTACTTTTTTTTTAAATTTTTAGAAATTTGATTATGAAAGAATCTCCATCACTGCAAAATTTTTAGTCTAACTAATATTCTTTTTATTTTTTAATTAGTGTATGATTCTATTTTGAATTTCTTCAACTTCAAGAACTGCCGTATGAAACATACTTGATGAGTTTAAGTTAAACTCCTTTCAAAGCACTCATGAAAAAATATATTACTACAAATATGAAATTTCCAAATCATTTTGAATTAGTTGAATTTAGCTTGTATATCTCAACTTATGAGCATAAAATGGCTTTTCCATCGATAAAGAACTTTCCTGTTTGTATAAACATTTTAATTAAGAGCTTAAAGTACAACCACTTATGATATAATTATTTCCATAAGTTTTCCCAAACAATCTCACAAGTGTTTATACTAGTAGATAAGCCTATATAAGCCAATCCAAACAGACTCAGCTTATTTTAAATTAATTGATAAGCTCTTGTAAACTAGAAGCCGTATATTCTTCATTCACCTCATAGTGCTCTCACTTGATTGCGTTTTCTATGCACCTTGCTCACATTCCCAAGTATCAAATTATTTGACTCTTTTAGCTGAGTCTTTGCCTTACGAATCAAGTGAAGCATCACTAATACCGAATCAAATCAACCGCAATGCAGCGAGAACAGTGTTACATTTGGGGATACTTTACAACACTAATACTGTGGAGAGCTTCCATGCACTTGATAAACATAAATTATTAAAGGAAGAGGCAAGAAAGGTAAACCATTCAGTTCATGTAGACATTGCAAGATGAGATGATTGAACATGAAAAAGTTTTGACTAAGACTATTAGTCTCACACTTCAAGTTTACCATTTTGTGTTAAATTAGATATGGGATGACATTCAAACTGGAAAAGTTGTGGAGGACTGTTCGGTGCTTTCAAGATTCCTTCTTATTTCTTTTGCAGGCCAGGAAAAGTGGAGTTTCCAATCTTTGGTTTGCTTTCCTGCTCTCGATGCTTGATCCTCCTGCGATCGTGGTTAATTTAAGGCCGACTTCTCGGTGGTTGAGCACGGAAGAGGTTCTCTGAGTTTCACTATTTTTAGCACGCGTTTATTGATGGTAGAGTCATTACTTTCATGGATATTGATATCGTGTCATTCGAAATGGCGGTCGAGAATCCTCTCTGCCGCCATGGATATTGATCTTCGTAACGATCGGCGTGGCTCGAAATCAACAACAGTACAGTGAGTCTCTTACTTTCCTCACACATTCGGAAGTAATTCATCGTTTTAACTCAGCATGCCTTTCCTAATAGTAAACAGTATGTGGCAGATATCCCATTCTCCTTGCCTACATTATTTTCTCCTGTCTATGTTTTTATTCAGTAATGCCAATTATTTTTTCAGCATATCTATTATTTTCTCCTGTCACTAGAGACAACAATTCTTGCTGCACTGCATATGATGCATGATGGGAAGTTCTTACACCTTCTGTCTTTGGGATGAGGTTAGTTTTGCTTTGTCAATTGCATGTGTAGTTTATTACATTTTTGTGCTGAATATTGCTTGTTTCGCAGAGGGAAATGTTGTTGCTTGTGTGGATGTTTTGCAGATAACTCATGCTGAACCAGTTGAACAGAAACCTTCGATTCTCCTTCTTCCTCTTCAATTGATTTTTGATACCAAGGTTAAGTTGAATTTCGTTTTTTATTTAATTCGATTTTGGAATTCTGTTTTGGAAATTCAATTTGATTTTGGAATTATGTTTATTCATTGTTTGTTTGATTGTGGAATTCTAAATTCTGAATTTGTTATTGGAATTCTATTTGATAGTGTAATGGCAAGTTTAAATTCGATGTCCTTATTGGAAAAGAATGGAGTTAAAGTGTCATTTGAAGCTGAAGATGAACACAAACATAGCTGTGCCAATACCTACAAATTTAATTTTTTTTTTCAAACCTCAAAATATAGGATGTGTTGGGAATGCTCATTGTTATCAAATTTATACTCTTCTGAATTTTCAGGCAGTTGCACTTAATACTGTCAATATTACTACAAAGAGATGCATGAAGGTGCCAAGTCAGAACAAACTATTCAAAAAGAGACGGAAATTATATCAACTATCACTTCTATCTTTCGGAGTATCAAGCTTTCTGAAGATATGGTTGACACATCAAAGGCAAAGGTAGAGGATAATTTGGTTTTTATTTGTAAGTAGTTAATTGTTCCAAATGGTAAGAGATCACAATCTTACATCGGTGGTCAATGAATTTCCAGAATTCTCATGCAATATGTGACTTTGGGTTGGCAATAACTAAAAAATTAGTTCAGAAGGATGTTAATTTGCAAGAATTGTCTCTACCTACAATGCTATACAAAGTACATGAGAAGAAGGAAGGAGATGAGACTATGGTACAATCCTTTGTTTTTGTCCTCTAGTATGCTAAGTAACCTTGTTCATATTGTACAAAATGCTTTCCAAAAGTTTCTAATTCATAAAGTAGATACCTTTTATTGAATTGAGATTGACTCTTAACAATGGTATTGCTTGCATCATATTACCGTACGTACTATGCTAGTTTTAATTGGCTTAATTGTGCTTTTGGTCCTCTAGGTATCATGATTGTGCATTTTGGTCCTCAAGGTTCCAATTGTGCGAATTGGGTCTCCCAGGTATTGTGATTGTCACAATTAGGTCCCTTCGTGCATTAACCGTCTAAAATATTTAATGCTAAGAGTCTACACGTCTCGGTTGGCGCCGATTTAGGTTACCTTGGCAAGCTAATGTGGTGAAGAGGATCCTCTGCTATGGTATTTGCTTTGGCAACTGTCCAAAGAACCTCCTTTATCAAGTCAATGAGATACTTATTTGGCCATCCACACCGAATTGCCAAGTTGGCTTAAGTCGTGACAACTCGGACCCACGTTCACCATGTAGTCTCCTGCGCTAAAAGTTAGATGGTCGATGAGACAAAGGGGCCTAATTGCAACAATTGAGGTACCTAGCGACTAAAAGTGTAATTAAGCCTTTTATATTTTATTGAATCATTTCAATGTCCGCACCTTAGGTGATAGTCTCTTGTTACTTTGAATGAACATATGATATCTTATTTTCGGTTGATTAAATTTGTTTGGTGCTTGAGCTCTGCAATATACACTAGAATGATTTTATTATGGAAAAACGTTCCCTTCCGCTTAAGCCGCATAAAAAGCGATGAGTATGCTTAGGGTGACTTTGTTTAGACTCATTTCGAGCGGGTGCAATGAAGTCGGGTTTGTTCATGATTATTGACACCGGTTTATACCTTCTTTGAGTAAATGTGTTAGACTAGTCTTCTCTCGCTTATGTATGCTTATTTTCCCTAAATCACCGGGCAAGTATTATCATTATTATTATTTTGAACTTTTATTATACCTCTGATCACTTTTAATTAAAAACAGTGCTTATTAATGCCACTGAACTCATGCAAAGCAAGTGAAGTGAAAAGCTGGTTGGCTGATGACACTACAAGAAAAGCTTGCTAATTCGTAATCTTTCTTGCAGGCTGGAGTTCCTGCTGGTGTTTTGAATGTAGTATCTGGCTTTGGTCCAAGTACTGCTGGTGCTGCTCTTGCTAGTCACATGGATGTAGATAAGGTACTAAAATATTTATTTTTGCAGTGGTGTGGTATTGTAATGATTTTTACTAGTACATGAATGAGTTTCATGGGCAAATAAGTGTATGTTTGGTTGACTGGCTGCACGAAATTGCTTGTATATTCAAACTTGGTTTTGGAAAAGAACTATTGAGCTCACTCCATGTACCCTGCACTCACAACTTCACAAGTTCTATAGTAAAAAAAAATTTATGGCTCTTTGTCTTGTGGAGGAGTGTTAATTTCTATTGTGACGTTTTGTAGGAACCTAATTGATTATTAGACATCTATATCCAATAATCTCTTGATAACTTGTATCATGGACAATCTCTTGCAGATTGCCTTTATTGGTTCAACTGAAACTGGAAAAATCATCCTTCAACTGGCAGCTTAAAGCAATCTTAAATCAGGTATGTATATGAATAGAGTTCTTGTTGTCTAACAACCACCTCTCATATAGTTCAGAAAACATTGATTGGTGTTTTTTGTGACATTCAGGGGCAATGTTGTTGTGCTGGGTCTCGAACATTTGTACATGAAAATGTGTATGACGAGTTTGTTGAGAAAGCTAAGGCCCGAGCTTTGAAACGTGCTGTTGGTGATCCATTCAAGGCGAGAATAGAGCAAGGTCCTCGGGTATATTGCAAAGCATCCTTTGAGCTATACCTTCATGTTTGACCTTGGAGATTTCAGATTTGTACCAAGTTTGTTTTTAGCACATCACATGTCGACAATTTGGTATCGTGCTTGTGCTTCACTACACCATCGTGAACTGTGATCCTCGGATACTCGAGGGTTCACATGATTAAAATGTATAGAAAGAATGCTACACCGCTATTACTTTCGCATTCTTCTCTTAAGCCAAATGTTCAAATGTCTTGAAAATTTTGTTTATGACCATGATAACCAGATTGATTCGAGCAATTTGAGAAAATATCAAGTATATCGATCCGTGTTGAAAACGGGGCAACACTTGAAACCGGGGGGAAAGGGTTGGAAACAATGGCTACTATATTCACCAACTGTGTTTCTCAAATGTTCGTATATATATCTTTTTAGTTCAACTCACATCTTACCAAAGGATGCTAAAAGTACAATTCCTCATGTTTTTAATTGTATTTGTAACAATTACCGTGATGGAATGCCGATTGCAAAGGATGAGATTTTTGGTCCAAAGGCAATCCATATTTAAATTCAAGTAAGAGAACCATGATTCATATTTTGCAAAGAATGTTGTTTTCTATGTACTTTGTTATGTGTAACTAATTTTTATATTGATCCCAGGGACCTTAATGAGGTAATTCAAAGAGCAAATAACACACGTTATGGCCTTGCAGCAGGGATCTTCACAAAGAACCTAGACACTGCTAATACATTGACTAGAGCATTGAGAGCTGGAACAATTTGGGTAAATTGCTTTGATACATTTGATGCTGCAATTCCTTTTGGTGGGTACAAGATGAGTGGACAAGGAAGAGAAAAAGGAGTATACAGTCTCCAGAACTACTTGCAAGTTAAGGCTATTGTTACTCCATTGAAGTATGCTGACTTGTAATCTATATCTATATACTTGTTATAACACACGTTTTGGTGCTTTTGAAACATTTGCTGACTTGTAATCTATATCTATATACTTGTTATCATTTTAATTGTTAGCTTGATTTTATTAATGTTTTTAGGCTGTAGTAGCTTTCTGGCCCAAAGTATGATTTAAATTTTTTTTTTTAATTTTTTTTGAATTTGCGACGGATTTGCCACGGATTTGCGATGAAATTCGCGACGACTTTGCCACGGATATTTGCGACTGATTAGCGACGGATTTGCGACGGAAACATTTGCCACGGAAAATCCGTGGCAAACGATTTGCGACGAGCGTTTTTGCCACCAATTTTTGTCCGTGGCAAATCCGTGGCAAATGTTGTTTTGCCACGGAAATTTGTACGTTTGCCACGGAAATGTCCGTGGCAAATCAGCGATTTTCTTGTAGTGGGTCCCACTCTAACTTGGGCGTCGGAGTGTCTTTACAAGTACAACCCACGCGAGTCCCTGCTCTCGACTCATCAGCAGCAATTCGACCTTGTACCAAGACTGGACCATCCTCTGGATGCTCAGGTACCTATCAATTTTCATGGATGTTTGATCGTGTTTGAAATAGTAGCCTATTAGGTTTTGGTAATCTTACTTGTTTTACTGGAGTAATGCCTTGATGTAGGTTCCTCTACAAATACTCTCTCTCTCTCTCTCTCTCTTTCATATAATTTATTAGTTTAGAGAAATAAAGTGTTGAACTACTACCTTTGATCTTATAAATAATAACATTTGTCCATAAAGTCTAGCTCAATTGACAAATGTTAAAATTGTTAAGCTGGATATTTACCCAGGTTCGAATTTGAGACCGCACAGTTGTGTGTGTGAGTTTCAAATGGCACTTGCCACTCCATCTACGGATAAAAAAAACATTTGAAAAAAATATAAGACCATCGAGTATATTGATTAATTTAAATTAATGATGATAAAATTTTACTTTGTCACAAACTAGTATTCCTACCCGTGCGATGCACGGGGAGCTTTAAAAAAATAATTATTTATAATAAAAATTTATTAAGAAATTGTTCTAACATTTGCCAAATTGTTTGGTTATTTTTCCAGAGAATTTTAATGGATATACTACATATTGAGAACTCATATTAAAAACTCATTTAACATTATCCCTCTATTATTCGTTTATTATTTTTTTGGCAAGGTTTAGGTCTGAACCCCTTTATGTGCAATTAAGTTTATTTTTTATATCTTTGCTATGTACATATATGTAGGCCCGTGCTACGCACGGTGTAGTGTAAAATCATTAAAATATTTATGCTAACTAATAGTGGTGATTTAATATTAATCATTATATATTTCATAAGATTTTTATTCTTATTGAGAATTAAAATTGTGTTTATATATAAAAGTCTTTTTTCTTGCCAAAAAAAAAAGTTTTTCAAATAGGGTCGACTGTTAAGTTTTTATAAGAAAAAAAAAGTAAAAATAGAAATCAAAGGTAAATTTATATCATGATTTAATTGAAAATTGAAGCCTATGCTCTAGAAGAAATCTAAAGACCATAACGTAATTACATAAAGACCATAATACCGACCAAATAAACATAAATATTCAAATGAAAACTTATAGACCATAACTTGCTCAACGACTGAAATCATTATTATAGCTATGTCAATTATTGTTAGGAATAGGAAGAAACATTAGTCATCACTATCAATATAATAAAACTGATTAACTTTTTCTAATATATGAAGAAACTCCACCTATCCTTTTATCTATCTAATAAATAAAATGAACCATAAACAATGGGCTGCATCAAATAAGATATAATTATTTATTTATTTATATAAAAATGGGATTTTAACTTTCGTTTTTAATTTTTTCAACACAATATGTAATTTTTAATGTATAATTTAATATTAAGTAAGTTTTATTCTTTTAGTGGGTTTTTAAGTATTTATATGTAAATAATAAAAGACTCATGGTATATGAGTTGATAATAATCAAGTCTCACAATGATATTTTGTCAAAAAAAAAGTCTCACAATAATATGGTTAATTATTTTAGTGGTTTTTATTATATGTAAATAATAAAAATATGGTGGAATATGAATTGATAATAATCAACTCTCCTTGGTCAAAAATAATAATAATAATCAACTCTCACAATAATATGGTTATATATATAACATAATTCATTCCGCAAAATTTTGGTCGATTAGTATTATTCTTTTTTTGTGGGTATATTAAATCCTTATTTCTTTTTTTATTGTCTAAACATATAGCTAATGTCATTTTTTAACAATAAAATAAGTTAACTGATTGAAGTTTAAACGACATGATAAACCATACCCAACCACAAAGAACACTCATAGCACCTATGGATCAAGTTAAATTACAATAATGAATGGATAAAGAAGGGTTTCAACTCATAATTATCTAAATTAAATTAATATGGTGAATTGATGAAAACCTAATGAAGAATTGTAACTCTCAAATAAATTCATGTTTAAGAATTAAAAGGATAACAAATGGTTTAAAGGAAACTAAATAGAACAACCATTAAAATCATAACAAATGAAAGAATTAATTACGAATTTAAACCAATCATAATAAAAAATAAATGTTAATACAGTTACAAATTTATGAGAATAAAAGTGGTTACAAAAAAAATTAAAACCATTTTCAAATAAGAATAAATATATCAATAGTAAATACAATATTAGGTAATAATGAAATTTTTTATGACTTTAAAATAAATATAAAATTCATTTAAACAATTTACTGTGTTATATCAATACCACATTGGTGACATGTTTTAGATGGTTGCATTTTAAAGCAAAGCCCCATTGTTTTGATATTGTAAAAGAGGAAGAGGGGAAAAAACCTTAAATTTGTTGCGGTGTTTTGCTCAAGAAAGGAAAGAGATAGAAATGTGTTTATGTTGCAAATTATTTGATGGTTCAGCCATTGCTTTACTACATAAATAAAGTTAAAAGGATAAAAACAAATATGAAACATATAGGTCAACAATAAGAAATGGAGTTTAAATTTCATGATTCAATTTTATCCCAATTTGTTATGCCGTGAACTAGCACTGAAAGCCATAAATTGTTTTGACAGAAAATGTAAAATTACATGCCTTTTGGACTAACATTTGAACATCATTTTGCTTTGGGGTTTCTGAGTTTGTGCTGACGCATGAAAGGAAAATTTCTCAAGCCCACGCCAACGAATTCCCTCTCATCAGCAAACAAAATGAATGTATTGGATACAAAGAGGTAGTGACACAGTGAAATCGGACAGAAGGAATGCAAAATGCCGAAAATCGAGCTAATTATATATCAGTTTAATTCAGTTTTAACCCTAGGTAAATCAATCTATCTTAACATAAAAGTCATCCAGAAATCAACTATAGAAAACCTAAACAGAATTGAAGAATGAACGTAAGAAGGAAAAATCAATTGCAAAAAAACACATATGTGAACCATAACATAAAAATAGAGGTATAGGAGAGGAAGCCTTTGGATACCAAGCATATCTGAGATAGAAAAATTCAAATATCATCATGATGACTCCTAGATCTCTTGGGAGAAGAAAAAGATGAAAGTGGTTCCTCATATTTGGAAGTGGAGTTTGTCTTATAATGTACTTTTTGCAATACAAAAGGGTGTATGCAAAGTGTATAAGAGAAGCTACATAAAAATAGCATTCATTGTGAAATTTATCTCTTGATGACATGTATCAAAAAAATTAATGAGATTATTTGTAATTGTTAATAGTATAGATACCCTTTATATTATGAGGCTGAAATAAATAAATAAAAAACCATTAATGATGACTTAATTTTTTTTTACTCAAGAAAACTAATGCATTTCCTTTAGTAGCAACAATACATGCTGGAATGTCAAAAATAGTCTGAGAAGGGCAAGAGAACAAGGCTACCCTCGCTAGAGAGTGAGCGACCTTGTTTGCCGATCTCCTAGAGAACTCCACATGAGAGTTTACATTAAAAAAGCTAAAAGCTTCCCGACAATAATGTAAAATACATCCGTAATCAGAAGCAATGGCAGGTGTCTTATTAAAATCATTAACAACAACATGGGCATCCAACTCAAAAATAACATTCCGATACTGTAGTTCCCGCACCCAATCAATAGCAAGAATGAGTCCCAACGCCTCGCCTTTATACACTTCCAGTAGGGGAGAAAAAGAATGTAACTTGGCTGCAAGAAACTCACCGTTCTCATTCCATAAGCACATCCCGAATCCCATCTTATTTCCATTAGTATCAAAGGCTGCATCAACATTACACTTAACAAAATTCGCAAGAGGTTTCACCCAAAAGCCAACATCCCTCACGGTTCGTTGTTGTTGCTGCAAAGGAAACCGAAGGGGCTGCTGCAATGGCACGCTGCAGGCCGATTTCCATTCCTCCAGAAGACTAGCTCCATTCCGAAGAATTGTTGCTGCCAAGTCTCTAATATTCTTCCAAACCAAATTGTTTCGGCTGTTCCAAATGCTCCATAAATTGACAACCCAAACAACACGTTGGTCGCCCTGTAATTGCTGCAAAACAGAGAAAAACCAGCTTGGAAAAGAGTCAGTTACAGCAGCTTCCTGCGTTAGCAACTGTGCACAACCCGACGCCAGCCATATAGCGCCTGCAGTGACACATTCCGCAAACAAATGCAGGTTTGTTTCCTCAAATTCTCCGCAAAACAGACACAAGTGTGGAACCTCCAACCCACGCCGACGAAGTACATCGCGAGTGGGGATACAATTACGACCCAAGCGCCAAAGAAAGTTCTTAATCTTCGACGGAACCTTGAGATTCCAGAGAGTATCCCAATTACCATTAACAAAATTGCCATTATGAGGAGCAGTTGTATTTTCAGCCAGGCGATAAGCGCTACGAACCGAATAACACACAGGAACAAAGGAGTAGACAAAACCGCCTCGCTAGATGGGCCATCCAATAGAAACCGGACCAAAGATTCATTCCAACACTTACGATCATGCACGATTAAATAATCAACACAGAGGAGAGGATTAAAAGTACCTGGGACTCTCGGCTGTATAGTGATGGGATACAGATTCAATAGGACCTGCGCGCTCCTGGTTCACAAGGACAGAAAAAGATACAGATTCAATACACATACACATCCAATTAATCCAAGTAGCACTAAATCCCAGGCGATTCATAACAGCATAAAGATAGCCCCAGTCAACACTATCATAGGCCTTACTCATATCTATTTTCAAAGCAACCTCCCCTATTTTCCCTTTGCGCTTATTCTTAAGGTAATGTATAACTTCGAAAGCAACCATAGCATTGTCAAGTATGGACCGACCAGACACAAAAGCACACTGCTCTGTTGAAATACACTTAGATAAAACAGTTTTAAAATGATTAGCAAGTACCTTAGAGATGATTTTGTAGAGAACATTACATAAGGCAATTGGACGCCAATCAGCCATGGAAGCAGGATTGTCTTTCTTGGGGATGAGAGCTATATTTGTATCATTCAAATCATAAGGAAATTCCCCTCGTTCGAGCCAACCAACACAAGCCTGAAATATGTCATCACCGTAAATATCCCAATAACACGTAAAGAAAGCCGGATTGAAGCCATCTGGACCCGGGACCTTATCATTATCCATAGACATAAGCGCCTCTCTAAATTCCTCCTTACCAAAAGCGCAGGTCAGTAAGTCATTATCTGCCTGAGTAATCCGAGGCTCCATGACCCTAGTCACGGGCTCATACTCACCCAACCGGCTAGAGAAAAGATCGTGAAAATAATCCACCACTACGCCACGAATTGCCTCCGGTCTAGAAGCTATAGTACCATCGCTGCGCGCCAAGCCATCTATCTTCTTCTTTTTTTGCCTAGTGGTGGCACTAGCATGAAAAATTTGGTGTTACGGTCTCCTTCCTTAAGCCAAAATGACTTAGCACGTTGTCTCCAAAAAGTCTCCTCTTGCATTATCAGCTTCGCTAAATTCCTACGCATCCTGTTGAAGCGAAGGACCCCATCACTATCCCGCCGGTTACGGACCCTCTCCATAGCCTCACGACAAGCTGAGATGTCCTCTCTGAACTTCAAGCGCTTCATGCGACCCCAAGAGTGGAGGTTTCACGCACATCCTCTCAACCGAGAGGTGATATCACCAACGCCATCCGTGTTCCAGCCTCGTTGGACAACCTCATCAATATCAGGCTCAGATAGCCACACATTTTCAAACTTGAAGGAGTATGCACGGGGAGGTACGTGCAGGTAATCTCTCTGTAGTAACAATGGAGAGTGGTCAGACTTTGGAGAGATGAGATTCAAGAGCTTTGATTGGGGAAATAAGTCCAACCACTCCTTGGTAGCAAAGGCTCTGTCTAGTCTTTGTTCAATCGCTCGCGGGGTACCAAGTGCAAATCTCCATGTGAATTGGTAACCAGTAAGGTGTAAGTCAATCAAATGTGCGTCCAATATAGCTTCTTGAAAACCCCTCATGAGATAATATGAATGATCACAATATCCTCGCTTGTCCTCGGAGGATAAGAGGTCATTGAAATCCCCAATAATACACCAAGGGAGTGTAGATAGACCAGCTAATCTCCGGATAAGGGCCCATGATTCATATCTCAGTGAACGATTTGCATACCCGTAGTATCCGGTGATACGCCAATTGCCACGGGCATGTGTCTGTTACTGCAACATCTAAGGGATGATGAGAATAACCAGTGACCGTACAACCTAAGACATTCCTCCAGAGTACAGCAATACCTCCTCCTCTACCAACTCTATCAACCGAAACACAACCATCAAAGCCTAAAACTCTACGAACCTTTTCCAATGTACTAGAATAAGATAATGTCTCAAATAAGAATATACAATATCTGGGTTGTTACTCCGGACCAGGTCCCGAAGCATAGGAATCGTCGAGTCGTGACCCAAACCTCGGCAATCAATTGAGGATACTCATGGCTTCTAGAAGGCCTGGCTGCCAGGACCTGCCGATAAAAAAGACCCAGTTTCATTGGCTTGAGATATTACCGAGGAGCTACCCCCTGCATGGGCATTCGCATGAGTGCGTTTTCTTTTCCGAACCTCCTCAGTTTCCCCCATGTCAGCATCCATGTCATTGCGTGATGTGGTGTCAGCAGTAATCACACACATAGGAGTAGTAGGTCCCCCAGTGGTACCACCTGTCAACGCTCTACGTGAAAGTGTGCTCGTTAACATGTCTTTAGCTATCAATGTACGACGGTTATGGTTGGTCACCGTGTTAGCGCTAATAATTGGTCCATGACTAACATTCAGATTTTGAAACTGCTCCTCATAATTGGTATTATTATTATTACTATTATTGTCATTAAGGCCTTGCCCCTCACGGGGGTCTCTACGCACAGCTGGTTGAGGTGGTGTGGCCGTGGCACTAGGGCGGTCAGCAGCCTTCTCCTTGCGCAGCCATTGGTTGTCGTCACCAGGAGTACGACGCTCTACCTTTAATTCAGGTCCCCAACCACGTGTGCCATCATCATGTTCCATGGCGAAGAGTTTTCCACAACCATGACGACTTGATTAGTGGCTTAGAAAAACAGTTGATAATTTTTTTGGTTAGAGAAAAAATTGATTATATATAAAGGTAGATATTTTTTTTTTGGTTACAATAAGGTAAATAAGAAACTAATCAATCGATTTTATTTTTCTTATATATAGTAACAAAAATTGGGTTGAAAGTAAAGGTAACTTTAACTTTCTCACGTTAACTCTTAAGTTTTGTCGTGAGTCGTTATGCATTCTATTTAAAGGAATATTTAAATTAAGGGATAAAGAGTCTTCTGTGCTTGAGTTTGATATCCGACATAGAACAACTTAAAGATACATTTTATTTAATCGAACTTTGAATTAATCAATTGGTCAAAAAAAACTTTGAATTAACAAAACTAGTACTACCTCCGTCCTATTTTATAGGTAATTTAATGTTTTGGCATACATCTTAAGAAAAATAATTAATAGTCTAGATTTTATAAAAACTGTTGTCCAATTTATCATTTAACTCTTTATCTCTCCTCATTGATAAATGTGAATCATTTATTAAATATAAAAAAGTTGTCATGATTAAGAAGGGCAGATGTGGAAAAGAATATCAAATGCTTCCTTGAAAACGTAAAACAACAATTAATTTAAGATAAATTAATTTTGCTAAAACTAAATCTAAAATGGGACAGAAGTAGTACTATCTATTTAACCTAAATATGAAACCAGGTGAATCAGTGTTTTAAAAATCAAACTAATCAAGTGGAATAGCTTGGATGACAGACTTGGCAAGAGTTATCCTCCCAGCAAGAGATAAATGAGTAGATTTCCAGCCAGAAAGCTTCTGGGAGGCCTTTTCAATGAGATAAGTAACCTTTGGAGCTCTCCCAAGCAAAGGAATCCCCAAGTACTTACCTAAGGAGGCGGCTGCTCTAAAACCAGACATGTTACTCAGGCTATGGCGAAGGCGCACAACCACATTTTTGGAGAAAAAAATACCAGTCTTCTCCGGGATCACCATCTGCCTAGACATGCCACAAAAAGTATCAAGCACATATAAAACACATTGCATGTTAGCTTCTGTAGCCTATCCAAATAATAATAAATCATCAGCAAACATAAGATGGGAGATGTTGGGACCCCGCCTCCCTGCCTGAATCGGAAGCCAGTGGTTCCCCTCAACAGCTTCCTCAATCAAGTGTGTGAGCTTGTCCATCACAAGACAAAAAGATATGGAGACATTGGATCACCCTGGCGGATACCCCGTTGGGGATCAAAACTATCAGATCTGCCCCCGTTCCAAAGAACATTAGTGTTAGCCGTAGTAATGCAAGTCATGATAATAGTCTGAATTGTCACCGGAAGACCCAACTCAGCTAATACCCTGGCTATAAAAGACCATTGTAACCTGTCATACGCCTTAGCCAAATCAACCTTAATAGCAAAGAAACAAGTACGACCCCGCATTCTCCGCATAGTGTGAAGGAGTTCCTGGGCCACAATGATGTTCTCATGAATACTTCGTGTAACGCCCCAAAATAATTCAAGTATTTATTTAATTAATTTAATTAGGTGCTATAGTGGTTGGTTGTATTAAAATAATAATAGAGTAATTAATTTAACTAAGAGGTGGTGGTTAGTAAATAAGGGAGTGGTGTGTTAATTATGTTAGGGAGTAGTGGAAGCAATTAAGGGAATGTAAATAAAGCTTACAATATTTAATTAAGTAGAATAATTAATTAGAATTTCGTTTGTTTCGGGGATGTTCAAAGTAACTAGGAGGGTGTGATTTGGGCCCGTCATTGTTAAGTAGCCCAATTTAGTTGATAAAAACCCTTAGGGTCTTAGGAAACCCCCACTTGTGCAAAGGAACCAAAAACTAGAGAAAAAGTGAGAGTGTGTGAGAGTGTGAGACCGCGACGCGAAGTGTAACACCCCTCCTATCTCTATTAATTAACTAATTGAAAATCAGAGTTTAATAAAATTCTCATGGGAAGGATGCTACATTGTCACTCAAACACCTTAGCATATATCTATGAATTAAAACAACAAAGATACATGCATACATAGGCAACTTCGGCCAAAGGGACTACGCCCATCAAAACGTGTTTTTCAATTGTTTACATCACAATGACACTCATATATATTAGTCGAACATATACATTACAACCGAATAGTCCCAAAACAATCACTACTCTACCTACTCGACTCGCCCCATGTTACAACTACCAGAGCGCACCGACTCCAACAACCAAAAGCAAAGTCGACTTCTACTCGAGGGTACTGCAAGTTGCCACAAAGAGCAACATGGAAAGCGATGGGTGAGTCTCTAAACATTTGTAATAAAGGTTCATGACTAATGTAAATACATAGAATGCATTAAGCACCTCGGTTCACATATCGACAAACAACTCAAGTATAAACCAAAGACATATAGCTAACTCGATGATAAACGACATTTCAACATAATTCACATGAGTTATGCATGCAATGCAATGCAACCCAAACTCGGGGTATAATGCATGAGGATCCATCTCTTTTAAGCCACTCGGGCATATCCGTCGCTAGTGATACTCGGGCCAAAGTCTTTCGTGACGAGACCGAAGTCTATAACCGTCGCTGATGCATATGAATTCATGAGACTCAATGAACAAATGCATTCACTCAGAACAAACAACTCTTTTGTGCAAACCGCACCGTCGCCTTACGTTGCCTAGTCCTCTTAGACAACCACCATAGCACAAAGGCTATTCGTCCACTCACAGGCACCTCAGCTCCTCAGGCAGTGAGCCACTCCATCACTACGAAGGCCTCACAACGCCTAAGACTGAACCATCACATAGGGACTAAACTGGACTATGCCAATTCGTCCCCTTAAACGACTCTTGACGTTAAACGTCACTCACGGTGGCGCCTAACAGCTCTACGCTGTTATGCGTCAAAAATAGGTCACCTCGGCACTCTTAGTCACCTCGGCACCTTCACTCTTCTCGGTATGCTCGCTCGTCACCTCGGCACACCTACTCATCTCGGCACGCTAAGCTGATGTAGTATCGCTACCCATTACGTCACCAATACTCAACTCGGTGGCACCTGATAACTCATATTTATATGAGTTATTTATAATTACTCAAGAATAAATCATGCAAGTTCTCTAGCAATACAAGGTTTATTTAAGTAATTTTATGTTAGTTTCGTAATTCTGAATGGGTGAAAGGTTAATTGAATAAATTTGTGCATTTAGGCACCAAGTGGTGCCCTTGAGAGCGTTTTGATGCTTTTTGTGCTTGTGCAGGAAATTTAGTGCTGAAAGTTACCACGTCCCTCACCACGTCTATAGAAGTGCAGCAGAGCAAGGGTGAAAGATCTCAATTTTGGCGCGCTAAGCAATGATAGTCAAAGATATAAAGTCAGAAGATCTTTCTATTCCCCATGAGCTGACGCACAGAACAACAGAGCACCAACAGCGGTCGCGTAAGAGAGAAAAGCAGACTGGTAGGTGGGCAAGTGACATCAGCCACACGTGAGCAAGGAGGCTATTTAATGAAGGCTCAGCTCTCTCTCTCAAGGCATCCTTCCACACATCACTCATACACGAATACACCTTCATCCACTCACTCCAGTTCATCACCTACCTTCATCCACTTCAGAGAAGGCATTAAAGAAGATCTGGAAACAGACTTCTGCTTTGTTTTTACTTTTCTGAACTTTGTTTTATTTTCTGCACACTCACTGCTGTAAAGCTCAGACGTTGTAACGTCTATACAGCGTACATGCTGAAGAGCTACTTAGGTGTATCTTTTGCACTTAGTTTCTTTTCTGTAATGTATGGTATTTGGATTCTAAATCCTTATCATTCTGTAAAGATGCTCAGCATGAGCTAAACACTTTGTAGTTGAGTTGTTGTTTTGCTTATAATGAATTTCTAGTTAATGTTATAAAGTATTGGCGTTGCATGTTTTAAATCTTTGTGTGAAAATATTTCCAAACTTGTTTTGAGGTTGGCCTCTTAAAATAGGTAGATTCATAGGTACAGACATGGTCTATGAAAAGAACTCAAAGGTTTATATGAACGAACGGTGCACTAAAGACATTTAGGCATTTTTTATCTAAATCTAGACATAGAAAGGATAAATTAATAGTTCATAGAACATTGTTGTGGGTGCTTAAAATACAGGAGTGGGCCTATTTAGAACCTAGACATAGGACCTCTTATACTTGAAACTCTGACGTTTTGTGCTGAAAAGCATAGCTCTTTTGCAACAGCGTTCAAACGTGGCCACGTCTATACGAAATAGCATTTGTACGTTATAACGTGTAAACGTTATAACGTCTGACTAGAAAGGATTTATTCTGCATACAACAACTCAACTCACTTCTCATCCATATTCACAACCAACATTTGCTTACTTGTTTTTATTACATCTCTAGCTTTAAAACCAACTCTTATTGCCGATTTGTTACTTGATTCTCTTGTGTTTTGAAACTTGAACTTTGAAAAGTGTACCAATCTCGTGGGAACGATCTCTTACTTAAAACCACTCTATTACTTGTACGATGTGTATACTTGCACTATAATTGCGAAAAACCACACTATTACACAAACGCAACAAGTTTTTGGCGCCGTTGTCGGGGATTGTAGTAATTTTTATTGTTCAAAGCATTAGAACACAAGTTGAAGAAAATTTTACTGTGTTGTTTGTTGTTTCTGTGTTTGAACAGGTAGACGTTACAGCGTATGCTTAGTTCCAACTCAAGCTCTAGTTCAACTGAACCAAAGAGTGAATCTGAACCTGAGTTTGATCCAGAACCTAAAAGAACTTTCAGACAACTAAGGAGACAACAAAGGTTAAGAAGGAGGCAACAACAACAAAGAATAACACCCAACCATGTCCAGAACATAACACTGGTTCTAGAGGTGGACATACACCAAGAGGAGTCAGAGGACAAGGTCGTGGACCACAAACTCATACAGAGACAATAGTTGTTGATGATGAACACTACCAAAGGCAGCAACTCATCAATGCAGGACCACAAGATATGGTCAATGACAGGGACAGGCCTATGCGTGACTATGCCGTGCTTAACCCTGCTCATCTTCAAACAGGCATTGCAAGACCAACCCTTCATACTGGTCACTTTGAATTCAAGCCAATGATGTTCCAAATGCTGCAAACTGCAGGGCAATTTGGGGGTTTCCCTCAAGAAGATCCATATTCTCACCTAAGGCAATTTCTGGATGTGTGCAGCAACTTTATCATCCCTGGAGTCTCAGAGGACGCTTTTAGATTGAAGCTCTTCCCATACTCACTCAAGGATAAGGCCAAAAATTGGTTGAACTCTTTGGAGCCAAATTCAATTCATACTTGGGATGAGCTAGCAGAAAAGTTCCTTGCAAAGTATTTCCCTCCCAACAAGAATGCTAAACTAAGAAATGATATCACTTCCTTCAAACAAAGGGAAGGGGAATCACTATTTGAAGCTTGGGAGAGGTGGAAAGAATTACTGAGAATGTGCCCACACCATGGCATTCCTGTGGTGATCCAAATGGAGACGTTTTATAATGGTCTAGATCAGCCTACAAGGTTGATACTTGATGCTTCATCAGGTGGTGTCATTCTAAACATGTCCTTTCTCGAGGCATGCAAGCTCATTGATGACATAGCCACCCATAACTCTCATTGGCCATCCGATAGATTTACTCTGGAAAGAAGGCGGTGTGCATGAAATAAGTGAAGTGATCGCTCTTTTCTCGCTCAAGTGGCTACCCTGACCAACATGATCAAAACTTTGAGTACTCCAAACGTGGCCACGTCTGAGAAGCAGACTGTTGCAGCAGTGGAACCTACCCACTCTGGTGGAGTAGTGTGTGTTTATTGTGAAGAAGGGCATGTGTATGAGGAGTGTCCCTACAACCCTCAGTCTGTAAACTTTGTATCTCAGAACAAAGGAAATGGTCCCTATTCCAACTCTTACAATTCAAATTGGAGAAATCACCCAAATTTCAGTTGGAGAAACAACAATGCACTGAATACCAGCAATACTGCTCCTGCAATACCTCCAGGGGTTCCTCCTCAACAACAACAGAGGTAGTATGCGCAGAATAACAACAACAGCAATTTGGAGGCCATGATGAAAAGCTTCATAAGTGATTGTAAGACAACTTTGCAAACTCATGCGTCTTCAATCAAAACTCTGGAAAATCAGATTGGACAGATAGCTTCAGCTCTCACTCAAAGGCAGAATGGATCTCTTCCTTCTACAACAGAAACACCATCATCATCCAACCCTAATGGTAATAATGGGGTAAATGGGCAGGTAAATGCAATTTCTTTAAGAAGTGGTACTGAATATCCTGAACCAACTATGCCTGTGGAGGAAGAAGTGCAGGATAAGCAAAAAGAAGTACCAGAGAAAGAGAAAAAGAAAGGGAAAGAAGCAAGCTCAAGTGGTGTGAAAGATACTCCAGACATTGTGATGTCTAAACCAGACGTTACAATGTCTAGTTTTGAACCAGGCATCAAGACTGTGCCTAGGCTTGTACCTGAGTATCCTCCTCCACCATACCCTCAAAGATTGAAGAAGGCTCATGAAGACAAGCAGTTCAGCAAGTTCATGGAGATGTTGAAGCAGTTACACATCAACCTTCCTTTGGTTGAAGCTTTACAGCAGATGCCAAACTATGCCAAGTTCCTGAAGGACATCATCACCAAAAGAAGAAGGCTAGGGGAGTTTGAAACTGTTGCTTTAACTGAGGAATGTAGTTTAATTATGCAGAATAAACTTCCTAGAAAACTCAAGGATCCTGGCAGTTTCACTATACCATGCTCCATTGGAGATTTTTACATTGGAAAAGCTTTGTGTGACTTGGGAGCAAGTATCAACTTGATGCCCAAGTCCATTTATGATAAACTTGGTATAGGAACTGCCAGACCTACTTCTTTAAGCCTAACTTTAGCTGATAAAAGTAGAGTTTATCCTGAAGGCATATTAGAGGATGTTTTGATTAAAGTTGACAAGTTTGTGTTTTCAGTGGATTTTGTTATTTTAGATTTTGATGCAGATAAAGAAGTTCCCATCATTTTGGGGAGACCATTCTTAGCTACTGGAAGGACAATCATTGATGTACAGAAAGGAGAATTAATCATGAGAGTTAATGACCAAGAAGTCAAGTTCAACGTCCTCAATGCACTCAAATATCCAGATCCAAACACAGAGGAATGTTCGTATGTAGTTGCCATTGATCATATGGTTCAAAAACAATTCAACAAGGATAATGATCATTTGGAGAAAATTCTGGGCAACAATGAAATACAAGAATTGTTGGCAGAAGAAGTTGTTCCTCTAGACGTTGTAACGTCTATCGCAGACGTGGCCACGTCTGAGCCCCCTGCACCAAAGTCATGGACAAAGAGGTACGAATCTCTAGGGCAAGAGGAATCAAATCTGAAGAAGAATGTGTCTTCCATTAAAGAGCCACCTACCTTGGAATTAAAGGTGTTACCTGATCATTTGAAGTATGTCTTTTTAGGGGAAAATGATTCCTTACCAGTGATTATTTCTTCCAAGCTCACCCAAGAGCAGGAAAATGATCTCATTACTACCCTGAAGAGACATAAAAAGGCAATTGGTTGGCAAATGGCAGACATCAAAGGTATCAGTCCCACAATCTGCATGCATAAAATTGTCTTGGAGGAGAATGCCAAGAATAGCATTGAAGGGCAGAGGAGATTGAACCCAATAATGAAGGAGGTGGTAAAGAAAGAAATCATAAAGTGGTTGGATGCAGGAATCATTTATCCTATTAGTGATAGCTCCTGGGTAAGTCCAGTACAGTGTGTGCCAAAGAAAGGAGGAGTCATTGTGGTAACAAATGAGAAGAATGAGTTAATTCCAACAAGGACAGTAACAGGCTGGAGGATATGCATGAACTATAGGAAGCTGAACAAAGCAACGAAGAAGGATCATTTCCCTCTTCCATTCATTGATCAGATGCTAGACAGGCTCGCAGGCAAGGATTTCTACTGTTTCCTTGATGGTTATTCAGGCTACAACCAGATAGCCATAGCACCTGAAGATCAAGAAAAGACAACATTCACTTGTCCCTATGGCACCTTTGCTTTCAGAAGGATGCCATTTGGGCTGTGCAATGCTCCTGCAACATTTCAAAGGTGCATGATGGCCTTATTTTCTGATTTCATTGAGAATTCCATGGAGGTCTTTATGGACGATTTCTCAGTCTATGGAGATTCATACAAGGCATGCCTGGATAATTTGGAAGGAGTTCTGATAAGGTGTGAAGAAACCAACCTAGTACTCAATTGGGAAAAATGCCATTTCATGGTACAAGAAGGAATAGTGTTGGGACACAGAATATCAAAGAAAGGGTTAGAGGTGGACAGAGCAAAGATTGATGTTATTGACAAGCTGCCTCCACCAACAACTATCAAAGGAGTCAGAAGTTTCTTAGGACATGCAGGGTTTTACAGAAGATTTATCAAGGATTTCTCAAAAATTTCAAAACCCTTGTATGCATTATTGCAACGTGACAACGTCTTCAACTTTGATGAACAATGTCATGAGGCTTTCAACAAATCAAGATCGCCTTGGTGATCGCTTCGATCATAGTCACTCCAGTTTGGTCTAAACCATTTGAGTTGAAGTGTGATGCAAGTGATTATCTTTGTAGGAGCAGATTGGGGCAAAGGTATGGAAAAATTTTCATTCTATTTATTATGCCAAGAAAACCTTAGATGATGCCCAATTAAATTATACTTGTGGATCAAAAAGAGCTTTTGGTTGTGTGTTTGCATTTGATAAGTTTAGATCTTACTTAGTGGGTGCAAAAGTTATTGTTTTACTTGATCATTCACCATTAAGTATTTAATTTCAAAAAAGATGCAAAGCCAAGGCTTATTAGATGGGTTCTCCTCCTCCAAGAATTTCACTTGGAAATACGTGACAAAAAGGGGGTGGAGAACCAAGTTGCTGATCATCTTTCTAGGCTTGAGAATGTTGATGCAGGTACAGGTGAAGAAGAGATAAAAGAAAAATTCCCTGATGAGAGACTATTGTCAGTAGTCTCAGTAGTTGAAGACGTTACCACGTCTATGACACTTTCGTCAAACGTTATAACGTCGATACTCTCGCACACCATGGTATCTTGACATAGTTAACTTCCTTGTTAGCAAGATTGTGCTGTAGGATTCAACTATCAACAGAAGAAGAGGTTCTTCCACACTATAAAGCAATACTTCTGGGATGAGCCATACTTGTACAAATTGTGTCCAGATCAGCTACTAAGAAGGTGTCTAGCTGAGGAAGAACAACTCCATGTGTGCAACAATGTCATTCAGCACCTTATGGTGGACATTTTGGAGGTACCAGAACAGCTGAAAAGGTCCTACAATCAAAGCACACTCTTGCCAACACTATTCAAGGATGCACATGAATTGGTAAGAAGATGTGACAAGTGCCAAAGAACAGGAAATATATCAAACAAGCAGGAGATGCCACTCACAAACATTCTGGAAGTTGAGTTGTTTGATGTATGGGGAATGGATTTCATGGGACCATTTCCTATGTCTCATGGAAATCTATATATTCTGGTAGCTGTGGATTACGTATCAAAGTGGGTTGAAGCAGTGGCATTACCAAACAATGAAGCTAAATGCGAGCAAGTTCTGAAAAGAATATATTCACAAGGTTTGGTACTCCAAGAGCCATAATCGATGATGAGGGCTCTCATTTCTGCAATAAGTTAATTGAGAACCTCTTGGCTAAGTATGGAGTGAAACACGAGATTGCTACTGACTTATCACCCCCAAACCAAAGGGCGTGCAAAAATATCCAACGAGAGAGATCAAAAGAATACTTGAGAAGATGGTTGGTCCCAACAGAAAGGAGTGGTCAGTACACTTGGATGATGCACTTTGGGCTTACAGGACAGCATACAAAACACCATTGGGCATGTCTCCTTACAAGCTAGTTTATGGTAAGGCCTGCCACCTCCAATTGAACTCCAACACAAGGCTTACTTGGGCATTGAAGCAACTAAACTTGGATCATACAAGGGCTGGTGAGGCAAGGTTATTGCAATTAAATGAGCTAGAAGAGTTTAGACACCATGCCTATGAAAGCTCAGCAATGTACAAGGAAAAGACAAAGAAGTGGCATGATCAAAGAATACAAAGGAGAGAGTGGCAGAAGGACAGCAGGTGTTGTTATTCAATTCAAGGCTAAAGTTGTTCCCAGGCAAGCTAAAATCAAGGTGGTCAGGTCCATTCAAATTAATGAAAATCTATCCTCATGGTGCTGTGGACCTCTTTGATGAAAAGACAAACACCATGTTCAAAGTTAATGGCCAACGTGTGAAGCACTATCATGGAGAGCATGTGGAAAGGGACAAGATCCAAATGTCCTTCAATAATTCTTGAATTAAAAGGGCAAAAGTCTGGCTGAAGACTCTTAAAGCAAGCGCTCTTGGGAGGCAACCCAATGATTTTTAATTAACTAACAATTTTTGTGTCCTTTTTAATTTTTGTTTTGCAGGAATAACAGTTGAAGTGAAGTAAAGGCAAAAGGTGATAGACGTCGTAACGTCTCGATATGCAATAGACGTGGGCACGTCTGGACAGTAAGGGCAGGTTTAAATTAAGTCAAAGGCGTAAGTGATGACGTGTCAGAAATGATTTCCCTCTGCATCACGAACGTGGTAACTGACCACGACGTCATCTCCCTTCCCTAACTTGTCTAATCAACGGTTACTTTTCTCCATTACTCCACTCTACCATTTCTCAACTCCCCATAACCACTTGCCCATAAAAATTTAACCATTCACCATCATCCCACCGCCTGCAACCTCTTTCTAAATCCCTCTCTCTCTGAACCCAACAATCTTCCCTCTCTTTCTCAGAAAACCTAAAATTTCCAAAAACCCCCATTCCCTTCCAAACCATTTCTGCGAAATCAAACATGACAAAAGTGAAGCAATCTGCTACCAAATCCTCTGGGAAAGGCAAACACGCTGACCTAAGTTCATCTTCAGCCCCTATCCCTGAAACACCTAACCAATCCAAAAAGAAAGCCCTACTTCCTGAAAGGGGCTTTAGTCAAGAAAGCCCCAATCCTGATTTTCTCGCAACCGTGGCGTGGCATTGGGTGGCAAAAATTTGTGGTGCACGAAAAGAATACATTGCTACTTTGGTTCACGATTTCTACAAGGGAATCGTTGAGAGGCCTGAAGGAGAGTCGTCCATTGTTTCAAAGGTGCGAGGCGAGGAGGTAAAGTTTGGAGTAAGAGTGATCAACGATTATTTCGGGCTAGGTTACTACGGAAAGGCTGTGGAGACCAAGCAAAAGACTTATGGGTCGGTGAAATGGAAGCTATAAAGGAAAGGATCCGTGTAGAAGGTGCCCATGCAGGGAGAGGAGTGGAGAGCACGGTAGTGAATTCAAAATCATGAAGAGGTACCTATGTGATGAAGCCAACACACAGTTCCATTTCATAAGGCCTTTGCTTAATTCCTACCTCTCACACCTCATGGGTAGATAAAGAGAGACGATTGTGATCGATGCAATCATGTCAAGAGACAAGGTGGAGGTTGGAAAGTTAATCAACCGTGAGCTCAACAAATGGAAGAACAGGAAAGATGGGTATTTGTATTTCCCATGTATGATTAATGACTTGTGTATGGAGGCGGGAGTAGAGATTGAAGCCTCGAGCTAAGGGGAGCGACCTCAAGGCCCCTTTTCAACAAAATTCAAGCCTAGGGTGAAATCTGCAGGAGCTTCAAGTTCTGTTGATGCGCAGACGTTGCAACGTCTGGAGGAGGAGAGGCAGAACTCCCGGTCAAATTTGTCAAGGAACAATTTGAGTGGCAAAAGAAGGTGTTTGCCCAAGTATCCAAGGAAAGAAAGTGATTGAAGAGCTGTATTGCGGTTCGATGCGGGAAGAAAATGATGATGATGTGCCTCTATCTACAATCCAAAGAAGAGTCATGAAGAAAGAAAGGGCCAAGCGAGCAAAAAGCCCTCCAAAGAGAAAGAGCCCAGCAAAGAGGCAAAAGAAGGTAAGTAGTGAAGAGGATTTTAATTCTGATGATTTGGATGATATTTCTGATTGTGATGCAGATGAATCAAGAAAAGTGAGCATGGAGGTAATCAGTGAGGAGGAAGAGGAGGAGAGCCCTGAGGAGAAAGGGAGTTCAAGTGAGAGCACTGAAAGTGAACCCCCAACAAATCAAGCAAACAAAGAGCCAGCCCAAACAAAATCCAAACCACCATCCCCACCATCCACACAACAACCACCTTCACCACAAGAACCCTCCACCCAGGACCCAAACACCCCTAAGACCCCACAATCCAAAGCTCAAGATCAATCAACACCACAACCACCCCCACCCCAACCTGAGCCTGAAAAGCAACCATCACCCCAAAAAGTGCAAGAACCAGACGTGGCGACGTCTGAGCCAGCAAACACAGGGAGCAACCCAGATTCCCAACCCATGTCCCCACCCAAGAAAACACGAGTGAAAAGTGCACTCACATACAATCCCTTTGAAAGAAAGAAAAGACAAGAGCTAGCTGCTGAGTCAAAACAAGCTCAAGGGAGTGGAGATAAAGAGGAAGTTGTTGCGTTTGTGTAAAGAGGAAGAGGCCGCAGCCAAACTTGGAGAAATGAAAATTACGAATGAAATAGAAGCTGCCATGGAAAAAGTAAGACAGCAAGCAATGGAAGAAGCCACTCAGAAACTAGCAGAGCACCTGTTGAAGCAAGCTCGAGTGCACATTCTTTGGAATTGGAGGATCATCATCGGGCGTGGCAACGCCTAAAGAGCCAGAGGTCGAAAAAGCCCAGGTGAACCCCAACGAACCAATGCATGTCAACCCTGCTGATTTGGCAATGAAGATGTGGGAGGAGGCTAAGAAGAGGATTGCTGAAGCCTCAAGTGCTGCTGCTGCAAGTATGGGTGCAAGCTCAAAAGAGAAGGAATCTGATGAAACAACAACAACCACCACCACCGAGCAAGGAGGAGTAAAGGTGAAGAAAGAGAAGAAGGATAAGAAGAAAGGAGAAGGTCAGTCAGGAGTTCCCACCAGACAGAGCGGAAGGCTCAGGTCTGGTGCTGCAAACAAGTAAGTCCCCCATTAATTTCATCAGTAGTTGTAGTTTTAATTTTTAGTTTTAGCTGTAGTTTTAGTAGTGTCTGTTTTAGGTCTATTTCATTAATCCCCCCTTATGTTAAAGTAAAAAAAAAAAAAAAAAAAAAAAAGAGAAAACTCCAAAATGGAGCAAATAAAAGAAAGTGCTCAGTAAAGAGGGGGTTACAAGTCTTTTGCGTGTGTGAGTCAGTAAATTAGTGCACTAACCCAGTCCTAGCACCCAATTAAGACCCTTTGTCATGCTTCAAAAAGAACCCCCATATCTTATGTGAAAATGTTAGCCTAATCTTTGTTTTGAAAGATGTTTTGCTGTCACCATTTGGAAACAACTCTTTCATAAGCTAAAGTAGTTTCTGAACTAGCTAGAGGAAGAATTAAATGCAGAGATCACACACTCACTTGAGCTTTAATGAATCTGGGTGTGTTAATTATGTTAGGGAGTAGTGGAAGCAATTAAGGGAATGTAAATAAAGCTTACAATATTTAATTAAGTAGAATAATTAATTAGAATTTCGTTTGTTTCGGGGATGTTCAAAGTAACTAGGAGGGTGTGATTTGGGGCCGTCATTGTTAAGTAGCCCAATTTAGTTGATAAAAACCCTTAGGGTCTTAGGAAACCCCCACTTGTGCAAAGGAACCAAAAACTAGAGAAAAAGTGAGAGTGTGTGAGAGTGTGAGACCGCGACGCGAAGTGTAACACCCCTCCTATCTCTATTAATTAACTAATTGAAAATCAGAGTTTAATAAAATTCTCATGGGAAGGATGCTACATTGTCACTCAAACACCTTAGCATATATCTATGAATTAAAACAACAACATACATGCATATATAGGCAACTCGGCCAAAGGGACTACGCCTATCAAAACGTGTTTTTCAATTGTTTACATCACAGCGGACACTCATATATATTAGTCGAACATATACATTACAACTGAATAGTCCCAAAACAATCACTACTCTACCCTACTCGACTACTTGATGTTACAACTACCGAGCGCACCCGACTCCAACAACCAAAAGCAAAGTGACCTCTACTCGAAATACTGCAAGTTGCCACAAAGAGCAACATGGAAAGCAGTAGGGTGAGTCTCTAAACATTTGTAATAAAGGTTCATGACTAATGTAAATACATAGAATGCATTAAGCACCTCAGTTCACATATCAGACAGCAACTCAAGTATAAACCAGCACATATAGCTAACTCGACTGATAAACAGCATTTCAACATAATTCACATGAGTTATGCATGCAATGCAATGCAACCCAAACTCCAGGGTATAATGCATGAGGATCCATCTCTTTTAAGCCACTCAGGCATATCCGTCGCTAGTGATACTCAGACCGAAGTCTTTCGTATCGAGACCGAAGTCTATAACCGTCGCTGATGCATATGAATTCATGAGACTCAATGAACAAATGCATTCACTCGTAACAAACAACTCTTTTGTGCAAACCGCACCGCCGCGCCTTCACGTTGCCTAGTCCTCTTAGACAACCACCATAGCACAAAGGCTATTCGTCCACTCACGGGCACCTCAGCTCCTCAGGCAGTGAGCCACTCCATCACTACGAAGGCCTCACAACGCCTAGGACTGAACCATCACATAGGGACTAAACTGGACTATGCCAATTCGTCCCCTTAAACGACTCTTGACGTTAAACGTCACTCACGGTGGCGCCTAACAGCTCTACGCTGTTATGCGTCAAAAATAGGTCACCTCGGCACCTTCACTCTTCTCGGTATGCTCTTGAGAGCGTTTTGATGCTTTTTGTGCTTGTGCAGGAAATTTAGTGCTGAACGTTATCACGTCCCTCACCACGTCTATAGAAGTGCAGCAGAGCAAGGGTGAAAGATCTCAATTTTGGTGCGCTAAGCAATGATAGTCAAAGATATAAAGTCAGAAGATCTTTCTATTCCCCATGAGCTGACGCACATGATCACTGTAGCAATCGAACAAAGTCGGTGTAAGAGAGGAAAGCACTGCAGGTGGGCAAGTGACATCGACCACACGTGAGCAAGGAGGCTATTTAATGAAGGCTCAGCTCTCTCTCTCAAGGCATCCCTTCCACACATCACTCATACACGAATACACCTTCATCCACTCACTCTAGTTCATCACCTACCTTCATCCACTTCAGAGAAGGCATTAAAGAAGATCTGGAAACAAACTTCTGCTTTGTTTTTACTTTTCTGAACTTTGTTTTATTTTACGCACACTCATCGCTTTGTAAAGCTCGGGACGTTGTAACGCCTATATCACAATGATACATCTTTGAAGAGCTACTTAGGTTTATCTTTTGCACTTAGTTTCTTTTCTGTAATGTATGGTATTTGGATTCTAAATCCTTATCATTCTGTAAAGATGCTAAGCATGAGCTAAACACTTTGTAGTTGAGTTGTTGTTTTGCTTATAATGAATTTCTAGTTAATGTTATAAAGTATTGGCGTTGCATGTTTTAAATCTTTGTGTGAAAATATTTCCAAACTTGTTTTGAGGTTGGCCTCTTAAAATAGGTAGATTCATAGAGTGCAGGACATGGTCTATGAAAAGAACTCAAAGGTTTATATGAACGAACGGTGCACTAAAGACATTTAGGCATTTTTTATCTAAATCTAGACATAGAAAGGATAAATAGTTCATAGAACATTGCTGTGGGTGCTTAAAATACAGGAGTGGGCCTATTTAGAACCTAGACATAGGACCTCTTATACTTGAAACTCTAACGTTTTGTGCTGAAAAGCATAGCTCTTTTGCAACGTTGCAAACGTGGCCACGTCTATACGAAATAACATTTGTACGTTATAACGTGTAAACGTTATAACGTCTGACTAGAAAGGATTTATTCTGCATACAACAACTCAACTCACTTCTCATCCATATTCACAACCAACATTTGCTTACTTGTTTTTATTACATCTCTAGCTTTAAAACCAACTCTTATTGCCGATTTGTTACTTGATTCTCTTGTGTTTTGAAACTTGAACTTTGAAAAGTGTACCAATCCTCGTGGGAACGATCTCTTACTTAAAACCACTCTATTACTTGTACGATGTGTATACTTGCACTATAATTGCGAAAAACCACACTATTACACAAACGCAACAGCACCTCACTTGGCATTCCACTCGTAAAGTTCTCCACCTCGTCCTGGAACCTCACGCCTAGGATCTCGTCTAGTCCCACTACTTCTCTCGTCTCGTCTTATGCCTAAGGTTCTCGACTACACCTTCACCTCATCTCGTCTCACGTAACGCCTATTGTCCTTGACTATACCTTCGCCTCATCTCGTCTTACCTTACGCCTACTGTCCTCGACTAGACACCACGCGTCACTTCGTCCCAGCTCACGCCTAGACTTAACGTATCATTGCGTAACTCTACGCTCGCCTCCCGTCTCATCCAAGCTCACACCATTTCGTCACTATACCCGTTTACGCCTCTCGCCTAAGTCCACGCCCTATCTCAGCACTCTCGCACCTCGGTATAACATGTTACAAGTCGACTCCTTCACCTCGGCTATCATACGCAGACTTGCCTACGCCCTACGTCTTGACCCAAACACCTCGGCATAACCATGTTATACCTCGGCAACTACTTGACGACACTCGCATTGGGTTCTAATTACACCTACGCGCACCTTCGTCCATCAAGTCACACTCAACTCGTCCTCTTGAAGTCTAGGAACTACGCTTTAACACTTACGTCGTGCGTTAACCTTCATGCACTTCACTTTCTCTACGATCACTTGCGCTAACTTCTCCTTCCTCTCTTTAGGTGCTCCCGACTAGGATTAAGCTCAAGAACACACTCTTAAACTCTCACGCTCACCGAGACCGAGAGTTCTCACTCATTTCCTCTCCATGGTCACTTACGTGACCACTTTCGTAAATCAACCATTACAATCTTCACCAAGGTGAAGTAACACAACCGAATACTTAAAGAACACATAAGCACACATTCGAACTCAATCGAAAATCATTCATGCAAAAACACTCAACATAAACACTAAATTACGCATGGAAGAGAGCCCCTTACCTTAAGCAACTTCGGATGATCACTCCCTTCACTACTGACTCTACAATCCACGTTGAATCCACACTTCTTTCAAATCCCAAATTTCTTCTTTCACGCAATTGCTCTGCTTCTCTCTAAAGAGTACTATTCCACCTAACATGCTCTCTCTCTCTTACTTCTCTCTATGACTTTTCTTCACTTTGATGGAATGAGTGATCCTACTGCTATTTCCTCTTATGGAAAGGGACTTGGGCTTCTAATTGGACTTGGGCCTTCCCATCACTCATGGACTTCTATTCATACCTCTTCCCATTACTCAAACCTCTCCTAACACATAAACACTACACGTTAGTCTTAAGCTTAATTTAATTTAAAAAATGTTGAAAAACCCTAAATAACTCAATTTAATAATTAATTGAACTATTTTGGGGTGTTACAACTCTCCCCCACTTAGAACATTTCGTCCTCGAAATCTTACTCAAACAAATAACTCGGGTAAGCATCTCGCATCTTACTTTCCAACTCCCAAGTTGCATTCTCACCACCGCCTCCTACCCAAATCACTTTCACCAACTGATCTCCTTTCCCTTAGAGTCTTCACCTCTCTGTCATCAATTCGAATTGGCCTTGTTTCCACAAAGTGAGGTTGTCTCTCACTTGCACATCATCTACTTGAATTACATGAGGCGGTCCGCACATACTTCCTCACCGAGATACGTGGAACACGTCGTGCAAATTAGACAAATTGGGTGGCAAAGCAACTCGGTAAGCCACCCCCAACTCTCTCCAAAATTTGATATGGTCCAATGAAACGAGAAGACAACTTCTTCGACTTCAATGCTCGCCCAACACCTTCTTCGGATTGACCCTTAGAAACACATGATCCCCTACACGAAATTCTAAGTCCTTCCTTCTCTTGTCATGGTAGCTCTTACGCTACTCTGCGAAGCCTTCATTTTCTCTTGAATTTGCTTTACCTTCTCGGTGGTCTCTCGCATGCGACCTCGGTCCGAGTACCACACCTTCTCCTAACTCACTCCAACACAATGGAGTCCTGCACCTCCTCCCATACAATGCCTCAAAGGGTGCCATCCACTATGCTAGAATGAAAATCGTTGTTGTCGTGAACTCAATCGGTGGTAGTCACGAATCCCACGCCTCCTCCTTGCTCAAGAACACACGCTCTCGGCAAGTCCTCCAACGATCGGATGGTCCTCTCGGTGACCATCGATGCGCCAGGGTAATATGCCGAGCTCGGCGCAATTTCGTACTCCAACGCGTCTTGCAAACTTTCCCGCAGTCAAAGTAAACCTTGGGTCTCTCGCCTGCGAAATAATAATTCGAGGAACCCCGTGTAGCTTTACGATCACTTGGATGTATATCTCTGCCAACCTTGACATCGGATAGGTGAGGTTGATGGGAATGAAATGAGCAGACTTCGTCAATCTATCCACCACTACCCAAATGGTATCAAACCTCCTTACTGTACTCGGCAAACCAGTTACAAAATCCATCGCAATACTGTCCCACTTCCACTCTGGAATCTTCAATGGTTGCAACAACCCTGCTGGCTTCTGATGTTCTACCTTGGACTTCTGACAAACCAGACAAGCGTACACAAACCGGGCTACATCACTCTTCATACCTTGCCACCAAAACAACCCCTTCAAGTCTTGATACATCTTGGTCGCGCCTGGGTGAATACTCAACTTACTCCTATGACACTCTTCCAAGATTGCTCTCTTGATCTTCTCGTCATCAGGGACACAAATCCGAGTTCTATACCTTAGCAATCCTTGCGCATCCAACTCAAAATCTTCGTTCTCAGCTCGGCCAATACCTGCTGCCACGTCTACAAGCTTGACGTCCAGCTTCTGCGCCTCTTTGATGTCACTCAGAAATTCATTTGTGATTTTCAAAGATTCCCAACTTAATGCTTTGAGGAGTTAGCTCACACACTAAACTTAGGTCTCTAAATTGCTCAATTAGCTCTAGCTCTTTTACCATCATTGCTTTGATGCATGCAACGATTTCCTACTTAGCGCATCAGCCACCATATTTGCCTTCCCTGGTGATAGTTCAACCCAAAATCATAGTCCTTCAAGAGCTCTAACCATCTCCTCTCGCCTCATGTTCGGCTCCTTCGATCAAACAGAATCATCGCAAACTCTTATGGTCACTAAACACTTCAACCTTGAGCCATATAGATAATGCCTCCATATCTTCAATGCAAACACCACAAAGAAAGAAGCTCCAAATCATGCGTAGGGTAGTTCTTCTCATGAATTTTCAATTGCCTTGAAGCGTAAGCAACTACCTTACCTTCTTGCATCGATGCGCGCCAAACCCAACTTAGGCGCATCACAAGACACCACAAAAGGCTCATTTGGATTAGGCAACGTCGGGACGAGAGAGCGTTGTCAATCTCTTCTTCAATTCTTGGAAACTTTCTTCACACCGCAAGGCGTCCCACAAATGCCTTCCCCTACAGTCAATCGAGTTAGTGGCAACGCCAACTTGAAAAACCCTCAATGAACCTTCCACGAATACCCGGTAAACCTGAAAACTTCTCACCTCGTTGGCGACTTGGGTGCTTCCCATTGCAACACGGCCGACTTTGGAAGGATCAATCGCTATACCTTCACTGGAGATCACATGACCTAGGAAATTCACTGACCTCAACCAGAATTCACACTTGGACAACTTGGTGTACATCTTCTTATCCTTCAATACCTATAACACCAATCTCAGATGCTTGGCGTGCTCCTCCTCTGACTTGGAGTAGACTAAAATGTCATCAATGAATACAACAACAAAACGGTCTAGGTACTCATGAAATATACGGTTCATATACTCCATGAACACTCCGGAGCATTCGTCACACCAAATGGCATTCTGTAATACTCATAGTGCCCATACCGAGTTCTAAATCTTTGTCTTAGGAATGTCCTCGTCCTTCACCTTGATCTGATGGTACCCTGACCTCAGGTCAATCTTCGAAAATACTTGCGCACCCACCAATTGGTCCATCAAATCATCAATTGTTGGGAGTGGGTACTTGTTCTTAATTGTTACCTTGTTCAACTGCTCGTAATCCACGTATAATCTCATACCTCCATCCTTCTTTTTCACCAATACACAAAGTGCGCCCCAAGGCGACACGCTTGGCTTATGAACCTCTTCTCCAAAGACTCTTCCAATCGCTTCTTCAACTCGGCTAGCTCACCGTGCGGACATCCTATAAGGTGCCATAGACACCGGCCTAGTTCTGGTACTAACTCGATCTTTGAACTCGACCTCTCTTTACGGTGGAACCTCGGGAATCTCGTGCGGAAACACTTCGCGAACTCTCGCACCACCGGCACTTCACCAATCCTTGCTTGACTCTCCACCGACAAATGACCACAACGCGAACATAGTAGCCCCCTCCTTCACTTCCTTGCGCAATCGCCCGCCGGTGTATCATGACCGATTCTTCCACCTCGGAAGTAAGGAAACTTAACGACCTACTAGCGCAATTGATATGAACTCGGTTAGCCACTAACGACCATACCAGGATGACCTCCATCCCTTCCAAAGGTAGACAAATCAAATTAACTACGAAGTCTCGCCAAAGGCTAACAGAGGACACTTCAACAAACGAGAGAGGTAGTCACTGACCCCTTGGCTGGAGTGTCAATAACCATTTCCTCACCATAGTAGACAAAACTAAATCCAATCTTTTAGCACACAATGCGAGAAATGAAAGAGTGCGTGGCACCGTATCCACGATTGCAATCAAAGGAATTCCATTAATGAAGCACGTACCTTTTATCTCGCTTCACCACTTCGACCCAGCTAGCGCGAACACTTTCCCACTCTCTCTCTCTTTCTTGGGCTTGGGACACTTAGGACCGATGTGCCCCATTTCTCCACAATTAAAGCGGACGACATCCTTTTGCCTACAATCAGCGGCTCGGTGGCCCTCTTTCGCCACATTGATAGCACCTCTTATCTCCACTCTTGCACTCGTTCTTCTTATGTCCAAAGGGCTTCCCACACCGAAACACACCACATTTGCGGGGCGTCTCCCCCACTTGGCCTCTTGCCATACCCACCTTCCACTTGCCTTCTTTGCGAAACCTCATAGGGCTTTCCCTAAACGAGAGTTCTTCTTCTCTTTACCAACCACAGCACCTTGCAGCAGCAGTGTCTTCCTCATATATCCTGCAACTATCCACCAAGTCAAGAAATACCCCGATCTTACGATACCCAATTGCTCGCTTAACCTCGGGCCTCAAACCGTTCTCGAATTTAACGCACTTGGAGAACTCGGATGTAGCTCCTCATAGTAGGGTAGAATTTCACCACTCTTCAAACTTTGCGGCGTACTCTGCAGAATGACTTACTCCTTTTCTTGATTCTAGGAACTCCATCTCCTTCTTTCCTCTCACATCTTGAGAGAAGTATTTCCTCGAAATTCCCTCTTGAATACCTCCCACGTAATCACCTCTCCAGACTTCTAACCTTGGCATGACTCGACCACCAATCATCCGCCTCCTCGGCAAAGATATGTGTTCCATACCTTACTTTACGAGCCATTGTGCAGTCCATCACCCTAAAAATCCTCTCTATGTCCTTCAACCACGCTAACGCCCCATCCGTTGTACTTCCCGCTTAAACGTTGGAGGTTCTCCTCCGAAATGTAGCTAGGCTCTGAGCCCCGTCCTCGGCAACTTGATGAGGTGATTCCCATAGCGGCAGACCATCGCTTCGAGCGGCGGTATCGCAGCGTCGTTTCTTCCAAAGACGTCCACCATTTTTACTTACTCTGCGAGACAAGACAATTAAAACGAGCATTAATACTCGGGACCGGGAACTCAAGACTCAATACTTGGTCGGACAGACCGAACTTTTGCTCGATACCACTTAATGTAACACCCTCCTATCTCTATTAATTAACTAATTGAAAATCGAGTTTAATAAAATTCTCATGGGAAGGATGCTACATTGTCACTCAAACACCTTAGCATATATCTATGAATTAAAACAACAAAGATACATGCATACATAGGAAACTTCGGCCAAAGGGACTACGCCCATCAAAACGTGTTTTTCAATTGTTTACATCACAATGGACACTCATATATATTAGTCGAACATATACATTACAACCGAATAGTCCCAAAACAATCACTACTCTACCCTACTCGACTACCCGGTGTTACAACTACCAGAGCGGGCCGACTCCAACAACCAAAAGCAAAGTGACCTCTACTCGAAATTGTACTGCAAGTTGCCACAAAGAGCAACATGGAAAGCGATAGGGTGAGTCTCTAAACATTTGTAATAAAGGTTCATGACTAATGTAAATACATAGAATGCATTAAGCACCTCGGTTCACATATCGATAAAGAACTCAAGTATAAACCAAAGACATATAGCTAACTCGATCGATAAACAACATTTCAACATAATTCACATGAGTTATGCATGCAATGCAATGCAACCCAAACTCCGTATAATGCATGAGGATCCATCTCTTTTAAGCCACTCGGGGCATATCCGTCGCTAGTGATACTCGGGCCATCAAGTCTTTCGTGACGAGACCGAAGTCTATAACCGTCGATGCATATGAATTCATGAGACTCAATGAACAAATGCATTCACTCGTAACAAACAACTCTTTTGTGCAAACCGCACTGCCGCGCTTTACGTTGCCTAGTCCTCTTAGACAACCACCATAGCACAAAGGCTATTCGTCCCACTCACGGGCACCTCGGCTCCTCGAGCGGTGAGCCACTCCATCACTACGAAGGCCTCACAACGCCTGGATCGAACCATCACATAGAGACTAAACTAGACTATGCCAATTCGTCCCTTAAACGACTCTTGGCGTTAAACGTCACTCACGGTGGCGCCAACGACTCTGTTGTTATCGTCAAAAATAGGTCAACTCGGCACTCTTAGTCACCTCGGCACCTTCACTCTTCTCGGTATGCTCGCTCGTCACCTCGGCACACCTACTCATCTCGGCACGCTAAGCTGATGTAGTATCGCTACCCATTACGTCACCAATACTCAACTCGGTGGCACCTCACTTGGCATTCCACTCTTAAAGTTCTCCACCTCGTCCTGGAACCTCACGCCTAGTATCTCGTCTAGTCCCACTACTTCTCTCGTCTCGTCTTATGCCTAAGGTTCTCGACTACACCTTCACCTCATCTCGTCTCACGTAATGCCTATTGTCCTCGACTATACCTTCGCCTCATCTCGTCTTACCTTACGCCTACTGTCCTCGACTAGACACCACGCGTCACTTCGTCCCAGCTCACGCCTAGACTTAACGTATCATTGCGTAACTCTACGCTCGCCTCCCGTCTCATCTGAGCTCACACCATTTCGTCACTATACCCGTTTACGCCTCTCGCCTAAGTCCACGCCCTATCTCAAAGACTCTCGCACTCTCGGTATAACATGTTACAAGTCGACTCCTTCACCTCGGCTATCATACGCAGACTTGCCTACGCCCTACGTCTGGACCCAAACACCTCGGCATAACCATGTTATACCTCGGCAACTACTTGACGACACTCGCATTGGGTTCTAATTACACCTACGCACCTTCGTCCATCAAGTACAGCTCAACTCGTCCTCTTCAAGTCTAGGAACTACGCTTTAACACTTACGTCGTGCGTTAACCTTCATGCACTTCAGCTTTCTCTACGATCACGTGCGCCTAACTTCTCCTTCCTCTCTTTAGGTGCTCCTGACTAGGATTAAGCTCAAGAACACACTCTTAAACTCTCACGCTCCGAGGGGCGAGAGTTCTCAGCTCTCATTTCCTCTCCATGGTCACTTACGTGACCAGCTCAGAAATCAACCATTACAATCTTCACCAAGGTGAAGTAACACAACCAGAATACTTAAAGAACACATAAGCACACATTCAGAACTCAATCAGAAATCATTCATGCAAAAACACTCAACATAAACACTAAATTACGCATGGAAGAGGCCCCTTACCTTAAGCAACTTCAGATGATCACTCCCTTCACTACAGCTCTACAATCCACGTTGAATCCACACTTCTTTCAAATCCCAGCTCTTCTTTCACGCAATTGCTCTGCCTTCTCTCTAAAGAGTACTATTCCACCTAACAGCTCTCTCTCTCTTACTTCTCTCTATGACTTTTCTTCACTTTGATGGAATGAGCTGATCCTACGGCTATTTCCTCTTATGGAAAGGGACTTGGGCTTCTAATTGGACTTGGGCCTTCCCATCACTCATGGACTTCTATTCATACCTCTTCCCATTACTCAAACCTCTCCTAACACATAAACACTACACGTTAGCCTTAAGCTTAATTTAATTAAAAAAATGTTGAAAAACCCTAAATAACTCAATTTAATAATTAATTGAACTATTTTGGGGTGTTACACGAAGGAGAGAAAGAAGAAGGAAGGATTGCGTGAAGCTCACAAGGGAAAAAGCTAGGGATTGTTGGTGTCTTGGGGAGTTGCTTGAAGCTTTGTGTGTTCTTTAATCTCTAAAGGTTAGGGGGCTCTCCTTTCTTACTTAATAACCTATTGGATTAGCAATGATAGTAGTTATGTTCTAGGGATGAATTGTAAATTGAATCGTTATATCATGGATTTAATGGTGGTGTTATTGTTTGAATTGAGATGTGGTTCTCATACTACATGTTATATTGAATTCAATTGAGTGATTCTATGTTAATCGATGTTGAGGTGAGTATAATAACTAATATGCATGTTGAGTGTTTGTAGAATTGACTCAATGAAATTGAGAGTGAGAACACGAGAAATTGGTGAGGGTTGTGATGTCGCATAATTATCTTGGAGATGAAATTAAGTGATTGAGGTATGCACTAGGTATTATTGGTGAGATGTTGAATGGCGTGTACCTAGGTGTAAATCGAGATTTGTGTTGTGTTTTTCAAAAAGAAATCAGAGTTGCTATTTTAGTTAATTAAGTGTTGCTGTTTTTATAAAGAATATGTTGTTGTTTTTATAAAGAATATGTTGTTGTTTTTATAAAGCTTAGGTTGCTGTTTTTTTTACAAAACAAATGTTGTTGTTACTGTCTAATTAATGTTCTTTATTCTTGTCAAATAAGCATATTCTGTATTAAAAACATGTTGTTGTTCTTTGTTAAAAAACGTTGTGTTGCTGGTTTTTTTAAAGGATAAATGTTGTTGTTTTATGTGTAAAAAGGTGTTGTTTCTTAAATTTAAAGTTGCTGTTTTTCCACAAATAAAGTGATGTTTTCTCAAATTCAAGGGGGTTGTTTGCTTAAAATAAAAGTGATGTTTTCTTAAATTTAAGTGTGTTGTTTTTCAAATCTAAAGGTGTTATTTCCTCATATTTAAAAGTGTTGTTTTCCTACTTTCCAAGTTGCTGTTTTCTTAATTGAGAGGTGTTGTTTCCCTATTTTATTTTAGTGTTGTTACTGTATTTTAAAAGGTCTTTATTCTTGCTTGTTTTTAAGTTCTTTGTCCGATTTTATGTGCTGTCTGGTCCCTATGGGCGTTGAGTTAGTCCTTCAGTGACAAAGTAGTCGCGCAATTAATTGTGATTGATGTGGTGGGTGCGCTATCCTTAGAGTGATTAAATTGAGATGTGTCTATGGAGGTGAATATTTATTGATGAGCTGAACATTTATTGGTGAGCTGAATATTTGTTAACTATTGGTGAGCTGAATTTTTATTGGTGAGCTGAATAATTACTGGTGAGCTGAATCAATATTGGTGAGTGTGATAATCGTAGTTATGGTGTTTTGGTGTGTATGGTGCATGGTCCTTGAGTCTCATGATCATGTGCTTATTTTGGTGAGCAGAAGGCTTCGGCCTTATTATAATTTATTGGTGAGCGTAAGGCTTGACCTTATTTGGTGAGTGCCCTCAAGGCAAGATACTGGTGTTGATGGATCCACATGCATATGCCCTAGGAGTTGGGTTGCATTGCATGCATTGCATATACTTTCGTTGTTGCCTGTGATTGATATAAAGTAATGGTGTGCTATTTTTGCTGTGTATTGGTGTTGTTAGCTGCCTGATCTATATGTTGTTGATCTTGTGTGTTATTACTTACGAAATGAGGCTCACCCTACTGCTTTTATGTTGCTTCTTATGTCGACGCGTGCGGTGTGGCAGTGAAGGTGATCTAGCACTTTCCTTCCTAGTGGGTCGAGTCAGCTCTGATACGTAGCACCGGGGAGGGTTTTAGTTACCGTTTTCGAACCATTACTTTTATTTTTGGAGTTTTGGCTTAATGTTTATTTCTCTTTGGAGATGTTAAATGGGTTTATAAATTTAGAGATTCATTATCTACATTTTTGAGGATTTATTTTAAATCAATTGGAGTTTTTATGTGGTGAAAAATGTAGCGCCCTAGTGGTGACTCTGATAATTGTGTGTTTAACTATAATTAGAAAAAGGGGGTGTTACATTTAGTGGTATCAGAGCAGTTCGGTCTGTCCGACCAAGTTGTGGAGTCTTTAGTTTTATAATTCTCGAGCCTTGTTACTCGTTCTGACTAGGACTTTGTTTCAGTGATTAGTTAAGATGGCTGGACGAAATGATCTCGCTTCTTCTTTCGAGAGAAGCAATGGCTCGGGCTATGGGAATCGGCGAGTTGATGCGATCTTTGGTGCTCGCAATTTGGCCACGTTCCAAAGGGAGAATCCACCCACTCTCAAGGGTCAGTATGATCCTGATGGAGCTCTGGCATGGTTGAAGGAGATTGAGAGAATTTTCCGGGTTATGGATTGCACGCCTGCTCAAAAGGTGAGGTTTGGTACTCATCAGTTAGCTGAAGAAGCCGATGATTGGTGGCTGGAGGTTCTGCAGAGGTTGGAGAACGCTCGTGAAGAGATCACATGGGATGTTTTCAAGAGAGAGTACACGAGGAAGTATTACCCGCAGGATGTGAGAGGAAAGAAGGAGATTGAATTTACGGAATTGAGGCGGAAACAAGTCCGTAGTGAGTATGCGCGGTTTGTGGAATTGGCTAAGTTCTACCCTTATTATAATAATGATGCTAACTCTGAATTTTCGAAATGTATCAAGTTTGAGAATGGTCTGAGGCATGACATCAAGAAGGCAATTGGTTACCAAAAGATTCGGGTGTTTGCTGATTTAGTGGATAGTCTGCAGAATCTTTGAAGAGGATAATGCGCCTCTTACAAGATTGTGAAGGAGAAGAGGGGTTCTCGATGTCGTGAGAAGCCCTATGATGTTTCACAGTGGTAAGGGCAAATGGAAAGCTGATGATTCAGGCAAGAGGCCAAGTGGGGGAGATGCCCCTGCGAATATTGTGTGCTACAAGTGTGGGAAGCCCGGACATAAAAGTTTTGATTGCCCGGTTAACAAGTCTTTTAAGTGCGGCAAGGAAGGTCACATAGCTGCTAAGTGTGAGAAGAAAGAGGTTGTTTGCTACAACTGCGGAGAGGTGGGGCATATTAGTACCAATTGCTCCAAGCCAAAGAAGGAGAGGTCTAGTGGGAAGGTGTTTACCTTGGCGGGTACTGAGTCTGCTGAAGAATGATGGTCGTTTTAGAGGTACCTGTTTCGTTAAGGGTACTCCGCTAGAATCTATTGTCAATACCGATGCCATTCATTGTTTTAGTATTGTCGAATGTTGTGAACGTCTAGGTCTTGTGTTGTCTGCTATGATTGATCTTGTATTGCCTGGTGTGTTCTCTGTGTCCCTTGTCGATCTTCGACAGAGACTTTGTTATGAATTTTTGTTTGCCGTTGGGTGGGGTAATTGTAATCTTGGGTATGAACTGGTTAGAGCATAACCATGTTCCTATTAGTTAAATTTTCGAGGACGAAAATATTCTAAGTAGGGGAGAGTTGTAACGCCCCAAAATAATTCAAGTATTTATTTATATAATTAATTTAATTAGGTGCTATAGTGGTTGGTTGTATTAAAATAATAATAGAGTAATTAATTTAACTAAGAGGTGGTGGTTAGTAAATAAGGGAGTGGTGTGTTAATTATGTTAGGGAGTAGTGGAAGCAATTAAGGGAATGTAAATAAAGCTTACAATATTTAATTAAGTAGAATAATTAATTAGAATTTCATTTGTTTCGGGGGATGTTCAAAGTAACTAGGAGGGTGTGATTTGGGCCCGTCATTGTTAAGTAGCCCAATTTAGTTGATAAAAACCCTTAGGGTCTTAGGAAACCCCCACTTGTGCAAAGGAACCAAAAACTAGAGAAAAAGTGAGAGTGTGTGAGAGTGTGAGACCGCGGCGCGAAGGAGAGAAAGAAGAGGGAAGGATTGCGTGAAGCTCGCAAGGGAAAAAGCTAGGGATTGTTGGTGTCTTGGGGAGTTGCTTGAAGCTTTGTGTGTTCTTCAATCTCTAAAGGTTAGTGGCTCTCCTTTCTTACTTAATAACCTATTGGATTAGCAATGATAGTAGTTAGTTTCTAGGGATGAATTGTAAATTGAATCGTTATATCGTGGATTTAATGGTGGTGTTATTGTTTGAATTGAGATGTGGTTCTCATACTACATGTTATATTGAATTCAATTGAGTGATTCTATGTTAATCGATGTTGAGGTGAGTATAATAACTAATATGCATGTTGAGTGTTTGTAGAATTGACTCAATGAAATTGAGAGTGAGAACACGAGAAATTGGTGAGGGTTGTATCGCATAATTATCTTGGAGATGAAATTAAGTGATTGAGGTATGCACTAGGTATTATTGGTGAGATGTTGAATGGCGTGTACCTAGGTGTAAATCGAGATTTGTGTTGTGTTTTTCAAAAGAAATCGAGTTGCTATTTTAGTTAATTAAGTGTTGCTGTTTTTATAAAGAATATGTTGCTGTTTTTATAAAGAATATGTTGCTGTTTTTATAAAGCTAAGGTTGCTGTTTTTTTTACAAAACAAATGTTGTTGTTACTGTCTAATTAATGTTCTGTATTCTTGTCATCACTAACAATCTTTATTAAAAACATCTTTGTTGTTCTTTGTTAAAAAAACGTTGTGTTGCTGATTTTTTTAAAGGATAAATGTTGTTGTTTTATGTGTAAAAAGGTGTTGTTTCTTAAATTTAAAGTTGCTGTTTTTCCACAAATAAAGTGATGTTTTCTCAAATTCAAGGGGGCTGTTTGCTTAAAATAAAAGTGATGTTTTCTTAAATTTAAGTGTGTTGTTTTTCAAATCTAAAGGTGTTATTTCCTCATATTTAAAAGTGTTGTTTTCCTACTTTCCAAGTTGCTGTTTTCTTAATTGAGAGGTGATGTTTCCCTATTTTCTTTTAAGCGTTATTCTTGTATTTTAAAAGGTGTCTTTATTCTTGCTTGTTTTTAAGTTGTTGTCCGATTTTATGTGCTGTCTGGTCCCTATGGGCGTTGAGTTAGTCCTTCAGTGACAAAGTAGTCGCGCAATTAATTGTGATTGATGTGGTGGGTGCGCTATCCTTAGAGTGATTAAATTGAGACGTGTCTATGGAGGTGAATATTTATTGATGAGCTGAACATTTATTGGTGAGCTGAATATTTGTTAACTATTGGTGAGCTGAATTTTTATTGGTGAGGTGAATTTTTATTGGTGAGCTGAATAATTACTGGTGAGCTGAATCAATATTGGTGAGTGTGATAATCGTAGTTATGGTGTTTTGGTGTGTATGGTGCATGGTCCTTGAGTCTGATGATCATGTGCATATTTTGGTGAGCAGAAGGCTTCGGCCTTATTATAATTTATTGGTGAGCAGAAGGCTTCGGCCATATTTGGTGAGTGCCCTCAAGGCAAGATATTGGTGTTGATGGATCGACATGCATATGCCCTAGGAGTTGGGTTGCATTGCATGCATTGCATATACTTCCGTTGTTGCCTGTGATTGATATAAAGTAATGGTGTGATATTTTTGCTGTGTATTGGTGTTGTTAGCTGCCTGATCTATATGTTGTTGATCTTGTGTGTTATTACTTATGAAATGAGACTCACCCTACTGCTTTTATGTTGCTTCTTATGTCGGCAACGTGCAGGTGACGGCGAGTGAAGGTGATCTAGCACTTTCCTTCCTAGTGGGTCGAGTCAGCTCTGATACGTAGCACCGGGGAGGGTTTTAGTTACCGTTTTCGAACCATTACTTTTATTTTTGGAGTTTTGGCTTAATGTTTATTTCTCTTTGGAGATGTTAAATGAGTTTATAAATCCGCTGCTTAGAGATTCATTATCTACATTTTTGAGGATTTATTTTAAATCAATTGGAGTTTTTATGTGGTGAAAAATGTAGCGCCCTCGTGGTGACTCTGATAATTGCGTGTTTAACTATAATTAGAAAAAGGGGGTGTTACATTTAGTGGTATCAGAGCAGTTTGGTCTGTCCGACCAAGTTTTGGAGTCTTTAGTTTTATAATTTTCGAGCCTTGTTACTCGTTCTGACTAGGACTTTGTTTCGGTGATTAGTTAAGATGGCTAGACGAAATGATCTTTGCTCTTGCTCTTTGCTCGAGAAAGCAATGGCTCAGTCGTGGGAATCGGCGAGTTCTTCACGATCTTTGGTGCTCCCAATTTGGCCACGTTCCAAAGGGAGAATCCACCCACTTTCAAGGGTCAGTATGATCCTGATGGAGCTCTGGCATGGTTGAAGGAGATTGAGAGAATTTTCCGGGTTATGGATTGCACGCCTGCTCAAAAGGTGAGGTTTGGTACTCATCAGTTAGCTGAAGAAGCCGATGATTGGTGGCTGGAGGTTCTGCAGAGGTTGGAGAATGCTCGTGAAGAGATCACATGGGATGTTTTCAAGAGAGAGTACACGAGGAAGTATTACCCAGAGAATGTGAGAGGAAAGAAGGAGATTGAATTTCTGGAATTGAGGTAGGGAAACAAGTCTGTGGCTGAGTATGCGACAAAGTTTGTGGAATTGGCTAAGTTCTACCCTTATTATAATAATGATGCTAACTCTGAATTTTCGAAATGTATCAAGTTTGAGAATGGTCTGAGGCATGACATCAAGAAGGCAATTGGTTACCAAAAGATTCGGGTGTTTGCTGATTTAGTGGATAGCTGCAGAATCTTTGAAGTGGATAGTAACGCCTCTTACAAGATTGTGAAGGAGAAGAGGGGTTCTCAGTATCGTGAGAAGCCCTATGATGTTTCTGGTGGTAAGGGCAAATGGAAAGCTGATGATTCAGGCAAGATGCCAAGTGGGGGAGATGCCCCTGCGAATATTGTGTGCTACAAGTGTGGGAAGCCCGGACATAAAAGTTTTGATTGCCCGGTTAACAAGTGTTTTAAGTGCGGCAAGGAAGGTCACATAGCTGCTAAGTGTGAGAAGAAAGAGGTTGTTTGCTACAACTGCGGAGAGGTGGGGCATATTAGTACCAATTGCTCCAAGCAAAAGAAGGAGAGGTCTAGTGGGAAGGTGTTTACCTTGGCGGGTACTGAGTCTGCTGAAGAATGATGGTCGTTTAGAGGTATGTGTTTCGTTAAGGGTACTCTGCTAGAATCTATTGTCAATACCGATGCCATTCATTGTTTTAGTACTGTCGAATGTTGTGAACGTCTAGGTCTTGTGTTGTCTGCTATGATTGATCTTGTATTGCCTGGTGTGTTCTCTGTGTCCCTTGTCGATCTTCGACAGAGACTTTGTTATGAATTTTTGTTTGCCTTTGGGTGGGGTAATTGTAATCTTGGGTATGAACTGGTTAGAGCATAACCATGTTCCTATTAGTTAAATTTTCGAGGACGAAAATATTCTATGTAATGGAGAGTTGTAACGCCCCAAAATAATTCAAGTATTTATTTAATTAATTTAATTAGGTGCTATAGTGGTTGGTTGTATTAAAATAATAATAGAGTAATTAATTTAACTAAGAGGTGGTGGTTAGTAAATAAGGGAGTGGTGTGTTAATTATGTTAGGGAGTAGTGGAAGCAATTAAGGGACTGTAAATAAAGCTTACAATATTTAATTAAGTAGAATAATTAATTAGAATTTCATTTGTTTCGGGGGATGTTCAAAGTAACTAGGAGGGTGTGATTTGGGCCCGTCATTGTTAAGTAGCCCAATTTAGTTGATAAAAACCCTTAGGGTCTTAGGAAACCCCCACTTGTGCAAAGGAAACAAAAACTAGAGAAAAAGTGAGAGTGTGTGAGAGTGTGAGACCATGCCTTGCAGAGAAGAGAAAGAAGAGGAAGGATTGTGTGAAGCTCGCAAGGGAAAAAGCTAGGGATTGTTGGTGTCTTGGGGAGTTGCTTGAAGCTTTGTGTGTTCTTCAATCTCTAAAGGTTAGGGGGCTCTCCTTTCTTACTTAATAACCTATTGGATTAGCAATGATAGTAGTTAGGTTCTAGGGATGAATTGTAAATTGAATCGTTATATCGTGGATTTAATGGTGGTGTTATTGTTTGAATTGAGATGTGGTTCTCATACTACATGTTATATTGAATTCAATTGAGTGATTCTATGTTAATCGATGTTGAGGTGAGTATAATAACTAATATGCATGTTGAGTGTTTGTAGAATTGACTCAATGAAATTGAGAGTGAGAACACGAGAAATTGGTGAGGGTTGTATCGCATAATTATCTTGGAGATGAAATTAAGTGATTGAGGTATGCACTAGGTATTATTGGTGAGATGTTGAATGGCGTGTACCTAGGTGTAAATCGAGATTTGTGTTGTGTTTTTCAAAAAGAAATCAGAGTTGCTATTTTAGTTAATTAAGTGTTCTTTGTTTTTATAAAGAATATGTTCTTTGTTTTTATAAAGAATATGTTCTTTGCTTTTATAAAGCTAAGGTTGCTGTTTTTTTTACAAAACAAATGTTGTTGTTACTGTCTAATTAAAGTTGTTATTCTTGTCAAATAATTGTTCTTTGTTAAAAAATCTTTGTTGTTCTTTGTTAAAAACGCGTTGTGTTCTTTATTTTTTTTAAAGGATAAATGTTGTTGTTTTATGTGTAAAAAGGTGTTGTTTCTTAAATTTAAAGTTGCTGTTTTTCCACAAATAAAGTGTTGTTTTCTCAAATTCAAGGGGGCTGTTTGCTTAAAATAAAAGTGATGTTTTCTTAAATTTACGTGTGCTGTTTTTCAAATCTAAAGGTGTTATTTCCTCATATTTAAAAGTGTTGTTTTCCTACTTTCCAAGTTGTTGTTTTCTTAATTGAGAGGTGATGTTTCCCTACTTTCTTTTAGCGCTGTTACTGTATTTTAAAAGGTGTTGTTATTGCTTTTTTTTAAGTTGGAGTCCGATTTTATGTGTTGTCTGGTCCCTATGGGCGTTGAGTTAGTCCTTCAGTGACAAAGTAGTCGCGCAATTAATTGTGATTGATGTGGTGGGTGCGCTATCCTTAGAGTAATTAAATTGAGATGTGTCTATGGAGGTGAATATTTATTGATGAGCTGAACATTTATTGGTGAGCTGAATATTTGTTAACTATTGGTGAGCTGAATTTTTATTGGTGAGGTGAATTTTTATTGGTGAGCTGAATAATTACTGGTGAGCTGAATCAATATTGGTGAGTGTGATAATCGTAGTTATGGTGTTTTGGTGTGTATGGTGCATGGTCCTTGAGTCTCATGATCATATGCATATTTTGGTGAGCAGAAGGCTTCGGCCTTATTATAATTTATTGGTGAGCAGAAGGCTTCGGCCATATTTGGTGAGTGCCCTCAAGGCAAGATATTGGTGTTTATGGATCCACATGCATATGCCCTAGGAGTTGGGTTGCATTGCATGCATTGCATATACTTTCGTTGTTGCCTGTGATTGATATAAAGTAATGGTGTGATATTTTTGCTGTGTATTGGTGTTGTTAGCTGCCTGATCTATATGTTGTTGATCTTGTGTGTTATTACTTATGAAATGAGACTCACCCTACTGCTTTTATGTTGCTTCTTATGTCGACAATGTGCAGGTGACGGCGAGTGAAGGCGATCTAGCACTTTCCTTCCTAGTGGGTCGAGTCAGCTCTGATACGTAGCACCGGGGAGGGTTTTAGTTATCGTTTTCGAACCATTACTGTTATTTTTGGAGTTTGGCTTAATGTTTATTTATCTTTGGAGATGTTAAATGAGTTTATAAATCCGCTGCTTAGAGATTCATTATCTACATTTTTGAGGATTTATTTTAAATCAATTGGAGTTTTTATGTGGTGAAAAATGTAGCGCCCTCGTGGTGACTCTGATAATTGCGTGTTTAACTATAATTAGAAAAAGGGGGTGTTACATTTAGTGGTATCAGAGCAGTTCGGTCTGTCCGACCAAGTTGTGGAGTCTTTAGTTTTATAATTCTCGAGTCTTGTTACTCGTTCTTGTAACACCCCTATTCTACCCTTAATTCACACGTCATATATCAGAGTAATTCCATTTCTCAAAAATATTAATTTAATTGGATAGAACAGAAATGCCACATCGACAGGAAGAATACTCATCAATTGCACTCATTAAAGTTGGTTCAACAAACCAACGTCATAAAAATTAAATTTCCTCAATCACATCACAGCGGAATAGAAATAATGATCCCTAAAAGAAAAAAATCCATTTCACATCATCGTTACAATCATTAAACAGATAGTCCCTCAATTAAATTAAGTTATTAAATTCCACTACACCCCCTAGGTGCTATGGTATCAGAGAGCGACACAGACAGACTCCCCGACGGCTATCAAAAGAAAGCAACTAGACCTTCATTCGCGGTTACCTGCAGCGTTGCCACAATGGAGCAACATTCCAAGCAGAAGGGGTGAGAATTTCAATAAAACATATTCAGATACCTAATAGAGAAATGAGAGAGGCAATCACACGGTATCATCATCATCACCACATCATAATCACGCAACACCAGCTCCAATCACAAACAGCAACAATTCACAGTCATGATTATGTATGAAAATGCAACCCACACGCGGGCATATGCATGATGGTACCATACTCGTCATAATAAGAGGCCGAAGCCTATTCGTCATAAGAGGCTGAAGCCTATTCGTCATAGTATGCACATGCCATGAGACTCTGTGAACACATGTGCAATTCATCAAACACTCACCTGGAGTACTCATCATCACCATCATAAAACACTCGTAGAGTGTATTCGTCATAGTCATCAAAATCATATATATATCACATCATCATAATCACTCATAGAGTGAACTCGTCATATTCGTCAAAATCATATAGCAACATCATCATCATTTATTCTTACATCATCCACTTCATCATTATAATTATGTCACTAGGACTAAACCCCACTAGAGGACCAAAACCTCACTCAAGGGCCTCAACTTCACCTAAGGACCAAATTAGCACATTAGGAACCAAAACCTGCACATCAATGACCAACACATCACCTAAGGGCTAAAATAGCACTTAGGGACCAAAACTGCACTTCCAGGACCAAAACATCACTTAAAGGACCAAACCAGCACTCAAGGACCACAACAGCACTTAAAGAACCAAAACAACTCCATCAGGACTACAACAACACCTAATCCATCAGGACTACAACAACGCCTAAGGACTAAAACAACTCCATCAGGACTACAACAGCACCTAAGACTTTCAAAAGAGGAATCGATTCATAGCTACTTGTTTTCAAAAGAGGAATCGATTCATAGCTCTCATTTTTAAAGAGGGAAATCGATTCAATGCTTCATTTCTAAAGAGAGGAATCGATTCCTTGCTTCTATTTTGAAGAGGGAAATCGATTCTTGCCTTCATTTCTAAAGGAATGAATCGATTCCTTGCTTTCATTACTAACGGGGGAAATCCATTCTTGCCTTCATTTCTAAAGGAATGAATCGATTTCTAGCTTTGTTTTTAAAGAAGGAAATCGATTTCTGGCTTCTATTTAGAGCCCAAAATCGATTTCCAAGTTTCATTTTTGGAGGAAAACCATCGATTCTTTAAACTCACTATTACATACATCATCCAGAAGACAACCAAATCAACCACATACAACTCAATTCTGTGCAAATTTCATAATTCATTCAATCCTTCAATCATTCAAAACAACTCCAACAACAATCCAAACATCAAGAACGCATCAAAACAATACAATCAACATTCTAATCCTAACCTACAACCCATTATACCCTTTATTATAGAGCAAGACCCACCCTTACATCACCCTAACCATGGAAATCGATTCTAACTCCATCAACTCACCCGATTCGAAATTCAATTCATCATCCCATAAATTTAATCACGTGATAACATCAACAACTCATCATACAACATCAAACCCCATAAAACCCATCATATACCCAATTGTGTTAAACCGAAACGCTCACCCTTACCTTGAATATGAACGCTCCGGGAAGATGAATGAGAGCACGTACACAAAACCACAGCAACTCAATCGAACAAGCTTCTCCTTCTCCCTTGACAATTCGCAATTTCCTCCTCTAACGAAAACTTGAGACGATTCCTTCCTTCCTCTTCTTCTCAGCGCCGTACGAGCTCCCTCTCTTCTCACTCTCTCAAGTTTTGTTTTCTTTCTTTGATGCAAGGAGTGAGGCGCCAACCCTAACCCCCTTAGCTTCAGGAGCCTCAGGAGCGCCTAAGCTATTGGGCTTGGGCTTCCTGGGCCATTCTTCACCACCCCCGAGTTGCCAACATTACCCCCAATACTCGTTCCACTTCCTGAACCACACCCATCATTTTAATTAATTTAATCACGTTTCCAATAAAATCAATAATTCAATTAAATACTTTAATTAAATTATTTCCGGGGTGTTACAGTTCTGACTAGGACTTTGTTTTTGTGATTAGTTAAGATGGCTGGACGAAACGATGCTGCTCTTGCTGCTGCTCTGGAAGCAATGGCTCAGGCTGTGTGGAATCAGCAGGTTGATGCTGATGCTGGTGCTCGCAATTTGGCCACGTTCCAAAGGGAGAATCCACCCACTTTCAAGGGTCGGTATGATCCTGATGGAGCTCTGGCATGGTTGAAGGAGATTGAGAGAATTTTCCGGGTTATGGATTGCACGCCTGCTCAGAAGGTGAGGTTTGGTACTCATCAGTTAGCTGAAGAAGCCGATGATTGCGTGGCTGGAGGTTCTGCAGAGGTTGGAGAATGCTCGTGAAGAGATCACGTGGGATGTTTTCAAGAGAGAGTTCACAAGGAAGTATTACCCAGAGAATGTGAGAGGAAAGAAGGAGATTGAATTTCTGGAATTGAGGCAGGGAAACAAGTCTGTGGCTGAGTATGCGGCAAAGTTTGTGGAATTGGCTAAGTTCTACCCTTATTATAATAATGATGCTAACTCTGAATTTTCGAAATGTATCAAGTTTGAGAATGGTCTGAGGCATGACATCAAGAAGGCAATTGGTTACCAAAAGATTCGGGTGTTTGTTGATTTAGTGGATAGTGCGAGAATTTGAAGTGGATAGTAACGCCTCTTACAAGATTGTGAAGGAGAAGAGGGGTTCTCAGTATCGTGAGAAGCCCTATGATGTTTCTGGTGGTAAGGGCAAATGGAAATCTGATGATTCAGGCAAGAGGCCAAGTGGGGGAGATGCCCCTGCGAATATTGTGTGCTACAAGTGTGGGAAGCCCGGACATAAAAGTTTTGATTGTCCGGTTAACAAGTGTTTTAAGTGCGGCAAGGAAGGTCACATAGCTGCTAAGTGTGAGAAGAAAGAGGTTGTTTGCAACAACTGCGGAGAGGTGGGGCATATTATTACCAATTGCTCCAAGCCAAAGAAGGAGAGGTCTAGTGGGAAGGTGTTTACCTTGGCGGGTACTGAGTCTGCTGAAGAATGATGGTCGTTTTAGAGGTACCTGTTTCGTTAAGGGTACTCCGCTAGAATCTATTGTCAATACCGATGCCATTCATTGTTTTAGTACTGTCGAATGTTGTGAACGTCTAGGTCTTGTGTTGTCTGCTATGATTGATCTTGTATTGCCTGGTGTGTTCTCTGTGTCCCTTGTCGATCTTCGACAGAGACTTTGTTATGAATTTTTGTTTGCCGTTGGGTGGGTTAATTGTAATCTTGGGTATGAACTGGTTAGAGCATAACCATGTTCCTATTAGTTAAATTTTCAAGGACGAAAATATTCTAAGTAGGGGAGAGTTTTAACGCCCCAAAATAATTCAAGTATTTATTTAATTAATTTAATTAGGTGCTATAGTGGATGGTTGTATTAAAATAATAATAGAGTAATAAATTTAACTAAGAGGTGGTGGTTAGTAAATAAGGGAGTGGTGTGTTAATTATGTTAGGGAGTAGTGGAAGCAATTAAGGGAATGTAAATAAAGCTTACAATATTTAATTAAGTAAAATAATTAATTAGAATTTCGTTTGTTTCGGGGGATGTTCAAAGTAACTAGGAGGGTGTGATTTGGGCCCGTCATTGTTAAGTAGCCCAATTTAGTTGATAAAAACCCTTAGGGTCTTAGGAAACCCCCACTTGTGCAAAGGAACCAAAAACTAGAGAAAAAGTGAGAGTGTGTGAGAGTGTGAGACCGCGGCGCGAAGGAGAGAAAGAAGAGGGAAGTATTGCGTGAAGCTCACAAGGGAAAAAGCTAGGGATTGTTGGTGTCTTGGGGAGTTGCTTGAAGCTTTGTGTGTTCTTCAATCTCTAAAGGTTAGGGGGCTCTCCTTTCTTACTTAATAACCTATTGGATTAGCAATGATAGTAGTTAGGTTCTAGGGATGAATTGTAAATTGAATCGTTATATCGTGGATTTAATGGTAGTGTTATTGTTTGAATTGAGATGTGGTTCTCATACTACATGTTATATTGAATTCAATTGAGTGATTCTATGTTAATCGATGTTGAGGTGAATATAATAACTAATATGCATGTTGAGTGTTTGTAGAATTGACTCAATGAAATTGAGAGTGAGAACACGAGAATTTGGTGAGGGTTGTATCGCATAATTATCTTGGAGATGAAATTAAGTGATTGAGGTATGCACTAGGTATTATTGGTGAGATGTTGAATGGCGCGTACCTAGGTGTAAATCGAGATTTGTGTTGTGTTTTTCAAAAAGAAATCAGAGTTGCTATTTTAGTTAATTAAGTGTTGCTGTTTTTATAAAGAATATGTTGTTGTTTTTATAAAGAATATGTTGCTGATTTATAAAGCTAAGGTTTCTGTTTTTTTTACAAAACAAATGTTGCTGTTACTGTCTAATTAATGTTGTTGTTACTGTCAAATAACTGTTGTTGTTCTTTGTTAAAAACATGTTTGTTGTTCTTTGTTAAAAACGTTGTGTTCTTTGTTTTTTTAAAGGATAAATGTTGTTGTTTTATGTGTAAAAAGGTGTTGTTTCTTAAATTTAAAGTTGCTGTTTTTCCACAAATAAAGTGTTGTTTTCTCAAATTCAAGGGGGCTGTTTGCTTAAAATAAAAGTGATGTTTTCTTAAATTTAAGTGTGTTGTTTTTCAAATCTAAAGGTGTTATTTCCTCATATGTAAAAGTGTTGTTTTCCTACTTTCCAAGTTGCTGTTTTCTTAATTGAGAGGTGTTTTTCCCTATTTTCTTTTAGTGTTGTTACTGTATTTTAAAAGGTGTTGTTACTGCTTGTTTTTAAGTTGTTGTCTGATTTTATGTGCTGTCTGGTCCCTATGGGCGTTGAGTTAGTCCTTCAGTGACAAAGTTGTCGCGCAATTAATTGTGATTGATGTGGTGGGTGCGCTATCCTTAGACTGATTAAATTGAGATGTGTCTATGGAGGTGAATATTTATTGATGAGCTGAACATTTATTTGTGAGCTGAATATTTGTTAACTATTGGTGAGCTGAATTTTTATTGGTGAGGTGAATTTTTATTGGTGAGCTGAATAATTACTGGTGAGCTGAATCAATATTGGTGAGTGTGATAATCGTAGTTATGGTGTTTTGGTGTGTATGTTGCATGGTCCTTGAGTCACATGATCATGTGCTTATTTTGGTGAGCAGAAGGCTTCGGCCTTATTATAATTTATTGGTGAGCAGAAGGCTTCAGCCTTATTTGGTGAGTGCCCTCAAGGCAAGATACTGGTGTTGATGGATCCACATGCATATGCCCTAGGAGTTGGGTTGCATTGCATGCATTCCATATACTTTCGTTGTTGCCTGTGATTGATATAAAGTAATGGTGTGCTATTTTTGCTATGTATTGGTGTTGTTAGCTGCCTGATCTATATGTTGTTGATCTTGTGTGTTATTACTTATGAAATGAGACTCACCATTACTTTTATTTTTGGAGTTTTGGCTTAATGTTTATTTCTCTTTGGAGATGTTAAATGAGTTTATAAATCCGCTGCTTATAGATTCATTATCTACATTTTTGAGGATTTATTTTAAATCAATTGGAGTTTTTATGTGGTGAAAAATGTAGCGCCCTCGTGGTGACTCTTATAATTGCGTGTTTAACTATAATTAGAAAAATGGGGTGTTATATTTAGTGGTATCAGAGCAGTTCGGTCTGTCCGACCAAGTTGTGGAGTCTTTAGTTTTATAATTCTCGAGTCTTGTTACTCGTTTTGACTAGGACTTTGTTTCGGTGATTAGTTAAGATGGCTGGACGAAACGATGTCGCTCTTCTTCTTTGCTCGGAAGCAATGGCTCAGTGTGTGGGGAATCGGCGAGTTGTTTGCGATCTTTGGTGCTTGCAATTTGGCCACGTTCCAAAGGGAGAATCCACCCACTTTCAAGGGTCGGTATGATCCTGATGGAGCTCTGGCATGGTTGAAGGAGATTGAGAGAATTTTCCGGGTTATGGATTGCACGCCTGCTCAGAAGGTGAGGTTTGGTACTCATCAGTTAGCTGAAGAAGCCGATGATTGGTGGCTGGAGGTTCTGCAGAGGTTGGAGAATGCTCGTGAAGAGATCACATGGGATGTTTTCAAGAGAGAGTTCACGAGGAAGTATTACCCAGAGAATGTGAGAGGAAAGAAGGAGATTGAATTTCTGGAATTGAGGCAGGGAAACAAGTGTGTGGCTGAGTATGCGACAAAGTTTGTGGAATTGGCTAAGTTCTACCCTTATTATAATAATGATGCTAACTCTGAATTTTCGAAATGTATCAAGTTTGAGAATGGTCTGAGTCATGACATCAAGAAGGCAATTGGTTACCAAAAGATTCGGGTGTTTGCTGATTTAGTGGATAGCTGCAGAATCTTTGAAGTGGATAGTAACGCCTCTTACAAGATTGTGAAGGAGAAGAGGGGTTCTCAGTATCGTGAGAAGCCCTATGATGTTTATGGTGGTAAGGGCAAATGGAAAGCTGATGATTCAGGCAAGAGGCCAAGTGGGGGAGATGCCCCTGCGAATATTGTGTGCTACAAGTGTGGGAAGCCCGGACATAAAAGTTTTGATTGCCCGGTTAACAAGTGTTTTAAGTGCGGTAAGGAAGGTCACATAGCTGCTAAGTGTGAGAAGAAAGAGGTTGTTTGCTACAACTGCGGAGAGGTGGGGCATATTAGTACCAATTGCTCCAAGCCAAAGAAGGAGAGGTCTAGTGGGAAGGTGTTTACCTTGGCGGGTACTGAGTCTGCTGAAGAATGATGGTCGTTTTAAAGGTACCTGTTTCGTTAAGGGTACTCCGCTAGAATCTATTGTCAATACCGATGCCATTCATTGTTTTAGTACTGTCGAATGTTGTGAACGTCTAGGTCTTGTGTTGTCTGCTATGATTGATCTTGTATTGCCTGGTGTGTTCTCTGTGTCCCTTGTCGATCTTCGACAGAGACTTTGTTATGAATTTTTGTTTGCCGTTGGGTGGGGTAATTGTAATCTTGGGTATGAACTGGTTAGAGCATAACCATGTTCCTATTAGATAAATTTTCGAGGACGAAAATATTCTAAGTAGGGAAGAGTTGTAACGCCCCAAAATAATTCAAGTATTTATTTAATTAATTTAATTAGGTGCTATAGTGGTTGGTTGTATTAAAATAATAATAGAGTAATTAATTTAACTAAGAGGTGGTGGTTAGTAAATAAGGGAGTGGTGTGTTAATTATTTTAGGGAGTAGTGGAAGCAATTAAGGGAATGTATATAAAGCTTACAATGTTTAATTAAGTAGAATAATTAATTAGAATTTCATTTGTTTCGGGGGATGTTCAAAGTAACTAGGAGGGTGTGATTTGGGCCCGTCATTGTTAAGTAGCCCAATTTAGTTGATAAAACCCCTTAGGGTCTTAGGAAACCCCCACTTGTGCAAAGGAACCAAAAACTAGAGAAAAAGTGAGAGTGTGTGAGAGTTTGAGACTGCGGCGCGAAGGAGAGAAAGAAGAGGGAAGGATTGTGTGAAGCTCGCAAGGGAAAAAGCTAGGGATTGTTGGTGTCTTGGGGAGTTATTGCTTGAAGCTTTGTATGTTCTTCAATCTCTAAAGGTTAGGGGGCTCTCCTTTCTTACTTAATAACCTATTGGATTAGCAATGATAGTAGTTAGGTTCTAGGGATGAATTGTAAATTGAATTGTTATATCGTGGATTTAATGGTGGTGTTATTGTTTGAATTGAGATGTGGTTCTCATACTACATGTTATATTGAATTCAATTGAGTGATTCTATGTTAATCGATGTTGAGGTGAGTATAATAACTAATATGCATGTTGAGTGTTTGTAGAATTGACTCAATGAAATTGAGAGTGAGAACACGAGAAATTGGTGAGGGTTGTGATGTCGCATAATTATCTTGGAGATGAAATTAAGTGATTGAGGTATGCACTAGGTATTATTGGTGAGATGTTGAATGGCGTGTACTTAGGTGTAAATCGAGATTTGTGTTGTGTTTTTCAAAAAGAAATCAGAGTTGCTATTTTAGTTAATTAAGTGTTGTTGTTCTTATAAAGAATATGTTGTTGTTTTTATAAAGAATATGTTGTTGTTTTTATAAAGAATATGTTGCTGTTTTTATAAAGCTAAAGTTGCTGTTTTTTTTACAAAACAAATGTTGCTGTTACTGTCTAATTAATGTTGTTGTTACTGTCAAATAAATGTTGCTGTTGCTGTTAAAAAACGTTGTGTTGCTGTTTTTTTTAAAGGATAAATGTTGTTGTTTTATGTGTAAAAAGGTGTTGTTTCTTAAATTTAAAGTTGTTGTTTTTCCACAAATAAAGTGTTGTTTTCTCAAATTCAAGGGGGCTGTTTGCTTAAAATAAAAGTGATGTTTTCTTAAATTTAAGTGTGCTGTTTTTCAAATCTAAAGGTGTTATTTCCTCATATTTAAAAGTGTTGTTTTCCTACTTTCCAAGTTGCTGTTTTCTTAATTGAGAGGTGTTGTTTCCCTATTTTCTTTTAGCGTTGTTACTGTATTTTAAAAGGTGCTGTTACTGCTTGTTTTTAAGTTGCTGTCCGATTTTATGTGTTGTCTGGTCCCTATGGGCGTTGAGTTAGTCCTTCAGTGACAAAGTAGTCGCGCAATTAATTGTGATTGATGTGGTGGGTGCGCTATCCTTAGAGTGATTAAATTGAGATGTGTCTATGGTGGTGAATATTTATTGATGAGCTGAACATTTATTGGTGAGCTGAATATTTGTTAAATATTGGTGAGCTGAATTTTTATTGGTTAGCTGAATTTTTATTGGTGAGCCGAATAATTACTGGTGAGCTGAATCAATATTGGTGAGTGTGATAATCGTAGTTATGGTGTTTTGGTGTGTATGGTGCATGGTCCTTGAGTCTCATGATCATGTGCATATTTTGGTGAGCAGAAGGCTTCGGCCTTATTATAATTTATTGGTGAGCAGAAGGCTTCGGCCTTATTTGGTGAGTGCCCTCATGGCAAGATATTGGTGTTGATGGATCCACATGCATATGCCCTAGGAGTTGGGTTGCATTGCATGCATTGCATATACTTTCGTTGTTGCCCGTGATTGATATAAAGTAATGGTGTGCTATTTTTGCTGTGTATTGGTGTTGTTAGCTGCCTGATCTATATGTTGTTGATCTTGTGTGTTATTACTTATGAAATGAGACTCACCCTACTGCTTTTATGTTGCTTCTTATGTCGGCAATGTACAGGTGACGGCGAGTGAAGGTGATCTAGCACTTTCCTTCCTAGTGGGTCGAGTCAGCTCTGATACGTAGCACCGGGGAGGGTTTTCAAGTTCTTGTTTTTCGAACCATTCTTCATTATTTTTGGAGTTTTGGCTTAATGTTTATTTATCTTTGGAGATGTTAAATGAGTTTATAAATCCGCTGCTTAGAGATTCATTATCTACATTTTTGAGGATTTATTTTAAATCAATTGGAGTTTTTATGTGGTGAAAAATGTAGCGCCCACGTGGTGACTCTGATAATTGCGTGTTTAACTATAATTAGAAAAAGGGGGTGTTACACTTCGCGTGGGGGTAAATCCCGTTTGAAAAGGAGAAACGATAGTGGGCATCAAAGGCTTCAGCCTATTCACAATGATCTTTGTAATAACCTTGTAACTCACATTGCATAACGATATAGGCCTGAACTGGGTGATGAACTCAGGTTTGGATACCTTTGGAATGAGACAAATATCAATGCCATTTATGGTAGCCAGCTTTGCCGGATTAGCCCAGACGTCCTTAACAAAAGCATAACAATCGCTCTTTATAAGATCCCAATTATTTTGGTAGAAGCCAACCTGAAAGCCATCAGGGCCAGGCGCCTTCCAAGGTTGCATACTAAACATTGCATTATCAATCTCAGCATCAGATGCACACCTGTCAAGCGCCTCATAAACACTAGGCGCAAACGGATTAAAATGATACTTCATATGCGGGTAGTCCTCTACCTCCCCCTCCTCAACAAAAAGATTAATGAAAAAACCTATTGCATGTTGCTTTATTTGGGCCTCGTCCTCCATCCAATTACCAGCATCATCCCTAAGCATAATTATTTTGTTCTTTCTCTTCCGGTTGGTGGCTTTGAGGTGATAATACCTAGTGTTCCGGTCTCCATCTTGCATCCACTTTACTCTACTCCGCTGGTACCACATGAGTTCCTCCTGGTAGAGAACATCATGAAGTTCCTTTTGGAGATCTTTTTCAAGCTCATACAAGAAGCGATTCTTATTACCAACACATAGATGCTTCTGGATACAATCAAGTCCGGCTAGAAGATGGCGCATCTTCCTCTTCACTGATCTGAAAACATTTGTACGCCATTGAGAAAATTGATCCCGCATGTGCATAAGTTTGTCCTCCAAACTCCCACGCGACTGCCATTGATCCTTCATAAATCTAGGAAAATCCGCATGAGTCAACCAAGCACTCTCAAACCGGAAGGGTTTGGCCTCTCTAGCCACAGTGCTGGTGATGATCCGAGAAATCCACTCGAGGTAAAACACGCACGTAGGCGTTTGGGAAGGAGAGGCGCCAAGAAGCATTGCACATACCTCTATCCAACCGAGCAAATGCTCTATCATATGTCCCATGAATGGCACCTTTCCAAGTAAACTTTGAGCCCACCGACCCCAAATCAATTAGATTACTCTGCTGGATACGAGCACTGAAGAGTTGACATTTGCGAGTATTAACCGATCCACCACCGCGCCTTTCACTACTATCCACAATATCTTTAAAGTCCCCAGCCACTAACCATCCCCCTTGCATGGAAGCTGCCATAACACTAAGATGGCTCCACAATTCAGTTCTAAGATCCTCCACCGGGCTAGCGTACACTATAGTAAGGAAGCAACTATAATTGTTTTGCATGACAACCGGAAAATGAACAAATTGAAAGTCATTATGTAATTCCGTCAAGCCAACCACATCATTTTTCCATCCCACGGCAATACCACCGGCAAAGCCTCTATTCGCAGTGAAGGTGAAACCTGATAACGCTATTTTATATAGAGTTATTCATATGTTTTAACTTAGTAAATTGCTCTCTTTCAAGTAAAGATAAGGAGTTTATATAGTATTTTGTGTGATATATGATACCTTGAGTGATTGACATGGTTATAGTTGTTAATAGGCCATTTTGGATATATTGTGGTATGTTTGATGACTTTGTTCAGTGCAGTCTACAAATGCTCCTGCATCAATGCTACTGCATTGATCCTGCACTACATCTGCATTACTTGGAGAGAGCAGCTAGCCACTTGCACATCCACTTGCATTGCTGACCTCATGCTTGGTCCCCTAAAGCAAGACCACTTTATATTTCGGCGCCTACTATTCCCACATAGCCTTGAGCATCGCTTTGAAGAGTCATCAACATAGGGACACATGTTCATACCTCATTGGACCTCCCTATACACTTGATTAAAGATCTCAACTTGGGGAACACAACTTCTGAAAAGTAACTACAGCTCAATCCTCTCAAGATTACTTCAACATGAAGGAAGGAAGCACCTCTCTTGAAGACTATAAAAGGACCTCACATCTCCATTTGGAAATATATCACAATCCATAAGTTAGATTCAAATTTCAATATACATAGTTAGTTTCTATTTTGTAAGAGGGAAAGGAAGGAATTGACAAACCATCCTTACTTCGATTTCATAGTGTTTACATAGTGCTAAGGAGTAATTCTAGTGCATTGCTAGGAGACTTCATACAAAGAGCTTCAACTCGTGTAATTTCTCTCTTGTTGTCTCTCTTTTGTGATTTCAATTATATAAACATGTTCTATTCAGTTTATATTTGCCTTGCAATGTCTATATTGAGCTAAATCTCTCTTAGTTGGAATGTTCTAACCATTTAATGAGATTTTAAGTAAGTATGATGCATATATGTAATGTGTGCACTTTAGTTCTTGCTTGATAACACTTTCAACACTTATTTTGAGATTGATCACTTAGAATAAGTAGATTTGTAAGAGCAGACATGGCTTACAATTAAGAACTCAAGAACTAATATGGGTGAGTGTTTTACATAAAGAAAACTTTGTGCAAACCATGCTAAGTCCTAGACATAGGATAATATAGTCCATAGGGGTGATACTGTAGGTACTTTAAAAGGCAAGAGTGAACTTATTTAGCATGCCTAGACATAGGAAGCTTGTAATGAAACTCTGAAGAAAGTGACTGAAAGGCACATAGCTAATGCAACAGCATTCTGTGCAACTGCATCACATACTGCATCAAACACTTAAAGGTAAATTACTTGGTGAAGACATTCCAACTAGCTTTTCTCATTTGCATTATAAACACTTGTACTTTGCTTTCTTATCTAACTTAGTTGTGATCACATCAACTCCACTATAAATTGTTATTTGGTTACTTTTGCACTATATTACTTTGTATTGAATTTAAAAGAGAGTTCATCAATCTCTGTGGGTTCGATCTGTTCTAAACACTGTATTACTTGTTAAGGACTGTGTATACTTGCACATGCTTTCCTCACACCAAAACCATCAAAACCCAGAAGGCTAAAAGTCTTCTTGAGTCTAACTGGGTTACACCTAGTTTCGATAAGAGCAAAAATTTCAGGATGATGGACGTCCAAATACTGCTTACAATTCCGGAACAAATCCATACTAGCTGCCCCACGGCAATTCCAAAAAACTATTTTTTATAAGTCCATTAAAAATAAACTGGTAGCGTTCAAACCAACCACAAAGAGACCATCAGACTTCAGGAGTCTCAACAACCATCTCAACATCATCTACACTGGCATGCCCTTGTTCTTGGGTATCCATGTATTCTTCAATATCAACTTGTTCATTGGAAGGAGGGTATGCGTTAGTAGACAGGGGGTTTCCACTAGCATCGGGTCCTTTCAAATCAGGTGGCCTGGGTGGGTGGGGAAGCCTAGTTGCCGTAACTTCCATTGGCTGGGTTAAATCGCTTGCTAGCCTATCGTTGTTTTGATGTGGGCCCTGGTCAGTTAACGGGTGAGGTCCACTTGGCGTGACTTGTTCTAGGTGTCTTGCTCTTGTTGGTTCTACTTGAGAGTTCACAGCAACAACTTGAGTGGAGGAAAGTTCTTTGACTTGTGTAACGCGTGTGGCTATTGAGTGATTTTTGTCGACCAAATTAGCACCCTGGGCCCCACCCACTTTGACTAATGGCTTTACCTTGGATCTGACAACTGCATACTGGAATTGCGGTGCTGACTTGATGGCTGAAGTTATGGTTTTCTTAAATCTCTCAACTCAATTATTCCCATCATTAATTTCTTCCATGATTGTTGCATCATTCACCAAAACACCAAATATGGATCCCAACGGTCCCTTGTCATCATTAATAACCCCCGCCGGCGCTTTCACGGTCACCGTATCTGCCGGACCACCCTTGTCTCTTCCCTTCCTCGACCAACGTTGCTTCTGTACCACAGTCCATGGCCATCCTCCTTCGCAGTAATCATACCACTACCAGACTTCCCACCTTGCACCTCCACCGGCGCAGCCATCTGATTCCCCTCCATGTCACCTACGGTAGGACACTAGTCCCGATAGTGCCCATATGTCTCACAGGGTATGCACAGCCAGTTAAGCCCTTCGTACTCAATTTATAGACACGTCCCTTGACCTCGAACATTGCCAACAATGGCGTGTTAAGACAAACTTCAACACAGAGTCGTGCATATCTCCCTCGCGTCATCTATTGCGTGGTCTTATCCACCTTAACTGTTCTTCCTATTCTATTGCCTAGGAAGAATAAGAAATTTGGGTCATAGTATTCAACGGGTAACTCCGACAGCCTCACCCAAACTGCAATACAGTCAATCTCTTTGTTCTCCGGTCGGAAGTTTGGCCGCCATTCTCGTATGGTGAGATAGTGATCATATATCAACCATGGCCCATTCGCAAGCGCCTTCTCGTGATCTTCTTCACTTGACAGATACACCAAGATGAACTCACACCCAAGATCCACGATCTTCATCACCCCTTTTTTTCACCCACATCTGATTAAGTCGGTTCTCCAGTGCCTTGAAACCAATACGGCGTCCCAGAAGCTTGACGATTAGTCCTTGTTTCCATGGCCTACATAGTATCTCCTCAGTACTCGGCGGAATGATAATCTTTGGACAATCATAACTATCGTGCTTCTCCTCAACTATCTGTAACTCCATCTCGCAATAGGGATCCTTCTCTCGATCCCCAATACTACTAGAGCCACCACTTTCTCCTTTACCATTGTCGTTTTGTCCCTTCTGGCCGTCGCGTGAACGTGCACCCAATACCGTCTCTTCGTACGTCATCCTTGGAGGATAATCTTCTCCGATATCGTCTGCAATATCATCATAACTAATGGGGACAGATGAATCATTGGTGAATTCATGTTCCCCTCCCTTAACTTTCTTGGTACTCCGTTCTTTGAGATCCTCTTCCTCCCGAGTCGTCATCAGATCACCGATGCCAGTGATAGCAGCGCAAAAACCTTGCTTTTTAGAGAACCCTAGCAGAGCTACTTTGTTTTTTAGTCAAAACCTTGTCATTTGCAACTTAAAGATACATTTTATTTAATCGAACTTTGAATTATTCAATTGGTCAAAAAAAAAAATTGAATTAATCAAAACTAGTACTACCTCCGTCTTATTTTATAGGTAATTTAAAGTTTTGACACACATCTTAAGAAAAATAATTTATAGTCTAGATTTTATAAAAATTGTTCTCCAATTTATCATTAACTCTTTATCCCTGCACATTGATAAATGTGAAACATTTATTAAATATAAAAAGTTGCCATGATTAAGAAGACCAAACATAAAAAAGAATATCAAATGTTTCATTGAAAACGTAAAACAACAATTAATTTAAGATAAATTAATTTTGCTAAAACTACATCTAAAATGAGACAGAGGTAATACTATTTAAAATTCAAACTAATCAAGTGGATGACCCAATTAAATCATGACCTGACATCTTCTAAAGTTCAGTTATTTCAAACTCAACACAATTTTTTCTGAGTTTAAATAATTTGAAGTATTTGAACCATTACCCAAAAATCTCAACGGATCTAAACGTCTGAATCTGTTTTCAAAACCATTGAAAACAAAACAGGTTAATAATGATGAGCTGAATTAACAAAAGTTATGATCACTCTTAGAGAAAATTGAGGTAAGCAACTGCCACTTCTCCTCTCCACGTTTCTGAACAAAACGACAACCATTGAGAGAGTAGCATCTGTTGAAATAAGACAAAAAACTGTTCGCTTTCCGTAACGACATCTCAATCGCGAAAACTAAAATTCACAACAACCCGTTAGATTCTCTCCACATAACCAATGATCACGTGAGGTACATAAATCCAACGGTGTAGAAACTGTTGATGAAGCTCTGGTGCATCTAGTCACCACGTGCAGGTGCAATCCATAATAAGGTATTGATATATCTACAACCCGTGATATGTACATATTCACTTTGTTGTTTTGCGTTTCATGTCAATTTTCCAGAAGCCACATGGTTGATGGATGTCTTTGTTTTTGTTGTCGTTGTCTGTGTCGTTTCTCTCATAGAGAGTGTGTCGTTTTCAGTTTTCTCTTGAAACCGAAAGCATCTTTTTTGTAACACGATGTGGTTTGTGATTCGAGAGTGTTACGTTTATGTTTGGTGCGGCGTCGTATAAATCATAAATAATTTGACCATTCATCCCCGTAGTAAAGGGTTTCACGACTCTAGAGTTTCTTTGTAATATGCTATAACAATAAGAATTTAGTTTGTACAGGTGCGTTGATCCGTCCGATGGACGGAAAAATGAAAGAAAAGAGAATAGCTTTTAACGTCACACTTTACATATTTTATTTCGAAATTAATTTTAAATTTTGTTCTGAAAATTAACTCTTTTTAAATAAAATTCGTTATTAAAGAATAAACTTCGCGTATTTAAACAATTAAATTTTTTCACACACTAAAGTCTCAAAAAGATATCTTTGCGTAGTGTTACACTTTATATAATTTGTTACTGAAATTAATGTTCGATTTTGTTCTTAAGAAATAAACTTTGCATATTTATACAATTAAATTTTTTCTGATAAGACTGCAAAAAGATGATAATCGAGATAATACACTTTTTATAATTTGTTACTGAAATTAATGTTCGATTCCAAAAATTTGATTATGGAGGACCATTTTCTATTTAATCGTAAAGTACCACTAAAATATAAAACATGAAAGAAGAGAGTGAGAGAGGAGAAAAGGGAAATAAAAATATGAAGGGGAAAAAAGGAAGAAAAAAAGGGGGAGAGAAAGTTTGGAGAACAAAAAAAGGGGGGGTAGGGGGAGAGGGGTGGGGGTGGGGGGGAGGGAGTAGGGGGAGGGGGAGGGAGAGAAGGGGGTTTGGAGGGAAAGGGAGGGAAGGGGGAAATTTTGGAGGGAATTGATATAGGTCCCACAAGGGGGTGACTCATTAGGATGTATATTCTTAGATAGCGTCGTAAAAGATTTTTTAATTCACTACAGTATCAGCGAAAACAAGTATTTTATTAGTTAAAAAGTAGAAGATTGGATTCAACAACTCTAATTGTACTTGCTTGATTTGAAAACTGTTCATGGTATTGGACAAAAGTGAGGTCAGGAGACTGGACCAAAACTCAATTTCATGTTAATCACAAAATCACATTACAACTTTTTATCCCACAATAGAAATTTATGATCACCGAAAAAATATAATTTTACTCTCTCTCTCTCTATCTCTCTCTATCAAAATGTTGAGGAATAAGTAAAACATATACATATGAACAAATTGTGTTGTTATACGTCGTGCATAATCCACGCAAGTAGTGACCATAAGTAAATGTCAAATCTACATTTACCGATAGATAGAGATGTCAATTTTGGCCCGGCTTGATTGCTTAGTGTTTTGGATGAGCTTTCTAAATGGAGGCCCACATAAAACTGGATTGTTTTAGCCTAACCCAGTTGATCAATGGGATAATGCATTTTTTAACATAGTTTGAGATTTAATCCTTTGTTAACATTTTTATTCATTTTTATCTTTTAGAAATTTGTATGAAAAATTTTGGGTCAACATTTATATTATTATTATTATTATTAGAAATTTGTAAGTTTTCCCAAGATACAGAGATGACTCAAGAAAATCAGGTGCAGTCTCGCAAGGTGAAACCTACTACTCAGTATGTTCCAAAGATCGATAAAGGAAAGTCAATTTCCACGGAGAAAAATGTTGAGCCTGAAGTTGGCCCATCCAAATTGCATGATCCTAGTGTGGGGTTGGTAGAGGCAGAGAATGATCCAAATCACTTCAAGGGTACGAATAACACTGTTATTTCACCCTAAGTAATAAGGAAAGATCCTATTGGTACAACTCAAGTCAAAGAGTCAACACAAAAGAACTCTCTCGGTCAACAAGTTCAATAGCCTCGTCATTATGCTGACTCACATTGTACCAAGGTGGCAACTTCTACTTTACCTTTCAAGTGTATTTGTTGTTCAATATTGTTATGCATACGGTTAGGATTGTTAGCATTCCGTTGCATTCAGTTAAATCAATTGATCACATATATAAACTCCGTTGTACTCATAATTACACAATCAATGAAATCATCTTCTGTTTTCAGTTCAATTTCTCTCTAGATTCGCTTTCATGGTATCATTCGCTATCTACGATCCTTTCACCATCTCTTCCGCTTCTCTTCGTTGATTTCTTTTCGTTTCTTCCTCTTGATTCATGGCTGCGTCATTGGAAACGCAGAGTCCTGAAGGTGATGGTGTCAATTTCGGCACCGGGTCCATCTTTCAAGGCATCAACAAATCCTCTTCGAATCAATTTGCTTCTGGACCGAAATTATCGGTGAAACTTGTTGATAAGAACTTTTTGCTCTGGAATCAGTAGGTGGAATCCTAGTGAATCGCCTCCTAGTGAATCCTATCATTCCTCAGAAGTACGCCACCGAAGCGGATCGATTTGCCCATATACTTTCCGATGACTTTGAGAAATGGCTCATTCAGGATCAGACCTTGTTCACATGGCTTCTTTCCACCTTATCGGAGAGTGCTCTCACTCGAGAATTCACTTGCCACCATTCTTGGCAAGTGTAGGAGAAGATACAGCAACACTACTTCTCTCACCTAAAAGCTAGGGTTCGTCAACTTCAGAATGAACTCAAGAACACGAAAAAGGGTTCACAATTAATTTCAGAGTTTCTCAACTAAATTCATTCAATTGCTGATGCATTGACTTCCATTGGTGAGGTAATAACTGACTCCTACCTTACTGATGTAATTCTCGATGGCTTGCTGGAGGAGTATAATCCCTTCGTGACGATGATCTTTAGTCGAAGCGACACTCCATCGGTATCACAAATCGAATCGCTTCTTCTTGTGCAAGAATCACAGCTTGACAAGTATCGTCAAGAGTTAACCGTTGCCAATGCTTCTGCAAATGTGTGCACATGTCCCTGCAAATACTGCACAGAACAACAATCAAGGTATACAAGGTGGTAGAGGCAACTACAACTGTGGATGTGGCCGTCATGGTCGAGGAAGAGGCCGTGCGTGCTCGTGGTGCTACACCTCTGGTAACCGTCCAACTTGCCAACTATGTCGTCGGTATGGTCACTCTGTTTTGGAGTGTTGGTACTGATTCGATGAAACATTTGTATCTCCTCCTAGTGTTGCACAAGCTTCTCCTTCAACTGAGGAACCTGCAACAAAAGCTACCGATGCCACTCCATCTGTGAATCTTGCAGAAGCATTATCCTTGGACAACACATGTATCTTCTCTAACTCTTCAATATCCAATGATGATGATGAAGATTGGTATGGTGACACTGGTGCTTCACACCATGTCACGCCTAATTCTCTAAACTTACATTATAGCAAACCATATAAAGGTACCTCTAGGGTTAGAATGGTGAATGGTAACATTTCTAGCATTGAATCTATAGGTTCATCATCCTTTATATCTGCGATTCATTCTCATATTAACCTTGTCTTGAATAATTTATTCCACGTACCTCACATCAAGAAAAACTTATCGTCTGTTTCAAAATTTGCTGCGGATAATCGTGTTTATTTTGTATTCCATATCCCTCATTGTTTGGTCAAATCACAGGACTCTAATCAAGTGGTTTTGCAAGGAACACTTGGCAAAGATGGTCTATATGTGTTCAAAGGTTTACCATTGATCAAAAATTCTAGTTCTAATGTTGTTTCTAAGCCTGTGGCTACATGTTCTGTTTTCAATACTACAGTTTCTGGTTTTAATTATTCTGTATCTGCTTTAGATAGCAATGTTTCTATTTCTTCCTTATGGCATGCTAGGCTAGGCTAGGCTAGGCTATGTGTTGCACCCCGAAAAATCCGGTTTGGACTTCTCGATGTACAACGTGGGAAAATATGAAGCCGCCACCAATATTTTAGTTTTGAGACGAAAACATTGAAAAAACGTCTTTTTATACAAGGCGGGTGGTCTTTTCGAAAACAAGAGATGTAGGTTCGGGAATTTCGGTTAGAGTGCGGGGAAGGTATAAGCACCCCGTACCTCCTTTCTACCGAAAGGGAACCTTTAATTTGATGTGTGGTTTTGAAATGTTTGATTTGAAACGATCGTTCTACTTCTTTTCTTTTCTTTTGATTGAGAAAATATTTTATTGGAAATGAGAAAAAGAATATTTTTTTTGATATCCTTGAAAAGCGGAACAAAACAAGGATTTTTTAAAAGCGTGCTTGACGGGACAGGAACCCGCTCCTACGTACCCTCACTGAGATGAGGGATCAAAGCTACGTAGTTCTCGTTTGTGCGTCCGAAGACGGCTTTTGTGATTTCTTAGGAAAAAAAGTGTGTTGGTGTTTTTTATTGTAGGGGTTTTCGGTCCTAGACTGCATGCATCCAATAGACCTAGAACAAAGACAACCCACTTTGTCATGCACGACGTGCCCCACTACTTTTGGAAAATGATCTTTTGATTTTTTTTAGAAAAAAGGGTTTGGAATTATTAACTATTTGTTTTATTCCTCGCAAGTATCCTAAGACGTTTGAGCTGTACAGCTCCGGTCTTAGGACGCTAGACAACACCGGCCGTACGTCCGACTTGCCTCCTTATGAGTTTTTGAAAAAAAATATTTATTGACCTCAAAGGATTTGATTGATTTATGAAAATGATTTGAAGAGTATTGACTCTTGGAAAAAAGCTTTTTTGTCAAATAGACTTATTAGAAAGGATAAGAAAAGAATTTGAGGGTGGCATTGGCCACAAAGAAAAGAAAGTAGAACATTCAATCAAATTTAAGTCAAGACCAAAACACAATGTTCAACACATTCAAGCCAAGAAATGATTTAAACACTAAACCCTAATTTGGGGGCAACATGTGAAACTTCAAAGGGACAGGACTTACATATTATTTCATCAAAACAAAATTATGCAAGCAAACTTTATAACCAAAGATTAGAGACATGTATTTATAAGATGGAGGCACTAAACACAAGAATCAACAATTAGGCATGCTTCATTTTGCTTGGGCGAAATAGAAAAGGAGATTTGCAACATCAAACATTCATTTGGACAAGGATTCACATAGCTAAACCAAGAGATGTATCAAAATCAAGCAAGACCTAATTTATTCAACACATGTGAAATGAACATGATCTTAAATCAACATTTATTACATCAAAAGATAAGCACTAAGTGAAGTAAACACAACCATAATTTATTAAATCACAAGAACACCTAAACATATAAATTATAAAATAGATTTGAATCCTTTCTTGCAATCTTCACCACCTTAAATCAAAAAGTACTAGGTACTTAGTGGGAATCCTCTTGCAAAATCATCAATAACTACATAATAGTATAACTAAAACACAAGAACTAATAAAAGCATGAACCAATAGATTAAATGGAGTCATTTCTAGCTCTCTTCACTACTAAAATCAAAGTGTATTTTGCACTAGTAGGAATCATGGAGCTAAATCCTCAACAATTTACAATAAGCAACATTTACTAAAATATTACCAACTAAACAATAGTTAAATTAAAACACAAGAGTTAATGAATGCATAAACTAGTACTAAATAGAGTCATTTCTAGCTCTCTTCACTACTAAAATCAAAGTGCATTTTGCACTAGTAGGAATCATGGAGCTAAATCCTCAACAATTAATTGTAAGCATAATTAAATCATTTAGAACATATGAACAAATAACATGAATTGAATCCCTTCAAGCCATCTTCACCACTTAAATCAAAGTGCACTAAGCACTAGTGGGAATCATATGGCTAGATCATCAATGACTAACTAACAATAAGATTAAATAAAGAACCATGAAAATCAATTTGAACATATTTTTAGCATGATCATGCGAATATTAAAGGAGCATGAATCCACATTTTATTTAATGAAAGTGATACCAAAATTAACATAAAGCAACATGAACCCATTTATTTAAGGGTGAGATGCCAAATCTCACCCACCAACAACAACAACAAGCTACATTATAAAGATGAAAATGAAGAGTATGCTAAATAATGAAGAGAATAAGAGAGGAAGAAAAGAAAATAAGTTCTAATGCAAAAATGCTTGAAGATGATGTAAAAGTGTTAGAGATTTCACCTTATCTCTAAGCTAAGAAGAAGATGGAAGAGAGAAACTAAAGCAAATCAACTAATCTTCACTAAAACTTCAAGAACACTTCACGCAAGGAAGAAGAAATAGGGAGATGATGATGATTTTTTTGGTTTTTGGGGAAAGATGGATGTAGTATGTGAAAGAGGAATGGAAGGGAGGAAGATTGGTGGTGTTTTAATGGATGAAGGTGAAAGAAATGGAGGAGAGGAGTAAGGGGGAGAGGCTTCGGCGAATAGGGAAGGAGAGGAGGAGGGATTTTTGTTCTAGGTTTGCAAAATGAGAGTGTGTAAAAACTTGGGGAGAGTGAATGGGTGAGGTATTTATAGAAGTTTTTGGGGTTTTAGGGTATTTTGGTCTTTTTATTTTGATGGGGCTCTAGGATTGGGTTTTAATTTTAAATGGATGGCTAGGATTATTAGTCACATGGATTAGGGGTATCTAGAAAACACAAGTGTGTGAGAGTGGGAGTGAGGGTGGTGCATGAATGAACAAAAATGAGGAGAAGATTTGTGAACAAAAATCTAATTTTGGAATGGTGACTCTTGCAAGGTAGGGTTAGGGGTATTATGGTGAGGGAATGTTATCAAAAGGGAAAGATGACATGTTTTGGGTGGAGAGGTTAGTGTAAGTGTGTGGAATAATTTACAAAAAGGGGCAAAAGGAAGATAAGATCAAATCTTATCTTAGGGAATAAGAAATGAGAAGTGTGTAGAAGATTTTTATGAGAGAGGAAGAGATATTTTCGTGCATAGGCTGAAATGTGAGAGGAAAAATAAAAAAATGCTTATTTTTGGTCTTTTGTCTTATTGAAGACACTTCCTTTTTTTGTATTTTTGAAATTTGAATTTTGGTCATGCAAATAAAAATGCACCTATTGAAAATATGTTATATGTTTTGGGCACCATAGAATAATCTCCCCAATTATTCTAGACAACCAAAAATTGTCACTTAATAATTGGAGAAATTTTAATGGTCTTCTAGCATTTTTTATGCAATAAAAAGGGAAAATGCATTTTAATTATTTTAGACTAGGATATTTTCTCTAAAAATTGTACAAAAATTTCCTTGGGTAGAATAAAAATGTACCTTTGTGTATGCATATTTTTGACGAGAAAATCACCCTGTCGTGAAAAATGACCAAAATGCCCTTTACCCTAAAAACTCTAATTTGCTCAAAAAGTGTATTCCAATTCCAAAAATGATTTTAGAGACTTGGAAATGACTTTTAAAAACCTAAATGCAATGCATGATACTCTTTGTTCTTCTACTTATTTATTTTTGGGGAAAATTAGGGTTTTGACCTAAAATTTGGACAAAATTGGGGTATGACAATTTGCCTCTTTATTTGGATTTTACCAAGAAATATGAATTGCGCGAGACATATTTCAAGGTAAAATAGAAATAAAGAATTCAAAAATTATACCAATTTTGTCCATTTGGAGAAACCCGAATTTTCCCTTTCTCTTTTTAATGAATGAATCAACAACCTCGATGAAGCCAAAGCAGAAAGCGGAAAATGAATTGGTGCCAACCCTCGGTAAAGCCAATAGCGAGAAATGAATTGTCAACCCTCGATGTCGACAAAAGCAAGAAATGAATTGGTGCCAACCTCGAGTAAGCCAAATAGCGAAAATGAATTGTCAACCCTCGATGGCGACAAAAAGCAAGAAATGAATTGGTGCCAACCTCGCTCGATGCCCAGTGAAGCGAAAATGAATTGTCAACCCTCGATGGCCAAACAAAAGCAAGAAATGAATTGGTGCCAACCTCGGTAAGCGAGCGGAAATAAGGCAATAAAGAAAGCGATAAAGCGCAAAGAAGAAGGTATCGGTCCTCGTGAAACCGACACCGAGGAAATTTGCTAAAAGCCTTTTAACGAACCGCGCGCGATCCGAGTTTGCCAACGGGCGAGGTGGTCTTCCAGAGCGGCCGGGGAGACAATACCAAGTCTAGATCTCGATACTTCTCTAGGATCACGCGCTCGTCTTGGGCCGACCACGGCTATCCTTTTATTTGGACCTAACGAGTCCGAAGGACTTACTCGTAGCTCGAATACGAGGTGAAGTCCGAAGGGCGCTTGGTCTGAAGGACGCCAGGTCTGAAGGGATTCACGAATCTGTTGGTTGATTGATTGAAATGGCCAATGCTACCGCCTTTGGATTGAGGTACCGCATCACGTCGGTGATGCGAGGAATTGAGATGGAGTGTGGATGCATGTTATGCGAAAGCATGTTATGCAAGGGGTGTGTTATGCAAATGCATGCAATGCTATGATTTTGGTGTAATGATGAATGCTAGGAGATGCTATTTTTGATTTTCTTTTGTCTTTTATCGACTTTTTTCCCCGACTATTTTTTCTTTTGCTTTTTCCATGAAACGCAAACATTAATATGACGCAATGCTCACGATGTTTGATGCAATGATTTTTGTTCTTTTTCTTTTATGGAAATGCTAACGTTAATATGATGCAAATGCATTGCTTTAATGTCTGATGATTAAATGACAAAGGAATGTTTGTGAAATGATGAATGATATGGAGTGTTGGATGACAGGGAATGTTTTGATTTTCTTCTTCTATTTATTTATTTTTTTTTTTTTTTTTTTTTTTTTTTTTTTTTTTTTTTTTGCTGAGGGTCAACACTTTAAGTCCCTACAAGATACAACCTAGTCCCGAAGGATGAAGGCGAGCACTAAAGCCCTACAGGATAACAACCTAATCCCTAAGGATGAAGCGCGAGCACCGAAGCCCTACAAGATACAACCTAATCCCTAACGATAAAGGCAAGCACTAAAGCCCTACAGAATAACAACCTAATCCCTAAGGATGAAGGCGAGCACTGAAGCCCTACAAGATACAACCTAATCCCTAAGGATAAAGGCGAGCACTAAAGCCCTACAGGATAACAACCTAATCCCTAAGGATGAAGGCGAACACCAAGCCCTACAAGATACAACCTAATCCCTAAGGATAAAGCGAGCACTAAAGCCCTACAAGCGGTCAACTTTGGGCGACCCTCATGCGCCAAGATAATCGGTTAAAGAAATTTTCCATACTTTTCTATGTGAGGATGCAAATGCAATACTTTGATGCATGATATGACATGAAATGATTTTGTTCTTTTCCTCTTTATGAAGGCGAACATTAATATGATGCCAATGCAATGAAAAGATTTTTGCTTTTTCTTTTTACTATTTTCCTCTATGAAATGCAAATATTAATATGGTGCAACAGGACGTGGAACACCTTTTTGTTTTTGCTATGTGATGAATGCACAAAATGTGAAGATGCAAATGTAATGCTTTGATGCATATGCTATGATGAATAGATTGAAATGCCTAGATGCATGAGGTAAACATTTTTGTGATGACGAGATCACGAGACTTTGGATGCAAGGAATTGAGATGATTATTGACCATTCCGTTGAAAAGTTGAATTTGATTCAAACTCCGTGTTCTCAAGGTTTTTATTTACAAATAGCCTCATTTGTTTTCTCTTTCCTTTCCATGATGACTGAATTTCGGATACCACGTAAACAACTTGTGTTCTCTCTTTTTGAAGCATTGTCTAGTAAGCATGCATAGGAGTGCAAATGTGAATGAGTGAGTCGGTTCACTTGGGATGGACATTCATGACGAGTGAAGGAATGATGACACACGATTATTGTCGAAGCTCATGAGGATCAAGAGATACAAGATTGCCCCAATTCAGTCTCTTTGATGAGTGAATAGCTTGCCCCCTCTGTCTAGTGGTGACAACAACTAGGGTGTAGAAGATGATGAATTGGGAATGCTTGGCTTTTGAAATGAAAGGTGGGCGAGAAGAGATTTTGTCTCAACCCATAAAGTTTGATGTTGCCCTGGTCATAACAAGGACAAAAGCGCCCCAATTAGAATGATAGGGCCTTGTTTAGGATAGTGAGTTGAGAGATTGCCCGGTGAGGTTGAATGAGGTGAAGGAATGGGAACGCCCTTGCCCCTGCTTGGAGGTATTGACAACTGGAGTGACATGGGAGGGCATTGAATAGACATTCCCAAGACCAGGGTGGGCGGGAGGTGAAGAGAGTGCCCCATCTTTTGGATCTGAGTAGTGTTCTCAGTGCAAATGTCTTGACTTTTAGCGTGAAAGAAGCCTCACTTGGTGATCACTAAACCTTGTTTTAATGCAAATTTGAATGGGTTTGAGTGCAAGTCCCTCTTTTTATTTTGTCAGCTTTCTTTTTTCTGACTGTTTGTTTTTATTCCCTCATTTCTTTTTCCTGAGGGTTTGTTTTTTCTTGATCCACTTTCTTTTTTTCGATCATTTGTTTTTTTCTTTTGAGCAAACACATCGTTAGACAGATAAACTTAGTTGTTCTAAGATTTAAAATTTGAGAAAACAACAGCAATCAGTCATTGATCGGAATGGACTTTTCGGGATTGTGGTGTTTTGTGGACGAAGGATGATTGGGCTTAATGAAGTATTTGGGGGTAATGGTAGGATGATTTTTATTCAGCGTTGGCTGACGATCGATGATTTATGATGGTTATTTGGCTTGATGAGGTGTTTGGAAGTTTTATTCCTGGCTAAGGGTTTGTGGAGGGCAAGGTGCCGAGGAAGTGTTTGCGATTTATGGAAGAAGGGGTAGTTATACACAAAGAAGGTGTTGGAAGATTTATTGAGACAAGGATCTCTTGTGTTTTGTGGTAACATGTATCAGCTCACCACTTACATTTCTTTTGTATTTTCCTTAGCTTTGGGATTTTCATTTTTGAATCCCCTTTTTTCTTTCTCTTTTTTTTTTTTTTTTTTTTTTCTTTTGTTCTTTGACTCGGGTGAGCTGATAAGAAGTGATGCACTGTTTTTTTTATATTTGAGGTGATCCTTGTCTAGGGTGATTTTGGATTTTGGTTTTTCTTGGCTTAAGGTGGGTAGGAAAGGGACTTTCTGGGATTTTGGGATTTTGAGGAGATGGCCAAACTTCATTTCAAATCTGATTGCTTATTTATTTTTTTTTAAAACATGAAAACTGTTCATCTATCTATATGTGCTTGCTCCTTTCTTTACATTTTTCTCTTTTTTTTTATGCCCTAACTTTTGCACAGGACCGCTCTTTGCGAGTTTTCAATCCACCGGCGCTTTTTTTGTGTCTAGGCCGCCTTTGCGGGTTTTCAACCTAGCGAGCTTATTTTCTTATTTATTATTATTTTTGAAAGACTTGCACTCAAGGAATATGATATTTAACAAGGGAAATTAGTGATCACAGACTTGCTTGACATGGAGCACTCAAAGTGTTAGTGAGAATGAAAAAGTCAAATGCGCACCGATGGGAGAGAACATGCACTTTATGGGTGGACGGGGCGGGATTAGACTTGGATGGGAAATGATGATAAATGAAGGAAACTGACTGACTCAAACAATAGAGACTGCACGTGGCATGCATACTTACTAGAAGAACGCTTCACGTAGAGTTAACATTGGTTAAAGCATGATATAAAAACTTTTTTTTGATGGAGCGTTTGAGTCTTTTATCATGGAATGGATGAGATGCAATGCTTTTTTTATTCTTTGAAGGAAATACAAATGAGCTATTGACGTGAAAAACCGAATGCCTTGGAACACCTTGAAATTTTGAAAGAATGATTGTTTTGCAAGACCATCTCGTCTCTCATCAAAACTCTTTATTGTATGTGAAAACACTATGATATGCAAGTGGAAAAATGATCACTTCAAAAGTGTAATTATTCTAAAAGGTTTTTATGATTTTGATGCAAAATGAAATGCATTTTTGAATGAGGCGAGAAAGATACTTTTCAAAATGAAATTTTTATTTGTTATGCTTGACGGTGGACCCGCTCCTCGTATCCTCCTTGAGGAATCAAAGCGTCACGTAGTTCTCTTGTGTCCCTTTTTGAAATAATGTTTATGCATGAATGCCATGTTTTGGATGAACTTGGCGAGGAGCTTTTTCCTCTTTTTGATTATAAATGAAATGCTTATGCTATGAAGAGCGATAATTGTTTTCATTTTTATGTAATGAAATGGAATGCAAGACGAATGATTCAAAATTAGAACTTTATTTATCGCAAATGATGCAACGATGTAGGATGCAAGATATTTCTTTTTTTTTAAAATGATTTTTATAGAGGCAAGACAAAATATGAAATGCCGATGCCCCTTTTCTTTTACATGATGAAAGATGCGGGAATGATGCTTTTTCCTAAATGATGATTTTTTTAAAGGCAAGGCAAAGTATGAAATGCCAATGCCCCTTCCCTTTTGAAAGATGCATGTATGGAGGAATGATGTATTTGAACTAAAGTGATGAGGTTAATGAAATGATGCATGAATGCTACATTTTGAATAAATTTGATGATGATTTTCGTTCATGATTATGAATGAAATGCTTTCTTGTTTTCGTTTTTGTGCAATGAAATGCATGATACTCACAATGATAAAAAAATGCATGGAAAGACATGATTTTTATTGAATGGAATTGCATGCAAAATGAGAAGTTAATGTATTATTTTTCATGATGTGTGAAAAAGGAAAACAATAATGCATGAGACGCGCCCTAATAAGACACGATTTTTTTTTGATCTTTCGAGACAATTAGGGAAAAAGCCTTAATGAATGGAAATGCACACGTGCGGAGAATGCGCTCTTAACAAACCTTAATGAGATAGAGAAAAAATGCATGTATGAATTTTATCAAGTTTTTGTTTTATGCAATGCAAATGATGTCTTTATATGAAGATGACAAATGATAATCGCGACTTGACATGCATGAACAAATGCATGATGAGGATGATTGAAAGAAAATTATTTACAACATAGGATTTTCAAAAGTTTGGAACTTCATACTTCGGAAAAATATATGCATTTTTTCAAAAAAGTTTGGATCGCGGGGTATGCGGCTCCTTTGTGTCCTCTGAGGTTTCTTAGAGACAGGATCTAAGGCTTTTCTAAGGGGTACTTCAAGGTAAGCACTAACAAGAGGGCCCTAAATAAGGTTCCTAGAGCCAACGACCTCATCCGAGCGCACCCGATCAGCGGGACGTGCGTCCAGTGATGAGCCCTTCGAACAAAGCCAAACTCTAGGTGAAGTCTTCGCAACCACACGAAAAAGACGTCGTCCATTGCAGCCACTAATGACTTCGTTCTAGCCTGAGATATACTCTAGCCCGGTATAGGGCTGTCTCACTAAAAATCACACAAGGGTAAAAACAAAGAAAGTGTGTGTAGGAGCATAATGATGCATATACCCCCACCCGCCGCAAAGAAAATCCGAAACAGTCCGGACAAAGAGAGTCGTCTCACCCTAGGGTTTTGCACATATCATTCAAGTCTAAGCAAGAAATCAACCTAAGGTATTAACAATCATCTAAAACTCTACTTACCTTAAGAAGAGGAGCTAAGAAGAGGGATCATAATAGAAGGGGGAAATGCATGAACTTACCAAAGAAAGGGAGCGAAGAAGAGGGGACATGCGAAATAAGGGGAATATGATGCACGAGCATAAGTAAAGAAAGAAAGGGGTAAGAGAAGAAACAAGAAGCAAGTGTAGAAATAAGCAAATGCACATGAATGCAACACAATGATAATGCAAGAGAAACTATCAAGCATCATAGACAAAGAAAAGAAAAAGAAAAGAAAAGGAAAAAGAAGAGATAGAACAAATTTTCCAAATCAAACAATTTAAACCACGCATCAAATTAATTAGGCTTGACCCTCGTTTTTCTTAAGAAAAGTTAATCCCGATGAAGTCGCTACCGTTGTTGCACCCAAAAATCCGGTTTGGACTTCTCGATGTACAACGTGGGAAAATATGAAGCCGCCACCAATATTTTAGTTTTGAGACGAAAACATTGAAAAAACGTCTTTTTTATACAAGGCGGGTGGTCTTTTCGAAAACAAGAGATGTAGGTTCGGGGGTCGGTTAGGTACGGGGAAGGTATAAGCACCCCGACCTCCTTTCTACCGAAAAGGGAACCTTTAATTTGATGTGTGGTTTTGAAATGTTTGATTTGAAACGATCGTTCTACTTCTTTTCTTTTCTTTTGATTGAGAAAATATTTTATTGGAAATGAGAAAAAGAATATTTTTTTGATATCCTTGAAAAGCGGAACAAAACAAGGATTTTTTAAAAGCGTGCTTGACGGGACAGGAACCCGCTCCTACGTACCCTCACCGAGATGAGGGATCAAAGCTACGTAGTTCTCGTTTGTGCGTCCGAAGACGGCTTTTGTGATTTCTTAGGAAAAAAAGTGTGTTGGTGTTTTTTATTGTAGGGGTTTTCGGTCCTAGACTGTACAGTCCAATAGACCTAGAACAAAGACAACCCCGCCTGTACAGACGACGTGCCCCACTACTTTTGGAAAATGATCTTTTGATTTTTTTTAGAAAAAAGGGTTTGGAATTATTAACTATTTGTTTTATTCCTCGCAAGTATCCTAAGACGTTTGAGCTGTACAGCTCCGGTCTTAGGACGCTAGACAACACCGGCCGTACGTCCGACTTGCCTCCTTATGAGTTTTTGAAAAAAAATATTTATTGACCTCAAAGGATTTGATTGATTTATGAAAATGATTTGAAGAGTATTGACTCTTGGAAAAAAGCTTTTTTGTCAAATAGACTTATTAGAAAGGATAAGAAAAGAATTTGAGGGTGGCATTGGCCACAAAGAAAAGAAAGTAGAACATTCAATCAAATTTAAGTCAAGACCAAAACACAATGTTCAACACATTCAAGCCAAGAAATGATTTAAACACTAAACCCTAATTTGGGGGCAACATGTGAAACTTCAAAGGGACAGGACTTACATATTATTTCATCAAAACAAAATTATGCAAGCAAACTTTATAACCAAAGATTAGAGACATGTATTTATAAGATGGAGGCACTAAACACAAGAATCAACAATTAGGCATGCTTCATTTTGCTTGGGCGAAATAGAAAAGGAGATTTGCAACATCAAACATTCATTTGGACAAGGATTCACATAGCTAAACCAAGAGATGTATCAAAATCAAGCAAGACCTAATTTATTCAACACATGTGAAATGAACATGATCTTAAATCAACATTTATTACATCAAAAGATAAGCACTAAGTGAAGTAAACACAACCATAATTTATTAAATCACAAGAACACCTAAACATATAAATTATAAAATAGATTTGAATCCTTTCTTGCAATCTTCACCACCTTAAATCAAAAAGTACTAGGTACTTAGTGGGAATCCTCTTGCAAAATCATCAATAACTACATAATAGTATAACTAAAACACAAGAACTAATAAAAGCATGAACCAATAGATTAAATGGAGTCATTTCTAGCTCTCTTCACTACTAAAATCAAAGTGTATTTTGCACTAGTAGGAATCATGGAGCTAAATCCTCAACAATTTACAATAAGCAACATTTACTAAAATATTACCAACTAAACAATAGTTAAATTAAAACACAAGAGTTAATGAATGCATAAACTAGTACTAAATAGAGTCATTTCTAGCTCTCTTCACTACTAAAATCAAAGTGCATTTTGCACTAGTAGGAATCATGGAGCTAAATCCTCAACAATTAATTGTAAGCATAATTAAATCATTTAGAACATATGAACAAATAACATGAATTGAATCCCTTCAAGCCATCTTCACCACTTAAATCAAAGTGCACTAAGCACTAGTGGGAATCATATGGCTAGATCATCAATGACTAACTAACAATAAGATTAAATAAAGAACCATGAAAATCAATTTGAACATATTTTTAGCATGATCATGCGAATATTAAAGGAGCATGAATCCACATTTTATTTAATGAAAGTGATACCAAAATTAACATAAAGCAACATGAACCCATTTATTTAAGGGTGAGATGCCAAATCTCACCCACCAACAACAACAAGCTACATTATAAAGATGAAAATGAAGAGTATGCTAAATAATGAAGAGAATAAGAGAGGAAGAAAAGAAAATAAGTTCTAATGCAAAAATGCTTGAAGATGATGTAAAAGTGTTAGAGATTTCACCTTATCTCTAAGCTAAGAAGAAGATGGAAGAGAGAAACTAAAGCAAATCAACTAATCTTCACTAAAACTTCAAGAACACTTCACGCAAGGAAGAAGAAATAGGAGATGATGATGATTTTTTTGGTTTTTAGGGAAAGATGGATGTAGTATGTGAAAGAGGAATGGAAGGGAGGAAGATTGGTGGTGTTTTAATGGATGAAGGTGAAAGAAATGGAGGAGAGGGAGTAAGGGAGAGGCTTCGGCCAGAATAGGGAAGGAGAGGAGGAGGGATTTTTGTTCTAGGTTTGCAAAATGAGAGTGTGTAAAAACTTGGGGGAGAGTGAATGGGTGAGGTATTTATAGAAGTTTTTGGGGTTTTAGGTATTTTGGTCTTTTTATTTTGATGGGGCTCTAGGATTGGGTTTTAATTTTAAATGGATGGCTAGGATTATTAGTCACATGGATTAGGGGTATCTAGAAAACACAAGTGTGTGAGAGTGGGAGTGAGGGTGGTGCATGAATGAACAAAAATGAGGAGAAGATTTGTGAACAAAAATCTAATTTTGGAATGGTGACTCTTGCAAGGTAGGGTTAGGGGTATTATGGTGAGGGAATGTTATCAAAAGGGAAAGATGACATGTTTTGGGTGGAGAGGTTAGTGTAAGTGTGTGGAATAATTTACTGTGGGGGCAAAAGGAAGATAAGATCAAATCTTATCTTAGGGAATAAGAAATGAGAAGTGTGTAGAAGATTTTTATGAGAGAGGAAGAGATATTTTCGTGCATAGGCTGAAATGTGAGAGGAAAAATAAAAAAATGCTTTATTTTTGGTCTTTTGTCTTATTGAAGACACTTCCTTCTTTTGTATTTTTGAAATTTGAATTTTGGTCATGCAAATAAAAATGCACCTATTGAAAATATGTTATATGTTTTTGGGCACCATAGAATAATCTCCCCAATTATTCTAGACAACCAAAAATTTTCACTTAATAATTGGAGAAATTTTAATGGTCTTCTAGCATTTTTTATGCAATAAAAATAGGAAAATGCATTTTAATTATTTTAGACTAGGATATTTTCTCTAAAAATTGTACAAAAATTTCCTTGGGTAGAATAAAAATGTACCTTTTGTGTATGCATATTTTTGACGAGAAAATCACCCTGTCGTGAAAAATGACCAAAATGCCCTTTACCCTAAAAAACTCTAATTTGCTCAAAAAGTGTATTCCAATTCCAAAAATGATTTTAGAGACTTGGAAATGACTTTTAAAAACCTAAATGCAATGCATGATACTCTTTGTTCTTCTACTTATTTATTTTTGGGGGAAAATTAGGGTTTTGACCTAAGCTGGACAAAATTGGGGTATGACACTATGCTATGCTTATTCACAAGCTGTATCACAAGTTCTAATGAAATGTAATATTTCTCATTCAAATAAGTCTCTTGGGGATTTTTGCAATGCTTGTCAATTAGGTAAATCACATAGACAGTATGCACCACCCTCACAAACACAATATCATAAGCCTTTTTAACTTGTTTGCACTGATCTTTGGGGTCCTTCTCCAATTCCTTCAAGTGCTGGTCAGTTTTACTATAAGTCTCTTGGTGATTTTTATTAATATTATATATTAAATTTTGTATTTTGTGCTAAGTCATAAATTTGTATTTTTTTTTACTAATTTAAACATATTGACCTACATCAATTTCTGACATATTTAAAGACATTATTATAAACTTGAATTTAAATAGGATGTCATTTATATAAAGATAATATGTGATAATTTTATTGGTGAATAAAAAATTAATATAAGTGATAAAAAATAAATTATTATTAAAAAAATATAAAAAATAGAAATTTAATTTAATTTTTATCAAAAGAAATATAGTTGATAGTTTTGTCATTAATATATATATATATATATATATATATATATATGGGATTTTTTTTGTACCCCCACATACCACTGAAAACCCCAAAATACCCTTAAAAAATGTTTTTTTTTTAAAAATTCCAATCGTATATACGATGGCTTTTTGATTTCCAATGGTATATAGGTATCTAAACGTATATACGATGGTTTTTTTTTTAATGATTTGTTTTAATTTTTTTAAAATAATATTTTAAAAAGGCTACTCAAAATTCGTTAAATAGTCAAAACTAATCAAAAAATTATAAAAACACCACTAAAAATCTAGAAAGACCAAGATAAGTCTATGCAAATTTTTTTAATTTTTTGGGGACTACGAAAAATTAAAAAAATTAATAAAAAATAGTAAACGATGAAATTTGGGAATTTGAGCCTCGTAGTCCCATAAGAATTTCCTTCTTAGGGAGTCTTGGTCCTTGATTTTTTTTGGATTTAATGGCTGTGGCTTCATTACAATCGGAGTATGTTGCCCGAAAACCGGTTTTTTAGCCTAATTTATTCGTTCTACGTATAACATCGTCACGTGTTAACGAACTACAATCTAAACCTATTTTTTAGCCTAAATTATTCATATCTAATTTTTTATTTAAAATATATAATTTCAATTTTTTAAATAATTTAATTAATTTTTATTTGACTACAAAAAAAAAATTGGAATCGTATATATATACACCTCCACATCGTATATACACCATCGTATATACCATTTGTGGGTGTATATACGACTCTCTAATTTCTTGTATCGTATATACACCCACAAATGGTATATACGATGCAGTATATACGATGTGAGGGTATAAATACGATTCCAATACTTTTTTTTGGAGCTGTGAGGATATTTTGGGGTTTTTAATTTTTGTTAAGGGTATTTTGGTCTTTTAGTAGCGTACGTGGGGGTAGATGGAGAAATGGTGGGGGTATAAAAAAAGACCCTATATATATCATGATTTATTAATTTATTCAAAATATATAGTAGAATAAAATATTTTGCATTTGTATCTAAAAAAAGAATAATATATATATTATATTATTTCTTATCAGGTATTTTGTACATTAAACACATGATATTGATAGGAGTGATATGATAGTGATATCCTGTTGTTTCTATCATATTATATATCTATCATATTTCATATCCTATGCTGACCATTAAACAAACCCTAAAGGTTTAAAATTTGAAATTATTCTCATTGACTTTTTAGCTTCTTAATCTATTTCTAAAATGATGCATCACTCAAAAGTTCTAAGTTATCATAAAAAATAAATAGTAAAATACATTTTTGTTGTCAAAATAAAATACACTTTTAAATAGGCTTTTCGACATTCTCAGACTTTTAATAAAATCTAGAAAAAGAGTCTATCATAGACTATATACTATTACCATTTTCAACCCGGACTAAACTCGAATATTACAAAGCTCAACTTGACCCAATCAATTCCCATCTCTCTAATGGGTGCCAGGTAAATCATTCTTAATTAAGTTTTTTTTTTTTGACGCACATTCTTTATTAAGGTTAGATACAGAATTTCCAAAATGTTTATGCACCGTACCATCAAGATATGGGTATTTTCCTAGTCATCCAATCAATCATTGATAACTTTAAACGGAAACGTGTATTAGTAAAACGGCCAATCGTATATACTTCTTCAGGGCATATATACGATGCTTAAAAAATACACATCGTATATATGTCCCAAATGACATATATACGATGAGCCTTTTTAAAAAAAAAAAATAGAAAACAAAGGACATTTTGGGGATTTCAGTGTGGGTGGGGTTTAAGGGGGAGAGGGTGGGGTACAAAAAAAAACCCATTTGTCATTGTTTATTAGTGTTGCTGGCAGCCTGGCAAAATAAGTCAATATATCGCCGAGAAGAATTGAGTTTAACAACAAAGATGGCTTGTTTTTTGGACCCCCACCATTTCCCCTCATACCCCCACCCCCACTCACAATGAAAACCCCAAAATGTCCTTTATAATTTATTTATTTTTTAAAAATGCTCATCGTATATATATCATTTGGGACATATATACGATGCGTAGTTTTACCACATCGTATATATGCCCTTAAGAGGTATATACGATTGCATCTTACACGGCCAATCGTATATACCTCGTAAGAGCATATATACGATGTGGTAAAACTACGCATCGTATATATGTCTCAAATGACATATATACGATGAGTCTTTGAAATTTGTATTTTTTTTTGCAGTAAAAACTTTTTTAACGGTCATGATTTCACTTTCAAAGTTGATCAACGGTGTGGATTGCACGACAAAATCAACGGTTGATAATCTTTTACCTCAACTATAAATACCCACTCCCACCATCACTATTTTCACCCCAAAAATTCAACTTCCTCCTTCTCTCACACAACACAAGTGAAGATGATGCAGGCTTCGCTAATGTCATACTACGAGCCTTCTTCCCTCACTCTCGTTCATTCTAATATGGGGTGTGCTGAGCATCAGGGCATCATCTTGCAAGATGATTGTATAAGTTTCGATGGGAGAGATGTTGTATCGTGTAGGTTAAAACACTGCATATCATTTGTCGCTCTTAGCGAAAACTCTCATGGATAGTTCAACCCGAGAACGACGAGCATGAGATAATTCGTATCGCTTTATCGGAAACCTAATTGATGATGGAGGTCTTTCTTCGATCCGTCGTGGATGTCAACACCGAGGATGACCTCCCGACAGATGATGTCCAATCATATTATGTTTAAATGGAAGAGCTACATTCATCTGTACGTCGAAACCAAAAGGACCGTCGCTGAGATCATTCGTCGATTAACTCCACCACTTTCGATGAGTTTCTATTGTATTTTATTTTTATCTATCTATTTTTATTCTAGTTGTTTATGTTTTATCGCTTGTGTAACTTTGTTTTATCGAATCAATGAAATAAAAAATTTATGGAAACTCGTAAAATAAAACAAGTGATAAAAAGTAATAATAAAGTGCCAACATCAAAGTAATATGAGTACAAATACATCAAAAAACAAATACAAAATCCCTAACGTTGTCGCCTCGCCCCTCGCCCCCGCTGCCTAAGCTCCCCGTAAATGTCATCCGGCGGTCGCCATCCCCACCACCTATGGAGTGTCCGATCGCCCGATCGCCATGCGTGATCTCGCCATCACGAATCCCTCCCTACAAGCGATCCACAACCTCCTCACCCACTCGGCATCGTCGTGATCGTAGCTCCGGGAGGGGTGTCCAGCCTCATCATCTATCGTGATGGTGGAGTCGGTAATAGTCTGGGGATAGAAGCACGAACGTACCACTCTAAGTACCTACGTACAGTCTCATCCGGCCGCCGAGCAACCCTAGTAGTGCACAGGATGTCATCCACAGATGCCATGAAGTGGGTGATCTGAAAGACGCAGTTAGTATGACTCGGACGACCTCTGAGAGGGTCACGCGGGATGATCTGAGCGTACCCAAACTGTCGCAGGCACCTATCAGGCATGTAAGGAACTCTGAAGTCAGCCCAGCTGATGAAGCCTCTATAGAGGGAGATCTGCTCAAAGGGTCTACCAGCCCTGTGCTCCTCAAATGGCCGCCAGCAGACATCCTCTGGACTCAACTCATCAATCATCCTCCTATAGTGGCTGAGCTTCAGGTGGTCTGACTTCTTCTTCCTAAAGCGCCCAGCCAGTGGCTCCGCACCCTGGATATGACCAGGCAACCTCTCCGACATCCGAGGGAAATACCACATAATCCAAGCCTGAAATGCAAAAATAAACAACATAATTAATTCAAAAAAATTTACCCAAAGTCAGTGTGATTTAACAAAATATGAAGTTAGAATGTCTACCTGAAATAGGCTGGCATACCCTCCACACTGCTGTGTGAGCCTCAAAGACGCAGTGTTCAAGGACTCATACATGGCAGCTAGTGCACCTGCACCCCATGCAAAGCCTCCAAGAACATCTGCACTCAGATCATGCAGGTAGATCAGCCACTTAGCCTCAGCCCTGTCTCCAGTCTTCGTAGTGAAGATCATCAGAGTCGGCCGGGCGATAAGCCCTCACAAAGAATCGTAATGTCACCCCCTCCTCCAAATTACGCTCATAAACTGCTCCGACCATTTGAAGTCAGAATCCGGACCCCACAGTGTTGTTAGCGACCTCGACCCGTGACACACCTAGATATGTCTCTCTCAAGTGTGTGGCATACTCCGAGCTCACAAAGTGATGGTGGGAGGTGTGGCATAGTTCCCCGGATGGGAAGGTGCAGTGAGCGGAGATGTCATCCAGAGTGATCGTCATTTCACCAAATGGCAAGTGAAATGACGAAGTATCTGAGTGCCATCTCTCAATAAAAGCCGACAGCAACTCATGGTCTACTGTGGCGTGACCAGTCTAGAGAAGTGGGACCAGTCTGGAGTCCCTGACCACTGTGGTGCGCTGAAGTAGGGCCGGGTAATGTAGATGGAGTCTAGTATGGACTTTGTTGCCATGAGCCCATACTTTGACAACCCGCAGATACTCCTGAATTAAAAATAAATAAATGATGTAAGCAAAAAGTGCAGACTATGTTAGTTAAATAAATTATTTAAGCAAAAAATGCAAAACTTACCGGGTCGGCGAGTATAAAACTGCAGACATGGTCTGCCAGGTCAGTGAAGAGAGAGGCATGAGGCTGAGGCTGATCCTCCTCCTGATGCCCCTGATCCTGCTGGGGTTGCTCCTCTTAATACTCAGACATAGACTGGTCTAAGTAATAAGTATCAGCCTGGGGCTGCTCCTACTGATACTCGGGAGTCGGTGCATGGTAATGAATAGGCTGGGGATGGGAAAGAGGAGACTGTGGATGGTACTGAGGAGGAGGCTGAGAATGATATTGAGGAACCAACCTCCCTCTATGCCAATCCTCCTGCTGAGTCTGCTGCAGATAATCCCCAAGATAAAACTGCCCATCATCCTGAAAATGAGCTGGGTGATGCTCAGGCTGATACTCAGCTGGGTCAGCCTGTCTCTGTCTCCTAGCGGAAGCATGCAGCTGATTATGCCTCCTCGTCCTCGTGCTCAGTGCAGCGGAAGATGACTCCCCTCTCTCTCTGATAGGAGATACCTCCCGTCTCCCTCTATGCCTACCGGACACTACAAGCAAAGGAAAAAAAAATCAGTAAAATAAAATAAAATTTGCTCATCGTATTTACATAAAAAGGGGCCTATATACGATGCTTACTGTTTAACTCATCGTATATAGGGTCTGCTGGGCGTATATACGAGTGGATGAATTCTGGCTAATCGTATATACGCTTGGAAAGATGTATATACGATGAGTAAAAAATTGATGATCGTATATAGGCTTGTGGTGGGGTATATGCGAGTGGTGGAATTTCAGGGCAATCGTATATACGTCTTTGTGGCGTATATGCGAGTGGCTGGTGGTCAATCGTAGGTATGACCAATAATGTGAAGAAATTGTGATTTTGTAAAAACGCAGGGGTATTTTCGTCTTTTCATAGGGTGGGTGGGGGTTTGAGGGGAGAGGGTGGGGGTCCAAAAAAAAACCCAACAAAGATTAGTCTTCCATGATATGGACAGTTAACACTACTGTGTTTTTTTACGGCCATTGCTTTTCTCACACCCTTTCCTACTTAGGGCACAACCCATAATCCTGCAAAATGTCTAAAAGGCAATTAATGAAATTAGCGTTCCGTATTTTTTTCTAAAGTTTACAATGGTTCGAACGTGGGCAACTGAACTGGTTCAGCCGAGCTCAACCGTACCTTATATATTTTGACACACACCTCTTTTTCTGAAATTTACAAGGTTCAGACGTGGACAACTGAACAGGTTCGGTTGAGCTCAGTCGAACCCCTTTCCCTTCTCTTCCTCTTCTTCTTCACCCCCTTTATGTTTCCCTTCTCTTCCTCATGTGCGGGCGCGGGCAACCGAACTGGTTCGGAGACTGGCAACCGAACCAGTTTGGACACTAACAACCGAACCATTCTAAAATATAACGTGAGGAAGTTTTCACGCGTGTTTCACGTGAGGGTAATTTTGGAATATTTTAGGTTTGGGGGTGTGTGGTGAGTAGGATGGCATATTTAGAACGGTTCAATTGAGCCAAGCCCAATTTGTAGTGGCCCGTGAACGGCCTAGAACATGTGTTAGCAGGCCACAGGGGCGCGATCTGTGCGCCACTACATTCAACGGTCAAGATCGGCCCCGGCTGATCGAACGACTCAGATCAAGCAATCTCAGCTGAGCGTTTGGGAGCGTCTATAAATACAGCATCAACCATTGAAATCAGGTACACATCTCTAATTTGGAGCTCACTTCAACTTTTGATTGCTGACTTTGGCATCAGAGTGTTTGCGGGTACTAAACCTCCTCTGACTTGAGGGCAGAAGTGGACGACCTCAAAAGAATCACCTACCAACTTCCGACTTGACTCCATCCAACGCAAGCTAAGGTACAGAACAGTAACAATGAAAACTAAGAAAATAAAAGAAAAGTAAGAGAACATTTCATTTTTCTTTGTTTAATTATCTTATAAAATAGGAAGAAATGGAAAGTTTTAGTGAGTCCTACCAAATTTGATGCCTCTATTTTGGGAAGAAAAATGAGGGAGAGGACCACTTTTTATATAAGTGACATAAATAACCATGCACCCAAATTCATGTATTGTAATAAGAAATGTTTTTACTTTTTATCAATAATACATATTATTTTCAAATAATGTATACTTTAATAAGGGATAAAATAAATGTATAAGTATATATATTAATAGTTTAAAAAATTATCTTGTGACTTATTAGTATTTCAAATAATTAAGTATTGGATAGGGTAGTACTGGACAATACTGCAATGGAGCTCGTATACTATTTGGTGAAAAATCGAAAACATAAGCAAAAAAGGTAAAATTTACTATAATTCCCTTTCTAATATTTATAAAATTTTATATAATTTATATTATAATATAATTAAAAAATTTATAAAGAAAAATGTGAAATGGAGAATATATAAAGGGAGAAAGAAGGAGAGTGAAAGAGAGATATGAGGGAAAGGGGTTATGAGATGAGAATATATAATAGAGATGAGAGGAAAGAGGTAGAGAGAGGGAGAGAGATGGGAGAGAGGTCCTGAGATGAGAATATATATGAGATGTGAGAGGAGAGAGGGTGAGAATGTGATAGGAGAAAGAGTGGGAAGAATGCAATGGGAGAGAGAGAGAGAGAGGGAGAGAGAAAGAGAGAAAGAGAGATATGAGAGAGGGAAGTCATGAGATGAACCAAACAACTAAAAAAATCATCTCACTTTCTACTATCTTTCTTTCCTATTACTTTCTTTTCGTTTACCTTTCTTTCCTCTAAGTTTCTTTGGTGAACCAAACAATAATAAATACATTCATTATACCGAACCAAAGAAGGTAAGCAGTAAGGGTGAGATGGAGAGAATTCGAACAGGCACGACGAGTGTGGGCATAGGGACGAAGGAAGGAAACGTTGCGAAGGGGGACGCCAAATGGAAGCTCGTGCAAAAGAGAAAGCAAAGGCTACAACATAACCAAGGGCGTATGGATATTGTAGGATCTCGAGACAGTAACATTGAGGGAACAATCTCCTTTTATTTTTCAGACTTCCCAAATTCTCATGGGGCTGAAGATATGCTTAGATCCTTCTCTTTGTATGGCAAGGTGGTGAAAGTTGTCATTCCTCCCGGATGATGATTCTTTGATTGTAGCGCTGTGCTATTCGGGCTTTGACAACAGCTTCGGCCAACCCGGCTCTATCGCAGACTTCTTGGATCAGGTCGAGGTCTTCTCTGATAGCTCTCTCATTTTCTTCCCTGTTGAGAGGGTATAATGTTCTCAGAGGGGACTCGCCGACTTCCACAGGGATGACAGCTTTTGTTCCATATGTTAGCCAGACAAGTGTCTCGCCGGTGGTGGAGTGTCGTGTCTTCCGGTATCCCCACAAGAAATATGGCAACTCGTCGGGCCATGCCCCCTTTGCCCCTTTCAACCTCTTCTTCAGACCTTTTGTTCCAACTATTCCCTTGAGTAGGGTTTCTAGAACATATTGAGTATAGAGGATAGAGAGTGAATATGGCAAGAGTGAATCCAGGATCCTTTTCATTGGCCTCTAGGGCTTATATTTATATTACAAGGCATAATCATTGCTCATAAAGATTATACATAAATGTAGCGATATCCTAGGCGAGATTTTTGGACTTTCCTAATATGTCTTGATGGATTCCCACCTATGGCCGAGGGTAAAGAGGGTACCGGCCCTTTGGGGCGAGGAGGAGTCCCTCGCTCTGCGCAGCCGACGAGTCCCTCGCTCTGCGCAGCCGACGAGTCCCTCGGCTTTTAAGGCGGATGTGGTCTTCAGGTGCTGGTCTTCATCCTTGAGACCCAGTCGAGTCGGTCAGGAGGCGGCACTTATCTGAGCCTTCCTGGGCAGTCGGCTGGGAACACAGTCCCTCGAGCGGTGAGTGCTTTGCATGAAGGCACTCCAAGGTGTCTTCGGTTTATCTTGGGATTCCTAGTCCCCCCGGCTGGAATACCTCGACGTTATCAGTCGTCTTCACTTTTAATACTGTTATACCCCAATTTTGTCCGTCTTCTTTTAGTTGCTTGTTTTATATAATTCGTATTTCAAAGCCACACAATTATAAGTTTTTAGAATAGCGTCTCATTTAAGCCAATTTCAATTATCCGTTCAATTAAACTCGAATACCGTTACTTAAGCTAGGCATACGTGCGAATGATCGATCTTTTCACGCATTCTTCAGTTTAATCTCGATATTCGGGCCTAATTGAACATAAGTAGACTAATCTAAGTCGCTTTTCTCCATATTGGGCTTAGCATTTTAATTTGGCCTACAAACGTGGTTCCAATTTGTTTTTTTAGTATTTATCGCTTAATGAGCTTATTTCTTCTATTTGGGCTTTATTCTAAGCGCTTTTATTTAGTTGGGCCCGATTCACTTTTGCATTTGGTCCAACTTCTCTTATTTTTATTTTTCCATTTAATTTATTTTGAATAATATATATAGTCCAAAAATGCCAAAAAAAAATCTATTTAATTTTATTTACAATTTAGAATTGTTCAAAATGCCCAAAAGTCCAAAAATACAAAAATGATAATACTAAAAATACAAAAAAATAAAAATCCGAAAATGCAAAAAAAAATATAGTAAAAGGCATCAACAGGCTAGGGTTTCCAGGAGGTGCTTTCCAATCTGCTGGGCCTGGGTCGATCCGCTCCAAAACCTGAAAAATAATTCAAAGCCCAGTCAAAACACAATTAATGCTAAACCTAATATTTTAGTATAAATAAGCAGTCAGCAATCAGTCAAAGGGGGGGGACAAAAATTTTGAGAAACACCAAGAATAAGGATTAAGGTTTCACACTGAAACCCTAACCACCGAAACACACAAAAATCGAAATTGGGAGAAGCATCAAGAGGAAAAAAGCCAGCAGCCAGCAACGATGATCAAACACAAATAAAACGAGTAGCAGACAGCAGCAGGATTACGATAGCAAAATCAAGTGAACACGTATGCGAAAAAAAGGACAAAGATTATCGCCATCTGAGCAATCATCCGGAGGCCTAACAAGCTGGAAAAGAGGTTAGTAGAACCTTACTACTATGGGCATTCTGTTACTCTAATTAGTTTAGGGATTTGAAATATACATGTATTTGATCTAAAAAATCATATGCTCAAAATGTCTTTGGAACGTTGATACTGTAAAATAGGATAGATTCTTTTTAATAAAAATATAAAAGCATAACCATGTTAGCAAACGGCAAATCTTGCAAATACTGGAACGTGAAGGTCTGAACCTTGTATTCAAAAAGGTTGAAGCTAATGTGCTTTTATAAACTCATAAACTTAGTTATGTCTTTTCAAAAAGAATAATAATGTTGGATAAGATTTAATTTATTCTCAGATCAGAAACCAAACAGGATTATTTGTTTTCTGTGTTGAAATCCATTTGAAGCAAATGAAAGTCTTGAAAAGTCTTTTTGAAACAATCAGTGTATCTTGTTAGAAGAAAGAATAGGAATAGAGAAGAGTAGACAACTAGAATAAAAACACAAACAGAACTGAAAAATGGAGAAAAGAACTCACTAGTTCGCCGGCGACCCTCCGGTCGTCTTCTCCGGCGACTCTCTCCGGTAAGACACCCACGAACCAGAATCAATGGCCGTCGAAAACCCCACCTGCCGTCACTGCCACCCTCACGGCTACCCATTCTCTCATTCATCACTCCAGCAGCTTTGCTCTCGCCGGCGCTACCAAGCACTCCCTCCGGCGAGAGCATCTCGTCCAGCACCTCCGGCTTCTACCTCTCCCTTCGTGCTCTCTCTCTCTCCACTTCATTCTCCGTCGCCGGCGCTCCCCAAGTATCCCTCCGGCATCGTGTCACCATTCCATCTCTGTTCTCCTCCTAGTCGCTCCCTCTCTTTCTTTTCCTTTCCTCCTCCGTTCTCACCGCCTCTCCGATAGACTCTCTCTCTCATTGCCGATCTCCTTCTCTCTCACAATGTTAATTTTGTTTTCTCTCTCTTCATTAGAGAAGAGAGGTTTGCGGCTGAAAGTTTGGGATGAGAATAAATTTTAGGGTCTGCTGAGATCTCCTCCCCTTATATACCTCAGCCGTTTCCTCTTTTAGTTTTAAATTTTAAGTTTTAATATTCCGGCCTCTATTTGCACCCCTCCCCTTCATCATTACAACCTCGCATTTAAAAGCCCAATTCACATATGAATCTTAGAAACGGACTGAGCCTTGTTTCCTTACACCCTTATTTAATTATACCACATCCTGCAACTAACAACACTACCTTTTTACAATTCTCTCCCCTTCTCTCATTTTTTTAACTCAAATGTTTTCTCATTAAATCAAAAATAATAATTAAATACTTTCCTACCACGAAGTCAAAAAGACTAAGTCGGTTGTACAACCGGGTTAGTCGTCATCCTAGGACCAATGAGCTGTACAGTTCAGTAATCCTAAAAACTTATAAGTAAATAAATAAATCACTTTTCCTAAAATAGGTGACTAAGTCAGTTGTACAACCGGGTTAGTCAGCGTTCTAGAACTAATGAGCTGTACAGTTCAGGAGTTCTAGAATACCTATTCTAAAACCAACTCACCTCACTTCTTTCATAAAACCTCAAAAGTATTTTCAAAAGTAGGGGACTAAGTCGGTTGTACAATCGGGTTAGTCAGCGTCCTAGGGATCAGTGAGTTGTACAGTTCAAAGAGTCCTAGGACCCCTACACTAAAAAACACCAACCAACAAACCTTTTTCAGGAAGAACTACGTAGCTTTGATTCCTCCATTGCATCTGGAGGTACGTAGGAGCAAGAGTCCACCACTCTTGTCAAGCACTAAAAACCAAAAACTTAAATAAGTCTTTTTCTCTATAAATAAAAGGGTAATTGTTAATAAATCTTAATTAATTAGACAATGGATGTCGTGGGGTGCTAATACCTTCCCCACGCATAACGACTCCCGAACCCTAAACTTGCCTTGTCCTAAACCACAAGGGATTTTCCGAATTTGCCCTTAAACTAAAATTTGGTGGCGGCTTCCTAAAGAACCTTTCGAAGAATCCTTTCCCGGATTTTTCGGTCGCTACAAATACCTTAGACTTTGACTGCATGGGAGTTTCGAATATTTTGACTTGGTCAGTTTTGACTGGCATGGGTTTCCGTTGCGACATTAATGGTGGCTTTGGGAGTTTCATTTTTCCTTGTTATATAAACAGGGGGTACTTGGCTTCTTTTTCTTCATTGCTCATGGATCCTTTGTGCACTCTGCGTGGTTTTGAGATTGCATCCCCTGCCTTGAGTCTTTTGAACAACCCCATCTGGTGTTGGTATGTGGGGTTGTCAAAAGGCTCAAAGTGGGGGTTATTGATCTTGTGAGCTTTGGCTTTTCTTCCTTGCAGATGTCTCAGCTTTAAGCGTTTGGGTTGTTCAGAAGACTCAAGGGACGGCTCGCCTAGTGGTTCGGGTGGTCGTATGCCGAAGGTGACACGTCAGCTGTTCATGGGGAGTCCTGCCATAATTGGTAGGAAATCCTTGTGTCGTCTTTGTGTCGCTTTCTGCTTGATGAGGGCGACTCTCCTAATGGAAGCTTAAAGGTCTTCCGCTTTTTCTTCTGGGGGGTCTCTTCTCCGCATCGCTTTCTTGGGCGGGCTTAGAACATCGAATATAGCATGTTCGGAGGGGAAAGCCCGGGAAGCTCACCAGGAAATCGTCTAAGGGCGCTAGTACCTGCATCGGAATAACAAGGCCTCAGCCATAAGAAACTGAGGGAGTATAAGTGAACTATCTCGTTTGTAATAATCTTAGAAAAATGTAACTTTACTATATTTTGACTGTAATCAAGAATTCATTGAATGTAAAAGCAAGTATGTTAAAATGGAAACCTTCCCTATTTTTTTTTCGTCGCCTCTTATAACTGATTGCTTTTATTTGGCTGCCGAGTACCTCATTCATTTTCTTCGGAACCAAGCGTCCTAATTCATTTTCTTCGTAACCGAGCGTTCTCATTGCTCTTTTTCCGTTCTCTTTATGATCGAGCGTTGCTCTCGATATCTTTGTAACCAAAGGTTTTTTGATTGATTGGATGTGACGTTTGATTGGATTTGGCGGGAATTGTCATAATGACGTCATTGGGAACCATCGTGACCCCTGAAACTCCACTGGGGGAATGCCACGTGTCGCGCCCCCGTTATGCGAAATTTGAACCGTTTCAATCTCCACCGTTGATGTTTCCCTGTCATTTTTACACCGTTGGATCGTTCTCTGACCGAAAGGGTTTTAAGTTTCTGCGTGACTCTTCATTTGGTTCTTTTCTTTCGTCTTCCTCTCTTCTTGTCGCCGTTTTCTCTTCGTGTTCCTTCTTCGTAGACCACTCTTATTCGTTCAGTGTTGTATTTGCAATTGATGGGAACTCCATTCACAACTGTGTTTTTGTTTGCTTCGTTTGCTGCTTGCATTTGTTACTTGTTTTGTGGCTTTAGTTTTTGCGTGTCATTTTCGTTCTTGTGTCTTCCGTTGCTGCATTGTTTCCTATCCTGCAAAATAGAGATGGTTTCCATAGTAGAAATAAGTAGCGAAAGTGAGGGAGAGGTAACCTCTCAGTATCGGTGTCCCAACCCTAACTGTGCGACAAATGCCAAATGTGGTTATTGTTTTTTGCGTGAGTGTCTTCGTACGATGAGAGAACTAGACGAACATTTTGACAGTGGTTCCCCTTCTGATTCAGCAGGATCGGCTCACTCTTCGGCTATGGCTGACGAAGGGGACTCTGGTGGTGGGCACCCCGGGACCGACAAGTATTCCTAGATAGATCAGGAGGTTCTTGATTCGTATTCGGAGCTTCGTACCGAGGCTTCATTGGCCGATGTTCGGCAGTTGTTGTGTGATCCTTCGGACGAGGGCTCGACCACTGCTAGTCCGGTTTCGTTGGAAGAGGCGGTTTCAGATGAGTGTGTGCTCGGCGAGGATGTATACTTAGGCTTACAATACTTGGTTCGAACACTTAGGAGTTCTGGTGCCTTTTCCTGCCTTCTACTGCCAAGTTTTGAAGATGCTTAACGTGGCGCCAACCTAGCTTCACCCCAATGGATGGGTTCACATGAGGGCGTTTGAGATTCTTTGTGAGTGCCTCGGCGAGGAGGTGTCGGCCTGCAAGTTTATGTATTTCTTCAAGTCGCCGGTAAAGGATCCGATGCGCTGGGTTTCTTTGTGTAATCATCAGCGTCGGCCTTTCATGGCGCTATACAAGAGTAGTTACAAGTTTTTCTTCAAGCACTATTGGTTTCGGCTATCCCCAGGACCAAAGTGTCCTTTATTGCTAGTGGATGAGAGTGGAAATGAGTGGTTTCCTTTGAGTTGGACGAAGGATCCAAAGGATAAGTTTTCTGTTGAGAGGAGGGCTTTAGGTCTGGTTGAGAAGGTGGAAGTAGATCGGTTGGACAGTGCGACCAAGGCTTTGGGTATGCTGAAGTCTTCACTTTTTCTAAGTTTGGTGGACGATGCTGAGTCGTTGATTGAGTATCTAAGTAATTCTCCTCCTTTCTTTTTTTTTTTGATAATTGTTTGACCGTTCTTCTTTTCAGGTAATTTTGGGATGTCTACTCTTAGCGTGGCCGAGCGGAAGAAGTATCAGGAGAGACACAAACAAAAGCAAGAATTACCCTTGGGCGCCACTTCGTTTTCCCAAGTGGCACCGGATGTTCCTCAATTTGGGCAGGGTTCTTCTGTCGCCAAAAGTCCTCCGAAGACTTCAAAGGTTGCTCCGACTGTTGAGACGCCTATTGTTATTTTTGAGTCAAGTGGTCCTCGGCCTCCTCCTTCTCTGGAATTTCCTGCAGCAAAGGAGCAGAAAACTGGTGCTAGGATTGAGCTTGGGTTGCCTCAGCGCAGAGAGGGAACCATTGACGTTGCTTGGAAGGATGTGCTGAAGTGTCGGAAGAGGGCTGATGGCCCTGCCGATGGCCCTATCTGTTCTACTTTTGACTCTAGGTTTCCGCTGAAACTATTCTGAATGCTTCTGCGGGTATGGGGGATATTGAAAGGGTTGCTACGTTGGGGATTCAGAAGACACTTGTGGCATTGAAGTCTTATGGTCACTATGCTTCAAGCTTGCTCATCTCGCCGAGGATTCTTTCAACAAAACCATTGCTGAACATGGCCGTTTGGAGGAGACTTGGAGGAAAGCTGGTTAGGAATTAACAACTTGCAAGGCTGAGAAGGCACGTTTGGAGCAAAATCTTGGGAAGTGGAATGCTGAGAAGGTTCGTCTTGAGGGAAAAGTTTCTGAACAGACTGTGGAGAAGAGCAAGTTGAAAGCGACCTTGGAGAGGATTGGTGTAACATCCCAGACTGCTTTCAGAAGTGTCGACTGTCCCCACGAACAAACACGAGTCTTTTCAGCATGCTTTGTCCTCACTTGCATACTTTCCAGAAAACTTCCTAGAAGGTCACCCATCCCACTACTACTCCAAGCCAAGCACACTTAACTATAGAGTTCTTATGGTATGGGTGATAACTCTATTTTATATAGAGTTATTCATCTATTTTAACTTAGGTTATTGCTTATTTTCAAGTACATTAATATATAAATATAACTTATTTATTAAAGAAACAACATTTTAGAGATCCAAATAATTAGGACAAATTAACTAGGCTAAATCCACATTTCTTGTTAGGTTTGATGTTTTTGTTCAGTACAGCTACTGCAGGAGTGGAAACACTGCCAACACTAGGAGTGGAAACACTGCCAACTCCAGGAGTGGAAACACTGCCAACACTAGGAGTGGAAACACTGCCTACACCTGCAAAATCTAGCAGTTTGCACCAAAACATCCAAGGACCATTTTGATGCTTCCACACTTGAATTGTGACGTCATGCCTAGTCACCTGGAGCAGAGCCACTTGCAGAAGTCGACGATAAACATAAAAATCAAGTTGCAAGGCCCACTTATGTAAAGGACATGTGGCACTTCTCCAATGGACCTCACCTTTTGTTATACATGCAAGCGACCACAACTGAGCTATTTGTTTCATGGGTTGTCTGATTTTATCCTAGGTTGGTCCCCTCAGTTGATCTTATGCGCCAAAGGAAACCCCTCAAGGGAGGAAAGCTTTCAAGCCTATAAATAGAGGCCATATCTTCACCAACAAATCATCCTTCATCCTTCATTTGTATTTCTTCATTTGTTTCTGAAAGGATCACTTAGTTTTAGTTTAGTTTAGTTTAGTTTTAGTTTTTCATTACGTTTCTGAAGAGAAGGAAGGTAAGGAGGTGCTTGACAACCACTCCCTTCACTTCTACTTGGAGGAAACTTGTGTAAGGAACTCATATTGTACTTCAACTTGGGAAACTCATGCAAAAGATCTTCTATTCGAGTAATCTCTCTCCTTTTAAGTTCTTTTGCTATATTACTCATTTGATTATGCTCTTTGCATATTTTCTCTATTATATTATGAGTAACATGAGCTAAATTCCCTTAAGTTGAGATGTTATAACCTTGTAATGAACTTCTAAATATGATATTATAGTTTATGTAGTGTATGCATTTTAATTCTTGTGTGATACTTCTTTCACACTTATTCTGGAATTGATCACTTTGGAATAAGTAAACTTGTGGCAGCAGACATGGGTCACATTTATGAACTCAAGAATTAATAGGAATGAGAGTTTATAATAACTTCTTTGTTAAACTTGTTTTAATAAAGATTTGAGTGTTAAAACCATGTTAAGTCCTAGTCATAGGATAACATAGTTCCTAGGATGATACAGTGGGAGGTTAAAAATACAAGAGTGAACTTATTTTGCAAATTTGATCATTGTTAGGAGGCAAGAGAGGAATTGACTACTCTTTTCTTTACTGTAAAAAACAAAGATCATAAGAGCTTGTAATGAAACTCAAGAAAGTCTTGACAGCACATACGACATGCTGTTGCATCCAAAGGTGGAAACACTACATACTCCACTATAACACTTAGAAGTAAATTACTTGGTGAAAACATCTCAACTACTTTATCTAACTGATTCCTTACACTCTTTACTGTTATTATTGTTTTTATTTACCTTGAAAACTCCAAACCAAAAATAGTGCATAGTGTAGACACACTAAGTGTACACTCTGAATACACAAAGCTTTACAATACATAATTCTTGTGGGTTCGACCTTTCTTATCACTTTATTACTTGTGTGACTATGTATACTTGCATATATTTTACCACACCAAGTTTTTGGCGCCGTTGCCGGGGATTATAGTAAAATTTTGTTGTTTAGATGGTTTATTTAGTGTTTTATTATATATTAGTACTACTGGTATTCTGTTTTCTGTGCTGAAACATTTTAGTGCAGAAACACTTAGTGTGGAAACACTAGTTTATGCCCAGGAATAGACCACCAGATTTTGATTGTGATCCAGAAATTGAGAGAAGATTTAGGAGATTGCTTAGACAACAAAGACAAAGACAGCAAGACTATAGAAATATGTCTCATCACAGTGAAGATGCCTCAGTAAGAGGAGGACCTAATTCTCAACATCAACAACCTGGAGGTGAGGATGATCACAGACATCAATTCATTCAAATGGGACCAATAGGTATGATTAATGATAGGGATAGGCCTATGAGGGACTATGCCCAATATGATCAACAACATATACAGTCTACCATTGCTAGGCCTAATATTAATGCTGCTCATTTTGAATTTAAACGTATGATGTTTCAAATGTTGCAAACAATTGGTCAATTTGGTGGATCCCCACATGAGGATCCCCATGAGCATTTAAAGCAATTCATAGAAGTATGTAGTAATTTTATCATACCTGGTATTTGTGAGGATGCATTTAGACTTAAGTTATTTCCATATTCATTGAAAGATAGGGCTAAATCATGGTTAAACTCTATGGAGCCCAATTCTATTCATACATGGAATGAGCTAGCTGAAAAATTCTTAAGTAAATATTTTCCTCCAGTTAAAAACGCTAGGATGAGACATGATATTACATCTTTTAAGCAAAAAGAATTTGAATCATTGTTTGAAGCATGAGAAAGATGGAAGGAACTTTTAAGAAAGTGTCCACATCATGGTTTACCTGTCATTATACAAATGGAAACTTTTTACAATGGTCTAGAACCCCAAACTAGAGTGATGCTTGATGCATCAGTTGGTGGTGTTCTTTTGAATATGTCTTATAATGAAGCATGTGATCTTATTGATAAAATTGCTACAAATGGTTCTAGTTGGCCTACTGAGAGGGTAAGTTCCCAAAAGAAAACTTCTAGGGTACATGAAATTAATGACATATTAGCCCTATCTGCTCAAGTAACCTCCTTAACCAACTTGATCAAACAGTGCACTAGTGCACCTACATCAAGTGTAGCCACACCTAAAGAAAACACTACAGCAGCTATAGATTAAGCCCCTCCAGGAACTACAAGCTGTGTCTATTGTGGGGGAGGCCATCTATATGAAGAGTGTCCTAGCAACCGTGTCTCTGTCAACTATGTAAGTTACAACAAAAATAACAACCCTTACTCTAATACCTATAATCTAGGGTGGAAAAACCACATAAATTTTAGGTGGAACAATTCCAATGCACCTGCACAAAGTGCACCTGCACCTAGTACTCCTCCTGGATACCAACCTCAAAATCAAAGACCAAACCCACCTGCCAATGACAACTCTCTAGAAGGATTGCTTAGATCATTCATTAGTGAAACTAGAACTGTTAGGCAAGCTCATGATGTATCAATTAAGAATCTAGAGAATCAAGTAGGGCAATTAGCAACTGCTTTGCAGCAAAGACCAACAGGTACTTTGCCATCAAACACAAAAGCTTCAAACCCTCAAAGGCAAGGTAAGGAACAGGTCAAAGCCATCTCCTTGAGAAGTGGCAAGGATTTAACAAAACCATATGAGCTTGAAGGTACAGAGAAGGGAGAAAAAAATAAAAATGAAAAAAAATTCTCAAGGTGTAGAAACACCTGATGTTCCTACATCTCCAACTCCAAGGTTAGTACTTGAATACCCTCCTCCTCCTTTTCCTCAAAGATTAAAAAAAATACATGAGGAGAAGCAATTGAGTAAATTTCTAGATGTGTTAAACAATTGCATATAAATGTTCCTTTGATAGAAGCACTTCAACAATGCCAAATTATGCTAAATTCATGAAAGATGTGCTTTCTAAAAGAAGAAGACTAGGGGCATTTGAAACTGTTGTTATGTCAAAAGAATGTAGTCTGATTTTGCAAAACAAGATTCCAAGGAAGCTAAAAGATCCAGGTAGCTTTACAATTCCCTTCTCAATAGGTAAGTTCTATACAGGAAGAGCCTTGTGTGATTTAGGTGCAAGCATCAATCTGATGCTTTGGCAGATAGATCAATAGCATATCCAGAAGGAATTATTGAGGATATATTAGTACAAGTTGACAAATTTGTGTTTCCTGCAGATTTTGTTATACTTGATTTTATTGCAGATGAAGAAGTACCACCATACTTGGAAAGACCATTCTTGCAAACAGAAAACACAACGATAGATGTGCAAAGAGGAGAGCTAACCATGAGAGTGAATGATCAAGAAGTGAAGTTCAATGTCTTGAATGCTTTGAAGTATCCTGCAGAGGAAAGTGAAGAGTGTTCATCAATGTCTCTTGATCATTTGGTAGAGAAGCAATTCCACAAGCAGTATGATCACCTTGCCAATCCACTAACACCTGAAGTTTCTGCATTGCCAGAAGAGGAATTTATTGAAGAAAACATATTGCCCAAGGAACAAACTACACCTAAGGTATGGGCTAGAACTTATGAATCTCTTAATTTAGAAGATCCCAACCTTAAAGAAAATTTACCATCTGTAGAACAACCTCCTAAGCTAGAATTAAAAGAATTGCCAACACATTGGAAATATGTTTTTCTAGGTGAAAATAATACACTTCATGTAATCATAGCTTCTGATCTATCTTTAGAACAAGAGCTAGATTTAATTGACACCTTGAAAAGACATAGAAAAGCTATAGGTTGGCAAATGTCAGATATTAAAGGGATTAGCCCTTCCATATGCATGCATAGGATAATCTTAGAAGAAACTTCTAAAAACAGCATAGAAGGGCAAAGAAGATTAAATCCCATCATGAAAGAGGTTGTTCAGAAAGAAATAATAAAATGGCTAGATGCTGGTATTATCTACCCTATTTCAGATAGTGCATGGGTTAGTCCTGTGCAATGTGTTCCTAAGAAGGGTGGAGTAACAAGATAATAGCTAATGAGAATAATGAACTAATCCCCACAAGAATCAGAATAGATGGAGAATCAGTATGGATTACGAAAAAACTCAATAAGGCCACCAAGAAAGATCATTTCCCCTTACCCTTTATAGATAAAATGTTAGATAGGTTAGCAGGAAAGGAATTCTATTGTTTCTTAGATGGTTATTCAGGATACAATCAAATAGCAATTGAACCTGAGGATCAACAGAAAACCACCTTTACTTGTCCTTATGGCACTTTCTCCTTTAGAAGGATGCCTTTTGGACTTTGTAATGCACCTGCTACCTTTCAAAGATGCATGATGTCAATTTTCTCTGACTTCATTGAGCAATCAATGGAAGTCTTCATGGATGACTTTTCTATTTTTGGAGAAACATACTCTTTGTGTCTTTCAAACTTAGAAAAAATTCTTCAAAGATGTGAAGACACTAACTTAGTGCTTAATTGGGAAAAATGTCATTTCATGGTTAAAGAAGGCATTGTGCTTGGTCATAAAATATCAAAAAAGGTATTGAAGTGGATAGGGCAAAGATTGAGGTAATTAAGAAACTACCACCTCCATCAACAATCAAAGGGATTAGAAGTTTTTTAGGACATGCATGGTTCTATAGGAGATTTATCAAAGATTTTTCGAAAATCTCAAAACCATTGTGTATGCTTTTGCAACATGATGTGCATTTTAACTTTGATGAATCTTGTACGGAAGCCTTTAAAAAACTTAAAAAGGCATTGGTGACAACACCAATTGTAGTAACTCCAGACTAGAGTAAGCCTTTTGAGCTCATGTGTGATGCTAGGGACTTTGCAGTAGGAGCAGTCCTAGGGAAAAGACATAACAAAGTGTTTCATTCTATATATTATGCTAGCAAAACACTCATTGAGGCCCAAATGAACTACACTGTAACAGAGAAAGAACTATTAGCAGTGGTTTTTGCTTTTGAGAAATTTAGATCCTACTTGGTTGGCACCAAAGTAATTGTGTACACTGACCATTCTGCCATCAAGTATCTAATTTCCAAAAAAGATGCAAAACCAAGGCTAATTAGATGGGTTCACCTCCTTCAAGAATTTGATCTTGAGATTAGAGATAAGAAATGAGTGGAGAACCAATTGGCTGATCATCTCTCTAGACTTGAAAGTGAGAATACAGGTACAAATAAAGAAATCAAGGAAAGTTTCCCTGATGAGAAGTTGCTAGCAATTACCATGAATGCAGCCAGTCTTTCTGCACTCAGTGTGGCCACACCTCATGCATCAACACCATGGTATGCAGATATAGTAAACTTCCTTGTGAGAAAAGTTGTACCAAGTGACATGAGCTATCAACAAAGAAGAAGGTTCTTCCACATAGTAAAGCAATACTATTGGGATGACCCTCACCTATTCAAGATGTGTCCAGATCAAATCATGAGAAAATGCATTCCTGAAGAAGAACAAAGCAGCGATTATTTCGCGCATTGTCATCTTTGCACCATATGGAGGTCACTTTGGAAGTCAAAGAACAGCAGCAAAGGTACTTCAATCAGGTTATTTCTGGCCTACTCTATTTAAAGATTCATATTATATGGTCAAAACCTGTGATAAATGTCAAAGAAGTGGTAATATATCTAATAGACATGAAATGCCTAGGACTAACATTCTAGAAATAGAACTTTTTGATGTTTGGGGGATGGATTTCATGGGTCCTTTTCTACCTTCTTTTGGCAATGAGTATATCTTAGTGGCTGTAGACTATGTGTCCAAGTGGGTTGAGGCGGTAGCACTTCCAAATAATGATGCCAAATCAGTTAGCAAATCTCTGCAAAGAGCAATCATCAACGATGAAGGCTCACATTTTTGCAATAAACTCATTGAAAATCTTCTTGCAAAATATGGTGTAAAACACAAAATTGCTTCTGCCTATCACCCACAAACTAGTGGACAAGCTGAACTTTCAAATAGGGAAATAAAAAGAATGCTTGAAAAAATGGTTGGACCAAATAGAAAAGATTGGTCCTTATACTTAGATGAAGCATTATGGGCATATAGAATTGCATTTAAAACTCCATTAGGTATGTCCCCCTATTGGTTAGTTTATGGCAAGGCATGTCATCTCCCTGTTGAATTAGAGAACAAGTCATATTGGGCTATCAAAAAGTTAAATTTTGATCTCAAAAAGGCAGGTGAGCAAAGGTTTTTTGAGCTTAATGAATTAGAATAATTTAGTCATTTCTCTTATGAGAATGCAGAAATTTATAAAGCAAAAACCAAAGAGTGGCATGATAAAAAAATCCAAAGAAGAGATCTTAAAGAAGGAGGAATGGTTCTGTTATATAACTCTAGGTTGAAATTGTTCCTTGGAAAATTAAGATTAAGATGGTCAGGACCATTCCAACTAGTCTAAATTTACCCCCATGGTGCAGTTGATTTATATGATGTAGTCACTGATACCACTTTCAAAGTCAATGGCCAAAGAGTAAAAATGTATTATGGAGCACATGTAGAGAGAGATAAGATCACCACTCATTTTGAAAATCTCTAACACAAGGAGATAGTCAGGCTGTAAGACTCTTAAAACAAGCACTTGAGGAGGCAACCCATCGTTTTAAATAGTTAATGTTATTATTTTGTGCAATTTAATGTTTTGTGTGTTTTGTAGAAAAACTGGACAACAGAGTTGCTAGTGTTTCCACACCTAATGTTGACACACTTCCCACTCTGAGGTTCATATCTTATCAAAATGAAGAAAAGGCTTGAATGACAATATCCACTTGTCAACTCATCAATTTAGTGCGGAATTAAGCTTAAATGAAAGGGTAATGTGATGTTAGGGCTAAGCTCAACACGTGTTGGCTTGCATGTCAATCCACATAACCCTAACGGCTAGTTTCTAACTACCATTCCCACTAACTCATTCTCATCACACTAACCACTCACATTCTCACAAAATCAACTCTCTGATTCTCTTGCGAAACCGATCATCCCTATTTTCTCAAACACCAACTTCATCTTCAATCACATTTCAAGAATTCCAAATCTTCAAACATCATGGTGAAGAAACAATCCGCTTCCAAATCTTCGATGAAAGCATCAAGTGCAGGAACTCCTGCAACATCAAAGAAGCCAAAAGCACATGCAACTATGGATATGATCCCTGGATGCGAGCACTTCTGGAATATGAAGTTTCTACCAGAAAAAGGCTTCAACTTTGCAAAAGCCCACCATTCATTCCTCTCCACAGTCAACAACTTACATTGGGAGAGATTTGTGCAAACCAGAGCATACTACTTGGAGCCATTAGTTCGAGAATTCTATTCTGGAATTCAGAACACCAGAGAAGGCACAATCTTCTATTCGAAAATGAGAGGTAAGAAAGTTTTCTTTGATCCTACTAGAATCAATAAGCATTATGATCTGAACTACCAAGTGATAAATATGAAGAGAAAATAGAAACCTATGGTAAGAAACAGATGACTAGGATTAAAGAGAGAATCACAGTAGAAGGGTCTCAATGGGAGAAGTTCTCAAACACTGAATTTAAGCTTAAAACTGGTGATTTAGTTCCTGAGTTAGGTAACTGGCACATTTTTATTGCTACATCTATTCTCCCCACTTCACATACATCTACATTGTCCAAGGATAGATTGATTCTCATAGATTCAATCTTGACTCATGAAGATAATGTAGATATAGGAAAATTGATTACCAATGAAATTTTAGAATGTCAAACCAAAACTTCTGGCTTTTTGTATTTCCCTTGCTTAATCACTAAGTTATATCAAAAACAAGGGGTAGTGGCTACTGAGTTAGAAAAAGTCTATAAGAAAACACCCCCTAGTGGTTTATCAGCAAAGGTAAGAGAAAGATTAAGAACTGCTAGAGTTAGAAATACTGCAGAGCAGGAGGTGTTAGAACACCTGATGCAGAAACTCCAAGCAAAATGGAAATTTCAAAAAGAGCAGCAGAATTGGTTGACAGTGAAGTTAAATGACCCTGAGGAAGAAATAGAAGCCCCAATATTCCCTGAATGGATTATTGATGAAGAGGAAGAGGAAGAGAAAGAAGAGGTAGTAGTTGAGAAAGAGAAGAAAGCAAAGAGAAAGAGAGACACTGAGAAAGAAAAGAAGGGAAAGAAACAAAGAGTGGAGGTAGAACAAGAAATAGTGAGTGAGGAAGACACTGAGGTAGATGAAGAGGCAGAACAAGCTGTGAAAGATATTGAAAAGGATGTAGAGGAGGATGAATCAGAATCCATGGAGGAAACTGAAAGTGATGAAAATGGCAGCAATAACATGGAGGCTAGTGCTAGGAAGAGGTATGAAATCAGAAAAAAAAAATCTACAAATGAACCACAAACACTATCACCACCATCACAAACCAACATTCCATCCCCCATCACCCACCATTCACCCATTCACACTTCACCACAGAAATCACCCACCCCTCCACCAGAATATGCTCCCCAATATGAAAATCCAAAACAAGTCACAAAAGAGATAGCACCAAACCCAACCCAGAAATCTCCCACCCTTCCAACAGAACCTATTGAGCCAACTAACTTTGATTTTGAGAAAGAAAATTTGCAGGTACTCACTGAAGAGCCTGAGAAAGAAGAAAGCCAAACAGATTCTGTCATGGAAGAACAACAAGAAACTGTCACCAAAGAACTGAAGTTCCCACACCAAGTGCAAAAACACTAAAAACAAAAGTGTCAGCCCAGAGGCAACAATTCATGAAGTCCTGAAAGCTTTAAATAAAAAGAAGGAGCTGCTAGGCTACAAAAGGAGGACAATGAAGCCAACTCCAATAAAGAAAATGTGGACCATGAGTTCCCTCTATGGTGTACAGGGTGAAGGAGCAATTTCTGGAGAGAAGGAGAGAACTGAGAAGGAACCTACCATTGAAGGTGAAAAAGCAACTGAGGCAGCAGCAGAACAACAAGAGGAACCTGAACAAGAAGCTCAACAAATTCCAAAGTCGCATTGGTGTCCCAACACCAAGTTCTGCGCGACCGCAACACTGAAATCCCACATTGGCTACACCAGATGTGCCTGCACATACAGAAATCCATGAAGCAAGTGTAGAGGATCCTGGTGTGCCAACTGCTGATGCCACTGCTACCAAGGCCAATCCAAAGAAGATGAGGGCCAAACATGTCTCTGTCAGAACTAGTCCCAGAATCAGGAAGAAAGAGTAAAAGGATAATTTTAATGTTGTTTCAATATAATATTATGCTTATATACTTATAATGTGTGAAACTACTATGTGTTATGTTTTTAGTACTTTTGAATTATATCTCCCATGTTTGGATCCCTTGTTTACTCAACTTAGAGCAGTGGGGACACTGCTCATATTTAAGTTGGGGGAGAGTGGAGAATAGTATGTCTTTTGAATATGCACTATGTGAATATTAATATATGTTATGTATGTTTTAGTAGTAATAGTATTATGTGAATATGAAATATTTAAGTAGTAGTATGTGAATATGCAATATTAGTATGTTTTAGTACTTTTAGATGTACTTAACAAAGCTTGCAATAGCATGATCAAATTGTTTTAAAAAAAAAAAAAAAAAATTAAGTACATCATGTGTGTATTAGACTTAAATGATTATGAAGCATGATCAATTCATATTGCTTTTCTAAATTTTTTTGTAAGTGTATCAAATGAGTAAAGTTTAAAAAGGAAAAGAAAAGCCTTGTTTTCTAGAAATGATCAATGTTATAATTTCTTTGACACAACAAAATTGAGTTTTTGAAAAGTACCATGCTAGATGGAAAGCTATCTAAAGCCAAGGAATTTTTGGAAAACTAAGGTCAAATTTAGATTTTTACTAAAAATATAGAAGAGCATAAAGAAATAAGTTTGGGGGAAATTCAAATGAATATACAAAGGCAAAAGTGTCAAAACTCTCAAAGGTGTCACAAAGATCAAAAAGCTACACTAGTCTGAGTCATATAAACTGAATCTGTCCCTTAAGTGCAATTGGTTTGAAAAATGAACAAAGTTCAAAAAGAAAAGAAAAAGAAAAACAAACCAAAGAAAAAAGAGAAAATGCATGTGGAGGTCAGTGAGGAGGGCAGTGTATGCTACAAAACACTCAAAGAGTTACCAAAATAGCTACACAAACTGTACCTACAACACCTACATAAAAAAGAAACTACACTCAAAATGATGTATTTGCACTCAGTGCATTACATCAACAAAAACACCAAAAGTCTAAATAAGACAATTGACTCAACAAGTTGAAACACCAAAAGCCCTTTGTTGTGCTTAAGAGTCCCCTAAATTTTGAAGAAATTGTTAGTCTCATCCATATTTTGAAATTTTTTCTAAAGGTGACCAAAAGAGTTCCACATCTTTCAAAAGCTAAAGAAAAACTCTTTATCTAATTATGGAACCAATTGAAGCTCAATGGGACACACACTCACACAAATGAGTCCTTATAGCTTTGAATGTTTCAAAGAAAGCAAAGGTTTAGAAAACTCCTGAAAAATAAAGCTCATACAAGATACGCACTTTAAACAAAAATTTTAGAAGCATGAGTTGAGGTGATTTCATAATCATGGAAGTCTTGTGTTTATTTCTTGTGTCGTTACTTGAGGACACGCAAAAAGTTAAGTTTGGGGGTGTGATAACTCTATTTTATATAGAGTTATTCATCTATTTTAACTTAGGTTATTGCTTATTTTCAAGTACATTAATATATAAATATAGCTTATTTATAAAAGAAACAACATTTTAGAGATCCAAATGATTAGGACAAATTAACTAGGCTAAATACACATTTCTTGTTAGGTTTGATGTTTTTGTTCAATACAGCTACTGCAGGAGTGGAAACACTGCCAACACTGGGAGGGGAAACACTTGGAGTGGAAATACTACCAACACTAGGAGTGGAAACACTGCCTACACCTGCAAAATCTAGCAGTTTGCACCAAAACATCCAAGGACCATTTTGATGCTTCCACACTTGAATTGTGACGTCATGCCTAGTCACCTGGAGCAGAGCCACTTGCAGAAGTCGGCGATAAACATAAAAATCAAGTTGCAAGGCTCACTTATCTAAAGGACATGTGGCACTTCTCCAATGGACCTCACCTTATGTTATATGTAACACCCCTTTTTTCTAAGCGGAAAATTTAACACCAAAAATCAGAGTTTCAAAAACATTTTTCACTACACCCTCAAGGGATGCTACATTTTTCACCAATAAAACATTCACGGGTGATAGTAAGATTCACCATTAGGAATAGCGTAATACGTAACATGTCATAAATGGGACGAACCCTCAAAAACACCTGTTTAGTCTGCATGACAGTAACTCTATCACCACTCAGCGGAATAAGATAAAGGTTTCAAGATAATAATCATGACATCACAAAATAAAATCCAGCGATCAAATAATATAGACAACTAATAAGACTAGTGTTCGTCCCCCCCTGAGTGCTACGTATCAGAGCGACGACACCGACTCGACTGACGAAGGTAGACAAGCCTTCACACGCGGTCACCTGCACGTTACCAACATAGGGGTAACATTCAAACATAAGGGGTGAGATATCTAACAATATAATAGCATGTATGATAGGCAATAAGCTAGAGTTACAACAGCTATATCCACCACTTTACAACAACATCAATATACAACTATCAAGGAACATCACCAATGACATGAGTAAATGAATGAGATGCAACCCACACCAACGGGTATATGCATGCGGTACCGTTCATCACCATAAAATAGCCAACTAGGGCATCATCACCTATATCATCACCAAGTTTATTGAGCATCATCATCATCACCTATAGCTCTAAGGCCGAAGCCTTCAATCACCAAAATAATGCTTATGAGATGTATGCGACACCATGAACAATGCACCAGAGACAATCAACAACCATGACCATCTAATTGACACAACAACACCAACATCAACAACTGGTCATAGACCCATCACCTATCACCTTAGTCGATAAAATAGACACATCACCTGTTATCGCATTACCACTAACACCAAAAGCACCAATAAGTTTACAAACAACATCAATATACAACAACAACACGGGTGCAGGGTTTCCTACAACAGTGCACCTACTTCGGCGAATTATTTAAAATAGTAAACGACATCGAAAAGTTACAAAAGACCACTCGTTGGAAATCTGCGGATGTGTAGTTTCTGAATATATCTTTAGAGTTTCAAAACAATGAGCCAATTAGTACAGTTTTTAGAAACAATCCGAATGGTTCCCAGACTGGACAGATTCTGTCCTTCCACTTCAAATCACTCTAAACTGACTTAAACTTGACCAAATGGAACAAAACTTTAGCCCTAACAAAGAAATTTGAGTATAGTTTCTAATGGGACAAGAATCGTTCAAAACGGAGTTCAATTGAGGACACACGACCTGAAACACTGAACCTATACCCAATTTAATTTCAGAAATTTGACCTGCCTTGGGACACTCATAACTCGAGCTACACTACTCCAACTTTAACCAAACCAGTGCCAAAGTGACCAAAATTAAGTCTATTTTCTAACGAAATAAGTCCCATAATTGTTGGACAAACAGAAAGTTCCCAGTTTTAAAAACACAGGACCTAGGTCCAGAATGCTTCCAGAATATTACCCTAACTTGTGGAGCCTATATCTAGAGCTACACAACTCCAAATGAGATCAAACCGGTGCCAAATAAACAAGCATTCAATCTAACTTTCAAAATGACAGACCACATAATTTTTCAATCAGTAAAACGTTCTCAGTCTCTGAAATACCGAACCTATATCAGAATATCTCAAAACAGTGAATTCAACAACACAAATACCCATCACAATTCAGCCACCAATTCAAACAACATTCATAATTCACCAAATACACACCAAACACAATCAAGGAGGCAACATAGAGCCTATCTCCCACTTAACACCCATCATATACCCCATTATAAAGATAGAATCCCACCCTTACCTTAGAGTTTTGCCGAGTACAAGATTCTTTCCACGAAACTCCAAAGAACCACAGCAACAAGAGCTCCCTCTCCTTCTCTCCTTGAGCGCCGCTCCCTCTTCTCTCTTTCGCGATCTCCCTCTTTTTTTTCTTTCCTTTTCTTTTTCTCTCCCAATGTGCATTGGCTCTAACCCTAGCGCCTATATTATGAGTTCTTGGGTCACGGGCCTCTTTCTACCACTTACTTAATTACAAAACACCACCCCTTGATTTAAATGAAGTACCACATAATTATTTTAATATGACTATACCAATACAATACCTGAATAATTTAATTAAATAAATAATTAAATTATTTGGGGCGTTACATTATAAATGCAAGCGACCACAACTAAGCTATTTGCTTCATGGGTTGTCTGATTTTATCCAAGGTTGGTCCCCTCAGTTGATCTTACGCGCCAAAGGAAACCCCTCAAGGGAGGAAAGCTTTCAAGCCTATAAATAGAGGCCATATCTTCACCAACAAATCATCCTTCATTTGTATTTATTCATTTGTTTCTGAAAGGATCACTTAGTTTTAGTTTAGTTTAGTTTTAGTTTTTCTTTACGTTTCTGAAGAGAAGGAAGGTAATGAGGTGCTTGACAACCACTCCCTTCACTTCTACTTGGAGGAAACTTGTGTAAGGAACTCATATTGTACTTCAAGTTGGGAAATTCATGCAAAAGATCTTCTATTCGAGTAATCTCTCTCCTTTTAAGTTCTTTTGCTATATTACTCATTTGATTATTCTCTTTGCAGATTTTCTCTATTATATTATGAGTAACATGAGCTAAATTCCCTTAAGTTGAGATGTTATAACCTTGTAATGAACTTCTAAATATGATATTATGGTTTATGTAGTGTATGAATTTTAATTCTTGTGTGATACTTCTTTCACACTTATTCTGGAATTGATTTGGAATAAGTAAACTTGTGGCAGCAGACATGGGTCACATTTATGAACTCAAGAATTAATAGGAATGAGAGTTTATAACAACTTCTTTGTTAAACTTGTTTTAATAAAGATTTGATTGTTAAAACCATGTTAAGTCCTAGACATAGGATAACATAGTTCCTAGGATGATACAGTGGGAGGTTAAAAATACAAGAGTGGACTTATTTAGCAAATTGGATCATTGTTAGGAGGCAAGAGAGGAATTGACTACTCTTTTCTTTACTGTAAAAAACAAAGATCATAAGAGCTTGGAATGAAACTCTGAAGGAAGTGTTGACAGGCACATACTGATGCAGCTGCATCTAGTGTGGAAACACTACATACTTCACTATAACACTTAGAAGTAAATTATTTGGTGAAAACATCTCAACTACTTTATCTAACTGATTCCTTACACTCTTTACTGTTATTATTGTTTTTATTTACCTTGAAAACTCCAAACCAAAAATAGTGCATAGTGTAGACACACTAAGTGTACACTCTGAATACACAAAGCTTTACAATACATAATCCCTGTGGGTTCGACCTTTCTTATCACTTTATTACTTGTGTGACTATGTATACTTGCATATATTTTACCACACCAAGTTTTTGGCGCCGTTGCCGGGGATTATAGTAAAATGATGATGATGATGGTCTCGAAGGCTGGTTCATCTGAGCCATCAACTGTTGAATGCGCTCCTCAGTTCTCCTAGCTTGCTCAGCAGCGCGCTCCTCAATTATCCTAGCGCGCTCCTCACTTATCCTTTGCCGCTCCCTATCCTCTTCCATTTGTCGTGCATGTTGCTTCGCCTGCTCGTTCAATCTCTTGTTAAATTGCTCGGTCAATTCTATCACTGCGTTGGGAGCAACATAAGAACGACCAGTACTCTCTGTTGCTGAATGTGATTGACTCGGCAGAATGCTTTCCTTGAAGAACTTGGGTCCCATGCTACCCGATCCTGTCAAACGATCACTCTTTTGTGGGCCAACTGCTCTATCCCAAATAGAGCGAGCCACTCTAGCCTCCTCCACAGGATCGACTGATGTGCTCCCACTGCTCTGCTGCTGAGACTCACACCACTCGGCCATCCCAGCATCATAAGCATCCTAAAAAAACAACAGATAAATAAATAAATATTAATAAAAAAACAATAAAAACAAAATATGTATATATTGTATATATAAAGATAAATAACTAATAACATAGTGTAGTTTTACCTGAATCCTCCTCGCCCTATCGTGGATAAATGTATCATCCTCCTCTCATGAGATACAAGTTGCGATGCAACTCGAACAAACCGACCTCCCCGTCAAGTTCGTCCACCTAGATACATAATTTTATTATTTACTAACAACTACTTAACACATAGTTAATAAATTTAATTAATTGATGAAGTAATAGTTATAAAATTACGTACCATGCGCTGGTGATGAGTTCCAAAGACTAACACATCCACTGTGTGATTGCGGTAGAGCCATTTTCGTAAGCAATCGCTTCTTCTTAGCTTTCTCTTGTTTATTTTTAAATTCATCTGTCTTCCAATACTCTTCCGATCTTTATAAGCCTCTGGTCCCATAAAATCGAGTTTTGCCTTCATCTTCCGTACACCCCCATGATGCCTTCGTATATCTATCACTACATCTCTTGTTAAACGCATGCTCAACATCTTTCTGTTGCTCTGGTAACCATGTACATTGTTCTATTTAAAAAATTTAGAAGAATATTGTTAATAAAGACAAATTAAACAATTCAATAAAATAATTAAAAATTAATTATTTCGTAGAACTTACCAAGAAAGAATCGAGCATGGCCCTAAAATAGTCTTTGTTATCTTTGTTATCTTTTTTAACTGCAGTCCAATTTTTCCAACCTTTTTTGAAATTCTGCTGAATTGAGTTTATGACTGCGGTGGCTGCAGGCTTTGAAGGAAGAAACCTGAAATTTTTTAAAAAAGCTGAATTTGGACCACGAAAGTTATATAAAAGGCAACAAAAATAAATTAATAAATAATATACTTACGAATCTCCTTAAGGCACCACGATGACACGACCATCTTCAACATGTGTCGGGCATAAGTCCTCCCTGCCAACAGTCACCGGAAGAGGTGCACTACTACTACTACTCGCACCTGCTGTGTTTGGCTTTGGCAAATATCTGCCAAGAGGAACAACACAATGACGTGCCCTGTGACGGCGCGTTAGGCGAGTAATAATCTTCTTCCTCCGACCTGCCGTATCCGCGACAGGTGGAGGAACATCGTGTGTGTCGTCACGATCAGATGCGGATCCAGATGACATGCATATATATATATATATATATATACATACATACATACATACATACATACATTTAAATATTAAAAAAAGAAACATGTATATTGCATAAACATCCGTACAAATATTCATACAAAATAACCATAAATATCCATACTATTAGCAGTTACTAATTAAGTACCAAATAAAACTGAATAACTAGAAAAACTAATTTGAATCCCATTCATTCTCAAAATCATCATCATCAGATGAGAGAATTCTTGATACACCAATATGGTCTTCTGCATCTTCATCAGCATCTTCTTCGTCATCAACTTCATCGCCGGTGTTTGGTTGATCACATAAACGAGTAATGAGTTCAACTTGAATCACTTCATTTACATTAGACATCTCATCCATTTGAAATGGGACATCTTCCAATGTGTCATTTGTCTCAATCCGACCTCTTGGTTTTGTCTTAATTGCGACACACCAACCACGCCTATCAGTCTGCGTTGATGGATAAGGGACATAATAGACTTGTCTCACATTTTGAGCAATGACGAACGGATCATACAGTCGATATCTACTACTCATTTTAATGTCGACTGTATTTGACTTTGGATTCACCCTTGTTCCTCGAGCAGACGGATCAAACCAATTACAATAAAAAAGCACTACCGTCTGACTATAGTCTAGATGGGGGTACGCAACTTCGTATATGTGTTGAATCACACCATAAAAATCACCTTCACCACCTCCAGTGACACACTTCATGCAAACTCCACTATTGATTGTTTCTCTGCCTTGTGTCCATTCATTATTGTGAAATTTGTATCCATTGACAAAGTATGTGTGCCAGTCTTTAACACATCTTCGAGGACCGTCTGATAAGTTCCTCAAGTGTTGGTTGGGAGGAGTTGGTGGGAGGGCATAAACACGTTACCTAAACCACATTGGAAAATGTGCATTAATATAACCCGAAGATATTTCTTCACTTACTTCCTCAGATCACAAGAATTCCCTAAAAAGAAATAATTAATTGTTACACATTTGTCTACTTTTATTAACTTAATTAAGATCGATATATATAGTTAATGTTGAGGAATACATACTCAATGAATGGTTGCACCTCAGTATAGTTTATCAACACATGAATATGTGCTGCTTTGAACTCTTCCTCTGTCAGCCAGTGAATTGACTCCTTCCCAGATGGACGACCGGGTAGACAAAAGACAGACAAAGCTAATTCATGTCTAGGACATTCAACATCCATTTCATTTTGTCTGCTTCTTGGAGCAAATTCATTCTTGAAATAATAAGAACAAAAGTTGGTTGTTTCACAGTGTAAGTATGAAGAACATATCGATCCTTCAACTCTAGCTTTGTTTTTCACCGATCTTTTTGAATCACCCATGAACCTAGATAACACGATATGTTAATTAATGTAATAATGTTATTTTTTAAACTTCCTTTTATAGTATAATAAATAACTGACCTTTCAAACGGATACATCCATCTGTATTGGACAGGTCCGCCAAGTTTAGCTTCAGATGCGAGATGCACCGGTAGATGCTCCATAGAATCAAAGAAACCAGGCAGAAATACTCTCTCCAACTTGCATAAGATAAGTGGGATGTCTTGTTCCATTTTTGTAAGATCATCAACTTTTAGGGTTGCTGAACACAAATTCTTAAGGTATGTACTTATTTCAATTAGCGGGTTCAAAACATGTGTTGGCAACGAACTAAAAGCGATGGGAAGTAAGCACTCCATGAATACATGACAATCATGACTCTTCATCCCATGCAACCTCCCATTATCCACATCCGCACATCTAGATAAATTGGAAGAATAACCGTCTGACATTTTCAACTCTTTTATCCACCGATAAACTGCTTTCGCTTCTTCCTTAGATAAAGTATAATTGGCTTTGGGTTTCAATGTCCTAGTGCCTTGCTCAACCAACAACAAATCCTTTTGTCTACAATAATGATCTATGTCCTTCCTAGCTTTCTGATTGTCTTTCGTTTTACCTTTCACTTCCATGATATACTTCTCTTTGTCCAGTTGTGCCATTGCCCATAGCCTTCTGGACGAGAAACAACACCCGCTACGACTTCCACTGGAGGGATGTCTTTAACACTGTCCCAAACTTCCTCTAGTGTTAAACTATGAGGAGGTCCACTTGTTTCAACATGTCCCTTGATGAATGCATATTTCTGCTTTCTAAATGGGTGATCAATAGGTAAGAACCTACGATGCGAGTCAAACCACGAAGTTTTCCCTCCGTATTTAAGAGTGAAAGCCCTTGTGTCAACCATGCAAATCGGACACGCCATCTTGCCATGTGTTCCCCATCCAGACAACATTCAATAGGCAGGGAAGTCATTAATTATCCACATCAAAGCTGCCCTCATTCTGAAATTTTGTTTGTGTGCTGCATCATAAGTAAAAACACCATGCCACAAACTTTTTAGGTCATCAATCAAAGGTTGCAAATATATGTCAATACCAGCTGATGGATTGCTTGGCCCCGGAATAATAGCATTTAAAAACATGTATGGTTTAGACATACACATTTCTGGTGGAAGGTTGTATGGGGTAACAATAACTGACCAACAAGAATACGGTGATGTCGATGCTTGAATATAGGGTGTGAAACCATCAGAGCATAAACCAAGCCGAACATTGCATGGATCACTGGCAAAATCTGGATGAACACGATCAAAATGCTTCCAAGCTTCACCATCAGATGGGTGACGTAATTCACGTAATTGTTTCTATTTTCATGGTGCCACGTCATTTTACCCGCGGTCTCCATTGATGTAAACATCCTCTGTAGCCTTGGTATAAGCAGCAGATAGAACATTGCTTTTCGTGGAACCGGTTTGCCTCTGCTCATCCCTCTCCTGCTGACACGATAGCGTGGCTCTCCACACAACTTGCATTCCGTCAAATTTCCATCATTTATGCCAAACTCATTATTATTATAGAGCATGCAACCAGACACACAACAATCAATTCTTTTAGATTTTAAGCCAAGCTTCGATACCAGTCTTTTAGCATCATAATAACTCTGCGGTAAAAGTCCTTTAATAGGGGTTGCATCCAACATCATTTTGGTCATATATATTCAATGCAAAACATTAAATTGAGAATTAAGACCCAACAACCGAACACACATTGATAATTTTGAGTCTTTAGATCCTTCAAATAATGGTTTATTTGTCTCACTCAAATACGTGTAAAACAATTGCGCTTCCTCATTGGGAACTTCTTCAAAGATCATATTCGGTTCTTCAAAATCCAAATTTACTCCAACAGCATCAGATATCATTCCCTGATAAACATCTAACGCGGGTTGGATGATTTGGCCAGATCCAGATGTGGAGGCTACTACTTCAACCGGAACATTAGTACTTGAAGGATATACTTCAACCGGAACATTAACCGCAGAACAACTCTGCGCAGTACCCCCAGTGCTACTTACCGTGATTTACTCCATATCCAATAATCTGGACTAAACCCATTATTGTACAAATGAATTCTGACTTCATCTTCATTTTTTATAATCGAATTGAACATTTCGCGCATGGACATCTAATTCCCCCTTCTCGCGCAAATCCTTCGTCACGCTTAGCACAAAAAATAAACTCTTCTACTCCTTCTGCAAAACGTCTCTTTAAACCGCTTCTTCCAGGAAATAATCGATCATACATCTAACTACGATCCATGTTTTCAAGATCCTAGTACTACGTACTACAATAAAAATTATCATAAACAATAACTATTACTTTTCATAAACAATGATCATATACATACAAATATTTACATACACTAACAATGTAAACATTACATTAATTAATTATAATATAAATAGAATTTAAAAAATTTAACACATTTTATATATTATGTTATGGTAAACGTAAATATTAGTCATTTTAACTAACACTCTATTAACTAACAACATAAATAACATTTTAACACATAAATAAAACTATTTAACACATACACTCTATTAATATTAGTCATTTTAACTAACAACATAAATAACATTTTAACTAACAAGTCTATCAATTTTTTTATTAAATATTTAAAGTAAATGAAAATATAATAATAAATTACATATCATAACTACTTAAATGAAAATAAATTACATACAATAACTCTTTGATATATTAATTGACAATATAAAATTTTTCAAAAATATAATAGATTTTAACAACTTAAACAAAAAATGATAATATAATGAATTTTAGAAAAACTAATATATTCTTGTATTTCGTAATTATCTAAAAAGTATTAAAAACATAAATTAAAAATTAATAAAAAGATATAATTTATTTTTTAACTATATAATTCGTATTTCCTCTAAAATATTAACAAAAATTAAAATTTAATAAATATATTAATTATTTTATTTCGTATTTATGTATTTTTTAGTAAAAAAATATTAACAAAAGTTTAAAAGTAAACAAAAATATTTAAATACATTAATATTTATTTCTACTAATTTATTTACTAATATTAAGTAATTAATTACTAATATTAACTAATATATTATAATATTTCATATTTAATTATTAACAAATATTTAAAAATAAATAAAAAATTAAATACATAATTTTTTTTTGTACTAATTTATTTACTAACATTAACTAATATATTATATCTAACTAATAACATCAAATAACATATAATGACAACTAATAACTTAAATAACTAACCTGGTGTGTCTTTGAGAAGTCTCTGACTTGATGCTAAACTGGAGTTCTTCGAACAAACAAGCAGATGTCACCAAACTCAAACAACTCCTAAAAAAACAACACCACAATTAGTAACTAATAGTTTAAAACAAAGTATAAATTAAAACAAAATACAAACTAAAACATACCTTCAAAAGTTTGAGAGAGGAGAAGAAAAATTGAATTAGTAAGAAGTTTGAGTGAAAGAATTTGAGAGTGAGTGAAAATTTGTAAGAGGTTGAGTGAGAAGTTTGAGTGTTGAGAGTGAAAATTTATGAGAAGTTTGAGTGTTGAGAGTGAAAGAATGAATGAATTCGATTTAATAAGGGATTTGAGGAAGAAGACCGTTGGACGTTTCCGGCGGAATTTAGTGTAGTTTCCGGCGGAATTATGGTCCATTGAAGACCGGGTCCATTGCGGCGGATTTAAGGGACATTTTCGGCGGATTTTAAAATTTAAAAGTCCCGCCTTTTTTTAATTCGCGTTTGCGGCGGATTAAGGGACGTTTTCGGCGGATTTTGAAATTTAAAAGTCCCGCCTTTTTTTTAATTCGTGTTTGCGGCGGATTTAAGAGACGTTTTCGGCGGATCCTTTTTTTTTTTTGTCCGAACCTTTTCTTCTAATTTATAATCTGCCACAAATGCTATAATTCCGCCAAAAATGCCAAAAAATCCGCCATAAAGTTCTGTCCGATTAAATCCGCCAAAAAATACAAAAATCCGTCGGAAAGTTATGCCCTAAAATTTCAATTATTCTTGTAGTGGGTTAAGCTTTTGTTGAATTCTTTGGCACTTGGATGGTTATGCCCAAGAGTGAAGTTTGCTGATTCTTTTGGAGTTAATGTTGTGGAGACGCTGGAAGAAGCTTGAAGGGGTCCGATAGTTGGTCGAAGACTTCTAGGAGCTATGCACATCAATTGCTACCGATTCGGATTGTTCTTTATTTTTTCCTTAATTTTATAGTATCTTTGCATTGTTTATCCCAAGCTGGAAGTGTTGTGAACACCGTCCAGCTTGCGGGAGGCTCTTAAAATATAAAAAGTAAGCCCATTAGTTTGTTAGTAAGGCCCATTAGATTGTTAAGTCATAGGCTCATTAGTTTATTAGTATTTAAGGTAGATGATACTCTCATTTGTAATAATCCATTAATCTCTTCTCATTTTATAATATCTCACTACTTTCAACATATATAATAGACTTTTAAGGGTTTTCTCCATGCCATGTTTTTCAACAAATCACACCTGAAGCACTCCATGGTTTGATTGAGATACTGTTGACATCTCCATCTAATTCTGCCTTAGTTTGTATATTTTTGATTGTGACATGGTGCTACTTTTTGATTGAGATACTGTTCTTTTATTTGTCATTGAATTCAAATATAAACAAACCTTGACAAGTAGAAATTTGTTTCGTACCAATTGCCATTTTATCCCAAGTTATTCAACTAACATAATGCGATATTGACCGGATGGTATTGATCCTGTTAGTATATTAGGAGAGAAAGACTTATGAATAGGTGAACTATTATGTGGTGAATCAGTTACAATTGGTTGCTAGAGCTTTTAATTCTGGACGTATTTTGTTACTTAGAAAGGGTATAACACCATAACCAAGTTCTTTGCCTATTATAGGCTTGCAACACCATCTATGTTCTCTCTAGACATTTCAAGATTGCTTTATATCTCGTCACCTTTAGAATTTACTATCACTTACAAATAAATTTAACAATTGTCACAACTTTAATCAGTAGTAAGCTGTAAGAATTAATCTATCTACAAGACATACTTATAATTATGAATATACTGTAGTGGAAAACAAAGACATACAAGCATGTTTCTATATAATCAAGAACAGTGGCGGAGGATTATAGAAGCGGGAGGGAGCCATGGTACCCCCAGAAAAAAGAGAATTTTTTTTACTATACTACTACCCAACAACACTCCGCAGCTCTGCTCCGCCACTTCGTCTACTCCTCCTTGAAGACTATAAATGTTTTTCCAGTTTTCCACTAACCCAAATAATGAATAAGAGGATGATGAAATATTGTTTTGCTTTGTTTTTGCTGTGAATGTGATTGACTGAATGTGTTTTGTGTTCTGTTGCTTAAATTCTGAAAATGCTATGCAAAGAGGATGATCTCCCCCTTTTGCTTCTTGCTGCCATCAAAGAAAGAGAGAACAGAGCAATAAAAAAGTAAAAAAAGCGAAGGATTCGGTTTGAGGGATTTAGTGAAGGAAAATATTATAAAATTGACTTTGATAGATGTTGGCCTAATCTCATTTAATCTTTTAAGTACTATTTTATTGTTTTAGTTTCTACTACTTCACAAAATAGGTTTGAAAAGTCAAAGAATATATTATACTCCATCCGTTCCTATATTATATGACTTTTTAAGGCAAAAAAATTTGTCCCATAACTTTTTAGAATACTAATACAACATCAATTTTCTTTTCCAATCATACCATTCATTATTTAATATATCTCTTCTTACAATTTTACTTTTTATGTTTTCAATGTCATTAATGAATGACAATTTGGTAAACTAACTCACAATCTCTCTTTCACATATAAAATTAACTATTTTTCTTAATTCTTGTACTACAACCTTAAATGACATGTAATATGGGACGAAGGGAGTAGCTCAGCAAACAATTGTTAGTGAGTTAAATGTGGATGAGTCCTATTCACGCTTTGAAGCTTGAACCCACTAGCCACTACTACCCACATGCATTCAATGAAAGGCTCACTGTCATTTATACAATATGTTGTAGTCCAACAAATTTGAGTTGAAATTGTCCAAAAAGTGTGTTATAAATATGATAAATTAATTTTGATTATTGATAATTGATTTACATATTTTTTTAGGTTTAATCCAATGGTTAAGCTTAACAAAATTGATTTGACCAAAAAAAAAAGTTTAACAAAATTGATACATATTTCAAGAGGAAAACTTCCGACAAAGATGAAAATTGTATTTTGATCTTTCAATTATAACATTTTAGTTAGTAGTAACGGCACCCCCCAATATTTTGGGCAAGCTCCGCCACTGATCAAGAACATAGTCATGATCTTGATAACCTTATAGGATCTACGACATGTTGATATATCAAGAATTAGATAAATACATGGATCCATAGGAAATAAGCGGAGAACGGATCCTTACAAGAAAAGGAGTGAGTGCAACGAGCAACAGCTACCCGTCGACTTTATGGTTCTTTCTCAACCGGCACTCCTAATGTCGTAGACTCTCTTCAAATGGGGAGAGGAGAGCAAACTTGTGTTATTTCCGTTAGTCCGGTTTATTGGGGACCATAGTCTACTTATAGTGTGATAGTCTATTAGGGTTCCCATTATCCCTCTAATGGGCCATCACTTTTTTTTGGGTGTTTTTTTTTTGTACCCCCACCCCCTTCCTTAATACCCCCACAAACAATTAAAACCCCAAAATACCCTTACAAAACGTATTTTTTTAAAATCAAATTTCCAATTGTATATATATTTTGAGTACGTATATACGATGGCTATTTTATGTCCAATCGTATATACGATGGCTATTTTATTTTTTTAAATGATTTGTTTTTATTTTTTTAAAATGTTATAAAAAGGCTACTAAAAATTCGTTAAAGAGTCAAAACTAATAAAAAAAATTATAAAAACACCACTAAAAATCTAACAAAACCAAAATAAGTCTATGCAATTTTTTTTAGATTTTTTGGAGACTATGAAAAATTAAAAAATTTACTAAAAAATAGTAAACGATGAAATTTGAGATTTTGAGACTGTAGTACCATAAGAAGTCCCTTCTACGGGAGTCATGCTCGTTGATTTTTTTCGGATTTAATGGTGGTGGTTTCATTACAATCGGAGTAAGTTGCCCGAAAACTGATTTTTTAACCTAAATTATTCGTTCGACGTATAACATCGTCACGTGTTAACGAACTACACACTAAATAATTTAATTAATTTTTATTTGACTAAAATAACAAAAAAAAAGTATAGGGATCGTATATACACCCCCCCAAATCGTATATACACCATCGTATATACCATTTGGGGGTGTATATATGATGTGTAATTTTGGCCATCGTATATACCCCTACAAGGCGTATATATGATTGGTCTTCAGTGACATCAATCGTATATACGCCTTGTGGGGATATATACGATGGGCAAAATTACAAGGTCGTATATATGTTCATTGAACATATATACGATTGGTCTTAATTTAAAAAAAACGTTTTGTCAAGGGTATTTTGGGGTTTCACTATTGTGTGGGGGGTATATGGGGAAGTGGTGGGGTATGAAAAAAACAACCCTTTTTTTTAGATAAGCTCTAATGGGCCATCACTGACATCCACTCATATTGGGCCCATATCAATAATAATTTATTAATTAATTAATTATATAATTAGAAATCCAATATAGCCTTTTACTTATTTTGATCACATATCAATCAAGGCTCCTAATTGATAAATAGCTAATACAATTAATAAAAGAATATATGCCCATTATTTATCATATTAGAATAAAATATTCCAACAATCTCCCATTTGGGCAATATATCATAATTCTTAAGGTCGGCATCTGAATGTTATTTATCTTTAGATTTCCCTTTTACAATCTGGTCCACCTCGTATATCAATAATGAGACCAATGCGGTTGTCATCACTAACGTCTTTTGTGACTATACCCCAATGAACGTCATATCAACATACTCTATGACATAGATCAATATGGATGAGTGGCGTGGAAATTTCATGCAATGTGATCTCATGTCATGCCTATTTCCAACTGGTCCAACTTAAGTCTTTAGTGAGATCAAGCTGAAGTTGTTGAAAATGCAAAATTTATTTTGCATATAATATAACACAAACATATTTAATAATAACTCAACTTTAATTTCTGCAGAAAGTCAAAATAACATAAAGTCTGTATCAATACCAAAATTATAGAACACAGGGAAAACAAGAAAAGACTCCCACTAATCTAAGGCAATCTCAAAACCAACACCCATATGAGCAATGTGCTCATGGTAAACTTTAGATGTCAAGCCTTTGGTTAGTGGGTCTGCTAGCATAAAGTTTGTCCCTATATATTCTATAGAAATTTGTTTCTCCTGAACTCTTTCCTTCACAACAAGATATTTGATGTCGATGAATTTCGACTCTGTAGAACTCATGTTGTTGTTAGAGCATAGGACAACTGCACTATTGTCACACAAAAAAAAAATCTTCAATGGCCTCTCAATACTTCCAATGAAGCTTAGGCCTGAGACAAAGTTTCGGAGCCACAATGCATGATTTGATGCCTCAAAGCAAGCCAAAAACTCTACTGCCATGGTTGAAGGGGCCACTAAAGTTTTCTTGGCAGACTTCCAAGAAATAGCTACTCTAGCCAAAACAAAAAAGTAACCAGATGTGGAACGTCTGCTACCAGGGCATCCCGCAATATCAGAGTCAGAATACCGAATGACCTCTAAGTTATCTGACATCTGATCGGTAAGCATATAGTTTATTATTCTCTTCAAGTAGCGCATCACACGCTTTACTGTTGTCTAGTGCTGCATACTGAGATTACTCAAATATCTACTAAGAACTCCCACTATAAATGTTGTGTCGGGACGAGTACAAACTTGAGCGTACATAAGACTTCCCACAGCCGAAGCATAAGGAACCTTTTGCATCTCTACCTTATCAAGATATGTAGTGGGGCATTGTTTGAGACTGAACTTGTCTCCTTTAGCCACGGGTGTATCTCCTGGTTTACTATCTTTCATGAAGAATCTATCCAAAACTGTATCGATATAGCTCCTTTGTGACAATCCCAAGTTACCTCGAGAGCGATCTCTAAGTATTTGGATACCCAAGACAAAGGAGGCGTCCCCAAGATTTTTCATCTCGAAATTCTTCGTGAGAAATCTCTTAGTTTCATGCAATAAGCCTATATCATTGCTCGCTAATAGGATATCATCGACATATAATACCAAAAGGATAAATTTACTCCCACTGAACTTTTGGTATACACAATTATCAACCGCATTAGTCTCTAAACCATAAGAGGTAATAACATGATGAAATTTGCACACCATAAACTTTGGATCACCTGAAACAAAGTTTTCTGGTTGCACCATATAAATTGTTTTGTCAATGTTTCCATTTAGAAACACAGTCTTCACATCCATCTGATGCAGCTCTAATTCAAAATGAGTGACTAGTGCCATAATAATCCTGAGAGGGTCTTTCGAGGAAACTGGAGAGAAAGTCTCTTTGTAATCAATGCCTTCCTTTTGAGTGAAGCCTTTTGCGACACGACGAGCCTTATATCTTTCAATGTTACCCTTGAAATCCCTCTTGGTTTAAAATATCCATTTGCAACCAATGGGTTTCTTACCTTCAGATAACTTGACAAGATCTCAAACGCCCTTGTCAGACATTGACTTCATCTCATCTTTCATGGCATCAATCCACTTAAGAGAGTTAGAACTATTCATGGCCTGACTTAAGTTGACTGGATCTTCCTCAGTCAAGCCAATACCTTCCTCATGTTCTTGAAGAAATACAACATAATCATCTGAAATTGCACTTCTCCTCTCTCTAGTGGATCTTCTTACTGGCACCTCTTGAGGTGGTTGAGTTTGAACTTCTGGTGGTGCTTGAGGAGGAAAATCAGTGTTGTCTTCTTCTTGAGCAATGTTAGGAAAAACATTTTCATTTATTGATGGATCTGTTGCTTGAACAATGATAGGTACTAAGACTTGACCATTGCCAGTAACAGTTTCTTCATCAAAAACAACACTCCTTATGTTTCCTTCCCCTCCAAACTCAACTTCCTCAAGAAATCTTGCATTTCCCGTTTCAAAAAAATATCTTGTAGTGGGGTTGTAAAACTTATACCCGCGAGCAGTGTTATGAAAACCCTACCCTACCGCTCGGTCGGACCGGCCGAACCAGATTCCGGTGGGGTTACCGGCACAACTTGCATGTTAAAACGGAACTGCACGCAAACTAGTTGAGCCGCCCGACTCAATTAGAAATCCAGCGAACCAGCCGATCCGACTGACCGGTAGGGTAGGGTTTTGGAAATTGAAGACTTGAAATTTGAAGACCTGTGTTAGTTTTGTGGTGAGATTTTTTTTCCAGATTTTTAAGTTATAAATTTATACATATCATATCTATTTTTAGTACTTTTTAAAAGTTTCCAGCTCATGCGGCCCGACAAAAGACCGGCCGGCCCGACCAGAGAACCAGTGAACCAGTGCCTTGACCGGCACGATGACCGGTCCGACTTTAATAACATTGCCCACGAGAGCGTTCTGCATACCCAACAAAATAACAACTAATTGTCTTAGGGTCCAACTTACCTTCATGCGGCCTGTAAGGCTTGGCTTCGGTTGGACACCCCCAAATGTGTTTGTGCGTAATGCTGGGCTTTTTCCTAGTCCATAGCTCATAAGGGGTCTGATAACTCTATTTTATATAGAGTATTTCATATGTTTAAACTTAGTAAATTGCTCTCTTTCAAGTAATAATAAAGAGTTTATATAGTATTTTATGTGATATATGATAACTTGAGTGATTGACATGGTTATAGTTGTTAATAGGCCATTTTGGATATATTGTGGTATGTTTGATGTTTTGTTCAAAGTCATCTCACGATCCTGCATCATCAATGCTTTCTGCATCAATGCTCCTGCATTGATCCTGCATCAAATCTGCACTACTTGGTGAATGAGCAACTAGCTACATGTGCATCCACTTGCATTGCTGACCTCATGCTTGGTCCCCAAAAGCGTAAACCACTTTATATAGTAGGCGCCTAACATTCACACATAGCCATAGGGATAGCTTTGAAGAGTCATCAACATAGGGACACATGTTCATACATCATGAGACCTCCCTATACACTTAGTCAAAGATTTCAACTTGGAGATCAACCTCTCAAAAGCAACTACAAATAATCCACTCAAGATTACTTCAACATGAAGGAAGGAAGCACCTCTCTTGAAGGCTATAAAAGGACCTCACATCTTCATTTGGAAATATATCACAATCCATATGTTAGATCAAAATTTCAATATACATAGTTAGTTTCTATTTTATAAGAGGGAAAGGAAGGAATTAACAAATCCTCCTTACTTCGATTTCATAGTGTTTGTATAGTGCTAAGGAGTAATGCTAGTGCATTGCTAGGAGAATTCATACAAAGGGCTTCAACTTGTGTAACTTCTATCTTGTTGTTTCTCTTTTGTGATTTCTATTATATAAACATGGTCTATTCAGTTTATATTTACCTTGCAATGTCTATTGTTAGCTAAACCTCTCTTAGTTGGAATGTTCTAATCATTTAATAAGCTTTTAAGTAAGTATGATGCATGTATGTATGTTTGTACTTTAGTTCTTGCTTGATAATATTTTCAACACTTATTTTGGGGATTGATCAACTTAGAATAAGTAAATTTTTAAGAGCAGACATGGCTTACAATTAAGAACTCAAGAACTAATATGGGTAAGTGTTTTACATAAAGGAAACTTTGTGAAAACCATGCTAAGTCCTAGACATAGGATAGTATAGTCCATAGGGTGAAACTGTGGGTACTTTCAAAGGCAAGAGTGAACCTATTTAGCATGCCTAGACATAGTAAGCTTGTAATGAAACTCTGTGGAAAAGTGACTGAAAAGCACATAACTAATGCAACAGCATTCAGTGCAGCTGCATCACATACTGCATCAAACACTTAAAAGTAAATTACTTGATGAAGACATTCCAACTAGTTTTTCTCATTTGCACTATCAACACTTATACTTTGCTTTCTTATCTAACTTAGTTGTGATCACACCAACTCCACTATTATTTGTTATTTAGTTACCTTACACTCTATTACTTTATATTGCATTTTAAAAGAGAGTTTTTCAATCTCTGTGGGTTCGATCTTTTTATACTACTTGTTTTTGGACTGTGTATACTTGCACATGTGTTTTTCCAACACCAAGTTTTTGGCGTCGTTGCCGGGGATTGAAGTAAATTCTTTTTAAAATTCTGATATATAGTAATTTAGTGTTGTATATAATTCTGGTATGTGTAGTTTCACATATATATACATGGTGCTTAGTATATGTACGTAACTGAAACAGACACACGTAATATAACTTAGATCCGGAAATAGAAAGAAGATTCAGGAGATTGCTAAGACTCCAAAAGCAAAATCAACAAGTCTGCAACATGTCTTTCAGTGAAGAACAAAGCTCAAGGCCACACTCAGTGAGAGGAGGCCCTGGTTCACATCATGCTACTGAAGAAGATCATAGAGAAAATCTCATCCACATGGATCACATAGGTATGATTAATGATAGAGATAGACCTATGAGGGATTATGCTCTGTTTGATCATCAAAACATGCAAACTAGCATATCTAGACCTCATATTGATGCCATGCATTTTGAATTTAAGCCTATGATGTTTCAAATGCTTCAAACTATTGGTCAATTTGAAGGATCTCTTCATGAAGATCCTCATTTGCATTTAAGGCAATTTCTAGAAGTATGTAGTAATTTTATCTTACCTGGTGTTAGTGAAGATGCATTTAGATTAAGGTTATTTCCTTATTCCTTGAAAGATAGAGCTAAGGCTTGGCTAAATTCTGTAGAGCCTAACTCTATCCAATCATGGAATTAAATGGCTGAAAAATTTCTAGGAAAATATTTCCCACCTATCAAAAATGCGAGAATGAGAACTGATATTACTTCTTTTAAACAAAAAGAGTTTGAATCTTTATTTGAAGCATGGGAAAGATGGAAGGAACTTTTAAGAAAATGTCCTCATCATGGTTTACCTGTTATTATTCAAATGGAAACATTTTATAATGGTTTAGAACCTCAAACCGTAATAATGCTTGATGCATCATCCGGTGGAGTGTTATTAAATCATCATACAATGAAGCATGTGAATTAATTGATAGAATAGCAGCTAATAGCTCTAGTTGGCCTACTGAGAGGGTAAGTGCCCAAAAGAAACCATCAGGGGTACATGAAGTTAATGATATATCTGCCCTATCTGCTCAAGTAGCCACTCTAGCTAACATGATGAAAAACTTTACTTCTAGCAATGCTACTACATCTAATGCAAACAGATCACCAGACAAAGATCAGAAGAAAGAAGAGAACAAGTACCTCCAGGCACCCCTAGTTGTGTGTACTGTGGAGGAGGTCACTTGTATGATGAGTGTTCTAGAAACTCTATCTCTGTAAATTATGTAGGTTATAATAAGAATAACAACCCTTATTCCAACACTTATAATCCTGGTTGGAAAGACCACCCAAATTTTAGATGGAGCAACAATAGTGCACCTGCACCTAGAACTGCACCAACTACCCCACCAGGATTCCCAACTCAGAATAACCAAAGAAACTCTCAACCTACCACTGAGAATTCTCTAGAATCCATGCTTAAAGCATTCATAGGTGAATCTAGAACTGCTAGACAAGCCCAATATGCATCCATTAAGAACTTAGAGAATCAAGTTGGTCAATTAGCCACAGCTTTGTATCAAAGGCCACAAGGTGCCTTACCTTCAAATACAGAAGCTACTCCTTCCCAAAAACAAGGAAAGGAACAAGTTAAGGTTATTTCTTTGAGAAGTGGTAAGGATCTTATAGAGTCAACTGAGAAGGAAAGTGTAGAAAAGGGAGAAAAAGCCAAAAATGAAAAAGAAACCAATGTAGAAGCATCTAATGCTCCTGCATCACAAGAAGTTCAAGTTCCAATACCTAAGTTAGTACCTGAATACCCTCCTCCTCCTTATCCTCAAAGACTGAAAAAAGCACATGAGGAGAAACAGTTTGGTAAATTCTTAGAGGTACTAAAACAATTACACATCAATGTTCCCTTAGTAGAAGCACTCCAACAAATGCCAAACTATGCAAAGTTTATGAAGGATGTTCTTACTAAGAGAAGAAGATTAGGAGAATTTGAAACAGTTGCCATGACAGAAGATTGTAGTTTGCTTATGCAAAATAAGATTCCTAGGAAATTGAAGGATCTAGATAGTTTTACAATTCCATTTTCCATTGGAAAATCTTATACTGGTAAAGCTTTATGTGATTTAGGTGCAAGCATCAACTTGATGCCTAAATCTATTTTTGACCAGTTAGAAATTGGAAATGCAAAACCAACCACTGTGACACTTCAATTAGCTGACAGATCAATAGCCTATCCCGAAGGTATCATAGAAGACGTCCTAGTTAAGGTAGATAAGTTTGTATTCCCTGTAGATTTTGTTATCCTTGACTTTGATGCAGATAAGGAAGTGCCTATTATCCTAGGTAGACCATTCTTAGCAACTGGCAAAACCATAATTGATGTACAAAAAGGTGAACTCACTATGAGAGTGAATGATCAAGAGATAAAATTCAATGTAATGAATGCTATGAAGTATCCTGCAGAGAATACAGAAGAGTGTTCATCCTTAGTCTCTCTAGATCAATTGGTAGAAAAACAATTTTACAAGCAGATCACTTAGCCAAAGCAGATGCATTAGATGCAGCAGCATTGCTAGATGATGAAATACAAGAAAAAGAAAGTCTACCAATAGAAAACTCTTGTAAGGAGGTATGGGCTAGGACTTATGAACCACTCAATCTTGAGGATCCAATTCTCAAGAAGAATTTACCCTCAATAGAACAATCTCCTAAGTTAGAATTGAAGATATTGCCTGAACACCTTAAGTATGCCTTCTTAGGAACAAATGAAACTTTACCTGTTATCATTGCTTCTGATTTAACATCAAAACAGGGAGAGTGGTCTCATTTGTACTCTAAAGAAGCATACCAAAGCTATAGGTTGGCAAATGGCAGATATCAAAGGAATTAGTCCTTCTATATGCATGCATAGAGTTATTTTGGAAGAAAATTTCAAAAATAACATAGAGAGTTAAAGAAGACTAAATCTTATTTTGAAAGAGGTTGTGAAAAAGGAAATCATTAAGTGGCTAGATGTTGGAATCATATACCCCATATCAGACAGTGCTTGGGTAAGCCCTGTCTAATGTGTACCAAAGAAAGGGGTGTGACAGTAATAGCCAATGAAAAGAATGAGTTGATACCAACTAGAACTGTCACAGGGTGGAGAATCTGTATGGATTACAGAAAACTCAACAAAGCTACCAAAAAGGATCACTTTCCTTTACCAATCATAGACCAAATGTTAGATAGACTAGCAGGGAAAGAATTTTATTGTTTCCTAGATGGCTACTCAGACTATAATAAAATAGCCATTGAGCCTAAGGATCAACACAAAACCACCTTTACATGCTCTTATGGAACCTTTGCTTTTAGAAGGATGCCATTTGGCTTATGTAATGCACCTGCTACATTCCAAAGATGCATGATGTCTATACTCTCAGATTTCATTGAGCAATCAATGGAAGTATTCATGTATGATTTCTCTATCTTTGGAGAAACATTTCAAGTTTGTTTAATAAAGTTGGAACAAATTCTCAAGAGATGTGAAGAAACAAATTTAGTATTAAACTTGGAAAAGTGTCATTTCCTGGTACAAGAGGGCATTGTGCTAGGACATAGAATTTCAAAGAAAGGTCTAGAGGTAGACAAAGCTAAAGTTGATGTCATTGAGAATCTACCACCACCAAATACAGTCAAAGGTATCAGGAGCTTCTTAGGCCATGCTGGTTTCTATAGAAGGTTTATCAAAGATTTTTCAAAAATCTCAAAATCATTATGTATGCTTTTGCAACATAATGTAGCATTCAACTTTGATGATTCTTGTATAGAAGCTTTTGAAAAGCTTAAAAAAGCATTAGTGACTGCACCAGTGTTAGTAACACCAGATTGGAGCAGGCCATTTGAATTAATGTGTGATGCTAGTGACTTTGCAGTAGGAGCAGTCCTGGGGCAAAGGTATGACAAGGTTTTTCATTCTATTTATTATGCTAGCAAAACATTAATTGAAGCTCAAGTGAACTACACAGTCACAGAAAAAGAATTATTAGCTGTGGTATTTGTTGCACCCGAAAAATCCGGTTTGGGTTTCTCGATGTACAATGTGGAAAAATTTGGAAGCCGCCACCAATATTTTAATTTTAAGACCAAAACATCATAAAAAGGTCTTTTGAACAAGGCGGATGGTTTTTTGAAAACTAGAGATATAGGTTCGGGGGTCGATTACGTGTGAGGAAGGTACTAGCACCACACACGTCCTTTCTACCGAAAGGGAACCTTTAACTAAGTGTGTGGTTTTAACGTGTGATTTAAAAAATACCTAGCTTTGCCTATTTATTTCTTGTTCGAAGATGAATGGGAAAACTTAATGAAAATTTCTATTTTTTGCGCTTGACGAGAGTGGCCTCTCGCTCCTACGTATCTCCTGGTGCGATGGAGAATTCAAAGCTACGTAGTTCTCGGTTGTCATGAAAAGGTTTTTGTTTTTTATCTTTTTAGTGAGTTTTCGAAATATGACGAGTATTCAGCGAATGCTTAAACTAACAAAGGTCATGGGTAATCACCGCTAAGTACTCTTGAAAAATGGGAGTCACCATCACTAGTCAGACGAACAAAGGTTCTGATTGACCATTTGTAGCGACTCGTTTTTTATTTGATCCTTTGAAAATGATTTTCGAAAGAGATTAATTGGCACGAATGATCAAACTAACCAAAGTTATGGGTGACCATCGCTTATTGTTCTTTGGAAAAAGACATTGCCACCAATGGCTAGACGAACAAAGGTTTTGATTAGCCACTAGCAACAATGGGTTTAAAAACGATTCTTTTTTGTTATGAAAAATGCTAATGTTTATGGTTGCGAAAAGGATTTTTATTTGTTGTGTTTGACGAGAACGTGGCTCGCTCCTACGTATCCCAAATGGGAATCAAAGCGACGTAGTTCTAACTAGCCTTAAAAATGAAGATCTTTTTGATGAGGTTTTGGAAAATGAAGAGCGTTCATAATGATCAAACTAACAAAGGTTATAGGTGATCATTACTAAAACTCTCTTGAAAATGCCTTTTGAAAATGCAAGCTTTCATGGTGATCAAACTAACAAAGGTTATGATGGATCACCACTAATAACTTGTTTGGATTCTTTGATACTTAAAAAAATTCTTTTTGAAATTGGACGCGTTCATGATAATCAAACCAACAAAGGTTGTGATGGATTATCACTAGTAGCTTGCTTTATGCTTCTGAAAATTCTTTTGAAATTGAGGCTTTCATCACAATCAAACCAACAAAGGTTGTGATGGATTGCCACTAGTAACCATTTTTATGCCAAGTTGTTTAGAAATGAAAACAATGAATGCAAGAAAAAATTGGTGAATTCAAGCATAACACGATCATTGGAATCAAATCATTAAGAAACAACATTTGAATTCACAAACAAAGATCAAGCCTAAAATACACATATTAGATCACAACACATAGATAGGCAAGGAAGGAGCTTGAATTGGGCATTAAGCAAAAATGCAAGAGTAGGCAAGATTGAACCTAAATGCACATCTAATGGAAGATGCTAGGCGAGAACCATACTCAAATATTTCTACAAAACGCAAGAGAATCTAAATGCACATCTATTGGAAGATGCAATGTATGGAATTGACCTATCTAAGTATGATGATATTCTTATACGAGAGTGGACAATGAAATTGTTAGCTCAAGCAAAAGAGTTGCCTCAATCATGATCGTTGGCAAGCATAAGCAAGCAAATTATTTAGCAACCAAAGTATCAAAGAATGTTGAATCACTTTGGTCAATCCTCACACTTAAGATTAAGTGCACAAGTGTGAATCACCTTGCCAATCATCAACAAAGGCAAGTTTATTAAAGCAAACTCAAACCCTAATTTTTTATGTTAAAACTTAGGAGCATACATACCCTAAATCAACTATTATTCATCCCCAAATCATGAAATAAACAAAAGCATTCAAGAACCCTAAACCTAGGCCCATGGCCGAATGTTATCATGCTTGAAATGGGTTTCTTATTTTGTGAAAGTTATACAAACAAGAGTGAATATGCAAGGAAATGTGAGAAAACACAAGAACAACCCCTTCAAAGCCAAGGAGCCACCTCAAACACCCAAACCTCCCTAAGTGTTTGTCATAATGTTTGAGATGGCTCCTCAAAGCAACAACAACAAGATATGAAGAAGTTGAAGTGAGGAGAAGAGATTTTATGCAAGAAATTTAAAGATGATGCAAAGGTTCAAGGCTTACCTTAAATCCAAGCTAGGAAATGCAATGAGATGAAGAAACTAGAACCCAAATCAACAAGAACCTCCAAGAAACCTCAACTCCAACCCATGAGAACTTGATGAATCTTCCTTGATGATGATGTTTTGAACTTGAATGAAGAAGATATGTGAAAGAGGCATGAATGAGGTGAAATGGTGTTGTTTGGATGAAGAGGGAATCAAAAATGGATGGAGGAGAGGGAGGTGATGGCTACGGCCTAGAGGGAGTGAGGGAGGTAGGAATTGTTCTAGGGTTTTTTAGTGTAGCAAAAATGGGAAGGTTGATTTGAGATTAAAGAAAAAAACAAGATCAAGTGAGGGAGAGGAGAAGAGGCTACGGTTTTGTGTGTGTGTGAGGAGAGGAGTGAGTTGTTGTTATTAAATTACAATGGGAGGATGTGAAAAGGAAGCAAAAGAAATGTTGTGTTATGTTGTGGTGTAGAGAGAAGAAAGGCAAATAACATGTTGTGTATTGAATGTTGTTGGGTTTTGAGGGGGGTGGCGTGGAGTGTGGTGGTGATTGTTGTTGTTGCTTGCAACAATGTCTTTGAGTGTAGAATTGGGTTTACTTTGAGTAAAAATGGCAAAAATTGGATAAAGCAATAAGCACTAAAAATAGCTTGACTTGATACTTGAAACTAAACACTCATGGAATCCCAAAAATATAGTTAAGATTGAACCCTAATAACAGATTTTTTAATTCTTTTTCTAGCAATAAAAAGTAAATAAATTCTACTAATAATAATAAAATAACGTAAAACCGCTAACGAGTACTAAGATAAACACACGTATATAATTAGAACTAACACGCGTGCCAAACGAGAACAAAATGGTGCAAGATTGTTAAAAATAACATGCGCGCACCACAGAACATATTTTTGAGCCTTTTTGAAAGCGAGAAAAATACCCGTTATAATTGACCAAAATACCCTTTTTGACTCTAAAACCCTAATTTGCCCGAAAAGTGCATTCCAACTTTAAATATGATTTCAAGAGCCTTGGAATGCCTTCTAGGATCCAAAATGCAGTGCATAAGGCTCTTCACTCTTCAATTATTTATTTTTTGTGGAAAATTAGGGTTTTGACCTAAGCCGGACAAAATTGGGGTATGACAGCTACCCCTCTTTATTTGGATTTTGACAAGGAATATGAATTGGCCGAAACATATTCCGAGGCAAAATAGAAATAAAGAACTCAAAAATTATACCAATTTTGTCCACTTGGGGAAATCCGAATTTTCTTTTCCTTTTCCTCTATTTTTTTGTTTATTTTTTTGTTATTATTTTTTTTTGAAAGATAGACACTTTCGTGTCGATGCAAAAACAGTAAATGAACACTGACGTGCAGACAGAAAAGGTAAAATGGGCACTTGCGTGCAGGAAGCGGTAAATTGCCCAGGCTGCCTAAAACTTGTAATCCTTAAACGAACTCTTGATTTAATCCGAGTTTGCACGTGGCTTTGAGGAGCACGCATCCCGAGAATCTCGGTCTTTTGAGCGGCATCGGGGATCATTATCGCCTCGAATCGATATCTCGATCAATGCACGGTGTCCATCAGATCTTAGGTCGATACAACTATTCCATTGAATCTCACATGGGGCTGCGGTCCATCGCGTTGCTGGTACACGATGTGAGACCTGGGCAAAAGGGAGCGATGATCTTCCTGGGCTCCAATCCGCAATGCGTGCCTGAGCGCTCTCTTTTCTTTTCTTTTTTTTGTTTCTCTCTTTTTTTTTTGAACTCCCAACTTGGGGGAGCATTTTCTGGAATCTGAAGGCGAGCATTAACGGTGTTTACCCTCTCTCTTACTTGTCTGCAGTTGAAAAATGAACCAATGCATGCAATGCAAATGCCATGATTTCCATTTTCTTTTTCTTTTCTTATGATGAATGTAATGCAAATGCCTGAATTTCTCTTTCCTTTACTTTATTATTATTTTCTATGTCTGACGAGTGCATGATTTTATGCTGGTGAATGTAATGCATGAGTTTCTTTTTCTGTTTTGCTCTTTTTCTCTTTCTTCTAGCTTCTCTTCTTTCTCTTCTTTTGCTAGTTGTTGCTCTTTTGCTCTTTTGGCTTTTCTCCTCTTCTTTTCTTTTGCCCTTTTTATGAAGTGCAGGTATGCGAATGCAAAATTTTGGTGTTTGATGACATGTAATGCTCTTGTGTTTTGATGAAATGGCTGATGACATGCATTGGAAAACTTTTTTCTTCTTTGCCTTTTTTCTATGAAATGTGAATATTGACATGATGAATAACATGAAATGATGAATGACATGGGATGCTTTAGCTTTCTTTTCTTCTATGAGACGCAAGTATTGATGTGATGCAACTGTATTGCTTTGATGTTTGATGGGATGATGAATTTTTGGTTCTTTTTGCTTTATGGAATGCAAACATTACTATGATGTACACGACACTGAATGTTTTTGTTTGTTTGTTTTTTTTTTTGCATAGGGACTTCAGGATTCTTGGGTGATCAATTCAGGTGTCCTATCGTGATGACTATTTCGAATGTACATTCGAATTAGTTTCCTATTTATTGAAAATGATTTTGTATCTTGAAAATTGATTTGGTGTCTGATGCAATGATGATGAATGATTGGTTTGCTAGAAAGAAAGCAGTAAATGAACACTTGGCGTGATGATAAGAAAGCAGTAAACGAACACTTGGCGTGCTGATAAGGAAGCCGTAAATGAACACTTGGCGTGCTGATTGGAAAACGGTAAATGAACACTTGGCGTGCTGAGAAAACGGTGAATGAACACTTGGCGTGCTGAGAAAACGGTAAACGAACACTTGGTGTGCTTTTAATGAACCACTTGGGACCTGAGGGCCTTTGAACTTTGAACTGAAGGAGTGACCGAACTCTAAACTGAAATAGCATTCAAACTCCGAACTGAAGGAGCGATTGGGAATGAGATTTTGAGACTGACAAGTCCAGGATGACTGACTCGAGAATTAGATTGAAGACTGACACTCGAAGTGCTGATTCTTTGAACTAGGTATGAGGATTAACATCTTGTGTTCGTCCACATTTTGCTTAGCAATGCAATGAATGACACATGTAATGCAAACATATGCCATGATTGATGTCTTGAATATTATGGAATGCTTTTGTTCTTTTGTATTTGCTTCTTCTTTGTAGTTTATGAAATGCAAACATCAACATAATGCTTTGATGTTTGAATGCAAGCGTATGCAGTGATTGATGCTTTGATGAATGGAATACTCCTGTTCTAACTTTTGTTTGTTTCGTTTTTGCTTCTTCTATGAAATGCAAACATTAATATGATGCAATGCTCTGATGTTTGATGCAATGATTTTTGTTCTTTTTCTTTTATGGAAATTCTAACATTAATATGATGCCAATGCAATGAAAAGATTTATGCTTTTTATTCTTTACTATTTTCCTCTATGAAATGCAAGTATTAATATGGTGCAATTGACGTGGACCGTTTTTTCTTTTTGCTATGCACAAAATGTGAAGATGCAAATGTAATGCTTTGATGCATATGCCATAATGAATAGATTGAAATGCCTAGATGCATGAGGTAAACATTTATGTGATGATGAGATGCTAGACTTTGGATGCAAGGAATTGAGATGATTATTGACCATTCTGTTGAAAAAAATTGAATTTGATTCAAACTCCGGTGTTCTCGAGGTTTTTATTTACAAACAAGCTCACTTGTTTTCTCTTCCTTCCAATGACGATTGAATCTTAGATATCGCTTGACTAATTTGTGTTCTCTCTCTTTGAAGCATTGTCTAGTAGGCATGCATAGGAGTGCAAATGTGAATGAGTGAGTCAGTTAACTTGGGATTGGTTTAGAACATGTATGATAAGTGAAGGGATGACAGACATGATTATTGTCGATGCTCATGAGGGACCAAGGGATACAAGATTGGCCCAATTCAGGTCTTTGATGAGTGAATAGCTTGCCCCTGTCTAGTGGTGACAACAACTAGGGGTGTTGAAGATGGTGAATTGGGAATGCTTCGGCTTTTGAAATGAAGGGTGGAGCAAAAGAGATTTTGTCTCAACCCATAAAGTTTGATGTTGCCCCAATCATAACAAGGACAAAGCTGCCCCAATTAGAATGACAAGGCCTTGAGAGATTGCCCCAGTGAGGTTTTATAGGAATGAATGAGGTGAAGGAATGAGAACGCACTTGCCCCACTTTGGAATGACATTTCAAACGGTTTCTTTGAGTGAGGTTGTGAAAAGGGACAGAGTTATGGTGAGGGTTATGAACGGAGGGTGGTATGTGAATGGGATAGATGATGAACAAATCTCCCCATGGTTGAGTGGAGTGAGAGGTGAAGGAAATGCCCCCTAGTACACATCTTTGGTTCTCTTTTAAAAAAACTCAAATGCAATGAAAGTTTTGATCTTTAGTATGTAAGAAGCCTCACTTGGTGATCACTAAACCTTGTTTTAATGCAACTTGAATGCATTTTGGAGTGCAAGTCTTTATTGTTTTGTCAGCTTTCTTTTTTCTGACTTTTCTTTTTTCTGAGGATTTTTCTTGATCAGCTTTCTTTTTTCCGATCGTTTGTTTTTCTTTTGAGCAAACCCATCGTAAATAGATAAATTTATTTGTCCTAGGGTTAAAATTTGAGAAAACAAAAGCGATCAGTTATTGATCGGGATGGACTTTTCAGGATTGTGATGTTTTGTGGAGAAGGGATGATTGAGTTTAATGAAGTGTTTGAGGCTGATGGGCTGTTGGGTCTTATTCGGCATCGGCCAATGGTTGAGGGTTTATGGAGGGTTAGATGTTGAGGCCAAAGAAAATGTTTGTGGTCTTCATGAAAGGAGAGATGATTATACACAACAGAGTGTTGGGAAGTTTATGGAGACAAGGATCTCTGGTGTTTCATGGTGAAATATATCAGCTCACAATTTGTACCTCTTTTGTTTCTCTTTTTTCTTGGTCTTTTTTTTTTTTAAGATTTTCATTTTTTGAATCTTTTTGTTTGATTGCGTTCTTTTCCTTTTGACCTCTTTCTTTTCTTTGGACTTGGGTGAGCTGATAAAGATGATATACCGTTTTCGATGTGGAATTGATCCTTGTCTAGAGTGATGGAGATATCCTGGGACTTTCTTGACTTAAGGTGGGTAGGAAGGGGATTTTTTTCCTTCTCTTTGGGATTTTCTTGGCTTAAGGTGGGCAGGAAAGGGAATTTTTAGATTTTGGATTTTCTTGAGGTTGTGGGGAGGCGACCAACTTCATTTCAAATTCCGATTGCTTATTTTTTCGTAAAACCCGACAACAATTTATCTATCTATATGTGTTTGCTCTTTTCTTTGCATTTTCTTTTATGCCCTAATTTTTGTCTGGACCGCTCTTTGCGAGTTTTCAATCCACCGGGCACTCCTTTTTGCCCAGGTTGCCCTTTGCGGGTTTTCAACCTAGCGAGCTTGTTCTTCTCATTTATCTCTTCTTTTTTCTTTTTCTTTTTTTTTCTGGAAAGACTTGCACTAAAGGAATATAATGTCGATAAAGAGAGTTAGTGATCACAGAATTGCCCCAGCATGGAGGACTTAGAGTGTTAGTGAGAATGAACCAAGAAGTCAAGTATGCACTGATGGGAGAGAATATGCGCTTTATGGGTGGACGGGGCGGGGTTAGACTTGGATGGTGATGATGACAAGGAAAGAAACTGACTGACTCAAACAAGAGAAACTGCACGTGTCGGGCACGTTCACTATAGGAATGCTTCAGAGAGAGTCAACATTAGTTAGAACAATGAATTTTTTTTTGTGCTGCTTCAGTCTTTTGTCATGGAATGGATGGGATGCAGTGCTTTTGAAAGAAATGCAAATGATCTATTGATTTGAAACAACTGAGTGCCTTGGAACACCTTGAGTTTGCAACCAAGTAAGGATAAACTTTTCCAAAAAGGATGATCACTTTGCAAGAACGTCTTGCTTCTCATCACAACTTTTATTTTATGCAATGAATGAATGAACAAATTATGATATGCAAGTATGATGCAAATGCGTGGAGAATGACCACTCGAAAAGTGTGGCTTATTCTAAATAATTTTGTTGTTTTTAATGCAAGACAAAATATGGAATGCCAATGCGAATGATGCAAGAATGATGCCCTTTTTTTTTCAAAATGATTTTTTTTGATTTTTTAGTTTTTTTTAGAGGCGAGACAAGATACGAAATGCCAATGCCCCTTTTTTGAATGATGAGAGATGCAAGAATGGTGATATGAGGCAACTGATTGTCGTTACCGTGAGTAACCTGCATGAAACATTGAGTGGATCCTGACTCAATACTTCACACAATATACTGAAACGTTTCAACAATTAGTTGACTCAATTTAATTTCCTACTTGAAAATAAAACACGTGTGACTGGGTCAAAGTGCCCTAACCTCGTAGAGTAACATCTCAAATTTGTAATCGACAAACAAATTTGAGATATTACCCTTCGTTGTTCAAAGGTGCACTTCTACCCATTAAGCCATCACATGAGAAATTTTTCTTTGTTTCGGAAGTATGCATGCAGGGAGAAATGATGTATTCGAACAAAGTGATGAGGTTAATGAAATGATGCATGAGTGCACATTGACGCGATGAATGTGATGCTTATGAAATGCGGATGATCATTGCTTCTTGCTTTATTTTGTTTTTATGCAATGAAATGAAATGCATGATACTCACAATTTTTAACGCGTGGAAATGCATGCAAAATGAAACGTTCAAGTGCTTATTTTTTTATGTCATGAAAAAGGGAAAAGGGGTACATGCGATGCATTTTCTAAAGTCTAGTAGAAAACATACATTTTTGGATTTTTGTCTATTTGTTATGATATGAAAGAGAAAGATAATAATGCATGCATAAAATGGCGCGTTTGAGCTAAGGCTATATGAATAGCGGAATGATATATGCATGCAATATTGATGTGATGCCCACCTTTATTTGATGACAGTTTTTGCATAATTAAGGATGAATGAAATGCGATATGGATAATAACTGCTTCTGGTTTTCATTTTTCTTACGCAATGAAATGAAATGTGTGATGCTTACAATTACTTTCCTAATGCATGAGAGATGTTAAATGGAGATGCATGTGAAATGAGACGTTAATGTTTATTTTTGATTTGCGACACAGAAAAGTATTAATGCGATGATGTGATATGAATGGACGACGGAATGAGTGGGTGAATGAATGAACGAATGTGCATTTTGAATGAGGATACCGTAAATTGCATCACCTGACGATTTTTCATGATTATGAACGAATGAAATACCATAGGGATGATAATTGTTTTTTTTTCAAAATTTTGTTTTATGTAATGCATGATGCAAAGTGCGGATGATGATTGCTTTTTGTTTTATTTTTAAACAATGAAATGGAATGCATGATACTAACAATTATTTTTAGTGCGTGGAAAGATATGATTCTTATGAAAATGCATGCAAAATGAGATGTTTGCATATATAATATGAAAAAGGAAAATAATACAGCATGTGATATGTTTCTAAAAATTTTTATGCGAGAAAGTGCATGATGCTCGCAAATGATTTTTAATGCAAGGGAAAACATGATTTATTTTGAATGGAAATGTATGCAAAATGAGATGGTCACATGTTCATTCTTCATGATATGCAACAAGCAATAATGCATGAGACACGTTCCTAATAAGATATGTTTTTTGGACTTTTTGACAAAATTAGGAAAAAGTTTAGTGAACGGAAACGCACCCGCGCGAGGAATGCATTCACGACAAACCTAAATGAGATAGAGAAAAATGCGCGTATGGATTTTTCTTTAGTTTTCCCATGTTATGCAATGCAAAGATGCTTTTTGTATGAGAATGAGGTTGATGATGCTACTTTACATGCATGTGAAAAGCAAAGTAAAAATATTTTTTTTTGGTTTGGTGATTGAATTTTTGAGAAAATACAAGATATATGTCACCTCATATAGATGTTTATGAAAATGAAAAAATACATTTTTTGATTTTCGAAAATTTTTGAGGGAAAAATGGCTAAACTAGATGCAACAATGCAACACACAATTGGGAACGCTCTTGTGACCTAAAAAAGGGGGAAACAAACCTACGATCTAGGGCAATTTAAAGGTAATCCTCCCATGTAGCTCTATTCACTCCCTCACAAGGCCATCAGAGCCACAGTCCCTTTCACAAAACTCCCCACAAATGCAGCAAACTGCTAGGTGTGAGGCACCATGAAAGAGCACAACTCTGATTGAAACTTTCGCAAGTAGCCAAACGGACAAATGTCCTGATGGACTCTCACTACTCAAATCCACTCTCCTAAGTTTTTGCAGACCTGGGTTATGGTCTCTCTCAAAACATGTAATCACAAGGTATAAGTGTAGTGTGTGTCAAGGGCATTTTCCATAGCACTACCCCACCTGAAATGAAAACCAGAGCAGTCCAGACAATAGCAAGCAATAACCTTTGTCTACCCTAGGGTTCAATAGCAATCCAATATAAACTAGCCTAGGGTGCCAACAACAATGCACTTCTTACCTTAAGAAAGGGAGCTGAAAAGAGGGGGACATGATAAGAGAGGAGAAAATGCATGAGGGAACTAAGCATTTAAGCAAAGAAGTAACTATCTATTACTTTAAACAAAAGCAAACACAGAAGAAGCATGCACATGGATGCAAACATGCTTATGAAACAGCAGAAAGCAAGATATTCAAATCAATCAAAGTTATGGGTGACCATCGCTTAATTGGCACGAATGATCAAACTAACCAAAGTTATGGGTGACCATCGCTTATTGTTCTTTGGAAAAAGACATTGCCACCAATGGCTAGACGAACAAAGGTTTTGATTAGCCACTAGCAACAATGGGTTTAAAAACGATTCTTTTTTGTTATGAAAAATGCTAACTAGCCTTAAAAATGAAGATCTTTTTGATGAGATTTTGGAAAATGAAGAGCGTTCATAATGATCAAACTAACAAAGGTTATAGGTGATCATTACTAAAACTCTCTTTGAAAATGCCTTTTGAAAATGCAAGCTTTCATGGTGATCAAACTAACAAAGGTTATGATGGATCACCACTAATAACTTGTTTGGATTCTTTGATACTTCAAAAAATTCTTTTTGAAATTGGACGCGTTCATGACAATCAAACCAACAAAGGTTGAGATGGATTGCCACTAGTAACCATTTTTATGCCAAGTTGTTTAGAAATGAAAACAATGAATGCAAGAAAAAATTGGTGAATTCAAGCATAACACGATCATTGGAATCAAATCATTAAGCAACAACATTTGAATTCGCAAACAAAGATCAAGCCTAAACTACACATATTAGATCACAACACATAGATAGGCAAGGAAGGAACTTGAATTGGGCATTAAGAAAAAATGCAAGAGTAGGCAAAATTGAACCTAAATGCACATCTAATGGAAGATGCTAGGCGAGAACCATACTCAAATATTTCTACAAAATGCAAGAGAATCTAAATGCACATCTATTGGAAGATTCAATGTATGGAATTGACCTATCTAAGTATTGATGATATTCTTATACGAGAGTGGACAATGAAATTGTTAGCTCAAGCAAAAGAGTTGCCTCAATCATGATCATTGGCAAGCATAAGCAAGCAAATTATTTAGCAACCAAAGTATCAAAGAATGTTGAATCACTTTGGTCAATCCTCACACTTAAGATTAAGTGCACAAGTGTGAATCACCTTGCCAATCATCAACAAAGACAAGTTTATTAAAGCAAACCCAAACCCTAATTTTTTATGTTAAAACCTAGGAGCATACATACCCTAAATCAACTATTATTCATCCCCAAATCATGAAATAAACAAAAGCATTCAAGAACCCTAACCCTAGGCCCATGGCCGAATGTTATCATGCTTGAAATGGGTTTCTTATTTTGTTAAAGTTATGCAAACAAGAGTGAATATGCAATGAAATGTGAGAAAACACAAGAACAACCCCTTCAAAGCCAAGGAGCCACCTCAAACACCCAAACCTCCCTAAGTGTTTGTCATAATGTTTGAGATGGCTCCTCAAAGCAACAAACACAAGATATGAAGAAGTTGAAGTGAGGAGAAGAGATTTTATGCAAGAAATTTAAAGATGATGCAAAGGTTCAAGGCTTACCTCAAATCCAAGCTAGGAAATGCAATGAGATGAAGAAACTAGAACCCAAATCAACAAGAACCTCCAAGGAACCTCAACTCCATCCCATGAGAACTTGATGAATCTTCCTTGATGATGATGTTTTGTACTTGAATGAAGAAGATATGTGAAAGAGGCATGAAAATGAGGTGAAATGGTGTTGTTTGGATGAAGAGGAAATCAAAAATGGATGGAGGAGAGGGAGGTGATGGCTACGGCCTAGAGGGAGTGAGGGAGGTAGGTATTGTGCTAGGGTTTTTTAGTGTAGGAAAAATGGGAAGGTTGATTTGAGATGAAAGAAAAAAACAAGATCAAGTGAGGGAGAGGAGAAGAGGCTACGGTTTTGTGTGTGTGTGAGGAGAGGAGTGAGTTGTTGTTATTAAATTACAATGGGAGGATGTGAAAAGGAAGCAAAAGAAATGTTGTGTTATGTTGTGGTGTAGAGAGAAGGAAGGCAAATAACATGTTGTGTATTGAATGTTGTTGGGTTTTGAGGGGGGTGGCGTGGAGTGTGGTGGTGATTGTTTTTGTTGCTTGCAACAATGTCTTTGAGTGTAGAATTGGGTTTACTTTGAGTAAAAATGACAAAAATGGGATAAAGCAATAAGCACTAAAAATAGCTTGACTTGATACTTGAAAATTAACACTCATGGAATCCCAAAAATATAGTTAAGATTGAACCCTGTAACACCCCCTTATCTAATCATTTCGGTTTACTAAATTAAAATCAGAGTTTCAAAATTCCACTCAAAGGAGGGCTACATTTGGTGATTTAAAAAGGAAAACAGAATTCAATCAAGTTCAAAACAGTTGCACAGCATTATACTAAACATGTAATCATGCGCATCACATCGACTAAAGGGTCTAAGCCCACAACATAAGGCATCTCGGCCATTAAGACATCAAGTCATAATACATAGTAAAAGTTACAACAAAATATGATAGTTGTTTAGTTCAAAAGACAATCCAACAGAAAAATACACAAGATAGGCATAAACAAAACACTAAAATCTACTCGGCCCCATCCCAGTGTTACACGACCAGAGCAGACTAGACCGACTTGAGCTAAGCACAGCTATCACTCATGTGTACCGCAAGTTGCCACGAGCGCAACAACATAAAGGTTCAAATCATCACAACAATTATCAATCGACTCTTAACACAATGAAATTATGAATTGTATGCATGAATGCAACCCAACCATAGGGCATTATGCAATGAGGTACCTCCACCGCCGTTATTTAGCCCATCGGCTCTCCGTCGTTAACTCCGTCGTTATTTGATATGGAGACCGAAGTCCTACCACATCCGAGGTCGAAACCTCCTCCGTCGTTATATGCACATGAACATGTGACTTCATGACAAATGCAATCACACACCAATCAATCATAACGCATGTGAATGCTTACACCGCCGTTCACCGTCGTTACTTCGCCGCTCTACTCGTCGCTCACACCGACGCCTACACCATCTGACATCATCACAAGGCTAAGGTCGACCCTACTACACCTGTAGAAATCACCCTAGGACCTACAACCGACCTCTCGGTCACCTCGGCACTCGTGGTGGACTAATTGTCACACCGAGGACCGTGAACGACACTTAGGGACCAAAATGTCACCTAAGGACCAAAATGGACTTAATCGCTCCCTGACTTATGCACATTGGTACTAAAATAGCACTCACAGTGGCGTCCCACAGTGTGCTAGGCAACATTGGCGCCTAACATCACCTCGGCACACTATGTGTGTACCTCGGCTAACTACTCAACATCACCTCGGTACACTATGTGTGTACCTCGGCTAACTATACTCAACTCTCAATTCGGTAGCGCGCTCACGATTCGCACTCCCTTACACTAAAAAATCGTCTAATGTCATGGGAATTCACTCCTCAGTATCTCCTGGTTCAGTTCACTTACACTTAGGCACTTGGGTGTTTCACCTTGGTGACGCTACCTCGGCTTGAGGACCTCGGTTCACTACCTCTACAACTCGGTAACCTTAAGGCGAAACACCTACACTTCGGTCTAAGCGTCCTTACCCCTCGCTAATGGTGTTTAGACACATACTCACCTTCAAGCTCACCAACAGACCCTCAACACTAAGACACTCTAAACGTTGACTTCCTCAACTCTCGGTTTCTCTCTTTTAAAGCTTAATGGTACTCGGTTTACTCTGTTTCGTCACTTGAACTCAACATGCAACACACATCCAAATCACCACACTCATGCACACTCGATACTCACTCCATTTGCTCCGATCCTCTCCCTAACTCTACATGCAAGCTCATTTCTCGCACACTATACCGATTCTCACTCTAATGCCTCACCATGCAAGCTCACTTCATGCCACACTGCAGCAGAGAGAGTGTTACACTCCTCTCTCTTTCCACACCGATCCACCATCGTATCTCACCACAAACCACAAAGAAGGAGCAAAACACAAAGAAAACATGTTATGAACAACACATAAAACATACATGCAAGGTGATCCAAACCACTCACACCAAAATACTACCAAACACAAAACATTACAAGGATTAAAAGAGCCCCCTAACCTTAATAACTGGAGAAAAGATGAGAACCCTTCACTCTCCACTAACCACAGCAACAAGCTCTCCTCTCCTCTACTAGCTTGAACTCTCCACGCCCAGATTCTCTTCCTTCTCTCTTCTGGTTCTCACTTCTCTCTCTCTACTTACTTAATTTGGTAACTTAACCGATTTTGGAACAATGGGAAATGGTCTCCTTCAAGGCACCATTTAACATGTCTTAAGGGACTTAAATGGGCCTTGGCCTTATTAGGCCGTGGGCTTCTACTACCCACACACCCTTTCCACACTTAGACATTTTCCTAAAATGCAACACATGCTTAATGTTTACTTAATGAATTACTTGACTTAAAAGTAAAATGTTGCAAACCCTTAATAACTCAACTAAGTTAATTAATTGAATTATTTTGGGGTGTTACAACCTCCCCTACTTAGGAGATTACGTCCTCTAATCTTACCTTAATCAAACAAACTTTCTAATAGGCTTCCTTCATCTTGCTCTCTAGCTCCCAAGTAGCATGCTCACCAAAGCTCCTACCCAAACCACCTTCACTAACTTGATTTCTTTTCCTCTAAGAGTCTTTACTTCTGGTCTTCAATTCGATTGGCATTGTCTCCACAAAGAGAGGTCGTCTCTCACTTGCGCATCATCCATTTGAATGACATGGGGCGGGTCGAGAACATACTTCCTCGGTTGAGATACATGGAACACATCGTGCAAATTCGGCAATTGGGTGGCAATGCAATTCGGTATGCCACCTTCCCAACTCTCTCAAGATTTGATAGGGTCCAATGAAACGAGGTGACGATTTCTTGGACCTCGAGCTCGTCCCAACTCGATCCACAGGGGTGACTCTAAGGAATACATGGTCACCGGCTTGAAATTCTAAGTCTTTCCTCCTTTTGTCATGGTAACTCTTCTGCATGCTTTTTGTGGCGCCTCATCTTCTATCCGATCATCTTAACCTTCTCGGTAGTCTCTCTAACCAACTCAGTCCTAACACAACCCTCTCTCTGTTTCATGCCAACATAGTGGAGTCCTACACCTACGGCCATACAATGCTTCAAATGGTGCCATTCCAATACTTGAATGATGATCATTTGTTGTAAGTAAGTGAATTCTATCAATGGCGAATCTGAATCCCACGAACCTCCTTGCTCAAGCACACAAGCTCTCAATAAGTCTTCTAAGACCGGATAGTCCTCTCGGATTGACCATCGATCGAGAGGATGGTATCTGAGAGCTCAAACGCAATTTGGAACCCAACGCCTCTTGCAAGCTCTTCCAAAATTCAAAGTAAACCTTGGATCTCTGCATGCGATACAATACTCAAAGGGATTCCATGAAGCTTCACAATGACATTGATATAAATTTACGCTAACCTCGGCCTTTGGGTATGTGATGTTAATAGGAATAAAGTGTGATGACTTGTCACCTATCAACAATCACCCAAATGGTGTCAAACCTCTTGTTGTCCTCGGCAACCCTGCCACAAAGTCCATGGAAATGTTGTCCCACTTCCATTCAGGAATGTGCAACGGTTGCATCAACCCTGCCGGCTTCTAGTGCTCCACCTTTGACTTCTGGCAAGTCAAACAAGCATAGACAAAACGAGCTACATCCTTCTTCATTCCTTGCCACCAGAATAATTTCTTCAAGTCTTGATACATCTTCGTAGCCCCTGGATGGATACTCAGCCGACTTTTGTGACACTCCTCCAGAATTGCCTTCTTGATCTCTTCGTCATCAGGAATACATATCCGAGCTCTGAACCTCAACAACCCTTGCGCATCTAGCTCAAAATCTTTGTTATCAGCTCGGCCAACGCTCTCAAACACATCCACCAACTTCACATCAACCTTCTATGCTTCCCTTATACTAAACATGAACTCATTGGTGATCTTCAGCATCCCCAACTTAACACTCCGAGGTGTTAATTCATATACTAGGCTCAAATCTCTAAACTGTTCAATTAATTCTATCTCCTTTACCATCATCGATGACATATGCAGAGATTTCCTACTCAAGATGCATCGCCTACAACATTGGCCTTCCCTGGGTGATAATTTAGACCGAAGTCATAGTCCTTCAATAGCTCCAACCATCTCCTCTGCCTCATGTTCAATTCCTTCTGATCAAACAAGTACTGCAAACTCTTGTGATCACTAAACACCTCGAACCTTGCACCATAAAGGTAATGCCTCCATATCTTCAATGCAAACACTACAAAGACTAGCTAGCTCTAAATCATGAGTGGGGTAATTCTTCTCATGAGTCTTCGATTGCTGCCTTGAAGCGTGCGCCACTACTTTACCTTCTTGCATCAAAGACACACCCCAAACCTAACTTAGATGCATCACAATAAATCACAAAAGGATCCCTTGGATTAGGCAACGTCAAGATCGGCGACGTTGTCAATCTCCTCTTCAACTCTTGGAAACTCTCTTCACAACGGTCATCCCATACAAAAGCCCTATCTTTACATGTCAATTGGGTTAATGGCAACGCCAATTTGGAGAAACCCTCAATGAATCTTCTCGTAGTGTAAATGCTAATCCCAAGAAGCTCCTCACCTCGGTGGCCGACTTGGGTGCCTCCCACTTCAACACAACTTCAATCTTTGAAGGGTCCACTGCAATCCCATTGCTGGAAATCACATGGCCTAGGAAACTCACTTCTCTCAACCAAAACTCACACGTTGACAGCTTCAGCACTACCCTTAAGTGCTCGGCATGCTCTTCTGCCGATTTGGAGTAGACCAAGATATCGTCTATGAACACTACCACAAACCGATCTAAGTACTCATGGAAAATAAGATTCATATACTCCATGAATACCCCTGGAGCATTAGTGACACCGAATGGCATTACTAAGTACTCGTAGTGTCCATACCGAGTTCTAAAAGCCGTCTTTGGTACGTCTTCGTCCTTCACTTTGATTTGATGGTAGCCTGACCTCAAATCAATCTTGGAAAATACCTGCGCACCCACTAATTGATCCATCAAATCGTCAATTCTTGGTAGTGGATACTTGTTCTTAATTGTAACCTTGTTCAATTGTCTGTAGTCCACGCACAACCTCATGCTTCCATCTTTCTTCTTCACTAGCAACACAGTGCTCCCCACGGTGACACGCTTGGTCTCACGAATTTCCTTTCTAGCAATTCTTCCAACTGTTTCTTCAATCGGACAAATTTCGGATGCGGACATCCTATAAGGTGCCATAGACACCGGTCTTGTTCCAGAATCAATTCTATGGTGAACTCAATCTCTCTCTCGTGTGGCACATCGTATTTCTTCAGAAACACCTCGGCAAACTCTCTAACCACTCGCACATCTTCAATCTTGACTTGATTCTCTCTCATTAATGACGCCCATAATGCAAACAGAGTAACCCCTTCTCCTAACAACTTGCGCACTTGACTAGCGGGAAGTAAAGCGGCTCCTTCACCTCTCGGTAGCGGGAAAACTAACCGATCTCTCAACAAGAATGGATATGAACATGGTTGTCTACCAACCACCCATACCAAGGATGACGTCCATTCCCCTAGTGGTAAACAAATTAAGTTAACGAGAGAAGTCCTCTGCCGAATATAGTCGGTGGGCACTTGAACATACCGAGAGAGGTAGTCACCGAACCCATAGCCGGGAGTGTCAATGACCATCTCTCTCCCCATGAAGACAACACTAAACTCAGTCTATTAGCACACATGGCAGAAACGATGCACCAGTATCTATAATTGCAACTAGAGGAACACCATTTATATAACACGTACCTTTGATTTCATTCACTACCTCGGACCCAGCTAATGCGAACACTTTCCCCACGCCTCTCTCTTGCTTTGGCTTTGGACACTTAGGACCCGATGTGCCCCATCTCTCCACAATTGAAACAGACTATCTCCTTTCGCCCACACTCAGCAGATAGGTGGCCCTCCTTGCCACATCTATAACACCTCTTCACCTCAGCCTTGCACTCCTTTGCCTTGTGCCCAGGCAATCCACACTTGTAACAAGTCAGAATAGCAGGAGCGTCTCCCCTACTAGGCTTTCCTCTCCCTGCAGAATTTCCCTTTCCTCTACCACCAGAATGGTCATAAGGCTTCCAACGATGCGAGGTTGAAAAGTCTTCTTATCTTTCCCACTTTCGGCTAGTAGCCACACTATCTTCTTCATAAATTCTACAACTATCCACCACTTCGAAAAATACCCTTATCCTTTGATACCCAATTGCCTCGCTTGATCTCGGGCTTCAAACCGTTTCAAACTTGATACACTTGGAGAACTCAAAGAAGAGCTCTAGTGTAATGGGGTAAAACTTTATCACTTCGGAAAACTTGGCAAAGATACTCGACACACGGTAATGTTACCTTGCTTAAGCTCCAAGAATTCCATCTCTTTCTTTCCCCTCACATCTTCTGGTAGTACTTCCTCATGAACTCTTTCTTAAAGTTCTCCCATGTGATCTCCTCCTCTCAGCTTCCAACCTTGGAAGAACTCCAAGCCACCAGTCGTCGGCTTCTTCAAATGAGCATATGAGTCCCAAACCTCACTTTTTGCTCATCGGTGCAATCCATCACTCAAAATTCTCTCTATTTCTTTCACCCATGCTAGAGCCCCATCGAGATTATACCTCCCTCAAGGTAGGAGGATTCTCCTCCGGAAAGTAGCGAGCCTACGAGCTCCAAATCATCATCGATTCTCACGAGGTCGAATCCCTACAGCATTAGCCATCGCCTCCAACGCAGCAGCTATAGCAGCATCATCTCTTCCAGCTCTTCCAGCCATTCTTACTTCACTGATTACAAAATCAAGAACTGGTTTAGAACGAGCCCAAGACTCGAGGCTTAAGACACTTAGACTCAATCTACTTGGTCGGACAAGACCGAACTTATGCTCTGATACCAACAATGTAACACCCCCTTATCTAATAATTTCGGTTTACTAAATTAAAATCAGAGTTTCAAAATTCCACTCAAAGGAGGGCTACATTTGGTGATTTAAAAAGGAAAACAGAATTCAATCAAGTTCAAAACAGTTGTACAGCATTATACTAAACATGTAATCATGCGCATCACATCGGCTAAAGGGTCTAAGCCCACAACATAAGGCATCTCGGCCATTAAGACATCAAGTCATAATACATAGTAAAAGTTACAACAAAATATGATAGTTGTTTAGTTCAAAAGACAATCCAACAGAAAAATACACAAGATAGGCATAAACAAAACACTAAAATCTACTCGGCCCCATCCCAAAGTTGTTACACGACCGCAGCGGACTCGACCGACTTGAGCTAAGCACAACTATCACTCATGTGTACCGCAAGTTGCCACGAGCAGCAAACATAAAGCGGCTAGGGTGAGTCTCTTAACACAAGTAATATAATGTGAAGAAAGCTTAAGGTTAAAGATAGCATTAAAACACCTCGGTTCAATAAACAACACTCACCGATAGTTCAAATCATCACAACAATTATCAATCGACTCTTAACACAATGAAATTATGAATTGTATGCATGAATGCAACCCAACCACGGGGGCATTATGCAATGAGGACCTCCCATCGTCGTTATTTAGCCCATCGGCTCTCCGTCGTTAACTCCGCCGTTATTTGATATGGAGACCAAGTCCTACCACATCCGAGGTCGAAACCTCCTCCGTCGTTATATGCACATGAACATGTGACTTCATGACAAATGCAATCACACACCAATCAATCATAACGCATGTGAATGCTTACACCGCCGTTCACCGTCGTTACTTCGCCGTTCTACTCGCCGTCGCTCACACCGACGCCTACACCATCTGCACATCATCACAAGGCTAAGGTCGACCCTACTACACCTGTAGAATCACCTAGGACCTACAACCGACCTCTCGACCACCTCGGCACTCGTGGTGGACTAATTGTCACACCGAGGACCGTAACGACACTTAGGGACCAAAATGTCACCTAAGGACCAAAATGGACTTAATCGCTCCCTGACTTATGCACATTGGTACTAAAATAGCACTCACAGTGGCGACCCACAATGTGCTAGGCAACATTGGCGCCTAACATCACCTCGGCACACTATGTGTGTACCTCGGCTAACTACTCAACATCACCTCGGTACACTATGTGTGTACCTCGGCTAACTATACTCAACTCTCAATTCGGTAGCGCTCACGATTCACGCACTCCCTTACACTAAAATCGTCTAATGTCATGGGAATTCACTCCTCAGTATCTCCTGGTTCAGTTCACTTACACTTAGGCACTTGGGCGTTTCACCTTGGTGACGCTACCTCGGCCTGAGGACCTCGGTTCACTACCTCTACAACTCGGTAACCTTAAGGCTTAATGGTACTCAGTTTACTCTGTTTCGTCACTTGAACTCAACATGCAACACACATCCAGCTCACCACACTCATGCACACTCTGATACTCACTCCATTTGCTCTGATCCTCTCCCTAACTCTACATGCAAGCTCATTTCTGCACACTATACCGATTCTCACTCTAATGCCTCACCATGCAAGCTCACTTCATGCCACACAGAACAGAGAGAGTGTTACACTCCTCTCTCTTTCCACACCGATCCACTATCGTATCTCACCACAAACCACAGCAAGGAGCAAAACACAGCAAAACATGTTATGAACAACACATAAAACATACATGCAAGGTGATCCGAAACCACTCACACCAAAATACTACCAAACACAAAACATTACAAGGACTAAAAGAGCCCCCTAACCTTAATAACCGGAGAAAAGATGAGAACCCTTCACTCTCCACTAACCACAAAGAACAAGCTCTCCTCTCTCTCTACTAGCTTGAACTCTCCACGCCTGATTCTCTTCCTTCTCTCTTTGGTTCTCACTTCTCTCTCTACTTACTTAATTTGGTAACTTAACTGATTTTGGAACAATGGGAAATGGTCTCCTTCGAAGGCACCATTTAACATGTCCTAAGGGACTTAAATGGGCCTTGGCCTTATTAGGCCGTGGGCTTCTACTACCCACACACCCTTTCCACACTTAGACATTTTCCTAAAATGCAACACATGCTTAATGTTTACTTAATGAATTACTTGACTTAAAAGTAAAATGTTGCAAACCCTTAATAACTCAACTAAGTTAATTAATTGAATTATTTTGGGGTGTTACAAACCCTAATGACAGATTTTTTAATTCTTTTTCTAGCAATAAAAAGTAAATAAATTCTACTAATAATAATAAAATAACGTAAAACCGCTAACGAGTACTAAGATAAACACACGTATATAATTAGAACTAACACGTGTGCCAAACGAGAACAAAATGGTGCAAGATTGTTAAAAATAACATTCGCGCACCACAGAACATATTTTTGAGCCTTTTTGAAAGCGAGAAAAATACCCGTTATAATTGACCAAAATACCCTTTTTAACTCTAAAACCCTAATTTGCCCGAAAAGTGCATTCCAACCCCAAAAATGATTTCAAGAGCCTTGGAATGCCTTCTAGGATCCAAAAGGCAGTGCATAAGGCTCTTCACTCTTCAATATATTTATTTTTTGTGGAAAATTAGGGTTTTGACCTAAGCCGGACAAAATTGGGGTATGACAGTATTTGCATTTGAAAAATTTAGATCTTACTTAGTTGGCACTAAAATTATTGTCTATACTGATCACTCCGCCATTAAGTATCTAATTTCAAAGAAAGATGCAAAACCAAGGTTGATAAGGTGGATTTTACTCCTACAAGAATTTGATTTGGAAATTAGAGACAAGAAAGGAGTAGAAAATCAAGTAGCAGACCATTTATCAAGGATTGAAGGAGAATCACTTGGTACACAAAGAGAAGAAATCAAGGAGAGCTTTCCAGATGAAACACTATTTGCAATCACAGTCAATGGAAAACATGAAACTGCATTTGCTATAGGCAATGCAGGAGCATCAAATGCATCTGCACCATGGTTTGCTGATATTGTAAATTTCCTTGCAAGCAAAGTAGTACTAGTGAATATGACATATCAACAAAGGAGAAGATTCTTCCACATAGTTAAGCAATACTATTGGGATGATCCATTCCTTTACAAGATGTGCCCTGATCAATTAATGAGGAAATGCATACCTGAAGAGGAGCAACAAGTAGTGCTACTGCATTGCCATGTTGCACCTTATGGAGGACATTTTGGAAGCACTAGAACAAAGACTAAGGTATTACAAATCTGGTTATTTTTGGCCTACTTTATTTAAAGATGCTTATTTTATGGTCAAATACTGTGATAAATGTCAAAGAGCAGGAAATATTTCTGATAAACATGAAATGCCAAGAACCAATATTTTAGAAATTTAATTATTTGATGTATGGGGAATGGATTTCATGGGACCTTTTCCACCCTCTTTTGGCAATTTATATATCTTAGTAGCTGTTGATTATGTGTCCAAATGGGTAGAAGCAGTAGCATTACCTAATAATGATGCAAAATCAGTGAGTAAGTTTCTTCAAAGAAATATATTCAGTAGATTTGGAACTCCTAGAGCTATCATTAATGATGAAGGTTCACACTTTTGCAATAAGATCATAGAAAACCTTCTAGCTAAGTACGGAGTTAAGCATAAGATAGCTACAGCATACCATCCTCAAACTAGTGGTCAAGCAGAATTATCCAATAGGGAAATTAAGAGAATGCTAGAAAAAATGGTGAGTCCAAATAGAAAAGATTGGTCTTTACATTTGGATGATGCCTTATGGGCATATAGAACAGCATTCAAAATACCCTTAGGAATGTCCCCTTACAAATTAGTCTTTGGAAAAGCATGCCATTTACCTGTGGAATTGGAAAACAAATCCTATTGGGCTATGAAGAAGCTCAATTTCAACCTAAACAAGGCAGGTAAAAAGAGAATGATAGAGTTTGATGAGCTAGAAGAAATTAGGCAAACCTCTTATGAGAATGCTGAAATCTACAAAGCTAAAACTAAGGCATGGCATGACAAGAAAATTCATAGAAGAGCCTTGAAAGAAGGAGGATTAGTTCTGCTATACAACTCTAGATTGAAGCTATTTCCTGGAAAACTAAGATCAAGGTGGTTAGGACCATTTAAGTTGATAAAGGTTTATCCACATGGAGCAGTAGACTTATTAGATAAGACATCAAATACTGTCTTCAAAGTGAATGGTCAGAGAGTTAAGATGTACTATGGTGAACATGTGGTGAGAGACAAAATCACCACCCATTTGCAAAATCTCTAAACAAAAAGAGGTAGTCAGGCTGACAAGACTCTTAAAACAAGCGCTTAATGGGAGGCAACCCATCATTTTTAAGTATTTTTGTGCAAATTTTATGTTTTTAGTTATTTTGCAGAAATGCAGGAAATTAATGCAGTTGCATCAGTGCACCTGCATTGCAGAAGAAATTTGCCCTGCATTAAAAATCTCAAATATTTGAAGAAAGTGATTAAGTGTGAATCTTAAGGCATCAGGAAGATCACAAGGAGGTTAAGAAGGATAATGATGTGTTTAATAGCGAAGGAATACACGTGGTGGCTTGCATGCACACCACTTATCACCTAACAGCTAGTTCCATCAAAACCGAATCCCAATTAATTTTCCTTCCTATTAACCCTTCCCCCTCACAACCATTACCTCTTCTTTACGAAAACTCTTTCATCCAGAAGCAAGTTACTACTCATATTCCAATCCAGAAAACCCATTTCAAAAGAAACCTAGAAATCAAGCAATCGCGATGGTGAAAAAGCATTTTGCACAGAAATCGTCAGGCAAACATACTGAATCTTTGAAGAAAGAAAAGAAAAGCATGCATGCAGAATCATCAGCGAGTAGGAAAGGCAAAGCAAAAGAACCAGAATTGAGAACCAATGATAATGCTCATTTCTGGAAAATGCATCTATTACCCGAGAGAGGGTATGATTTGAAGAAAGTTAGCCCATCATTCATGTCAACAGTGGCCAATCTCAACTGGGATCACTTCCTTCTACCAAGAGGAGGCTACATTGAAGATTTGGTGAGAGAATTCTATGCTGGAATCACACCACAAGAAGGAACAGAGCAATCTTACACTTCTATGTGTAATACCCCAATTTTGTCTGTCTTCTTTTTGTCACGTGATTACAAGTAGCTAGAATAGTGTCCTTTTCGCGCATTCTTCAGTTTAATCTCGATATTTGGGCCTAATCGAACCTAAGTGGGATTATTTAAGTCACTTTTCTCACTATTGGGCTTATCATTTTGGCTTGGGCCCACAGACGTGGTTCCAAGTTAATTTTTAGTGTTTATTGTTTAACGGGCCTATTTTTTCTATTCGGGCCTCATTCTAGCATATTCATTTAGTTGGGCCCGATTCACTTTTGTATTTGGTCTGATTTCTTCTCTTCATTATTTTTATTTTTTTCATTTAATTTATTTTGAGTAATATATATAATCCAAAAATGCCAAAAAAAATCCATTTAATTTTATTTACAATTTAGGAGTGTCCAAGAGTCCAATATGTCCAAAAATACAAAAAAAATAATAATACTAAAAATACAAAAAAAAAATAGAATCCGAAAATACTAAAAAAATAATGGTAAAAGGCAGCAGCAGCAGCAGATTTAGGGTTTCCAGCAGCTGCTGGGTCAGGACCGCTCCGCTCGAAACCTGAAAGTCAAGTCAAAGCCCGATCAAACCGTAATCAATGCTAAGACCTAATGTTTAGCTATAAAAAGACAGTCAGTGAGAGTCAAAAACACAGACAAGACAGCTGCGAAAATCACTGAGAAATAAAGATTAGGGCTTCACATTGAAACCCTAATCATCTAAAACACGTTTTTTGAAATCTGAGATCTGAGAATTTGAGTAACGGCAGCAGTTCAAGCGAAACAACAGTAGCAGAGTAGCATTTCAGTTACAAGCACATAAGGAGCCACATCAGAAGCTGAAATATTAGGTTGGTACCAAAAATCTTAATCACTTAGATGCACATGTAATATGTTGAATCCATATGTTCGTTTTCGTATCATGAGAACATTAAAACAAATCAGAAACTGATGTTGCTGTGTTTCTAATGTTGATTTAAATCGTATGTGTTTTTGGACAAACTGAGATTAAGAAAGTAGGGCATGATTTCATGAAAATAAAACCAGATTCACAAGCTTAGTAGGTCTATCACAAAGAAGGGAGTACACAAACAACCACTAAAAAGAAAGCCCAAATCAAAATAACCAGAATCAAAATAGAGTAGGAGAGAAACCAGACCAGAGAAAGCTTTAAAACCAAACAGAACAAAAAAAGAACAAAAAAAGCTAACCTCTGTTGTCTTCTCCGGCGCCGGTGACCCTCCGGTCATCTTCTCCGGTGAGCACTCCGGCCAGCCCAGCATTAAACTGAACCAACCACCACCAAAAAACCCACCACGAAATGCATCGTCGTCACCACCAAGTGACGTAGTGAGAATCGTCATCACCGGCGAGCACTCCGGCGAGACTCCCAGAAACCCATCCAAACCGTAAAAACTCACCACCAACCGCAGCCACCACAAACCCCACAAACTCCAAATCAAAACAAACCAGCAACCAAAAGAAATGGAGAAGGAGAGAGGGAGTAAAAAAGAAGAGCCAGAAAGAATCAAAAATCACGAATCTGGGTTTGTCTCCGGCGAATAGCGCCGTCGCGGCTTCGTCCTCCATGGCCGGCCCTTCGTGAACGCCGGCGAGCCCAATCCTTCCCCTCCCGTCGCGTCTTCTTCCTTCCGCTTCTTTCCCAGTTTCGTTTCGCCTCTCTCTCTCTCTCTTCCTCCCATCGGACCTTCCTCTCTCTCACCTCCAAGAATTTCATTTTCTCTCTCCTCACTCTCTGTCTGCGGCGCAAATTTGGGGGAGGGAGTGAATGAAACTTAAAACTCTAATTTTAAGTTTAAATACCTCAATTCATATCCTGATTTATTTTTTTAAGTTTTTTTAATTTTTTTTATTATCCACACCCCCTTGATTCATTCGCAAACCCCCTCCTCACTTAAGCCCAATTTCGCTAATTGGGCCCTCCTATGCGAACTAGGATTGCTTTTTACACCTCATGTTCAGTTACACAACCCCCTGCGACTAATAGCATCCCCTTTTTGCAATTTTCACCCTTTTTTTTTTCGTTTTTTCTAATTCTTTCTAACTCAAATACTTTTCATTAAATCAAAAACTTTGTTAGTGGTCTTGTGAAGCCTTTGCTTGCATGATCATTAACAATGAGGACCTAGTGGTGATCACTTGTAGCCTTTGCTCAATTGATCATCATGAATGCCTAATTTTTCTAAAGACTTTCAATAAATCAAAAACTTTGTTAGTGGTCTTGCGAAGCCTTTGCTTGCATGATTATTAACAATGAGGAACTAGTGGTGATCACTTGGAGCCTTTGCTCAATTGATCATCATGAATGCCTAATTTTTCTAAAGACTTTCTATAAATCAAAAACTTTGTTAGTGGTCTTGCAAAGCCTTTGCTTGCATGATTATTAACAATGAGGAACTAGTGGTGATCACTTGGAGCCTTTGCTCAATTGATCATCATGAATGCCTAATTTTTCTAAAAACTTTCAATAAATCAAAAAACTTTGTTAGCGGTCCTGCGAAGCCTTTGCTTGCATGGTTATTAACAATGGAGTGCTAATGGTGGTCACTTGGAGCCTTCGCTCAATTGATCATCATCAAAGCTCAGTTTTCACAATTAAACAAGATAAAATATAAAAACCTTCCCAGAACTACGTAGCTTTGAATTCTCCATCGCACCGGGAGATACGTAGGAGCGGATCCCCTCCGACAAGCACAACGAACCAAAAATATTTTTCCTTTCAAAAACCAAACACTCTTTCCAAAATAAAACATTATCAAAACCAAAAACTAAGAACTGCGTAACTTTGAATTCTCCACCGCATCGGGAGATACGTAGGAGCGAGCAGCTAACTCTCGTCAAGAGCCAAAAATTAAAAAAATTCTTTTTAATCAAGAAGCAAATTTAAGTATTTTCCAAATCAACACTTAAAACCACACGTTTAATTAAAGGTTTCCTTTCGGTAGAAAGGAGGTGTGGGGTGCTAATACCTTCCCCATGCTTAACCGACCCCCGAACCCAAATCTTCCGGTTTTCCAAAAGGCCATCCGCCTTCCAAAAAGGTTTTTCTTCAATATTTTCCTTATAAAAAATATTGGTGGCGACTTCATTGTTTTAAAAGGTTATATAAACGAAGAAAAAATCCCTCAGAGACTTTTTCGGACGCAACAGCTGGCGACTTCACTGGGGACTTTTCCTTTTTAGTGGGTCAAGCCTAATTTATTAAATGTGTGGTTTGTGTTATTGATTTGATTTGGATTCCTTGTTTGCTTCTATCCCTTTCGATTTCCTTTTCTTTCTTATCACGTCATATGCATGTGCATTTGTTTTCTTTTCTTCCATGCTTGTTTTTTCCTTCCCCCTCCTTGCTTATGTGCTTAGTGCCCTCATGCATTTTCCCCAATTCTATCATCTTCCCTCTTCTTGGCTCCCTTTCTTGAGGTAAGCAATGCACTTGGTTGTTGTTGAAACCCTAGGCTGACTTATTTGATATTAAACCCTAGGGTAGACAACATGTTATTGTTTGCTTTTGTCTGGACTGTTCTGGGTTTTCATTTGCAGGTGGGGAAGGGTAGTTATTTCTAGGTATCGTGCTCTCAACACACACTTCACACCCTATACTTGTGAGCATTGAGTGGGGGGCCTAAAACCCAAGGTCTGAACAAAAACCTAGGAGAGTGGGAACGATTAGTGACTGCCATTCGTAGACATTTGTCTGTATGGCTCTCATGAAAGTTTCGCCCAAGAGTACGCTTTGTCATGATGCCTCACACTCGGTAGCTTTCTACGATTGTGGGTGTCATCATGAGAAAGACTTTAGCTCTTGGTTGCCATTGTGAGGAAGTGATTAGAACCTACATGGGAGGATTACCCTTTTCGTCGACTTTAGACCCTAGGATTCCCACCCTTCGTAAGACACGGGGGCACGCCTTTGTTTGTTGCATTTAGCTTAAGCATTCCTTTTTCTCAAACTCTATTTCAAAAGTTGTAGAAAGTAATTTTTTCCCCTCATAAACACCTACATGAGGTGGCATGCAGCGTGTATCTTTGAAAATGTTCAAAGTACCACCAATAACCTCATTTTCTTACCATTTTTCCATGTAAATAACACATCATTTCGCATCCACCGCATTTCGCATTCACGTCATTTTGCACCATTGCATTTGCATCTAACAAAATTTTGAAAAAAAAAAAAACAAACATAAAATCATACATATCGCATTGCATTGCATTCATTTATTCATTCTTGTGTTCATAAGTGTGTTTCGTCAGTCAGAAAATCAGGCAAGCTGGTTAGACATCGCTATTTGACGCGTCTACAAGCAAGGAACATGGACAACAATCAAGGCGACACTGATCAGGGCAATCCACCGCCACATCAGAATGACGGAATTCCAGGAGGTCTGAATCCTAATGGTCAGGGTCAGCATGGTCAGAATCAAGGGAATCAAGTCCTTCAAGCTGAGATGGAAGTCATAAAAGCTCAAATGGCAGAGGTCATAAGAGTGCTGAGTGCCTTAAGAAATGATGGTACGGCTGAAGCTACTGCTGCTGGGGTGAACAATCCTCCTCCCCCTCCTGGGTCTGGGATCCCTCAAGCCCTTCAAGCAATGCAATGGCCTCCCTATGGTCTCCCACTAGGCTATACGCCTCCTGCTGCTGATACAAATCCTGGAGGAGATCCTTCAAGAACCGCGGGGCAAGCTCAGCCTGACGTAGTTGTGAATGAAGTTGGAACGGGGACGCCTCAAGCCCAGATTCAGATCCCAATCCCTGCTACTGCTCCAGGAACTCCGGCGGGTTTCAATTGGCCAATAACGGTCCATCCCCAAGTTCAGGGACCAATTCCTGGGGATACCACTCACTCACGTGACCCACACGTGAACCCAACCGTAGTGTCGATGAGTAATCCTCATTACGGTGTGAATGGTTTCCCTCAGAATTACCCTACTGAAACTAGAAGTCAGTATCAAATGCTAGAAGAGAGATTAAGAGCTGTTGAAGGAACAGGTTCACGGGCCAGAAATGCCCATGAGCTGTGCTTGGTCCCTAATCTAGTCTTGCCTCCCAAATTCAAAGCACCAACTTTTGACAAATACAGAGGGACAACTTGCCCAGTCAGTCATGTGACAATGTACTACCGGAAAATGACTGCCCATGCCCGTGATGATAACCTGATGATGCATTGCTTTCAGGAAAGTTTAGCTGGAGCTCCCCTTGACTGGTACATGCAGTTGGAGCCAACCAATATCCGCTGCTGGAAGGACATGGCGGATGCTTTTATGCGTCAATACCAGTACAACAATGATTTGGCTCGGATAGGACTCAAATTACAATGCATGTCTAAGAAGGATAATGAGTCGTTCAAGGAGTACGCTCAGAGGTGGAGGAACCTCGCTGCTCAAGTAAAACCCCCTCTACTGAACAAAGAAATGGTCCACATGTTTATGGAAACCCTTCCTGTAGTGTATTATGATAGGTTGGTTGGCAGCGTAGCCTCGAATTTCTCTGAAATGGTCGTCACAGGAGAAAGCCTTTTTCTAGGCCCCACAAGAAGAAAGAGGGTGAAACCAATGCAATTATCGGAGCCAGTGGTCCATCACACAGCAATCCTCCGCAAGCTATTCCATTTCCTTCTCAAGCACCACCTGCACAGCCATTTCAGTCAAACCACCAGTACCGAAACTACAGTGAAAGGATGCATGTCGTCTTCGATCCTATTCCCATGTCCTACACGGACTTGTTCAATTATCTCATCGCCAATAAAATAATCAACACTCGTCAAATGAAACCATACTAGCCTCCCTATCCCAGAGGATATAATGCAAATGCTACCTGCGCCTTTCATTCCGGAGCAGTAGGTCATGTGGTGGAGGATTGTAAGGCATTCATGTACGTGGTGCAAGACTTGATTGATGCGAAGAGCATATCATTTCAGCAACCGAATGTAACTACCAATCCGTTGCCAGGACACGAAGCATCTTCTGCCAATGCCATTGAGGATCAGGGTGGTCAGTGTTTGATTAGAGAGGTTGATTGCATTCAGATGCCTCTGGATGTCATCCATGGTGAATTATGCCGTCTTGGTGTCATCAAAGAAGGGTGTGCTAGGAAAGACAATTGTGATGATCCTCGCTGTATTGGGACATGTGAAGGCTTTAAACCAATTGTCCAAGATCTCTTAGATAGACACCTGGTCCAAGTGGGAACTCAGGAAAAGGAAGAAAGTGTATCTACCTTGCAATCAGGTAACGGAGACTTCAAGAGGGAGAAATGGCTGGCCAAACTCAGAGGAAGGGCACCCAATCAGGGGAGGATGGTCATCGCTAACCTTAAGAACAACTTCCGGAGTGCCGGCATGCTGAACCCTGACCAGGTTAATGTGGTTGAAGAAGGATCAAGCTCGAGTGGCTGTGTTGTCGGCCTAGTGCGCTGCTGTGCTGCTGGAGAGAAGCAGCAGAACTGGGAGACCATGGATTTCCCTGTATTTTTCAATTTAAAGTAATTATCGTTGTAATGTAGATTCCTCGGCTCTGCCCAAGGCCTTGGAACATTTCATTCGGGCACACATGTTTTCGTCAAAACTCATCAATCAATAAAGTGTTATTTTGAATTTTCAATAAAATTTCTTTCTTCATCTCTCGTTTGTGTGTCTTTTCTTTGTTTTTATTCGCCGCTCCATTTTAATGCAGATCAAAAATAGTCTCTGAAAATAATAATGCCCATAACTCATACTGTGACTTTGATTACCCGGTTAATCAAGCCGAGGAAGATGTTGAGGACGATTGGGATACTCCTCCGGAAATTATAAGAATGGTAGAACAAGAAGAAAAGGTCATTGAGCCCCATGGGGAGTCCACATAAATGGTCATATTGGGTACTAAGGAAGATAGAAAAGAGGCCAAGGTTGGTACTGCAATGGGGGATAGAGAGCGCAAAAGGTTGATTCAGCTCCTGCTTGACTACGCTGACGTATTCACATGGACTTATCACGACATGCCAGGGTTGAGCACAGATATTGTTGAGCACAGATTGCCAGTAAAATCATAATGTCCCCCGGTAAAACAGAAGTTAAGGCGAATGAAGCCTGAAATTTCTTTGAAAATCAGGGATGAGTTCAAGAAACAGTTTAATGTAGGATTCTTAGTTGTGGCAAAATATCCTGAGTGGGTAGCAAACATCGTTCCGGTCCCTAAGAAAGATGGAAAGGTCCGAATGTGTGTCGACTACCGTGATTTGAACAGAGCAAGCCCTAAAGATGATTTCCCTCTACCCCATATTGATGTCTTGGTGGATAGTACTGCTCAGCATTCGATGTTCTCCTTCATGGATGGATATTCAGACTATAACCAAATCAAAATGGCTCCAGAGGATATGGAGAAAACCACCTTCATAACCCTTTGGGGGACTTTCTGTTACAAGGTCATGCCTTTCGGGTTGAAGAATGTCGGGGCAACCTATCAAAGAGCGATGGTAACCCTATTCCATGACATTATGCATAAGGAGATTGAAGTCTATGTGGATGACATGATCGCCAAGTCAACGACTGATGAAGAGCATGTGGTTAACTGCGAGAGTTGTTCGAAAGCCTCTCGTAAAATACAAACTCGAGTTGAACCCGCTAAGTGCACCTTTGGGGTTAGGTCGTGAAGTTGTTGGGATTCATCGTTAGCCGTAAGGAATTGAGGTGGACCGGACAAAGTACGAGCAATTACGGAGATGCCGCGCCTAAAACAGAGAAAAGAAGTTCGTGGTTTCTGGGAAGATCGAATTACATCTCTCGATTCATCTTCCAGTTGACTGCAACTTGCGAACCAATTTTCAAACTGCTGTGCAAAGACCAAGAGATGAAGTGGAATGATAAATGTCAAGAAGCATTTGAGAAAATCAAGGTGTACCTCCAAAACCCACCAGTCCTAATGCCACCTGTGTCTGGCAGGCCTCTCATCCTATACCTCACTGTGTTAGACAATTCTATGGGCTGCGTGCTGGGGAAACACGATGAGTCAGGAAAGAAAGAGCACGATCTACTACCTGAGCAAGAAGTTCACAGACTGTGAAGCAAGGTATTCACCATTGGAGAAGACTTGTTGTGCTCTAGCCTAGGATGCGCATCGATTGAGACAGTATATGCTGAGTCACACCACCTGGTCGGTGTCCAAAATGGATTCAATCAAGTACATATTTGAGAAACCTGCGCTCACAGGTAGAATTGCTCGTTGGCAAATGCTTATGTCAGAGTATGACCTCGTGTACGTAACCCAGAAAGCGATTAAAGGTAGCACACTGGCAGACTACTTGGCACATCAACCGGTTGAGGATTACCAATCAATGCAATGTGAATTCCCAGATGAGGACATTATGGCATTATTTGACGAAGGGAAATCTCAAGATGATGAAAGATGGAGAATGTTGTTTGATGGTGCCTCTAACATGTGGGGGCACGGGGTCGGAGCAGTGTTGATCTCTCCAGACAATCGCTTCATACCATTTACTGCCAGACTAAGTTTCTATGTCACAAACAATATTGCAGAATATGAAGCATGTATCCTGGGTATCCAAGCAGCTCTCGATTGGAAAGTCAAGAGGCTCGACGTGTACGGAGATTCAGCTCTAGTTGTCCACCAGGTAAAAGGAGATTGGGAAACAAGAAATCTTGATTTGATTTCTTACCGTGACTATATTCAAGAATTAATCAAGCCCTTTGAGGAAATCACTTTCCAACACATACCACGCAGCGAGAATCAGTTGGCAGATGCCTTGGCAACTTTTTCTTCTATGTTCAACGTCAACTGTGACAAAAGTTTGACAACTGTCAGAATCCAGCACAGAGGTCTACCTGCTTATCACTACTATATGGCAGTCGAGGAGGAATCAGATAGTAAGCCTTGGTACCATGACATCAAGCAGTACATCACAAACAGAGAGTATCCTCCCGGAGCTACAGAGAACGACAAGAGAACACTCAGGAGACTATCAGCAGGTTTCTTCTTGAGTGGAGACGTCCTTTACAAGAGAAACCATGACTTGGTACTCCTCAGGTGTGTAACCAAAGAAGAGTCAGTAAAGATTATGCGAGATGTTCATGAGGATTCATTTGGGGTTCATTCCAGCGGGCACGCAATGGCTAGAAAAATCCTGAGAGCTGGTTACTACTGGTTGCAGATGGAGTCAGACTGTTATAGTTTTGTGAGAAGATGCCATAAATGTCAAATCTATGCAGATCACACCCATGTACCTCTGACTTCTCTGAATGTCTTGAGTGCACCATGGTCATTCTCAATGTGGGGCATGGACATCATTGGTCCCATTGAACCCAAAGCTTCAAATGGTCACCGTTTCATTTTAGTTGCTATTGACTACTTCACTAAGTGGGTGGAGGCTGCTTCTTATCCCAATGTAACAAGCTCAGTGATTGCTAAGTTCATCAAGAAAGATTTGGTTTGCCGCTACGGCCTTCCAAACAAGATTATCACAGACAATGGCAGTAATTTGAACAGCAGAATGATGAAGGACTTGTGTGAAGACTTCAAAATACAGCATCACAATTCTTCTCCTTACCGCCCAAAGATGAATGGGGCAGTTGAGGCAGCTAACAAGAACATCAAGAAGATTGTGCAAAAGATGGTGATAACATACAAGGATTGGCATGAAATGCTCCCTTTTGCCCTGCATGGTTACAGAACCTCGGTGTGCACCTCAGCAGAGGCAACCCCCTACTCACTGGTTTATGGGTCGGAGGCAGTCCTCCCCATTGAAGTTGAAATACCATCCCTGCGGGTGTTAATGGAGACAAAACTTGATGAAGCGGAATGGGTTCGGTCCAGTCTTGACCAGTTGAACCTCATTGACGAAAAATGGGTAGCCGCAATGTGTCGTGGACAGTTGTACCAACAGAGGATGATAAGGGCTTTTGACAAAAAAGTCCGTCCTCGGGAATTCCAAGAGGGAGATCTTGTACTCGAGCAGATCTTGCCGATCCAGACGGACCCCAGGGGCAAATGGACTCCCAAATATGAAGGACCTTATGTGGTGAAGAAGGCATTCTCAGGAGGAGCTTTAATCCTGGCAAACATGGACGGAGATGAGATTCCAAATCCGGTGAACTCAGATGTGGTCAAGAAGTATTATGCCTAGAAAAATAGACAAAAAAAAGAGAAAGATAAGCCAAGGAAAAATCAGCTCGCTAGGCTGAAAACCCGCAAAGGGCGGCCTAGGCAAAATCAGAGCGACTGGGTGGATTGAAAACCCGCAAAGGGCGATCCAGGCAAAAATTAGGGTCAGAAAAATTGGACTTGAGAAAAGGAAAGGCAATCAGCACTCCCAAAGGTTTGGATAAGAGGGTGATCAGAGTTATGAGTATGGACGGCAGGCACCGTTACTTCAGAGATGCAATCACGAGATCTGTTCCTTTCTCTTGTATTTTCTCAGTTTAAAAGAAAGATTGCAATGCTCTTTCAATTGGCGTGACTTTCTACACGTCCAATTTCTATATCAATAAAAGTCCAACTTTTCTTTCATATATGTGCTTTTCGTGTCTCTGCTTTCATCTATTCAGTTTCTTTCAAAATAATAACTTTTATGATTGATGAAATTGATTTGCAAAACATGTACACATTCAGAGCATTACAGGATCATTGTGAAATCTTGGAAAAATACGGAAAGAAATGATTTCCCAAGTGAATAAAATTGCAAAAATAAAACAGTCGTGATGAACCAGTGCGCAATCCTCGCGTGATCATCGTCCTAGGACAGCCTTCGTCCGGCAGATCGATTTAACAAGCAAAAAAGAGTGCCGAAACAAAAAAACAAATAAGCAGAAAAAAGAAGGTTGCTTAAAGGAAACAAACAGAATAACAAAAAAAAAAACAAAAGAGAAGAAAAATCACAGAAGACGAAACATAAAAGAACACAACATCTTCATATCAATCATCATTCTCATATCATCCATACCATTCATCACTCCATGGCATCAAACAGTACATTACGCTTTCAAATTCGCATCTCAGAAGAGCGAAAGAATAACAAAAGAAATTAAGAGAATGAAAAATCAAACAGAAGAAGCATCCCACCAAAATCAATCATTGCATTCATATGCACCCAAATACCCAAGTGCATGCATTTCATGCACCATCCAAGAGAAAAGTTACTTTGGACCAGAGAGTCCCAAAAGTCTCATTTTTAGAAAATCACCACAACCCTGAGTTAGTAAACTCCGTCAACCCTGAGTTAGTAAACTCCATCAACCCTGAGTTAGTAAACTCCATCAACCCAGAGTTAGTAAACTCCATCAGCACAGAGTTAGTGAACTCCCTCCATAGATCACAACATCGTGTACGAGCGCGCGATGGATCCATCCGACTTCGTTAAGTCCTTCGGATTAGTTGTGTCAGCCTAAGGCATAGCGTAAATCCATTGATCAAATCAGTTCTGGCCCTGATGTTGATCGGCCGCTCGAAAAGGCCACCCCCAGAGCTCGGACTCGACGAGAGTCTATTAGAAGGTTTTAGGCAACTTCTGAATTCTCAATTTACCGCTTTTCCCAATTTATTGCTTTCCCGTTAATGCGACAAGTGTTAACCCCCTCTCTCAAAAGAAAAATAACAAAAAAAAAATTTGAACTTTTCTGAAGCGGAAAAAATTAGTATTATTTCTATATCTTTATTTCCATTTCACCAACAAATATGAAAAGGACAATTCATATTTCTTGGCGAAATGTGAAATAAAGAGGGGCAGCTGTAATACCCCAATTTTGTCCGTCTTCTTTTTGTCACTTGCTTTATTCAACTTGTTTTTCGAGATCACGCGATCACAAGAAGCTAGAATAGTGTCCTTTTTAATTTAAGCCAATTCCAATTATCCGTTTAATTAAACCGAAATACCGTTACTTAAGCTAGGCATGCACGTGAATGATCGATCTTTTCGCCCATTCTTCAGTTTAATCTCGATATTTGGGCCTAATCGAACCTAAATGGGCTTATTTAAGTCACTTTTCTCACTATTGGGCTTATCATTTTGGCTTGGGCCCACAGACGTGGTTCCAAGTTAATTTTTAGCGTTTATTGTTTAACGGGACTATTTTTTCTATTCGGGCCTCGTTCTAGCAAGTTCATTTAGTTGGGCCCGATTCACTTTTGTATTTGGTCCGATTTCTTCTCTTCATTATTTTTATTTTTTTCATTTAATTTATTTTGAGTAATATATAATCCAAAAATGCAAAAAAAATCCATTTAATTTTATTTACAATATAGGAGTGTCCAAGAGTCCAATATGTCCAAAAATACAAAAAAATAATAATACTAAAAATACAAAAAAAATAGAATCCGAAAATACTAAAAAAATAATGGTAAAAGGCAGCAGCAGCAGATTTAGGGTTTCAAGTAATTTCTTTGGTCGACTGCCTCGCTCGAAACACGAAAGTCCATCAAAAGCCCGATCAAACCGTAATCAATGCTAAGACCTAATTTTCGCTATAAAAAGACAGTTAGTGAGAGTCAATAACACAGACAAGACAGCTGCGAAAATCACTGAGAAATAAAGATTAGGGCTTCACATTGAAACCCTAATCATCTAAAACACGTTTTTTGAAATCTGAGATCTGAGAATTCGAGTAACGGCAGCAGTTTAAGCGAAACAACGATGTGCGAGTAGCATTTCAGTTACAAGCACATAAGGAGCCACATCAGAAGCTGAAATATTAGGTTGGTACCAAAAATCTTAATCACTTAGATGCACATGTAATATGTTGAATCCATATGTTCGTTTTCGTATCATGAGAACATTAAAACAAATCAGAAACTGATGTTGCAGTGTTTCTAATGTTGATTTAAATCGTATGTGTTTTTGGACAAACTGAGATTAAGAAAGTAGGGCATGATTTCATGAAAATAAAACCAGATTCACAAGCTTAGTAGGTCTGTCACAGAGAAGGGAGTACACAAACAACCACTAAAAAGCAAGCCCAAATCAAAATAACCAGAATAAAAATAGAGTAGGAGAGAAACCAGACCAGAGAAACCCATCCAAACCGTAAAAACTCACCACCAACCGCAGCCACCACAAACCCCACAAACTCCAAATCAAAACAAACCAGCAACCAAAAGAAATGGAGAAGGAGAGAGGGAGTAAAAAAGAAGAGCCAGAAAGAATCAAAAATCACGAATCTGGGTTTGTCTCCGGCGAATAGCGCCGCCGCGGCTTCGTCCTCCATGGCCGACCCTTCGTGAACGCCGGCGAGCCCAATCCTTCCCCTCCCGTCGCGTCTTATTCCTTCCCCTTCTTTCCCAGTTTCGTTTCGCCTCTCTCTCTCTCTTCCTCCCATCGGACCTTCCTCTCTCTCACCTCCAAGAATTTCATTTTCTCTCTCCTCACTCTCTGTCTGCGACGCAAATTTGGGGGAGGGAGTGAATGAAACTTAAAACCCTAATTTTAAGTTTAAATACCTCAGTTCATATCCTGATTTATTTTTTTTAAGTTTTTTTAATTTTTTTATTATCCACACCCCCTTGATTCATGCGCAAACACCCTCTTCACTTAAGCCCAGTTTCACTAATTGGGCCCTCCTATGCGAACTGGGCTTGCTTTTTACACCTCATGTTCAGTTACACAACCCCCTGCGACTAATAGCACCCCCTTTTTGCAATTTTCACCCTTTTTTTTAGTTTTTTCTAATTCTTTCTAACTCAAATACTTTTCATGAAATCAAAAACTTTGTTAGTGGTCTTGTGAAGCCTTTGCTTGCATGATCATTAACAATGAGGACCTAGTGGTGATCACTTGGAGCCTTTGCTCAATTGATCATCATGAATGCCTAATTTTTCTAAAGACTTTCAATAAATCAAAAAACTTTGTTAGTGGTCTTGCGAAGCCTTTGCTTGCATGATTATTAACAATTAGGAACTAATGGTGATCACCTTGAGCCTTTGCTCAATTGATCATCATAAATGCCTAATTTTTCAAAAGACTTTCAATAAATCAAAAACTTTGTTAGTGGTCTTGCGAAGCCTTTGCTTGCATGATCATTAACAATGAAGACCTAGTGGTGATCACTTGGAGCCTTTGCTCAATTGATCATCATGAATGCCTAATTTTTCTAAAGACTTTCAATAAATCAAAAAACTTTGTTAGTGGTCTTGCGAAGCCTTTGCTTGCATGATTATTAACAATTAGGAACTAATGGTGATCACCTTGAGCCTTTGCTCAATTGATCATCATAAATGCCTAATTTTTCAAAAGACTTTCAATAAATCAAAAACTTTGTTAGTGGTCTTGCGAAGCCTTTGCTTGCATGATCATTAACAATGAAGACCTAGTAGTGATCACTTGGAGCCTTTGCTCAATTGATCATCATGAATGCCTAATTTTTCTAAAAACTTTCAATAAATCAAAAAACTTTGTTAGTGGTCCTGCGAAGCCTTTGCTTGCATGGTTATTAACAATGGAGTGCTAATGGTGGTCACTTGGAGCCTTCGCTCAATTGATCATCATGAAAGCTCAGTTTTCACAACTAAACAAGATAAAAAATAAAAACCTTCCCAGAACTACGTAGCTTTGAATTCTCCATCGCACCGGGAGATACGCAGGAGCGGATCCCCTCCGGCAAGCACAACGAACCAAAAATATTTTTCCTTTCAAAAACCAAACACTCTTTCCAAAATAAACATTATCAAAACCAAAAACTAAGAACTACGTAGCTTTGAATTCTCCACCGCATCGGGAGATACATAGGAGTGAGCGGCTAACTCTCGTCAAGTGCCAAAAATTAAAAAATTTCTTTTTAATCAAGAAGCAAATATAAGTATTTTCCAAATCAACACTTAAAACCACACGTTTAATTAAAGGTTCCCTTTCGGTAGAAAGGATATGTGGGGTGCTAATACATTCCACATGCCTAACCGACCCCCGAACCCAAATCTTCCGGTTTTCCAAAAAGGTTTTTCTTCAATATTTTCCTTATAAAAAATATTGGTGGCGACTTCATTGTTTTAAAAGGTTGTAAACGAAGAAAAACCCCTCAGGGACTTTTTCGGGCGCAACACTATGGTGAGAGGTAAACTTGTACAGTTTCATCCAAAGAAATTGAATGAACATTATATGCTTAAGTATAATGGTCCTGAATTTGAAAAGAAAGTGGCTAAAGCTTTTAAGAAAGAAATGGAGGAAGTGAGAAGTAGAATAGCAATACCAGGACCCATTTGGGAAAAGTTCACACCAAATGAAATCATACTTAGAAGCACTTATTTGATTGATGCATTAGGAAATTGGCATCTATTTGTAGCAACTTCAATTCTACCCACATCACACACATATTCAATGACCAAAGAGAGATTGATCTTGCTAGATACAATTCTCTCCGAGGGAAATGTTGATATAGGTAGAGTGATTGCTAGAGAAATTCTTGCATGCACAACTAAATCAAAGGGATTTCTGTTTTTCCCTTGTCTTATTACTGAGTTGTGTATGAAAGAAGGTGTTCCAATAGCTTCCAATGAACAAAGAAAATTCCCACCTGGAAATTTGAATGCTGAAATGAAAGAGAGATTAAGAAATGTGAGAGGCTCTGCACCTGCAATGCAAGAGCATCACATGCAAAAGAAACTTGCAGTTTGGAAATTTTTAAATGATCAACATGATTGGCTACAACTTGTCTTTGGCGAGATATTTGATGTTGTGGGCCAAGTGAATGCCCCTGAATTTCCAAGCTGGGTACTGAAGACTGATGAAGAAGAAGAAGAAGAGGAAGAGAAACAAGCTGAGGAAGAAGAGAAAAAGGAGGAAAAAGAGGAAGAGCCTAGTACCAAGAAAAAGGTGACTAGGAAGCAAGCAAAAGGAAAGAAAAAAGTAGTGGTAGAACCTGTTGTTGAAGAAATGTTTGATACAGATACTGAGGATGAGGAGTTAGAAAAGGAAATGGACAAGGAAATGGAAGAAGAGGAGGAAGAGAGTGATGATGAAATTAATGATGAAGAAGAGGAACATGCTAGAGGTGTGATTCAAGAAGAGATAGCTAGACAAAAATATGCCAAACCAACACCACAAGCCCAACAAGAAACCCCTCATACTTCACCTATCACATCACCAATTATCAAGTCACCAATTATCTCACCAAACCAAGAATCATCTTCCAACCCAAAGTCACCATTACCCTCCCTCAATGATCCACCAGTCCTATCACCACCATAAACAACCCCTCCACCACCCTCTCCAACAAATGAACCTGAGAAAACACCTCACATAGAACAAACCATCTCTGAAACAACCCCTGTTATGCCAGAAACACAAATAGAACAACAAGTACCTTCAAGCCCAAGTAACATTACTGCTAATGTCATTTCTGCTCTTGAGAAAGAGTTTGTGCAGGAAAGAGAAGAAGAAGGACTTGACAAAGACAAAGGAGAAGAAGAATCATCTGCAAAAGAGCCCGTAGCTCAAACTGAAGAGATGCAGAGTGATGCTCCTGCATCACATGCTGCTGCATCATAGAAGGCAACAACAATGCATGATGAGGCAACAATCAAGCTTGTTCTGGAACAAATGGTTCAACAAAAGAGAGATGCTTTCCACAACACTCAGAAATTCTTCAAGAAACCTGCAGGCAGGCAAGCAAAATTGATACCAAAGAGTAAGCAACCTAATGCAGTCAGCACTGATGCACCTGCATCAATCACAGAAACAGTTCCTGCAACTACACCAGAGGAAGAAGGTGCATCTGCACCTACAAAAGAAACTCCAACCAAGCAACCCAAAGAAAAGAAGCAGAAAGTGAAACACACTCTTCCTACCAGGCAGAGCACCAGAACCAGAAGTGGAGCCAAGAAATGAGTATTATTTACAAGTTTTCACCTACTACTATAGCTTGTGTTGTTTCTGTGTAAAAACTATTTCCCTGGTTGTGTTTAATCCCTCTCCCCTATTTTGAACAAAATATGGTTTGTATTTTCTGAACAAATTAGCAGTGTGGACACTGCTACCCCTTAAGTTTGGGGGGGATTTATCTAGTATGTTGTGTGTTTAATTAAATATGTTTGTTTTATATAGTAAATAGATATGTTTTAAATAGTTTATATTTTGTTTAAATATTAGATGTACTTAACAAAGTAGTATCTAAATATTTTAGTAGAATGGATCAGTTTTTCAAAAATATGGTGAAAACCCTATGAATGGAATTTTTATGATGAAAAAGAGAAAAAGAAGCCTTATTTCTTAGAAAATAACCAAAATTATTTTTACTTCAACACTTCAAAACTGAGTTTGTGAAAAGAAACTTGCTATTTAAAGATCAATCTGAAGCAAGGGGAATTTTTGGTGAGCTTAGGTGAAAACAAAGTTTTACTAAAAAGATAGAAGAGCTTAAAGAATTAGGTTTGGGGGTGTTTTATGAAAACAAAGGCTGAATTTGAAAAGTGTAAAGAGTAAACAATGCACAAAAAGAATACAAAAATGTGGACAAAAGATCAATGATCAAAGCCATATTGTCCTGAATCATTTGAAACTATACCTGTGCCTAAATACATGAATGCATCTGGAGGTCAAAGACCTGTGCCATGCAGAAATAAATGTATCTGGAGGATAGTTCAAAAACTGAACTTGTGCCAAAGTGCAAAGAAAAAATATATGCATCTGGAGGTCAAAGACCTGTGCCAAAGTGCAATTGCATCTGGAGGTCAGTGAGGAAGACAATATGAGCTATCAAAAGAAAAAGCATCATCAGTGCAGAAGCATCAATGCAACTGCACTGAAGAAAAGCAAAATGCAGAAAAAAATCAATGCAACTGCACAAAAAGATCCACACAAAAAATAGAAAGATGCATTGGCTCAAAAGCTTTGAAAGATTCAACCAAGCCCGTTGTACTTAAAACTCCCCAACACTCGAGAAAATTTATTGAGTCTAATCTCTCTTTTGAAAAATATTTTGGTATGACCAAAGATGAACCAATCCTTTCAAAGGCTAGGAGGGAGTTTTTCACTTAGTCTTGGAACCAATCTCAACTCAGTGGGTTCACACACACACAAAAGAGTTTGAATACCTTTGGTGGTTTTGAAGAAATAAAGGCACAAGAAAGATTGCTGAGAAATGAAGTTCATAGGGAACTCCTCATGAAAATCCAAAATATCAAGCTGATCTATCTTCTAGAATTATAGTATTAATAGTTTGTCTTTATCATAACTTGCGGACAAGCAATGGTTTAAGTTTGGGGGTGTGATAACTCTATTTTATATAGAGTATTTCATATGTTTAAACTTAGTAAATTGCTCTCTTTCAAGTAATAATAAAGAGTTTATATAGTATTTTATGTGATATATGATAACTTGAGTGATTGACATGGTTATAGTTGTTAATAGGCCATTTTGGATATATTGTGGTATGTTTGATGTTTTTGTTCAGTGCAGTCTACAGATCCTGCATCAATGCTTTCTGCATCAATGCTCCTGCATTGATCCTGCATCAAATCTGCACTACTTGGTGAATGAGCAGCTAGCTACATGTGCATCCACTTGCATTGCTGACCTCATGCTTGGTCCCCTAAAAGCAGAACCACTTTATATAGTAGGCGCCTAACATTCACACATAGCCATAGGGATAGCTTTGAAGAGTCATCAACATAGGGACACATGTTCATACATCATGAGACCTCCCTATACACTTAGTCAAAGATTTCAACTTGGAGATCAACCTCTGAAAAGTGAACCTATTTAGCATGCCTAGACATAGGAAGTTTGTAATGAAACTCTGAAGAAAAGTGACTGAAAGACACATAACTAATGCAACAACATTCAGTGCAGCTGCATCACATACTGCATCAAACACTTAAAAGTAAATTACTTGATGAAGACATTCCAACTAGTTTTTCTCATTTGCACTATCAACACTTATACTTTGCTTTCTTATCTAACTTAGTTGTGATCACACCAACTCCACTATTATTTGTTATTTAGTTACCTTACACTCTATTACTTTATATTGCATTTTAAAAGAGAGCTTTTCAATCTCTGTGGGTTCGATCTTTTTATACTACTTGTTTTTGGACTGTGTATACTTGCACATGTGTTTTTCCAACACCAGGGTCTTACCGACTACTTTGCTTGGTACTATGTTGAAGATATAAACTACAGTTTTCATTATTTTTCTTCCTCTTCTTATCCTGAGAATTTAAAGCCAAATGAGCACTTTCAGTCCTACCCCTCCGCAGTCTCTCTTCCTTTTGCACACAGTGAGACATAAGCTCAATGATGAGCCATTTGTCCTTCTAAGTGTTATATGTCACCACGAGTTGTCCAAATTGGGCAGGAAGAGAGTTAAAAACCAAATGCACAAGCACATCATTAGGGATTTTCATCTTTAGTGCCTAGAGTTTTGATGCAAGGTTGGACATCTCCGTAATGTACTCCCTTACATTCCCTTTACCGTTATACTTTATAGAGGTGATTTTGGCCAAATGGCTACTTATCTCAGCTTTATCACCTCTTTTCAAATGATTTCTCTATTGATCCCAAGAACTTCTTGGCATTCTCATTCTCAGTAATTGAGTCTCGAAAAACTTCCGAAATTCATTTCTTGATGATCATGAGGCACATTCGGTTGGACAGATCCCATTTCTCAATTTTGAGCTCATAAGAGTTCTCCGGAGCGAGAATGGGTCGTTCCTCCCTCAGTGTCAGGTCCAAGTCCATACATCCGAGAACGATCTCAACGGATTCCTTCCAAGACTTAAAGTTCATCCCTTCAGCATAAGGATTTGGTTAACTTGAGTAACAAAATTTGGAGAGCTAGCAACATAAACTAATAAACATACAATCAACATTAGTAGCACATCATATTATAAATAATTATTACATGTGCACAAAAAATTTAATTGTAAATTAAAAGACCCAAACAAGATACCAAGTGCACCATTAGTCCCCAGTCTTTTGATTGCAAAGACTAACTGCAAGCAGTACTCTCAACACAATGATCAAACATTGGTGATAAGTCATGTCAAACAATGGTTGTCTTTGGGCACCCCAATTGCTCACATGGATAAATAACATTATAATCACCACACATTTACCATCACATGCATGTTATTATTTGGCCAAGTTGTGCCTTCCTTTGGGCCGACAACAACTCGCATGAATAACTTCATGCTTCATCTTTTGTAAATTTAATTGAATTGATCTACATAACAGATGTTACTTTGGCAACATGTTGTTTCAACTAACTCAATTAAAAATACTAGACAATTTTATTAATAATAATAATATGGGAAAGGGTCTTAATTTACATATTTCCAACACACAAGCGTAGAAAGAAAAACTGAATGTATGTACGGTTATGGCCTCCTAACGCCAAAAAATGAAATTACTAAAAAATTACAATTCTTCAGCACAAAAAATAGCCACTCAGGGTCGCATCCTCATATGGTGTTGCCCCGTTTTTCCTTTCTCGATCAATTACAATATTAGAAATGAAATAAAATAAATAAATAAATAAATAGAAAGTCACGGTGCGCAAATCGTATTTAAATTAAAATCACGACACGCAGGTTGTAACGCCCCAAAAATAATTCAAAACGTTTATTTAATTAATTAATTAATTAAGTAGTGTTTGGTGGGTTGTTTTAAAATAATAATAGAGTAATTAACTTAAAGGAAGAGTGGTGAATAGTAAAGAAGTGAGTGGTAATTTAACTAGGAAAAAGGAGTAGCGTTAGTAATCAACCGGGTGGTGAGAAGGGCCCAAGTAAGAGAACCCATGACTTAAGCTAGGGTTAGTTATTAGAAACTTGGAGAGAAAGAAAAGAAAAGAAGAAAGGAAGAGAGGGAGCGTGCGAGAGGGAGAGGGAGAGGGAGAGACGGCTAGGAAAAAACAAAGAGAGAGAGAGAGAGAGAGAGAGAGAGAGAAGGAGGAGAGGGAGTTGGCGCAAAGGGAAGGGGGAGAAAGAGAAGAGGAGATCGTCGTGTTGCTTGTGTAGTTACTCGTCGGTGCTGCTCTCACACGTCTTCTACACAGCTTACGTATTCGAGGTAAGGGGAGTCTCGCATTATAAGGGTTTATATAATGGTCAGTATATGGGAGGGTAGTCCTATGACACCTAGGCGGTATTAGTTATTACGTTTAATTATTTTGTTGAATTTTTGGTGTTGTTGTGAATTTAAGATGAGTTGTGATGCTTGTTGTCGAGGATTTATTGATGTTTGCTGTTGATGATTCGTTAATGTTTGGTGTCTAATGAGTGGTTGAAGAATTGAATGATTTATGGATGAATTTTGATGTTGTAATATAAAATTGATGATTGTTGATGTTGCTGAGGAATTATTGAGATGATTGCTGAATTTTGATGTGTGTGATCTGAATTGATGACTTTGATGTTGTTGATAAAATGTTAATTGTTCTTGATGAACCCTTAGTGATGAGGTGATGAGTGATTTGGTGAATAAAATGTGTTTTTGGTGTTGAAGATCTGAATTTTCTGCACAATTTGATGTTTCTGCTGCCCAATCGCGCCTCACTTGCACTTAAGTTGCGCTCCAGGCGCAAGTGTGCTGTGAAACAGCCTGATTTTCCTGCCCAATCGCGCCCGACTCGCGCTCCGGAGCGCGAGTCACTGTTTTCTCACTGTTTTCTTTAAAGTGTTGTCACATTTTTGAAAAATTGATATCTTGCGAACCGGGAACCCGATTGAAGTGTTCTAAGATGCGTTGGAAAGCTTATTCAGAGGCCTAACTGAATATTCTATTTTTAAGGCAAAATAAAATGTTTTCTGGTAGCTGTTATAAGATGCTGATGTGTGCCTAAAAGTAAAGTGTTGTAATGTTTTTGAAAAAAATTGATATCTTGCGAACCGGGAACCCGATTGAGGTGTTCTAAGATGCGTTGGAAAGCTTATTCAGAGGCCTAACTGAATATTCTATTTTTAAGGCGGACTAAACTGTTTTGTGTTGCTGTTAATACAAATAAAAATTTGTGATGCTATGTTTATATAAATGAGTCTCGGTGAAACGTTATACTACTAGTGTGCTAATTGACTATGGCTAGATTGTGGTTTACCACTAAGGTCAAATTTATTTCACGGTGTATTTACAAGGGCATCACCGAGAGTCTTGCAAAGGTGGCCAATGCACATTGCAAGTAGTATCAGTTACCTGAGTAATCCCATAGTCAATCAGTTCACTATTTTATAACACACTAAGCTAAAAGACAACTGAAAATATATCTATATATGCTCAATAATGATGAGAAAAAGTATGACTGTGATGATGTTGCTAGATGGTTTTGACGAATATGACGAGTTCACTCTATGAGTGATTATGATGATGTGATATATATATATATATATATATATATATATATATATATATATATATATGATTTTGATGACTATGACGAATACACTCTATGAGTGTTTTATGGTTGCGATGATAATGATGATGTTCATGATAATGATACAATTGCGACGATGATGATGATGTTTATGAGGATGATATAAAAGCGATGATAATGACATTTTGGGGGCGGGTATGGCCAAAAGCGACGTTGGGGAAAGTTGTGTGGTGATGTGTAATTGTTGATTTCTGTTGATTGATTTGATGAGTGATGCATAGAGTCTCATACATATCATACTGCATTCGGCGACGATATGGGCTGCGGCCGGAGCTATGCTCAAAGCGACGATTGTATTTTTGCGAGGGACGATATGGGCTGCGGCCGGAGCTATGCTCAAAGCGACGATTGTATTTTTGCGAGGGACGATATGGGCTGCGGCCGGAGCTATGCTCAAAGCGACGATAAGCGACGATTGTATTTTTGCGACGATGGTACCTCATGCATATGCCCGGCGATGTGGGTTGCATTTTCATATATGTGCATTTAAATGATGTAGTTGTTTGTGATGTGTTTTTGATGTTGGTTGCCGATGTTGTTCTTTGATGGTTGTAATGCGACGTTAAATGTGCTGTGGTAGTTATAGATATTGTCCTTTAATATATTGATTATTATTTATGCTCTTATGCTGTTTGAAGACTCACCCTTTCTGCTTGGAATGTTGCTCTATTGTGGCAACGCTGCAGGTAACCGCGAGTGAAGGTTCTGCTGCCTTCTTTATTAGCTGTTGAGAGGTTGTCGAGTCGCTCTCTGATACTGTAGCACCTAGGGGGCGTAGTCGGATTTGTTAATGAATCAATTAACTGTATGAATTATTTATTTTGATGATTATGAGACGTGTTTGAGTGGACTAGTGAGTCATCGTTTATTTCTGCTGTGATAAGATTATTTTGAAATTTAAGTTTTGTGACGATTGCGTTGTTGCACAAAATTTGATGGTGCAGACGATGAGTTTTTACTTATGACGATGTGGCATTTCCTTTTCTATCAAATAAATTTATATTTTTGAAAATGAAATTACTCTGATAATGACGTGTAAATTAAGGGGTAGAAAAAGGGTGTTACACAGGTCGGCCCGAAATAAATAAACGAATAAACAACACCGAATTTCTAAGGCCATAACCATACACCACAACACAAATTATTCAATAATAAACAATGCTAGAATACAATAAAATTGAATATAACTTAAGATAAATATTAGCGAGATACTTTTCTTATTACTATTTTAATAGTCTTGATTGTCATCGTTATATCTACTAGCCCTACGACCCGTCCGATGGACGGGTTGGCTAACAATTTGTTAAAGAGACCTAAACATAAAAACAACAGTCAATAACAACATCAAACAAAATCTAAGTATTTTTTTTACTAAACAAATTCTAAGTATTAGAAAGACATCACATTTAAAGACAAAAGTCACACATATTAGATCAAGTCATAAAACAAAGAGCTTAAACTTGGAGCATAAACAACAGCCTAATCACACATTTTAGATGAAGTCATAACACAATCAGTTTAAAGTTGTAAAATAAACAACAACCTAAAATAAGATTATTCATATTCATCAAATGTAACCATAAAAACTTAACTCATAATACCGTCTTACCGGTTCGAGGGATTATTCTATAGAGTTGCGCGTAGAGGATACCCAGTTTATACCAAAAACATGTACACATGAAAACTTAACTAATAATTAAAGAGAAAAGAAGACACCATAATTAAAAAGTGAAACACGTACGTAGGTCTCATGCAGAGATTGATTTAAAAGTAAATATCAATTTAATATGCTTCTAATACTTCTTGATGCGAAATTATCTAAATAAAGAAGAAAATACTAATTTGGACATGTAATTTTTTTCAAGATTCTAAAGTACCCCAAAACACACTGCCTACAATCACACTTTATGTATTTTGCCATCAAATAGATTATTAACGAACGAAGTATTTCAATAGTTAAAAAAATTTTGAATACTAAAGTAACCCAAAACACACTGTCTAACATTTAACGTTACGTGTTTTGCTACAAAATAATCTTGTCCTCATCAAGTACACTAAAGCACACTATTTAGCATCCCACTTTAAAATATAAAAATATAAAAAAAAATGTAGATTAGTCATCGGTAAAACTCTGTTGGGAGGATATAATCACACACGCTGACAAAACCAAGTACTCATGGCCAGCCAATTTCCCAGGTGTATATTAGTAATCGATAAAGCCGATGAAAACTACACACTAATGATATGGTAACAAAAAAATAAAAGAAAGGAGAAAAAAAAAAAGCAAAAGTGAAAAAAAAAAGCCAATTGGCCAAAAAATTGGAAGCCAATTGACCAAAAAATCTTTCCCCCCAAATTTAACATGCATGCCAAGCCGCATACATGTTTTAGATACTTTCCTTGTCACTATAGCGAAATAGTTGGGTATCTATACCCAAATGACATTCCTTAACCTAATTGGTGCATGTGTCAAGTATTTTCCATAAACATTACGACCATCCGATGGACGGGTTGGCTAACAATTTGTTAAAGAGTAAACCTCTAAAGAAAATAAGCATAAGAACAACAGTAAATAACAACGTTTATCTAAATAAAACAGTAAATAACAACATCAAACAAAATCTAAATATTTTTTTGACTAAACAAATTCTAAGTATTAGAAGGACATCACATTTAAAGACAAAAGTCACACATATTAGATCAAGTCATAACACAAACAGTTTAAAGTTGGAGCATAAACAACAGCCTAATCGCAGACAGATTAGATGAAGTCATAACAAAATCAGTTAAACGTTGTAAAATAAATAACAACCTATAATAACATTATCCATATTCATCAAATGTAACCATAAAAACTTAACTTGTAATATCATCTAAAAGGTTCGAGTGATTAGTCTCTAGAGTTGCGGGTAGAGGATATCCAGTTTATACCAAAAAAATGTACACATGAAAACTTAACTCATAATTAAAGGGAAAAGAAGACAACATAATTAAAAAGTGAAACACGTACGTAGGTCTCATGCAGAGATTGATTTAAAAGTAAATATCAATTTAATTATGCTTCTAATACTTATTGATGCGAAATTATCTAAATAAAGAAGAAAATACAAATTTGGACATCTAATTTTTTTTCAATATTCTAAAGTACCCCAAAACACACTGCCTAGAATCACACTTTATGTATTTTGCCACCAAATTATTTTTCCATCAAATAAATTATTGGCAAACGAAGTGTTTCAATAGTTAAAAAAATTCTGAATACTAAAGTAACCCAAAATACAGTATCTAACATTTCGCGTTACGCGTTTTGCTACGAAATAATGTTGTCCCCATCAAGTACACTAAAGCACACTATTTAGCATCCCACTTTAAAATATAAAAATATATAAAAAAATGTAGATTAGTCATCGGTAAAACTCTGTTGGGAGGATATAACTGTTGCGTTCGTGTGGTATTCGCAAATATAGTGCAAGTATACACGTCGTACAAGTAATAAAGTGGTGTTAAGTACGAGATCGTTCCCACGAGGATTGGGTTACTTTCAAGAGTTCAACGCTTCAAAACACAAGAGAATCAAGTAACAAATCGGCAATAAGAGTTGGTTTTAATGCTAAGAATGTGAATAAAGCAAGTAAACAAATGTTGGTTGTGATTATGGATGAGAGATGAGTTGAGTTGTTGCATGTAAGTAAATCCTTTCTAGTCAGACGTTATAACGTTTACACGTTATAACGTACAAATGTTATTTTGTATAGACGTGGCCACGTTTGAACGCTATTGCAAAAGAGCTATGCTTTTCAGCACAAAACGTCAGAGTTTCAAGTATAAGAGGTCCTATGTCTAGGTTCTAAATAGGCCCACTCCTGTATTTTAAGCACCCACAAAGAATGTTCTACTTAACTATTATCCATTCTATGTCTAGACTTAGATAAAGATGCCTAAATGTCTTTAGTACATTGTTCATTCATATAAATCTTTGAGTTCTTTTCATAGACCATGTCTGAACCTATGAATCTACCTATTTTAAGAGGCCAACCTCAAAACAAGTTTGGAAATATTTTTATGCAAAGATTTAAAACATGCAAACGTCAATACTTCATAACATTAACTAGAAATTCATTACAACAAAACAACAACTCAACTACAAAGTGTTTAGCTCATGTTGAGCATCTTTACAGAATGATAAGGAGTAATCCAAATACCATACATAAAAGAAAAGGAACTAAGTGCAAAAGATACACCTAAGTAACTTCTTAGCATGTACGCTGTAGAGACGTTACAACGTCTGAGCCTCACAGCAGTGAGTGATAAAAATTCAGAAAAGCAAAATACAGAAGTCTGTTTCCAGATCTTCTTTACAAAACTATCTCTGAAAAATAAAATGGAAGGATGGTGGAGGGATGGAGATGAAGTGTAATGTATGAATGGTTCTGAATGTGCGTGTGTCTCGTGCCTTGAGAGAGAGCCGAGTCTTCAATAAATAGCCTCCTTGCTCACGTGTTGCTGATGTTACTTGCCCACCTACCAGGTCTGTTTCCTCTCTTACGCGACATTGTTCGGTAGCATTGTTCGATTAATGCATCCAAGTCACATGTGGAATAGAAGATCTTCTGAGTTGGAGTGATGAATCCTGGCCCTCCCGAGCCTTGTAACAATTTTCCGATTGAATTAAGAAAATTACAAACTTTTCCGTTCCGTTTCACATTTCCCGCCAAATATAATCGAAATAAGATTCAAGAACGTTCTAACAACCACGCAAGCGATCATGCTTCACGATTCTGTTCCACGCTCCTTTCACGCGCACGTGATCGTTCTCTAACCACTTTTTATATCTTTGACCATCATTACTAGCGCGCCAAAATTGAGATCTGTCACCCTTGCTCTGCTGCTTTTCTATAGACGTGGTGAGGGACGTGGTAACGTTCAGCACTATTTTTCCTGCACAAGCACAAGAAGTATCAAAACGCTCTCAAGGGCACCACTTGGTGCCAAAATGCACAAATTAACTTTTTATTTACTGAGAACTGAGAAATTGCCATAAAAGTAATTAATTAACCTTGTATTGCTAGAGAACTTGCGTGATTTATTCTTTGAATGAGTATAAATAACTCATATAAATATGAGTTATCAATAACCACACACGCCGAGAAAACCGAGTACTCGTTGTCAGCCAACTTCTCCAGTGTACATTAGTCATCATTAAATCATATGAAAACTCCACACTAATGAGATGGTAACAAAAAAAAGTAAAGAAAGGAAACAAAATAAAAGCCAAAGTGAAAGAAAAAAAAAGCCAATTGACTTTGATGGACGGGTTGTCTAACTATTGATTAAATGAACTACTTTTAAACAAAAACAACAGTAAATAATAATATCAAACAAATTCTAAGTTGTTATACCCCAATTTTGTCCGAGTTCTTATATCATATTTTTTTATTTTATTAAGTAGTGTATGTGCAACAAACGTTTCTATATACTCAAGTAAAAGATAAGTAGCTTGTGCATATCAACCACAATTAATATAAAGTTGAAATAAAGATGCATGATTTGATTCTTGGTCAATCATCCCACATGTTATTTCCATTTGACCCTCTTTGAGTAATTGAAAAAGCAAGTGAAGCAAAGCACAAGAGCATACAAAATAAGAACAAAAAGATGAAATACCTAAATCTGCAGCTCTATTGCGAAGACAATTTATCTCTCCTCAGACCTCTTTTCGACGATCCGAACGGTGAAAGTGGAGATATATGTCTCACGAACCTACTGTCGAAAAATGAAGATGATCCAATGGTTAACGAATCCGCAATCGCACTTTTACGGTGAGGGGTTTGAGAAAAACGGACCAAAAACTACAGCTATTGAGAAGGCAATTTCTCTCTCCTCAAACCTCGTTTCCACGATCCGAATGGTGAAAGCGGAGATATATGTCTCACGAACCTACTGTCAAAAAAGGAAGACGATCCAACGGTTAACAAATCCGGAATCGCAATTTTACGGTGACAGGTTTGAGAAAAACGGGAATTGTGTTTTAAAGGGGAATTGCTTTCTCTACCTTGTTTTAGTCCCACATTTCTCACAAGAAACAAGAGCTCCCTAGCAATTGGATATAAGAGGGGTTGAGAGGTGAAGATTAGAGGGGGAGATCATTGGCGGGTTAAGTGATCTTTTGGGTCAAAGCGTTCGCGGCCCATTTCACTACAAACCTGTCTTTGATCATTTGGACGTTTTGAGTCGGCTTTCCGATTCTCAAAGCGGTTCTTGCGGTCTTGGGTCAAAATAGACCGAATTGGAGTCCGGTTTGTCACTTCTCTGTCGGTTCGGCACTCGTCGAGTCCAAAGTTAGTTTTGTATTTATTTTGTTTATTTTTATGTTCATATTTATTTATCATTTATTTGTAATATAATCTATTTATTTATTTAATTATTGTTTATGTATATATCTATTCATATTTATTTATGTATATAGTTATTTATTTATTTATTTAGCCTAGTCTTTATTAATTATCGCTTTTGTCTTTTTTATGCACAAATTAGTTTATTTCTTCAAAATCAAATAAAAGACTAAGTCGGTTGTACAACCAAGGTTAGTCATCATCCTTAGACCAATGAGTCATGCATTTCAAGAATCCTAAAAACTTATAAAAATTGTAAATAAATCATTTTTCCTAAAAATAGGGGACTAAGTCGGTTGTACAACCAAGGGTTAGTCGTTCTAGAACTAATGAGCTGTACAGTTCAGGAGTTCTAGAATATCTATTCTAAAACCAACTCACCTCACATCAAACAAACGTCTTTAAAAAAAACCTCAAAAATACTTTCAAAAGTAGGGGACTAAGTCGGTTGTACAATCGGGTTAGTCAGCGTCCTAGGAATCGAGTGAGTAGCATGCAGTTCAAGGAATCCTAGGACCCCTACACTAAAAAACACCAACCAACAAACCTTTTTCAGGAAGAACTACGTAGCTTTGATTCCTCCATTGCATTCGGAGGTACGTAGGAGCAAGAGTCCACTCTTGTCAAGCACTAAAAACTAAAAATTTAATTAAGTCTTTTGTCTGTAAATAAAAGGGTAATTAATTAGACAAAGGATGTCGTGGGGTGCTAATACCTTCCCCACGCATAACGACTCCCGAACCCCAAACTCAGCCTTATCTCAAACCTAAAAGGGATTTTCCGAATTTGCCCTTAAACTAAAATTTGGTGGCGGCTTCCTATGGACCTTTCGAAGAATCCTTTCCCGGATTTTTCGGTCGCTACAGTTGGCGACTTCACTGGGGAATTAACTTTTTAGAGAGTCAAAACCTAGTCTAATTAGTTGTACGATTAATTTAATTTAATTTTTACCATTCTCTTATTTATTTTTGCATATTATATTTTTATGTGATATGATATGTGAACCTTAGGATAGAAGACGATATTTTGTATGAATGTTTGTTTTGTTTGGAGCTTTGGGTTATTTTGAATTGCTCCTACACACACTTCACTTCTACACTTCACACACGTGATAAAAGTCCTCTACCCGGACTCGAGCGTAAACCTAAGTTAGAACGAGATTGTGTAGTGATGGCCTGCGGGACGTACGTCTCGTTGGGTGGTCATGAAAATCTCACCTAGAGTTTGATTCCTTTTAAGGATGTTATCCCTTCTAATAGCTTGCCTATTGTTGGGGTCAATGTTCTTGACTGGGGTTCTTGGCTCTAGGAACCTTGTGTAGGATTCTTTAGAACTACTCTTGTGAGGCTCACTATAAAAGAAATCTTAGACCCACTCCGTAATATACCTTTCTAGGGTCACAAAGGAGCTTTGTACTATTGCATTCAAACAAATGTTAATGCATACCGACTTTTATTCAAAAATCCAAAAAAATCAAAAAATCAAAAATTGTTATTCCACAAGTTTTAGAAAATATATTACATACATTTTTTTCTTTTTCTTTGCATTACAAAAATAATAAAATAAATATCTTATGTTGCATGCATTTTTATGAGCGCCAGGAAATTAAAAAACTTTATTTTGGAGAGAAGCCATGCATGCTTAAGTCAAAATCAAACTTTGTACTTTACTCTCTAAATAAAAAGCTTATAATTCCCCGACGCGATAGATAAACCACACTTTCATATTCATTCACTCTCATTCTCATTTCATGCACATTTCATTCATTCGCATTCTCATTTCATGTACATTCATTCATTCACATACTCACATCATGCATCAAAAAGTGAGCATAATTCTTATTCTAAAAAAAAAACTTTGATGAGAGATGAGGCGTTTGTGAGAAATAAATCATTCTTTTTTGGAAAAAGTTTAGTCATACTTAGTTGCGAGCTCAAGGTGTTTCAAGGCACTCAATTTTTTTTAAATTAACAGCTCGTTCACACTTTTTTTCAACAAAGCGTTGCATTTCATCCACCCCATGATGAATGAACGAAATGGTCCACCAAAAATTTCTTTCATGTTAAAACTGATGTTAACTCTCTATGAAGCATTCGTGTGTGATTTGTGTGTCACGTGTGTCTTCATTCTTGTTTGAGTCAGTTAATATCCCTACATTGTCATCATCCCCCGTCCAAGTCTTATCCCACCACGACCACCATAAAGTACATACTCCCCTAACTAGTCGACTTTTTGGTTTGTTCTCACTATTGAAATAACACTTGAGACCCTCACATTGAGGCAAATTTGTGATCTCCAAAATACCTTGTCAACATTGTATTCCCTTGGTGCAAGTCCTTTACAAAAAAATCAAATAGGCCCGTTAGGTTGAAAACTCGTAAGAGCGGCCTAAGCAAAAATTAGGGCACACAAAAAAAGAGAAATAAAGAAAAAAGAGCAATTATATAAAATAAGTAAATTATTGTCTTTAAGTTATTTTTTGAGAAAACGAGCAATCATGATTTGAAATGAAGTTGAACCATCTTTCCATATCCTCAAAAATCCTTTACCACCCACCTTAAGCCAAAAATCCTAAAAATCTCTCAATCACCCTAGACAAGGATCGATTTCGCATCAAAAAATGGTGCATCACTTTTATCAGCTCACTCAGCCAAAAAAGAAACAAAAATCACAAAAGAGTGAAGTCAAAAAAGGGGATTAAAAATCCCAAAAAAAAAAAAACAAATTAGAAAAAACAAAGACAAAAGTAGTACAAGTCGTGAGCTGTTGCTTCATACTATTAAAGCATAAAGAGATCCTTGTCTAAATTAAACCTCAAACACTTCTTTTGGCCTCAATATCCTATCCTCCATAAACCCTTAGCCACATTACAATCCTAAACAAGTCCATCCTACCATGAGACACGTCAATTACTGTCTCAATAAAACCTCAAACACTCGTTTGAGCCTAACAACCATTTCTTTCATAAATCATCACCCATTAGCCAAGTTACATCACCAAATCATTTGTCCCATCAATCATCTAACACTTCATTGAGCCTAATAACCCCTTCTTTCACAAACCATTAACCATTAGCCAAATCATACCGCTCAATAAAAAATCACCCGTCCCATCAATCCCCAAACACTACTTTGAGCCCAATTATCATTTCCCTCATAAATCACTAAACCATCGGCCACATTACAACCCTCTAGAGTTCATTCCGATCAATGACCAATTGCTTTTGTTTTCTCAAAGTTTTAATCTTAGGACAAATAAGTTTATTTATTTACAATATGTTTGCTAAAAAAAAATGTATCTAAAAAAAACTCAAAATAAAGAAATCAAAAAGGGCTTGCACTCCAAAGGTTCATTCAAGTTCCATTGATATAAAGGCAAGGTTTAGTGATCACCAAGTGCAGTTTTCATCATAGCAAACTCAAGACTATCATAGTCTGAGAGTCATTCTAACGATAACCAAAAGGTTTATGCTAGGATCGTCACCTAGATCCCAAAGTGGGGAAATCCTTTCACCATTTGTTCCACTTAAGCTTGGGGAAATGTGTCCAATGTCCATCCCACACCACACCCAGTCTAAACATACATACCAGACCAACTCAAAAAACCCATAGCCCTAACTCTGTCACCTTTCACAACCTCACTAAAACAACCATTTGAAATCCCATTACCAAGTGGGGCAATCCCTTCACCCTTTACTTGGAGAAATCCGCCCTACACTCACCTCATCCCTTGTCATATTCATATCCACAAAAAAAATACCGGGGCAATTTCTCAACTCATTACCCTAAAACGCTGCTACTCTAGCCGGAGCAATCTTGTCCTTACCACAAAGTCTCTTGCTTTCCGCCTTTTATTCCAAAGCCAATGCATTCCCAGTTCATCATCTTCTACACCCCTAGCTTGTCACCACTAGACAGGGGCAAGTTATTCACTCACCATCATCAAATCTAAATTGGGGCAGTCCTGCATTTCTTGGCTTGGGAAAACCTACCTTTCATGACCTTGACAAAGACCAGTCAGTCATTCACCCCTTCATGTGCCACAAATGTTCACACCCTAGGTCTTTAGAACCCCAAGTTAACTGACTCATTCATCTATATTTGCACTACTATACATCTTCACAAAACAATGCTTCAGAGAGAGAAAACACAAGTTGATCATATGATGTTGGAAATCCACTTATTTAGCTGTGTGGGCCAAAACTTCGGTCATCATGGGGCATCAAACTGGAAGAGAAAAATGAGCGAGCTTGCAAATACTTTTCACATCGATTAATCAGTAAATAACAACATTGAGATTGCTGAAGTATTGAATCAAAACTATTTTTTTCAAAGAATGATCAATATTCACCTCTGCTTCTCGCATCTAAAGTCTCACATCTCATCATTACCAAAAATGTTTCTATACCCCAATTACTCATATCATATCATATCATCACCTCATGCACCATAGCATTTGCACCCGAGCATTTCATTTGCATCATATTCACATTTGGCATTCATCATTTTTCAAAAAAAAAAAAACAAAAAAGTGAAAAGCAATAAGCAAAAAGAGAAAAGGAAAAAAGTCATTCCACATCCTACCAGATACCAATCATTGCTTGCACCATTAATTGCTTCATCAAACGTAGATTGGTTTTCCACTTCTCAGTAGATGCATTCGTTAGGTGTGCTCGGATAAACACATAAAGTGTCAGTCCCTATATTTTGTTCCTCTAATATCAGTGCTTTAAGCGTTGATCTCATATAGTATCACGCATCACCGAGTTGATCCTCGCACTCTATATAGACCCCAAGTGGTCCTTCAGAGCAGTGCCCTAAGTGGCCCAGGCCGCAACGTCGGAGTCGAGCCCGATGGACCTTTGCAGATCCCGTGTGGTCCTTCAGGCTAGTTGTGTCAGCCTAAGACACAGTGGACGTCCTTCATGGTCAACATATCAGTTCTAGACCTGATCTTGACCCATCATGGCCGCTCAAGTATAAAGGCCCCTATAGACCGTTTAACTAGTACCGTAGCTAGTTGCGCTCCTTCAGACCACGATGGTCCTTCAAATAATGCCTAGGCGGCCTTCCCGACCAGTGTGGTCGTCCTTCGTGAGCCTTAGTGCTCCTTCGACCCTTAGTGGTCCTTCAGAGCCTTAGTGCTCCTTGGACCGAGTGGGCTTTCAGAGCCTTAGTGCTCCTTCAGATCCCGAGCGATCCTTCATTTTGTTCCCGGTTAATACGGCAAGTGTTAACCGCTCCCTGTTTATTCTCAAACCCTCTATTTCCCTTGTAAACGGACAAAATTGACGTCTATTCTATCTTTATTTCTATTTCTACTATAAATTTTTTTGTAAAATATAAATAAAGAGGGGCAGCTGTTATACCCCAATTTTGTCCGAGTTCTTATATCATATTTTTTTATTTTATTAAGTAGTGTATGTGCAACAAACGTTTCTATGTACTCAAGTAAAAGATAAGTAGCTTGTGCATATCAACCACAATTAATATAAAGTTGAAATAAAGATGCATGATTTGATTCTTGGTCAATCATCCCACATGTTATTTCCTTTTGACCCTCTTTGAGTAATTGAAAAAGCAAGTGAAGCAAAGCACAAGAGCTTACAAAATAAGAACAAAAAGATGAAATACCCAAATCTGCAGCTCTATTGCGAAGACAATTTATCTCTCCTCGGACCTCTTTTCGACGATCCGAACGGTGAAAGTGAAGATATATGTCTCACGAACCTACTGTCGAAAAATGAAGATGATCCAATAGTTAACGAATCCGGAATCGCACTTTTACGGTGAGGGGTTTGAGAAAAACGGACCAAAAACTACAGCTATTGTGAAGGCAATTTCTCTCTCCTCAGACCTCGTTTCGACGATCCGAATGGTGAAAGCGGAGATATATGTCTCACGAACCTACTGTCAAAAAAGGAAGACGATCCAACGGTTAACGAATCCAGAATCGCAATTTTACGGTGACAGGTTTGAGAAAAACGGGAATTGTGTTTTAAAGGGGAATTGCTTTCTCTACCTTGTTTTAGTCCCACATTGCTCACAAGAAACATGAGCTCCCTAGCAATTGGATATAAAAGGGGTTGAGAGGTGAAGATTAGAGGGGGAGATCATTGGCGGGTTAAGTGATCTTTTGGGTCAAAGCGTTCGCGGCCCATTTCACTACAAACCTGTCTTTGATCATTTGGACGTTTTGAGTCGGCTTTCCGATTCTCAAAGCGGTTCTTGCGGTCTTGGGGTCAAAATAGACCGAATTGGAGTCCGGTTTGCTGCTCTGTCCGGTTCGGCACTCGTCGAGTCCAGGTTAGTTTTGTATTTATTTTGTTTATTTTTATGTACATATTTATTTATCATTTATTTGTAATATAATCTATTTATTTATTTATTTATTTATTTATTGTTTATGTATATATCTATTCATATTTATTTATGTATATAGTTATTTTTTTTAGCCTAGTCTTTATTAATTATCAGTTTTTGTCTTTTTTTATGCACAAATTAGTTTATTTATTCAAAAATCAAATAAAAGACTAAGTCGGTTGTACAACCGGGTTAGTCATCATCCTAGGACCAATGAGTCATGCAGATTCAAGAATCCTAAAAACTTATAAAAATTGTAAATAAATCATTTTTCCTAAAAATAGGGGACTAAGTCGGTTATACAACTGGGTTAGTTAGCGTTCTAGAACTAATGAGCTGTACAGTTCAGGAGTTCTAGAATACCTATTCTAAAACCAACTCACCTCACATCAAACAAACGTCTTTAAAAAAAAACCTCAAAAATACTTTCAAAAGTAGGGGACTAAGTCGGTTGTACAATCGGGTTAGTCAGCGTCCTAGGAATCAGTGAGCTGTACAGTTCAAGGAATCCTAGGACCCCTACACTAAAAAACACCAACCAACAAACCTTTTTCAGGAAGAACTACGTAGCTTTGATTTCTCCATTGCATCCGGAGGTACGTAGGAAGAAGAGTCCACTCTTGTCAAGCACTAAAAACTAAAAATTTAATTAAGTCTTTTTTTTTGTAAATAAAAGGGTAATTCTTAATAAAGCGTAATTAATTAGACAAAGGATGTCGTGGGGTGCTAATACCTTCCCCACGCATAACGACTCCCGAACCCCAAACTCAGCCTTATCTCAAACCTAAAAGGGATTTTCCAAATTTGCCCTTAAACTAAAATTTGGTGGCGGCTTCCTATGGACCTTTCGAAGAATCCTTTCCAGGATTTTTCGGTCGCTACATAAGTATTAGAAAGACATCACAATCAAAGACAAAAGTCACACATATTAGATCAAGTCATAACACAAACAACTTAAAGTTGGAGCAAAAACAACAGCCTAATCACACATATTAGATCAAGTTATAACACAAACATTTTAAAAGTTGTAACACAAACAACAATCCATCAAGAATGACTATTCTGCGTTAGTTTGCTCTTGAGGTTGACAGATCCGTCCTGAGCCGGTTGTAGGATTATGTCGATCATGCACGGTTTGATTTAAAACTAACACAAATTTAAGAATGCTTCTAATACTTGTTGATGCAAAATTATCTAAAAATTAAATAGTTTTCCACCAAAAATTTGCATATTTAAACATCTAAAAATTTTCAAGGCTGTAAAGTACCCCTTAAAATATAAAAAATAAAAATAAAAAAAGAAAAACTACAAATATAAAAAAAAGAACTTTGGATGTGGTAAAAACTCTGTTTGGATGGAAGACTTGTGGTTAGCCAGACTCCCTAGCGTAGATTAGTCATCGACAAAGACAATGAAAATTACGTATCAATGACATGGTAAAAAAAAGAAGAAGGAAATAACAAAAAAAAAAATAGAAGCAAGAAACAAAAAAGAAAGTGAAACAAAGAAGAAAAAAAAAAAAAAAAAAGCAACCAAAAAAATGAATCAAAAAAAAATCACGCCATAAACCAAAAAATCATTCCCACCAAAATTCAAATCAATTTATAATGCATGCCAAGCCAAATAAGGTATAAGATTATACATTATAGGCAAGAAAATCAACTCATCCATAATATCTAATTCAATCAGAGCATTGAATCAACTATAAATAAATATAACCCAACAAACCACTACGGAAATTACAAAAATATCCCTACTTTAAAAAATTAGTTCAATGGCAATTGAGGGATAATATTGTAACTAAAATAAAATAAATAAAAGAATTACAAAAAGCTAAAAAAAGCTGCAGAATGTCAGAAAAAATTAAAAAAAAACCGCAGGAGAGAGAAAAGTGAGAGAGAGAATGTGTTGGAGAAGAAGAGAAAAGATGAAAAGAGGAAGAAAAGTGAGGGAGAGGGAGAATGTGTTGGTGAAAAAAGAAAAAATGAAAAGAGAGATAAAAGAGAAATGATCAGAACGTGTGTGGGAGAGAAAAAAGAGAAAGGAAATGGAAATATACATATGAAAACAACTCTTTGTAACTAATATTTATTAATTGTCATTGATAATTATAATTTAGAATACCACTATAAACTTATTATTTAAAAAAATAATAAGATTTAATGACTATTTAAATAATTAAAGAAAGATAAATAACTATCATTGATAATCCATAATTTATATTTTACTATCTATTATAATCTACTAATCAACTAAAATAATCAATTGAAACTACGAGATAACTGCAATGGTATATAAAAAAACACGGGATAACTGCACTAAGATATAAGAAAAATACAGAATAACTGCAATGATATATATATATATATATATATATATATATATATATATATATCTTAATTATTAATAACCATGAATAACTTACAAGTCACGAGACAAAAACAATGACGTAATAGATGACGTCATTTCCATGTCACTCAAGCCTATTGCGTGTAACTTTGAACGGTCTAGATCAATTGAATGCGCGTGTCACACACGATCAAGGGTCATTATGTCGTCCGATTTTATGATCAAGGGCTCTAATACTTTTAATGCGTAAGGAGACAATAAAACACAAATTTTAAATACAATTCAATTCTCAATTAAAGACTAATAATTGTGCTTGATTTTTTTGATTTCTTGTTTGCGATCCATTTGGTACACCACAAAAGATATTAAAGCTATTTTTTCCCATTCACCGATTATCATAAGCATCGCTTTTTATACAACCTTTCCCGGGTAAGTTTCATTTCTAAAGATCTTTTGCTAATTCTTTTTTTTCATCACCAAACATTTTACAAATTCAATCAAGACCATCGACATCTTGATGATATTTATGTATTTTCTGTTTCTTTTTTTTTGCATCTGTTGCTTTCATATTTCATCCCTTCAAATTCATTTTTCACCTTCATATTGGTATTTGACTTACTATTCTCGCCTTCCACTTGCGGTGGCACCGTCCGCGCGATAGTCGCTCAAATCATTGGCATACTTTCCAAAGACAAAGATATCCTTTCACGTGGTTTTTTTAATATTTTTAATATAATTTGAGACATTGTCGAACTCTAATCAAGAAATACCAATTTTTTCGCGACCAAGGAATCGATCTAATTAGTGAAGACCCATACTGGTGAAATTGTCTTCGCCCTTAGGGGAGATGTTGCATTTTTGACTTTTCGAATATCACATGCACATCTACGAAAGCGTCTGAACCGGTATATATAAGTTCTGATTCTTTTCGATGACGATTATATCTAATCATATTGCGATTTCGGTGATGTAGTCGTTAATTGTTGCTATCTTTTAGATTTTGGAGCCATATGCACTCAATGATCGGTGGTTCCGTACATGTGTCTTCAAGGTCAGCGAATATGGTCATGCCCGGTAGACGATTGATAAATTATGTTTGGTTGACGATCTGATCGATTTCACAATTCGCAAAGCATGGATCGAGAGAATGCGGTGGTCCCTAAGTAAAACACATTCAGCTTATGTTCAAACATCTTTTGATAGTAATGGCACCCATACTAACACGTATCCAATATATTATGCATTTTTTGTGTTTAGAATTACATCGGATATGGACGAGCAAAATCTGCAAACTACTCCGATGTTAGAATGTCTTTGGGAACTTAGAGACTATTGTGCAAGCATGCCAAGCTAATGGTGGTTGCCAAACTCGGAGCCAAACAAAGCGGATATACGCAACTTTGTGGTAGTAAATTTAGGTTGACCTTCACATGGAGATTGGCGGGCGTGATTATCTACCATCACTTTTATTATTTTGTCGTTCCTTTTTCCACAAGTCTACTATTCTTTTTTTGATTAGTGTCATAACGGTCCATTCACCAATATATGAGGTTTATGTTGGGCATATTTTGTGTATGCGTTATTTGATAATTTCTACTTTTTATGTTTATGTGCGATAATTTTAAACATTTGGTTGTGTTTAGTGCGGTTTAAACAAAAGCTTATTGCGTAAGTTGTGATAGAGTGAAGTGACTATACGAAACAAGTAGAGGAATTAGTCAACTTAAAATGTATATAGAGATTTTATTTTGTATATAGACATTCGGGTTAATTTATTTAATTAATTTTATGTTAATTTATCTCTAATGATTGAGAATAAAAAACATCTTTTATTTATGTATTTAGAGATTTGGTTTGAAATCAAATTATAACCAAATAAGATCTGATAATGAAATCAAAGTATAAATCAAATTATAACCAAATAAAATCTGATCATGAAATCAAATTATAAATAAATCACAATAATGCAAATCTGATAATGAACTCAGAGTTTAAAGCAAATTATAACCAGAGATGATCTGATAATGAACTCAGAGTTTAAAACAAATTATAACCAAATAAAATCTGCTAATTAAATCAAATTACCAATAAATCGCAATAATGCAAATCTGATAATGCAAATCAAATAATTTCTTGAAACATAAAACTTGATTTTCAGCTAAAATCACGTCAAATGTTTAGCGAGACGACTTAAATGACCATTCAGCTAGCACATGACAAAAAGAAATAGGTCAACTACCCTAACGATCGGTAGCTTCTTTGGAATCACCCGGCTGATTGGACAACGATCCATTATCGGACATCACTTCCTTTGTGGGATTATAGCACGTCCGCCACAGATGCGCGTGAATCGTAATTCAATCACACAAGCGCCTCATCATCATACTAAACAAAATTATACATTCAAATAAAAATTAAATGTACAACTATATCTATATACAACGAGACCTAAATATTACAATTTATAACTCATAGTAGACTTCTCAATCGGATCTTTGAAAATACACACACTCACAATCATCATTTTAACATCGAAAGAATAACATTAACCATTTACCCTCACTAACTAAATTCAACGCTATTAATCACGATGTCGATTATACGATGCAATATACGACGGTAATCGATACTAGTATATATATATATGTATATATAAACACGAGATAACTGCACTGGTATATAAAAGAACACCAGATTAATATTTTCATTGAAAATTAATTTTTGAAGACTCTATAATTTTACTTTCTAAAAAACCAAGACTTAATGACTATTTAAACCACTGATTAATATTTAAAATACATGTCACAAATATTTGTTACTAATACCAAAAAAAGTCAAATAATTGTATAAAAAACACGGGATAAATATTTCTTATTGATAATCTACTATCTATATTTCACTATCTACTAGTATAATCAATTGAAATTACGAGATAACTACACTAATATATATATATATATATATATAAAACACGGTATAACTAAACTGATATATAAAAATAATACGGGATAATTGCAATCATATATATAAAAACACGGGATAGCTGCAATGATATTTAAAAAACACGGGATAATGACACTGATATATAAAAAGCACTGCACTGATATATAAAAAACACGAAATAACTACACAGATTGTTTTTATATGATTGTTTTTTGACGCAATTGTTTTTATATGTTACTCTTATATTTTTAGAATTTCATATTTATCTCTTTTTTATTTGATACTCTTTTATTATCTACTTTAAATTTGTTTTCATTTTCACGAGAAAATTTTCAAACTATTTAAATTTTGTCTAAATTCATTCATAAAAAGAACACGATAGCACCCGTGCGTATGCACGGGTATGTATATTACTAGTTGATATAATAATAATCTTATAAAAAATGATATAACAATTAAAGCAATCAAACATAATATCCAATTCATTGAGTGAGTATAATATAAAATCAGAATGAATCAATCACGATCCTTGGTAATAATTGCGAATGCATAGCCATATTTTCCTTTTCCTCTTGGTTACAAAATAAAAAAGCTTTCAATCTGGAAACCTTCCACGTTAAAAAAAAAACTTTTTTTTTTATTTAACAATCAATCTAAAGCATTGTCTTCATGTGATACTTGATTCATGTCAAAGAAAAAGGAATAATAATAAGCATAATAATCTATCACGGTCGAAGTCAATAACACAACCAATTATATGTGATTATTTAAAAAAAAGATTGTGAAACGAAAAGAAAACAAAAAATCACAAGATAGACGAGAGCCTAAAGGTATCACCAAAGTAAATTCCAATAAATCAATATAGAAGACCGCTCTGATACCACTTGTTTGGAAGTCCGGGGGAGCACCGGGAGCAACAACAAGCTAACTAATGAACCGAGACCCAACCAAGAGACTTGGACGTCACATCTCCACCCAAAACCTTAAGGCCATGTGATAGTCTATTAGGATTCCCATTATCCCTCTAATGGGTCATCACTGACATCCACTCATATTGGGCCCATATCAATAATTAATTAATTAATTATATAATTAGAAATTCAATATAGCCTTTTACTTATTTTGATCACATATCAATCAAGGCTCCTAATTGATAAATAGCTAATACAATTAATAAAAAAATATATGCCCATTATTCATATATCTCAATTGAGAGAGCACATTTCCGATCTAAGTCAACCTCATCCAAGTCATATCATGGAACATGGAGAGAAGACGCTTCAGACGAGAACAATTCCAATTGCTAAAGTGGGTTGGGATGGTTTTTCGGCTGACGAAGCTACGTGAGTTTAGGAGGACGAGATGCGAACTAGATATCTGTATTTGTTCTCTTGGGGTATGTTTGTTCAATTTTGTGGACAAAATTCCCAAGTCCGATTCTAACATCCCTAGTTTCGTTAATTTCGATTTACGAAATTAACGCAGTGATTTATTATTCGAGTAAATAATAAGTCACGTCTCGGATACAAGTTTGACTCGAGAAAAATGAATAATTGTTAAATTATAGGATTGTTTTGCAATAATGATTAAATTGTGTGAATTGAATGTGATTGTTTGGGGTGAAAAATGAGTTTAGTGTGTTGATTAGTGAACCAAGGGCATTTAAGTCTATTCACCCTTTTAAACACCCTTAGCTCACTAAAAACACCAAGACAGCCCTACACTCCTTCATTTATTTCTTTGTTGCTGAAAGTTAGAAAGGAACAAAGATACTAGAGAGAGAAGAGAGAAACGTAAAGGGGGGAATAACTCTCTTAATACTCATCATATGTGTGGGACTTGAACCATTAGAAAATAGACAAAATTATCTACACATTAGGCACTGGTTTGGATAGTTCTGGTTAAGAATTGAATTAGTTATGCCTGTTGCAAAACAGTGTACAGATGCTGCCCAAACCGAATTTGGAGTTAGTGTCGTGTTCTAGAAGTTTGAAATGGCTTTGAGCAAATTTCTGGAGTTACATTGTGAATTTAAGCTCATTAGAAGGAACTTCAGTAGCCAAGGGTAATTTGAATTCGAAATGGAAGTGGGTTCGAGTTCGTGGGAGCTTAGAACATCGTACGGGGATTATTCGAGCGGTTTTGTGTTTTGAGCATTTCGCGAAGTCTAGGTGCATTTCGTGATTTTCATCACGATAGGTGAGTTTTACTCACGTTTAGGGCCTTTGATTAATCGCTTGTCTGATTGGATTGAAGAGTTTTCGAAATTTCGTGTTTCATAAAATTTTGAGTCGAATACGGTTTTTTTCGAAAATTTCGTGTTTTGAGAATTACAACGAAACCACTATTTTAATTGATTGTATGTGATAACTCTATTTTATATAGAGTTATTCATATGTTTAAACTTAGTAAATTGCTCTCTTTCAAGCAAAGATAAGAAGTTTATATAGTATTTTATGTGATATATGCTAACTTGAGTGTTTGACATGTTGATAGTTGTTAGTTGGCCATTTTGAATATATTGTGGTATGTTTGAGGATTTTGTTCAGTGCAGTCTACAGATGCTCCTCAATGCAACTGCATTAATCCTGCACTATAAATGCTACTGCACTGGATTAACACAATGCTTCTGCACTACATCTGCATTGCTTAGAGATTGAAGCCATCCACTTGCAAATCCACTTGCATTGCTGAACTCATGCTTGGTCTCCAAAAGCAAGAGCACTTTATATTTCGGCGCCAATTTCCACATAGCTTTGAGGAGTCATCTACATAGGGACACATGTTCATATCTCATTTGACCTCCCTGCACACTTGAATGGCTGCCTCAACTTGTGAGACAAATTCTGAAAAGTAACCATGGTTCCACCTCTAGTTTACTTCATCTACAAGTAAAGAAGCACCTCTCATGAAGACTATAAAAGGACCTCACTTCTTCACTTGGAGATATATCACAATCCATAAGTTAGATCAAAATTTCAATAGTCATAGTTAGTTTCTATTTTGTAAGAAGGAAATGAAGGAATTGACAAATCCTCCTTACTTCAATTTAGTAGTTTTTACTAAGTGCAGAGTAATGATGCAACTGCATTGCTAGGAGAATTCATGCAAAGAGCTGCAACTCATGTAATCTTTATCTTGTTGTCTCTCTTTTGTGATTTCAATTATATAAACATGTTCTATTCAGTTTATATTTGCCTTGCAATGTCTATGTTGAGCTAAATCTATCTTAGTTGGAATGTTCTAACCATTTAATGAGCTTTTAAGTAAGTTTGATGCATGTATGTAATGTGTGCACTTTAGTTCTTGCTTGATAATACTTTCAACACTTATTTTAAGATTGATCACTTAGAATAAGTAGATTTGTAAAAGCAGACATGGTTTACAATTAAGAACTCAAGAACTAATATGGGTGAGTGTTTTACATAAAGGAAACTTTGTGAAAACCATGCTAAATCCTAGACATAGGATAGTATAGTCCATAGGGTGATACTGTGGGTACTTTAAAAGACAAGAGTGAACTTATTTAGCAAGCCTAGACACAGGAAGCTTGTAATGAAACTCTGAAGAAAATGACTGAAAGGCACATAGCTAATGCAACAGCATTCAACGCAACTGCATCACATACTGCATTAAACACTAAAGGGTGAATTACTTGGGAAAGACATTTCAACTAGCTTTTCTCTATTGCATTACCTCTACTTGCACTTTGCTTTATACTAACTTGGTTGTGATAACACCATCTCCACTATAATTGTTATTTAGTTACCTTACATTAAATTACATAATATTAAGTTTCAAAGGAATTCATCAATCCATGTGGGTTCGACCTCTCTAATCACTATATTACTTATTAAGGACTGTGTATACTTGCACATGTTTTCCACACACCAGTATGGTGCGAGAGGGGCAACCGCTCAGGGGCCCCATTTTGTTAAGGGCATCAAAAACTCTTTTACTTAGCAATATATAGATATATTTAAAATAAAGATTTTATGTTATTAGAATTATAATTATATATTTGAAAAATTGGAAATCATTATAGAGATATTTTAACAACCGAATAAAAATCAAGTTATATAATACTAAATTCTTTAAAAACAATTAATTGTTTCCTAATGCTTGCAGATATATAGCATGATATTAACTATTCCTTTTACAAAAAAAAAATCTAAATTGAAATTGTTAAAAACTTATTTGCAACCTATAATGTCACAAATTAGATTAAGTAGTCTCACATTAGTTTCTGTTGAAAATTATTCTTAAAAAAACTTTAATTATGTATGAATTATTAATGATTTTCAACAAAAATGCAATGATAATTTTATTCAAATAACTACAAAGGGCGCCAATGAAGGTTGGCTCCGTCAGGAATTTTTTTTTAATTGTCAAAGCTCAGTAAGGAGTTGACTCATTCTCTAGGAGGGAGTGGGTTCAACTATGTGTTAGTTAAAATGTTATACAAGTCACCTTATGTCTTCATTTATTTATTTTTCTTTAAAAACTATCACATTTGAATTGCATGGTTTTTTGCAAATAGAATTGCATGTTATATGAAACCTACTAACAATTTTTTCACACAAAACACAATAGTGTTGTTTGGTAGACAACATGATTGTCACATGATACTCATACATGATAACAAAGCCACTCTACCTTATAAAACATTATTTAATCGCCTCTTTTCCCTCATTAACTTTCTTAGTATATCTTTTCATTTTATTATCACTATCTTTAATTTTATATTAAAATAAGTGTGTGACTTGTGTATTGCAGGTATATGGAATGTTATTTTCTCTTTTATTGAGAAAAATTAGTTTTGAGTAACAATGATAAATAATATTTAATTTGAAAAATAAAATTCTAAAAATATATTTTTGTATATTAAAATATTTAAACTTATATTTAGATTTAATTTTGTTATGAGATATATTTAGTGAAAATAAAATAAGATTGAATAAAATGATTAATGTTACCACATAAATACAAATTAACAAATATTTCACATATTATTATGGCATTTAATAATAATAGCACTAATAAATTTTAGACTAAACTATATTTTTGGTCTCGTGTTTTCAAATATCCAAACTTTTAGTTTTCACATTTTAAAATTTAGACATTTAATCTAGTGTTTTATAATTATGGTGTCATTTTGTTGGTTCGCCCGGGGCCTCCAAAATCTCAGGACCGATCCTGGTCATATGTATTTAATGTTGTTTGCTTGCGTAGACATGGTTGGCAGAGGTAGTTCCTCAGCCTCTTTAAGGAACTCTTTCAGCACCTTAGAGTTTTTGAAGATCGTCGGTGGTGTGGACTTCAATGATAGTATATTCTGTACATTGCTGCTGTTATTAGAAGTGCTCCCAACTTGGTTGAGTTTTTCATTGAGGTACGTGACCTGATTACCATTACCTAAGTTGCTTTGTAGTGCTCCCAACTTGGTTGAGTTTTTCATTGAGGTACGTGACCTGATTACCATTACCTAAGTTGCTTTGTAGTGTTTTTAATGTCCTATTTTTGACTTTTTTTTTTTTTCACCACCAAACTAGAGCTTTGTTCCCTACAAAACCCCCAAAGAAATACTTTGATTTGATTGAGATTGAGAATGAAACCCTAATCAGATTTATGGTTTTCTGCAGTTTGGTGTTCAAGCGTTGGATCGAAACAAAACGAAAGGTATCTGAGTTTCTTTCGTTGTTTTCCTTTCTGATTTTGAGTTTATAGCAAAACCTTGACTTGTATTGTTCTCTTTCTTTTTGCAAGCCTTTACATATTGATGGTGAAACTCACCTCCACTTCTTGAAGGAACTCTTCAAGAATCGTAACTACACACCACGGTAACCCTTTACCCTCGGTTCTCTCTTTCTTTTCCCTTTCCTTTCTTGTATCTTGAGCAAACCTAAGCTGGTTTGCTCTTTCTTCTGAGGTCTCTCACACTAAAACATTAACGCTTGTAACTAACTATGAGATAGTGCTAACGGCTCTATTTCTTTTAAACATGTTTTTTTCTGTTTGAAAAATGTATTTAGCCAATAGCACTAAGTGTTTGAAATTAGATATTTCAACACTCTCCCTTAATTCAAACACTTAGGTTGAGTAGAAACATAGAATAGAGCTAAGTTAATAGGAAACATAAACCCAAGACAAGCCCTTGGGATAGCCTTAAACAATAACCTTTGGAACAAGCCTCCAAAGCTGACTTTCAGAGGAGTAGTCATTCATTTGACTTGAATGAAATTACTCCTAATTCCTCCTTAGCTTAGCAAACGGATCTCCTTTGAGAGCTTTAGTAAAAATATCTGCCACTTGATCTTTAGTAGGGCGATGACTCGACACAGTAATTTACCTTTTGAAACTTGGTCCTCAGTAGTGGTACCTTGTTTCAATATGCTTGGTTCTCGCCATGAGCCACGGGGTTCTTAGCAAGGCTCAAGGCGGACTTGTTGTCAATTAGGATAGTAGGTGGTTGATTTAACTCAACCAATAGCTCATTTAGCGTTGTCTCGAAGCCAAGCGACTTGGCATGCAAAGACTGCTGCTGCTGCACATACTACGCCTCACGGGAGGACAGAGCCACAACAGTTGTTTCTTTGAACTCCGGGATATAGGTGCCCTAGGAACTTAAACGAAACCCGAGGTACTTTTCCTCTCAATTTTATCTCCACACGATCGAAATCTGTGTAACCTAGCAATAGAGTAGTATTTTCACCATTTCCTTTAGGGAACCAAATACCATAGTTCAGTACCTTGTAGATACCTAAGTATCCTTTTAGTAGCCCAATAGTGGACCTTGAGTGGTTTATTCATAAACACGCTCACAATTCTGTAGCATATAGAATATCGAAGCTCTTTGTGACATAAGTACCTTAAGGACCCTATCATCTCGCTTTGTATTCGGTAGGATTTACTTCACTAGTATCCTCCTTAGTTGTTTAAATACCTTAAAGTGATGACATTACTTGAACCCTCTTCGGGAACTTTGTCTTCAATTTTCTTTGTTGGAAGTGAAACTAATTTAAACTTCTGTAATGAAAGTGTTAAAGAAAGCTTTAAAGAACTGAAATTTCCAAGTTTGAGAAATTGTCCTTTATCCTGCAATTATCTCGAGCTCGATGATACCATGTAGAATTTTGCATTTCTTTACAATTTTTCTCTTTTTCCACTTAAAACTAACAAGGTTGTATTTGTAAATTTGCAGAGCTTCGACTTAGAGACCCGGCCCGAAACCCTAGACACAACAAGTTGAAGTTAGCGTAAGAATACTCTAAACTTGATACGGAATTTGCTTGCAACTTCCATGCTTTGCCCATTCTCAAGTACTCTGTGTATGGTATTAGTAGCAAGGATCAGGCTAGAGCTTTGAACCTCCTTGTCATTTCTCAGGACCTGCTTAGGATGTCAAGAGCATCGCCCACCGCAAGAGTTAAGTTAAGTTGTAAAAAAACTAAAGTGAATGGCTACTCAAACTTTTTCTATAATAAACGTGTTCTCAATTGCATCCCTAATTGCATGAGTGTATGGCAAACAATCATGGATTACAGTATTCCATCTAGGCAACAAGATAATTAAATTATAACAACACTAATTTATACATGTTTTGTTTTATGCGCACACCTCTTAATTTGTAGTAACAAAGAAAAGACGGATTCATTCAACCTTGCTTGCATTTTGATATCAATTCGCCTTTTTAAAAGAAAATATTAATAACTTTCAAGTTGGTGATACGGATTAGCTTGTTGACAAGAAAATACTAGGATAGAGTAGTCAACTCAAGCACATGGAATTGGAATCTGAATATTTCTACTTAGTAAACAGTAATGCTATGTGTTATTGGTTCAGAAAGACGGTGTCATGCATTGCATCCCTATGGTTGCAAAAGAGGGAAATTATTAGAACTTTGACAGGAAAAATTGGGTAGGTGTTACATTAAGTGAATCATAGAGTGTCAATAATGAAAAATGAAGTCTTTTTTTTTGGGAAAAAATGAAGTCTTTGGCAATTATAAATTGTGTACAAGTTCTTGATCGACCCTTAGAATTTTTTGCGGAGGTTTAGCGAGCATTTGGTTCCTAACTTCTATAAATAGTCGATTGAATCTCACAAGTATCATTTTCACTCATGATCCATCACAAGGTCGTAACCAGTACCTAGTTGATTCTAAGAATTGGTAAAGTAGCAATCAGCAGGTTTGCCTACAACATTTAGTTGAAACTGGTTACCATGAATGTAAAAAAGTAAATGTTATCATCAACTTTTGGTAAAGTAGCAATCTTATCATACCCTATCTCTTATGATAATTATTAACTATCTATATTTTTAGTTTTCCCTTATTTAAGCTAAGTAAGTTAGTCCATTAACCAGTGTTGGTTAAATTGTAAGTTAGCCTTAGTTTACTTTAACTCTAGTTAGTCTTGCAAGTCAGTTTGTAACTGTAATTAGTTAGAGTAATTGATAGTTACATATAGTAGATTCCTAATCAGTTGTAAAGGATTCTGATTCATTCAATGAAACTCATTTTCATTCAAATGACTTTCCCTCTCTACTATAATAGAATCAATATGGTATCAGAAGAAATTGCGGCCTCACCGTCGATCTCCGCCTCTGATCTCGTCGGTTGCCGTCGCACTTGCGATTGCTCCGCCTCTCTTTTCCTTCTTCTCTCTTTGTTTGTCTTTCTCTGGTTCTTCTTTTCCTTTGGTTCGTCTCCGTTCTTGCAACCATGACCACTGCGACTCAGAACCATGACGACGTCTACGTGATAATAGAAAGATAGATAGATAGATAGATAGATAGATAGATAGATAGATAGATAGATAGATAGACACACATAAGTCCTCTCATAAAATAATAACTTGATGAGCACAAGGAGATACTAGTTATGTAGAATAAGAGGAGACTAATTTGGCTTACCTGTAAATCTAATATAGTAGTTGATGGGGTCATGGTTTATTGGTTGTTTGTTGAGGTACACAAAGTAGAAAGAAAATGAAATGATTCTCACTGATTGAATGAAGTTTACAAAGGGCAGCTATGTATATACATGTTCAGTTGAAACTGATCTAACTGAAAGAAGAAAAAGGTCCTAACTGAATACTAACAGAAGTAACCGTATTGAACTGAACTAACTAATTAACTTAACCATCATTAACAACTAATCACTAATGTAAATACAAAGGCACAATGGTAAAAGGCAAATAAATAATTCTATTTATTCTATTACTCTCCCTCAAGTTGGAGAATACATGTCATGGCGACCCAACTTGGAGATGAGCTTTTGAAAAATGGCAGCAGTGACTGGTTTTGTTAGCAAGTCTGCTAATTGGTGAGTTGAGGAGACATTAACCAGCTTTATGGTGTTGGAGAGTACTTTCTCTCTGTAAAATGGCAGTCAATCTCAATGTGCTTTGAGCGTTCATGAAATGATGGATTGGAGGCCAAATGGATGACTGGCTGTCAGAAAACACCACTGTGGAGCTGATTTGAACTTTAAAATCTTTTAACAAGGAGGTGAGCCACTGCACTTCACTTGTAACCGCAACAATGGACCTATATTCAGCTTCAGTAGAGGATCTTGGAACCACTTGTTGTTTCTTAGATTTCCATGAAATGAGGGAATCACCTAAGAATACACAATAGCCAGCGGTGCTCCTTCGTGTATCAGGGTAACTACCCCAATCTGAATCAGAATAAGCTGTAAGTTTCAAGTTTTAACTTGCAGGAAAGAATAAACCAGTTCCAGGAGTTTCTTTTAGATATCTTAGCAAGTGGTGAAAAGCATCCAAATGAGCTGGTGTTGGATTGGCAATGAACTGGCAGAGCAGGTTTACAATGAAACATATATCTGGCCTAGAAATCGTAAGGTATAGAAGTCTGCCAATCAATCTTCTATACAAAGATATATCTGGTAAAGAGTCATCAGTAGAAGTGCTTAACTTCAGATTAGGATCCATAGGCAAACTTGCAAGTTTGCAGTCAGTGAAACCAGTGTCATCCAACAAAGACGGAGTATATTTTCTTTGAGAAAGTGAAATACCATCACTTGCCCTAGCTATCTCTAGACCCAGAAAATACTTGAGAGTACCCAGAACTTTAAGCTTGAATAGTTTTTCAAGTTTTTGTTGTACTTGAGTGATCTTGGTAGGAGAAGGACTAGCCACAATTATGTCATCTACATAAACCAATATAGTCACAAAGGAACTTCCAGAAACAGTGGTGAAAAGGAACTTCCAGAACCAGTGGTGAACAAACTATAGTCACTCTTTGACTGTGTGAAACCACATTGAAGGTTGTGGTGAATTTGGTGAACCACTGCCGTGATGCTTGCCTCAAACCTTATATTGACTTGTTGAGTTTGCATAGTAAGTGCTCCCCTGTGATGCTTGCCACAAACCATATATTCCTTTCAAATAGATCACCATTCAAAAATGCATTATTAACATCCAACTGTAACAAGTGCAAGCCTTTAGTAGCTAGGGCTAAGACTACTCTAACTGTGGTAAGCTTAGCTACAGGACTGAAAGTGTCAGTGAAGTCCACTCCAGCTAGTTGAGTGTATCCTTTGTCTACTAAACAGGTTTTGTACTTATCAAGTAAACCATCTGGGTTTGTTTTGACTTTATAAACCCAATTACATCCTATGGTGTGTTTATGTTTAGGCAATGGGGCATGAGACCAAGTGTCGTTGTGTTCCATGGCATCAAGCTTAGCTTTCATAGCTTGTTGCCACTATGGGATTTTTGCAGCTTGGTGATAAAACTGAGGCTCTTAGTAAGAAGATATCACTACAAAAAACATTGGATTTAGCGAGGGAAATATCAGTGGCTAAAAGGCCCAATTCCGTCGCTAATTGCCATTAGCGAGTGAATTAGCGAGGGACCAGTTCGGTCGCTAATATCCTCCTCGCTAATTCCCTTTAGCGAGGGAAATTGTGTCAGTCGCTAATTAGCGATGGACTATTCCGTGGCTAATTCCCTCGCTAAGTCTGACAGCACACTTCCCAAATCTGCCGGCACGCTTCTCACTGGAAAGGGTTATTATTATTATTATTGTTATTACTATATATTATTATTATTATTATTGTTAAATTATTATTATTATTATTATTATTATTATTATTATCCTCATCATCAAACTTTCCAGAGAGAGAGAGGAGTGAGAGTGGTGGTGTGGTGGTGGTGGTGGTAGTGGTAGTGTGGTAGTGGTGGTAGAGAGAGAAGAATAAGGAGAAGAGTAAGGGAGAAAGAGAGTGAGATGTATGTGGCGGTGGTGGTGGTGGTAGTGTGGTGGTGGTGTGGAAGAAAGAGAGAGTTATGTGTTGGTGGTGGTGTGGTGGTGGTCGTAGGAGAGTGAGAGGGTACTTGGTGGTGGTGGTGGGGGTTTGGTGGGAAATTTGAAGAGAAGAAGAGAGAAGAGAGAAGAGAGAAGAGGGGAGAGAAGAAAAGAGAGTAAAAATAAGAGAGAGTGTGTTTGGTTTGGAGTTTTAAAAAAAAATGATAGACATTTAGCGAGGGAATTAGCGAGGAACCTATAATTCCATCGCTAACCACCATAGATTTGCGTGCAACGGTCAAATCTTTTCCAAGACGTGACAGGCTGTGTCGGGAATTAGCGAGGGACCTATAATTTCGTCGCTAACCACCATAGATTTGCGTGCCCAAATTTTCAAATTGGCGCCTTGCCTCAATTCCGTCGCTAAATGTCTCAATTCCGTCGCTAATGGTGACGTTTAGCGAGGGAATTTATTCCCTCGCTAATTCCCTGTCTAATTTGTTTTTTGCGAGGGAAAATTTTTCAGTAACTAATTCCCTGGCTAATCAGCATTTTTTTGTAGTGTATTTGGTTGATATAACAGGAATATTGGGGGGAAAGTTTGTTGTGAGTGACATAATTTTGGATGGGATATTGGGCAACAGTGTTGCAGTGGTAATTATTTAGGTATGAAGGTGGGTGGGGGGACCCTAGTGAATCTTCTAACAGGTGTGTGACGATAGCAGGAATGGCTGCTGAGGTACTGGCAGTAGGTGTAAACTCATTGGGTGAGGCAATGATACTTGGAGTGGTGGGTAAATTTGTAATTTAAGTAGGTTTCAATTTCAAGTAAGACATTTGCATTGAATAAAATTAGCCAAGGGCGAAGATGATAGTTTCAATGGAAAGTGGGAAATTTTTGTTCATTTTTGAGATTAAATTTTTGTTCAATTTTGAAGAAGAATAAATGGGAATAGAGGATGAAGATAGAATGGGTGGGTGATGAAACTAATACAATTTTAATTAAAATAAAAAACTAGAACATAGAAATGTCTGGTTTAAACATGAAAACAAACAATAAACTAAAAATAAGATTAATGAATTACAAAGATAAGGATAACTTGAAAAAATAAAGAAATTCTTTCTAATGGCCTAGATTAAGGCAGGATAGGGAGCATGAGAGAAAGGACTGTAGAGGATCCAGATCCATCTCCCTTGCCGTCAACCTTTGTTTTTTCTAATTCAAGGCTATACATTTTGGCTTTTACTTTTCCCACACCCCCTCCTACTTCTCGCACGCCCCTAATATTTTTTTTCCAAAAATGACCTCGCGTGGGACGCTCATGTGGCGTGGTTTAAGTGACTGTTCGAACGACGTTGGACGAACCTGTTCGAACGAACTCATGCGTGTTAAGGAATTTTTGCTGCCTCGAATGGCTTTCTGCGAACCTGTTTGAATGGTTACGTTCGAACATGCGTTCGAATGGTGTCATTCGAACCATTGTTATGCAGAAACAGAAACTTGCAGAAACAGAAACACAGTGATGGTTTATTTCCAGTTTAAGTTTTGAATGCATCGAGCAGAATTATTACAGAGAATCTCTGCATAATACAAGAGAGATGTCTCTAACTTAACATTGACTTCAAAAGTTGTCTACAGAATCACAGTGTTGGTGATTTCAAAAGTTGTCTACCAAGATTCATATACAAAGTTGTGTACCAAAATTATAAATCTAATTTAACATTGACTACCATCAGTATCTTTACTTAAATCTACACAAGGAAGGGGATGGGGGGGTTGTGATTGTATGAGCAAACACTTCCACTTTTGCATTCGGCTAATAAAAAGCATGTCCCAACCCTTTGCTATGGGTGCCCTATTAGTCATCCACATCAAATCCGGCAGGGGCATTGGACTTCCAGGCTTCATAAAGATCTTCAAAAAGAAAACAAAAAACATAATGTTATGTAATGTTTTGGAATGACTACACTGAATCTAAATAGAAGACACTTTACCGTACAAAGTGTTTGTGTTCGCATGCGAATAGGATGTTGAACTGTCGGGCACTTCTGAATGGCGCAACATTGAAGGGAAAAATTGTGTAACAACAATTAGGTGACCAACAACTCAGGACAACTTTGTACTTGTTACTGATCAGATACCCCATTTCCGATATAGTCATCCAATTATCTTCAACATTGTTCCCATGATGTGCCCTCAACAACGACTTCATCAAAAATGTGACCTTACCAATACCACCATACAGTCGAGTGTAGAAGTCATTGTATTGGTTAAGCTCCTCCATCGATCGATTCGATGATTGCCAAGCCTCCTCGCCTTCCAAGAAATGCCGCAATACACCGAATCCACGATTACCATCACCAACCACGTTAACAAGTTTTTCAACATAGGGACGCATGTATGTCGGCATCCCTATTATGTATGTATTAAATACATCCATAACAAAGCAAAGATTTGTAACAATAGGATTCGATGTAAGAACAGAGTCGTGTGTCAAAGTAAGAGCTTTTGAAACAAATGGCGATGGCGACTTCTCAGAACAATAGGTGTGGGTGTTGGTTTCTTATGTATTGGAGGAGTAGGGATTGTAGTAGCACCGCTTTATCGGCTTGAGTTCTCTTTTTGCTTTGTGATGGATTAGGTCTTTGGACACGTTGACAAAGTAGGAGCAGGAGTTGAACCCGAATCGTATGGGTTTGTAGACGTTCCACTCTTGCTTTGGGGGAGTAGGTTGTTTACTGAGACCGAGCAAAACATCCACTAGATGAACCACCGGGGAGTCAAATTTGTCATCTACATGTTCCCAAAATGACTTGTCTCGCTTTGTTGAGTAATCAACATTCCCTTTCTTATCTTTTTTTCGTGCTCCTTTGTAATGATCGTATCCGGAGGTGGACACATAGAAGTCGTGTATGCGGGAATGCCAATTCACGTGCTTTTGCCTTAATCATAACTCTACCGGCGTGATCGGAGGCCTCAAACCTTCTTCTACGATAGCTTCAAGTTCAATTTCTACACTCAACTCATCATCCATTACCTCATGCGTATTTTGAAATTCAACCTCCGCCAATGTTGGTGAATCATGCTCAACGGAATTGGAGTGCATCCATCATAACCCTATAAAAAAGCGACATTGATTTAGTGACAACCCATATAATGTTGAGTTTATAGACAAAATAACAAGATGAGTGTACATCATACCTTGAAAGCTCACATGCACATGGTAGTCCGTGTGTAGTCCCGAGTGTGCATCGACATAATGATGGGTTAAGTGAAATGGATCCATCTGCGCATCTCTCCCAAAATATGGTCTATAGCATTAGATGAAACTAAACCCTTAATTTCATCAAAAATCTTCTTCTTCAAGTGTTGAACTTTCACTCTACTCAAACTATGCTCGAAGTGCATTTTAAGGTCGAAATGTTGTATCCTAAGCATGGTGCGCATTCCATCCCAAAGACTTGCACAAATCTCCCTACTGTCTCGTAATATTTGCTTCAAGTGAGAGTGTGCACTCAACTCTGTTGGTGGTAGTGTTGCCAAGGTGCATATGCTTATTTATCCATGCATCAATAAACTTTTCCTTGAAGGGGTCTAGCCAGTGGTCTTCACATCTTGTATGAAATCGGGATAAGGTCTTTGCCAAAGTCGTTAAACAGACCCCAACTCATAATCATACTCTTCCGTAGTAGTCTTCGCATGGACAATGATATAAAATGCACCCATAATGTCATTAACAACGACTTGGTCTTTCACAATGAGCCTTGCTTTGGCCCTCACATTTTTCTTAATGTGAAATTGGCACAACAAGTTTGCGATGTTGGAAATATTGCTGCCAGAGCATTCATCATACATGTGTCTCTGTCAGTAAGTATGACTTGCGGAAGTTCATCCTGTTTCCTAAATAAACCCCTCAATTTCTCAAGAACCCATGCAAAGTTATCCATCCTCTCCCAATTGACATAAGCAAATGCAAAGAGAGTAAGTCTTCTCGGTTGAGGTCACACTAACGATCTCAACCAACGGATACTGCACTGGTTGGTTTTATATGTGGAATCAATCAACAAAACAATTGGGAAGGTGTTGAGAAGCTCAATAGAATCGGGATGGGCCCAAAAGATGTCTTTCACAACCGTAGTTCCGTCTCAGAAGTCGAGTCCAAGAAACATAACTATCGCGTTGCAAATAAAACATGAGTTGTTGGAGCTCGGGTCCTACTCTCACGCATAGCCGATCCGTTGCCTTTGGCGGCGGTTGTATATTTGTTTCACAACCGTATAGTTATCATCGAGCTTCATCAATTTCACTCATTAAGGATCAATTTAGGCCGAGTATGATTCCTAGTCATTCTAGCCACTAGTTCCTTCTCTTCCGAAGTTAACCTACCAATGTACGGGCGTCCATCATGATAAGTAACCATCCTGTGGTTATGAGTTCCATTCATAACCCTCAAAATCCATCCTCCAAGCTTCTTAATAAATTTCCCTTTCAGTCTGAAGGGACAACAACATTTTCTAGTGTTTGTGCCTTCCTCAACATTTGTCTTATATGATCCAGCTTTATCACAAATTAACATGCAGTATTGTTTACCTGATCGTCGTCCGGTGTCAGATCTTCCTATAACAATCACCATCCCAAGAGATTTCCCAACCGCACGCACCTCCAGTCGTCGCTCCTCACGAGTAGGAAATAACTGAAATTCAATTACCATGTGTCAGTTACATAATTTGAATAGTTAGCTAAAATTAAAACAACTAATTCATTCTTACCGTATCGGTTTGGAAGGAACTAGTAAAGTCTTGGGATTCAACAACGTCAGTTGATATGTCAACTGCGACAGTTGACATCTCAGCTTCTACAGTTGACAACTCAACTGCTCCAGATGCACCCTCATTTTCATCCATTAAACCAAAAAAACACACGACGAAGTCGCAACTTATCGATTCTTTGTCATACGCCTGTTCGAACGGCCTCATGCGAACATGTTCGAATGAGGTTGTTCGAACAAATCAAATTCACACCCCAGCTAACACTTGTTCGAACACATTCATGCGAACATGTTCGAACGACCCTGTTCGAACTAAGCGCGTTTGCAGAAAAAAAAAATGGCGTAAAAAACTCAAAACAGAACCAAAATGAAAAATGTTTGGTAGGGTTATTACCTTGAGCTAGTTGCCAATGATGGGTAGTTGAATGAGAGTGAATGATGAAGGTGAGGATGGGTGGGTTTTGGAGTGGAGAGAGGGGAGGTTTAGGTGTTGGAGAGGGAGTGTTTTTGGGTGTTGGAGAAGAAGAGGGAGAGGGATAGAGAGGGAAATAGAATTGTAAGTGGGGTTATTTTGGTAAATGTGTAGGGTGAGGGGGTGTGTTTGGAGTAGGAGGGGGGTGTGGTAAAAGTAACAGCCTACATTTTTCTGCGGCACTCCTTTTATAATTGTCACAGCCAATGACTAAAGCCCTGCTTATTCTTTTGATACAATTTTTTTTGAGAAATTTTCTTTCAATCCAATTTAATTCTTTCTTGGCACAATCCCTGATTTACTATGATCTTGTGATCTCTTTCAAAATTATATTCTAACAATCACTATTCACTAGAATGGGATAAAATTAGAGGAATGGGAGTACACTACAAAAAAACAGGTGATTAGCGAGGGAATATTCAGTCGCTAACATGACCAATTCCCTCGCTAATTGCCATTAGCGAGGGAATTAGCGAGGGACCAGTTCGGTCGCTAATTCCCTCCTCGCTAATGCAGTTAGCGAGGGAAATTGTGTCAGTCGCTAATTAGCGAGGGACAGTCCCTTGCTAATTCCGTCGCTAATGCTGACAACACGCTTCCCGAGTCTGACTGGCACGCTTCTCAATCTGAGTTTATTATTATTATTATTATTATTATTATTATTATTAGTATTATTATTATTATTACACTACGCCAGATTTGTCAAAAAGAGCGCTCCTATAAGCAGCGTTTTAAGTAAAAACGCCACGGATGGCCAAAATAGCTAACCCATATCCTATTTCTGGAGCTTGATAACTTATATATTTTATCTCCCATGTAATTGTACACAACAAGTGTGAACAATTGCTTAGGATTGTACTCCATTTTGGTTCTGTTGAGATTCGGCTAATGTCCGTGTATAAAAGTATATTTGAAGTGGTCAATCATATATGAGTTTTAAAGTAGTTATGATGAAAGTCAAATGTTTTTAATGGTTTCGCAGTTGTGATTAAGTGATAGTGTAGAAAGTTCTTACACTAATGGTTATATGAATTAAATATTATTTGAAAACAAAAATTTGACAACTAAATAGTTGGTAAACGGAGTTAAAATACATTGGTTAATTGAAAGTCAGTAACCATTTACTGAATGTAATTAACCACAAGTTTAAATGTGATTAATCACGATTTAGTTTTCAGTTACATTTAGATTTGAACACCTAGAAATTGTGGCTAATTATGTTCAAATTTGTGGTTAATTACATTGAGATGTGTTTCAACACATGTCGGATCCATTAACTATCCACTGAATTAAATTATCCACGCATTTGAACTGGGTTAATCAACTATTTTGTTGTTGATTTTTGATGACAAATTTTGTCTCAAAATATAATTCCTGAATTGCAAATGAATACACAGACGTTACTATAGTGCCTACTTCAGTTTAAGTATTAACTGATAATGCGTGAAATTGCAATGGATTTTAGGTTGATGACAAGAAGACAGTTGGTCTAGAAGCTTTCTCACGGATAGCTCCTGTTTGTGTTCCTATTGCTGATATAATAACTATCCACAATCTGTTTGATGCGCTTACTAATTCTTCCGGACATAGACTTCATTTTCTTGTTTATGATAAATACATAAGATACCTTTATAAGTATGGTTCTCTACCTTCGATAGTGTTGTTTGTATTATCCGAGTTGTTGTTTGTGTGCTTCAAATTTCCTAATAGCGAGTTACATGCAGGGTCATCAAGAATTCTACAAATGTAATGGCTAGTTCTATCGGAAATCTTCACTTCTTTGAAGAAGAGATAGTCCTTGATGTTGATGGGACAATTCCAATTCAACCAGTTCTACAACATATTGGAATTTCTGCATGGCCTGGTGAGCCATTCCGATACTCAAATAGAATAGGCTAAATTACTGTTTTGGTCCTTTATCTTTGGCCTTGATTTCATTTTGGTCCTTTATCTTTTTTTTTTCTCGTTTTGGTCCTTTATGTTTCAGTTTTGTGTCAATTTGGTCCTTTGTCAATTTGGTCCTTTTTTGTGTCAATTTGGTCCTTTTTTGTGTCATTTTGGACGGAAAACTACAAAAAGGACCAAATTGACACAAAATCAAAACATAAAGGACCAAAACGAGAAAAAAAAAAGATAAAGGACCAAAATGAAATCAAGGCCAAAGATAAAGGACCAAAACAGTAATTTAGCCAATAGAATACATATATTGAATTGGTCCTGTTGTCTCTGTTGATTATATATTTATTGTAACTGAGTGACTGAGATACTGCTAGGATGGTAGTAGGATGGCAGGGGATTCCTATAACTTTGGCACAGAGGGCTAGCAGCTCCATTTTGTTTTTGTCTGTGCAAGCTTTCAAGTAGGATCAAGTCATAAAAATAAGTTTCCCTTCGCTAAATGATGATCCTTTTTCTTTATCTTCTTGTTAATGTCTTTGATTTTTATAGAATAAAATTTGCTTTTCACCATTCCTTCTACTACAGTACTAATCCACAAGCGAGCTAAATATCACAAAAAGATTTTGTTTGTAGAAGGGTGTTCTATATTTAACACCATGTTTTTTTAGTTGTGAGCCGCTAAGAGCCCAATTGGTCACAAATATTTGAAGAAATTTATTTCTAGACTACTCCTATAGTTGCTTGACTTGCTTCAATCGTGATTGGTTTTGTTCTTTGTTGTCAAGGGTCACCCCCATCTTTGCTTCGATATAATGAAAGGCATTTTGCATGAAAATGTAATTGGATTAATCTCCTTGATTTGTTGCTCAAGTAAATTTTAGGAAGGTTATTCAAAAAACCGGTTTTATGATCCAAAGAAATCGGAGGACGTGTGGAACTATTGTAGACCACACCGTAACTGTTAGCCTTTTCTTTCTCCTTTAAGCATGCATAATATGGCGACTAACCGATTAGGAACTCTAGTCCATTTGATTAACTAAAATCTATTCTAATTCGTGTGGTACCTCAAATTTCGACCTTTCTAGGGGCGGTTGACCTTGACCAATTATGCTCAGTGCTTGAGTCACTTGGAGTTGGTGTACATGAAAAAGCGATTCGATACGATCGGGCATGGACATGAAACAAGTCATAAAGGTCGACTTGATCGGGCCCTTGGGCTCGTCTCTTTGGACGTGATATTTCTGATGTTCATTACAAGGCTAGGTTTAAATTTGGCAAATTCATGTTTTGTTATTTTGGATGTATGATTTAATTTTTGGATGTATGATTTAATTTTGGATGTATGATTTAATTTTTTTATGATGTATGATTTAATTCAGGTTTAAATACAACAAATTCATAGATATCACTATTAAAAAATATTTTGGATGTATGATTTAATTTTTTTGTTGCAAATATAAAAAGGAAAAAACACAAAAACTGAAAAAAAATTAAAAAAAAAAAATTAAACAATGGGCAGCGCTTTTAAGGAAGTGCTGCCTATAGGGTGACAAGTTTGGGTAATGGGCAGCGCTTTTTAGGAAGCGGTGCCTATTTGAGAACGTGTTTGGGCAATGGGCAGCGCTTTTTAGGAAGCGCTGCCTATTTGAGGACGTGTTTGGGCAATGGGCAGCGCTTTTTAGGAAGCGCTGCCTATTTGAGGACGTGTTTGGGCAATGGGCGCGCTTTTTAGGAAGCGCCGCCTATTTGAGGACGTGTTTGGGCAATGGGCGCGCTTTTTAGGAAGCGCCGCCTATTTGAGGACGTTTGGGCAATGGGCGCTTTTAGGAAGGCGCATTTGAGGACGTGTTTGGGCAATGGGTGGTGCTTTTTAAAAAACGCTGCCCATTGTTGAAGTGGAATACCCAGCGCCACATTCAACAGCGCTCAAAAGCGCTGCCCATTGATAAAAAAAACGCTGCCTATATACTAATTCTGTTGTAGTGTTAGTAATAGATTACTGTTATTATTATTATTAGTATTATTATTAGTATTAGTATTAGTGTTATTATTATTATTATTAGTATTATTGTTGTTATTATTTTATTCTTAATCTAATAGCCATATTTTTGGGGTGTTACAATGTTTCTTTGGACAAATAACATAATATTTTTATTACCAAATGGCAATTATAGTTTTCACTTTTGTCATATTTTTTCTCACGTCTTCAAAATAATTCCGTACAAAATGCACAATTTGTTATGAAATATTATTATGCGTCTTTTAGTCAAAATAATTCCGTACAAAATGTCCTCTTTGTTACTTTACTCTTAAAAAGGAGGGACTAAACTGGATTTTCTTGACATTTGCAGGGGAAAAAGTATTTTAAATGGAATTGCAAGGACTAAAGTATAACAAAAGGACTAAAGTAGTAACGTTTATAATTGTCTATTTTAAAAAAATTGGAATTGCCTAAACCATTTTGTTGACATTTGCAGGGACTAAAAGTACCTTTTAGCCTATTATTATTGGATGTCCATTGTCTTTCATCTCCCACCATTATCTTTTGTAATTGGTATTTTATGAGTGACTACTCATTTGCCAATCCTTATCCTATAAATGGGGATCACCCTCATATGTAGAGACTTACACTTTGAAGAGCATAATGCAAAGACTATCTCATTCACTTCTTCTCCCTTCTTCATCTCTATCCTGTAAAGGAGAAGAGATAGAACACTCCCTCGCATGGGTTGCCTCCCATGAAGCGCTTCTTTAACGTCACTAGCTTGACGCTGCAATTCCACTCTCTCAAGGTGGAATATATGACACGAAGAACACGTCATCCTTTTACCTCCGTTTATGAGGTAGGAAATTCATGAACTTGAGGTACAATTGCATACGCATCCATACCCTCTCAAGGTGAAGGATGACGAACAAGGCATAGAAAGAGTCTAAATATCGATCAATCTCTTCACTCCCATCTTCCTTGCTTCTCAAAAGATGAGTAGGGAAAATGATTTGTTGGGTGATTTCTTGTTGGATTTTCACACCTTCCCAATATTGAGAATTTTTAGCTTCCCTCCAAACAAGAGGATCCCCTCACGTTCAATTATTTTTTCTTCACCATCTTTATTTTTCTCCCATGATTCATCTATTAGTAAGCCATTTTCTCCTTGTTCTGAATTTTGAATAAGTGGTTGTTCATTTGCTAACCAGTCATCTGCTAACCAGGGATATGATTTGTCAATAACTATCCACTCTGGCTCCTCAAGAATTTTAGGTTGAGCCAACCAAGGATAAAATATTATTCCTAAGCTAAGAGTTGAAGGTATTCAATCTCAAACATTCAAATATAAAATTTTCATTCCATAAATGAATCATAGATCATCTCATGAGTGATCAAGTCATAAAAAACATTAAGAACAAAGACTCAATACACAAAGTAAAAGAGAATATAACATAAAAATAGATCTAAACCAACTACAATAGTGTTTTCTCAATATTCATTCATCCCTAACAAAAAGAGATTTAGCTACGCATAGAGGAAGAAGAGGAAAAACAGAAATTACACTTGAATGAAGAAGATGAACTCATTTGAAGCTCCAAATCTTGTTCCCAAGCCTTGAATCTTCAATAGAGATGAGATGGAATGAGTGCCTTTGAGTTCTAGGGTTTCCAAGAGTGTGAAAAACTTCTTTTTTCGAGTTCCAAGTTGCTACTTAAGTGATTTTGCGCATCAACTCTCTGTTCAGTGCGCGTGCACGCCGCAAGATACGCCAGCAGATATCTTTGGAATACTCTCGCCAACTTGCGCGTGGATCGCGCGCTACGCCGCAATGTGCTATTGGAAAAATATTGCACACTTGCGCGTGACTGGCGCTTACGCGCGACTTACGCGCAGCAGATTCAAGACTAATTCCACCAATGGATGTTTAGTACAAAATGAGACTGCCGGGTGTTGTCTGGTGCTGCCAGAAACTTGCTACTGCTTAAACTCTTTTTAAATCGCTCCAACTTCACTTCTTGTTTGCACACTTGTTCTTCAATTTGATCTAGCTCCTGAGCAAATAAACATAAAAAAAAACCCACATAACCACTACACAAAAACTAGATTCAAATATTCACAAATTCTGTCAAACTTTACTGGTTTTCATTAAAATCTTCCTTCAAAACACAGTTTTTAACATTCAAAACAAGCATGTGATATGAATTTATCATGCTCTTTTCATGATTTTGTGTTGTCGCTCCATCAACGGCGCCACCACTCCCCTCTTCGACTTGACCTGGGTTAGGTTTCTCAGTCACAACCAAACAGTCCTTGACATAGTGGCCGTGACATCCACATCGAGTGCAAATGATGTGTAGCCCTTCGTATTGTACTTGATACAACTCGCCATTGTGGCCTATCTATACGCTTCCAACAACTAGTGTGTTCAGATCAATCTCAATGCAAAGTCTCGCAAAACGTCCTCTCCACATCAACCTTAATGGGATTTTCAGTAGCTGAAGCAAGGGCCCATACCAAGTCTTCATCATAATAAATAAGTTTTAGACTGGGTATCTAACCCAAACAATTTTTTTGTCAATGGTGGCCCTTAAGGCATTGAAACTCGGGTCCCACTTGTGGACAGAAAGGTAATGGTCAAAGACCATCCAAAGTCCACCATTGATAACCCGTTTTGGTTCACATGTTAAATTTGAACTTTCTTCGTCGCTAGTAGGTTGACTCTCTCCTTACTCTCCATGCTAGTATTTTCCAAAACCTTGTCTCGGGATGAAACTGCAGCCACGTTTTTCTTCCTCCGTGATCAAGTGATTCTTTTGGTGTGTCCATGGTTGTTTGCGGTGGTGTGGTGAACGGGAAATTGAAGTCAATCGCTAAATGCCCAAACCCTAGCAGAGCGCTTAGTATCCTTTATTTTATATTGCTTAAAATCGGGTCACTTTAGCAGGTTTTGTTGTACCTTGCAACAGGTTACCGTTGGTAGCTTCTGAGCTCGGTACTCAATAATCACTTTCGTTGTTTCTTTCATTGACTTGATCTTCATTCTTCTAACACCTTATCATGTCTAGATATACTTGTAATAAGAATGAAGAATGTATCCATTGTCATATATTATTGAGAAGCTTTTGAGAATGAAGAATGTATCCATTGTAATAGGCATGACTTTCGATTCTGTGCCTGTTATTGTGGCATACACGTGGAGGTTCATTTCTGTTGATGTAGGTTTCCTCTCAAGTTTGATCGGTCAAGGTGGAGCTGATGTGGTGCTGAGGTGGTGTATTTTGGAGTACTGTTGCTGTTATCAATAACTGAAGTAGTTATCGGTCTGTTATTTGTTATAACAGCTCGGTTGCTTGTCTCCTAAGCAACCGATTTTCTCTCTTCATTTCTAAGCATCTATAAAAGCCTTGTAATCACATTTGTAATGTAGGTTATAATTTTCATTTTCTCTTCTGTAATTGGGGTGTGTGAGAGCAAACACGGGACTCAGGGGATCAAGGGAAGTGAGGGGTTAAACCGAGGGAAATTCACATTGTAAACATTGTAATCTCAATTCTTGATGATATGAAAGTGGATTCAAGCTTTAGCTTGATCCCCCAGATGTAGGTGACTAATTGTCACTGAACTGGGTGAACAATTTCTTGTGTGATTGCTTAATTTCTCCAATTTCTGAAATCGGTAATTAGGGTTCATAAATTGGGGGTTTTCTAAATTCAATCAATTCGCGATTAATTCTTGTGCATTTGTGTTTCATTCTTGTGTCTAAACTCAACAATTGGTATCAGTAGCGACGTTGAGCAAGATTCACATAAATGGAGATGGGAAAGTTCAATATAGAACGTTTCAATGGCAAGAACGACTTTGGTCTTTGGAGAATGAAGATGCGGGCAATTCTGGTTCAACAGGGTCTCGAAGATGCTCTAGAAGGGGAAGGGAAGCTTCCAGCAACCTTGACAGAGAAAGAAAAGAAAGAGATCATGAACAAAGCTCATAGTGCCATCATTCTTTGCTTGGGAGACAAGGTACTTCGTGAAATTTCAAAAGAAAAAACCGCTGCTGCTATATGGTTGAAATTAGAAAGTTGGTACATGACTAAAACCCTAGCCAATAGATTGTATCTGAAACAGAAACTATACACCTTCAAAATGGATTCTGGTACTTCAATTAGTGACCATATTGATGAGTATAATAGGCTAATTCTTGATTTAGAAAATATAGATATTAAGATTGATGATGAGGATCAAGCATTGCTCTTGATCAGACCATTATCAAGGTCTTATGATGTTATAGCTGATACACTCATATATGGAAGGGAATCTTTAAGTTTGGAGGAAGTTCAGAGTGCCTTGCTATCCAAGGAATTGTCCAAGAAGGTCAATCAAAGGGAATCAGAACAAGGGGACAGTCTAATGGTGAGAGGAAGATCTGAGAAAAAGGAATCAGGTAAAGGAAAGGGAAGATCAAGATCAAAATCAAGGCCAAAACACAAGAGATGTTTCATTTGTGATAAAGAGGGACACTTCAAGAACAATTGTCCAGAAAAGAACACAAAGAAGAAAAATCAATCCAAGGATGATACAAGTACTGCATCAGTAGCCTCTGATGGGTATGAGAGTTGTGAACTATTGTTTGCAGCAGGTGAGAGTGACTGTGAAGAAATGGCAGACATTGATACTGTCATTGACTCTGACACAGAAGTACTGGGAACTATAGATGAAGAATATGGTGAAGTCTTAGTTGCTGAAGAAGACAGAACTGAAAGAGTTGAGTCAAATTCGACTGCAACTACCTCTGGTGATGATGATTGGGAGCTAGATACTGGTTGTTCTTATAATATGTGTCCAAAGAGGGAATGGTTTGTGGACTACAAACCATACAAAGGATGTCAAGTTATTATGGGGAACAACAAGGCTTGCAAAGTCATAGGCATAGGAACTGTGAAATTGAAGCTTGCTGATGGTACTACCAAAATGTTAACAAATGTTAGACATGTACCTGAATTGAAGAGGGCACTCATATCAGTAGGAAGCCTTGAAGCTGCAGGGTATAGCTTCAAAGGTGAAGGTGGTGTATTGAAGATAATGAAAGGGTCAAGAGTAGTATTGAAGGGAACCAGAATGAAAAATAACTTGTATGTGCTTATGGGAAACACTATGCAACCAGAAGCTCAAGTGGCAAGCTCAAGTGACAATCAAACTCTCATATGGCACCAAAGACTTGGACATATGAGTGAGAAGGGTCTTAAAGAGCTAGACAAGCAAGGAGCACTATGTGGAGACAAGATTTCTAATCTAGGATTCTGTGAACACTGCATATTTGGTAAGCAAACAAGGGTGAGATTTTCAACTGGTGTACACAAGACTAAAGAAAAGCTTGGCTACATCCACTCAGATTTGTGGGGACCATCTCAAACACCTACACATGGAGGAAAAAGGTACTTTATCACTTTCACTGATGACTTTAGTAGAAAAGTTTGGATCTATTTGCTTAAAACAAAAGATGAAGCATTTAGAACATTTGTAGAATGGAAAAATAAAGTAGAGAATCAGTCTGGTTTGAAAGTTAAAGCACTTAGAACTGACAATGGCCTTGAGTTTTGTAATGAGGAGTTCAATAATTTCTGCAAACAACATGGAATTTATAGAAACCTCACGGTTAGAGGAACTCCTCAACAAAACGGCCTTGCAAAGAGACTGAATCAGACTTTATTGGAGAAAGTAAGGTGTATGCTATCTTGTGCTAACCTCCCAAAGAGCTTTTGGGGAGAAGCAGATCATACAGCCTGCTATCTTGTCAAAAGAAGTCCTTCTACTGCTTTAAATTTCAAAACTCCTCAAGAGATATGGACTGGTGAATTACCTGATCTCAAGAACTTAAGAATTTTTGGCCGCCCTGCCTATTTTCATGTCAATGAGGGAAAATTGGAGGCAAGGTCGAAGAAAGAGATATTTGTAGGATATCCTGATGGTGTCAAGGGATATAGGATTTGGCTGAGTGAAGAGAGAAAATGCATAATTAGCAGAGATGTAATCTTCAAAGAGACAGGCCTTACCAAGGATACTGTGAACAAAGAAGTCCTTGAGAGGAATGAACCAGATAAGGAATATCAAATTGAGGTGGATCTCACAAGAAAACAGGTGAGTAATGATGATGACAGGCAACAAGCAACTCAAGAGATTGTATCTGATAGTGAGTCAGAAGCTCAACAAGAGGAGCAAGACAGTGACTATCTCTTATGCAGAGACATAACTAGAAGATCTATCAAACCACCAGAGAGGTTTGGATATGAAGCTGCTACTACTTATGCTTTGAATACAGTTGAAGATGTCATCAATGAGGAGCCTGCTAGATACAATGAGGCTATGTCTAGCAGTTCTAAAGACAAGTGGCAAACTGCTATGCAAGAAGAAATGAGTGCTTTACATAAGAACAATACCTGGAAACTGGTCAAGAAGCCTGCAGGAACAAAACTTGTAGGTTGCAAGTGGATTTACAAGAAAAAGGAAGGGAACACATAAAATGATCCTCCAAGGTATAAGGCTCGATTAGTTGCAAAAGGATATACACAAAGGGAAGGAATAGATTACAATGAAATATTCTCCCCAGTTGTGAAACACACCTCAATCAGAGTTGTGCTTGCACTAGTAGCCCAATTTGACTTGCATCTGGAACAAATGGATGTAAAGACTGCCTTCTTACATGGAGTACTTGAAGAAAAAATATACATGGCTCAACCTAAGGGGTTTGTAGAAGATGGAAAGGAAGATATGGTATGTCTGCTGCAAAGGTCCCTATATGGCTTAAAATAGTCACCAAGACAATGGTACAAGGTTTGATAGTCATATGTTGGATATAAAATTTAATAGATGCAATAGTGATAGTTGTGTCAACTATAAGAAGCTTGCAGGTAATGACTACATATACTTATCACAGATGTTGATGATATGCTTATTGCTTGTAAGCATATGGATGAGATCAACAAGTTGAAACAACTTCTTATGAAAGAATTTGACATGAAAGACATGGGTAAGGCAAGGAAGATACTTGGAATGGAGATCACTAGAAGAGGTGAAATGCAAGGAATAATACCACTCAAGAAGGGTATTCAAAGAAGGTAATACACGATTCAAAGATGAGTGAAGCTAAAGCCGCAAGCATCCCAATTGGAACTCGCCAAGTTATCTCAAGAGGATCGCCTCGATATTAAGAGAGGAAGACACTACAAATGCAATTAGTATATAGGCGCTTTTTTTTTCATCCATGGGCGCGCTTTTGCGCCAAACGTGGCGCTGGGTATTCCACTCCAACAATGGGCAGCGCTTCCTAAAAAGCGCTGCCCATTGCCCAAACACGTCCTCAAATAGGCAGCGCTTCCTAAAAAGCGCTGCCCATTGCCCAAACACGTCCTCAAATAGGCAGCGCTTCCTAAAAAGCGCTGCCCATTGCCCAAACACGTCCTCAAATAGGCAGCACTTCCTTAAAAGCGCTGCCCATTGTTTAATTTTTTTTTTTTTCAGTTTTTGTGTATTTTGCATATTTTATATTTGCAACAAAAAAAATCCACATCATATGTGAAGGGAATTCTCTCAATTACCCCTCATCTTGAATTTTGCTCTTTGTTTATCTTTTTGATGGAGTGTGTTTGCAAATTAATACTTTGTTCAGCCAAATGATACTAGAAGCAAGGGTAAAGGCATAGATTAAAGGGGTAAAATTAGTTGACTGGCATTGACTAATAAGTTCAGAAGCCCTTAGTACTTACAACTTAGAAGGGAAATCATCAGTTTCAAAAGAAGGTTACAACTACAAAGTAGTAATTTAACATTTTCAGATCAATCCCAATACTTTACAAAATAAAAATTCCTTCCCAAAAATAAAAACAAGTACTGATATATTCCATCATAGCTTTTTCCACCTCCAAAATTCTATCTATCCTCTTCTTTACTGCACATGAAGTAAACTGAGCTGAGCTACTACCTTGAGATGTTACACTCTTCAGGAAAAGCCAGCTGTTGTTCCATCTGCCAGCTCAACTTGGAAGCAACACCTTCGTGACAAGGAACATAATCTCGTGAATCAAACATACAAATATATATATATATATATATATATATATATATATATATATATATCATTTTCTGCAGAAAAAATGTGATTGCATAATGATGGAAATATGCTTATTGTTAAATGTTACCTCCGCTTTCTTCACTAACTCTTTCGATGTCGATGTTGATACGATTATGTGGCGAGCGTTTGGACTAATGAATCCTCTTCCACGCCTTTGTCGATGAATGTCGAGAACGAGTTAAAGTATCCATCAACATTGACTAATCCAACCCGCAAGTTGTGGAGTGTCAAAATCTAGTTAGGCTAATAATAGCACGCGGTGTTTTTCGACGAAACGAAATGGTCCACAAGTCAATTATCGGTTTGTCATGAATCCCTAGTTGAGCCCATGTTATGACTTCAAGAAGCTCCTCTAGGGTCCCATAACCTCACCAGATGTATCCCTGGTAACGGTGAACGACCCACCACTTGTGACTCCCACACATACTGCTTCATCATCGTTGTGCTTAGTGGTAACAATCACCTTCTCAAAGAACAAGATATGCGAGAGTAAAACCCAACACCAAATTGCCCAATCATGCTAACATCAAGACTGCGCACTAGGGCTTCCATGAATTCCTTGGTACTGCACCTTGCAATAGTACCCAAGTTGTTCACCAAATCTAAAAGAAAATCAACCCAAAACAATTATCGAATCGAATATCATACATTGAAACAAAGACAATTTTCAATCAACTAAAAACGATTTAAACTTATCAGCCTTGGTCATGCCAATACCACTCACAATAATGGTTAGGGGAGTTGTTTGCCTTGTCGAGAATAATATGGATAAACAACTCTGTTGACCATCGAGTTTGCTCTTGTCCGTAAGACACTCAAAACGGATCTTGTCCAAAGCCTACAATGTTTACATAATCGCACTCACATACAACAACTACGGTGAAGAACATTCATACGCAACCCCAAAATTATTGTACAAACCACTATTACAAAAGTTACAAATTCTAGACAACGACATTTTCACAATCATTACAATTCAAATTCATTCAATCATTCAACTCCAACCAATAAAAGAAAAAAACTCGAGAGATGAAAAAATCTGGAAAACTTACATCTAAAGCGCTATTGATGAGTTCACGAAGGAAAATCTCCTTGTTAGAGTAGAAGGTATTGATGATGAGACCGAGAAGTCGGTTAATTTCAGCCCGAAAGCAAACGTTTCGGCTTCCGCCATGATAGATCTGTTGTAGCGAGAAAGCAAGAGACGGAGATGAGAGTATGAGAAGTTAGGGTTTTACGAGAGAGGGAAGGGAAAAAGAGAATTGAGTGAATATATAGGAAACGAACGGGCCAAAAAAATTAAAACAAATACTCGCCGCTTCTAAAAACGCCAATATGTGGTTTTTCGTTCTAATATACGCAACGTTTTCTAAAAAAAACTGATTATTTGGCTTTCTCGTCCTCTCTATACGCAGCTGCTTCTCAAAAACGCCGATTATTTGGCTTTCTCCTCCTCTCTACGCAGCTGCTTTCCTCAAAAACGCTGATTATTTGGCTTTCGCCCTTCTCTATACGCAGCTGCTTTGCTGAAAACGCTGGGTATTTTCTGTCTCGCCTCTCTATACGCAGCGTTTATTAAAAAACGCTGGTTATGTGCAATCTCTTCCTCTCTATACGCAGCGTTTATTAAAAAACGCTGGGTATGTGGCGCTCTTTTTTAGCCATTCTGGCGTAGTGAGAGACACATGGACAAGGTCCCCTATGCTAGTGGTGTGGGAAGCTTAATGTATGCAATGGTGTGCACTAGACCTGACTTAGCATATGGTCTCAGTTTAGTTAGTAGATACATGTCAAATTCAGGTGTGTAACATTCACTACAAGAATTCATCAGATTCGCGGCGGACTCAATCCCCCAGTAATGGCATAAATCAGCCAGAAATTGCACTTTACTGGCGGATTTAGTCTGCCAAGATGTCACCGTAAAAACGCCGCAGTAGCGGTTAGTAGGGTCGATTTTCACCCGATAATTATCGGCGGATTTATCGCCGAAATTCGCCGCATATTATCAACAAAAATTCGCCAAGAAATCCGCCAGATGAGTTACCGGGTCAAATTCCGCCAGTAATCTATTATATATATTTTTTTAAAAAATATTTTAAAAATGCTTTTTTATATTTAATTTTATTTTTATAAAATGCGTTTTTTTATTTAATTTTTTTAAAAACTAATTCTTAATATTTAGAAATGCGTTTTTTTATTTAATTTTTTTTAAAAACTAATTCTTAATATTTTAAAAACTATTATATATATTTAATTTTTTATTTAAACTAATTTTTTTATTTAATTTTTTATAAAATGCGTTTTTTTATTTAAAAATATTTTAAAAATGCTTTTTTATATTTAATATTTTAATCCTCTAAGTGGTGGTGGTGGTGGAAGAGAAGAAAAGAGAGTGGTGGTGGTGGTGGTGTGGTGGTGGAAGAGAAGAAAAGAGAAGAAGAGAGTGGAAGAGAAGAAGAGAGTAAATGAGAGAGAGTGGAGTGAAAAGAGAAGAAGAGAGTGGTGGTGGTGGTGGTGGTGTTGGGTGGTGGTGGTGGTGGTGGTGTGGTGGTGGAAGAGAAGAAAAGAGAAGAAGAGAGTGGAAGAGAAGAAGAGAGAAGAAGAGAGTAAATGAGAGAGAGTGGAGTGAAAAGAGAAGAAGAGAGTGGTGTTGGTGGTGGTGTTGGGTGGTGGTTGTCATACCCCAATTTTGTCCGACTAATTTATCAAAATAAAAAAATATATTTTGTGTAAACACTCAATTTTAACGGATATTTTTCTCGTAGTCGAAAAGCTCAAAAATATGTTTCGTCGTGCTCTTATATTACTTCTAATCGCTTATGCACGATAGTTCTAACGAACTTGCATGTTTTATCCTCACGCACGCGTGTCAGTTCTAATGGTATACGAGCGCTTATTATCCGTTATTATTGTTGCTTATTGTAAAATAGGGAATAGAGAAAACAAAATTAGATTCATTATATTGTCTCTTGTATTACAATCTAGTGTCAAATGTATAAAGAGCAAAAACTGAAAATACTAAAAAATATTATTACAATTAGTGCAAATAGAACTAAAAAGGAGGGAAAACCAATCTTTTTCTCTCCTCTGGCCGTAACCCTTCAGCCCATCTCTTCCCACTTAAAGCTTGTTTCCAACACTCCTTTATCCACCTCCAAGGTTTCTCACAAGAATAATCATCAGCAGCTAGTTACTTTGCATAGACAAACAGTATGTGACAAAAATACAGCAACAAAGACAAGAGGAAGAATCCAAACACAGCAGCAGCTCCAAATATTAAAATAGGCAGATTCTTTGCTGACCTTTGGTCATCCATTGCCTGCACACACATAAATAATGTTTATAACAGTCAAATATACTAACTTGTGAATAACACAGAAGCTGGGAAGAAGGAAAAGGGTGCTCAGAATTTTTCATACACTAAGGGGGAAATTTTTTGGGAAACCATAATCAGAGATACAGAGTTAAATTGACTCCACAAACACAAAACCCTATACAAAATCATCTACAAAATGCAGCCCAAGAATCAGAAGCAAAGGGAGAACACACTGAGAAAGAAGGAGAAAACAGAGCAAACACAGACACACACAAACACACGCTGAGAAGAAAGAACACAGACTGAGAACAAACAAACACAGAGCCACAACTTCAGCAACCACCACCACCATTCCTTCCGCCCAGAACCACCACACATAAACTCACAAACACACAGCAGAAAACAAAAAACAGTAGAAGAAAAAAAACAAAAAAAGAAGAGAAAACGAACCTGAAACAGACAGAACCGCCGTGACTTCCACCGCGAGCCGCCGTGAGACACTCGCCGGAGGACCTCCGGTCGTCTTCTCCACGAAAACACCACCGCGCCACCGCCATTTCAGCCCCTCGCTTCGCTTTCTCTTCCTCACCCCTTCGCCACCCACCACCGACGCCACTACCTCCGCTGCCGCTTCTCTCCACCATCGTGTGAAGCAAACCGAGCACCGCTCGTCCCTCTCTCGGTTCGCCGCCTCTCTCTCTCTTCGCCACGCCGCGACCTCCGCCGCGAACCACCACGCCACCGTCAGCTCAAAATCTCCGACGACGCGCGCCTCGCCTTTTCTCCGTCGCGTGAAACCACCACCACGCCACCCTCTTTCTCCCATCAGGATCTCCGTCGCTCTCTCTCTGCTCGCCGTCGTGCTCCATTCCTCTTCTCTCGGTTCGCACCATTCTCCTCTTCTCTCTCTCTCTCTCTCTCTCTCTCTCTCTCTCTCTCTCTCTCTCTCTAAGACTAATGAACTGCACTGATAGAAGGAAAGGGAATTTAGGGTTTTGCTTGTTTTAGTAAATGGATCTTGGCCAATGTGTGTGGGTTATGGGCTTCGTGTTTTCTTTTTATTTACATCGATTACTAACGACACCCTCCGTTAATAATACAACCCCCTGTAATTAGTTATACCCCTTTTTACTATCCCACACCCCATTTTCCTAAAAAAAAATCTTTCAAACTCTTTTTCTAATTAATGCAAGTTATTAGTGACTATCACCCAAAGCCTGGGCTTGTTTGATTGTCATGAACGCCATCCAGAGTTATTAGTAACGATCACTCAAAGCCTCTGCTTGCTTGGTCATTACGAAAACTCTTCCCCTTTCCAAAACTCTTTCAGAATATTTTCATTTTCAAATTAGAACTACGTCGCTTTGATTCCCGTTCGGGATACGTAGGAGCGAGCCATGTTCTCGTCAAGCGCACTAAATAAAAATCTTTTTTTCGCAATCGTAAACATTATCATTTTTCGCAACGAATAAAATTATTTTCGCAACCGTAAACATTAATATTTTCCATAACAAAAAAAATCATTTTCAAACCCAGTGTTGCTAGTGGCTAATCGTAACCTTTGTTCGCTCTAGCCATTATGCAATGCCTTTTCCAAAGAACAATAAGCGATGATCACCCATAACTTTGGTTAGCTTGATCATTCGTGGTCAATTAATCTTTTCAAAACCATTTTCAAAAGATCAAATAAAAACGAAGTTGCTACTAATACCAATCGTAACCTTCGCTCGTCGACCAATGGTAGTGACTCTCATTTTCAAGAATATTTAGCGGTGATTACCCATAACCTCTCGTTAGTTTAATCATTCGCAGAATACTCGCCATATTTCAAAACTCACTAAAAAGATAAAAACAAAACCTTTTCACGACAAACGAGAACTACGTAGCTTTGAATTCTCCATCGCACCGAGAGATACGTAGGAGCGAGAAGTCAATTCTCGCCAAGCGCCAAAAATAAAATTTTTCATTAAGTTTTCCCATTTATCTTTAAATAAGAAATAAATAGGCAAATCTAGATATTTTTCAAATCAAACGAAAAACCACACACTTAGTTAAAGGTTCCTCTCGCAGAGAGGACGCGCGTGGTGCTAAAACCTTCCCGCACGTAATCGACCCCAACCCATATCTCTAGTTTTCAAAGACCATCCGCCTTGTTCAAAAGACCTTTTTTCAATGTTTTGGTCTTAAAATTAAAATATTGGTGGCGGCTTCAAAATTTTCCACGTTGTACATTGAAAAACCCAAACCGGATTTTTCGGGTGCAACAGTGGTGGTGGTGTGGTGGTGGAAGAGAAGAAAAGAGAAGAAGAGAGTGGAAGAAAAGAAGAGAGTAAATGAGAGAGAGTGGAGTGAAAAGAGAAGAAGAGAGTGGTGGTGGTGGTGGTGTTGGGTGGTGGTGGTGGTGTGGTGGTGGAAGAGAAGAAAAGAGAAGAAGAGAGTGGAAGAGAAGAAGAGAGAAGAAGAGAGTAAATGAGAGAGAGTGTGTTTGGCAAAGGATAGAAATGGGAGTGTCTGCTGGGTTGATTTAAAATGTGGCGCGAATTATCAAGCGGAATTTCACCAAGAATTATCGGCGGAATTTCACCGAGAATTATCGGCGGATTTATCGTCGAATTTTAGCCGCATTATCGGGCCAAATTTCACCAAGAATTATCGGCGAATATTCCGCCAAGAATCGCAATTATCGCGAATACCACGTTATTGGCGCCGCTTCGTGACACGCGAAAGTGGCGCAGATAATAATGTCATTTCGCGAATCTTCACGCATCGGGCGAACTTGATTATCGCCGACTTCGACGGCGGTCGCGCGCTTTTTCCTGTAATTTATCGCGTAATATTCCGCCCGGTAATTACAATTATCGGCGGATATATATATTGATAATTTTTTTATTTCCTAATTAAATTCCGCCAAATGAATAATAATCCGCCAAGAAACATATCGGGTCGCTTAAATCCGCCAGAAATGCTATGATATCTCGCGAGAATCGTGATCGCGCGTACTAAATCGCCAAGAATCGCCAAATTACGCCAGAATTTTTACTGGCTGACTGATTCCGCCAGAAATGTTTAGCCAGTAATGCAAGTAATTCTTGTAGTGATTGGAATGCTGTCAAGCATATCCTAAGATACTTAAAGGGTAGTGTGAAGCTTGGTTTGAATTACAACAAAGAAGAATTAAACTCAGGTGGAGTAATTGGCTATGTTGATTCAGACTTTGCGGGTGATAGAGACAAGAGAAGGTCTCTCACAGGTTATGTGTTCACACTCTATGGTAACACTATCAGCTGGAAATCATCCCTGCAACATGTGGTGGCTCTCTCCACCACTGAAGCAGAATATATAGGTGTGACAGAAGCTGTCAAGGAAGCTTTATGGTTGAAAAGCTTGGTGAATGAACTTGGTGTTGATCAAGGATATGTCAAGGTATTTTGTGACAATCAAAGTGCCATACACCTATGTAAAAACCACCATTTCACGAGAGGACAAAGCACATTGATACTCGCCTTTCATTGGATCAAAGACATTATCAATAAAGGTGCTTTGTGGAAATTCACAAAATTCACACAAAGACATAACCCCGCAGATTTTCTAACCAAGGTGGTTCCCCTAAGCAAGTTCAAGCATTGCTTGCGCTTTTGCTTTAATATTGAAAAGGGTTAGAAATTAATTGTGGATCGAGCTTGGTTTGGGTCTCTTTCGTCATTCAAGTTGGAGTGTATGCCAAGGTGGAGATTGTTATTGTGGCATACTTGTGGAGGTTCATTTCTGTTGATGTGGCTTTCCTCTCAAGGTTGATTGGTCAAGGTGCAGCTGATGTGGTGCTGAGGTGGTGTATTTTGGAGTACTGTTGGTGTTATCAATAACTGAAGTAGTTATCGGTCTGTTATTTGTTATAACAGCTCGGTTGCTTGTCTCCTAAGCAACCGGTTTTCTCTCTTCATTTCTAAGCATCTATAAAAGCCTTGTAATCACATTTGTAATGTAGGTTGTAATTTTCATTTTCTCTTCTGTAATTGGGGTGGTGTGAGAGCAAACACGGGACTCAAGGGATCAAGCGAAGTGAGGGGTTAAACCGAGGGAAATTCACATTGTAAACATTGTAATCTCAATTCTTGATGATATGAAAGTGGATTCAAGCTTTAGCTTGTGACTAATTGTCACTGAACTGGGTGAACAATTTCTTGTGTGATTGCTTAATTTCTCCAATTTCTGAAATCGGTAATTAGGGTTCATAAATTGGGGGTTTTCTAAATTCAATCAATTGCGATGATTATTGGGTTTGTTGATTTCGATTTATTCATAGATAGGTAAATCCGGTCACAAATCAGAACCGGATTTACCTACCTATGAGGTAAATCCGAAAATTCAACAAACCCCCACTGGTTTCCCGGATTTACCTCATACGTAGGTAAATCCGGTTCATAAATTGTGAACTGGATTTACCTACCTATGAGGTAAATCTGGGAATCCCACAAACCCTCATTGGTTTCCCGGATTTATCTCATACGTAGGTAAATCCGGTTCATAAATTGTGAACCGGATTTACCTACCTATGAGGTAAATCCGAAAATTCAACAAACCCCCACTGGTTTCCCGGATTTACCTCATACGTAGGTAAATCCGGTTCATAATTAGAATCGGATTTACCTACCTATGAGGTAAATCTGGGAATCCCACAAACCCTCATTGGTTTCCCGGATTTATCTCATACGTAGGTAAATCCGGTTCATAAATTGTGAACCGGATTTACCTACCTATGAGGTAAATCCGGGTCAAATCTCAAAAAGTTAATTTTTTTTTATAAAAAAACTGAGGCTAGTTTTGGGATTTTTGGTAAAATGGGGGTGTGAGAGAGAAGGAGAGGGTGAAAAAAAAACCATAAATAGATTAATATGTTGAACATAAAATATTTAATTTTAATACTATATGAAAATTTTATCCCGTGCATCACACGAATTTCATACTAGTATAATTTTAAGGAGATTATGGTTATCGTTTATTTTATTTTATTTTGGCAATTGAATAGGTTTTTTTTTTGTTGACAACTACCACTACATAGTATTTTCAAAATTTTGTGTAAAATTAGGGGTATTTTTGTCCAAAATGGTATTATGAGGGTGTGAGAGATAAGGAGGGGGGTGAAAAAAAACCCTCTATTTATTTATATACCTATTAAGCGGCACATGTTGAGTCATAAACAAATATAATTTTTGTTAAATATTTTTGTGAAAAAAGTTTTGAAGAAATTGTTCTATAAACATAAGAATATAATCAAATTATTTTTAAATTTATGACATTGGTCTAACAAAAAATCATGTAACTCAAGTCGTGAAGAAAAGAATAAATCATGTAACATTTGAAAAATTAAGGCTTCTTTTTTATATTAGTATATCTAATGATATTCCGTGAATTTTTTTTATATATTATGTAATTTTTGTTATGTTTATAAAAGTATTATCAATGTATTGTAGAGCAGTCCAAGAAATATGTCGCATAATCTTTATTTTAAATTACTGTCGATCACCAATACGATCAGTGAACCCATTCATCGTTTGTACCTCATCTTCTTTTATTTCTAGATTCTAATGCTTTTTGTCAAAAAAAAAAAAGATTCTAATGCTATTTTTATTTCTAAATTGCTACCCAAAGTAGAGTTCTATCTAAAATTAAACACACAATTTCACGCAAATCCTGTAAATGTTAGATCTCATAAAATCATTTAAGCTATTTATGATTAATTCAATACTAGTATGATCACCCGTGCCAGCACGGGTATACATTTCAATTGCAAACATCATCTTGGTTCGTTGATCGGGTCCTTGTACAATTTTTGGTTGTCCCCCTCAATCGTTTTGATTTGGCACACACGCATTTCTATTTTAAAACGGCGTTCATAAAGGAATTATGTTATATGATATGTTGATGGATTTCGAATAATTTAATTATTTGCTAATTTTTAGATAAGTATTTAATTATTATAAAAAACTAATTTTTTATAATGAAATTTGAAAGGAGTTGATTCATTTAAAATTTAGAAATTTACTGATCTAAAAGTTTATCTTTAGAGTTAGTATTTGGAAACATTAAGTCTAAATGTATAGTTTAGTTATATACGTATTGTTTGGAAAATACGCGGACCAAGATTAGACCAAAACAAATACAGAGAACACATCGACGTATTTAGTAGAATGGGGTGAATAACACATTGCATACGTTGTAAAAGGAAAAGGAACAAAATTGCAAACAATGAAATTAGAGGCCGAAGATTACACATTTAGCAAAATAGGGGGACCTAAGTTGTATTTAAGGTTTAAATAAAAATTAGATTATTAGAATTTAAGAAACTAATGAGTTTAATTTTGGTATCCAACAAAAAATTTGACAATAACCCTAATTGAGTATAGCAATTGAAGGGGTAAATATGGGTTACTATACACACAAAGGGCTATATTTGTAATTTGCAAATTCAGTTATAAAATTAGAACTGTTTGCAATAAACCCTATAATCCAAATATTGGTTCACTTTCCCTTTCTCACTCTATGCGATTTCAAACCCAAACATCAACAGCTTTCCCTGCGATTCAACGTTGTATCTCAAAACCATATCGAAATCTCAATCTTCGACGACAATGGCGAGTCACCTCGGTGCATCATCTTCATCATTCCGCCGGCGTGGCTCGGCTCGGCCGACTACGCTTCAAAACGATGCAAATGCAAAGGCGAAAGAGGTAAGTTTAACATCATCGCTCGCTTTGTGTTTTCAATCGATAGTGTTGCAAGGTATTCCCAGATATAGTAGCGACATAACACACAAAGGAGCACGAGTATTCATAAATACTATCAATTTTTTGAGTTGACTATATTATGTATTAGTAAGGTAGGGATGATTCTACCTGTTCATCCATATTGAGAATTGAGAAATCATCGACAATGTCTCCAACCATGCAGATATGGTATGGTGTGTCGAGAGATGGTACATGAGACGATTGGTTCCCAGACCATGGTAATTGTGGGGTAGCAGCCCACCTTGCTCGTTTATATGCAAGGTATTCCTGTATATAGTAGCCACATAACAAACAGTGAGCACGAGTATTCATAAATACTATCAATTTTTCGAGTTGACTATATTATGTATTATTAAGGTAGGGATGATTCTACCTATTCATCCATATTGAGAATTGAGAAATCATCGACAATGTCTCCAACCATGCAGATATGGTCTATAATACATCGGTTGGGGAAGTGGCCGCTGATTTTGAAAACACAGGTACGGAACCAACAATCATTGAGTGCATAGGGGTCCAGAATCTGAAAACAAAACAAATTTTATGAAATGGCACGCAACAAAGGGAATAGGAAATCGAATAAGTGAATTGAGAGAAGACCGACAGCCTTGTACTTACCGGTTCATTCACCTCGTAATCACGAAGGTGGTGTTCATAAAAGTCAAAGGCAGTGTCACCCCTGAGTGCGAAGAACGCTCTCCCAGTATTGTCTTCAACAATGCAGTCAATTCCTTCACTACATGTAATTATATATATATATATATATATATATATATATATAAATTTGAAAAGTCTCAACGCAAAAGGATCCAAAGTTACGCTGAGGTTGAGACGATTTGAATCATATGAGCTACCACCACGTAAGGTGCTGCCTGTAAGCAATAGACAACCAAACTAAATTTGTAACCAAACGATTATCAAATCAGGTAAAACATGACAGTCGCAACCACTTATGACTAAAGATAAAAAAGAATCAGAGTATATTCAATCACAATAAAAAAGACATTGAATATTCATTGTGACAAGATTATCAATCTCAATACTCAAAGACTATATTCATTCATATATTGACATAGTCCATATGTGAATAGAATCATAATATATATACATCGTAGGGGAGGAAAATAAACGAAATTTTTCACACTAAAAGACATGTATATTTTTCGCACTAAAAGAAAATTTATATTTCTAACACTAAAAGTCACAAAAAAAAATAGATATATTTTTTTTTTTTCTGAATTCACAATGAAAAAGACATATTTTTCTTGCATCAGAATCTGTCTTTTTTAGAACTTAAATTTAGTGTTATATATTCAAACCTAGATTTTAAACACAAATTTCTACAATCAGTATAACTCCAATCTACTAAAACGAAATAGGTCGTACCTTTTTAAAGATGGTTACAAAAACAATTTAAATAGTAGTTGATTATTTGTTTCAGGATTAAGACTATCTAACTAAAGAACACATAATCAAGGGTGAATACGTTACCATTGCTTGGACGCCGGTCTCCAAGTAGGCTATGTTCACATATTCGTAGTGTTGAAAGAAGTCATCAAAGTATGCACGGTGGTGATCCATGACCGATGGCTGAAAAAATAAAAAACACATAAACATATCATGAGTTTTGTGTGAAATGCAAGAAGAAAAAAATAACCGTAGCAAGATTATATTAAAATTTCATGAAGTTAGAGAAGATCGTTTCTGAGATATGATGGTATTTGTTAAAAAGATAAAAAAGACAGAGGGCAGTATAATCTTACAAATTAAAGACAAAAGGACATGATAAACACAAAGAAGACATAGGCCATCTTCAAGAAAAAATAACCGTAGCAAGCTAAATAGATGGTATTCGATTTTAAAATTAAAAAATCTTAATCATACAAATTAATAAAGAAAATTGAGAAGCCATTTTACTCCACCTAAACTTCTTCTTTTGCAGATGATGAACGCAGTGGATTTCTAAAAAAGACAGACTATGATATTCTTGCACTTTGTATATCAGCAGATCGTTTTTAGGATTTGTGGGATTGACACAATCAAAAATGGCATAATGAGTGATTATTGGTAATTAAAGCGCGAATCAAAATTATTTATTGTTCTGATTGAAGGTTTTTGAATCCTGTTAGACCCAATTGAAGCCGTTGGATCGTTTATATTCAAACTCTCTTCACATGAGAGACCAAGTGATCAAAGATGGAATATTAGGTCTCTCGCAAACTCAGTAATTAGCGACGGAATTTCTGGGTCCTTCGCTAATTTCTGCGCTGCACACACTTCAAGACGCTTAGCGTAGAGGTGGTGGTGGTGGTGGTTGTGTGGTGGTGGTGGTTGTGGTGGAAGAGAAGAAAAGAGAGTGGTGGTGGTGGTGGAAGAGAAGAAAAGAGAGTGGTGGTGGTGGTGGTGGAAGAGAAGAAGAGAGAGTGGTGGTGGTGGTGGTGGTGGAAGAGAAGAAAAGAGAGTGGTGGTGGTGGTGGAAGAGAAGAAAAGAGAGTGGTGGTGGTGGTGGAAGAGAAGAAAAGAGAGTGGTGGTGGTGGTGGTGGTGGTGGTGGTGGTGGTGGTGTGGTGGTGTGGTGGTGCACTACTAGAAAAAACTAAAATAGCGATGAAAATTTAGAGATGGAAAAAGCAAAATTTGTCCCTAATCTCGTCTCTAACTTTTAGCGACGGCAAATTTGGAGACCAATTTAATATTTTCGTCTCTAATTCTCATCAGTATTTTAGTTTTTTCTAGTAGTTGTGGAAGAATATAAAAGAGAAGAAGAGAGAGTGGATAAGAGAGAGTGGAGTGAAAAGAGAAGAAGAGAGTGGTGGTTGTTGGTGGTGGTGTGGTGGTGGAAGAGAAGAAAAGAAGAGAGTGGAAGAGAAGAAGAGAGAAGAAGAGAGAAAAAGAGTGTAAATGAGAGAGAAGAAGAGGTGGTTCGGATTAATATTAAAAAATATGACAAGCTTATGAGGAATTAGCGAGGACCCAAATAATTTCGTCGCTAATCAGAAAGTGTACTCACAATTGACTCGAAAGTCATCGCAAAATGTGCATTTGTGTTTCATTCTTGCGTCTAAACTCAACAGTGCCTCATGGTGAAACCGTGGAAGTAGATTTTTATTTTCTGGAATTGTCTATTACCTACTGATCAAAAAGTGACAATTTTTTTTTGGACAAAACAGTGACAATATCTTTTTATAAACTATTTCTAAATTCATATTATTATTTTTAAGAAAAGAAATGTAAATAGCAAAGTCCTTGTAAAAATATTTGGGTACCCGTATACCAAAAAAATCAATTAACGTAAATTCATTAGCTGAATTGATGGTAAGATAATTGTTTTTTTCCAAATATTAATTCTTTCCTTAATTTTTTTTTTGACAAAGAATTCTTTCCTTAAATTAAAAATCTCTATTTATGTACAAAAAAATGCTCTTTTTTTAGATAAGCACGACTATATTGCTAAAACCCAAAAAAACAAAGAGGGGATTAAACAAAAAAAAATTATTTTCAATAATACTGAAATAAATTCAATTAAACTAATTCATGACAACTTTTTTTGGTTACGAGTGGAAGAGAAAAGAAAAGAACTGAGATTATGGTGTAAATTCAATGATATCTAAATCTATTCAATTAAAGAAATTCATTTGCTGAATTAATGTAAAAGATTTGTTTTCAAAAAATTACAAGTTTTCATAAAAACCAAAAGAAATTTCAAGTCTTTTTTTTTTTCAAATTTGAATATTTTTCCTTCTATAAAAAAACGCTCTTACTTAATTATGCCAAAATCTCGGACACGTTTTAACATTGAAATGGAAGGAAATTAACTACGCCAACAATGCATTGAACGCAGGCAATAATGTCAATTAAATGGAATAATTTTTGATTTAGTAATTGGACACATTATGCTTATAAAATAGATGATTTGCTTCAACATTTTACATAGCAAATAATTTTGTTTAGTTTTTCTTTTCTATTAGACCAGATTCTTGGAACAGGTTTGATACAACAAAAAATGAATCTCGTCCCTCTCATATGTGTCCTCCTTCTCACAGGTTAGTTCTTGGTTTTTTAATTAGCATATCAACTTCAATTTTTTATAATAAAATGAGATCTTTTACTTACTATATCTATGTTACTGATGAATGAAAGCATTGCAAAGTTTGTACTATTAACTAATAATATAAAAACTAATATATTACAGGTATAGGAGTTGAATCGTTAACCTATGATTACACTTCCAGCATTGAAGTAAGTACTCTCTCTCTCTCTCTTTCTCTAACATTTTTGTATTTTTAGGGTTCTATTACTAAAAAATGTTACTCTTACAATGAGTGTAACTTGTTTTCAATCTCAGTGTTTGACACACCCACTGAAGCCTCTGTATAATGGTGGAATCATTCAAAACCCTGAATTGAATGAGGGACTAAAAGGTTGGAAAGCATTTGGGAATGCAACAATAGAACATAGAGAATCATTAGGCAACAAATTTGTGGCAGCTCACAGCAGAAATCAACCAAATGATAGTGTCTCTCAAAAGATTTACCTTCAAAAGGGAAATCATTATGCTTTATCTGGTAAATTTTTTACTTAAAATATTCTAAATGTTACGCATTATTTCTCACTATAGTGTTGTATATTTGTATAATCTATATATATATATATATGGTTATGGGTTGAAATTTGAAAACATTATGCAGCTTGGATACAAGTGAGTGAAGGAAATGTTCCAGTAACAGCACTAGTGAAAACATCTAAAGGAATTAAATTTGCTGGTGCCATTTATGCTGAGTCTAATTGCTGGTCTATGCTCAAGGGTGGTCTTACAGCAGATACATCAGGAGTGGTTGAACTTTACTTTAAGGTATTTTCAATTTCAAGGCTCTTCATAATTGTATTTGTATTTAATAGAAGTTATTCACAACTAATTTCCATGATTTTATTAACATTTCAAAATGGTGAATTTTGTGTACGTAGAGCAATAATTCTTCTGTGGAAATTTGGATAGACAACATTTCATTACAACCTTTCTCAGAAAAACAATGGTTGTCTCATCAACATCAAAGCATCGAGAAGGTAAACATTTGTTATAACTTATTCCCTCCGTAACAAAATATAAGCAAACAAAGTACTCTATATCTTGATCTACATCATCTATTTGTTTAGTTTTTATACTAGATAATATTTTTTTTCCTTATATTTTGTTATGATTATAGTTTTCATATATATACTTTTGTTATATATTTTTATACCAATTAAATATTATGAACAAAATGATGTTGACTTGGCAGAGCCGCAAGAAGAAGGTATTAGTTCAAGCAATTAATAAACAAGGAGACCCTTTGGCAAATGCAAACATATCTATTAAACTGAAGAAGAAGAGTTTTCCATTTGGAAGTGCGATGAACAGTAACATCCTAAACAATATTGCTTATCAAAATTGGTTCACTTCAAGGTTCACAGTGACAACATTTGAAAATGAAATGAAGTGGTACAGCACAGAAAATCAGCAAGGAAATGAGAATTATTCAAAAGCTGATCTCATGCTTCAGTTTGCTGAGAAACACAATATCTCTGTTAGAGGCCATAATATATTTTGGGATGATCCTAAATACCAACCTTATTGGGTTCCTTCACTTTCACCAACTCAACTTAACTCAGCAGTTGAAAAGAGGTTGAACTCAGTTGTGTCTAGATACAAGGGAAAAGTTATTGCATGGGATGTTGTGAATGAAAATTTCCACTCCTCATTCTTTGAAAATAAACTTGGACAAAGTTTTTCAGCTAGGATATTTAATGAGGTTCATAAGATTGATGGACAACCCACTTTGTTCTTAAATGAATATAATACTATTGAGGATAGTAGAGATGGTTCAGTAACCCCATCAAAGTATATTCAGAAGATTAAAGAGATTCTTAGTTATCCTGGGAATAGTAATTTGCCTATTGGAATTGGATTAGAGTCTCATTTTCCAAATTTGCCCCCTAACTTGCCTTACATGAGAGCTTCCATTGATACTCTTGCTTCCACTGGTTTCCCAATTTGGATTACAGAAATAGATGTTGCAAGCCAACCTAATCAGGTAATTTCACTCACCTCTAGTTTACTTTAGTATGCTTAAATGATCCACACACTCTCCATCTTTTTTTTCACTCTATTTAAATGACACATGCAATCTCTTATATGTATATCACTTTAGGGTTTAGGGTTTAATGTTTTACACTTTTTGTAGGCTAAGCACTTTGAGCAAGTTCTTAGAGAAGCACACTCCCACCCAAAGATTCAAGGCATAATAATGTGGACAACATGGTCACCACAAGGTAGTTGCTATCAGATTTGCGTGGTAGATAACAATTTCAAGAACTTGCCTGCTGGAGATGTTGTGGACAAACTACTCAACGAGTGGGGTTTAAAACCATTATCAGCAACTACTGATAAAAATGGGTTCCTTGAAGTTTCCCTTTATCATGGTGACTATGAAATGGAAATTAGTCACCCTATTAAGAATAACTACTCTTCCACTCATCATATTCAAGTGATTCCAGAAGACAAATCGAAGAAAACAACACAAATTGTACAACTTTCTATTTAATTCAGTGCTTCTGAATGTTAGACACATAAAAATTAATAATACTCGTATTTATAATGATAATGAAAGCTCATTACATATTGATATTTTTCTCTCTTTAGTTGTTTGTTGTCTTAGTACTAGATCTTACCTAGAATTTGGTTTTGCCAAATCAAGATTTTTGGTTTTATGTAGGTCATTTTTAAACTCAAAATCAATTTTAGCAACGTTATCAATAACCCTAGGTTATTCCTTCCTTCTTTTATCGAATGCTTGTTAATGCAGACTCATTCATCTCTACCATTATTTCCTCGTGAGTAGGCTAGATGTCCTCACATAAACAAGCATAGCAAAAAGTTTTTGGGTTTTTTTTTATACCCTCACCAAATTTGAAAACCCCAAAATACCTTTTGTAATGTATTTTTTTTAAAAAAATGTTCATCGTATATATGACATTTGGGACATATATACGATGCTCATTTTTACCACATCGTATATATGCCCTTAAGAAGTATATACCATTGCATATTACACGGTCAATCGTATATACCTCTTGAGGACATATGTACGATGTGGTTAAAATGAGCATCTGTAGCGACCGAAAAATCCGGGAAAGGATTCTTCGAAAGGTTCTTAGGAAGCCGCCACCAAATTTTAGTTTAAGGGCAAATTCGGAAAATCCCTTTATGGTTAGGACAAAGCATTGTTATGGTTCGGGAGTCGTTATGTGTGGGGAAGGTATTAGCACCCCACGACATCCATTGTCTAATTAATTTAAGATTTATTTAATAATTACCCTTTTATTTGTAGAGAAAAAGACTAATTTAAGTTTTTGGTTTTTAGTGCTTGACAAGAATTTGAGTCTTGCTCCTACGTACCTCCGGATGCAATGGAGGAATCAAAACTATGTAGTTCTTCCTGAAAAAGGTTTATGGGTTGGTGTTTTTAGTGTAGGGTCCTAGGATTCCTTGAACTGCATGTACCACCGATTCTCGACGACGACTAACCCGGATTGTACAACCGACTTAGTCCCCTACTTTTTGAAAATGATTTTTAATTTTTGAAAGGAGTCAGTGAGATGGGTTGATTTTAGAATAGGTATTCTAGAACTCCCGAATCAGATGATGTACTATTAGTTCTAGAACGCTGACAACCCGGTTGTACAACCGACTTAATCCCCTATTTTTAGGAAAACTAGTTTGTTCGTATTTATTAAGTTTTCAGGGTTACTGAATTGTACAGCTCATTTGCCCTAAAATAATGACTAACCCACTGCATAAACCGACTTAGCCGCTTATTTAATTTCGAGAGAAAAGCATTTATTAAGTTTTCGTGGTTATCAAGTGTACACTTTCATTGGCCTTAAGATAATGACTAACCTTGCTTGTACAACCGACTTAGTCGCTTATTTAATCTTGAGAGAAAAATTATTTATGTTCGAGTTGGAAAAGAATTAAAAAAGGAAACAGGGGTGCATTGTAAATTGGGGTTTTATTAATCGCAGGGTTGTGTATAATTAATTGGAGGTGCGTAAAGGAAGGCCCAGGCCAGATATGGGAGCCTGCAATGCGAACCGGGCTTAAGTGAGGAGGAGGGGCGTATGTGAATTGGAGGTGTGTGCTTAGTTTTCTTAGAATTAAAAAAACGAAAAATAGACCTATGTTGCAAAGGCCCAACAGCAAAAACCTAAAAATTCAATCACCCTCCTTCCATTCAAATTTCTGCACCAAGCAAAGACATTGAGAGAGAGGGCGAGATTTCTGGCGAAGATCCAGGGGAGAGGGAGAGAGTTTTCCGACGGAGAAACCGCCCTGTTTCACGGCGAGCTCGTCGGTTTCCTGGGGATTGAGAGAGCGCGACAGTGAGAGGGGGAAAAGGCGGAGTCCCGATGTTGGGTGATGATGGAGGAAGACACCGCGAGTGACGACGGCTGGAGGGGGTGGCTCGCGACGCTAGCTTCGGTTTGGGGATAGGCTCGCCGGTTTCGTGGTGTTTTTAATGGATTTGGTTCGTTTTGGGTAAGCTTCACGAGCTCTCACCGGAGAAGGTGACCGGAGCTCCGACGAGTCCACCAAGGTCAGCCTTATTTCGTTTTATGTCCTGTTTCTATCTTCTTCTTCCATTTTTGATTTTTCTGGTTCTCTTGCTGGTTATTGTTGTAGTTTTCTTAATCCTGCTTTGATCTAAAAGAAACAAGGCAGCTAAATCTGCTCCCGATCTTTCTTAAAAAAACGAACCGGTTAATATCATTTGTCGAATTTACTTCTTCTTAGATGAACAGTAACGTTAGAAAAACAAACTATCCCTAGTCTTTTGAGTTCTAAGCAAGCCTCACGATTTTTTATTGTTTGAGTCTCTAGTATTGGTTTTAGTCTAATCAGATCCATAAATATGAGGATATAGAAGCATACCATCAACAACTTGTTCAATCGTAAACTAAAAACAAAGAAACATAAACATAATATTTTCTCAGGCATCATATTATGTGTACCAACCTAAACTCCAAATTTTTCGCTCCTTTTGATTGTTCTGCGGATCACTCGTGCTTGCTACATCGTGTTCGCTACCTTTGAACTGCCATCGCCGCCTCGTTGCTCTCAAACCGTAAAATCAAAAGTGTGTGTTTAGTGGATTAGGATTCTCGACTTGAACCCTAATCCTTGTTTAGGTGATTTTTTGCGCATTCTCTCCTTTGGTTTTTTGTGTGTCTTAGACCCTAGGTTAGCCAAGCTTATTTATAGGTAGAAATTAGGTTTTAGCATTAATTGTCGCTTTGACTGGCTTTTGCAAACTGATAATGTGGGCTTGCGAAAGGTCTTGAGAGAGCAAGAATGCACTCCTGTGATTACCGATGTCGCTTCCTTTATTTAATTTTTGTTTTTTATATTCTTTGTATTTTTAATATTATCATGTTTTGTATTTTCGGACTTTTTGGACTATTAAGTGCTTTTAAATTGTAAATTAAACTAAATACAATTTTTTGACATTTTTGGACTTATTTGACTCTTAAACACTTTTAAATTGTAAATTAAACTAAATACAATTTTTTTGACATTTTTGGATTGTACATAGGCTTAAATAAACAAAATGAGAAAATAATAAGAAAAAGGAGTCAGGCAAAATACAAAGACGAGGACGGGCCGGACTCGACAGATACGCTAAAACTAGACCAAAAATGGGTGTGTTAACTAAAAACCCCAAAATTAACTCGGAATCGCATTATATTAAGTCTGAATTTAAACCAAATTTTGAGAAAATGACTTTAGGTGGACTCGTTCACGCATTTACTCAAACTCGAATACGACGTTAAATTGAAGAACGCACGAAAAGATCGATCATTCGCGCGCGTGCCTAATTTAAACAACGGCATTTCGATTTAGCTGAACGGAGTGACTGGAATTGGTTTGGGTTGGTAACCGAGACTCTACACTAATAATTCTCGTAATCATGTGTCATACCCCAATTTTGTCCGGCTTAGGTCAAAACCCTAATTTTCCCCAAAATAAATAACCAGAGGAGAAGAGAGCATCATGCATTGCATTTAGGGTTCTAAAAGTCATTTCAAAGCTTCTAAAATCATTTTTGAAGTTGGAATGCACTTCTTAAACAAATTAGGGTTTTTCAAAGGCAAAAGGGCATTTTGGTCATTTTGCAAATAAAAGACAATTCTCAAAACAAGTCATCCAACATGCATTTCAAGGTACTAGAGGTCACTCCTAGGGTGGAAAATCATTTTTGAGGTGGAAATGTGTTTCGTAAAAAAACTAGGGTTTTTAGAGTGAAAGGGCATTTTGGTCATTTCACAATAAAAACGGTCTTTTGTCCCAAATCCTTGGATAATCATCAATGATTTATTTGAGGGATATTTGTGCCCCATTGTGATTATTTTTGCGCATAAACATTAAACCTTTTGGCCTAAAAACCTAGTTTTTGGATAGATAAGGTAAAATGGTCTTTTCCTTTGAGGTGGGGTAAATAAATCAATTTTGGGATTGGTGAGATCATAAAATTCAGAGCCCAATCATTGAATCATGGATATAGCCCAAAATGGCATGAACTAGGAAGAATAATCTAGAAGGGAATATTCTACATCATTTGAATTTTGAAAGGATAAGGATAAGAACAATAGTACAATTTGCAATTCCACTCACTCTCTCACACTCCTTGCTGCGAAATAACAGCCCATAATCACCCCATTTCCATTTATTTTTATTGTTTGCAAATTGTATTAAATCATGGCCATTCATTCAAGTGTGAAAATCAATCCTCACCTTTCATTTGAATTAAAATGGCACTTGTGGTAATAAGCTTTGTAGAAAAATACAATTTTGTAATTAAGCTTATCCTTCACCACCTCACCTTAAGCTGCACACTTCAGCCCTCTCTCTCCCCATTTTTGTGTTTTAATTACCCTCAATCCATGTGATCTTGCATCTTGACCATTGATTCAAAATTCATCTCAAATCCTATCAGGTTTGCAAGAGTTACATTGTCTTAATTACCCTTTAAGTTTTCACTTCATATAAAAGCCCAAAATAAGACCTAGCTCACATACACACTCTCATTTTTTACCCTAGCTAGCACTCTTCCTCCTCTCCTCCTCTCTCTTGGCCGAAACCACTCCCTCCTCCTCCTCCACTTTCTTTTCAATCTTCCTTCACCAAATCACCTCAAACACACTCTACATTCATATATCTTCTTCCTTTTATCCTTGATTCCATTTTTACATTATCAAAGGGGTTGTTTCTTCAAGGTGTTGGAGCTGTTCTTGCTAGTTCTTGAGGATTGTTGGTGTTTTATTGCTCTTAATCTTCATTCCTACTCTTATTTAGCTTGAAACCAAGGTATACATCAAATCCTTTGCATCTTCACTCACTTTCTTGCATTAAAACCATTTTTCAACTTATATTTGCATCTCATAATATCATATAATGTAGATTAGGGGCTGTTGTGGGTGAGAGCTGGTCCATCACCCACTAAATAAATTGTTCTTGTGATTATGTGTTGATTAGGTTTTATTCTTTTGATTTGCTATTTTGGTCATGCGATTTTTACCCAAATGAAAACATGTTTCCTTTTCTTTTTGCTTCAACTTTGAGCCTAATCCATGATCCTTTGAATATTCTTGTTCATTAAATGATTTGAAGTTGATTAATGCTTGATTAATTGTGCTAATTTTGTGAACCATGCTTGTTGTTGAATCTTGATGTTTTAGACTTGGATTTTTGTGAATATGGTTTCGCTTGGGCTCCAATTTTGGGGTTTTAGTTTGTTTTTATTGTTTATCATGTATGCATGTTTATTTATGTGATTAAGTAAATTTTCATGAAGAAATTTGATGATTTCTTGGGCAAATAAGCTCTCGCTTTCATGCTAGCTTTTAGGGATTGGTTGTTTTGTTCATTCTTTGTATTCTTGCATGAAATAAATGGGGGTTTGAGCTACAATAGGCTTCGCCTTGTAGTCCATTATGTGCTTAGTTGATATGCTTGAACCACAAAAATAATTGTTGTTAAGTCTTGAAAAAGTAAAAATTTGTTTCAAAGTTGTTTTGCTTTGCAAGTTAGGATGTGAATTAGTGTTTGTGATTTTAGTTGTAAAACCAAATTGAAGTAGAATCTAAAGTGATTTTTCTTAAGTTTGCTTTGACCTAATTTGCTTGTCATTTGTTGTTGGTTGATGATTGGCAATATGAGGCTCACTTGTGCTTCATGCACTTTAACCTAAGTGAGAGGATTGTTTAAATGTGATTCAACTTTCTATTCTTGAGTTGATTGTTTTAATTGTTGATGATGTGTAAAAGGATTCCCACTCATGCTTAGTGCATATGCCTAGTAGTGTGGAAGATTACTTCAAAGGATTCAACTTGCTTTTAATTTCCAATGCAAGTTTGTGCTTCTATTTGTAAATTGCTCATAGCGACTTGTGAATACTCTTATGATTGCTTTGCTTGTGTTCCAATGGTTGTTTTGGGGTTTTGACTTGGAAAAAGGATTTGAAATGTTATATTTCTTTTAAAGCTTGAAATCCTATGTTTTTCTTTTCAAATAAGAAAACCTAAGGCATTTTCCTAAATAAAATCATTAACCATCACTCAAGCCGCTTGCTTGTTTGATCGTTAATGAGGAGTTATTAGTGGTAGTCACTCAAGCCTTTGCTTGTTTGGCTATCATGAAAGCTCCCACACATTAATTAAACAACAAAACAACTAATTCAAACTTCCAAAATAACACGAGCTATTAGCTCACCACCTTTTCAAAACTATTTTCAAAAGAATAATACGACGTTGTCGCTTGTAATCACCAAGCCATTGCTTGTTTGATTACCGCCCAACTCTCTTTTCTTTCGAAAGTTAATACCGAATGCCACTCAAGCCTTTGCTTGTTTGGTGTTTGCGAACCCTCGAGTCTTATTTCAAAACTCCAAAAGCACTTTCAAAATCACAAAGCCGCTTTCACACGCAAACCGAGAACTACGTTGCTTTGATCCTCACCAAAGCTGAGGGTACGTGAGGACCGGTTCATGTCCCGTCCAAGCATACCTTTAAAAACCCATAAAAACTAAGAACTACGTTGCTTTGATCCTCAAACAAATGAGGGTACGTAGGACCGGTTCCTCGTCCCACAAGCACGCTTTTCAAAAAAAAAAATCTTTGTCTTGTCCCGCTTTTCAAAGATACCAAAACATCCCTTTTCCCGCTTTCAATAAAGTGATTTCTCAAAAAGAAAAGAAAATAAATAGAACAATGTATTTCAAATCAAACATTTCAAAACCACATCAAATTAATGGTTCCTTTCGGTAGAAAAGGGCGCGCGGGGTGCTAATACCTTCCCATGCGCAACCGAATTTCCAACCTACATCTCTAAGTTTTCAAAGACCACCCGCTTTCCTTAAAAGGTTTTTTCAATGTTTTCCTAAATAAATATTGGTGGCGGCTCTATCGATTTTCAAACGTTGTCAAACCGAAAAGTCCCAAACCGGATTTTTCGGGCGCAATAAATTGCGCGACTCCAATCGGGACTTTCTTTCTTTATTTATTTATTTAAAGAGAGATGAGGGTCGCCTCAATTAATTTGATGTGGTTTAAATTGTTTGATTTGAAAACTATGTTCTATCTTTTCCTTTTCCTCGTTTCTTTTTCTTTTCTCTTCTTTTGTATACCTATGGTTATGTTTATGCATGCATTCCTCAATTCCCATGTCCCCTTTCTTCGCTCCTTTTCTTGAGGTAAAACATGCATTCCCCATTCTATTATGTCCCCTTCTTCTTAGCTCCCTTTCTTGAGGTAAGCAATGCGTGTAATTACCGTGGGCTTATCGTAATGGTTTGTGTATTAAACTAGTGTATGCATGTTGAACCCTAGGGTAGACAAATCGCTTATCCGGACTGCTCGCTTTCCTTGCAGTGGGGTGGGTAGATTTTAGGAAGTATGTCCTCAATCACACACTTTCACACCTTATGATTTATGTTCTATGAGTGGGCTCCTATACCCGATCCAACAAGCACTTAGGAGAGTGGAGGCGATTAGTGATCGCCATTCAAGACCTTTGTCTGTCTGATACTCACGAAAGTCTCAACCGAGTACGCTTTCTCATGACGCTCACACTTGGTAGCATTCTACATTTGTGGGTGTCGGCATGAGAATTCTATAGCTCCTGTAGCTATCATGAGGGTGTGAATTAGAGCTACATGGGAGGAACCTTTGAAGTTGCCCTAGAACTTAGGATTCCCACCTTTGTAGGACACGAGGCATACGAATTGTGTGTCGCATGGTAATTTAGGCATGTCTTCCTCAAAAAGGAGCTTTCTCAAAGTTTTTCCTAAAAATACAAAAATATTTTCCTTTTCCAAATAAACCATCACAGCGAGGCGCGCACGTAGCGTGTTTCCTAAATTTTTGAACTTCCGCCCATACGCACGCTTTTATCATCTCTACATGCATCATTCACATCATAATCGCATCATGCCGCATTCATTAAAGCTAAATGTTGTAAATATTTGCATTCATATTGCATTTCATTTGCATTTGCTTGTCGGACCATCGAATAATGTACCGCCTTGTCATAGTCGCATCGATTGGAATCAAATAGCAAGGCTTGACTTACTTCGCCTCCCGCTTATGAAGTATGTTGATTTGCTATTTCGATTCCTCATTTACTTCATTTCCTAAATCCAAGAAAAGTTTATGCGCCGTATGACAAGGCAAGGTATCCCGCGGCTCCCGTGATCAAGCAAACATTGTACATACATTCATATATTCATTCATGCATTCTCATGCAATAAATGTCTAAACAAATGCAAAAGGCACGCTGTTCTTCGCCACCGATACTTCACCCGACTACAAGCCAAGCCGATGGCTAATCCGCAACAAAGATCCGAGAGATTGAAACCGAGAGTAATCCAGAGCATGAAGATTTAAGCATGCAATTTTGAACCCCGAGCACCGCTCAGAAAACCAAGTGCTTAAGGATAAGGTCAGGGCAATGGAGGCCCGTATGCATGAGATGATGGCCATGCTACAAAGTCTAAAGAATGGGCCACCGCTGAAGCCGCCGCCAGTAGTGGGTCCAAATGGTGTCACCTCTTTTGTTCCTCCTTCAAGACGCAAACGCTACATAGCTTGCGCTCCACCGGATCCGGTCACCACCCCGAAATGAATGTGTCAAATCGCACACTCCACAAAGATGTCCTCGGGTATGCTCGCTGGTCCACGCCGCAAACCGTTGGATCTATTCCCGCCGCGCGTGAATGCGCCAATCAAGTCACCGCCGCGCTCGTAGGAACCGCCGAGGACCGCAGATCCAAATTTTTAGTTCTCCCGCTACACTTAGTCCTACTGGGCTAGTGGCACCACCTCATAATGCTCCTCACCGATGGTATTATTACTGATGGGAAGTCACCCCAAGGGCACATGTTTGAGGGGTCGCAGCCAAATGACCCAATTCGTGCACTCAAGAAAGAGTAAGAGCAATGGAGGTGCCGTGTCGTAACCAAGGAGGCCTCGTGAGTCGTGTTTGGTCCCGCATTCGGCTTTTGCCACCAAAATTCAAAGCTCACGAGGTGGACAAATACAGAGGAACTGGATGTCCTGGTGAGTCGATTACGATGTTTGATCACAAGGCTCGTGGTTATCAAGACAAGAAACGAACCGCTTTTGATCCAATACCAATGACATATACAGAGTTGTTTGATTACTTAATTTCCAAGAATTTAGTCAAGACTGCTCAATGAAGCCCGCTCACCGCCATTTCCCGTGAGGTTACAATGGTAATGCTACCGCAGCTTCCATGAAAACGGGTTGGTCATACTGCGGAGGAGTGTAAAGCCTTCAAGCCGCAGGGGTGCAAGACCTAATCGATGCCAATTGATTTCATTCAAGCAAAATGGTTCGAGCATAATCGCAAACCCATTGCCGGACACGAAAGCCAACCTCTAATGCCATAGAAGATGTTAATGGACAAGTAATAAGAAAGGTTGCTAAAATCATGATGGATCAAGGGTATAAGGTCAGTCCGCTTGGGAAAACTGGACAAGGAATTCTTGCGCCCGGCCCAAATAAAAAGGAACAAGGACTGCTATGGGTTCGGATACAATCCAAGTCTAGCCAAAAGAAGGAAAGTGGCAGAGGAAAGAAGTGGCGAATGGTTGGTCGAGTCAAAAGACCAAGATCCTCGCCCCAGAGCATTCCCGCGCTCGCGACATCCACCGAGCTTCGTGGAGTGCCGGCTTGCTTAATCACAACCAAGTTGCTGCCATCCGTGGTGGATCCAAACCGGCTAGGTGGGTCCGGTCCGGTTCGCCGCCGTCTCGCGGAAAAGAGGTGAAGAATTGAGAAGTCACGATTTCCCGTGACCTTTTAACCCAAAGTAATTAGTTGTAATGCAACCCCGTGGCTCGCCAAGGCCATAGGACAAGTTGTTAGGGGCACGCATGTTTTTATTTTCGTAATCATCATCATCAATAAAAATGTTGTTTTTGAATTTCCATCAATAAAAATCATTTCTCTTCATTTCATGTGTCCTTTTTCCTGCTTTCGCTATTGTTTGCTTGTTTGTTTCGCTTTTCATTCTCGCTTTTTCCTCTAGCAAAAAGGCGTAATCACAAAGAATTGTCTCTCAAAATAACAAAGCTAGCAAATTCATATTTTGATTTTTGATCACCCCATCACCAAAGCCGAGGGGATGTCGAGGAAGATCGGGAAACTCTCCGTAACTCATGAGGTTAATGAAACAAGAAGAAAGGGTTATTCGCCTCACGGGAATACACCGAGGTGATCAACTTGGATACAAATGAGAACAAGAAAGAGGTCAAAGTGGTTACCACCATGAATGACGAAGATCGCATGAAGTTGGTTCACGGGTCGCACGACATGTGTGGTGCGCTTGCATGGTCCTATCAAGATATGCCCGGTTCGACACCGACATCAGGTACACAAGCTACCACCAAGCCCGAATGCCCGCTCAGAAAATAAAATTGAGAAGGATGAAGCCCGAGATGTCCTCAAATCCAGAGACGGGTGAAAAAGCAATTTGATGCAGTGGTTCCTAGCAATGGCCAAGTACCCACAAAGGTTGCTAATATTGTCCCGGTCCCCGGAAGGACGGGTAGGTCGTAATGTGCGCTGACTACAGAGATCTCAATCGTATAAGCCCAAAGATGATTTCCTCCTTAAAAAAAAAAAAAGAAAACACAAAAACAAATGACCGTAAAAGAAAGTCATCGTAAAATATTCAAACCAAAAGAAAGAGCAAATATATAGGAGTAAATAAATTATCATTCCTTGAGTTAATTTCTCTCGAGAAAACGAGCAATCATGAGTTGAAATAAAGTTTGACCATTTTCCCATATTCTTGAAAAAATCTGTATACCCATCGCAAGCCAAAAATCCAAAAATCACCCTAGACAAGGATCACCTCAAATACCAAAAAGGTGCATCACTTTTTATCAACTCACCCGAGCCAAAGAAAAATAAAAAAATCAATCAAAAAAATCAAAAAAGAAAAAGAAAAAGGGATTTAAAAATGAAAGTCCCAAAATACAAGAGAAATGTAAGTGGTGAGTCGATACACGCTACCACAAAGCATAAGAGATCCTTGTCTCAATAACTCCGCAAATACTTCCTCGTGACTCTCGGATCCCGCCTCCACCAACCCTTAGCCAGAATAAAACTTCCAAATACCTCATCAAGCCAAATAACCATCATAAATCACCAAACGCCACCAACGCTAATAAAAATCATCCTACCATTAGCTTCAAGCACTTCACTAAACCCAATCATCCTTTCTCCACAAAAACTCACAATCTTCAAAAAAAAAAAAAAAAATCCATTCCTATCAATGATCGATTGCTTTTGTTTTCTCGTAGTTTTAGCTTTAGGACAAATAAGTTTATTTATTTAAATATGTTTGTCCAAAAAAAAAAAAAAATCTCAAAAAAAAAAAAACAAAAAAAAAAAGGGAAAGAAAAATCAAAAGGCTTGCACTCCAAGATTCATTCAAGTTACAATTATATCAAGGCAAAGTTTTAGAGATTACCAAGTGGGTTGAAGCCGCCATACTCCAAAAGATAACCAGCCTGTTGGTTGCCAAATTTGTGAAGAAAGATCTGATTTTCCGCATGGTCTTCCAAACAAGATCATCACCGATAATGGCAAAGAACTCGAATAAAGAAAATGATGAAGGACCTGCGTGTGCAGTAGTTCAAAATTCAAAGATCATAATTCTTCTCCCCTACCGCCTAAGATGAATGGGGCAATCAAAGCAAAACACAAGAACATCAAGAAGATCAGGCAAAAGATGGTGGTAACCTACAAGGATTGGCATGAGATGCTTCCTTTGCTTTGCATGGCTACCAACTTCAAAGACGCACTTCAACCGGGCAAATCCTTTCTCTCTCGTATACGGGTCTGAAGCAGCCCTCCCTATTGAGGTCGAGATACCTCTCCATGCGGGTCTCGATGGAAACAAAGTCAAAAAAGCGTAAATGGGTTCAAGCCCGCCGATCACCTAAACCTCATTGAAGAAAAAAGGATTGCAGCTTTGTGTCGTGGGCAATTATATCGCCAGAGAATGAGAACGGCTTTTGACAAGAAAGTCCGACCACGTGAATTCGAGCAAGGTGATCTCGTGCTTAAGAAGATCTTGCCTATCCGCATCGATCCCCGTGGGAAGTGGACTCCAAGCTACGACGACCATATGTTGTCAAGAAAGCCTTCTTCGAGGAGCACCGATACTTACCAACATGGACGGCGAAGATCTCAAGGAACCCACCAATTCCGATCAAGTGAAGAAGTACTATGCCCGAAAAAATAGACAAAAAAAGAGAAAGACAAGCCAAGCCAAGTAAGAATTAGCTCGCTAGGTTGAAAACCCGAAAGTGGCGACCTAGGCAAAATCGTAGAGCGACTGGTGGATTGAAAACCCGCAGCGGCGATCCAGCAAAAATTAGGGTCAAAACTTGAGCATGAAAAGTAAAGAAAGGCATACAACTCCCCAAGACTCGGATGAGGGAGTGATCAAGGTCAAGGACACAAATGTTGGCACCGCCTCCACAGAGACTGACACAATGTAATTCAAATTTCTCTTGTTTTTCGTGGTCTTTTTGTAGTTTAAAACTTTCAAATGTATTGAATAATGTCGTCGAACATTCTCGCACGATCGCTTTCTACGCCAAAAAAAAAAAAACTCAAACTTTTTCATGTCCTGCTTATGGATTATTTTTTGCTTCTTCTCGCTTCAAAATAAATGTCTTATGATGATGGTGATCCCGAATCAGAAACATGTGCATACATCATATAGCATTGCAAATCATTATGAAATTCTTAAAGGTCACTGAAAGAGGCAATTCCCAAAACCGCTTAGTCATGCAAGAGAAAGTGATTGAGCCCACGATTGCTTCGAACGACAAAGTTAAAGCCCACCGCACCGCCCATGAGCCCCGCAAGTCCAAAGATATTCCTCGCCTCGTGCATGAGTGTCGCGGATTGGGCGAACCAAAGAAGGAAATAAGCTAACAGGCAAGAGAGCAAGAGAGCAAAAGGGATAACAAATAATCGTAAAAAAGAAAGTCACTCAAAGGAAGTTAATCTTACAAAGAAGGTTGCACTCACAAACCATTCCAGATGGCGAATCATAAAGCAAACTTGTGTCCGATCCATGAGCCCCGCAGCTTCCATCGGCCTCTCGGGCCTTGTGCCAGAGTATCGGAGTCGGTTGAACCAAGAAAAGAATAAGCCTTTGTCAAAAAGCGAAAAACAAACAAATGTAAAAAAAGAAAGTCACCAAAGAAAATCAAGAATAGCATCTCATTGCATTCATCATCACACTGTAATCATAGTATTGCATGCACTCGCATAACATGTTCCTCGCATAACATGCCCTTGCATAACATGCATCCTCATCCCATGCACCATGCATTTGCATCCGCTAACATGTCAAGTAGTACATTTATCGAGAAAGTTTAAGAAGAGTCCTACTATTCCAGAGCGCACTCCCTAAAACAAGCAGTAGTGGGCATTGACCACGGAGGTTTCAAAGAAAAGTCCTCTAGCCTCGAGCAGCACCCGGATCGCTGGAACGACATTGATCACCAATCGTAGGAAGCGTAAGAAAAGTCCGCTAGCCTCGAGCAGCACCCCGGATCGCTGGAACGACATTGATCACCAATCGAGGAAGCGTAAGAAAGGTCCGCTTAGCCCGAGCAGACACTCTCGATCGGCAAGCGTATACGCAGTGACTAAAGAAGATCAACAGATTCGTGAATCCCCTTCGTGACTTGAGTGTTCCTTCAAGAGCGCATTTCACCTCATATTCGAGCCGTGGGTACATCAATTCAAAGGCGCCAACAAGAGAGCAATCTCAACCACCAATCAACAGATTTGCAAATCCCTTCAGACTGCGTGCATCCCTTCAGACTAAGGCGCCCCTTCGTATCCCGTCGCTATCGAGCACCGACGAATCATCGCACTCCCGGAGTCCTTCGGGCTTTAGTTCAAATCAATACCCAAATAAATGACTTTGAACTCGACCTTCATCTCGCCAAGTCATCACAGAGCATGACGGATCGCCCCTCGCACCAAGGCGCCCCTTCATTTCGCCAAGTCATCACGAGCGTGACGGATCGCCCCCCGCACTTCGCGGCCCTTCGACTAGCCGTGTCCGTGATAAAGCATAGCGTAAGTCCATCAAGGTAAAATGTATCCGCCCCTACAACCGGATATTGAACCTCAAAGTCGCTTCGAATAGGCCACTTTCGTGAGCCCAAGTGTTCCTTCAGAGCCCAAGTACTCCTTCAGAGCCGCAAGCACTCCTTCAGAGTCCAAGTACTCCTTCAGAGCCGCAAGCACTCCTTCAGAGCCCAAGAACTCCTTCAGAGTCGCAAGCACTCCTTCAGAGCCCAAGAACTCCTTCAGAGCCGCAAGTGCTCCTTCAGAGCCCAAGTTCCTTCCTTCAGAGCCGCAAATGCTCCTTCGTAACCCAGCGTTCCTTCAGAGCGAGCGACGAGCGCTCCTTCTTCACCGCACTTTTATTACCTTCTTCCCCGCCAAAGGTTTCGCTTATCGTGAGGACTGCACTTTCTTTATCGCTTTATTTATCGCTTTATTTCTTGCTGTTTATGCCACCCGAGGGTTGGCACCAATTTACTTCTTGTTTTTGCCGCCTGAGGGTTGGCACTTCATTCATTACAGTCGTTTTTGGCTGGCATTCATTCACCCAAAAAGAAAAATCTGATGAAAAAAATTAGAAAACAAAAAAAGTGGAAAATTCGGTTTTTTCCTAAGTAGACAAAATAGGTATAATTTCTGAATTCTTTATCTCTATTTTGCCTCGGAATATGTTTCGGCCAATTCATATTCCTTGTTAAAATCTAGATAAAGAGGGGCAGCTGTCATACCCCAATTTTGTCCTACTTTAGGTCAAAACCCTAATTTTCCCAAAATAAATAAACTGAGGAGAAGAGAGCATCATGCATTGCATTTAGGGTTCTAAAAGTCATTTCAAAGCTTCTAAAATCATTTTTGAAGTTGGAATGCACTTCTTAAACAAATTAGGGTTTTTCAAAGGCAAAAGGGCATTTTGGTCATTTTGCAAATAAAAGACAATTCTCAAAACAAGTCATCCAACATGCATTTCAAGGTACTAGAGGTCACTCTAGGGTGGAAAATCATTTTTGAGGTGGAAATGTGTTTCGTAAAAAAACTAGGGTTTTTAGAGTGAAAGGGCATTTTGGTCATTTCACAATAAAACGGTCTTTTGTCCCAAATCCTTGGATAATCATCAATGATTTATTTGAGGGATATTTGTGCCCCATTGTGATTATTTTTACGCATAAACATTAAACCTTTTGCCTAAAAACCTAGTTTTTGGATAGAAGGGTAAAATGGTCTTTTCCTTTGAGGTGGGGTAAATAAATCAATTTTGGGATTGGTGAGATCATAAAATTCAGAGCCCAATCATTGAATCATGGATATAGCCCAAAATGGCATGAACTAGGAAGAATAATCTAGAAGGGAATATTCTACATCATTTGAATTTTGAAAGGATAAGGATAAGAACAATAGTACAATTTGCAATTCCACTCACTCTCTCACACTCCTTGCTGCGAAATAACAGCCCATAATCACCCCATTTCCATTTATTTTTATTGTTTGCAAATTGTATTAAATCATGGCCATTCATTCAAGTGTGAAAATCAATCCTCACCTTTCATTTGAATTAAAATGGCACTTGTGGTAATAAGCTTTGTAGAAAAATACAATTTTGTAATTAAGCTTATCCTTCACCACCTCACCTTAAGCTGCACACTTCAGCCCTCTCTCTCCCCATTTTTGTGTTTTAATTACCCTCAATCCATGTGATCTTGCATCTTGACCATTGATTCAAAATTCATCTCAAATCCTATCAGGTTTGCAAGAGTTACATTGTCTTAATTACCCTTTAAGTTTTCACTTCATATAAAAGCCCAAAATAAGACCTAGCTCACATACACACTCTCATTTTTTACCCTAGCTAGCACTCTTCCTCCTCTCCTCCTCTCTTGGCCGAAACCACTCCCCTCCTCCTCCTCCACTTTCTTTTCAATCTTCCTTCACCAAATCACCTCAAACACACTCTACATTCATATATCTTCTTCCTTTTATCCTTGATTCCATTTTTACATTATCAAAGGGGTTGTTTCTTCAAGGTGTTGGAGCTGTTCTTGCTAGTTCTTGAGGATTGTTGGTGTTTTATTGCTCTTAATCTTCATTCCTACTCTTATTTAGCTTGAAACCAAGGTATACATCAAATCCTTTGCATCTTCACTCACTTTCTTTCATTAAAACCATTTTTCAACTTATATTTGCATCTCATAATATCATATAATGTAGATTAGGGGCTGTTGTGGGTGAGAGCTGGTCCATCACCCACTAAATAAATTGTTCTTGTGATTATGTGTTGATTAGGTTTTATTCTTTTGATTTGCTATTTTGGTCATGCGATTTTTACCCAAATGAAAACATGTTTCCTTTTCTTTTTGCTTCAACTTTGAGCCTAATCCATGATCCTTTGAATATTCTTGTTCATTAAATGATTTGAAGTTGATTAATGCTTGATTAATTGTGCTAATTTTGTGAACCATGCTTGTTGTTGAATCTTGATGTTTTAGACTTGGATTTTTGTGAATATGGTTTCGGTTTGGGCTCCAATTTTGGGGGTTTTAGTTTGTTTTTATTGTTTATCATGTATGCATGTTTATTTATGTGATTAAGTAAATTTTCATGAAGAAATTTGATGATTTCTTGGGCAAATAAGCTCTCGCTTTCATGCTAGCTTTTAGGGATTGGTTGTTTTGTTCATTCTTTGTATTCTTGCATGAAATAAATGGGGTTTGAGCTACAATAGGCTTCGGCCTTGTAGTCCATTATGTGCTTAGTTGATATGCTTGAACCACAAAAATAATTGTTGTTAAGTCTTGAAAAAAGTAAAAAATTTGTTTCAAAGTTGTTTTGCTTTGCAAGTTAGGATGTGAATTAGTGTTTGTGATTTTAGTTGTAAAACCAAATTGAAGTAGAATCTAAAGTGATTTTTCTTAAGTTTGCTTTGACCTAATTTGCTTGTCATTTGTTGTTGGTTGATGATTGGCAATATGAGGCTCACTTGTGCTTCATGCACTTTAACCTAAGTGAGAGGATTGTTTAAATGTGATTCAACTTTCTATTCTTGAGTTGATTGTTTTAATTGTTGATGATGTGTAAAAGGATTCCCACTCATGCTTAGTGCATATGCCTAGTAGTGTGGAAGATTACTTCAAAGGATTCAACTTGCTTTTAATTTCCAATGCAAGTTTGTGCTTCTATTTGTAAATTGCTCATAGCGACTTGTGAATACTCTTATGATTGCTTTGCTTGTGTTCCAATGGTTGTTTTGGGGTTTTGACTTGGAAAAAGGATTTGAAATGTTATATTTCTTTTAAAGCTTGAAATCCTATGTTTTTCTTTTCAAATAAGAAAACCTAAGGCATTTTCCTAAATAAAATCATTAACCATCACTCAAGCCGCTGCTTGTTTGATCGTTAATGAGGAGTTATTAGTGGTAGTCACTCAAGCCTTTGCTTGTTTGGCTATCATGAAAGCTCCCACACATTAATTAAACAACAAAACAACTAATTCAAACTTCCAAAATAACACGAGCTATTAGCTCACCACCTTTTCAAAACTATTTTCAAAAGAATAATACGACGTTGTCGCTTGTAATCACTCGGCCATTGCTTGTTTGATTACCGCCCAACTCTCTTTTCTTTCGAGTTAATACCGAATGCCACTCAAGCCTTTGCTTGTTTGGTGTTTGCGAACCCTCGAGTCTTATTTCAAAAACTCCAAAAGCACTTTCAAAATCACAAAGCCGCTTTCACACGCAAAAACGAGAACTACGTTGCTTTGATCCTCACCGCTGAGGGTACGTGAGGACCGGTTCATGTCCCGCCAAGCATACCTTTAAAAACCCATAAAAACTAAGAACTACGTTGCTTTGATCCTCACCAATGAGGGTACGTAGGACCGGGTTCTCGTCTCCGTCAAGCACGCTTTTCAAAAAAAAAATCTTTGTCTTGTCCCGCTTTTCAAAGATACCAAAACATCCCTTTTTCCCGCTTTCAATAAAGTGATTTCTCAAAAAGAAAAGAAAATAAATAGAACAATGTATTTCAAATCAAACATTTCAAAACCACATCAAATTAATGGTTCCTTTCGGTAGAAAGGGCGCGTGGGTGCTAATACCTTCCCATGCGCAACCGAATTTCCGAACCTACATCTCTAAGTTTTCAAAGACCACCCGCTTTCCTTAAAAGGTTTTTTCAATGTTTTCCTAAATAAATATTGGTGGCGGCTCTCATCGATTTTCAAACGTTGTCAAACTGAAAAGTCCCAAACCGGATTTTTCGGGGCGCAACAGCTGGCGACTCCACTGGGGACTTTCTTTCTTTATTTATTTATTTAAAGAGAGATGAGGGTCAAGCCTAATTAATTTGATGTGGTTTAAATTGTTTGATTTGAAAAACTATGTTCTATCTTTTCCTTTTCCTGTTCTTTTTCTTTTCTCTTCTTTTGTATACCTATGGTTATGTTTATGCATGCATTCCTCAATTCCCATGTCCCCTCTTCTTCGCTCCTTTTCTTGAGGTAAAACATGCATTCCCCCATTCTATTATGTCCCCTTCTTCTTAGCTCCCTTTCTTGAGGTAAGCAATGCGTGTAATTACTGTGGGCTTATCAGAATGGTTTGTGTATTAAACTAGTGTATGCATGTTGAACCCTAGGGTAGACAACTGTTTATCTGGACTGTTCTGGCTTTCCTTGCAGGTGGGGTGGGTAGATTTTAGGAAGTATGTCCTCAATCACACACTTTCACACCTTATGATTTATGTTCTATGAGTGGCTCCTATATACCCGATCCAACAAGCACTTAGGAGAGTGGAGGCGATTAGTGACTGTCATTCAAGACCTTTGTCTGTCTGATACTCACGAAAGTCTCAACCGGAGTACGCTTTCTCATGACGCCTCACACTTGGTAGCATTCTACATTTGTGGGTGTCGGCATGAGAATTCTATAGCTCCGGTAGCCATTGTGAGGGTGTGAATTAGAGCTACATGGGAGGAACCTTTGAAGTTGCCCTAGAACTTAGGATTCCCACCTTTGTAGGACACGAGGCATACGAATTGTGTGCCGCATGGTAATTTAGGGCATGTCTTCCTCAAAAGGAGCTTTCTCAAAGTTTTTCCCGTAAAATACAAAAATATTTTCCTTTTCCAAATAAACCATCATGCGAGGCGCACGTAGCGTGTTTCCTAAATTTTTGAACTTCCGCCCATACGCATCGCTTTTATCATCTCTACATGCATCATTCACATCATAATCGCATCATGCCGCATTCATTAAAGCTAAATGTTGTAAATATTTGCATTCATATTGCATTTCATTTGCATTTGCTTGCCGGACCATCGAATAATGTACCGCCTTGTCATAGTCGCATCGATTGGAATCAAATAGCAAGGCTTGACTTACTTCGCCTCGCTTATGAAGTATGTTGATTTGCTATTTCGATTCCTCATTTACTTCATTTCCTAAATCCAAGAAAAAGTTTATGCGCATGATGACAAGGCAAGGTATCCCGCGCTCTCCCGCATCAAGCAAACATTGTACATACATTCATATATTCATTCATGCATTCTCATGCAATAAATGTCTAAACAAATGTAAAAGGCACGCTGGTTCTTCGTCACCGATACTTCACCCGACTACAAGCCAAGCCGATGGCTAATCCGCAATAAAAAGATCCTGAGATTGAAACCGAGAGTAATCCAGAGCATGAAGATTTAAGCATGCAATTTTGAACCCCGAGCACCGCTCAGAAAACCAAGTGCTTAAGGATAAGGTTGGGGCAATGGAGGCCCGTATGCATGATGAGATGATGGCCATGCTACAAAGTCTAAAGAATGGGCCACCGTTGAAGCCGCCGCCAGAGTGGGTCCAGCTGGTGTCACCTCTTTTGTTCCTCCTTCATGACGCGAAACGCCATACGCTTGCGCTTCCACCGGATCCGGTCACCACCCCAAATGAATGTGTCAAATCGCACACTCCACAAAGATGTCCTCGGGGTATGCTCGCTGGGTCCACGCCGCAAACCGTTGGATCTATTCTCGCCGCGTGAATGCGCCCAATCAAGTCACCGCCGCCAGTGCTCGTAGGAACCGCCGAGGACCGCAGATCCAAATTTTTAGTTCTCCTGCTACACTTAGTCCTACTCTGGGGCTAGTGGCACCACCTCATAATGCTCCTCAGCCCGGATGGTATTATTACGGTATGGGAAGTCACCCCCAAGGGCACATGTTTGAGGGGTCGCAGCCAAATGACCCAATTGTGCACTCAAGAAAGAGTAAGAGCAATGGAGGGTGCCGTGTCGAACCAAGGAGGCCGTGAGTCGTGTTTGGTCCCATTCGGTTTTTTGCCACCAAAATTCAAAGCTCACGAGGTGGACAAATACAGAGGAACTGGATGTCCGGTGAGTCGCATTACGATGTTTGATCACAAGGCTCAGGGTTATCAGCACAAGAAACGAACCAGTTTTGATCCAATACCAATGACATATACAGAGTTGTTTGATTACTTAATTTCCAAGAATTTAGTCAAGACTGCTCAATGAAGCCCGCTCACCGCCATTTCCCGTGAGGTTACAATGGTAATGCTACCGCAGCTTCCATGAAAACGGGGTTGGTCATACTGTGGAGGAGTGTAAAGCCTTCAAGCCGCAGTGGTGCAAGACCTAATCGATGCCAATTGGATTTCATTCAAGCAAAATGGTTCGAGCATAACCGCAAACCCATTGCCGGACACGAGAAGCCAACCTCTAATGCCATAGAAGATGTTAATGGACAAGTAATAAGAAAGGTTGCTAAAATCATGATGGATCAAGGGTATAAGGTTGGGTCCGCTTGGGAAAATCTGACAAGGAATTCTTGCGCCCGCCCAAATTAAAAGGAACAAGGACCGCTATGGTTGGGATACAATCCAAGTCTAGCCAAAAGAAGGAAAGTGGCAGAGGAAAGAGTGGCGAATGGTTGGGCGAGTCAAAAGACCAAGATCCTCGCCCCAGAGCATTCCTCGTCTTGTGACATCCACCAGAGCTTCGTGAGTGCCGGTTTGCTTAATCACAACCAAGTTGTTGCCATCTGTGGTGGATCTGAAACCGAAGAAGGTGGGTCTGGTCTGGTTCGTCGCGCTTTTGCTTAGGAAAGAGGTGAAGAATTGAGAAGTCACGATTTCCCGTGACCTTTTAACCCAAAGTAATTAGTTGTAATGCAACCCTGTGGCTCTGCCCAAGGCCATAGGACAAGTTGTTAGGGGCACGCATGTTTTTATTTTCAGAATCATCATCATCAATAAAAACGTTGTTTTTGAATTTCCATCAATAAAAATCATTTCTCTTCATTTCATGTGTCCTTTTTCCTGCTTTCGCTATTGTTTGCTTGTTTGTTTCGCTTTTCATTCTCGCTTTTTCGCCTCGCAAGTGCGCGTAATCACAAAGAATTGTCTCTCAAAATAACGATAAAGCTAGCTAGCAAATCCATATTTTGATTTTGATCACCCCATCACCAGCCGAGGGGATGTTGAGGAAGATTGGGAAACTCCTCCGTAACTCATGAGGTTAATGAAACAAGAAGAAAGGGTTATTCGCCTCACGGGAATACACCGAGGTGATCAACTTGGATACAAATTGAGAACAAGAAAGAGGTCAAAGTGGTTACCACCATGAATGACGAAGATCGCATGAAGTTGGTTCACGGCCGCACGATTATGTGGGTGCGCTTGCATGGTCCTATCAAGATATGCCTGGTTGACACCGACATCAGGGTACACAAGCTACCACCAAGCCCGAATGCCCGCTCAGAAATGTAAATTGAGAAGGATGAAGCCCGAGATGTCCTCAAATCCGTAGACGGGTGAAAAAGCAATTTGATGCAGGGTTCCTAGCAATGGCCAAGTACCCACAAAGGTTGCCAATATTGTCCCTGGCCCCGGAAGGACTGGTAGGTCGAATGTGCGTTGACTACAGAGATCCGAATCGTGCTAAGCCCAAAGATGATTTCCTCCTTAAAAAAAAAAAAGAAACACAAAAACAAATGACCAAAAAAGAAAGTCGGTCGTAAAATATTCAAACCAAAAGAAAGAGCAAATATATAGGAGTAAATAAATTACTCGCCTCGAGTTAATTTCTCGAGAAAACGAGCAATCATGAGTTGAAATAAAGTTTGACCATTTTCCCATATTCTTGAAAAAACTGTATACCCATCGCAAGCCAAAAATCCAAAAATCACCCTAGACAAGGATCACCTCAAATACCAAAAAGGTGCATCACTTTTTATCAACTCACCCGAGTCAAAGAAAAATAAAAAATCAATCAAAAAAATCAAAAAAGAAAAAAAAAAAAGGGATTTAAAAATGAAAGTCCCAAAATACAAGAGAAATGTAAGTGGTGAGTCGATACACGCACTACAAAGCATAAGAGATCCTTGTCTCAATAACCTCGCAAATACTTCCTCGTGACCTCTGCATCCCGCCTCCACCAACCCTTAGCCAGAATAAAACTTCCAAATACCTCATCAAGCCAAATAACCATCATAAATCACCAAACGTCAGCCAACGCTGAATAAAAATCATCCTACCATTAGCTTCAAGCACTTCACTAAACCCAATCATCCTTTCTCCACAAAAACTCACAATCTTCAAAAAAAAAAAAAAAAATCCATTCCTATCAATGATCGATTGCTTTTGTTTTCTCAGAGTTTTAGCTTTAGGACAAATAAGTTTATTTATTTAAATATGTTTGTCCAAAAAAAAAAAAAAAAAAAAAAAAAAAAAAAAAAAAAAGGGGAAAGAAAATCAAAAGGCTTGCACTCCAAGATTCATTCAAGTTACAATTATATCAAGGCAAAGTTTTAGAGATTACCAAGTGGGTTGAAGCCGCCTCATACTCCAGTATAACCAGTTCAGTGGTTGCCAAATTTGTGAAGAAAGATCTGATTTTCCGTTATGGTCTTCCAAACAAGATCATCACTGATAATGGCAAAGAACTCGAATAAAGAAATGATGAAGGACCTGTGTGCAGAGTTCAAAATTCAAAGATCATAATTCTTCTCCCTACCGCTCAAGATGAATGGGGCAACAAAGCAAAAACAAGAACATCAAGAAGATCAGGTAAAAGATGGTGGTAACCTACAAGGATTGGCATGAGATGCTTCCTTTGCTTTGCATGGCTACCGAACTTCAAGACGCACTTCAACCGGGCAAATCCTTTCTCTCTCGTATATGGGTCTGGCGCCTCCCTATTGAGGTTGAGATACCCTCCATGCGGGTCTCGATGGAAACAAAGTCAAAAAAGCGTAATGGGTTCAAGCCCGCCTCGATCACTAAACCTCATTGAAGAAAAAGGATTGCAGCTTTGTGTCGTGGGCAATTATATCAAGCAGAGAATGAGAACGCTTTTGACAAGAAAGTCCGACCACGTGAATTCGAGCAAGGTGATCTGTGCTTAAGAAGATCTTGCCTATCCGCATCGATCCCCGTGGGAAGTGGACTCCAAGCTATGACGGACCATATGTTGTCAAGAAAGCCTTCTTTGGAGGAGCACCGATACTTACCAACATGGACGGCGAAGATCTCAAGGAACCCACCAATTCCGATCAAGTGAAGAAAGTACTATGCCCAAAAAATAGACAAAAAAAAAAAGAGAAAGACAAGCCAAGTAAGAATTAGCTCGCTAGGTTGAAAACCCGAAAGGGCGACCTAGGCAAAATCGTGAGCGACTGGTGGATTGAAAACCCGCAGCGGCGATCCAGCAAAAATTAGGTCGAAAAACTTGAGCATGAAAAGTAAAGAAAGGCATACAACTCCCCAAAGACTCGGATGAGGGAGTGATCAAGGTCAAGGACACAAATGTTGGCACCGCTCACGAGACTGACACGATCGAATTCACTTTTCTCTTGTTTTTCGTGTCTTTTTGTAGTTTAAAACTTTCAAATGTATTGAATAAATCGTCGTAACATTCTGCATGACGATCGCTTTCTACGCCAAAAAAAAAAACTCAAACTTTTTCATGTCCATTTTGGATTATTTTTTGCTTCTTCTCGCTTCAAAATAAATGTCTTATGATGATGGTGATCCCGAATCAGAAACATGTGCATACATCATATAGCATTGCAAATCATTATGAAATTCTTAAAGGTCACGGAAAGAGGCAATTCCCCAAAACCGCTTAGTCATGCAAGAGAAAGTGATTGAGCCCACGATTGCTTCGAACGACAAAGTTAAAGCCCACTCCGCACTCGCCCATGAGCCCCGCAAGTCCAAAGATATTCCTCGCCTCGTGCCATGAGTGTCGCGGATTGGGCCGAACCAAAGAAGGAAATAAGCTAACAGGGGCAAGAGAGCAAGAGAGCAAAAGGGATAACAAACAATGTAAAAAGAAAGTCGACTCAAAGGAAGTTAATCTTACAAAGAAGGTTGCACTCACAAACCATTCCGGATGGCGAATCATAAAGCAAACTTGTGTCCGATCCATGAGCCCCGCAGCTTTCCATCGGCCTCTCGCCTTGTGCCAGAGTATCGGAGTCGGTTGAACCAAGAAAAGAATAAGCCTTTGTCAAAAAGCGAAAAACAAACAATCGAGTAAAAAGAAAGTCACCAAAGAAAATCAAGAATAGCATCTCATTGCATTCATCATCACACTGTAATCATAGTATTGCATGCACTCGCATAACATGTTCCCGCATAACATGCCCTTGCATAACATGCATCCTCATCCCATGCACCATGCATTTGCATCTCGCTAACATGTGCAGTACACATTATCGAGAAAAAGTTTAAGAAGAGTCCTACTATTCCGAGCGCACTCCTAAAACAAAGCAGTAAGGGCATTGACCGCGGAGGTTTCAAGAAAAGTCCTCTAGCCCGAGCAGCACCTCGGATCGCTGGAACGACATTGATCACCAATCGAGGAAGCGTAAGAAAAGTCCGCTAGCCGAGCAGCACTCGGATCGCTGGAACGACATTGATCACCAATCGAGAGGAAGCGTAAGAAAGGTCCGCTAGCCCGAGCGCACACACTCGGATCGGCGTGTAAGCGCAGAGTGACTAAAGAAGATCAACAGATTCGTGAATCCCCTTCGTGACTTGAGTGTTCCTTCAAGAGCGCACTTCACCTCATATTCGAGCCGTGGTACATCAATTCAAAGCGCCAACAACAGAGCAATCTCAACCACCAATCAACAGATTTGCAAATCCCTTCAGACTCGTGCATCCCTTCAGACTAAGGCGCCCCTTCGGATCCCGTCGTTATCGAGCACCGACGAATCATCGACTCCGAGTCCTTCGCTTTAGTTCAAATCAATACCCAAACAAATGACTTTGAACTCGACCTTCATCTCGCCAAGTCATCACAGAGCATGACGGATCGGCCCTCGCACTCAAGGCGTCCTTCATTTCGCCAAGTCATCACGAGCGCGTGATCGGATCGCCCCCTGCACTTCGCGTCCCTTCGCACTAGCCGTAGTCGATATAAAGCATAGCGTAAGTCCATCAAGGTAAAATGTATCCGTCCCACAACCGGATATTGAACCTCGTGCCGCTCGAATAGGCCACTTTCGTGAGCCCAAGTGTTCCTTCAGAGCCCAAGTACTTCTTCAGAGCCGCAAGCACTCCTTCAGAGTCCAAGTACTCCTTCAGAGCCGCAAGCACTCCTTCAGAGCCCAAGAACTCCTTCAGAGCTGCAAGCACTCCTTCAGAGCCCAAGAACTCCTTCAGAGCCGCAAGTGCTCCTTCAGAGCCCAAGTGTTCCTTCAGAGCCGCAAATGCTCCTTCAGAACCCAGGCGTTCCTTCAGAGCGACGAGCGCTCCTTCTTCACCGCACTCTTTATTACCTTCTTCCCCGCGGTTAGCGGCTTATCGAGGATCTGCACCTTCTTTATCGCTTTATTTATCGCTTTATTTCTTCTGTCGCTTATGCCACCCGAGGGTTGGCACCAATTTACTTCTTGTTTTTGCCGCCTGAGGGTTGGCACTTCATTCATTACAGTCGTTTTTGGCTGGCATTCATTCACCCAAAAAGAAAAATCGGATGAAAAAAAATTAGAAAACAAAAAAGAAGGAAAATTCGGGTTTTTCCCTAAGTAGACAAAATAGGTATAATTTCTGAATTCTTTATCTCTATTTTGCCTCTAATATGTTTCGCCAATTCATATTCCTTGTTAAAATCTAGATAAAGAGGCAAAATGTCATACCCCCAATTTTGTCCTACTTTAGGTCAAAACCCTAATTTTCCCAAAATAAATAACTGTGAGGAGAAGAGAGCATCATGCATTGCATTTAGGGTTCTAAAAGTCATTTCAAAGCTTCTAAAATCATTTTTGAAGTTGGAATGCACTTCTTAAACAAATTAGGGTTTTTCAAAGGCAAAAGGGCATTTTGGTCATTTTGCAAATAAAAGACAATTCCTCAAAACAAGTCATCCAACATGCATTTCAAGGTACTAGAGGTCACTCCTAGGGTGGAAAATCATTTTTGAGGTGGAAATGTGTTTCTGTAAAAAAACTAGGGTTTTTAGAGTGAAAGGGCATTTTGGTCATTTCACAATAAAAACGGTCTTTTGTCCCAAATCCTTGGATAATCATCAATGATTTATTTGAGGATATTTGTGCCCCATTGTGATTATTTTTGCGCATAAACATTAAACCTTTTGGCCTAAAAACCTAGTTTTTGGATAGAAGGGTAAAATGGTCTTTTCCTTTGAGGTGGGGTAAATAAATCAATTTTGGGATTGGTGAGATCATAAAATTCAGAGCCCAATCATTGAATCATGGATATAGCCCAAAATGGCATGAACTAGGAAGAATAATCTAGAAGGGAATATTCTACATCATTTGAATTTTGAAAGGATAAGGATAAGAACAATAGTACAATTTGCAATTCCACTCACTCTCTCACACTCCTTGCTGCGAAATAACAGCCCATAATCACCCCATTTCCATTTATTTTTATTGTTTGCAAATTGTATTAAATCATGGCCATTCATTCAAGTGTGAAAATCAATCCTCACCTTTCATTTGAATTAAAATGGCACTTGTGTAATAAGCTTTGTAGAAAAATACAATTTTGTAATTAAGCTTATCCTTCACCACCTCACCTTAAGCTGCACACTTCAGCCCTCTCTCTCCCCCATTTTTGTGTTTTAATTACCCTCAATCCATGTGATCTTGCATCTTGACCATTGATTCAAAATTCATCTCAAATCCTATTGGTTTGCAAGAGTTACATTGTCTTAATTACCCTTTAAGTTTTCACTTCATATAAAAGCCCAAAATAAGACCTAGCTCACATACACACTCTCATTTTTTACCCTAGCTAGCACTCTTCCTCCTCTCCTCCCTCTCTTGGCCGAAACCACTCCCTCCTCCTCCTCCACTTTCTTTTCAATCTTCCTTCACCAAATCACCTCAAACACACTCTACATTCATATATCTTCTTCCTTTTATCCTTGATTCCATTTTTACATTATCAAAGGGGTTGTTTCTTCAAGGTGTTGGAGCTGTTCTTGCTAGTTCTTGAGGATTGTTGGTGTTTTATTGCTCTTAATCTTCATTCCTACTCTTATTTAGCTTGAAACCAAGGTATACATCAAATCCTTTGCATCTTCACTCACTTTCTTTCATTAAAACCATTTTTCAACTTATATTTGCATCTCATAATATCATATAATGTAGATTAGGGGCTGTTGTGGGTGAGAGCTGGTCCATCACCCACTAAATAAATTGTTCTTGTGATTATGTGTTGATTAGGTTTTATTCTTTTGATTTGCTATTTTGGTCATGCGATTTTTACCCAAATGAAAACATGTTTCCTTTTTCTTTTTGCTTCAACTTTGAGCCTAATCCATGATCCTTTGAATATTCTTGTTCATTAAATGATTTGAAGTTGATTAATGCTTGATTAATTGTGCTAATTTTGTGAACCATGCTTGTTGTTGAATCTTGATGTTTTAGACTTGGATTTTTGTGAATATGGTTTCGGTTTGGGCTCCAATTTTGGGGTTTTAGTTTGTTTTTATTGTTTATCATGTATGCATGTTTATTTATGTGATTAAGTAAATTTTCATGAAGAAATTTGATGATTTCTTGGGCAAATAAGCTCTCGGTTTCATGCTAGCTTTTAGGGATTGGTTGTTTTGTTCATTCTTTGTATTCTTGCATGAAATAAATGGGGTTTGAGCTACAATAGGCTTCGGCCTTGTAGTCCATTATGTGCTTAGTTGATATGCTTGAACCACAAAAATAATTGTTGTTAAGTCTTGAAAAAGTAAAAATTTGTTTCAAAGTTGTTTTGCTTTGCAAGTTAGGATGTGAATTAGTGTTTGTGATTTTAGTTGTAAAACCAAATTGAAGTAGAATCTAAAGTGATTTTTCTTAAGTTTGCTTTGACCTAATTTGCTTGTCATTTGTTGTTGGTTGATGATTGGCAATATGAGGCTCACTTGTGCTTCATGCACTTTAACCTAAGTGAGAGGATTGTTTAAATGTGATTCAACTTTCTATTCTTGAGTTGATTGTTTTAATTGTTGATGATGTGTAAAAGGATTCCCACTCATGCTTAGTGCATATGCCTAGTAGTGTGGAAGATTACTTCAAAGGATTCAACTTGCTTTTAATTTCCAATGCAAGTTTGTGCTTCTATTTGTAAATTGCTCATAGCGACTTGTGAATACTCTTATGATTGCTTTGCTTGTGTTCCAATGGTTGTTTTGGGGTTTTGACTTGGAAAAAGGATTTGAAATGTTATATTTCTTTTAAAGCTTGAAATCCTATGTTTTTCTTTTCAAATAAGAAAACCTAAGGCATTTTCCTAAATAAAATCATTAACCATCACTCAAGCCGCTGCTTGTTTGATCGTTAATGAGGAGTTATTAGTGGTAGTCACTCAAGCCTTTGCTTGTTTGGCTATCATGAAAGCTCCCACACATTAATTAAACAACAAAAACAACTAATTCAAACTTCCAAAATAACACGAGCTATTAGCTCACCACCTTTTCAAAACTATTTTCAAAAGAATAATACGACGTTGTCGCTTGTAATCACTCGGCCATTGCTTGTTTGATTACCGCCCAACTCTCTTTTCTTTCGAGTTAATACCGAATGCCACTCAAGCCTTTGCTTGTTTGGTGTTTGCGAACCCTCGAGTCTTATTTCAAAAACTCCAAAAGCACTTTCAAAAATCACAAAGCCGCTTTCACACGCAAACCGAGAACTACGTTGCTTTGATCCTCAAACCGCTGAGGGTACGTGGGACCGGTTCATGTCCCGTCAAGCATACCTTTAAAAACCCATAAAAACTAAGAACTACGTTGCTTTGATCCTCAAACAAATGGGTACGTGGGGCCGGTTCCTGTCCCCGTCAAGCACGCTTTTCAAAAAAATCTTTGTCTTGTCCCGCTTTTCAAAGATACCAAAACATCCCTTTTTCCCGCTTTCAATAAAGTGATTTCTCAAAAAGAAAAGAAAAATAAATAGAACAATGTATTTCAAATCAAACATTTCAAAACCACATCAAATTAATGGTTCCTTTCGGTAGAAAGGGCGCGCATGGGTGCTAATACCTTCCCCATGCGCAACCGAATTCCCGAACTACATCTCTAAGTTTTCAAAGACCACCCGCTTTCCTTAAAAGGTTTTTTCAATGTTTTCCTAAATAAATATTGGTGGCGGCTCTACTGATTTTCAAACGTTGTCAAACTGAAAAGTCCCAAACCGGATTTTTCGGGGCGCAACATCATGCGACTCCGAAACACGCCCTTACTAAAAATAAACGACTAAAGCGAGAAAAAGAAGACGGACAAAATTGGGGTATAACAACTGCCCCTCTTTATTAATATTTTACTAGAAAGTGCTGAGCTCTCGAACTTTCATAGTAGAAATAGGAACAAAGATAAGATAGACGCTAAGGCTCAACAAGGACCTGAAGGAGCACTAAGGCTCTGAAGGGCCACTCAGGGTCTGAAGGAGCGATAAAGCTCTGAAGGACCACTTAAGGTCTGGAAGGCTGCCAAGGCCTTAATTGAAGGACCATCGTGGTCTGAAGGAGCGCAATTAGCTACGGTACTAATTAAACGGTCTAAGGGGGCCTTTATACTCGAGCGGCCATGATGGGTCAAGATCAGGTCTAGAACTGATATGTTGACCATGAAGGACGTCCACTGTGTCTTAGGCTGACACAACTAGTCTGAAGGACCACTCGGGGTCTGCGAAGGTCCGCCGGGCTCGAATCCGGCGTTGCGACCTGGGCCACTTAGGGCACTACTCTGAAGGACCACTTGGGGTCTATAGGGATCAGCCTGGTGATCCGTGATATGATATGAGGTCGACGCTTAAAGCGCTGATTTTAGAGGAACAAAATATAGGGATGACACTTGTCGTATTTTTTTTTTATTTTTTTTTTAAATGAAGAAGCAACCTACGCTTGGTGTACTTAACAATGCGATGGAAGGTATTTGCTTGTATGTCATGTATGCACATGCAATGATTGATATGTGGTGGGATGATGAATGAGATGTGGGATGGCCTTTCTTTTTTTTTCCCTTTTTTTTTTTTTTTTTTTTTTTGACAATCTCCTTTTTTACTGTTTCATCAACTCGCGGGACTTCCAGTGTGAGATATGAAGCCATCTTGTGTATTTGTACTGCTGGATCGACATGCTGGTGACCGCGAATTATCATAAGAGCTATTCGTTTTCTGCAATGACTGCTTTTGTAGGAGATTATGTCATTTCTGTGATTAGCAAAAATTTCGTAATGATAGTAATGCTTATGATTATGCCACATGTTTCACCATTCAGTATCCTTTATCATAAAACATCATTTCAAAAAAGAGAGAGAATGAAAGAGAAAGGAAAGTGTTTGATATTAACATTGGAAGCCGAGTATGCAGAAGGCACACTGACTGAAGATTACATCAGTAACCGAGTTGAAAGAAACAGAAGAGTCGAAAAATACTAAGCAGATTTGTTGGTAGCTAATCTCCTTGAGATAACGGTATCGGCTATTCATGTTCACAACCCTGATCCCCTCATTGTCCGACTTCCCGATGTGCTGTTTGCCTCAGTATTTTGGTCCAATCTCTTGACCCTAATTTTTGCCTAGATCGCCCTTTTGGGTTTTCGATCCATCGGGTCGCTCTAACTTTTGCCTAGGCCGCCCTTTTGGGTTTTCGACCTAGCGAGCATACTCTTGCTTGGCTCATTTTTCTCTTTTTTCTATATCATTTCTTTTAGGCATGGTATTTCTTGACTGCATCTGAGTTGATTGGGAGGTCTACACCGTTGTGAGAGTTACGGCTCTTCTAGAGAACGATTTCTTCAACGCGTAAGGTTCTTCGTGATTCGAGGTTGAGAACCCTTTTGGACAGGTAAGGTTCCTTGGGCACCAGGTCTTTTTCTTGAAATTGTCGAAGACGAGCTTTCTTCGTTCTTATCTGATACAGCTGGTCATGACATGGGGCAACCATTTTGTTTGATGAGTTTTAATGGGAGCACTTCTTTTGTTGCGTTGGGTTGCCCCTGTTGAAGTGTGACATGAGGTCTAACCTCCATGTGAGGCCAACGGAGTGTTTGCGGATCGATTCTCATGCGGGATTTCTTTGATATTCTTTGTTTATTGCTGTAACTGCCTCATTCACCTCTGGGAGGTATGGGGAGGGGCTATGAGCATGACCTGAGGTCTACAAACACCCTACCACCATTGCTTGTGACGATCTTTTTGGAAGGCCGTAACGGCAGACTAAATTTTAACAATCACAGATCTTGTTACACCGGTGGGCGTTTAATAGCCTCTTACGACTTGATGTATCCATGCCATGACGTCGACCCAATCAGACAAGATTCGTGTGAATTTTCTTGGTTCATTGTCCTTAATTGTTGTATTCTTTTTGTCTTCCTTCGTGCCCCAGCTTAGTAGATTCAGTTGTTTCCAGCTAGATTCTCATGGGACTTCCCAGTTATCTTCCTCAGTTTGATTAATGAGGTGATCAAGGTTATGATATGAGTTACCGATATTGCTATTTTCAAGAATTTTGATCTGCATTAGTTGGAAGTGAAAACGGATAGAGGAGAAGGCAAAGCGAACAGATGAGAGAGATACAAGGAGAATTTAGAGAATTCAAAAATGCTATTTTATTAATAATGATACTGAAATGAAACATGTGTGCCCTTATTGAAATCTCCTAAGGCCTTGGGCAGAGCCATAGGATTTGCATTACAGAAAATTACTTTGAATTGAAAATCACAGAAAAATAAACAGTCTCTCAGTTCTTGAACTCTTTATTTGTAGGAGAAAAGCGCACATGATTGACGACACCGTCTTCGGTACTTTGATAACTCTCACCAACTGCTATTTAATCATCACCTTCCTTAAAGTTCAGCTGCTTTGTGTCAAGGAGGCCTTGAACGATGTGCTTTAAGGGATAACAATTTTCAGCCGAGTGACCGACTGCCCCAGCGTGGAACTCACAGCTAGCTTTTTGGTCGTGTCCTTTTGGGAATGGAGGCTGAACTGGTCTCATCTGACGAGGAGAAATCAAATTGTGGCTGATAAGTTGGCTGCACAGGTCAGTGTATGATATGGGAATGGGGTCGTATTGGGATGACCCTTGATGGCTTGATGGTGCTGAGGAACTATAGTGCGAATTTCCTTGATTCTTTACTATAGCGTTGACTTCCCCCTTCTTCTTATTGAACATTGTAGGAGTCCCGTCAGAATTATGAGTGATCTTCCCAGTCCTCAATGCATTTTCTATTCTTCCTCCTATGGTAACCATGTCTGAGAAGTTTGAAGATACTCCCCCTATCAATTTGTCATAGTAGGGGGATGGAAGAGTTTCCATGAACATGGCAACCATTTCTTTTTCTAATAGAGGTGGTGCTACCTGTGCGGCCAACCCTCTCCAGCGCTGGGCGTATTCCTTGAAGGACTCGTTGTCTCTTTTGGTCATATTTTGAAGTTGGGTCTTATCGGGAGCCATATCGATGTTATACTTGTACTGCTTAAGAAAAGCATCGGCCAGATCTTTCCAACATTGGATATGAGCACGTTCCAACTGTGTATACTGTAACACCCCCTTACTTTAATACTACTTAGCAATTTATATCAGAGTTTTCAAAAACCACTCAAAGAGTGCTACATTTTTCTACATAAATTTCAACCAAGCAAAACAACATAAGTACTTGCGCAGCTAAACAGTGTAGTGTGATGTACATACAGTACCTCGGCCTAGAAGGAACCGAGCTCACCAATTAACAGGTTATTAGTTACATCACAGTCAAAATAATACATGTTCCAAAGGACATAGATTTATAACTCAAAATAAATCTACATAACAGCCCACTACACTACACTACTCGGCCCCCCCGTGTTACACTACCAGAGCAATGACGACGCCAAAAGACACTGAGTGAGAACACCTCTACTCGGGAATACCTGCAAGTTGCCAACATGTGAAGCAACATAAAAGCAGTAGGGTGAGTCTCTAAACACAAATAATAAGGTTTATGATAAGCATTATGCTAAGCAAACACATATAAACATCTCGGCACAACACACAACTAACACAATTATTTAGTGCATGAGTTATATGCATGATGCACTCCAAAACTCCAAGGGCATATGCATGATGGATCCATTAAGACCAAGTCTTCTGCTATCACCTTAGGACCGAAGTCCTCTCGCTTCTCCATAGGACCAAGTCCTCTGCTTTCACCATTATGCTTATGATTTATAAGCGACACCATGAACAATGCATAACACACAAAGATATACATTATTCAATTTAATCATAACACAACTCCTAGAACTCACCATTAAGACCGCAGCCTTTGTTCATTAATTAGGACCTAAGTCCTCTACTCACCTCTAGGACCAAGTCCTTGCGTTATCTCTTTTTCGCTTTTATTTAATGCCCTCGTGGACTTCACCATTTATTACTCCTCTACTCGTAGCCCTACGGCCAAAACAACTCTCATACATCATTACGGCACTAAGGTCGACGTCTCAGATCGACGGGCCTACAAAGACTAAGATCGCCGCCGCTTTAACTCACCGATCACCTCGGTTCCAAGTGGTGGACCAAAGAGTCACCACGAGGACTACCTTGTCACTTAGGACTAAAACATCAAATAGGGACTACAATGACTACACCACTTAGCCATCACGCACTTGGCACTCAAAGCGACGCCACAGCCATGCCTAGCAACAACTTGCGCTACACTAGCGTTGAAACAACACCTCGGCACCTATAGCACCTCGGCACACTCGGCACCTCGGTACGCCTACACTCTACTCCACTCATAGTCACTTCAATTAACGCGAACGCATTTTACTTCCTCTATAACACCACCTAGTTACTCTCACGCTGGATACACCGCACTTAAACGCGACATCTCACCTCGGCAAGTACACCTAGGTATGATATACTCAACATCTCGGCCATAAAACCTCGCCACTACACGCTATACGTTATCAACGGCACTTCAGCATCTACGCCTAAGTATTCTATCTCGGCCTAAGCATCTCGGCCTACTTACCCTACACTTCGACAATTACAAACCGATACTTACACCTAGTATCGTGCACTCGTACACTTAGTTCTTTGGTGCTCTATCACTCACCTCGGCTCCTATGACCTCGTGCTTACGCTCTTGACACTTACGATTATTCACTTAAGTTCCAGCTTACGTATGGGAAGGTAACTTCACCTCGGCAATCCTAAACCGACTACTCCATTTAACTCAAACGCACGCCGTCACTTTATGTTATACGCTTTCAGCTACTCCTTTGTTATCCTAAGCCTATTCTTTAAGGACCTCTCCAAGATTATGTTGCTCACCCTCACTCACTCTTGCTCACTTCGCCACTGGGACCGAGTTTCCTCGCCTCCCATTTCACTCCTTGATCCTCCGTATGACCAACTCTCTCATCCACTCCACACAACTCCACTGAAGTGAGCCAAAACACAACATCAAAAACATCAAAACACATCAAGCATGCAAAGCTGATGAATCCCCATCACATGATGGTTTTTAGTATGAAAAAGAGGATGTTATGTGAAGATTTTAATGAATGTAGGAAAATGGCAACACTAAAAGAGTAAATTGTGCTAGTTGAAATTGAATTGCTTTGCAGTTGTTTACGCTTGGTTTTTGTGGTGTTTTTGTGCCCCGTGACTAGGTGAAAGGAAGAACGAAGAAATGCAAGCAAACGGACGGAAAAGTGCCAAGGAATGAGCTTGCGCCGAAGTGGCGCTGGCGCGCGCGCAAGTGGCGCTGTTGTCATTGAGGCGCCAGATGAGGCGACAAAGGAGTGCGAGAAATAAAAGTCCTCGCCCATTCGCGCCCCACTCGCATGAGGCGCCGCCATCAGTAGCGCCCTCCACCAGTGGCGCTTAAGTGTCATTTGAGGCGCCAACGAGGCGCCGATTCTTTGAAAAACACGATAAAACACGCAAAGCCTGCGCTTTTGAGGATCTTCCGACGCTTGGGCGAATGGAAACCCTAGCACACCGGAGAGAGTTGGTTGCACCACGACCATCGAAGAATCAAGCCTTGGGAACAAGAATTGAGACTTCAATGTCATCATCCTCATCGTTATTATCTTGTAATTCTCTCTTTTCCTTATCTTTGATCATGTGTAACTAAACCCCAATGTTGGGGATGGATAAATTCGATTTAGATTTATTGTTGCTTGGTTTATCTTGATGATTTTTATCGTTCCATTCGTTTGTGAATTGTTTAGAATATCCTTTCGAATTGAAATTATGTATATTCTATTCAATAATTTAACGCGTTTAATGCTTGTTGTTAGTAGATGCACCATTCGTAAGTTTAGAATTCCTCGTGAATTGGTATGTGGCGAATCCTCGCGTTTAATGCTTTTGTCAATTAACAATTAGGGGCTTTTATCAATTAACAAAGACCTATTCACCTAAGGGATTAGGGCTTAGTTAGAATTGTGGATTCAATAGCAAATGAGAGAGAGAGATAACTTCTGAAAATAAATCAGTAACGATAGCATGAAATCGGAAGACATCCATCCCTAGCGTTTTCTCAACGTATTTCTTCCATCGTGTCAGTTTTCTCGTAGTTAAAAAGTCAAAAACAATTTACCGTTTTACCCTTGAGCTTCATAGCTCAACATTACCAAACAAAACCCCTTTCAACTTGGTTCAAATTAGTCGTTGCATCGTAGTTGGCAAATTAAATTCGATCCTTGAGGACGATATCCCGGTTCTTACCGGTTTTATTACTTGCACGATTTGGTACACTTGCCAAATAGTTAACAAGTTTTTGGCGCCGTTGCCGGGGATCGAAATTAACTTACTAATTAATTCGAAGGCAACTGCTAATTCGAACCCGTACATATTTACATTTACTTTAGTTTTATTTCTCTTTTATTTTTATTTATTGTATCTATATCAAACAGCTTGCTTTGACACTTGTCCAAGTTGTTGTTTTCTCGCATGCGCAGAGTCATTGATCCTAAAGATCTACTTTTCGATCCGAAATTGAGAAAACCGCTAGAGCTAATAGAAAGGAAGCAAGGTTAAGGAAGCAAAGAGCAACAACCGAGAATCTTCAGGCAACAAAATCGTGGATCAGTAATCATGGGAGAAAATCCACCACCGCCGCACTCTTGCGACTTTGGGAACAGAACCAAGGCGCGCCAAGCTTACACCTTCCAACCTGTGGGGGCTGTAGCATTTGAGATCAAGTCTTCGATCCTCACCGCCTTGAAATCGTAACAATTCCTCTCCGGTCTCGATGTCAAGATCCAAATCAACACTTATTTCAATTCTATGAAATTTGTGGGTCCACAAATCATGCGGAGTGATCGACGACTGTAAAAAGTTGCGTCTCTTTCCATATTCTTTGACTGGTAGAGCTAAAGATTGGCTAAACACTATCCCAAAGAGAACTGTTAACAATTGGGGTGATCTAGAGAGCAAGTACTTAGAAAGATTCTTTCCAATTTCTAAGTTCATCAAGAAACGGCCAAAATATCAAATTTTGAGCAAGGAGATGGTGAGTCGCTATATGATGCTTGGGAAAGGTTTAAAACTGTTATTAAAAAGATGTCCTGGGCATGGTATTGATGATTTTCTTGATTGCAAACTTTCTGTCATGGTTTGCGACCTCAAACAAGGATGATGTTAGATGCCTCACCGGAGGATCTTTGGTACTAAAACTGCAGAGGAAGCAAGACAGTTAGTGGAGCATATGGCCTCTAATGAGTACAAAATTCAAAATGATAGGGGTGCTACACAAGTGAAGAAGAAAGGAATGTTAGAGCTGGATTCTAATAGTCTTTGTGTTGGCTCAACAAAAGGTAATGTCACTCCAAATTGAAGTTTTACTAAGCAAATAGTCGCTACTCGCCAGTGGGGATCTCAAACACTGCGACTGCTCAAGCAAAGACACCAGTGGTGCATGTAATTATTGTGGCGTAAATGCTCATGAAGGTGACTGTGCAACTCATGGAGATAACAAAGAACATGTGTTAATTATACGGGCAACTTTCGTAAGCAAGGTGGGAACCCCTATTCTAACACCTACAATCTCGGGTGGCGTAATCATCCCAACTTCTCTTGGAAGAATAATGATACATGAGGTCACATCAAGAAACAACCTAGTCAAGAACAAAGAAAGCCATCTCCTATGGAGGAAGCGTTGACACGCTTTATGCAGATGACAAAGACAACCTTTCAATCTCAAGACCAAGCTATGAAGAATATGGAAAAGAATCATGAAGATTCCATAAAGAATCTAGAGACTCAAATTGGGCGCTTAGCAAAGCAAATTACCGGATCATCTAACAATGGTTTCTCACCTAATACCGCTTGACAACCCTAGGAATGAAACCGCTAAGGCTATCTCTCTAAGAAGTGGTCTGAGTTGCCGACTCTCGTGGTGTATTGTGAAAAGAAGGTGTCGCTTGAAAATGAAAGAAAAGAGTTGAGTGAAAAGAATGAAAATGAAAAAATGGAGAAGTCGAAAATGAGTTGAGTAAGGAAAGTGAAGAAGGTGTGAAGTCTAACCCTAATGAAAACAATTTGTTCTCTCGATGTGCAGTACAAGAGAAACTCAAGACACCTCCTCCTCAAGTGAAGTTGCCATATCCTCAGCTAGCAAGGAACATAAAAAAGATGAGCGCTTTCTAAGTTCATGGAGGTTTTTAAGCGGCTACAAATCAATATACCTTCGCAGGCTCTAGAACAGATGCCTATATATGCTAAATTCATGAAGGAGCTTTTGACAAAGAAGAGGAAATTTAAAGAGGACGAAAATGCAGTGGCTTTGAATGAGGAGTGCAAAGGCTATATAATCCGAGGAAGCTCCTCGAAAAATGAAAGATCCGGGAAACTTCACCATTCCATGTGCAATTGGCGACATAGCCATTGGCAAAGCTCTTTGTGATCTGGGGGCCAGTATTAATCTTATGCCATTGTCTATGCTGAAGAGACTGGGTGGTGGTGAGGTGAAACCCACTAGAATGTCTCTGACACTCGCTGATCGATCAGTAAAATATCCTTATGGAGTGTTGGAAGATGTTCCGTCGAGTTGATAAATTCCTCTTCCCAGAGACTTTGTGATACTTGACATGGAGGAAGATGCAGAGGTACCACTTATCCTGGGTAGACCATTTTTAGCCACAGGACGAGCTTTGATTGATGTGCAACAAGGGAAGCTGATCTTGAGGTTCCAGGATGAGAAGATTACTTTTAATGTTTTTGAAGCTATGCGCCATCCTGATGATAAAGGACAGTGTTTTAGGGTGGATATGATTGATAACTCTGTGAAAGAGACCTTTAGACGGGAAGTTCCATCTCCTCCATTGGAGGATGTAATTGTGAATTCTATTGAAGAAGCAGATGAGAACTTGGGAAGTGAGATAGAAGACTGTATTATGCAATTTGAAGCTTCTCAGGTAGAAAGAGTTTTCAAGAAAAAAGAAGAGCTAGATAGGGGGGAGATTCCCGAGAAAAAGATTCCTGAATTGAAACAACTTTCCCCTCATTTGAAATATGTTTTCCTGGCGGATGATGATCTTCATCCAGCTATCATTAGTAGTTCCTTGACTAGATTGGAAGAGGAGAAGTTAATGAGGTTGCAAGTTTATGAATCTTCAAAGTCGATAAGCGTAAAGTCAAAGCATACAATGACAAGAAGAGCCAAAAAGAGAATTCAAGCCGTGAGCAATCGAATTGGAGGAACCTTCCTCAAAAAGAAGTTGGATGGTCAATGGGCGTAGGTGGAAGCCATACCTTGGCGAAGTGGTGAAAAGAGAGAAGGCGGCCTTGGTTTTAAGCAACCCTTAAAATTCGAGGTAACGCTAAGCTAGTGACGTTAAAGAAGCGCTTCATGGGAGGCAACCCATGTGAGGTAGTGTTCTATCTCTTCTCCTTTATTTCCTTGTCTAGTATTATTTGATTGTGAACTTTGATGTTTTCTTTCAATTTGTTTCCGTTATGTGATTTTATTTTTGTTTTGCTTTGGTTTTTGTAAATAGGCCTTCCCTAAATCAATCAAAGGAGGACACCTGCTTTGTGTTTAAGTGGGGAGGACCTATCGTCGATTTCATGAATAAAATGCAATCATATGGTGAATTTCTGCTTAAAATTTTTTGAAATTAGTTGAGCAAACTTAGTGATGATGTGGTGAGAGTTGAGCGAATAGTATCCCCTGTGGTGAAGGAACTTATGCAATCTTGCTTCCACACTCAAAACATTAACTCGTGTGGAACTTAGTGATCCTAGAAATGATTTTAGCTAAGCTAGCTGCTTCGTGGACCATGGGAGTGCCAAATTTTTACTAAAAATTAAGGGTAGTTGTAGAAGCTAAGTTGGGGGCATCATCGGTTGTACTAAGGCCGGGTATGCAGATTGTAGGATGGCCGGTGCGTGTGGGTGTCGGTGTGCGTGAGTGCAAGACCGCAGCGCCTTCACCCGTAACGCCGCAGGTGTATGCCGTGGTGTCGGGCAGTGTGTGAGTGCAACATCGCAGCGTCCTACCCGTAACGCTGTAGTGTATGCCGTGGTGTGTGTGCGCGTGAGTGCAACACTGCAGCGTCTACCCGTAACGCTGTAGTGTATGCCGTGTGTGTTTAAGTGTGTTTGTGAATAAGTGGAAAAATCCACATAGCTGTGTAATTGTTGCAATTTCCCAAGTAATCTTCGAGTAAATCTAAATTTTTGATGTAATGAGGGGTTGCGGCAAAAACTCTACGTTGTGTGGTTTGTGTTGTGTGTGTATTGAAGTAGTTGTGCACTGGTCCAATCTGTAATACCGAATTAAGACCCTTTGTCGTTGCTTTGAAGCTCCTCAATCTTATGTGGAAACGTTAGTCTACCCTTTGTTTTGAAACATCTTCTACGGTCTCAAGAAAGCCCTCTAGTCTTAGTTAGATGCATTTTGAAACTAGCTTTGTTCCAATTCGCTTAAATGTCACACACGCACTATTGAGCAAGTATGTGCTAGTGAAATTACCATATGTGGGATTGCAATTGAGTGACTCACCAAAGTTGTTGCTCAACTTGTCCTTTGGATGTTTGTGATTGTCTTGTTTAAAAAGGGATTCATAACCGATTGCATGTTATCCGATGTTGACGATGTTTTGTTTTTTGTCTTGCATTGTCTTTGCTTGAGGACAAGCAAATGTTCAAGTTGGGGTTGTGATGAATCCCCATCACATGATGGTTTTTAGTATGAAAAAGAGGATGTTATGTGAAGATTTTAATGAATGTAGGGAAAATGCAACACTAAAAGAGTAAATTGTGCTAGTTGAAATTGAATTGCTTTGCAGTGTTTACGCTTGGTTTTTGTGGTGTTTTTGTGCCCCGTGACTAGGTGAAAGGAAGAACGAAGAAATGCAAGCAAACGGACGGAAAAGTGCCAAGGAATGAGCTTATACTGTGGCGCTCGAGTGGCGCCTGAAGTGTCATTGAGGCGCCAAATGAGGCGACAAAGGAGTGCAGAAATAAAAAGTCCTCGCCCATTCGCGCCCCACTCTCGCATGAGGCGCGCCGCGAGGCGCCGATTCTTGTAGTGTCCTCCACCAGTGGCGCTTAAGTGTCAGCCGAGGCGCCAACGAGGCGCCATTCTTTGGAAAACACGATAAAACACGCAAAAAGCTCGCTTTTTGAGGATCTTCCGACGCTTTTGGACGAATGGAAACCCTAGCACACCGGAGAGAGTTGGTTGCACCGCTGACCATCGAAGAATCAAGCCTTGGGAACAAGAATTGAGACTTCAATGTCATCATCCTCATCGTTATTATCTTGTAATTCTCTCTTTTCCTTATCTTTGATCATGTGTAACTAAACCCCAATGTTGGGGATGGATAAATTCGATTTAGATTTATTGTTGCCGGTTTATCTTGATGATTTTTATCGTTCTCTCGCTTGTGAATTGATATTCGTGTTTTAACCTTTCTCAGTAATTGGGAAATTATAGAACCTATATTCTATTCAATAATTTAACTAAGTTCTTATTATTGGATTGTTTGAATTTCAATTCCTTCCATTCGTAAGTTTAGGAATATCCTGCGAATTGATGTATGTGGCGAATCCTCGCGTTTAATGCTTGTTGTTAGTAGATGCACCTAAGGAATTAGGGCTTTTATCAATTAACAAAGACCTATTCACCTAAGGGATTAGGGCTTAGTTAGAATTGTGGATTCAATAGCAAATGAGAGAGAGAGATAACTTCAAAATAAATCAAGAACGATAGCATGACATCGGAAGACATCCATCCCTAGCGTTTTCTCAACGTATTTCTTCCATCGTGTCGCTTTTCTCGTAGTTAAAAAGTCAAAAACAATTTACTGCTTTTACCCTTGAGCTTCATAGCTCAACATTACCAAACAAAACCCCTTTCAACTTGGTTCAAATTAGTCGTTGCATCGTAGTTGGCAAATTAAATTCGATCCTTGAGGATCGATATCCCTGCTTCTTACGGCTTTATTACTTGCACGATTTGGTACACTTGCCAAATAGTTAACAAATGAAATGTTATGAGGATCGGATACGCTTGTGGCACGCCATTGGTGCCCCCAAATGAAATGTTGTCGCCCCATTTTGTCGGCTAGAAGCTTCAAAATCTCGGTCATCCGATCTTTCAAACCCAAATATGTCCTTCATTTGTTCCTTCACTTTTCAATCTCATCCTTCAAAGACTGATTGTCTTGGTTTTCGCCATGTTCCTTGCTTGAGAGCGAGTCCAATAACGATGTTGATGAACCACTTTTTGCCTTTTTTCTCGCTTTTTTCTGTTTTTTTCAATGCATGATGTTAGTATGAAATGTAAATGAAATGGTAATGTATGCGCATGAAATGTATGTGTATGAGATGTACGTGCATGAGATGATAACATATGATTTGATTTTATCACATTGGGGAGTTATAGACTTTCATTTGGAGAGTAAAGAACAAAATTTGATTCTGGCTTTAGCATGCATGGCTTCTCTCCAAAATAAAACTTTTAACTCCCTGATGGTCATAAAAATGCATGTAATATAAAATGCTTATTTCAATATTTTTGCAAAAAGGAAAAAAATGCATGTAATATACTTTCTAAAAACTTTATGAAATAACAATTTTTTTTTTATTTGATTTTTTTTTATTTTTGTGTTTGTAAAAGACGGTATGCACTAATGTTTGTTTTGAATGCAAGGGTGTTAAGCTTCTTTGTGAACCTAGGAAGGTATCTTATGGAGTGGGTCTAAAGTTTTCCTTATAGTGAACCTCACAAGGGTGGTTCTAAAGAATCCTACACAGTGGAGTCCCCAGTGGAGTCGCCAGCTGTAGCGACCGAAAAATAAATCCTAAATTAATTAGACTAGGTTTTGACTCTCTAAAAATAAATAAGTCCCCAGTGGAGTCGCCAGCTGTAGCGACCGAAAAATCCTGAAAGGATTCTTCGAAAGGTTCTTAGGAAGCCGCCACCAAATTTTAGTTTAAGGGCAAATTCGGAAAATCCCTTTATGGTTAGGACAAAGCATTGTTAGGGTTCGGGAGTCGTTATGTGTGGGGAAGGTATTAGCACCCCACGACATCCATTGTCTAATTAATGTAAGATTTATTTAATAATTACCCTTTTATTTGTAGAGAAAAAGACTAATTTAGGTTTTTGGTTTTTAGTGCTTGACAAGAATTTGAGCCTTGCTCCTACGTACCTCCGGATGCAATGGAGGAATCAAAGCTACGTAGTTCTTCCTGAAAAAGGTTTATGGGTTGGTGTTTTTTAGTGTAGGGGTCCTAGGATTCCTTGAACTGCATACCACCGATTCTTCGACGACCTGGATTGTACATCCCGACTTACTCCCCTACTTTTTGAAATGATTTTTGAATTTACATCCGACTTGTGAGATGGGTTGATTTTAGAATAGGTATTCTAGAACTCCCGAACTGCATAACTCATTAGTTCTAGAACGATTAACCCGATTGTACAACCGACTTAATCCCTATTCTTAGGAAAACTAGTTTGTTCGTATTTATTAAGTTTTCGTGGTTACCGAATCAGCATGTACAGCTCATTGGCCCTAAAATAATGACTAACCCGGCTGTACAACCGACTTAGCCGTTTATTTAATTTCGAGAGAAAAAGCATTTATTAAGTTTTCAGGGTTACTGAACTGTACAGCTCATTGGCCCTAAGATAATGACTAACCCGGTTGTACAACCGACTTAGTCGTTTATTTAATCTTGAGAGAAAAATTATTTATGTTCGAGTTGGAAAAGAATTAAAAAAAGGAAACAGGGGGTGCAGATTGTAAATTGGGGGTTTTATTAATCGCAGGGGTTGTATAATTAATTGGAGGTGCAGAAAGGAAGGCCCAGTTCGCATATGGGAGCCCAGAATGCGAAACTGGGCTTAAGTGAGGGAGGGGGGCGTGCGTGAATTGGAGGTGTGCGCTTAGTATTCTTAGAATTAAAAAAACGAAAAATAAACCTATGTTGCAAAGGCCCAACAGCAAAAACCTAAAAATTCAATCACCCTCCTTCCATTCATTTCTTTGCGCACAAAGCAAAGACATTGAGAGAGAGGGGCGAGATTTCTGGCGAAGATCCAGGGGAGAGGGAGAGAGTTTTCCGGCGGAGAAACCGCCCTGTTTCACGGCGAGCTCGTCGGTTTCCTGGGGAGTGAGAGAGCGCGACAGTGAGAGGGGGAAAAGGCGCGGTCCCGATGTTGGGTGATGATGGAGGAAGACACCGCGAGTGACGACAGCTGGAGGGGGTGGCTCGCGACGCTAGCTTCGGTTTGGGGATAGGCTCGCCGGTTTCGTGGTGTTTTTTAATGGATTTGGTTCGTTTTGGGTAAGCTTCGCCGGAGCTCTCACCGGAGAAGGTGACGGGAGCTCCGACGAGTCCACCAAGGTCAGCCTTATTTCGTTTTATGTCCTGTTTCTATCTTCTTCTTCCATTTTTGATTTTTCTGGTTCTCTTGCTGGTTATTGTTGTAGTTTTATTAATCTTGCTTTGATCTAAAAGAAACAAGGCAGCTAAATCTGTTCCCGATCTTTCTTAAAAAAAACGAAACTGGTTAATATCATTTGCTGAATTTACTTCTTCTTAGATGAACAGAACGTTAGAAAAACAAACTATCCCTAGTCTTTTGAGTTCTAAGCAAGCCTCACGATTTTTTATTGTTTGAGTCTCTAGTATGTGTTTTAGTCTAATCAGATCCATAAATATGAGGATAGAGAAGCATACCATCAACAACTTGTTCAATCAGAAACTAAAAAAAACAAAGAAACGTAAACAGAATATTTTCTGTGCATCATATTATGTGTACCAACCTAAACTCCAGCTTCTGTCTCCTTTTGATTGTTCTGTGGATCAGCTCGTGCTTTGCTATCGTGTTCGCTACTACTTTGAATCAAGCACGCGCTTCTCGTTGCTCTCAAACCAGAAAATCAAAAGTGTGTGTTTAGTGGATTAGGATTCTGACTTTGAACCCTAATCCTTGTTTAGGTGATTTTTTGCAGTATTCTCTGCCTTGGTTTTTGTGTGTCTTAGACCCTAGGTTAGCTGTTTATTTATAGGTAGAAATTAGGTTTTAGCATTAATTGCTATTTGACTGGGCTTTTGCAAATCTGATAATGTGGGCTTGCTGAGCAGTCTTGGAGAGCAAGAACAGACCCCAGGGATTACTGATGCTGCTCCTTTATTTAATTTTCGTTTTTTATATTCTTTGTATTTTTAATATTATCATGTTTTGTATTTTCGGACTTTTTGGACTATTAAGTGCTTTTAAATTGTAAATTAAACTAAATACAATTTTTTGACATTTTTGGACTTATTTGACTCTTAAACACTTTTAAATTGTAAATTAAACTAAATACAATTTTTTTGACATTTTTGGATTGTACATAGGCTTAAATAAATTAAATAAACAAAATGAGAAAATAATAAGAAAAAGGAGTCAGGCCAAATACAAAGACGAGGACGGGCCGGACTCGACAGATACGCTAAAACTAGACCAAAAATGGGCGTGTTAACTAAAAACCCCAAAATTAACTCGGAATCGCATTATTAAGTCTGAATTTAAACCAAATTTTGAGAAAAATGACTTTAGGTGGACCTGTTCACGTACGACTAAACTCGAATACGGACGTTAAATTGAAGAACGCACGAAAAGATCGATCATTCGCGTGCGTGCCTAATTTAAACAACGGCATTTCGATTTAGCTGAACGGAGTGACTGGAATTGGTTTGGGTTGGTAACCGAGACTCTACACTAATAATTCTCGTAATCATGCGACTCCGAAACACGCCATTACTAAAAATAAACGACTAAAGCGAGAAAAAGAAGACGGACAAAATTGGAGAGATAAAGATCGTATATATGTCCCAAATGGCATATATACGATGCGTTTTAGTTTTTTTTTAGTTGTAAAAAAAAATTAACAGTCATGATTTCACTTTCAAAGTTGATCAACGGTGTCGATTGCACGGCAAAATCAACGGTTGATAATCTTTTACCTCAACAATAAATACCCACTTCCACCATCACTATTTTCACACCAAAAATTCAATTACCTTCTATCAGACAACACAAGTGAAGATGATGCAGGCTTCGCTAATGTCATACTACGAGCCTTCTTCACTCACTCTCGTTCATTCTAATATGGGGTTCGCTGATCATCAGGGCATCATCTTGCAAGATGATGGTATAGGTTTTGATGGGAGAGATGTTTTATCGTGTAGGTTGAAACACTGCATATCATTTGTTGCTCTTAAGCAGAAACTACTGCGGATGGTTCAACCAGAGAACGACGAGCATGAGATAATTCGTATCATTTATCTGAAACCAGAAACGACTGATGGAGGTATTTACTGGTCTACCATGGATTTCAACAGCGAGGATGACGTCTGAGACATGATGTCCATTCATATCACTACAAGAAAATCGTTGATTTGCCACGGACATTTCCGTCGCAAATGTACAAATTTCCGTGGCAAAACAACATTTGCCACGGACAAAAATTGGTGGCAAAAACGCTCGTCGCAAATCGTTTGCCACGGAATTTTCCGTGGCAAATGTTTCCGTCGCAAATCCGTCGCAAATATCCGTGGCAAAGTCGTCGCGAATTTCATCGCAAATCTGTGGCAAATCCGTCGCAAAAATTAAAAAAAATTTAAATCTTCAAACATATATACATGCTGACTAACATTAAGCTAGCTAAAAATAAGCATCTCCTTAACAAGCATTGTCCTCATAACAAATACTCATAATGGTTTTTCAAACTAGAATCGAAGAAAGATCAGGAAATAGAAACCCCTAGAGTTCCAAACTAACCACACAGGTACTATACAAATTTAGATACACAATTCACATTGACTAGCTAGCATTAAATACTAATTAAGAGTATAAAGGGAAGAACACAACCCATAATTGAACTTATGAAGAGGTAAGGTATTGCCAAGTCTTGTTAACTTCGTGTTGGTATTTGAAGGAACTAATGGCAATCATGTTTTAACTTTGAACAAGCTATCAGCACGACATTTTGTTAATGAAGATAAGAAATAATATCAGCACAGATATTTCCAACATAAACTTTGGACCCGCCGTATATTCAAGGATTTGCTGCCACCTGTAAGTTCAACCAGGAGATAGCTGCTGGTAAAGCCTGTTATCCATTTCGGATCTATATTACAATCAGATATCACTCGAGAACATAAATGAATAACACCAAAGAAAACTTGAAAATCAAGCAAGTACGCCAACGAAGATTTCAAATAAGCTAGTTTAGACAAACTTATGTACAAGCACCAACAGATAAAGAAGTATCAAAGAACCATGCAATGATTGAGTTTTGAAGCAGTAATTTCTTATGTAACTTGAAATTATCTTTTGTAACTTAACTTTTTTGGAAGCTCTTTCATATAACTTTGCCATAACTACATGTAAGTTTGTAAGGACTTTTTCATAAGTGAAGAATCATGAACTTATTTAATTGAGAAGCTCCTATATGCAAGAAGCTAATCCAAAGAAGCCTACATTTAGTATATGTGATCTTGGGATTCATATTTAGAAACAAGAATTTGTAGGTAGTTATAGGAACATGTATACATTATTCCCCGTTCTATTACCACAAATGGCTATAGGTTTTAGGCAAAACGAATGCTTTACAATATTTTTTCTTCAACCAAGTGATTTTAAGCCCAGCGTTTCAACTCTATATTTACAATAGTACTATGTCAGTACTGAACTACTGATTGCTTGCCACATTCAAAAGCTATGCCACCATCAAATCTTAATGAAAATAAGGCAACTAAAACTAGTACAATATAGAAGGAAAAGATAAAGGGAATACCAATTTCATTCAAATATTGAGCTATTTTCTTCCTTTATTTCCTCCTTCGCAAATTCTTCAAGTATCGAACGTTGCCGTTCGTTGATTGCACTAACCTCCTGGCTCCTAGCCTGTGTATCACCTCAATGTCCTTATAATTCTGAAATTTTCGCAAGCTGACTGTCTCGAGCGAGTAGGTTCCAAGAAATAGTTCTGCATACTAACAATATACAAAGTATTTCTTATAATGAATTCTGCCTTCTCCACCAATTTCTTGAGATGAGATTAAGTCTTGTGAAGGGGAAGACTCCATATGCAGGACTAAAATCAAGTAATGCTCATAGTAATATCTTGATCCGCTTTATGTCATCCACAGAAACACACATGTATCTATGATATTTTGAGATCTATCAGATAGTAGCAAACCTTAAGTAATCGAATATGTCAAGACAATATCTCCAAACATTGATCAACCATATTTCCGAAGGCACTCATCATAGAATCCATATACCTGTCAAGTGATGAATATTGGATAAGTATTCTGAAGTCACAAAATTTTAAGAAAAATTAGTGTCCTTTCCCCCCACTTTCACTTATCAAAGCTGTGAAAGTTAATAGACCAACTTTGTGTGATCCGACGACTTTCATGGTTTCCTCTAATGAGTGTTATCCGGTCTGGATATCTCACCTGATTGCATGTCATTAATTAGTCACAATGAATGAAATGGAAGGAGCATACCTAATAATTTATCTAGAGATAAACAATGAGAAAGGAGTTCCTAGCATTTTTCCTAAAAAAGTAGAAGAAAAGACAATAACATAGAGACAAACATAAGCTCAAAAGTGAACAATGGTCCATTTGCAATATAGACAGAGCAACAACAACAATAACAATCAAGCCTTTTCTCACTAGATAGTACATGGATTAATCCATGCCAAAATACTTTGCCATGAACTAAGTTCATAGATATATCATCTGTCTCTAAGCCTCTATGGTTTGGCCTATAGTTTTCTTGGTATCCCAGTCCATCTAACTATTGGACTACACTCCATCTAGTCAATCCTAATTATACACAAAGGACTTCCATAGAAAATACCAGGATCAGAAACCTACAAAGTGGGTGCCAAACTGCAAATAAAATCCTGGCTTCCAAGAGTTGGAGAAATTGCTGAGTCAAAAATCCAGCATAACATTCAAACTCATCCAAATATACCGCAATGACTAGCCTAAAGAAGAAAAAAAAATCGAAAACAACTCATTAACCTTTTCACCAACAAAACCCCAACACCAGATTAGTAAAAGACCACCAATAAAGCCTCCTTTAGAAGATTTTAAACTTTCACCAAGCATGCCATCTCATGCAAAGACTAGTATAATCTTATTCCAACAACAGCAAATTGTGTTGCCAATAAAAATTTTATTATAAAAGGCATAAAGTTCACTCGAACACGTTACATAAACCTACCAATAAGCCACCAACTGGGAAAACATAAGACCGATTTTCTACTATATGATAATCATTGGGTAAACCGACAGAAGCATTTTTGAAACTGCAAGAATGCATCCTAACACATACAAGATGCATAAAATAAACACTTGAATAACTACAATATTCTCTATCTCTAAAATAACCACGTGACATGGTTCTAAACTTCCAATTTTATCAGAACAAAAATCTGCACAGATATTTCCAACATAAACTTTGGACCCGCCGTATATTCAAGGATTTGCTGCCACCTGTAAGTTCAACCAGGAGATAGCTGCTGGTAAAGCCTGGTATAGCCGTTGTCCATACTGATAATGCAATGGCTTCTTCTGCAGCTGCCAACTTCGTGTTGACCAATTACCAAGTTATAAAGAGTGAACATATTTGTGGATAAGTATTGAGTTAAAAACCACTTAAGAATTACCTGAGCGGAGTCGGAATTATTTAAACAATCTTCACTGAAGCCAAGAGAAGCAACTGAATGACGGATATACTGAATAGCTTGTAGATGCTCGAGCGGGTGGAATACAAATTCACTTCCTCGAGGTGGAATAGCTTGGGCATGATATCTACACAATATCTGCAGCATATCATTCTTATTCTCCTATCAGAGCCATTCACAACAAAGAAAACATGTTAAATGGTAATCAACCATCACCTAAGTTTAACTAATCTAAAGCAAAAGGACAACTATTTTGCACTAACCACAGCCCACTCCATTAACAAATTATCTCCAAAATCTCTTTCATTGTTTGAAAAAAGATCATCCCCATCTTCTGACACCATGCTTCTCATACAAAAGTTGCATTATAAGAAATAAATGAGGATTAAATGAACAAAATCAATCCATATCAAGCTAACAACCTAAAGAAGATAGGAGACACCAATACAAAGATTATCTTGAGCGTAAAGACGAATGATAGATCATCTCTGCCTAAATGCTCCTGTAGAGAATAAACAAGAAGAAACCCACTTATCATTAGACTCAAAGTTGGTGAGTAACACAGTGCTCAATGGAAGGTTAATTATACAATAAGAATATGATTGACTAGTTCTAGTTTTCAACCAAAATGAAAGATGCAGAGCTTCAGAATATTTCTTTACCTATGATTGCCTTAGTAAGACCTAGTATTAAATTAGATTTGTATAGTATAAATTCACCATTTAGGAGGCATCACAGTAGTGAGACAGAAAATGAATAAGAATCAAGAGCTTCTTCCCTTAGTTAAACTCAAGTACTAAAGCAAAGTAACCATGTACAAATATGATGAGATACTTTCAAATGAAATTAGGAATGCAATTTTAATGTATCTATATCACATTGGTTCATAAAAGAACATGACAAAAGCACACATTCTAGTGTAGCAATTAAACATCAAAATTAAAGAGGCAGAACATGTTTTTCTCTAAAAAACCAGAAAAAGGCAAAAGGAAATGATGATATGAAGCTTTGTAAACTTCATATTTTTCAAATTAATTACCTAATAGTGATAAATGTAGCACATACAAGAAATCAATATCTGAAGATGAGACTAACTATACTTGATAAAGTCTCAACAATTCCAGAACATTATCTACCACCTAGCAAGGACCCCCAATCACAACAATAAGACATCAAAAAACAACTTTAGTGCAATTTAAACTCAGCTTTGAAAAAAATAAAAAATTAAAACTGATGATGGGGCATTACGTTTAAATGGAAGAGTTACATTCATCCATGCGTCGAAAACCGTAAGGATCGTCATTGAGATCCTTCGCGATTAACTCCACCAACTCGTGAGTTTCTATTGTATTTTTTTATCTGTCTATTTTGATTGTAGTTTTTATGTTTTATCGCCAGGTAACTTTGTTTTATCGAATCAATGAAATCGAAATTTATGCAAACTCGTAAATATAACTACCAAAAAAGTAATAATAAAATGCCAACATCAAAGTAATATGAGTACAAATACATCAAAGTACAAATACAAAATCCCTAACGCCCTCCTCGTCGCCTCGCCCTCGTCCCCGCTGTCTAAGGGCCTATGCAATGTCATCCGGATGTGCCATCCCCACCACCCTGGGAGTGTCCGATACGCCCGACTTCCACGCGTGATCTCGCCATCACGAATCCCCTCCCTACAAGTGGTCACAATCTCCTCACCCACTCAAAGATCGCCGTATCGTAGCTCGGGAGGTGTCCATCCTCGCCATCGGTGATGATGGAGCCCGTAATAGTCCGGGGATAGATGCACCTGACGTACTCACTCTAAGTACCTAGGTATGCGCCTCATCCGCCCACCGAGCAAACCGAGTAGTAGTGCAGGATGTCATCCACAGATGCCATAAAGTGGGTGATCTTAAAGACGCAGTCAGTATGACTCGGACGACCTCTGAGAGGGTCACGCGGGATGATCTGAATGTACCCAAACTGTCGCAGACACCTATCAGGCATGTAGGGAACTCTAAAGTCACCCACCGATGAAGCCTCAGATAGGAGATCTCGCTCAAAGGGTCTACCATCCCCTGTGCTCCTCAAATGTCCGCCAACAGACATCCTCTGGCCTCAGCTCATCAATAATCCTCCTGTAGTGGCTCAGCTTCAATTGGTCTGACTTCTTCTTCCTAAAGCGCCCAGCCAGTGGCTTCGCACTGTATATGATCGGGCAACCTCTCCACCATCCGAGGGAAATACCACAAAATCCAAGCCTGAAATGAAAAAATAAACAACATATTTAATTCAAAAAAATTTACCCAAAGTCAGTGCGATTTAACAAAATAAAATGAAGTTAAAATGTGTACTTGAAATAGGCTGGCATACCCTCCACACTGTTGCGTGACCCTCAAAGACGCAGTGTTCAAGGACTCATACATGGCAGCTAGTGCACCTGCACCCTATGCATAGCCTCCAAGAACATATGCACTCAGATCATGCAGGTAGATCAGCCACTTAGTCTCACCACATCTCCGGTCTTCGTAGTGAAGAAGATATCAGAGGTCGAAGCGTATGTATAAGCCCTCACAAAGAATCGCCATGTCACCCCCTCCGCCAGATTACGCTCATAAATCTGCATCAGCCAATTGAAGCTGAATACAGACATCCACGGGTGTTGGCGCTAGCCTCAATGTGTGACACACCCAGATATGTCTCTACAAGCTGTGTGGCATACTCCGAGCTCACAGTAATGGTAGGAGGTGTGGCACAGTTCCCCTGGATGGGAAGATGCAGTAGACAAGAAATGTCATCCAGAGTGATCGTCATTTCACCAAATGGTAAGTGAAACGAGGAAGTCTCTGAGTGTCATCTCTCGATAAAGGCCGACAGCAACTCATGGTCTATTGTGGCGTGGCGATGCGGAGAAGTGGGACCACCGAGTCCCCGACCACCGTGGTACGCCAAGTAGGGTCGGGCATCAGTAGATGCACTGTCTGGACTTTGTTGCCATGAGCCCATACTTTGACAACACGCTGATACTCCTGAATTAAAAATAAATAAATGATGTAAGCAAAAAGTGCAGACTATGTGCGTTAAAAAATATATTTACCCAAAAAAATTCAACTTACCGGGTCATCGCGTACTGAACTGCAAACATGATCTTCCAGGTCAGTGAAGAGAGAGGGCTGATGCTGAGGCTGATCCTCTTGATGCCCCTGATCCTCCTGGGGCTGCTCCTCTTGATGCTCAGACATAGATTGGTCTGAGGAAGACATATCAGTCTGAGGCTGCTCCTGCTGATACTCGGGAGGCGGGGCATGGTAATGAATAGGCTGGTGATGGTAAATAGGAGGATGAGAATGATACTGAGGCGCCGGCCTCCCCCTATACCAATCCTCCTGCTGAGTCTTCTGAAGATAATCCCCAAGATAAAACTCCCCAACATCCTGATAATGAGTTGGGTGATGCTGCTCATCATACCGGGGTGGCTCGGGCTGATACTCAGGTGGGTCAGTCTGTCTCTGTCTCCTAGCTGAAGCATGCAGCTGATTATGCCTCCGAGTCCTCGTACTCGGAGCGAGAGATGACTCGCTCGTGTCGTGATAGGAGTTACCTCCCATCTACCTCTCTGACTCGGACGACTGTCCCTATCATTGCGGTGCCTACCGGACACTGCAAGCAAAGGAAAAAATTAGTAAAAAAAAAAATTGCTCATCGTATTTACATAAAAATGGGGGTATATACGATGTTTACTCTTTAAAGCGTCGTATATATGGGTTGTTGGGTGTAAATACGAGTGGATGAATTCTGGCTAATCGTATATACGCCTGGAAAGGGGTATATACGATGGGTAAAAAATATGGATCGTATATAGGCTGGTGGTGGGGTATATGCGAGTGGATGAATTTTGGGTCAATCGTATATACGTTTCTGTGGCGTATATGCGAGTGGTTGGTGGTCAATCGTAGGTATAACCAATAATGTGAAGAAATTGTGATTTTGTAAAACGCAGGGGTATTTTCGTCTTTTCACAGGGTGGGTGGGGGTATGAGGGGAAAGGGTGGGGGTATAAAAAAAAACCCAAAGTTTTTTTTTTAGTTCAAGAGGATTCAAAGTTTTTTTTTAGTTGTGTGGGGTACTGTCAACCTCAACCCATATATTTTATATTTGGGTTGTTATTTTCATACCCCCACCCTTTCCCCTCATACCCCCACACAGTTGAATAACCCCAAAATACCCCTTTGAAAAATATTTTTTTTTTAAAAAAAATAAATCGTATATATGTTTTGAGTACGTATATACGATGGCTATTTTATGTCCGATCGTATATACGTACCCAAATCGTATATACGATGAGTTTTTATTTTTTTAATGATTTGTTTTAATTTTTTTTACTAAAAGGCTACTAAAAATTCGTTAAAGAGTCCAAAATAATCAAAAAAAATTATAAAAACACCACTAAAAATCTAACAAAACTAAAATAAGTCAATGCAAATTTTTTTAGATTTTTTTAGATTTTCAGGCCTTAATTAATTTTTATTTAACTAAAAAAAAATACCATACGGATCGTATATACGCCTGGGGGTGTATATACGACCCTAACATTATGGCCATCGTATATACACCCCCCAAGGTAAATTTTTTAAACTCGTAAATTATTTTAATTTTTAATTTCTTAATCATTTGTAGGATTTCGGTCAAAAAAATCCTCTGTTGGATTTTTTTTTGACACCCCCATACACCACCCTCGCACCTCATAAACCATTTTATCCCAGAAATACCCTCAATTTTTAAATTTTTTTAATAAATTCCCGTAAATACCTCAAATAAAGGTATTTACAGTTCGCTTTTTTAAAAAAATGAAGTAATGTGGATTCCCTGAAATACCTCATAGATAGGTATTTACGGTTTGTATTTTGCGAACCGGAAATACCTATCTATGAGGTATTTCCGAGAATCCATATACATTTTTTTTAAATAATTTTTTTTTGATTAAACGATAACGATTTAAAATACGATTAACGATAACGATAGACGATAATAATACGACAATAGAGAAGAAATATGTCTAAATATATAACATACGAAAGTACAAATACGCTAACAAATACGAAAAAATACAACTAAGGGTCCAAAATCCCTAAAACGGTCGAAAAGATCTGATATACAGCAGGTGGAATGCCCTCATCTACCATGGCACCCAGAATCTGCAAATGCTTCTCTCGATCCTATCGCGGTCAGTCAGTGGACCAACTGCCTCCTGATCTGAAGCTGCCTCTTGAACTGGAGGATCCTCATGAGCCGGAGGCGAAGCTCGAGTCAGATGGGGAATGGACACCTGACTGTACCAAGGTAAGGTAATCAAGATGGCAGAGACTCGTCGTGACTGCCCGTCAACTAGTACGATAGTATCGCCGCACCAGGGACTGATAGTACACCAACCACTCTAATATACCTATCTATGAGGTATTTCCGGGAATCCATATACATTTTTTTTAAATAATTTTTTTTGATTAAACGATAACGATTTAAAATACGATTAACGATAACGATAGACGATAATAATACGATAGAGAAGAAATATGTCTAAATATATAACATACGAAAGTACAAATACGAAAAAATACAACTAAGGGTCCAAAATCCCTAAAACAGTCGAAAAGATCTGATATACAGCGGGTGGAATGCCCTCATCTACCATGGCACCCCAGAGAACTGCAGCTGCTCTCTCGATCCTATCGCGGTCAGTCAGTGGACCAACTGCCTCCCGATCAAAGTCGCCTCTTGAATCGGAGGATCTCATGAGCGGAGGCGAGCTCGAGTCGAGATGGGAATGGACACTGATCGTACTTCAAGGTAAGGTAATCAAGATCGCAGAGACTCGCCGTGGATCGCCGTCACAACTAGTACAATAGTATCGCCGCACTGGGACCGATAGTACACCAACCACTCTAATATACCTATCTATGAGGTATTTCCGGGAATCCATATACATTTTTTTAAATAATTTTTTTGATTAAACGATAACGATTTAAAATACGATTAACGATAACGATAGACGATAATAATACGACAATAGAGAAGAAATATGTCTAAATATATAACATACGAAAGTACAAATACGCTAACAAATACGAAAAAATACAACTAAGGGTCCAAAATCCCTAAAACAGTCGAAAAGATCTGATATACAGCAGGTGGAATGCCCTCATCTACCATGGCACCCAAGAGAACTGCAGCTGCTCTCTCGATCCTATCGCAGTTAGTCAGTGGACCAACTGCCTCCTGATCTGAAGCTGCCTCTTGAACTGGAGGATCCTCATGAGCCGGAGGCGGAGCTCGAGTCAGATGGGGAATGGAGACCTGACTGTACCAAGGTAGGTAATCAAGATCGCAGAGTCTCGTCGTTACTGCCCGTCAACTGGTACGATAGTATCGCCGCACCGGGGACTGATAGTACACCAACCGCTCTAATATGACCCTCGGAGCTGGAGCATCCCACAAAAATGGGTGGATCAGGGATCTGCTGGATATACCTGAACTACTAACGGACCGTGTCTGCTATATACTTGACCTTAACATCACCCCAGATCAGCCAACCTTTGAAAAGGGAAATGCTGTGAAATGGAACATACTGCCGGTGGTCCTCCCAAGGGGTCCATATGAAATCCCCCTGTTGTAACTCATCTAGCCGCTGCCTAAAATGATGAAGGCTCAGAGTGTCTAACTTCTTGTTTACCCAACTGATGGCACATGGTTTCTCTGACCTAGCTAACTCTCTCCGAGCAATTATGGTTGGAAAATGCTTGTAAATCCAACACTGAAATAATTAAATGAATAAATAAGTAATTATAAGAATATAAGTAATTTAAAGTAATTAAAATATTAATTAAATAATTAATTAATTACCTGAAGCATAGTAGTGTATCCGCCTATCTGTAGAGATGACAATGGGGCGGGGCGGGGCGGGCGTACTCCCGCCTCCCCCGTCCCCGCCTCCCAAATTGTCCCCCGTCCTCATCCTCATTCTCCACCTCGGGGACTTTTCCTCGCCCATCCCCATCCCCACGGATCCCCACGGTCTCTGTGGGGACTCCAAAGTTTATTGAAAATTAGCAAAAATATAAATTAAAATATAATAAAATTAGAAAAATATATAAAAAGTAAGACTAAAATTCCAAAGTTTAACATTTTAATATAAAAAATATAAAAGTTAGTCTTACTTTTACATTTTAATATTTAGAAAGTATAAAAGTTAGAACAATTTAATATTTTATTAATTTTTTAAATTAAAAGCACGTATAAAAAGACTAAAAAATTAATTAGTTATAACATAATATATATCTATAATAAGAATATTTAAATATTATATAGGTGTGACTCTTGTCAGCAAATATGGTGCTGCCCAACAAGTATATGATATAGCACCGTGCCACATAATCAAAAAGGCCCTGCTCCATGTTGTGCAAGTATGCACAAGAAAATGAACCTGAATGCTGGTAGTGGCCCTAGTCCCCGCCCAGCAAGTGCTCTGGTCTATGCCCAAATAGTCTACTCCGGCCTGAATGGCCTGAGCACTATCAAAATAGAGCTTCAAGTCCAAAGGTGTGCCGGTGAGCGACAAGTGGAGCAACAATGTCATAGCCATCTCACCCCACAACATGTGGAAAAAGCTGGTCTCTCCATGCCACGTCTCCACAAAAGCTTTTATCAACTCATGGTTGACGTTGCCGAGAGGTGTGGCATCCAGCTCTAAAAGTTGCACCTCGCGCAACCAGGTGGATATCTGTGGGTGGTGCTTGACAGGTCTAAGCTTCATAAACTTGTCGCCATGAGATGCCACCTTTATCTTACCACGGTCCTGAAAAAATTAAAAATAATCAATACATCATTAAAAGTGAATAATTAATTATTGTTTAGTAAATTTAAAATAATTATTAGACCCTGCAAACCCTGCGCATGCTCACCGCTCGACCGGCCATCCCGAGGAGCTACCGATCGCCTAGTCAGCATAGCGCCACCTCCCCCGATCCCGATCCTCCCGATCCTAATCCTCCTCATAGTCATCGCTCCTCCTAATCGATCGATCATCCCGATCCTCCTGCTGCTCATAATACTCGTGTTGATGCTCTTACTGCTGCTCATACTGCTGCTGCACTTAATCAACAGCCATCTGTCTCTCTCGATCACTCCTTTGACGCACAAAAGTGTGACCAAAGAACTCGAGCCTCGTCCGGGTGCTTGGAGCTAGAGGAGTACTAGTGTTAATTATCATCATCATCATCTCGTCGTAGTCGCAGTTGCCCGATCTTGAATCGCACGCCATCAAGCTTTTCAAAAAAAATTAAATAAAAGTAAATAATAAAAAAATTAAAAAAATTAAAAAAGGTCGGAAATAGGTCACGTATATGTAAATTCGGGGATGGATTCCCGTAAATACCTCAAACCGAGGTATTTTCGATTTGCATTTTAACGAACCAGAAATACCTAGGTTTGAGGTATTTCTGCGAATCCATTTTTTCCCCCGTATTTACATTTACGTGAGGTATTTCCGGTAAACCTTAAAAAATCCTCTTACTTGAATTCAGATTTAGGTAAAAGTGAGGGTGAAGTCATTTTTTCTAAATTAGTAAGGGTATTTTTAGAATTTTTGGGGTTTATGGGGTGGGAGGGAGGTAGATGGGGTGTCAAAAAAAAATCCTCATTTGGACCTATAGATATTTTTTTTTTTGGTACTATAGATATTTAAGTTTACACGAGTCAGTCAGGTTCCTTTTTTTACTATTATTAGTCTAGCTTTTTTGTTTTTGTATAACAGGCTTATTTAGATAAATTATAAAATGATATTTTATGGTAAAAATATTTTGATTTATGAATATCCCACCTTTATAACCTTTTCTTTGACTAAAAATATTTTCTGCAAAATTTTTTTTGGGGTTGGATCTTTGTCTATAACCTTGATCGCCGAAAAAAATCTTTCTAGGTAACCTTTTTATTTGACAGTATTCTTTTTATGAATATTCTTTTTTTTTGGTATAAATCTTTTATGAATATTCTTTTGTACGTAACCTAATTAAAATTATTTAATTAAGGTTATTGTATTAATATTGCAAAACTGATTGATTTTTTTCACAGAAAAATCATTACTGTATTTGTTTATATTAAAAATATTTTTTTTTCAATCATGCAATATTTCATTGATAACGGTGAAGGCCACAGAAACATTACACAGAGTGTAAACTTCAAGCTTACATAATAAGCATCACAGGTCTTCTAACGGACAATCTACATTAGATATGGCTAAACTCTAAATGATTACATTAAACATATGAGCAACACCTAAGACAAATTAGATCTACTAACCTAATAAAAGCGCACAACTAAAACTAATGCTAACTATTACACCCATGAAGCATTGAATACAAAAGAAACCATATCCAATATACAACAAGACAGTGAGCCTGAACACCAACTCAAGCCACATCCGCAACGCAGCTACCGCCATAAAGAAAAATAGGTGAACCACAAACAAATCAAGCGACCCAGGAAGTTAATATAGGAGGAAAGACGGAAAGTCCTGAATTTTCTCGTATTTGAAGGCCAACTAGTCCCGAGGTCAAAAGATCTGAAACTGTAGGGTGCAGATTTGAGAACCAGATCTGGATAGGTTTGGAGTCGGATCCAGCAGGTCAGGCGGTTTAGGGAGAGGGGGAGGGGACAAAAACAAGTCTGTAGGGGACTACGAAGCTAGATTGGGTGGGTGAGGGGGAGGACGTTAAGGTGGGGGTCGAAAAACCTGGAGAGAGGCGGAGGAGCGAGCTGGCGGTTGTGGTCGGAGTCACGAGGTAGCTGATTCAGTGAGAGGAGAACGAAGCAGAACAGTGGAGAGCTATTAGGAGCCTCAGAAACATATATATAACCGCTACAGCAGCAACAAAAGTGCCGCTAGGCACAACTAAACCGTAGCCACCGTTGCGACGCTAGGGAACCAGAAGAAGGAAGGGTTTTTGAAACCCTAGCGGAGCAATGAGTGGAGCTACAATGGGGTGTGAGAGTTGGTGAGTTGGTTATGGTGTTAAAGTATTTGTTTTTTAATAAGTTTTTACAATTTAAATTGGTGGGCCAGCATAAGTGTTTTTTTGAGTGTTTAGTTGACCATAAAGCATTTCCGATGGTATCAAAATTACTTGATATATTTGTATTGTTGGTTTTTGAAAAACTGGACCAACCAACATATATAAAAATAGCCTCATGTTTTTCCCCACACCCTTTACTCTATGAATATATGAATATAGCAAAATAACCTTAGCATTCTAAAACATTTCCTCCCCTATCATTCATCCCTCTTCTTCTTCTCAACTCCAACACACTCCCCTCACACCTCTCATCTCTCCACTCCAAACTCTATTCACCATACCTACATCATTAACCTTCTAATAATCTTCTCAACTTTGCCAACCATTATAATGTATTATCCCTACGATTCATTTTACATTTTGGTGGTTTGAAACTTTCATCATTTGTATTTTTTTTTTGAAATCTACTCGACTTGGTTTTCCGTAACCGTAGTGGTCTGTTAGTGAAGCACCGTACCAATAAAATGAGATTAGGGGTGTTTCTATGAGTTTATTGGCATGACAAGAATGTGTCGATCGTTTCGATTATGTTCAATCGTACTTGTCCGCACACTACCGCCGCATACTGCGTGAGGATATCAGAATGTGCATTGGCTTTTTTTCCTTTTGTTTACAGTTTTTGTAGATACTTAGAACTATAAAATGGAAAAAAATAGTGCGACTTCAGGAGTAGATGACATCTCAAATGACGCATTCGTTGTAGATTTTACTAGTTCGATCACAATTGAACAGGTACTAACCAAGTCTTGATTTTTTAGTAAGTAACTGACAATTATTTTCCTAAGTAACTAACTGACATTTATTTATTTATTCCGGTTATTTGCTACTCGTGACGTTGGCATGGGTATGTACTGTCGGCAAGTCCCTTGGGATGGTGATTGTGATATCTAGATCCGATCCGACAAGGGACGAAGATCAGGTAAAGATATCACAATCACCATCCCTTGTCATAGAAAACGCTACTGTATATTTAGATTGTGAACTTACAGTAGCGTCTTCAAAGGTAAATTTATTAAGAAGCTTGGTGGATGTGATGAGTGCATTATAAAGAGTTGTCCATGCGAAATCTACGAATGAGTATGAGCTGAAGTTGCAAAACTTTAACAGTTTGTCAGAACCTTTTCCCAACTTCATACATTATGTGAAGACCACTTGGTTAAACCCTTACAAGGGGAGATTTATTTATGCATGGATAAATCTGTATATGCACCTCGACAACACTACCACTAATAGAGTTGGGTCTCTACACTTTCTATTAAATATATTATTGCGTGACAGTAGGGAAGATTTGTGAAAGTGTTGGGATTCAATGTGACTGCAACATACTGACCTTAAGATGACCTTCAAGCATAGCCTGACCAAAGTCAAAATTGATCACTTGCAGAAGATATATAATAATTTTGTTATCACTGTAAGGTATTTATGAAGAATGGAAGTCTAATGTCCTCGACCGATGCGGTATGAAATGTTAACAAGGAACCCATAGAAAAGGGTTGGGACACACAGTTTATTGGTCGAATGCAGAAATGGAGGTCGGTGATAAGAGACACAATCCCTGGCTTATGTAGATTTAACTAAAAATAATGAAGATAGTGATTAGTTGAATATTTTGTAATTTTGTATTCAAATTTGTATTAAGACGACACATTTTCCACGTAATTACTGGTATGAGTTGAATATTCACCACATTTTTTAAATCAATACTAACCTAGCTTATTTATAACATAGTGAATTTCTAATTTGCAATATAAACAGAAACGTTTCTGTCTCTGATTCTGTGCGGTGCAGTATTAGGTAGGTTCAACCTATCCCTGCCGAACCAGTACGGGTTTCCATTATCTAACTTACGAAATTACAACACACACCCCTTTTACACCTTTTTACATGTCTGGTTGACCATGTTCGTACAGGTTCGGTTGTTGGTAATCGAACCCGTTAAATACTTCACCCGGTATAATTTAGTCGTATCAGTTCGGTGCGAAGCAACCGTACCACTCAAAAACATGTCGTCCCCGTTAATCCATGAGCGTCTCAGGTGAGGATATTTTTGTAATATTTCTAGTTAAGGGGTGTTTGGTGAGTAGGGTGGGGAGTGGGAGAAGCACAGGCTTAAAAAAATGAGGCCAATAAGCCCACTGTATGGGCTGACCTAAAGGATGGACTGAAATGTTTTTATAAAATTCCTAGAAAAGGTATATCTTGGGCTCATGGGCCGACCATAGCCACAAGGATTTTTTGCCCTATGGGCTTGTGCATGTGTGGGCTTTTTAGCCCTTGAGATTATTGGCCCATGGGATTTTTTGGCCCATACCCATATGGCCTAGTTTGTTTGGTTTCAATTTTATTAGTTAGTTATTTTTTTAAAATCGTTGTAACAACATTTAGTTGGTTATGGGTAGTTATGAGCTAGTTTATAAAGCTCTATGTTAGGTGGCTCTTTAGGCATATCTTCATGATCACAATTTAGACAATTAAAAGGGAAACACTTGTGAGAGAAGAAAGAGTGATCAGACAGTGGGAAACACTGCGGGTGGTTGGGGATCATAGAGAGCATTAGGGTATGCTTTGAATGTGCCTAGCAGTTGTAACTCTTCATCAAGATAGTAAAGGTCCAACTCTGATACTGTCCTTCAGAGTAGGAGATTAATCTCCGAACTGGTTTAACAAATCATGGTGTTCAACTTCCCTCTCTACCATTTTCTTTCATTTACTTTTTATTGTATTTTTCTGTTTTACATCACAGTGCTGCGAGCTAGCGCTATAACATTGTGATGTGTTAGCATTCTATATTTGTGAGTTGTGTTTTGTTCCAGGTTCTTGCTCCTAACATTGACCCTTTTCAAGCAGATTTATATTGTTGTAATTTCCTATTGGTTATTTATGTTTTACTAGAATTGTGGTCTTTGCATTGAGAGCTATTGTTGCTTATATGTACCGATGGGCAAGTAATGTTGTTGAGGAGACTTTTGGTTATGCATTTTTTATCGCGATGTTCTATATGTTTACCTGTAGAGAAAATGAGGACTTTGTCCTTGATGATGAGGCATTTTGGAATTGCTATCAGGGATGCAGAATTTGAGCTTGGAATTCCTATTTATGAAGCAAAATGTCTAAAAAAAAGATTGAGAGAATGTCACATTTAAATTAATACATTAATTTAAATTTTGATAGGAAACAAGAGATTTCCACATGTATAGCCACATGTATGGAGATTTCCTTCTGTTATTTCTTGGTTTTGCATTTTGAAAGTCTTCAATTGCTTCTGAATGAGCTGCAATTGTTTGTTGTGGAGGAGGAGAACTATTACCAGGGACTCCAGTGATTTGAAGTGAAATGAGTCTGATGTGTAAACGGTCACTACAACATTTTTGACTTTAGGCCACGCCAATATTTGCCACAGCTAAACAACCGTGGCCTTAACAAGGAATAGGCCACGCCAATCTTCATCTCGCAAACGCAAACTGAAAAGGGAAAATTCCTTCTTCCCTAACAGCAAAATCGCAAACCCAGCTCTTCCCTAATCTCACGCTCTTCTTCATCGCAATCTTCCCTATTCTCACGCTTTTCCCTTCCTCACATCTGTTCGCGGTCTCAGTTTTCTCACGCTCACCTCTCTACTAGCGCTCTCATGCTTGCCTTCTCTTTCTCCTCTCGTCGATGGCATCATCTTCGGCCTGCAAAGGTAAACCCTAATCTTTCATGGTTTTTTCTTAATTTTTCTTTTTTCTGCAATCCTTCTTGAGATCTCAAATCCTAGGTCTTGAATCTTCATATTTTGATTTCGATTTAGAGATTTTAGATGCAGATCAACCATCAACAACCTTGAGTCCGTTGAGATCAACGAATCAATTCAATGTTTTACGGAGGTGCCAATCACTTCCAAGAAGAGCTCAATCGAAGTTTTAAATCTTTAGTTATGTGCTTAACAACATGTTGTAATTTCAAAACGCGTGTAGAGAGTTATCCACAATGTAGTTTCTACTCTGTATGTGTACTTTTTAAAAATTTGTTAATAGCTTGAATTTTATGCTTTTTAGAAATTTCTATTTTATTCTTTACAGATTCTCTATTTGTTTAAGCAGAATTCTTCAAAGTTTGGTTGATCCAAGTATCGTGTACTACTTATCTTCGCTTATGTGATTTTATGCATGGACTTCTTCTCATGCTTCTTGCACACAGATTAACTGTTGAGATAAAATCCTTTTTGATATATGGTTTTAATGATAACAAACCTTATGAACTAAAGCTTAAGTATTCTGAATGGTGCTCTACTAATGGGTGTCTTGAGTTTGTTGAAAAGAACAGGTTTCTTTCAAGTGGACATGCTAGAAGCAAATTAGATTAATCCATTGCATGCCATTCTCAACAAATTGAAGAATCAGAGTAGCACCAACAAAGTTACAAGAATAGTAATGCATGCTTCATGAAGACATATTATCTTTACTATTACAATGTGTGGGACTAGGAAATTCACAAAGAGAAAAGAGAAGACCTTAGGCAATCAAAGTAAATGCAAATCATCTAAGTGAATTCCTATCAAGAGAGTCCTAATAACCTAATGACTAGATGGATCAAAGGTTTCTACAAGTCTCTACAAAGGAGATTCTCATAGTCATTAATCAAAGTTATATTCTACCAATGCTCTCTTACTCAATGGTTCAAAAGCTTATCAAGAAGCATATCAAAGAGCAAGACTAAAACATGCAAAAAGTCAAGGGTAGAAATAAACATAAGAAGGTTCACATATGAGAAGGTTCAATAGTTAAAGAAGGTTAAAATAGTTGGAGAAGGTTCAAAGATAAGAAGGTTCAAATAAGCAACCTACTCTAGGAAACTTCAACAACTAAAGAACAATCACTCTCATTGATGAACTCAAGAAGAGGTACTCAATGATTTTTCCTAAAAGCATCAAAGTTTATTGGGTTGAGGAATAATCATTTGAGAAAGTTTGACTAAGTCAATGTAAGGTTTGACAAAGTCAAGAGAAGGTATTAGAAAAAGAGAAGGTAATAAATGATTCTTCCTAAGAGCATCAAAGTTCATTTATTTAAGGAATAATCATTTGAGAAGGTTTAACCAAGCCAAGACTTAGCAAACTAAGGCTCTACCATGGTCTACAATATTGGTATATTATAAAGGTAGAAAAGCCTTGAGAAGGTTAACTCATGAGAAGCTTAAAAATAAAGTCAACGAAGGTTTGACTTTTCTACGTATGTTGATCGAAAGTCAAGCGAAGGTTGACTAAAAGTCAACACAAGGTTGACCAATAGTCAACGAAAGTTTGATTGAAGTCAACGTAAGGTTGACCTATTCCATAAAGAGGTACGTATAGGTTGATTGAAGAAGCTTAAAAGAAAAAGTAACTTTCTACAGAAGGTTGACTGAAAGTCAAACAGAAGGTTGACTGAAAGTCAAACAGAAGGTTGACCGAAAGTCAACAGAAGGTTGACCAAAAGTCAACAGAAAGTTTGACTGAAGTCAAAAGAAGTTTGACTAACAAAACACCTTGGAAGTATAAGTTCAAAGTTAAGAAGGTTAAAGTGAAGGAAGAAACAATGTTCGTAAGGTTCATTGAAACCATATCAAAATTATCCCAAACACATTAACTCTTCTTGAATGATCTTAAGGTGAATTAAATGAAGATTCCAAGTCATAAAATGTGCTGAAAGTTTGAATATAAAAGGAGGTAATGAATGATTATTCATATGGCACATTTAAGGTGTTTATTCATGCTAGGAAGCTTCAGAAGGTTGATTCAAATTAATTCCAGACTGTCCAACGGATATAACTGAAGCATGGTTGTAGAGTAGACTACTAGAGGAGTACAATGTCAGAAAAAGAAGGTTGAATGTGTCAGTTAAAGCATAAAGACAGACTTCAGAAGGTTCAAAAGCTGTCAACTTTTGTACCTTACTTAAAGTCACTCCTATGGACCAAAGGATACTCCAAAGAGTTCCATTCAAGTTTCTAACGACTCTATTCAACTCCATTCAAATTTCTAACAGCTATATTCAGTCTCCATGGCTATTTAAAGGCTGGAATTCGAAAGTTCAAGGCATGAGTTTGGGTTGGAACCTCTCATCTTTCAAGCTTCTCAAAGAAACATCCAACCTTCTCATCCCACACTCCAAGCTTCTAATGTAAAATTCTGGGATTCTTTTAGTGAGTGTGTGTTAGCTTGATGAGCATCATTGTATACACTTTGTGTAATTTATTCTCAAGCTCTTAAACATCCCAAAACCCCAAAACCCTTATTATTGTAAACATTATCTTGTAAATATCTCACCAAACTACCTAGAAAGAAAGGTGAGTGTTAGTGAGAAAATACAACATGTGTAGTGTTCTATCAAGCTACCTAAGGAGTAGGTGAGTGTTGATGAGAAACTACAATGTGTGTGTTGTTCTATTAAGCTACCTAGGATAGGTGAGTGTTGGTGGTGATTATACTTGATAAGGTGATTCTTAGGTAACTAGTGGAGAGTTTCTAAGAGAGTGGAAACACTAGGCGTAGGTAGTGTAAGAGTGCACTAGGTCATTGTGTGTGATCAAAGCTAGTGGTGGTGAAGTCTTTTGTGTGTTGATCAAAAGCAAGTGTAATGACTATTTGGAAAATAGTGGAAATACTCACGTGGACGTGGGAGAGGAGTAGCCGTGTTTGGGTGAACCTCTATAACTCTACTTGTGTTATTTACTAGCTTTCCTTACTATCTTCTAACTTGCTATAACATATTCACCATTGTTCAAACTATGAGAAGGTTGATTTATTCAACCTTACAAAACAGCTTTTAACTAAGAACTTATAATCTATGATTTAATCTCAAAGTTAAAACCAACATATCTCTTACAAGCTATTATTCATGACTATCCTCATCATTAAGAAGTTAGTATCCTATATTGATTATCTATTGTTACTAACCTTCTTCATTGAGTAGTTAGTGTTTTATATTGATCATCTATTGTTACTAACCTACTCAAGTATTTTATGCATAAAACATATACTGCTTTTAAAAGCATTTATAGAAGCTTCAATCAAAAATGTTCTCATCCTCATAAGCTTCTCTACATTAAAGAGTTTATCCTTCACATATATATTTCTTGGTAATATGTTTCTCAAGTTATCAAACATTAAATTACCATGTTCAACAAAAGGATAAAATTCATATGATGTACAAAATGTTTCTATGCATAAATACAACACAAGACTCATTAAGAATTGAACTTACTTAACTAGAGAAGGTTCATCATGTGGAACCTACTTAACAAAAAGAAGGTTCAATGCATGGAACCTACTCAAGAAGAGTATGTCTTGTGAAATTGTTTTAAGCTAACTATCTCATCTCCAAGTATCAACTTGAGAGGACATTTTCTAAGTTGCAGGTTATAAATTTTCAAAGGGTCACAATTCAACCCCCCTTCTTGTGACTCTATATGCCACTTCATTAACTAGGTTATGCTGGAAAATAGGCTTTAATGTATTGGATTTTGGGAGCTTTCTTTATAGCCTTATACTCACTGTGTACATAGAAACTGAATAAAAGTGTAGTAACATTTTGTCTAGATGAGATTTTTCTCTTCAATCTGATTTGATTTTGGCTTTTCTAGAAAGGTTTTTTTTTTGTTTCTGTTTCTTTTTTTAATAGCTCTGATACAAGCATGGTTTTCTAACTTAAAAATTCATTTTACTTATTTTACTACCTTAATAAGATTTTACGGTTCTTATAGCAGCATGTACTAATTGGCCAATTAAGATGGCCTTTTACACTTTCTACATTTGCATAGAGCTCGCGGATTATATGCTAATACTTCAATAGATAGTCAACTAGCAACAATTTCATCCAGAACATATAACAGGTATGTGTCTCTATGTTTTATGTCATTACATATTTTATAACTACCAAATAATGTACATGCATTATATTTAACCAGAAACACAAACTTGAATGTCATTGGGTGGTAATATGACAGTGTCTACTAATTGGTTCTGGATTTTTTTTGGCCTGTATATTTTGATAGAATGATTTTCTACAACTGAGACATGGGTTCACCTATGAAATTATAATGAATTTTGTTCTTTTTACTTTCCCTCCATCCTTAAGAGTATAAAGGATTACAATTGGCTTTCCTGTAAATTATGCAGGAAATGAAAAATACTATAAAGGAAAACGGGTGAAATATAGAATTAAGCATATTAGATGGAAAATAACATGCTTAATCAATGTACCATTATCTTGACTTGGCATTGATCATTTTCTCTTTTCAGTATTTTACTACTCTAAGTTGATGAAGCATTCTGTTAGAGTTTCTTATAGAATAACATGCTTAATGCCAATCATGAGTAATAAAAATACAAGATTACAGATCTATATTTGAGTTTTTATATATTGTTCACCTCACTACTCTAAGTTGATGAAGCATTCCTGTTTGCACATTTTGGAGTTATTCACAACTACCTACTCTAAACTAATTTAAATTCACTTGTTCTTGTCTTTTTTTTTTTAAAGGATTATGTACTTACAATTTTAAACAACTTCAAGAAAATGTTGTGGTTGATATTTCCAATAGAAACCGGACCAACACAGGGACCATTGCATTTGTGTCATTGTGTTCTGAAGTCCCACTTGGTAAACATCATTTCTTTATATTGCTTACTTTATATTAACTCCAATCCTTTTACAAGATCTCATTCAATTATTCTTATGTATTAAGGCACTTATCAACATTATCCATTAACTTCAATGATGTGGTCTTGTATTTCTCTTTTATGGGGTTCTTAGACACAATGCATCTTATAACCCCTTAGTTTTCATATTCTTGAATCAAAGTTGACCCTTTCCTTCATTTGATGAAGCTCACAAGTTGCAGTCGTGAGCTTTGCACTGACAATCCGACCATCACCTATGGATTCAAAGATGATGATAGAGCCTTAGACACACTTTCTCGAATTATCGACTTTATACACCGACTTTATACACTAGACAAAGGAATCATTTGCTTGTGAAATTGTTAGAAGCTTGGAAATTTTATCAAAAGTAAAGCTTGAACTTCCAAATGATGATGACTTTATCCATGAATGATGTATAATTTTATACATGTATGTTGTTTATTTTTAGATGATCTGTCTAATTGGTTTCGATATTGGTCTCTTCTAATTCAAGTTTTTGGTATCTATTTTTGTTCTGTACTTTTGGGTGAATTGTTTTATAAGATCTACCGCTAGCCTTTATACATTAACATTAAGCCTTATTTCACTTGGAAAATTTCAATTGTTATAGCTTGTTAGTTGCTATTTTTGTGGCTAGCTTCTATTTGAAAAAAAAAAAAAGCTGGACTTCAATTTATAGGCCACGGTTATTTATGTGGCCAATTGAAAACCGTGGCTTAAACCTATAGGTCACGGTTATTTATGTGTGGCCAATTGAAAACCGTGGCCGGAAACTACACTACTAAACCGTGGTCTGTTTTAATAACTTTGGCGACGGTTTTAATATTTCGTGGCCTAATGTGTCAAAATCGTGGCCTAAAGGAATAGGCGACGGCCACCTAGACAGCGCCTAAAAAATCGTGGCCTAAAGTTTAGGCCACAGTTTTTTGACTTCTAGCCACGGTTTTGTGCTGTTGCCTAAAGTCAAAAATGCTGTAGTGGGTAAAGGAGATGTGTAATTGGTGAAGGAACTAATAGCGGCGGTGTTAGTACTTGTAGACTCTCTGATGCCAAAGCTAGTAATAGATTGGAGTGTGAGATGAGTGAATGAAAGCATATATGCCTCCATTGGGGGTGAAGTCCTTTTATAGGTAAAGTATGTTTGGTGAGATGAAGGTGCAATTGAAATCCCAATAATTACAAATCATATTAGAGATCAGTGTAGGTATACTCAGAATTGGGTTTTATTTTTTCACCCCCTCAACATCAATCCCACCTCATAATATCCCAAACGGACAAAAATACCCCTGAAAATTTACAAAAATCACATTTCACATTTCACATTTAATAATTTCGAAAAAGTAAGTAAATTCGGTTAGGATTTTCGGAATTACTAGGTAATTCCGAAAAGAATTTCGGAAATACCTCAGAAGTGAGGTAATTCCGGTTCATGTGTCGAACATATCTGTTTACAGAGGCTGGTTGCTTTGGGGCGATGACGATGTTCCCTACATGCCAGACAGAGTGCGTTGGCAGTTCGGGCACGTACAGAGGATCCCTCTTCCACCCATTTCGGGTAATCCTCCCTCTGCGGACAGGATCATACAGGGGTTGCTCATGTATCAGATTCGGCGCGGACTTTTTGGCAGGCTAGTAGACTGGCGGCCTACCACGGCGAGTGCGATCCTGATTACCTTCCTTGGTACAGTCAGGTAACCAGGGTGCGTCTTACTCCGGTGCCAGAGCCACAGCCACAGCCACAGCCACAGCCAGCTCAGGATCCACCATATCATCAGGAGCCTGTTGTCCCAGAGACATATGAGGAGAGGGTGCAGAGAGCAGCTGCATTGACCCGAGATGCCCTAGATGTTGCCCGTTCACCTACTTCACGTGCTTATTTTCAGTCATTGTTAAACATTTTGGACCCATAGTAGTTGTATTTGTACATTATATTATTTTTTTATGTTGCTCATTTTATATATTTTGACGTATTGTTATTTAAATCGTAAACCGTTCGTATCATAGTTCCAAAATAAAACGCGTTTAAATATTAATTTAATATACAAACTTTAAAAAAAAATTACAAATTTCGGAATTACCTTTTTTAGAGGTAATTCCGAAATTTTTAATTTTTTATGAACCGGAATTACCTTTTTTAGAGGTAATTCCGAAAGTTTAATTTTTTTTTGAACCGGAATTACCTTATTTTGAGGTAATTCCAAAAATTTTTAATTTTTTTTTTAAAAGGCAGGGGTAGTATTGGGTTTTTGGGGAATATGGGGTGAGATGGAGGTTGAGGGGGGTGAAAAAAATAAAAACCTAGTGTAACAACTAAAGAACGAATCTACTTCTTTCAGCTTTTTTTATTTGCAACCATAGAATCTTGGTGGTTGTTTTTCGGACATTTGTGTTGGCTTGATGTTTCTATTATGCATAGTGCGAGTCCTTTAACTATAACTAGCGAAAAACCCGTGCATACGCACGGGTGTCATCGTGTTCTTTGTACGGATAGACTCAGATAGAATTTAATTAGTCTGATCATTACCCCGTGGAAATCAATACAAACTTAGTTAGTTTGAACATTATCTCGTCGTGTTTTTATATGAATAAACTCAGATAGAATTTAAGGGCATAAGTAAACTAATCAGCATGTAGACACATTTGCTATAGCAAAACAAAACACTCAAAATGCCTTAAAAAAACATGTAATAACCCAACCCAAAGGAGGAAACACTCAAAATGCATTAGTATGACTTTCTTTTTTGGACCCCCACCCCATCCCCTCCCACCCCCACCCAATAACAAAAACCCCAAAATGCCCTTTGAAACTTAATTTTTAAAAAAATAAAAATAAAAATAAATCGTATATACCCCTTGAGTATGTATATACGATGGCTATTTTTTGTCCAATCGTATATACGTACTCAAAGGGGTATATACGATGCAATTTTTATTTTTTTTAATAATTTGTTTTAATTTTTATTACTAAAAGACTACTAAAAATTCGTTAAATAGTCAAAACTACTCCAAAAAATTATAAAAATGCCACTAAAAATCTAACAAAACCAAAATAAGGCTATACAATTTTTTTCAGATTTTTTGGAGACTATGAAAAATTAAAAAAAATCGTAAGAAATAGTAAACGATGGAATTTGGGATTTTGAGGCCGTAGTCCCGTAAGAAGTTCCTTCTACGGGAGTCTTGATTCTTGATTTTTTTCGGATTTAATAGTTGTGGTTTCATTACGATCGGAGTATGTTGCCCGGCAACCGATTTTTTAGCCTAAATTACGTTCGACGTATAACATCGTCACGTTATAACGAACTACACACAAAACCTATTTTCAGGACTTATATAATTTTTATTTGACTTAAAAAAATTTAAAAAAATACAATGGGGGTCGTATATACACCTGAGGGGGGTATATATACGACCCTATTTTTTGCCCATCGTAGATACACCCCCCAAGGCGTATATACGATTATGGTGGGGGTTTTCCAATCGTATATACGCCTTGGGGGGTGTATATACGATGCCCAAATGTAAGGGTCGTATATACACCCCCCAGGTGTATATACGATTGGTCAAAAATTTTTAAAAAAAAATACGTTTTCAGAAGGGCATTTTGGGATTTTCAGTGTGGGTGGGGGTTTATGGGGATGGGGTGGGGGTACAATAAAAAAAACCCTAATTTTAGTGCACACTTTTTATTCAGTTTTTAGTATAATAATAAAAATAAAAATTCTTACTAAATAAAACCATGTAGAACAATACCAAAAAAGCCCATGCTAATTTTTAAAAAAATAAACCCATTTTGTTAATTAAAAACTGGAAAAAGGGATCTCAATTCTTAAACCGGTAAGTTCCAATTTCTGACTGATTTCAATTTTAATACAAGATATTGGAGAAGTCCACCAACTAGAAATTAAGACATCATCTACAACACATTCTTTACCTAGATACCAACCCCAAGATATATATTTGACATTAGGTGACATTTTTAATTTAGTTGCATCGAAATATTGAAGTCTACCCCAATATGATACTCCTCCGTATCAAAATAATAGTCTTTTTAGATAAAGTAAAAATTTCAAATTAATTGTCGCTTTGTCATTCCAATGCATCATTTATTAAATCTTCTCAATTTTACCCTCATTAATTGTTGTAACTTTTCACTAACCAAAGACATCACCAACATGCGTTTATTAATTTATGGGGATAATATAGTAAAACTACCATGTTACTTTGTCAATTTATTGTTTTTCTTAATCTTCGTGCCAAAATCTTAAACGATTATTATTTTTTGATGCGGAAGGAGTATGGACTAACTAATACACTTGTTATATTAATTGGAGAACATTACCTACATGATATATAGTACAATTTCTAACACATTTCCTATATCTTAAATTTTTTTTTTGACAGAACTATATCTTAAAATTTTTATAATAAAAAGGAATTTCAGAAAATAAAAATAGAAACTGAAAACAAAATGTTGCGAATCAAACGGCCCATAATTTCCATAACACATGAATTTTTTCCAAAACATTTCTGAATTTTTTCCAGAACACATGAAAATTTCCAAAACAGTTCTAAATTATTTTCCTGAACATATCTAAATGTATTATTTGGTGAGTAGAAAAAGTATTCACGTTAAATATGTTTTTCAGGGGATATCTAGTCCAACGGTGGACCCTCTTATTTTTAGTAAGTATTAATAAATTAATATATTTATTTTCCACTTTTTATTATTATATAATGTAGTGGTCAAAAAAATTATTATATAATTTATTTTTTACTAAAAATGGTAAATGTCCAGTTTTAGGCTTTTTTTTAGAGGTCCATATTGGATGCATCCATGTTTTTCACCCTTATAAAATTTGAGTTTTTTGTTTTAGTCCCATTAGTTTAGTCCTCATGTCTTAGTAATACGTAGCAACATTATAAAAGGTCAACAAAAATGCTATTAAAAATTACGAGACTAAAATTTACGAAAAACCAAACTCGAAGGACCAAAAGTATGTGAAAAAATTTCGAGACTAAAACCAAAAAACTCAAACTTTATAAGGATCAAAAACATACTTATCCCAAAGTAGTCCAATGATTTTGATCAATAGATTGGATTTGGAAAACGGAGACAAGAAAATCTTTGATTGGATATTGTATTATTATTACCCAAGTTTAGCTACTAAACGATTTTGGCATTAGGAGTTTCTAACACATGTATTTCAATTAAAAATAACTAACAATAATCTAAAACCATAAAGAGGGTCACTGATCAAACTACATGGAAATTAAGTATCAATCCGATAAATAAAGTTTAGGGCCTCAGAATTGATACACCAGCCAATAATGAATATTCATTCATGTATCATATGGTACCATAGCTGCGATCCCCAGCATCTCCAAGACCAGGAATAATAAACCTAGAAAAGGGAAATAAAACACATCAATAATGTGACAATTTTATGTATCAGCTTAATAGGGTGATTCTAGGGTGAAAGATCAAATCAAATCTTTCACCGGTGAAACACTAAAATTGATCGTTGGATATTGTTTAAAATGCCATGAATGGTTAAGATTGAATCAACCCATATTAAATCTCAACCATTGATGAATTTTTATACTACATCCAATGGTCAATTTTAGTGTTTCACCGGTGAAAGATTTGATTTGCTCTTTCACCCTAGAAAGACCCAGCTTAATACCAATAAATAATTAAAATAATTAAGTTATAATGTGAGGCACCAACCCTATATCATTGAGTACAGGATCAATTATTCCAGTATACACATGAAGCCTGCAAAATTTCATGATTAGAAAATTATTGAATGAAACTAATGTATAAAAGAAAGTGAAAAAATTTATGTGCCTACCCAGGGAACTGCTCGCTTAGCTTTTGAAGAGCAGGAGGGCAAGTCAAAGCAGATATCTGCATTGTCATGAATCAATTAATTAGCCAATTGGTCAAAAAATATAGAGTGAATCATTAATTTAGTCTCTGAAATTATAAGGTGTCGTTAACTTAATCCCTGAAACTAACAAAATTTCAAAATAAACCATAAATTCGAAAATTCTCGATCATATTAGTCCCTTGCAGACAATATTAGGGATGAAAATGACCAATCAAAAAGAATTAACGCGATCGTGCCTACAATTTCAAGGACTAAAATGATAAACTGATAATTCACTGAAGAATATATCTCAGATTATATTGCACCTTTATGCATGAGCAACTATTAATTGTTTCAGCTACAAAATATTGAAACCTTTTGTTCTAAAAAAGATGGAACTTTTACAAACAGCATATCATGCGCAATTAAATACATGAATAGATATATGCATGGCTTAAAATTTCAAGAAAAATTCAGGTTATTAAAAGAAATCTAGCTTTTTGATTAAACAGATTATTTCGTACCACTCTAATCTGCTTGTTGCTAAGTCCACGATCCTTTAAGAGATTCAGGGCTGCCACTATAGTACCACCTGCAATTTATAAGAAAAAACAAAATCATAATGACAACAAAGTATATGGACACAATTGATGCATAAATATCATAGATTGTATTAGGGTGTCCATAAAATTTGAACCAATCCACTAACCATCTCATCCTGAGCCATTATAGTTTCAATTTATTGAAACCCTAAATTTATTTAGTCCTAAGTTAGTAAAAAATTCAATCAACAAAAACCAACCCAATTTGATGTAAATATCATCTACATTTGTTCTTGCATGCTATCCAATTATTATATTTCAAGAAAGATACTTCTATATGAAGCAACCATGAAGAAGTTGACAGCTGACACAGCTCAGTTCAATATGAAAAACAAAACCCTGACATGAGTAAATATGAACTCTGTTGCTACCAAGAACCCTGACATGTATTCTGTGAATTATTATTGATCAATATGGATGGGTCAAAAGGGTCATTTTTGATGGATAATGTGCATGAGTAAAAGCTCAAACATACCTGTTGCCAGCACAGGATCAACCAGAAATACTTTAGATCCTTCAGAAAATTTGTCAGGTAACCTGAAAATCATGTACAAGAGTATATAACAAAAAAGTGGCTATAGCATTCAATAGAACAAGCAAAAAGCAAGAGAAGAGCAAGAGAAGCATTGGTGCACTAGTTTCTTACTTGTTTAAATACACAGATGGCTGCAGAGTTTCCTCATTTCTGCTCATTCCTTTTCCAAAGAAAAAAATATAATTATTTTTTAATTTAAGAAATAGACCACTAGTAGACCACTAGTTTTATATAGGTGCATCCCCAGAACTTATGATATTTAATTCTTCACGCAACAACACAAGTCGTCATTTTCTTATAATGAACAACAAAATAAATAATAAATAAAGATCATTAACGACTAGTACAAGAATCGTTACCTAGATGATATGTTTTCATTGAAGGCAAGATGGATTGTGCATGTTCAGCAAGAGCAAGCCCAGCTCTCAAGATTGGAATTACCTGAAAAGCTGGTAAAAGATTCAGGCAATATCTTGCAAAAAGACACTATCCAACAACATCAACAAGACAATAAAAGAAACTATATCAAAAAACATGATCTTGGTTTTAGCTAAAGAAATTATATCTCCGAAATACTTCGAAATTTAGTTTAAGATAAAAATATATCAATCATTATATGTAGAGTGGGAGCATGTAACTCTCATGCTTTAAGAACTGAAAATATTTAGGTTTTAAATAAAAATATTGAAAGCAATATGGTACTAACAGCTACAGGCTCCCTTGGATCAATGAACTCCACTGAGGCAACACCAAATGGTGACTCAATCTCTCCAGACAAAGTTGGCTGAAAACAAAGAAAGAAAAGCAAATATAAGAGAAAAAAGATACATCCATGCATGAATGTGATGATGATAGAAGGACAAAATTATTAGACAGGAATAAGAAATAACATCAAAATTACAAATTACAACTATTATGGAAGGATTGAGTTGCATCCTCTCCCCTATTATGTTAAGACCTATGTTAGAATGGGCAGTTTATTAATAACAAATTGCCATATGGAACTGCTATGGGCAGTTAGAATAAAAGCTAGTTGCCTATAAATAGAGGTAATGGGTAGTTAGGAGATTATCTTGAGGAAATTGTATGGAATTTGGGGCCTTCTAGGCTTGAGAGGGTTCTGGATCTCTCAAATATCCGCAGAATTGTATTGTAATCCTCATTTTATAATAACATCCCAGTTGGTTTCTATCAACTAGTATCGGAACAGTTACGTTCCTACAATCATTCATGGTTTCCGCCATAGGAGAAATGGAAGCGCGCATAGAGGCATTGCAAAGCACAATTGTAGGCCTATTATCACGGGGGAAAATAGTGGAGAAGGGCATGGAAAACAAAAGAGTAGAACGAATGGAGAAAAAGAGACAAAGGAGGGAATTGTTGAACGCAATGCACGAAACCCATGGTTTGCTGTGTAACCAACAGTCGCGCGACAATAGGGAATTGTTGAATGCAATGCGCGAAACCCAGGGTTTGCTGTGTAATTAACAGGTAGTTTCTTATTAGTAGGCGGTTTACTAATCAAACTATTACCATAGGTTACTGCTATGGGTAGTTAGATTAGAAGTTAGTTGCCTATAAATAGGGGTGGGTAATGGGTAGTTAGGAGATTCTCTTGGGGAAATTGTATGGAATTTGGGGCTTTTTAGGCTTGGGAGAGTTCTGGATCTCTCGAATTACGAGGGAATTGTATTGTAATCCTCATATTATAATAACATATCAGTTGATCTTTATCAAAGTCTTAAAACAAAGTTTACAATTCACACACCTCAAGAACCACTTTGCCATTCCCTTGTACGGATAAAATGATAGCTTTAATTTGTAACGTTATAGATTTCAATTATTGAAATAATTATAAAAAACAATATCAAATTAAATTAAAAGAAATATAAATAATGTAAGTGAAAAACTCCAATAGTTGTAGTGTACTGTGAACTAGGAACTAACCAACCAATCTCGTGAGGCTTCGTAAATTAGTAGCCTTCCCAACTCAGCCATTGCATTTCCTACAATACAGAAACCGAAAATGTCAAACCGACCTCCAAATAATTATTCGACTACTATCAAGCCAAGTCTGACTAAAAGTTAGTTAAATAATGGGTTAACAAAAAAGGAACGGAAGAACGAGGGACATTTGTGAAACTAAGTTGAACTTTCCAATAAATGCAAAACTGATGCTAAGGTCTATCCTGCTCAGGAATCAATTTCTTTTGGCAAAAAGCAAAAGATATTCATCTTAAGCTGGCCACTTTAAGGATCCTATCACCATAGTCCATAGTATGACTTTCTTTTTTGCTGATTACAAGTAATAACAGACAAGATTTTTTCCCATAAGTTTGAATAATGAAATTTGAAAAATTAGTAAATGCACTATCAATGGAGCATTCATATTAGATAAGCCATTGGTAGTGATAAGGCATGCAAACTTTGCACACTATCAGTAACAAATAATGAAATGAGTTACTCCGACTGAAGCAACAGTTTGCCAAAAATACAACCTTGTCAAATTCAAAGATCAAATGACAGTATAATAAAAACACTACCAGTAGTCGTGTGTTGTCAAGAATGAAGAAGCTACCCAACAATATGTATAAGTATCAAGGTTTTGAAAATCAATTTGTGACAGTAATTGTGGCCGCGATTTTAAGGTTTTCTAAGTCTATGCAAGTGCATCACAGCCACAATTGCAGCTGGATTAGTCATATTTCACAACAAATTTCAGCAAACAATGATCACAACCCAATCATTAATGCAGTTGCAATTTACAAACTTGGTAAGAATTAAACAATAAGGTAGCTATTAAATTTGTTAAAACAGATGCAATTGCTCCTATGTTGATATTGAACTTTTATCAAAAAAAAAATGTGATTACATTGAACAAAATCAAAACAGAATGATAGAATTGCTTAAATGTAAAATTTTTGGCACTCACTGAAGATGGGACAAGGAGTTTCTTTGTTCCTCAGAACCGAAACCCAATGCTTGATCAATGGATGCGGAGGCACATAGACCTTCAAAAAACCAACAAACAGTGTAATGTAAATTGTAATTATCAACTAATACAAGAACCCACAGATAAAATGATAAATTCACCAAATACAAACTCTGGCATCCTTCCTTTCCATTATTTTCAGGAACCAAACAGAGCTAACACGAGAACAGGAATTAAAAGAGTCCAATTAACAGATTAATCAACCAACTAAACAATGACAAATAAATCACCAACATAAAAAAAAAGCATCCTCTCCATTTTTTCTCATAAGCAAAACAGACCAAAAATCCATAATGCCATAAACCAAAAACATAAGTAAACTAAATAAATCTATAACAGATTAATCAACCAATTAAGTTGCAAACAGATAAATCATAAATCACTAAGAACAAAAAAATTAACTCGTTTCCTTTCATTTCTTTCCTCAGGATCCAAAAGACAAAAACCAAAAGAAAAATATTTTCTTTTCCATGAAAAAATCAACCAATTAAGTTGCAAACAGACAAATCATAAATCAGCAAGAACAAAAATCTTAACCCCTTTCCTTTCATTTTCTTTTCTGAGGAACCAAAGACCAAAACCCCATAAAGCCAAAAGCCAAAACCAAAAAGAAAAATATTTTCTTTTTGTTCAAAAAATCAACCAATTAAGTTGCAAACAGACAAATCATAAATCCCAAAGAACAAAAATTTTAACTCCTTTCCTTTCATTTTCTTTTCTCAGGAACCAAAAGACCAAACATAAACCCAGAAGCCAAAACCAAAAAGAAAAATATTTTCTTTTTGTTAAAAAATTCAACCAATTAAGTTGCAAACAGATAAATCATAAATCACCAAGAACAAATGTCTTAACTCCTTTCCTTTCATTTTCTTTTCTCAGGAACCAAAAGACCAAAACCCCATAAACCCAGAAACCAAAACCAAAAAGAAAAATATTTTCTTTTTGTTAAAAAAATATCAATCAGACAAAATGCAGTAAACAGATAAAACTTAGCCACCTCAGATAAATCAACCAGAGATCCTGTGGAGTAAAACTGTGCAGTCAATGCAGTCACATAAATCTGAACCACTAGATTAACTTAACTTACAATCTCAGCCCTTAAATAATTTTAATTCTTAAAAAAAGGCACGAGGAGAGAGACACATCCAACTGTACAGGATCCGATTCCAAATCCAAAGAAATAAAGAAAAATATTTTCTTTTTGTTAAAAAAATATCAATCAGACAAAATGCAGTAAACAGATAAAACTTAGCCACCTCAGATAAATCAACCAGAGATCCTGTGGAGTAAAACTGTGCAGTCAATGCAGTCACATAAATCTGAACCACTAGATTAACTTAACTTACAATCTCAGCCCTTAAATAATTTTAATTCTTAAAAAAAAGGCACGAGGAGAGAGACACGGCCAACTGTACAGGATCCGATTCCAAATCCAAAGAAATAAAGAAAAATATTTTCTTTTTGTTAAAAAAATATCAATCAGACAAAATGCAGTAAACAGATAAAACTTAGCCACCTCAGATAAATCAACCAGAGATCCTGTGGAGTAAAACTGTGCAGTCAATGCAGTCACATAAATCTGAACCACTAGATTAACTTAACTTACAATCTCAGCCCTTAAATAATTTTAATTCTTAAAAAAAAGGCACCAGGAGAGAGACACAGCCAACTGTACAGGATCCGATTCCAATTCCAAAGAAATTCTCAGGGCGGATAACAAAACCCATAAACCCAGAAGCCAAAACCAGAATGAAAAAAAAAAAACTTCTTTTAAACATGCATCAGCACAATTGCAATAAACAGATAAATGCATGCACCTCAGATAAATCACCAAATAAATAAACAAAAAGTTATTTTTTTCATTTGCCTCAATTTTGGTTTCTCAGGGACCAAAACACAAACACTTAGCATGCAAAAGCAGAAGAAGAAAAGAAAACTAACGAGCATTCGCTTATCAGAGAGAGGTTTCTCCTCCATTGTCATATGAGAGCTCACAATTCCACAGGTGCGCCGCGGAACACTGAAAAAAGCGATCTGAACGAGAAAAATATACAATGAACAAATCGCATTGCATGCATATATATGAGTCAAAAGAAAAATTAAATGAAATCGGAAAAAACAAATAAATAATAAAAAAAGAGAAAAGGGGAAAAGATAAAAAAAGAGTAATAAAAATAATTAATGTGAAGTATTAAATTGCCTTGTTGGTTGTGAAGAGAGATTTAATAGGAACGGATGAGAGTGAAAAGTGAGAGTGACATGTGGGAGGAATACGCTGCGTATCGGACGGAAAAGGAAGATTGAGGTTGAACTGAATTCGACACAAAGCCATGAATGTTGTTGTTATGTTATGTTATGTTATCCCAGAAATTTGAATGTCGAAGAGGATTTGTAGCCTTTTAAAAAAAATAAAATAAAAATTTGACAAAATACAATTTCAGTCCCCTATCTTTAATATTCATTTTTCCTTTACAAACTTTATTTTTTAAAATATTTGTTTACGCTTTTTATTTTTTCAAAACGAATAAAAATGGTCTTTTTATTAAGTGATTATTAATAAGGGTTTATGTAACTTAGGGAATGTGGTTGAGTGGTTGGGGTTCGTCTTCCCTTAACAAAGTGTTGAGAATTCAATAATCACCTTGGGTATGGAGGTCTCACCCTTCGAAGTGGCTCCAATCCAGCGAGGAGATTAGTCACTGTATTCGGTGGTGGATACCTTGGTCTCAATCAAAAATAAGTGTTTATGTGGACAGTGACTTAGATAAATTGGCCGCATAACAATCTACTGTTATTAGACTATTAAATATATATTTTGTTGTTTACGTCCTTTATTTTTTTTAAAAAAAATCGTTTACATTCTTTATCTTTTCATATGCATTAAATGAAACGGTAATGTGGATGTAAGTGAAATAACCATTTTTGTCTTTTGTTAATATGTATTAATAAAATAACCATTTTAGTTAAGTGTAAGAAGTTAAAGGATGTACAAACATTTTAAAAAATAGAAATGACATAAATGAACATATTGGAAAAGATAAAGGACAAAATTGAAAAAGAAATAGAAAACTTAATTATTAACCACTTACTAAAAGGACCATTTTAATTAACTGTTTTTTTCGATAAGCAATTTCATTGAAAGGAGCACAAGGGGTGCTCAACCCTTACAATGAGAGAAAAAAGAAGGGGGAGGGCCTCCTCAAAACCTCCCTGAGCCAAAACCCATTGGGAAAAAAACTCAGGAAGAAAAAGAGAGTACTGCTGTGAGTGCACTACTGATGGGAAAGCCTAACCCCTGTTTCTCCCCCTACTACCCAACAAAATGATTAATGCAATGGTAAGCGTATTCCACCAAGAATCTAAAACATAACCGGAATGACACCCCACCCCATAAATAAACCACGGCCAAGACATAGTTTTAATATGATAAACAATCGAGTCTAACTCCGGTTCTCCCCCCTTGAAAATAAGATTATTTCTAGTCAACCAAATACTCCAACATGAGGCCAGCCAAATAAGGTGTCTAATCTTCTTAGATTTCTTGCCGATAAACACTTTTGCGAAGGAATTGAAATGCTCCATCAAAGACTCCTCAACGATATGATCCACACCAAGCCATAACTCCACCTTTTTCCACACCATCCTACCCAAATCACACCCCACGAAAAGATGGTCCAAATCTTCAAAATCATTCTGACAAAAAGCACACGCCGCCTCCTCCATAGACTGAATAACGTTACGATGAAGCAAAGAAGAGCGAAGAGGTAGAGCCGAGACAAGCATACGCCAACCAAAAAGCTTAATTTTCAACGGAACAACCGTTTGCCACACGGGATTGCAAGACAACTGCTGGCCGAACGCTTTGCACCTGGATATAACAAGAACTAACCGAAAACAATTTATCATGAGTTAGAGTCCATTTTCCACAATCAGATTTACCTCGAACCAGAGAAACTTCACGCAAAATATCCGCCAAAACTGCAGCTTCTTGAACACAAAGCTGACAACCTGTAACATTAGATAACAAATTCCAACTCCAAACATCTCGTCTCCAACAACCGGCCAAATGACGGTGATATCCTTATATCAAGACAACTCGCAAATAAATTAGGAAACACGATAGACAACGGTTGGTGACCAATCCAATGATGTTTCCAAAGTTTGACCTCGTCACCACTGCCCAATCCTCTCCGAATACAGTCTTTGAACCAACCGTCCCCCGCTTTTTCTTTACCAACAATACAAAGATCCCTCCACCACAAAGAATCTGATCTCCTACTCCTGACGGATTCACTAGACATAAATCTCGACAACTCACCTTATCTATGACTTAAAAGACCTCTCCAATTCGCATTCTCGTCCACCAAACAGCGCCACTTCCATTTTGACAATAAGGCAATATTGAAATTCTCCAAGTTTTTGATACCAAGACCCCCCTCATTTTTCTCCCTACACACCTTATCCCAAGCCACCCAATACATACCTCTCGCATCTTCCTTAACTCCCCAAAGGAAATCTCTTTGAATCCTTATCATCTCCCTAATAACCACTTTTGGCGCTTTGTAAAAGGAGAAGAAATACAAAGGTAAACTACTAAGGACCGAATTGATAAGCGTCACCCGACCTCCTATAGATAAATTGCGCCCCTTCCAAGATGCCAGCCTAGACCAAAACTTTTGCAAAACTGGATTCCAAGTCCTTTTCCGCCTCGGATTAGCACCAACGGGAAGACCAAGAAAATTGAACGGAATGGATTCCGACCTACAGTGAAGGAAAACGGAAGCTTGCTCCATAAAATTATCAGGCACATTAATACCAATAAGCTTACTTTTGATGAAATTGACCTTCAATCCGGAGACGAGTTCAAAGCTCTTGAGGATAGATTTTAGACCCCAAAGGTTATTCCAAGACGGCTTCCCAATAAGAACGGTATCATCAGCAAATTGAACAAGCGAAGAACTAAGGTTTTCATTAATAACAAACCCCTCAAAGACCCCAACCTCCACCGCCTTATCCACCAACCGAGCAAGACCCTCAGCGACTATCAAGAATAAAAAAGGAGATAGAGGATCCCCCTGACGCAATCCCCTTTGCACCAAGAAATCTTGAGTTGGGCTTCCGTTGACCAAAACCGACAAGGAAGAAGAAGACACACACGCTCTAATCCAACGAATCAACTTAAGATCAAACCCGAACTTAGCTAACATATCAAAGAGGAACGACCAAGAGACGGTGTCATAAGCTTTCTCAAAATCCACTTTAAACAGCATGCATTCCTCCTTATTACGCTTCACCAAATCAACTAACTCATTAACAATCACTACCCCATCATGAATATTCCGACCACCCAAAAAAGCCGACTGACACTCAGAAATCACCAAGTGAAGAACCTTTTTTAACCTGTTGGCCAACACCTTTGAAAGAATCTTATAGATGCTCCCAATTAAACAAATGGGCCTATACTCCCCCAAACCTTGAGGATGATCATTTTTGGGAATGAGAGTTAGGAAAGAGGCCGAGAACGCTTTAGGTATGTGAGCCTTGGCATAGAATTCTGAAAAAAAACTCCCACAATGTCATACTTCAAAAAATCCCAATTCTCCTTAAAGAACCTCAGATTAAATCCATCAGGACCCGGGCTTTTATCTCCATCACAACTCCAAATCCCCTCCCTAATCTCATCCTCTTCGAAAGGCGTGACCAGGGAATCATTTGCTTCCGAAGAGATTTGATTAAACATCGTATCATTCAAGACAGGTCTTCCATACAGCGGCTCCGTAAAACCTTATTGAAAGAAATTCTTCACCCTATCTTTAACCACAAAAACATCTTCAATAAGCCTTCCCTCATCATCTAACAACTTTAGAATATTTCTCCTATTTTTAAACTTCAACATAGAGTGAAAATAATTAGAATTCACGTCACCCTCTTTGATCCAACGCTACTACTACTTTTTGATGAAGAATACTTTCCTTCAACTCGATCGCTTCCAAAATGACACAGTGACTTCCTTTCTTTTAGAGACTGTGGCCTCATCCCAATGCTCAATGAGCATTAGATCTAAGTTATTCAACTCCTTGACCTCCTCCTCTACATTCAAGTCAACCAAACCAAAAACCTCTTTATTCCACACTCGCAACTTCTCTTTCAACCTCTTCATTTTCTCCTTAAGAACATAAGCTTTATTCCCAGAAACCTGAATTTGAGACCAATTATCCTTAACAAACTCTTTAAACTTAGCATGGTGAAACCAAGCATTAACAAATCGAAAAGGTTTCGGACCCCAATCAACAGTAGATCTGAGTAGCTAAATAGGGCAGTGATCAGAGATATTCCTCTTCCCTATCCATTGACCCGAGATGTTCCACTTGTCAACCAAATTAGGAGAAATAAGGAACCTATCCAGTCTACTCATAGAAATCCCATCCGAGCAAAACCAAGAAAAAACATTACCAGTAACTGAGACATCAAGTAAATTCATATCCGACATAATAGCATTAAACTCGTTAATTTTCTGAATAGACCCCCTTTCCCTATACCTTTCCTTTCCTCTACTCTTGAGACACAATTAAAATCTCCAACTGCACACGGTCCCTCAACATCAAGAGACTGTTTATGCGCTTTCAATTCCTCCCACCCCTGACGTTTCCCATTCAAATAGCAAGGCGCATAAACATTTACCACATACAACAAAGAATTATCACAATTGACTAATTTGATTTTCCTCCAAATTCTCCCTCTTAATTAGTTTCTTGTAAACAAATGAAATTAAAGTTACCTGTAGAAATTAACGATCTCAGGTGACGCCGATTAGCTCTGTCACCCCACCCACGCATATTGAGAGATAAAATAATCATCGAGAACTATCTACATTCTTCCCCTTCTTCCTTGCTACCTCATCTCTCTTCTCTCCTTGAGAAATTTCTTCAATATAAACTTCCTCTGGTCTGATTCCTTCCACCCCTAAATTCTTCGCCGTCTCCCACACACGGCCACCGCCTTGCTCTGTAAAGCCCAGAATTTGTTATTACAACCTCTAATATCAGAACTGACTATAGACCCATCACATAACACCGCTCCAGCCGATAACAGAGACGACGAATTGGCCCTCTCTTCCACCTCCGGCGCCTGTGAACCATGATACTCCTTGTCGAAAACCTCCGCAAGGTTATGCACCACCTTCTGTGGATTCAATCCAGCTCTCATCTTCTTTGGTAAAGACACGCTGAGATACTTCCTTTCTTTTCTGGTAAAGACCCCATTCTTACCTGGGACCACAGGGATTGGTTCCACATGGATTGAAGGAAGTTCTAAATTTGGGCTTACACTGGGCCTACTAACATTGACAGGTTCAGCACCAACTGATGACATTACCCCCTTCTCAGTTCTCCCCCCCTCAGACTCTCCATCTACGCCCAAAGATAAATCGTGAGCCTTGTCCATATTGGAGCTAAAAGTGTCCTTGACCCTAGAAGAACTTGATGCTGACTTTGAAAAGGTATTCAAATCATTACCATTGTCACTTGACACAGAAACCCCTTCAGAAAGAGCCGTTGATATTTTATCATTATTTGCCCTTGTTGCCTTGTCAATGCAATTCAGACCGATACTCCTAGATTGATGCCGAGACAGAATCGCATCTAAATCATCATCACCACCAACATCATCCTCCTCAAAATCATCATTGAGACTTCCTCCTTCAACACCTACAACATCACGCCATTTTAATTAACTGTGAAAAGATAAAGGACATAATCAAAAAAATTATAAAAGATAAATGACGTAAACGAATATTTTTAAAAAGATAAAGACGTAAGTGAAAAATATTTAATTGTCTAATAACACAGTCAGCTGCTTACGTGGCCAATTTATCCACGTTACTGTCCACATAAAATCTAATTAACAGTCCCTCAACGGAAGGACAACTTTAATTTACCTTGAAAAAAACATAAACAAACATTTTAAAAAATAAAGAACGAGAACGAAAATGAGAAAACGGTAAAGAACCCAATCGGTATTTTAGCCTTTCATAAAAGTTAACATTAACTGCTTCAAAAAAAAAGTTAACATTAATTTTGGTCAAAAAAATTTAACATTAATGATAAATTCAATGCATGAGAAAAATAGAGTCCGGATCCTCACAAGTACACTTGTGGGATAATTTCAGAGAAAGAGTGACACAAACAAAAAGATAATGCTATTTATGGCATTTATTATTATATTGTATGTGTCACTCAATCTCTGAAATTGTCCCACAAGTAATTGTGAAGATCTGCACTAAGAAAAATACTACATCCGATCCACTTTATAAGAGAATCACTTTTTAGACTCATTGGATAAATTATGTATCTAGTCTATATTTATAGATTAAATACATCATTTATTCAATAAACCCAAAAAGCGATTTTTCTATTGTAGACCAGGGATAGCATAACTTAAACTAAAAGGAAAAATTAATGATAAATTCAATGCATTCAATGCATTGTGATAAGACATTTAAAAATTAAACTAAGTTTTTTTTTCGAGACCAGGGTATCCACTGCTGAACGTAGTGACTAATCCTCTCGTTGGATTAGAGGCACCATGAAAGGTGGGACAGCTGGCCCAGGGATTTAAAGCTACTTCATACCCAAGGCGAGGATCGAATCCTCGACACTTGGTTAAGGGAGAATGAGCCCCAACCGCTCAACCACACCCCCTAGGTTAAAAATTGGCCCATGCTTCGTACAATCCCCTCTACTCACTAGACACCCCTTTTTGGTGTGAAAAGACCAAAAGCACTTACTGAAAATTGGATTTTATATTTTTTTAAACAATAAATACGGTTCGGCGCACGCTTGATCGAACCTGATCGAATATCATCTACTACGAACGGTCAAAGTTTACTCAGACACCCCAAATTATGTTTTGACCAGGTTCGACCAAGCGTGGGCCGATCCAAATCGATCAACCGTGCGCCGAACCCTCTCCACCGTCCAGTCAACGGCTAAATTTGAATTCTCCCCAACGGTTATAATTTTAACGATTTCGATTGTTTTAAATCAACAGCTCATGTTCGATCACACCTATTATAGATAAGTGCAACAAGTCATACAAACCGAAAAAGTCTAAAAAACAATTTGTGCAATGAATAAATCGAATCGTTAAAAATCAGTTAAAATTAAACAACTAGTGTTAGTCATACTAGTGTTAGTAAAGAATAAATCGAATTGTTAAAACTCCGTTAAAATTAAACAACTAGTGTTAGCCATACTAGTGTTAGCAAAGAATAAATCGAATCATTAAAAATCAGTTAAAATTAAACAATTTAATATCCAGCAACAATCAGGGAGGTTTGGTCCTGCCAAGTGCGAACCGGTTTGGCGCACGCATGGTTGAACCACACTTAACAGGTTCGGCACACGCTTGGCCGAACCGTACTTAATGTTTAAAAAAATGTGTTAAGTTTAGGGGTATTTTGGGAATAAAGGGTGGTATGGGGTGTCTAGTGAGTAGAGGGGGTTGTACGAAGCATGAGCCTAAAAATTAAACTAAGTTAACCGTTGAGAAATTAAAGAAAAAAGAAAAAAAATCTCGCGTATTTGACTCCCATATTTTTTATAATTGCATTTGATTTGATTTATTTGTGCTCTTGTGTGATGAAAAAAATAAAATATGAACATTTGCAAAAAATAAAATAAAATAAAATAAAAGATGAAAAAATAAGTTAATTCATGTAAAAAAATCTAATAATTTTATAACTTTTCTTATATGTTTTGAGTGACTTTAGCATAACCACATATTTTATAAAACTCTTAAAACCATGTCTTTATCTATCTATGTTTAGTTTATGGTTATGTTAAGCTTTAAATTTATTTCTTTTGAGTTTATAGATTAAGTATTAATGGTTACTATGATGAGGACGAGATATGAAATTACCGAAATATATACGAATATCATATGTTCATATTTTATATAATTTATACGTGTGTAATATTTTTAAACTCGTCTTAATTTATTAAATAAGAGATAAATATTATAATATTGTAAGATGTATGTATTATTGTAAAACCCTAGTATTTCTAATTAATAGAAATACCAAAATGTAACTTAATAGCATACATCAGAGTAAATATAAACCTGTCTCAGATATTGAACAATCAAAAACTCTCTAAATCCAATCAAAGAGTCATAAACATCTTAACGTACTTTATGGTATTTCAACACAAGTACTCAAGTGTTACTTAAGCAAAACAACAAATGCTCAATATTCAAAGACAAGGAAAGATAGAGAGATTAGGTTTTACAACTTAACAAGTAGCAAGTCATAAACCTAAGTACAAAATAAACAAAGAGAATCCAAATAACATAGTCCAAACTACTATGTCTTCAAATCTCCAAAACAAATAGTCTAATTGTGCCTCTTCGCCCTGCGTTTCCCATGTTTATCTGAAAAGCAACAACATTTGATAGAGTGAGATAAGATATCTCAGTGAGTCTTACCGTGACCCCTTACCTATCACTCGGTTCATTTATAAAACCATAATCAGTAATTCAGAAAGAATCACAATGTAAATCAAATTACTTGTGACATGTCACCAACAACCTAAAGAAGCTCGAGTGACAAAATCACATAATATACATTTTAAAATTTTTACACATCACCAACTTCGAAAGCTAGAGTGAACCCCACATAGCTAATAGGAGCTCAAATTCTAAGAGCAGCATACATACATGAAAAAGGGCCTAGGTCAAGGGCTCATGACTTCCCTCACCTAGCATGCTAACAAAGCAGGGTCGTCACCCCGACTCGATACAATTTTATATATCATACCGCTTTGGGCTGTCTCCTATACTCAATATAATCTATATATCGAAACATAATTCAATTCATGACATCTTATTATATCATATTGTCACAACTATGAACCTATATAATCAGTTCAAACACAATTCTATTCATAAAACGTTGGTTCCCACACGTGATCTAAGTTTTACGGTTTTACAAGAGTTTTATAAATTCAACCAATTCAAACCAAACAACTTAAAACCACAATAAAATCATAACAATATCAATCCAATATATTTATAATTGGTTAGGAAAAGGATTGGAACAAGTTTGAAGCTGAATGGAGCGTCGAAACGAAAAATCGATTCCGGAAGCAAAACAGGGGCGCACGGGTCGTGCGCGGGGGTGAGTTATTCTCATTTTTCATTTCGTTCTGTTCTCCAATCCGTGCCAAGTCATGCATGTTCCGTGCTCCTCCTGCTGGGTGAGTTCTTCTCATTTTTCATTTCGTTCTGTTCTCGATCGTTTCCAAACTGTGTTACGATCCAAATTCAACCACAAAACAGATGCAATATACACATATCCAGACCAAAATATATTCATTCCATATCAAATATAGTAGTGGTTCATGCTAAATGTTCAAAACACGAGATTTTCCAAAAAATCGTGTCATAACTATCATTTATTATGGTTATTACTTCTCTTTTGAGCTTAATCTTTTGTGAATTATCAAGAATGATTTGTGATTTCTATTGTAATTAAGAGTTTTAAATAAAAATAATGGTGCAGGCATATAATGGTTTTAATTGGGCAAATTAGTGCCCATTGTGTGCTTTGATGTGTTTTGTTTAATTGCTGCAACACCTAATGTACGTAGCAGCACCCTAAATTGCGGAAGATGAGAGAGAAAATGTGCAAGGACACAGAAATAAAGGTGTCAAACAGCTGTCCGGGAAAGGACGCATGGGTGTGAGTGACCTCAAAGGAACATTCCAAGATTACCCTTTAACCTAGGGAAATGCACCTCCATTAGGTCATTTTCTAGGATCATGTGCCTTACACACTATATAAGGATGTTTCTCCTTCCTCATTTGTATGCTCCGCCGTAAGAAGGAAGTATAGAGATAGCTCCCCCTCTTTGCATGCAAGCTCACCTCAAGTTACCAAATTGATCTATTGCTGGAATTATTGCTGCAGCAACACCGGAATTACAATTTCTTGGTGGATTCTACCTTTGACGAGCTGGATCAGTTCTCCATTGCTGCCCTTGGAGTTCTCCTACTATTTATCATTAGTAGTATACATTCTATCCTTGATTTTTGTAATATGACTTCTACTCTTTTGTTCAAGTTATTTTTCATGTTTTGTTCGCTCAATATGAGCTAGTTTCTCATAGTTGAGATGTTGAATCTGATGTAGTGAATTTATTATGTGATTAATGAAATATTTTTTTGATAGGCATGATTAATGAAGTATGTTTAATGTCAAGCATTTTATCTTGTGTATGATAATATTTCCATCTTAGATTAGGATTGGCCGTCTAATCTAAATAGCATTTATGAATTTAGAGATGGTTTGTAAATTTAACTCACAAGATAATATGGATTGTGTTCATTAAAGGAGATTTTAATGTTCCTTGCTTAAACCCTAGAGATAGGAGGGAAAAGTCCATAAGGTGAATAATGCGGGTGCCTAAGCAGCCTAGAGCGTACTCCTTTAGGGTTTAGAGATAAACTCTTGCGAGGAAACCCTAGTGTAAAGTATTTGAGAAAATACATCTATTGCAGCAGCACCTAATGCTGCAGCATTGAACATACCTTTATTTGCATTTTAATGAAGCTACAGAAGTGAATGCATCCCAGCTTATTCTCATCACTGATCTTTATTACCCTCTTTACTTTTACTACTGTTTATGTTACTCAAAAACTTGTGTGTCATTTTACTTCAGTCACTAAATTGTTAATCAAATTAAACTTTAAATTTAAGCCTAAATTCCTTGTGGGAACGATCGTTCCTTACTCTATATTACTTGTTGGACAGTGTACACTTGCACTATACCATTTTACACAACAAGTTTTTGGCGCCTTTGCCGGGGAATTTAAGAGTTTAATAGACAGTTTAATTAGTTAGCAACTTAGTGCCTTTTGTTTTCTAATTCTGTTGTGTTGTTTTTGTTGCTACAACATTAGGTGTTGCAACATCTGTTGCTGCAACATATGCAAAGGTTTGTGCGTAACACACCAGAATTTCAGTTGCACCTAGAGATAGAAAGACATTTTAGAAGATTGAGAAGAGTTCACAGTACTCCAGGACTTATTAATTAGGACGAGCTGCTGTTATGGCTAGTCCTCACACTACTAAGCATGGTAATCCAGAGCTGTCAATGGGTCGGGTTTGGGCCGGCACGTGTTACGCCCGAAAAAGTCCCTGAGGGGATCTTTCTTCGTTTACAACTTTTTAAAACAATGAAGTCGCCACCAATATTTTTTATAAGGAAAATATTGGAGAAAAACCTTTTTTTTGAAAGCGAATGGCCTTTTGGAAACCTAAAATTTGGGTTCGGGGGTCAGTTAGGCATGGGGAAGGTATTAGCACCCCACACCTCCTTTCTACCGAAAGGGAACCTTTAATTAAGCGTGTGGTTTTAAGTGTTGATTTGGAAAATACTTAAATTTGCCTCTTTATTGAAAAAGGAACGAAAAACTTAATGAAAATTTTTATTTTTGGCGCTTGACGAGAGTTAGCCTCTCGCTCCTACGTATCTCCCAGTGCGATGGAGAATTCAAAGCTACGTAGTTCTTGTTGGTCCTGAAAAAGGTTTTTGTTTTTTATCTTTTTTTAGAGTTTTTCGCAAAGGGGTTGAGCGTTCGCGGTGACCAAACAACGACGGTTTAGAGTGGTCGCACTACTAGCTCTTTTTTGAAAATGGGATCGTCACTAACAATCAAACGGCAACGGCGCGAGTGACTATTGATGACAACCGGTTTTTATTTTGATTATTTAAAAGGTTTTCGCAAATGAAGGGGAGCATTTGTGAAGGCCAAACAACAACGGTTTAGAGTGGCCACACTATTAGCTCCCACGGGAATGAAATTATCACCCACAATCAAACGGCAACGGCGCGAGTGATCATCAATGACAATTAGTTTTGCTTTTGATGTTTTTAAGATTTGTTTTTTGAAAAGCGTTTCGTTGGTTTGACTTGGAGAAAATGTTTTGGTAACTTAAAAAAAAAGTTCGCAATTGGATTGAGTGTTCGTGATGACCAAACAACAACGGTTTAGAGTGGCCGCACTACTAACTCTTTTGAAGATGAAAATTATCATCAATAACCAAACGGCAACGGCGCGAGCGATCATTAATGATAATCGGTTCTTGTTTTAGGTAATCAAAAGGGTTTTCGCAATTGAATTGATTTTTAGTTTGTGAGATGGTTTTTTGACGTTTGAAAGTGTTCTTGGTTATGAAGAAGATTTGAAATTGTAATTGTTACTAACGAATAACAAGTTGTTGTATAATTTGAATGCGACATGGTTTTGAGGTGTTACTAACGAGTAACAAAGGTTTTGAACTTTGAAGTCGGATTACAAAGTCAATGTAATCATCAAAACAAGCAAGCAAATTGTGAACACCAATTCAATACTTAATCATATGACAAGCACAAAAACAAGCATACTTAAAATGACAAGCAAGCATAGAAACTACAAAAAAAAAAGTGTTGAATCATTAAAGAGAGAGGGTGAGATAGCGAAATTTGGGAGTGCTAACAATAGTTTTTCTTTATAAAAACTGGAGGGGTGCAACCAAAAGCATGGGGGTGTAATTAACAAGGGTTGTTTCATTAGGAAAGTGGGGTACAAATAACAGTCTGATGTTAAAAAGGAAAAGTTGTATTATTAAGAAAAAGAGTGTGAACTTTATTGTGGTTAATGACTATATTATTAACATTTTTCAAAAAAAAGAAAATCATCATTTTCATGGTTAACACCTTATTATTATTTTTGTAAATAAAATAAATAAACAAATAAATCATCATCATCTGTTTTAAAAAAGGAAATGTTTGAAAAAAAAAGAATTATTTGACCTTTAATAACATGAGATTTGCAACCAAGAATTGTATTGTTTTTTTGAAGGTGCCAATATCTCTTTATAAGCATTTAATTGGATTAATTTCTGTTTTTAAAAGGACTTATTGCTCTGATGACCAATATTATTATTTTTTTTGACTAAACCAACACAATTACTATATTATTGGAAAGATGTTTTTGCTATATTTTCAATCAATAGATGCATTCAAAAAGGAAGGAATCATAGTGGAGATTTAAATGGGTGATTTTGAAAAGTAACAAATACAACATATTAGGATCATTTTAATCCCTAATGTTACCGTGGGCTCTTAACATTCAAAAAAAAAAAAAAAAAAAAAAAAAGAACAACAAAACATTATGTACATATGGAAAAAGAAACACTACATGAGCAATAACAACATACATGATTTAACAGAGTATATGAATAGTCTAAAATATGAGCAGTAGTAAGCTTTGGACAATATCAAATAAAATAAATATTTGCAGAAGAATAGAGAGGAGATAAAAAACCATTACCAAATGTTCTTTTACGGTGAATCTAGTTTTCCAGATCTCCCAAGAATAGAACGGAAAAATTTCTAACGTGTTTTAACAGAGAAAAAGAAGGAACTAAGTAAAACAAAAACAAACTTTGCTTTACATCACACTTTCTCCCGTTTTTCTCTCTCAAAAATCGTCCCTTTCCACAAAATCAGAACCCATATTTATACTAAAAAAATGGACTTCCAATGGCGTGCTTTGTCCTTCGCTTTTCTTCATCGACTTTTGTTTATAGATCTGCTTTCGTGCTAGCCTTGAAGCAAACGAGATGGAAAACGTGCTCCTCCGGATGGACCTTCGAATAGTGGAGAAATCATCAGTCATTTGGGTGTTGATGCCAAAAATGGCGATTTCGTGTGAGAGAGAGAGGAAGAGATACCGTAAATGACGATTTCGTGTCTTTGCAGTGGTATGGGGAGAAGAGAAAGAGGCGTGGGAGGAAAGAAGGAAACGTGTGAAGAGAGAGAGAGAGAGAGAGAAATTGGGCGGTGATGGTAAGTGAGTGTTTTTAGGGTTTTACAATAGAGGCAACTAAGGTTAGATGGTGAGAGATGAGTGATATATCAAACCGGTCAAAGCCAATCGAGTGGGCCTCTGCAAAGAAGCCCAAAATTATTGTAACATAAAAACACACTACTTACACCTATTTTTTTACTAACTCGCCCCTCACTTTGTTGTCTTTTTTTATTTTTTTTGTAGCATTACATATACACACTAACTAAATAGGAAATAAGGTAAAACTTGAAAGTAAATATATATTTTTCAATTTTTACAAAATAAGATATATAACGACAAATAAGAAATGTCACTATTATTTTTGGTCGGACAAAATTGGGGTATTACAGCTGCCCCTCTTTATTTCACATTTTGCCAAGAAATATGAATTGGCCTTTTCATATTTGCTGGTAAAATGGAAATAAAGATATAGAAATAATACTAATTTTGTCCGCTTCAGAAAAGTTCAAATTTTCTTTTTACTATTTTCCTTTTGAGAAAGGGGGTTAATACTTGTCGCATTAACGGGAAAGCATTAAATTGGGAAAAGCGGTAAATTGGGAATTCGGAGGTTGCCTAAAAACCTTTTAACGGACTCTTGTCGAGTCCGAGCTTTGGGGGTGACCTTTTCGAGCGGCCGATCAATATCAGGTCCGGAACTGATTTGATCAAAGGATTTACACTGTGCCTTAGGCTGACACAACTAATCCGAAGGACTTAGCGAAAGTCGATGGATCCATCGCGTGCTCGCATAACGATGTTGTGATCTGTGGAAGGAGTTCACTAACTCGTGGGGAGTTCACTAACTCGGGTTGATGGAGTTCACTAACTCGGGTTGATGGAGTTCACTAACTCGGTGTTGATGGAGATTTTCTAAAAATGAGATTTTGGGACTCTTTGGTCCGAAGTAACTTCCTCTTGGATGGTGCATGAAATGCATGCACTTGGGCATTTGGATGCTCATGAATGCAATGATTGATTTATGCGCATTTGAAAGTGTAATGCACTCTCTTGTTTGATGCCATGGAGTGACGAATGGTATGGATGATATGAGAATGATGAATGATATGAAGATGTTGTGTTCCTTTTATGTTCCGTTTTCGTAATTTTCTTCTTTTTGCTTTTTTGTTTATTCTGCTTTATTTTCTTTAAGCGACTTTCTTTTTCTCGCTTATTTGTTTTTCTTCGGCATTCTTTTTTTTTTTTTTGGTTTAAATCGATCATCGGACGGAAGTTGTTCCAAGACGATGATCACGCGAGATTGCGCGTGATCGTTCGTCATGATCGCTTCTTTTTACGCAATTTATTCATTTGGGAAATCATTTCTTTTGTATTTTTCAAAGATTTCGTAATGATCCTGTAATGCTCTGAATGTGACATGTTTTGCAATTCAATTTCATCAATCATAAAAGTTATTATTTTGAAAGAAACTGAATGGGTGAAAGCAGAGACACGAAAGGCACATATATGAAAGAAAAGTTGGACTTTTATTGATATAGAAATTGGACGTGCAGAAAAGTCACACCAATTGAAAATACATTGCAATCTTTCTTTTAAACTAAAAAAATACAAGAAAAGGGAACAGATCTCATGATTTCATTTACAAAAACTTGGTGCCCATCGTCCATACTCATAACCCTGATCACCCCTTTATCCGAACCTTTGGGAATGCTGATTGCCTTTTCTTTTCTCAAGCCCAAGTTTTCTGGACCCTAATTTTTGCTGGATCGCCCTTTGCGGGTTTTCAATCCACCGGGTCGCTCTGATTTTGCCTAGGCCGCCCTTTGCGGGTTTTCAACCTAGCGAGCTGATTTTCCTTGGCTTATCTTTCTCTTTTTTCGTCTATTTTTCTAGGCATAATACTTCTTAACCACATCTGAGTTTACTGGATTTGGGATCTCATCTCCGTCCATATTCGCCAGAATTAAAGCTCCTCCTGAGAATGCCTTCTTCACCACATAAGGTCCTTCATATTTGGGAGCCCATTTGCCCCTAGAGTCCGTCTGGATTGGCAAGATCTGCTTGAGCACAAGATCTCCTTCTTGGAATTCACGAGGACGGACTTTCTTGTCAAAAGCCCTCCTCATCCTCTGTTGGTACAACTGTCCATGACACATTGCGGCCACCCGCTTTTCCTCAATGAGGTTCAACTGTCAAGCGCGGGACCAACCCATTCCGCTTCATCAAGTTTCGTCTCCATTAACACCCGCAGGACGGTATTTCAACCTCAATGGGAGGATCGCCTCGACCATAAACCGTTGAGTAAGGGTTGCCCTGCTGAGGTGCGTCTTGAGGTTCTGTAACCATGCAGGGCAAAGGGGAGCATCTCATGCCAGTCATTATAGGTCACGACCATCTTCTGTATTATCCGCTTGATATTCTTGTTAGCCGCCTCAACTGCCCCATTCATCTTTGGGCGGTAGGGAGAAGAGTTGTGATGTTGTATCTTGAAGTCTTTACACAAATCCTTCATCATTCTGCTGTTCAAATTACTGCCATTGTCTGTGATAACTTTGTTTGGAAGGCCGTAGCGGCAAACCAAATCTTTCTTGATGAACTTAGCAATCACTGAGCTCGTTACATTGGGATAAGAAGCAGCCTCCACCCACTTAGTGAAGTAGTCAATGGCAACCAGAATGAAACGGTGGCCATTGGAAGCTTTGGGTTCAATGGGGCCGATGATGTCCATGCCCCACATTGAGAATGGCCATGGTGCACTCAAGACATTCAGAGAAGTTGGGGGTACATGGGTGTGATCTGCATAGATTTGACATTTATGACATCTTCTCACAAAATCAGAATACCGATTCCATCTCGCAACCAAGAGTATCCACTCTCTCGAGATTTTTCTAGCCATTGCGTGCCGTTGGAATGAACCCCAAACGAGCCTTCATGAACATCTCGCATAATCTTTGTTGATTCTTCTTCTCATTACACACAGAGGAGTACCAAGTCATGGTTTCTCTTGTAGAGGGCGTCTCCACTCAAGAAGAAACCTCGCCGGACACCTCCCGAGGGTTCTCTTGTCATTCTCTCAGAGCCCCGGAGGATACTCTGTTTGTGATATACTTTTGCTTGATGTCATGGTACCAAGGCTTACTATCTCGATCTCTCTTCGATCGCCATACAAGCAGTTGATAAGCGTGTCGTCCTCTGTGTTGGATTCGGCGGTCGTCAAACTTTTGTCACAAACGACGTTGAACATAGATGACAAAGTTGCCAAGGCATCCGCCAACCGATTCTCGCCATGGGGATATCTTTGGAAAGTGATTTCCTCGAAGGGCTTGATTAATTCTCGAATGTAGTCACGATGAGAACCAAATCGGGATTTCTTGTTTCCAGTCTCCTTTTATTTGATGGACAACTAGAGCCGAATCTCCGTACACGCCGAGCCTCTTGACTTTCCAATCGAGAGAGTGCTGGATACCCGGATACACGCTTCATACTCTGCAATATTGTTTGTGACATAGAAGCTTAGCTTTGTCGCTGAATGGTATGAAGCGGTTGTGCGGAGATCAACATCGCTCCGACCGTGCCCCCACATGTTAGAGGCACCGCCAAACAACACTCTCCACCTTTCATCATCTTGAGATTTCCCTTCACAAATAATGCCATAATGTCCTCATCCGGGAATTCACATTGCATTGACCGGTAATCCTCAATCGTTGATGTGCGGTAATCTGCCGGTGTGCTACCTTTAATTGCCTTCTCGGGTTCGTGCATACGCAGGTCATACTCGGCGTAGCATTTGCCAACGAGCAATTCTACCGTGAGTGCGGTGTTTCTCAAATATGTACTTGATTGGGTCCATTTTGGACACCAACCGTAGTAGTGTGACTCAAAGATATACTGTCTCGGGCGATGTGCGGCCAGTGCTAGAGCACAACAAGTCTTCTCCAATGGTGAATACCGTGTCTCACGATCAGTGAACTTCTTGCTCGGGTAGTAGATCGCGTGTTCTTTCTTTCTGACGACTCATCGTGTTGCCCCAAAGACGCAACCCATAGAATTGTCTAGTACGGTGAGGTATAGGATGAGAGGCACGCCCGGCATACCGGGTGGCATCGGGGCGGGTGGATTTTGGAGGTACACCTTGATTTTCTCAAATGCTTCTTGACATTTATCATTCCACTTCATCTCTTGGTTTTTGCACAACATTTGAAAATTGGTTCGCAAGTTGCGATCAATCGGAAGATGAATCGAGAAATGTAATTTAGTCTTCCCAGAAACCACGAACTTCTTTCTCTCGCTTTTAGTGTGCCGGCATCTCCGTGGATTGCTCGTATTTTGTCCGGTCTACCTCAATTCCCTTCTGGCTAACAATGAAACCCAACAACTTCCCTGACCTAACCCCAAAGGTGCACTTGGCGGGGTTCAACCTGAGTTTGTATTTTCTGAGACGCTCGAACAGCTTCTGCAGGTTAACCACATGCTCTTCATCGGTCTTTTTGATTTGGCGATCATGTCATCCACATAGACTTCAATCTCCTTATGCATCATGTCATGGAATAGGGTTACCATCGCTCTTTGGTAGGTTGCCCCGGCATTCCTCAACCCGAAAGGCATGACCTTGTGATAGAAGGTTCCCCAAAGGGTTATGAAGGTGGTTTTCTCCATATCCTCTGGAGCCATTTTGATCCGGTTATAGCCCGAATATCCATCCATGAAGGAGAACATCGAATCTTTGAGCGATCGCCCACCAAGACGTCAATGTGGGGTAGAGGAAATCATCTTTAGGGCTTGCTCTGTTCAAGTCACGATGAGTCGACACACATTCGGACCTTTCCATCTTTCTTAGGGACGGAACAATGTTTGCTACCCACTCAGGATATTTTGCCACAGCTAAGAACCCTGCATCAAACTGTTTCTTGACCTCATCCCTGATTTTCAAAGACATTTCAGGCTTCATCCGCCTTAACTTCTGTTTCACCGGGGGACATTCCGATTTCACCGGCAATCTATGCTCAACAATGTCTGTGCTCAACCCTGGCATGTCCTGATAAGTCCATGCGAATACGTCAGCGTAGTCGAACAGGAGCTGAATCAACTTTTTGCGCTCTTTATCCTCCATTGCAGTACCAACCTTGACCTCTTTTCTCGCCTTTCGGTGCTCCAGATTGATCATTTCTGTAGACTCCTCATGGGGTTCAATGACCTTTTCTTCTTGTTCTACCATTCTCATGATTTCTGGAGGAGCATCCCAATCATTTTCAACATCTTCCTCGGCTTGATTAACCGGGTAATCAAAGTCACAGTATGAGTTATGGGCATTATTATTTTCAGAGTTTATTTTTGATCTGCATTAGAATGGAGCGGCGAATAAAAACAAAGAAAAGACACACAAATAAAAGATGAAGACAGAGATTTTATTGAAAATTCAAAATAACATTTTATTGATTGATGAGTTTTGACGAAAACATGTGTGCCCGAATGAAATATCCCAAGGCCTTGGGCAGAGCCGAGGGATTTGCATCACAACGATAATTACTTTAAATTGAAAAATACGGGGAAATCCATGATCTCCCAGTTTTGCAGCTTCTCTCCAAAGAAAGACAAAGCATAAGACTGCACCTACAAAGACGGCCACTTGAGCTTGATCCTTCTTCAACCATATTGACCTGGTCAGGGTTCAGCATACCAGCACTCCGGAAGTTGTTTTTAAGATTAGCGATGACAATCCTCCCCTGATTGGGTGCCTTTCCTCTGAGTTTGGCCAGCCATTTCTCTCTCCTGTCAGATGCCAGCCTCTCCCGATCAGCAAGACTTGGTATGTACCCAATACCGAACCTTTCAATGTTTCCTCTCAACTGGACAGGCGTTACAATTCCTTGAGCCGCTTTTCCTAGGCCCTTACCGACCTGATACCCATGTCCTAACATCACCTTTGCAACCATCATGTCAGCCTTGGACCACTTAGGCCTCCACAGAGGCTCCTTTTCAACGAAGACAGCGTTTGAGATCTCCAGTCCTTGGAAGGCAGTCTCAAAGGACTCTTCCGCTGCTTCCACATAATATTCAGGCGGTGAACGGTTTATCAATGTTTCTTCCTCCCCGTTGATCACTATCAGCTTTCCCTCAGCCACAAACTTGAGTTTCTGATGAAGCGAGGATGGCACCGCTGCCCAAAGAAAGATGTATCCAAGGACGTCCTAGCGAGTAACCAGTAGGAGGAATTGATGTCCATCACTTGAAAGACGACATAGAATACTTCAGGGCCTACCTGCAGCGGTACTTCTACTTCTCCAAAAACTTCCTTCACTGACCCATCAAATGCTCTAACCAAGGTAGAGCTCGGCTTCAAGTATGAGCAATCTACATCCAGCTTATCCATCGTAGACTTAGGCGGTAAGATTCAAGGATGAACCATTATCAATAAGCACCACGGCAAGCATATAGTCCCCACACTTGACCGAGATGTGAAGAGCTTGATTATGATTCTTTCTGCGGAGAAAGCTCGATGTCCGAGAAGGTCGTAATTAGAGGCCACAATGTTGCCAACAATACCATCAAGCCGGTTTCTTTCAGAATGTCATGGGAGACGTGAGCTTCATTCAGGATCTTTAGTAGTGCAAAGACGATGTGCCTCTGAACTAAGCGAAAGAAAGAGAGCATTGAGATTTTGGATGGGGTTTGATTCAATTTGGTCTACCACCCGATATTCACTGTCTCATTACTCTCGTGAATTCTTGAGCTTCTTTCCGTCACACTCCGACTTCTACAGACTTCCTTGTCTTTTCCACTTACGGGCCCTTTCTTCATTTCCCTTGGATTGCTCTCCTCTAAGGTTTTCGGGAGCATACAACCTTCCACTCCTTGTGATACCACTACCTCCAAAGAATGTTTGTTATATCCAAAGTGCCTTTAGGGACCTCCGCTTGCATTTGCACATTGCGACTCCATGGAGTCATCCTAGTCTCCCTACTAGGGGGTAGCGGCAGTCTTGGAATAACAATAGTCGAGGTCTCAAATCACGGTTGGGTTGGAATTCAGTTGCGGGAATTTCAATTGGTCTCCCGGCCCTCCATTGCCCGATTGCGGGGTAGATACACTTTCTCCTTTCTCTTGGATTCCCACTTGGACCAGTGTCCGCTTCAAGAGATCTTGGAGGATTGGTTTGAAGCCTTCACATGCCCCGATGCGGCGAGGATCATCACGGGCATCTTTCCTAGCACACCCTTCTTGGATGACACCAAAACGGGATAATTCAAAGATGGATAAAATTCAAAGGCATCCGAATGCAATCAACTTTTCTAACCAAACACCGACTTCGATGGTCAACGGCATTAACAAAGAGATCCTCCATGCCCCGCAACGGGTTGGTGGCTACATTGGGTTGTTGAAATGATATGCTCTTCGTATCAAGTAATTCTTGCACCACATACTTGAATGCTTTACAATCCTCCACCACATGACCTCTCGCCCCGAGAATGAAAGCGCGGGTAGCATTTGCGTTGTACCTGCGGGATAGGGAGGCTGATATGGCTTCATTTGGCGAGTATTGATTATTTTGTTGGTGATGAGATAATTAAACAAGTCCGTGTAGGACATGGGAATGGGATCAAAGACAGCAGGCTTCCTTTCATTATAGTTCCGGTACTGATAGTTTGATTGAAAAGGTTGTGCCGGTGGTGCCTGAGAAGGAACCGGAATAGCTTGCGGTGGATTGTCGTGCGACGAACCACTGGCTCCGATGACTGCATTAGTTTCACCTTCTTTCTTCTTATGAGACCCAAAAAATGGCTTTTTCTGACTGGCAGGAGGTGTCGGGCCATGAGCTATTCTTCCGCTGCGCAATCCGTGCTCCAATCGTTCTCCAATGACAACCATATCTGAGAAACTGGATGAAACACTCCCCACCAACCTATCGTAATATAGCCCTGGAAGAGTTTCCATAAACATGTACACCATCTCCTTTTCAGTCAATGGCGGCTTCACTGAAAGCAAATGCTATGCTCCTCCACTTTTGAGCATATTCTTTGAATGATTCTCATCTCCTTTACTCATGTCTTTGTAATTGAGACCGATCGTGAGCAAGGTCCATGTTATAATCGGTATTGTTTCGTAAATGCTTGAGAGAGATCCTTCCAACTGTGAATGTCGGAGGATTGTAGTTGCATATACCAATCTAATGATGCTCCAGTCAGGCTGTTCTGGAAGTAGTGAATGAGCACCTTGTCATCATGAGCATAAGCGGCCATTTTTCTAACATACATCGTCAAATGGCTGGATGGACATCCAGTGCCGCGATATTTATCAAAGTCAGGTGCTTTGAATTTAGGAGGATGACAACATCCGGGACAAGGCACAAATCTCGGGCATCTTTGGCTCTAGTAGTGCCGATCCTTCCATAGCTCTTAAACGCTCTTCAAGCAAATGATACCGATCCCTATGCTGAGTGTTCTCAAATAAATGGCCTTGTGGATAGTTCCCGAGACTATGATAATAACCCCCATACTGAGCAGGGTTTCCCATATGATGGACAAAGATACGAGGATTTATGGCAACTCCTGTAGTAGACTAGGTGAACTTCTTGGCGGCAAGACAATACAGGGACTAGGAGTATGAATTCGTGGTCCAATAGCAGCTCCACTAGGTATAACCGTGGCAGGTTGACTCGACCCCACAGGAATAGCTTCAGCAACGGACGGCACATAACCCATTGGCATCCCCCAGGGATATGCCTGTGCATTCGGGTGACTCTGTCCGCTTACCCACTCGGAGAATGGGCAAAGTGGATCGACCCTGGTCCAGGAGGAGTGTGAGTAGTTGTAACTTCAGCGGTCACCGGAGGAGAAACGAAAGTAGCAACCCCTTCAGATTCACAACAGAGGCGATCCCCAGCGCGCCCCACCTCTCGGTTCTGTAGCATACTCATTACTTCGGCCATCCGTGCTTCCATAGCCTCAACTTTGGTCTTCAAAGCTTTGATTCTCCCGAGCCACCGCTCGGGGTTAAGAATTTCCACCGCCAACTCCTCTTGACCGGGCATTCCTCAATCTCGAAATCCCGATTACTAGCCATCAACCTTGCTTGTAGAAGCGGGTGTAATATCGGTGTTGGCGAACCACTTGCCTTTCTTTTACATTGGTAGAACGTTTTTATGAGTACAAGTATGAATGCGTAAATGAATGTAATGCGAATGAATGCATGTTTGATTTGTCTTGCCGAGAATCGCGATGTATTATGTCTTGTCATAGATACGCAGTAGATCTTTGATTATTTTTATTATATTACTTTCTTTGGATCATACTGAAATTGGAATCAGAAGCGAAAGCAGTGTATTCCATACATTTGAATTTAAACAAAATGCTTCAAAATCTGAATCCAAAAGTACAACGTTACGATACAATGATTGAAAAAGGAAAGGTACAATAAAAACAAAATGGAAAATTTCAATAAAGAAACTCAAATACAAAGAGCTTTGACATTTCCACTCCTTTTCCTTTTGTTGTTGGTAGAGGTACTTCGCTTTCTCTTTGGCTTCCTCAACTAGGGCTCTGCAAAGATCTCCACAAATTCGTACACCTCAAGCGGGGTGTTGAGGGGATACATCTCAATTTCACTTTTCTTAATTTCTTGGGCACATCCGCAAGAGCCCGGTTGACCAACTCGATAACTTGGAGAACCTATCCTTCCAAAGTTGAACTTCATCCTCACTCAATGATGATCGCCGCTTCTTCAATCCTACCGAGCAAACTTCGACATATCGATGTTCCCAATATTGACTTTCATCCTCTCACTTGGCGGTATGCATCATCGATGTGACAAAGGCGCCTCTTCAACTCATCGAGAATCCTCTTGTTCCGCTTTTAGGGCCGCTGATATTCTCTGAGGATGTTCTCAAATGAGTCTCTCTCTTGCACAACACTGTCTAACTTACTCTCCCATTCAGCTTGCAACATGCGGGATTCTCTTTTTGACTTGGCAAGCAAGCTTTTCGCAGTTCTCTCTTCCATTTTTGCTTCATCCCATAATTCTTTCCACTGATTGGCTTCTTCCAGGGCCTTCTTCTCTTTCAAGCTTCGCCTCTTGATTTCCTCCTTGGCTCATGCAGATACCTTTGAACTTCTAACTTGCTCTCCTCTTCCCTTTTAGTTTCTGACTGAACTTCTCAATGGTAGCAGACTTGAGGGCATTTTCCTCTTTCAACCTTTTGTTCTTCAGAACCATCTTCTCTATCTCGGTTTGCAAAGCTCTCTTCTCTTCCTCTGCTTTCATCAGAGCCAACTTAACCTCGCCTAACTCTTCGACAACAGGGACATTGGCATCTACTACTTCCCTTTCGACTTGCAATTCTTTTTGGTAGGGCAATCGAACATTCTGGATTCTTTTTCCGAGCCACTGAGCGAAGGTAATACCACTAGTCCTCTGAGCAAGCTCTACTTTTCCCATGCGAACCACCATACTCCGTGCTTGCAAGGCCTTTCTAAGCAAATCACATCTTTTGGTCCTCCTTCAAAGATGTAAAGCGGGAGTATCATCTCTTGATGGCGAATTCCTCATCGGATATCCCAACCGCCTCGTAGTCGAGAGACGGGTTGTAGTTGATGCATCCCTTAGTGCCCATCACGGGACATTTTGAAAACCACTACAACGGAAGACTCACAGTAGGCCTATCTTCCCAAAGAATATGAGAGATACCAACGGATTGAGTGCTCATCTAGACTCCTAGAAAGCTGGATCCACTCTTGAATATTCATAGCTTTCACCTCACAAGTCACAGCGTAGTCAATCAACTTTTCAACTCGTGTTGGATTGGTGAAGGCATGAATGAGAAGCCAAGCATACAACAGTGAGAAGAGAGCAAGAGATTTTCTTCCTTCTCAAGTCACAATGATGAGTAAAAGCGAGAATAAGTGTCGCAAAGGATGGCGGGAATTGGATTAATGGGGCTCCTTCCATTCTCGAAAGCTAGGAAAATACCAATAATAATCACATCCACATACCTCTCAATCTGCGGAAAGAGGACAACTCCAAAATTGCTAAGGCCAAAACTCGCTTGAAGACAACCCAATTTTTACTTACGCATAGGCTTCCATTAAACCTCAAGGTAGCTCATGCGAAACCTATCACATTGTTTCTCTTACTGTTTTTGGAGCTTGGATCCTCTACACTCACTTGCAACAATGCAAAGAAACCCTATCTGTGTGTAATCATCGTTTCTTGATCTGTAGGTGAGGGACACTTCACTGAGTGAAACCCAAAATCTGGCGATATTCTTCCAATGTGGGAGCCAATTGGAAATTTCTGAAAAGAAAGCACCTAATCCCGAGTCATAGAATCTACTCAAAGCCACAATAGCCTCGATCACGCACCTCTAGCAACAACAACTTCCGAGGTTCCATAAGCATTGTCAAACGATCCCCTTTCAATAGGTCCCATCAGTCAACACATTTTTTTCGGACTAGTCACATCTACCTTGTTTACAATGGGTACCTTGGAGTATACACCGTTTCCCCTTCTAGATTCCATGTCGTATCTATGACAAAAATTTCTTATTACTTGGGATTCTCGCGAACCAAACCATGATGAAATGCAAAAATGCATGCGAAAATTATTGAAAATGTATGTTTTATGCAAAGGATGTGTGCAAATGATAATGATGTTTTATGCCCATGTAACTCGTGAGAAAAGTCCTTATTAGCGATGATTCAAGTTTTTTTTTTTTGGAATGCGGGCGTGACGTTATTTCATATGGACCGATAAGAGAAAGGCTACACAGAGTAACTCTTTCACCCCTTTTTTTAAAATAAAGCGGTTCATATGTCATTTCAATGCGGGTTACAATGCAATGAAAAGGCTACAACGGCAACTCTTTCTCTATTTTCTTTTTTTTTTTTTTTTTTTGAAAAATCTCCTTTTCTTTTTGGCGTGTCTAATTTACAATGCAACACACAACTTGGTATGCCCCTTGTGTCCTACGAAGCGGGGACCTAAGTTCTAGGACATCTCGAATGTTCCTCCCATGTGGGTTCTAGTCACTTCCTCACTGTGTTACGAGCTAATTCTCTCTCACGATAGCACCCACAACGATGGAACGCCATCTGGTGTGAGGCATCATGAAAGAGCATACTCTGGCTGAAACTTTCGTGAGAGTCAGAAGGACAACAGTCCAATTGCCAGTCACTACTCGTTTCCACTCTCCTAAGTTTTGTCAGACCTTGGGTTTTAGGCCCCTCTCAAAGTACAATAAGTATAAGGTGTGAGTGTGTGTAGCGAGGACATACCGCCTAAAACTAACCACATATATCCCCACCTGCGAAGGAAAACCCAGAACAGTCCAGACAATAGCAAGCAATAACATGTTGTCTACGCTAGGGTTCAATATCAAATAAATTAGCCTAGGGTTTCAACAACAATCAAATGCATTGCTTACCTCAAGAAAGGGAGCCAAGAAGAAGGGAACATAACAAGATGGGGAGAGACGCATGCAACATGATAAGAAAAGGAAACCGAAAAGGGATAGAAGCAAATAAAGTGTCCAAATCAAATCGATAGCAAATTAAACCACACATTTAATTAATTAGGCTTGACCCACTTAAAAAAGAAAACTCCCGATGAAGTCGCCAATATATGCGCGCGAAAAAGTCCCCGAGGATCTTTCTTCGTTTACAACTTTTAAAACAATGAAGTCGCCACCAATATTTTTATAAGGAAAATATTGGAGAAAAACCTTTTTTGGAAAGCGAATGGCCTTTTGGAAACCGGAAAATTTGGGTTCGAAAATTCGATTAGGCATGGGAAGGTATTAGCACCCCACACCTCCTTTCTACCGAAAGGGAACCTTTAATTAAGCGTGTGGTTTTAAGTGTTGATTTGGAAAATACTTAAATTTGCCTCTTTATTGAAAAAGGAACGAAAAACTTAATGAAAATTTTTATTTTTGCGCTTGACGAGAGTTAGCCTCTCGCTCCTACGTATCTCCCGGTCACGATGGAGAATTCAAAGCTACGTAGTTCTTGTTGGTCCCGAAAAAGGTTTTTGTTTTTTATCTTTTTTAGAGTTTTTCGCAAAGGGGTTGAGCGTTCGCGGTGACCAAACAACGACGGTTTAGAGTGGTCGCACTACTAGCTCTTTTTTGAAAATGGGATCGTCACTAACAATCAAACGGCAGAACTACGGCGGTGACTATTGATGACAACCGGTTTTTATTTTGATTATTTAAAAGGTTTTCGCAAATGAAGGAGCATTTGTGAAGGCCAAACAACAACGGTTTAGAGTGGCCACACTATTAGCTCCCACGGAATGAAATTATCACCCACAATCAAACGGCAACGGCGCGAGTGATCATCAATGACAATTAGTTTTGCTTTTGATGTTTTTAAGATTTGTTTTTTGAAAAGCGTTTCCGTTGGTTTGACTTGGAGAAAATGTTTTGGTAACTTAAAAAAAAGTTCGCAATTGGATTGAGTGTTCGTGATGACCAAACAACAACGGTTTAGAGTGGCGCACTACTAACTCTTTTGAAGATGAAAATTATCATCAATAACCAAACGGCAACGCGCGAAAGTGATCATTAATGATAATCGGTTCTTGTTTTAGGTAATCAAAAGGGTTTTCGCAATTGAATTGATTTTTAGTTTGTGAGATGGTTTTTTGACGTTTGAAAGTGTTCTTGGTTATGAAGAAGATTTGAAATTGTAATTGTTACTAACGAATAACAAGTTGTTGTATAATTTGAATGCGACATGGTTTTGAGGTGTTACTAACGAGTAACAAAGGTTTTGAACTTTGAAGTCGGATTACAAAGTCAATGTAATCATCAAAACAAGCAAGCAAATTGTGAACACCAATTCAATACTTAATCATATGACAAGCACAAAAACAAGCATACTTAAAATGACAAGCAAGCATAGAAACTACAAAAAAAAAAAAGTGTTGAATCATTAAAGAGAGAGGGTGAGATAGCGAAATTTGGGAGTGCTAACAATAGTTTTTCTTTATAAACACTGGAGGGGTGCAACCAAAAGCATGGGGGTGTAATTAACAAGGGTTGTTTCATTAGGAAAGTGGGGTGCAAATAACAGTCTGATGTTAAAAAGGAAAAGTTGTATTATTAAGAAAAAGAGTGTGAACTTTATTGTGGTTAATGACTATATTATTAACATTTTTCAAAAAAAAGAAAATCATCATTTTCATGGTTAACACCTTATTATTATTTTTGTAAATAAAATAAATAAACAAATAAATCATCATCATCTGTTTTAAAAAAGGAAATGTTTGAAAAAAAAAAGAATTATTTGACCTTTAATAACATGAGATTTGCAACCAAGAATTGTATTGTTTTTTTGAAGGTGCCAATATCTCTTTATAAGCATTTAATTGGATTAATTTCTGTTTTTAAAAGGACTTATTGCTCTGATGACCAATATTATTATTTTTTTTGACTAAACCAACACAATTACTATATTATTGGAAAGATGTTTTTGCTATATTTTCAATCAATAGATGCATTCAAAAAGGAAGGAATCATAGTGGAGATTTAAATGGGTGATTTTGAAAAGTAACAAATACAACATATTAGGATCATTTTAATCCCTAATGTTACCGTGGGCTCTTAACATTCAAAAAAAAAAAAAAAAAAAAAAAAAAAAAAAAAAGAACAACAAAACATTATGTACATATGGAAAAAGAAACACTACATGAGCAATAACAACATACATGATTTAACAGAGTATATGAATAGTCTAAAATATGAGCAGTAGTAAGCTTTGGACAATATCAAATAAAATAAATATTTGCAGAAGAATAGAGAGGAGATAAAAAACCATTACCAAATGTTCTTTTACGGTGAATCTAGTTTTCCAGATCTCCCAAGAATAGAACGGAAAAATTTCTAACGTGTTTTAACAGAGAAAAAGAAGGAACTAAGTAAAACAAAAACAAACTTTGCTTTACATCACACTTTCTCCCGTTTTTCTCTCTCAAAAATCGTCCCTTTCCACAAAACTGTAACCCATATTTATACTAAAAAAAATGGACTTCCAATGGCGTGCTTTGTCCTTCGTTTTCTTCACTGACTTTTGTTTATAGATCTGTTTCTGTGCTAGCCTTGAAGCAAACGAGATGGAAAACGTGCTCCTCTGGATGGACCTTCGAATAGTGGAGAAATCATCAGTCATTTGGGTGTTGATGCCAAAAATGGCGATTTCGTGTGAGAGAGGAGAGGAAGAGATACCAGAAATGACGATTTCGTGTACTGCAGTGGTATGGGGAGAAGAGAAAGAGGCGTGGGAGGGAAAGAAGGAAACGTGTGAAGAGAGAGAGAGAGAGAGAGAATTGGGCGGCTGATGGTAAGTGAGTGTTTTTAGGGTTTTACAATAGAGGCAACTAAGGTTAGATGGTGAGAGATGAGTGATATATCAAACCGGGTCAGGCCAATCGAGTGGGCCTCTGCGTGAAGCCCAAAATTGTTGTAACATAAAAACACACTACTTACACCTATTTTTTTACTAACTCGCCCCCTCACTTTGTTGTCTTTTTTTCTTTTTTTTGTAGCATTACATATACACACTAACTAAATAGGAAATAAGGTAAAACTTGAAAGTAAATATATATTTTTCAATTTTTACAAAATAAGATATATAACGACAAATAAGAAATGTCACTATTATTTTTGGTCGGACAAAATTGGGGTATTACAGCTGCCCCTCTTTATTTCACATTTTGCCAAGAAATATGAATTGGCCTTTTCATATTTGCTGGTAAAATGGAAATAAAGATATAGAAATAATACTAATTTTGTCCGCTTCAGAAAAGTTCAAATTTTCTTTTTACTATTTTCCTTTTGAGAAAGGGGGTTAATACTTGTCGCATTAACGGGAAAGCAGTAAATTGGGAAAAGCGGTAAATTGGGAATTCGGAGGTTGCCTAAAAACCTTTTAACGGACTCTTGTCGAGTCCGAGCTTTGGGGGTGACCTTTTCGAGCGGCCGATCAATATCAGGTCCGGAACTGATTTGATCAAAGGATTTACACTGTGCCTTAGGCTGACACAACTAATCCGAAGGACTTAGCGAAGTCTGATGGATCCATCGCGTGCTCGTACACGATGTTGTGATCTGTGGAAGGAGTTCACTAACTCTGTGGGAGTTCACTAACTCTGGGTTGATGGAGTTCACTAACTCTGGGTTGATGGAGTTCACTAACTCGGTGTTGATGGAGATTTTCTAAAAATGAGATTTTGGGACTCTTTGGTCCGAAGTAACTTCCCTCTTGGATGGTGCATGAAATGCATGCACTTGGGTCAATGGGCCGGCCCAACGGCCCACAAATCATTGACTTTTTAAAATTTTGTATTAATCAAAATTAGAATTTTCATCCACTATGTCTAGAACTTCAAACACAAATGCTTGTACTTGCATATCAAGTTGATTTCATATATATGAAAAAAAGGTGTATACTGTGATTAAATTCTCATGATATTACCGACTCAAAATTTGAGTTACCAAATCTTATTCCCTTTGCCTTTAATTTATTTGTTTCTTGAGTGTGATTCATTAGGATTAAGATTAGGATTAGATTAGGATGTTGGTTGCCTTTATACCGAATTGGTATTTTTTTTTAAATAGGACAATTTCAATAGAGAAGAAAACAAAGGCATCTCGAACAGTTATGGATCGGTATTTGGTGGTGGTGTTTTTTTTGAGTCGAATCGCTTCAAGAATTTATGAATGGAGTTGCAGAACGGTTTGAAGAAAAGACGAAGGACGATCCGTTAAACTCCAAAATCGAAGGCGTGGAATAAATAATTGACTTGTCATATTTTGATTGGATAACAGTAAAAACAGCATGTATAGCACTTGTCATATTTTAAAATTAAAAAACAAAAACAAACGGGCCGTCCCATAGGCCGGGCCAGCCCAATAACATCATCGGGCCATTCGGGCCGGGCCAAAAACATACCGTTGATTTTGGGCTACTATTTTTAGAGCCCAGGCCCGCCCAAAAAATCGGGCCATTGGGCCGGCCCACTGGGTCGGGCCCAAATTGACAGCTCTATCCTACACCACCTCCCTCACCTCCTCCTACAATCCAAGCTGATGGTGATTGAGGGTGTAACACCCCAATTCTAATAAACGATAATTATAATAAAATCAGAGTTTAAAAATTGTTTTTCAATATACCCATAAAAGGGATGCTACATTTACTTCAATAAACATCGAGAGACCGAACTGCTATGATACCACTAATGTAAAACCCCAATTCTAATAAACGATAATTATAATAAAATCAGAGTTTAAAAAAAATTGTTTTTCAATATACCCATAAAAGGGATGCTACATTTACTCAATAAACATCGAGAGTCGGTATAAAATTTACTTAAAAAAAAATCAAACATAATGCGTAGCACATTATGGAATGGGATTAACCCTCAAAACAACACCTGTATGGTTTACATAACAGCAACTCAGACAACACGCAGCGGAATAAAGTAAAGGTTCCATAAAAACAGCCGTGACATTACTACCAACAATATAATATCGATACGTAGATGTCTAACAGTCAAACAACAATAAAGAGACGACTAATAGACTAGCGCCTATCCCCCTGGTGCTACGTATCAGAGCATGACCGACTAAACTAGGTGAAGGTGAAAGCCTTCACATGCGGTTACCTGCACGTTACCAACATAAGGGTAACATTCAACAGAAGGGGGTGAGTTGTTCTCAAACCATATAATAAAGTTTATGATAAGCAATATGCTAAAGTATAGCACTACATCAACCACAACAATATACAACTACATCAACATATACATACATATTTATATATAACAACTACAACAATATATACCTATGAATAACATCTGCAACAATAAGTATATATTTATATAACAACTGAGGTAACATCACAAATGTTATAAGCATATGAATGGAATGCAACCCACAACACGGGCATATGCATGTGGTACCAATCAACGTAAAATTTGCCATTCGGGCGACCACAACAACGGGTATATCAACAACAACATTGGCCACAAGGGCAACCCACAACACATGCATATGCATATGGAAGCATGAGACACCATGAACGATGCATCACAACACAATCAGCACACAAAACAATTTTTGGCACATCCATGACAACATTATCAACTTTTGGTCACTAGACCCATCGTCTCTAACAACAACAACATCATTATTCATCTTAGTCCACAACATAGACAACATCAACACAACACTGGCGCACACAGCACTTAGGACTGGCGCCCAGCAGCAACTTACAACACATCTCGACACCAAAACACATCACATGCAGCACCATGGCGCCAAGACAGCACAAACTGGCGCCCTGGGGCAACCTGGCGCAACACAGCGCCACAAACAACACAAAATGGCGCCCTTAGGCAACCTGCACCACTCTGGGCGCACAAAACACGGGAAACTGGAGCATTGTGGCAACCTGCACGCGGCACACCACCTACACGCGAAACGGCGCGAAATGGCGCAGCTTTTCATTCGACACAGCGCATCAAGGCGGCACACAATGGCGCCTGCATTCGACACTGAAGCGCATCTGGCGGCACACAATGGCGCCCGCTTGTGCAACACATGCGCACATAGGCGCAACAATTCGCATCAAATGGCGCCCTAGGCGCCTAAAAATTCAAGTTCTATTCTAGGTCTTTCATATGATCAATCATCAACCACAAATACACACATCACAATTTCATTCTAGGATCATCAAGATACATTCAACATCAACCAAAACATGGACATAGAGCATAACCCCACATAGAACCCATCATATGCCCTATTATAAGGTAAGACCCACCCTTACCTTAAAAATTGATTGAAGATGAGAACCCTTCCACAACGCACCAAAAACCACAGCAACAATTTCTTGCGATTTCTCCTTCTCCTCTTCCTCTCTCACGCCGCGACTTCCCACTTCTCTCTTCTCCTTTTCTTTTTCTTTCTTTCTTTCTCAAGTGATGCGATTTGCATCACTAACCTAGCGCCTATATCATGGGCCTAGGGTTCTTGGGCTGCTTCTTTCCACTCCGTAGTTACCGAGTACTACTCCCTTCATTATAATGAAACACAATATTAATAATTTAATATAATTAAGTCAGTGTAATACTAAAATAATTTAATTAAATTATTTGGGTGTTATAGAGGGTATAGACAAAACTTGATAAATATGAATGTCATACGCATGGCAAATGATAAGGACAGACCTATGAGGGACTATATAGTCTTTGACCCTCTGGCTATGCAAACAGGCATAGTAAGGCCAAAGATTGCTACAACTCATTTTGAATTTAAGCCTATGATGTTCCAAATGCTTCAAACAATTGGGCAATTTGGTGGTGGTCCCCTTGAAGACCCACATTTGCATTTAAAACAATTTGTTGAGGTTTGTAGTAATTTTATTCTCACTGGCTTAATTCCTTAGAGCCTAACTCTATCACTACTTGGAATGAGATGGCTGAAAAATATAAGACAAAATATTTTCCTCCAATAAAGAATGCCAAGATGAGAAATGAAATTACCTCTTTTAAGCAAACTGAATTTGAAACCTTGTTTGAAGTGAATGTTTCAAAACTAAACTTGACGAATAATTAATCACACATACTTTCAATTGTATGCTTGAAAATTAAACTTGATTTGTACCTTAGAATGCTTGAAAACTAGTTCAATTGTATCTCAATTTTGTGGGAAATAGTTTAGGAAAGGATGGGAGAAGGATTGGAATCAAGAGGAACCTTATTTGAAAACTTGAAAATTGAGTGGGAGAAAACGTGGCACAGTCTGGGCTATAGGAGCACGGACCAAGCCTATTTACAAACAAATTTTTGAAAGGTTTTTTTTGTACCCCCACCATTTACCCCCTTCCCCCACATACATATCAATACCCCAAAATATACCCCTGTTAAAACCCTTTTTAAAAAAAAAAAACCAATCGTATATATGTGTTGAACATATATATGATGGTAGGAATTTTAGGCATCGTATATACCCTTTAAAAACGTATATACGTTTGGCTTCAAATTTTCAATTGTATATACGTTTTTAGGGCGTATATAAGATGGTGTATTTTAAGGCATCATATATATCTAATGTTTAGGATATATACGATGCCAACAATATATACGATGGTGTATTTTAAGGCATCGTATATATCTAAGGTTTAGGATATATACGGTGCCAGCAATATATCTAAGCATTGTAGATGAACACAGTTATGACAAGGATGACATGGCAAGGCTTCATGAAGATTTGATCCAGAGGTTGAATGTTGATCTAAGAAGAGCATAGATGAAATAATGGATTCTATGATGTCAGGAAAGGGGGAGCTTTTTCTTTAGTGGATATGGTGGTGTTGGCAAAACATACTTATGGAACACCACTTAGATAGGACTTCGTTCACAAGGTCTAATTGTTATCAATGTTGCATCAAGTGGGATTGCATCTTTTTACCGTTTCGAGGTGGAAAAACTGCCCACTCAACATTCTCCATCCCTTTAGACATTTGTAATGACTCGAAATGTAATATAAATCAGGGAAGTGCTAAAGCACATTTGTTGATCCACAAAAAACATATTATATGGGATGAGGCACCTATGACGAAGAAATTCTGCTTTGAAGCATTTGATCGCACACTACATGACATCATGTCTATAGTCAATCCTGCTAATCTTGATAAACCATTTGGTGGAAAGACGATTGTGTTTGGTGGGGATTTTAGATAAATATTTCCAATGATAAGAAAGGGTACAAGAGATGCAATAGTTTCCACTGCGATAAATTCATCCAAATTATGGTCAAACTGTAAAGTTTTGAGTCTCACGACTAAAATAGGGCTTGGTGGATCTGATATCGAGAGTGAGCATGAAAAAATCAAAGAATTTGCTGAATGGATTCTTAGTGTTGGTGATGGAGATTGCAGTTCAAATGAAAATGGTGAGAGTGACATCGAAATTCCACAGGATTTATTGATTATGGATCCAACTGATCCATTTAAAACTTTGGTAGATTTCACTTATCCTGATTTGCTTGAAAATATGAATAGCCCACACTTTTTTGAAGAACGTAGTATATTGGCTCCAACTTTAGAGTCTGTAGGTGATGTCAATGATTTTGTAATGTCTTTGGCACCAGGAGACGAGGTCAAATACCTATGTTCAGATTCTGTACGCCAGTCTGATGAAGACAACGACGTTCAAAGTGAGTAGTTTACTACCGAATCTCTAAATGAAATAAAGTTCTCAGGTATCCCAAATCATAATTTGCGGCTTAAGATTGGTGTCCCTTAATGCTCTTGAGGGATATTGACCAATCTGCTGGCCTATGCGATGGTACACGACTAATGGTAACATCTTTGGGGAAGAAAGTAATAGGTGCTAGTGTACAATATATATTCCTCAGATGAATTTGATTCCCAATTATCCTGGCGTACCATTTAAATTTAAGCGAAGACAATATCCTCTATCACTATTCTTCGCAATGACAATAAACAAAAGCCAGGGTCAGTCTCTATCGCATGTTGGAATCTACTTGCCTAGGCCCGTGTTCACACGTGGTCAGTTGTATGTTGTTGTATCACGTGTAAAGTCAAGAAGTGGTCTACAGATCCTTTATTTGGACGACAAAAAAAGATTATGAACAAACACTAAGAATGTGGTATATCGAGAAGTATTTGACAATTTGTAGTTTCTAACTGGCAGTTTTATGACTTAATGTTTGTTATATGACTCTTATGTGTTGTTTTATTATTACGAATCGTTCACTAATAATCATTATTATATCAAATAGAATTGAGGTGTATATGGTTAAATTACATTTTTTAGGGTTAAATATGTTTTTGGTCCCTAGAAATATAGTGAATTTTGTTTTTAGTCCCTATAAATGTTTTTGAGCATTTTTGGTCCCTACTTTATTTTCCGTTAATACTTTTAGTCCCTGCTGTTAGTTTCCACTAACGGAGCTTACGTGGCATTACTTATGTGTCAATTTTTAATGTGCTTGCACCCATTACTTATTTCCATTCATTTTCTTTATTTCACGGTGGAAAATGAAAAAACAAATTAAAAAGACAAAAACTCAGATTTCAGGGAAACTGGAAACTAAATCCAATTGAGAACAAGCACTTATATTCTGTGATTTAAGAATGTGTTTTCCCTTGCATTGTGTTGTACCAGTCGCACCTTCTCATCTATCTCAAACCACAATTATTCCCTACTTCAGTATTCATCGTTCACAAATCATTAATTTCATCAATTTTATGAGTTTATAAACTTAGATCTATAAACATAGGAAGTGAAATTAGGGATAAAAAAAGTTAGGTTAATATTTGGATGATGAAAAGGAATGTGTAGTAGAACTGAGAGGTTTATTGGAATTAATTAAATCTGGGCACAACAAATGCAATTGGAAGAGAGTTCCGCCTTTGAGACGGCGGTGACACATGACGATACGGAGTTGTGTGTTTAGATTGGGAATAGTTCTGTGTTATTCTGTGTTATTATGATAATTTATCTGATTTTGATGTGTAACTTGGGTTGTTCTGTTGGAATGAAAGAAATCAACGAAACTAAAATTGGATTCCAATTTGTTCAATTTTTACGTTGATTGATTTATGTGATTTTAGACTTGCTGAAGATAGATAACATCCTCCTTCAAAGGATAAAGTGTTGGCCATGAACGTTTCTACCTTAAAATTTTAAAATATTATTGAGAGAGATGATCTCAGTATGGTAAGGAGGTGAGACATTGAAGATGCGAAGAGAGCTGGAGGAAGAAGAAGACCTATTATGCGTTTTTATTTTATTTTATGTTTTTAACTTTGTTTTATTCTTGTTTTTTTTTAATTTCATACGTGGACACTTAGTTGGCACATTTAAATGACGTGGAATCCAACTCAGCATGCCAACACATTAAAAGCCGCAAAATAGGTGGTGCCACGTCAGCACCGTTAGTGAAATTTGACAGTAGGGACTGAAAGTGCTAACGGAAAATAAAGAAGGGACCAAAAGTGCCCAAAAAAATTTATAGGGACTAAATTTTTTTTTTCTATATTTGTAGGGACCAAAAACATATTTAACCTTTTTTTTTATTCGGCTAACATTTGATATTGTTATATTCTTCTGTACATTAAAGTCAATCTAAAAACAAACATGATAAACAAACTTATTGGTGACAGATGCATAGTATGGTAGTTGACAGAATACCTTATTTCACACAGTATAGACATGAAACTAATAAATGACATTTCGCCTGATTACAAAAATGTCTAAAAATGTACTAAAATCAATCTGTGCAATGGGTCGATTCCTAAAAAGAACAACATTGTTCAGTGCCTTAATCTACTCTAGGACACGTGGGTCAATTCGGTGCTCCTGTGTTTGAATTTTGTAGTGGAGAAACTCAGTGTGTGAAAGTGAATAATTTGCTCTTAAGAACTAGAATATATTAGTTTTGCATAATAACGTTTTGGAAAATCAATGGATTGCCAACAATTTTTCAATTATACTAAATCAATTTGTAATGTCAAGTTTTAGTTTTTTGACAAAAGTATAGACTAGAATTATACAAATACATTTTCATACATAATATATTAATAACTTATAATCATTTAAATGATAAGTTACACTGATGTCATAATCTGCGAAGTAAAGACACTAGTAGTGTGTATATATATATATATATATATATATATATATATACACGTCCCATCGGGTGCACGGCGTTTACTTGTATCTATTAACTAAACTATTTTTCAAAAAAATTAAATCTTGTTCTACTCAAACTAATTTAGATAATAATATTATTACTGATCAAAAAAAATCTAGATAATTTAGTTAATTTAATTGATATGGATGACTTGAATTTCTATGATTTCTATTTAGACACCCGTTTTAAAATAAATAATTTGGAAATTATATTTAAGTCATATGTCATAATCTAATTGTGAGTTTAAAGATAAGTTACCCTTAAAAATTTGAAAGATTAATATAGTGGTAATTTGAACAGAGCCAAATGCATTTATACCCTCTGTCTTTTGGAATATAACCTAAAAGATGCATTTGACTACATTGGGCTAAGGTTTACCCCAATGAAAGCGACTAAGATTTATGTGGAAGCGAGACCTTGAAGACACGAAGCTTGTGATAACATGTGGAAAATATTTCTAAATAATATTAGAATCGCAAAATAGACTATTCAAAAAATTATTTTAACGAGTCTGATAAAAAGAGCCGGATAAATGGTTACAAGGAATATACTCTGCGCTATTTACAACAGCTTTTTTTAACATTCTAATTTTTGCTTTTATATATTATTAAATGGCGGGTCGATGGTTGAATCGATCCGGTAAAGTGAGTGGTGGCTTGCCTGGGTCGACGGCGGTTCGAGTCTGAGTTGATTCTCCGTTGTTGGGGCGCGCTGGTGAGTGCACTGTAAGACTCACGATCTTAAGTCAGATAATTTATTCTTTATCACTTGACGCTGGTAAATGGGGCCGAGACGATCCTGACCGTTGGCGTTGATCTCGCTCTTGACGCCAGTAAATGGGCCGAAGCCAAGGTTGGATTGGGCCTAACTTCCCCCTGGGCTGGGCTAGGCCCTGTCCGAAACAGATACACATGTTAGTACACACATAGCCAAGAAGATGATATCTAACATGGAGATTAGTAGTGCAAGAAACAATAATATATTTGAAAATGTTAAAAACAACTTTGTAACCGTTTCACTATTTTCAAATATTATTTTTTGGTACTCCTTGACTAAGTATATAATCTCACTTTGTATTTCATTTCTTTGACTATATATCTACATACTAATATATGTGTTTTATTGAAAACTAAAAAGAAAATTGACCTAAACTTTCCATAACGTAAAATCTTATAAAAGGCTCTATTTAATGCAAAACAAGTCATTTAACTCTTTCTATTGTTACTATTTTTGGTTTGTTATGTACTCTGGCTTATAAATTATATGTAACAACTTAATACTTGAGAACCATTTATGTATGAGTATGTTATCATGTATTTCAATACTCCACAGTTATTTTAGTTACTATTGCTTGGTATTACATTTATACTACTTCTCCACTGTCAAAAATATTTTTGGCAATTTTTGACAACTGCTTAAGAAAATTTTGGATCATTCATTGCACAAGTATTGGCCTACATGAACAAAAACTACTTAAATATAATACGATTTATTGGATTGAGGCGTCATCTCTTCACTCAAAATTATTCAAGCGAAATATAACAAAACGAAACAGCAAGAGAAAAAGCACAATATATTGATTCATGACGTTAGAAATGTATCATAGTTGTCAGAGATAGAGACCCATGCCATTTGTTGTTTGTCGTTGTCATATATCACCGTCTTATCTTGTAAAGAGATGTCTATTAATAGAAAAAGCGAATTTATTACCATAAAATTAAAAATAAACAAAAACAAATATTTATTTTTGGCAAAAAAAATGCATTACCTCCGATTAAGTTGACATCTCTTAGGCTTGCTTCAGTGCCATTAAGAATGCCCAAGCAGGCATTGCCATGTTGCTAAAAGAATAAAGCAAATATAGTTATTTTTAAACAAATTAAAGAAGGGTTCATGGAACCTCGTTAAAACCTTGATGGAAAGTCATCCTAGGAAAAAACTATCGAAGAAGGAAAGAAATCTTTCCTACAATGATATATATATATATATATATATATATATATATATATATATATATATATATATATATATATATATATATATATATATATATATATATATATATATATATGTGTGTGTGTGTGTTTTTGTTTTGTGCAGATACTAGGTATTAGATATAATATTTTTGAAAACAAATAAAGTTTCAGTATGTTGAAAATAAAATTAGAAAAAATTGGTTATGAATTGGATATTTACATAATGGGAAACAGAAAAAATATAATATTTACATAAAAGTATCTATCTCACAAAATAAAGAATAGGAAAAACTTATTTTTATTTATTTTTTTACTCAAATACAAACATATATTTATATAATGGACTCTGGTTTCAACTCATAAGTACCCACAAATACCTAATAAATACCACTACTGAGAGTTAATACTGATCAGCAGTACATCTTTAATTCTTAAGTACCTAGGTTCGAACAACTAAAACCACAAGAGAAGTACAAACACGACTTGAAAACTATATAGATAAAAGCCAACCCTATATAATCTAAAAATAAAGAAATATAATGTTTTAAAGAAATGAGAGCAATCCATAAGTTAATATTCTTTCTCTTTTGTAACAAAAGAAAATCGGTAACTTAATATAACTTTTTAAAATGAAGGTCGAAGAAATCCTCATTCTTTGGTTTGTTGACAAGTTCGATATAAGGGGCCTTATGTTCTCGAGTTTGAATTCGAGTATGAACAGTAATAGTGTGTGCGCATGACAAAAAAAAATGAAAGTTGAAAAAGAAGCTAGAATACATGGCATTAACATACCCGCGTGGATATACATTTCCATGAATTGTTAATCTGGTGGAAGTAATGAAGGAATGATTGAAATCTATGGGCTTAGGTTAATTTCATCAAATGGGGGAGTTGATTGGCTGCTGAAAACTAAGGTGGGAAACATGCATAAAGCAGCAGAAAAAAGAACATTGTCAATGGAATTCCCCTGTATTTCAAATCCATCTTTAAAAAATTCGAAAAAGAGACTAAGCTAAACAGAGTTTTTTTCCCGAAATTGATGGTGTCTGTGTCTTGAAAGAGACGGTGTCTTTTATAGGGGGAGATCGGGAGAGCAATTGTGTCTATGTGGTCCACTCTATAGGAGAAAATCATTTTTTAGGTTAATTGAATAAATGATGTATATAGTCTATAATGTAGACTAGATACATCATTTATTCAATATTTGAGAATCTTTAAACAAGTTTGGATAAGAGGTGGATTTAAAGTTGAAATTACGGGTGTTAAATAAAAATTTGGCTGATTTGTGTTAAAAAAAATCCTTTCTTATTATTGGGTTTAATTACATACATGGAACATAAATTGGAGTAAAACCGAAAATGGAATGAATATATAACATCCCTAATTTCGTTAATTTCGAATTAGGAAATTATCGAAAGTTTTTATTATTCAAGTAAATAATAAGATACATTTTGGATATGAGTGTGTCTCGAAATTAATGAATATCGTTAAATTATAGGAATAGTGGGATTTGTGAGCCAAGGACAATTAGGTCTTTTACACCCAATTAGAACCCTTGATCCACAAAACAAGTAGAAAAGTCAAAAAGGAAATAAATAAAAGAAAGAAACAAAGAAAGGAAAGAGAGAAAGTGAGAGACAGAGGAAGAAAAGAGAGAGACCGTGAGAGTGAAGAGAAAGAAGAAAACGAAGGGAGAAGAGAAAGGGGCTTTTGGTACCAATCTCTCCCATTTTTTCTCCTCTTTCTAATGATGTAATTTTTATCACCTAATTCCTACCCGTTTTTGTGTTGCCATTGTTGAAGCTTGGAGCTCAAATGGAGCTTTTTGGTGATTTTGAAGTTGGTATTGAAGGTAGGAAGCTCAATAGGTAGTCTGGGGGCTGTGGGTGTCGATTTCATTGTGTATTCGAGTCGATTGAAGCCATAGGAAGAAGTGGGGCTGTGGTTTCGGTTTGAGGAGCCGAAATTCGGTTTTTGGGGTTGATCTCGCGTTTTGGAGCGGTTGAGCGTCACAAAAGTTACGGTATTTCGTGATTTTCATCACGATAGGTGAGTTTTACTCACGTTTAGGGAATTTAAATGTTGTTTGTGTGTTATGTTTGGAGAGTTTTCAAAATCTTGAGTTTCGTAAATTTTCGAGTCAAAAACAATATTTTACGAAAATCCCGTGTGTTTGGAATTTAGAACGAAATCATACTGTTTTGTTTGCTGGACTGTGGTGCTGGACTGGAATATATAAATATATTGTCTGCTGTTGTGGTTGAATTTGGATTGAAACATAGTTTGGGTTCGATCGGAGAACGGAACGGAAATTGGGCACAAAGTTGAGAAGTTCCTTATGTCCCCAAATTCGATGTTTCGTTTCGACGCTCCGTTCGACTTCAAACTTCTTTCAAATCCTTTTTCCTAACCACTTATATCACATATAGTTGAATTTATGAAAATTAGAGTATCGTGTGGGAACAATTGTTTTAAGAACAAAATTTGGTGTCTGGACTGGTTATGCAGGTTCATAAGAAGAACCGTAAGATATGAATTTATATCATAGAGTAAATTATGTCTGATATATATATTATGTCTAGTCTGGGTGACGACCCACCGGTTAGCATACTAGGAGGGGTAGGTCATGAGCCCCTAAACCTAGGCTCTCGATGATAGGGTTCACCGGGATTAGCAGATGTGCAGTCGGTGTTATGCTAAAGAGAATTAATGTACTGTACCGGGATTAGCAGATGTGCAGTCGGTATTGTGCAATTAGTAACGTGCATGGTTTATTGATTAAATCAAGAAATTAATTAAGGTTTTATAAATGGACCGAGTGATAGGTTAGGGGTCGCGGTAAGACTCACTGAGATATGTTATCTCACCCTACAAATGTTGTTGTTTTCAGATATGTAGGGGAAGCGTAAAGCAAACAGGCATGATTAGATGTTGTGGCTTGGAGATTTGTAGACATAGTAGCTTAGACTATGTTATTTAGTTTGCCTCTGTTTATTCTGGAACTTAGTTTATGACTTGCTTGTTAAGTTGTATAACTAATCTATTTTACCTTTGTCATTGGATATTGAGTATTTTGTTGTAATGTTTAAGTGACACTTAAGTACTTATGTTATTGTACCCTAAGTACCTTAAGTTGGAAATAACTATTTGATTGGAATTCGAGAGTTTTGTATTATTCAATATCTCGCATAGGGCATATTTACTCTGATGAATGCTAATGATGCATTTTTAGTATTTCTATTGTTAAGAAATACTTGGGTGTTACAGAATACGTTGTACGAAATTATCTATTTATGGAAAGGAAATATACAATAATAAATTAGATGAATAAAACGAGATCTTAATAAATAGTAAATAGGAAAAACTAATCTTTATTATACTAAACTATGGATCCTACACCTCAGCGTCCACCTAGACAATTCACAAAAAATACATTATCATTGTTAAAAGTCCATGTTAGCATTTTCTTGACACATTGGAAACACATCAGCCATTACAAATGATCAAACGACCGATTTGTCTAAATTGCGGCTTAGTCAATCAACGGCTAGAAACTTCCTATTTCAAAATCATGACTCTTTCTTGAACACACGGACGATTACATCCAACTAGAAGAGGATTAGTGTATCATTCTGTATCATCCATGACCACTTCTTGACCAAACCTTCTTGACATACACACCTGGTAACACAAACAACAACCAAATAATTTGTATACATGTCGTTGTTTCATCCTTTTACACTCTTTTTAAACTCCCTTTCTTTTCCTAAAAGCCCTTTTCTATGTTTTATACTAATACTTTTATTTAATTTTGACAATTAGTTTTATACTAATACTTATTTTTGGAATAACCATTTGTAAACCCTTTGATATAACTAAAAATCTAACTGACATTAACTTATATCAATTTTGTATTTTATATTTCTTTCTATAACTATTTTATTTAGTAACCCAAAAAAAACTTTTAAAATCCCAATATTTTTTATTCGTTAAAGACTTCATAGATTTTTAAATGTAGACATTGGAATTTATTAAAACTTTTTCTCTAACCAAATAGTTAATGTGATTTTACAATGATTAACTTGACATTAAAAAAAATCTTAAAATGTATTGTCCTAATGATATCAAAAAAGAAAACACATGTTCTCACAACATATTAATTTTCCAATAACATACTCAATTTTTCAATAATTCAATTACTAGCCGCTAAAGATAAATCTAAGTGTCCGAAGTTTGTTATTTCTTTTCTTATCTTAGTCTCACCATTCCTTCTAATGAACCTAACGTTATACCATCCCTTTTGGTGTTAATTATAATATAATTCATAATAAGTTTATTCGCCATTATGTACAAGAGGACATTTTTAAATCAGATAAAACACTAAAATATAAAACTGACTATTTTTTCTTATAAAATAAATTAAAAAATTTAAGTTACAATGACATGTATAACTGTGCAACGCACGAGTGATACATACTAGTAAATATCAATCATTTGTACCAAAAAAAAAAGTAAATATCAATCAAAATCAAATAAAGTTAGCAAAAAAAAACATGTTGATTGGAAATTTCGCATGAACTTCTTCTTTATTCCGATTTCTATATTGATTTTGATTTCCAAACTTTCATTTCAATTTGGATTTGAATTATATACATTAGAAAAATATTAAAAGGAAGAAACAATGAAATAGTATTAAGTGGACAATTATTTACTTTGCATATTGATCATCCTTCTGTAAATTAGGAATGCAAATATATATATATATATATATATATATATATATATATATATATATATATTAGTATGTAATCATGTGATGCACGGGAGAAATCTTTGTGGATAGAATAAATTTTCAGAAAAATATATAGCATTTTGCATTACCATCCAACGACCCAGATTATTAAAATATTTAATGAGTTGTTGTTTGGATGATTAGAGACTAAATAGTTAATGTTTGGGACTGGGCCGAAAGTCCAATCCATCATAAACACCAACGCCGCCTAAGACATGGGCCAGGGCCAAACAGATGATGATTACAGCCCAATACGTGCATAACCAGCAAGCATTACCATCCAACGGCCCAGATTAAAGCGGTCGCCTCCGACGCTCCAGGGGCGGCGCGCGCGTCTATAAATAGAGGTGCACCCCTCCATTTCCAAGTACGTTCTCATTCTTTGCATACCTCTTCATTTCCCTTGCTGACTTAAACATCAGAGTGTCTGCAAGTTCCACCCCCGACAAGCTTGAGCAAGCAACCTCGATGCATGCGAAGTCCATCTTCAACCGTCCAAAGTCCATCTTCCATCATCCGAAGTACACCTCCATATCTTGATGCACACCATCGAAGTACCCCGGATCCAGCCTTTTTCCGAGATCCAAGTACCGAACTGTTAATGATTTGTAATAGCTAATAAAAAAACTGCACACAAAAGTTACTTTTTGATAAATTATATATTATGGAAAAAAATAATACTCAAAATAGTGGTTCAACATAAAAATTAATATTCACTAGATTTAATTGATTATAATTATAATAATAAACAAAACATTGCAGAAATTTGTTTGGCTCACACTAGGCCAAACATTGCATATGCTGCATGTTTGGTTATTCATGAAACTGTGTGGTATCAGAGCTTAGGTCGTAGGTGTGGGAATGAAAATCTCTTTTCATGTTTTAATGATACAAACTTAAAGTAATGAATTAACTTTTCTGAACTAAATGTGATTTAACAAGTTTCAATCAAGTGATTAAGAACAGTATCTAAAATCATAGCAAGAACTTGGCTCAACAATGGTCCAAAATTCATATGATATTACAAAGTGTAGAAGAGACAAAAGAAGGTTAACTAAAGAAGGTTAATAAACGAAGGTTAAATAAAGTCAACCGAAGGTTTGACCATATCTACAGAAGGTTGACCAAATGAGTCTACACAAGGTTGACTAAAGAGTCAACAAAAAGTTTGACTAGAGGTCAAAAGAAGGTTGACCTTATCAAGATAAATGTAAAGAAGGTTAAAGATTGAGAAGGTTAAAGGAAACAGCAACCTTCTAAAGAAGAGAAACACATTAAATTCTGATTTTATGATCCTATGCGCATTAAATATAAATTCAAGAAATAAATGTTGTAGAATAATTGTTATATGTAAAGAGGAACTTATTTATTATTCTTTGTACAAACAAAGCATGTTTGTTCATGTTAATGAAATTTGAGAAGCTTCACATAAAAGCATACAAACTGTCACCAAGTACAAGAGCAAGTCATGAAATGTCAGAATATGTGTAAGAGAGTACAATGTCAGTCGGAGAAGGTTCAATGGGTCAGTTAAAGCACCAAAGGCTACTGAAGAAGGTTCAAAGGCTACAACTAAAGCAAGCTTCATCATTTCATACCTACAAGCCTAGAACTACTTCCCAACAGCTATCCCCAACCTTCTAACATCTATATTCAAGTTTCAAAGACTATATAAAGGCTGGATTACGAAGTTACAAACTATGAGATTTAATTGGAACATTCACAAGTCAAGTTTCATAAAGTTATCCAACCTTCTCATCCACACTCAAAGCTACATCAAGTTCTGTTTTGGGAATACCTTCTTGAGTGTGTGTTAGCTTGTTCGTTCTATACAATACATTGTATTTATCTATGATCAAACTCCTAAATCATTCCAAACGCAAACCCCTTATGTAAACATCATCTTGTAAGCTTCACAACAACCTACCTAGAGAGAGGTGAGTGTTGTTGGTGATTCTACTTGCATAGAGGAACCTTTAGGAAACTAGAAGAGAGTTTTCTAGTAGGTAAAAACAGCTTGGTGAAGCTGTGAAAGAGAACACTTGTCTTTTGTGTGTTGATCAAAAGAGAGTGGTGGTGAAAGTCTTTTGTTGTTGAGCAAAAGCAAGTGTAAAATCTATTTGGATAATAGTGGAAACTATCACTGAAAGTGGGGAGAGGAAGTAGCCAGAGTTGGGTGAACCTCTATAACTCTACTGTGTCATTACTTGCTTTCCATATTACTTGCCTAAACTGATTTACATTTGTTATTGTTTTCAAACCCTAAAGAAGGTTAAATACTTCAACCTTCTTTAGATAAGTTTTCAACCAGACCTCAAGCTTCTTTAAAGAAGATAGTATATGATCGTACCTTGACCAATAAAGAGTTGTAGTTGTTGCTTCGTCGAATGGGCCGGTCGTTGAACGAGTGAAAGGACCGGTCCTGGCTTCACGCGTTGAACACCTCGGGTGGTACCTGCAAAGACACTCCGACGATCTAGTGAGAGGTCGCTCGGGCAGATAGCACAAGGTTAGAGAACGCGTGCACGATGCCATATGCGGATGGCGTATATATCTTTGCGAGGTCCGACCGTTAGCGAGATTTTCTACGGCGAATTGCGCTCCAAGCAGCGTGTTTGGGCCGATCGAGATGGGCTGGGCCGCAGGTCCAATTGCTGTTGGCAGTCCTCGTATTTGCTAATACACCCAGGAACAGTTGCCCCCCAAGCCTAGGTCGCTTAAGAGCGGGCTGAGGCTTGAATCAATGCCCCCAGGAGTGAGGTTATTCTGATGAAACGGACGCGGCCGCTTGCTTTTTGATAGGACGGTGTCGACCGCTCGCCAACCACCGGCCGTGCTGACGCGACGGTTGGTCTTCGCTGACATTCCAGACATGACGTTTGGGGTTTCCGAGGCTGTCTGGAGACAACCATTGGTGAGAAGGTGAAACGTTGCGACGCTTCGCCTCCCGGTCCCCTTCGCGCCAAGAATCCGCACTATAAATAGCCGCCTGCTTTGAGTTCATTTCTCACACTTCCAAGAATTGCTCGCGCCCGGCGGACCGACTTGTCTGCCGCCGACTTGCATTCACAGCTGATCCTGTCTACTCACGACCGATTCGCAACATCTATTCAAGGTATGGATCGATCTTTACTTCTCTTTTCTGAACTTGAGTTTTTTCTTTGAAAGTGTTTCGTATTTTCCCACGCCTCGTGATAGGGGGTGTCAGGTCGAGGGATGGCCACATCGCCCCCTCTCATGAGTGCTCTACTCGATCGACCGACTCGTTCCTCTATCACGGTGTTCTTGCATGCCACGGACGAACCGACCGCCCGTATTCCCGGAAAACCACCGCAATCCTTCGCTACATATATGACGAGGCCGGGCGAGCCCAATTCCCCCGAGGCGGAGCCTAAGTCGTCTTCGGGCGACAAAGGTTCTAGCTCTTCCAGCAGTTCCTCGAGCAGTACGAGCTCGAGTTCTCATTCTTCCGGTCGAGGGTCGGCCCACCAAAGAGCTCGGCTCAAGGTCCATCCATTCGAAGAGCGCCGAGCAACTCTCCACCGCCGAGAGGACATTGTTTCTCGGCGGAGGAGGAGAAGAAGATGTCGATGTGGTTATCATTGATGATGATGAAGCGCAGAGTACCGTCCCGATCGCGGGCGAGGAGATGGCGAGCGGCCGCGGCGGCCGAGCCGCAAATCCACGAGGAAGAAGCGGCTCGGCCGCGGCCGATTGCTCTGAGTCGAGGTAAACATCGGAGGTTGAGCGAAGGGTCGGCCGGGTTCGAGCAGATGTAGCCCGAGATGTATCGACATGTCTTGGGTATCGGAGACTCTTCGCTCTAATAGGAGCATCATTACCGTCGGCCCACGATGCTTTACCCGATCTGCGGAGCCTCCTTGATGACTCACCGGGCTGGAGGGTGAGAGGCATGAAGGACGGTGAAGATATTGCAACCTATTCTCCCAACTTCAAATTCACGATGTATCGGCTCGTGTTTGAGAGGATGAAGATTACCCTCCTTTCATCGAATTTCAACGTGGCGTCTGCGTCACATAGAGTCGCCTTCACAACTCCACCCTAACGCATGGGCGTTTACAAGACCTTTGAAGTTCTTTTAACTAAGGTTGGGTCGGCCGTTATCGATCATCTTTGTTTTTACCCTCTTCGAGTGGTGGCTCGGGGAGAAGGCCAACAAGGAGAAGAGGGAGCAGGTCTCCTTCAAGATGCGAAGACTCTCATCACCGGTTCTTCAAGGCGTACCAAGAATCCTTGGGAGCGGCTGGAGAAGCCAATACTTTTGGATCGTTCCAATCAAGAGGCGGTAAGGCCGTGACGGAGGTTCAACCGGACGGCATGCTCGGTCCCCTTATTTCCCCATCATGTGGAACGAGGCCCACTTCGCGCGGCACGGGATTACATTTACACTGCCAAAAGACTTGGGGAGGCCGACCGCAATCTCTGGATATGATCAAAGCGGCCGGGTATGATGCGTCCAGATCCTAAGGGCGACATACCTTGTCGACCCTTTGTCTTGCTCGAGGGCCAGGAACTGGAGGCCGAAATCGGTTTGCTTTTGAACTTTGTCTTTATATTTTTGCTGTCAGTCTTGTCAATCTTTTATTCTAACTCATAGCTCGTTACTTCGCAGAAAGAATGGCGCAAAAAAGCAGGCGGTGCTCGAGTCGGTTCTCGGCTTTGATTCTATCCTGGGGCCAAAAAGTGGGAAGGACCTCGGCACGGAGATCTCCCCAATCGTCCTCCAAGGTGCCCCCACCCCCAAGGCGCCGAAGAAGAAGCGGCGCGAGACTGTCAGTCGCTTCGGCCGCTGCTCTCGTAACGACGATCGCTCCGCCAAGCGGATAAGGCTCGACGATCGGAACATGGATTCCGCCAAGGCCGACCTTCCTATCCTCTCTCTTGAGCGTTTAGGACAGGTCGAGCTCGAGTGGTTCAGGAAGAGGCCGATGGAGGTCTGCGCTTCTCTCTGCCTGGGGATAGACAAAATCATGGCCGAGGTCGGGGCCGAAGCTGAAGGTACTTTACTTTTTAAGTCCGTTATTTCTCTTGTCTTAGATCGACCGACTAATAGCCGGACGGTCTCTGTTTGCAGGGGCTCGAGCTGCTAAGGAGGCTTTGACGGAGCTGCAGGTGAAGTACGACAAGCTCTCCAAGGCCAAGAAAGAAGCTCTTCAGCGGGGCGAGGAGGACCGGGCCAAACTCGCCAAGAGGAATAAGGAGCTTGCTGGTCAGGTGAACGGTCTGAAAGCTGACCTTGAATCCGCAGAGAAGGATAAGGTCAGGCTGGAGGCCGAGAATGCCGAGCTGCAGGCGAAGATCCAAATGGTGGCCCAGGCCGGTCGGGAGGCGGCAATTGAGCAATTCTATAACGCCCTTGCTCAGGCGCGTGCCTTGAATGCAGATCTAAAGATCAACTTCGATGAGAAGATGATTAAACCCGCCCATTACGTGGTGGATAACAAGATCATCTTTGCCTTGAGCAAGTGGACGAACAGGGAAACGTCGTTCAACCGGCCACCGTTCTTTTCTGAAGCCTCTGAAGCCCGCCTGCGAGCGGAGTAATTTCTGTAATAGTTTAACTTGCCTTCGGGCACAACAATTTTTCTGCCTTCGTGCAGTTTTTCAATTCGTGGGCGCTCGGCTTCGACCGGGCGTCCCGTGTTTGTAATGACAATTTTTACTTGCCTTTAATTACGCCTGTTCAAATTTATATTGCTATGTCTGCGTACTTCTTGCATTTATTCGCCTTAGTCATTTCGAACTTGTAGGCCGCACGGCGGCGGTTTTAAATGCTATTCGATAGCGCTCGTTTATGGTTGGGCCATTTCGATGGCACTCGGTCGGGCCATTTCGATGGCATCCGTTGGGATCATTTCGATGATCTCTCGAGGTAGGTCGTTTCGACGGCCTGTTCTGTCGGGTTATCACTTAACCCTTGGGCCATTTTCGATGGCGCTCGTTCGAGTCAACTCGGTGACCGTTGCTTGTGCCGTCTCGGCGGCATACGCTTCTGGTCGTTCGACGACACGAGGTTCGCGAGTTATGTAACCTCGGGGCCATTTTGATGGCTCTCGAGGTAGATCGTTTCGACGATCCGATCAAGTTGATAATCTTGATCGCTCCTTTGCCACGGGCAATCTTGAGCGACGGTCATACATTCTTGCGAGAAAGTAAAGAACACGTCATATTTCTAAAGGTCGCCTCGTAAAAAACCCGGTGGGAAAAGAGCGCCACCGCTTTCATTCATAGGTCGGTCGTCATTACATTCAAATCATTTGTTACATTCAAACGTAATATTTCCTAAGCTTTTACTGCATTCCACGTTCGGGGATAGTCGCCCCATCCATGGTTTCCACTCGTAAGCCCTTTTTTCGCCTCTTGTTGATGACCACATGCGGACCTTCCCAATTTGGTGCGAGCTTCCCTTGGCGTGCATTCTTATTTCCCACGTCGGCCCGTCTTAGAACGGTGGCCGACCGACCGTGAAGTCTCTTTTTGCACGCGAGTGTTGTATCCGGCTGCGACCTTCTGTTTTTGATCAATTGCTCTCTCGATGCTTGGGTGCGCAGCTCTTCAATTAGGTCCAACTCTTCCCGAATAGCCCGGCCGTTATCAACCACTTTGTAGGGGATTCGAAGTTCTCCAATTCACTCGCCCATCTCTATGGGTATCACAAAGATCGATCCCATATACCGATGCCGAATGGGGACTCCCGGCCGTTGAGTGAGGGTCGTCCCAGAAGCCCATAGAACGGATCGCAGCGACTCTTCGACCAGTTCCTTTCGCTTCATCGAGTCTTCGCCTCAACCCACGCAAAATTACCTGTTGGCCGCCGGACAGCGTTTGTCCGAGGGTGCTCGTAGAGGTGAAACACTTGCTTTACCCCTAAGTCGCCAACATTTCTCTGAATCTCTTGTCTGCGTGAACTGGGTGCCGTTATGCGTTATTAGTTCTTTGAGGATCCCAAAGCGGGCGAAGACACACCGCCCAAAGAACTTGCTTACTTTCGCCGAGGTGATGGTTGCAAAGAGGCTCGGCCTCGACCCATTTTGTGAAATAATCTACCGCCACGATCGTAAATTTGAACCGGCTCGGAGGCGGTGGGAGCGGGCCTAGCAAATCCATGCCCCACCAAGCAAACGGCCAAGGTGAGACAAGACTTTGCAACTCGTGGAAGGTGCAATGTGGACATCGACATGTATTTGGCATTTCTTGCACTTCGAGCGAGCTTCTTGGCATCTTCGTCCATGGTCGGCCAATAATAGCGGCCACGAGAGCCTTCTTAGCTATGGAACGAGCGCCACGTGACTCCCACAAATACCTTCATGAATGTCCTCGGCGACATGGTCTGGATTCGACCGACGTAAGACACCTTAACAATGGAGAGGAGAATCCTCTTCTGCATACAACTTTCCTTCTATAACCGAGTACTTGGTCGCTCTCAGAGCGACCAACTTAGCTTGCCGGATCGCTTCGGTTCTTCCCCTTCAACAATATATCTCGGGATAGGGCGATCCAATCAATCCGTCTTTGACACACGTAACGCCAACGATCGACTTGGCTTGCTTGGTTGAAAACGCTTCGGCGATTGAGAGTTTCCTGAATCAAACTTCTGTGATTCCCCGGGGTCTTGGTACTTGCCAGCTTTGATAGTATATCTGCTCGAACATTTTCGGTCCGAGGCACATGAGTCACTTCAGCCCGGTCGAACCGAATCGCTTGAGAAGCTCCGCCTGCTCGCTAGGTAATTCTTGAAAGACGTCGTCCTTCGCATCATATAGTTCTTTGATCTGCGAGACGACAAGCAAGAGTCTGATCGAAGTTCAACTCGGTCGACATTGAAGTCCCTGGCGAGCTGCAGGCCAGCTATGCACGCCTCATATTCGGCCTGATTGTTCGATGTATGGAAAGCGAAAGTTAGAGACACCTCCACGGCCAGGCCTTCAGAATTTTCTAGTATTAGGCCGGCTCCACTTCCTTTACTATTAGACGACCCATCTCGTGCAAGATCCGTGTCGTTCCGCTTGATCTTACGGGTAGGAGTCATTTACGCTATAAAGTCGGCCAACACCACCGCTTTTTGCGCGATCTGGATTCAAATTTTATGCCAAACTCACTGAGCTCCACCGCCCACTTTATCATTCGTCCCGCCAGGTCTGGCCGATGAAGGACTTGCTCGATTGGGTGGTCGGTCCTTACCACGACGACACAGTGGGCCACAAAGTAGGGTCTCAACCTTGAGCAAAGAATCGAGTGCAAGAGCAAACTTCTCTATCTTACGGTACCTCACTTCGGGCCTCAGTAGCACTTTACTTATGAAGTAGACCGGATTACTCGCTTTAGATCGTTCTCTCGACTAGTCTTTGCGCTCGTAACTTCTTCACATTATAGCCAAGCATCTGAATCTGACGCTCGCCGAAGCGGCTTGGTCATGATGGGCGGGCTAACCAAAGCTTGCTTCAATTCGTCCAATGCACGCTGGCATTGGTCGGTCCATTCAAAGTCTACATCTTTCTTGAGGAGTTTAAATAGTGGCGACTTGCACTTACAGGCCGCTTTGGGTATGAACCTGGACAGAGCGGCCACCATGCCATTCAGCTGTTGTATCTCTTTTTTAGTCGTGGGCGGCCTCATATCGGCGACCGCCCTGCACTTCTCAGGGTTTGCTTCTATCCCTCTTTCAGTCAGGTGGAAGCCCAAAAATCTGCCGGCTCTCACCCCAAAGGTACACTTCTCAGGATTCAGTCTAAGTGAGTTCTTCCTAGCTTCTTCAAATATTTCCCTGAGGTCGCTCACATGATCTGGGTCGGTCACGCTTTTAATGATCATGTCGTCCAAGTACACCTCTGAGATTCGACCGATCTGCCTCTTGAAAATTTTGTTCATCATTCGCTGGTAGGTCGCTCCAGCGTTCTTGAGGCCGAAAGGCATTACCTTGTACTGAAAATTTCCCCGATCGGTCATGAAGGCCGTCTTGTGCCGATCGGGCGGATACATCGTGATCTGATTGTATCCAGAGTAAGCGTCCAGAAAAGACAGTAATTTGTAGCCCGAGGCCCCATCGACCAGCTTGTCGATGTTGGGTACGGGGAAGGCATCCTTCGGGCATGCCCTATTCGGATCGATGTAGTCTACACACATCCTCCACTTTCCATTCTTCTTTTTAACCAACACGACGTTGGATAGCCGTGTCGTGTACTTGATCTCTTCTATGAAATTGGCCTTTATGAGGTCCTCAGCGGCGCTTTGGCGCTTGAGATTTTTCCTCGTTCGAGTACGTCTTCTTTGAGCGGCCGCCGACCCCTTCATCGATCGAAAGTTGATGGCGAAGGCTACTTCGATAGGGATGCGGGCATGTCGATGCTCCGCCATGCGAGCAGTCGGCATAGTCTCTCAAACATTGCACAAGGTCTTGCTTCACTTGCTCACGGTAGGTCGCTACCGAAGCTTGACTATCTTTGTTGGGTCGTCTCCCAACCGCACGTCTATTAGCTCTCCATGAGGTTCGGCCTTTTCAACTGTTTTTTCATTTCTCGGGCTAAGTCATCATCGTTATCCTCTGGGTCATTTATGCGGATCATACCGAGCATCCGATCGCTGACATTGACTTGATGGCCTTCACGGTTAGCTTCGAACATTTGGGCCAAGGTCTACCTCATCGCAAATTTGTTGATACGGATCGTGGCACCGTCTTCTTTGCCTCTGGTCGTCGCCGCCGGGGTAACTACACCGTCGTCTTTCTTTGTAGAATTTCATCTTCAGATGTACTGTTGATGCCACAGCCTCTAGCTTGCCCAGGGTCGGCCTACCAATGATACACTGATAGCATGATTTGAGGGGGAGTACGAGGAACGTCGTGCGGACCGTCTGCACAAAAGTGCTATCTCGAGTGTCGTCACCAAATGTGACCATGAGTTCTATTGTTCCTAACGGGTAGGTGACCGCTCCATTGAAGCCCGTTAGGGGGGTAGGCTCGGCTTGGGGAATTATCTCGCTCCGATCAACCTTGATCCTGTCAATCAAACCTTCAAACATGATGTCGGCCGAGCTACCCTGGTCGACTAGGATTCTTTGAACTTCAGTATTGGCCATAACTGCCCTGATTACCAACGGAACATAATCGTTGGCCTACCGTCGTGTAGGTCGCTATCTCCAAACGAGATGGGGGGTCTATTCGAGACCGGTGGGACTGCTGATGTTGAACCGACCATCAGGAGCTCGTCCCACTTCCTCTTCGTGGCTTTGTTTGATTCTCTACGATCCAACGGGTTGCCACCATGAATGACCATGGCCACGTTGCGACCTCTGGATCGTGGGGCTTCTCGATCTTCCGACCGGTCTTTTTCTTGGACGCTTGAAACAACTACAGCGCCCTTTCCTCTGTCAGGATCAGTTTCTTTCTGTTTCTCTTGAGGTCGGTCGCCTTCCTCCGACCTCACATACTTTCCCAACTTTCCTTTCTGAATGAGCTCTTCAATATCATCTTTGAGGGCCATACAGTCGTTAGTATCATGACCCTTGCTCTTGTGGTAATGGCAGTATCTTTTAGTCGATCGTGCCCCCTTCTTGAGCACGAGTGGATCGGGCCGCTTTACTCCCACAAATTCATTGTTTTGCACTTCGCTATAGATCTGCGTGCAATAGAGGCGTTTAGCCGAAAGTGCGATGATCGAACTTCTTATCTCAAAAGTCGATGATTGTCGCGGCGACCTTCATGCCCTTTGGCGAAACTTTTTACTGCTTTCTTCTTTAGGTCGTACGCGGACGGCCTTTTTTCTTTGCCGAGTTTCTTCATACGCCATGTGGGCGTTAGCCGCGCAAGAAGTGGCGAGATCGATAATGGTTAAGAGTGAATTCTTCCACGAACCGGTGGTCGGTCGAATACCACGCTCGGATATTTTAGCTTGTCCTTGTCGACAAGTCACGAGCGGACTTCGGCCTCGATGTTAAACCGGTCGACATCGCGCCTCAACGTCTCATTATCTCCTTGAACAACAGAGTCCAAGTATTCTTCATACCCAGGTATTGGCGGCGGTTTGCGGTGTAGTGAGACAAGAATATTACGATCGTGTCATCCCATGAGGAGATGGAATTGGGTCGCAGACTCCCACCATTCCAATGCTCGGCCGTCCAACGGCCGGGGAAAAAGCACGCATTTCATGGTCGGTCCCAATTCCTAATGCAGCGATAATTATTGAAGTAACGGAGATGTTTGTCTGGATCCCCTCGGCCGTCAAACTTGTTGAGATTGGGCGGCTTGCGGAGATCTCTCGGAATTTTGTAACGCCTGATCTCCCTGGAGAACGGGCCGTGCTCGTTCTGAATGCCGTTCGACCCAAAGGGTTGCATTGCGAGGCAAGCCTCGTTGCCCGGCATTCCATAAAATCCTCCGGACGGGCCAGTTGGTGGAAGAGGAGGAGGCCTTCTGGGTCGCTCGCTCTGGCCTCTCCTTGGCCGATGCGAAACGTCCCTAATTCTTCCATCTCTGTAATCTTCCAGCTCTTCTCGAGAATCCCAAGATCTGCTTCTCGATCGACGTGACCCGGACGACTCATTGGAAGAGTACCTTGTGGGCGAGCGGCCGGTGTCAGGACGATAGCTAGAATCTTCATAATCGTAGGACATTGAACGGCGTCTACGCTCGTTCCTGCTTGGGGGCGATCTGCGTGCCCTGCTTCTTCTGGCCGGAGAGCGATGAGTAGTGCTCTCTCGGCGAGAAATGCTCCTTCGAGGAGGGGAGCGATGTCTTCGCGCCGGTCGGCGGCGAGCAGAGGGTTCTCCGTCTTCCGCACGCGGGCGGCCCGGAACTGATCCTCTTTCGTACTGAGAGATGAGCGCGTCTCGATCAAGGATCACTGATTTTTGTTTTGCAAGATCTGCAAAAGCGACTTGAGTGACATGGTGCGGTAGAGGCTCTGAATGCCCGCTTCAACCGGCTCGGGCGGCAAGTCTCGAGGGCGGGCGGTGAACTGTTGGAGGATAGGTCGCGGCCGGGTGTGCACGAAGGTTCTTGTCGCGAAGTCCTTGAGACTCGTGGGATGTGGCGCCCACGCCCCGGTCTCTGCTGCGATTCTGCCGGAGGATTGAGTCGAGAAGTGGCCCGCGTCGGGGCGGTCGCGTGGAGCCATGAATGAGGTAGGATAGCGCCGCGGGCCTCCCAGCATGTGGTCGCCAATTGATCGTACCTTGACCAATAAAGAGTTGTAGTTGTTGCTTCGTCGAATGGGCGGTCGTTGAGCGAGTGAAAGGGCCCGGTCCGGCTTCACGCGTTGAACACCTCGGGTGGTACTGCGCAAAGACACTCCGACGATCTAGTGAGAGGTCGCTCGCGGCGATAGCACAAGGTTAGAGAAGCGTGCACGATGCCATATGCGGATGGCGTATATATATATCGCGGTCCGACCGTTAGCGAGATTTTCGGCGGCGAGAATGCGCTCCAAGCGGCGTGTTTGGGCGTCGAGATGGGTGGGCGCGAGTCCAATTCTTTGCTGGCGATCCTCGTATTTGCTAATACACCCAGGAACAGTATATGTTTCAAAACAACTCTTTTCTTGTAAGTTAAAAGCATCAAAAATCATCATAGTTACTTGTCTTTCACTATAGATATATTTGTTGGTTGTTTGTGGAACTAACATTAATTCAACCTTCTCATCTCCAAGTTTACCTTGAGAATATTTTGAGAAGGTTACAAGACTTAAATTTTAAAAGATCACACAAGTCAATCCCCCCTTTCTTGTGCAACATAGTCACTTCAGTAGGTTCTTATAGCTGCAGATATAAGGTGGTAATAAGATTCTCGCGAGTAAATTGTGTATCGGGGCACAACTTACTTGCAAGAAGCTATATGCACCTTATGATGGTTCTAAAGTTGTCGTCTAAAATTTGATTTTAGTCATTCTTGTTTTTCATATTCTCATTGTACTCTTGTCTAACATTTGATAAATGTCATATCTTTAGGTGAGGATTCCACCCAAGACTAGGAAACCTTCTAGAAGGGAAGCTTTTGATGAATCCGCTACCCATCACCGAGACCCTTCTCAAAGGGGTCTTGGTCGCAGTTGTTGTCACGGTAGGCACAAAGATGTTGCTGGTATTGGCGTAGATTGGAAGCCGAAGCAGCCACTGTTGAGCTTCCTAGGCGGAGGCGAGGAGGTCCAAGAATGGGCGATTTTGCCATTGGTTTTCAGGGGTTACAAAATTTTGTACAACAACTTGTTGGAGTTGTTGTTGGGCAGCAACAAGGTACTCAAGGACGACGAAATCTAGAATAGCGACGGAGAGATTATACATGGAGGCAGTAAAATGCTTAGATGATTTGAAACATTTGTTGGTGGGCATATCACCATTGAGAGAAAATGAAAATTCTTTGAAGTGGCTCTAGATCTGTTAGAATATATTTATTATTATCTGTTAGAATATCAGATATGATTTTCCATATCAATTAGTATTGATTAGTATCAATTAGGTTTTATTTGCATTAATTGTAATTGATTCATATTTCTATTATAAATAGATGTGAGTGTGCTCTATTATAGACACACAGAGAAAATCACAAAATCAACATGGTATCAGAGCAATTTCTGATCTTCTAACCTCGTCTCTGTGCCTCACCACGGTTCTTGGCGCGACGGCATTTGCCTGCGCGGCGGCTTCACCTTTTCGATGTCGGTTTGTCACCTTTTAACCGCTGCAAAATTACTTTTCCAGTTTTCATTACTATGGGTTTTCTCATCTCTGAAAATCACATTCTCTCTTTCTCTAGAAACACCAAAACTGTTTCTGGTTGCTACTTTTCTACCTCGCGATCTTGATTTTGATCTGCGTTCTTTATTCTCTTTCTCCAGAAACACCAAAACTGCTTCTGGTTTCTACTTTTCTACCTCGTGATCTTGATTTTGATCTGCGTTTTTTATTCTCTCTTTTTCCAGAAACGTCATAACTGTTTCTGGTTTCAACTTTTCTACCTCGCGATCTTGTTTTTGATTTGCGTTCTTTCTCTGATATTTGATTCTCCTCCAAATCGTTGCTTTGAAATGTTGCTTCGATTCTCCTCTGGACCTAGATTGGGTTCCTTTTCTCAAAATCTTGATCAGTTTTTTTTCCTCTCTTCTCTGTGCGATTTTCTCTTTTTCAAATTATCTGTATTACTTTTTATTTCTCTTGCTTATTATCACTTTCTTTCTCATTAATGCTTTATAATATGGTGTCTTCTTTTCCGGTGCTGACTCTTTCCCACAAAGTAATTACTAATGGTGACTTCTCTTCCTACTGACTCTCATTCTGATGGTGACTTATGTTGGTTATTACTCACAAGTATCCATTCCAGATTTAGTTTTAAGTTTTGTGGGGGAATTGTTTTGCTATTGTAACAAGCTTCAGCTTAGTAAGCTTTAGCTTGAGGGGGGTGTTAGAATATATTTATTATTATCTGTTAGAATATCAGATATGATTTTCCATATCAATTAGTATTGATTAGTATCAATTAGGTTTTATTAGCATTAATTGTAATTGATTCTTATTTCTATTATAAATAGATGTGAGTGTGCTCTATTATATATAGACACACAGAGAAAATCACAAAATCAACAAGATCCTTAAAACGAATTTAATGTAAGATATTGTTGTTTCTAGTTGTGTTTTGAATTTGCAGGTTTCAGTGTTGACCCGGTTCAAGAGGTGATTCAAGCACATGTGAAATTGTGGCGATCCGACGTTCCTATTCTTTCATGGAGATTGTTACTGTGCAGGCTTCCTACTAGAGAGGCTCTTCTAGCAAGGGGAATAATTACATCTCCAATAGAAACTTCTTGTGTTTTTTGCTCTAGGGAAATTGAGTCTGCAGCACATTTATTTTTCTCTTGTATTGTAACATGTAGAGTATGGAATTCGGTTTGTAAGTGCCACTGTTGCTGAAGTGAACCCAGCTGAATTGCATGGATTTGAGACAGAGATATAGTTTGTGACGGATTTCACACTAAATGTCTCCCATTCATTGCAAATTCAAGTAATCTGTCCCAAACTCCGTTTCACTCCATTTCGAGCGGATTTCAAACGAATTTTAGACAGAATCCATCTGAAATCCGTCTCAAATTTGTCCTAATTATAATATAATTTCAGATGAAACTATTCCTTTCTAAACTTTCATCCGAAATGCCACTTTTCTAATAGTGAATTCAACTTGTATCTTGCGGTTGGTTTGTTTCTAGGAGGGATAAATATACTAGTTATTCTTTTGAGGATTGGTTAAATTGTCCCCAAGTCTGTGGAGCTTGTCTTTTAAGGGTTAGAATACCTTGTACTCTCTTGAATGAAGGTCTTGTTGCCTACAAAATGACAAAAAATAGTTGTATCTAACATGACTCATCACTTTGTAAGAAATTTTATTTCTATAGTGTTGGTCTTCTTCTATTGATTTATAAAACTTTGCTTGAATGGTATATTGATGGGTCTTGGAATATCTATCTTGTGATCAATAGATATTGGACATCACATGGAATGGAACATAAGCCTACTTGAATAATGTAGCTTATAGTTTAATGGGTGAAAACTCTTCATGGAAGGGTATGGTTTGAATTAATATGACTATTCATGATTGAATATGATGAACATTTGTAACCCTACATGAAAGGGTAGGTCCCCTCCCCATTTTCCCTCTAAATATATGTCTTGGGACATATGTGAAGACTAATGCGAAAATATCATAATGTCATTATATATGCGTACCCATCAAAGCTTCCTATCCTAGATCATTGGTATTCATGATCAATCCAAGTACATCAAATCGCTTATAAGAGGATGTCTTCAAGATAAGTCTTATCCCTTCTTATTTATTTATATAGTGACGTTGTAAATTCATTCAACTATGATCTTGGGTTAATTGTTCATATGACATGAGATTACATTATTATCATGATGTTCAATTTATTATTAATTCACTCAAAATTATTCATGCAAAACATAACAAAATACAAAAGGAAAAGAGAAGTCAGAATATATTGATTCATGACTTTAGATATGGATCACAACTAGAAGAGGTCCATCCAATCTGTTGTTTGTCGTTGTCAAATATCACTAGCTTATCTTGTAAAGAGATGTCTGTTAATAGAAAAAGAAAATGTATTACAATTAAATTAAATTAAAATATAAATTTACAATTTTTGGCATCAAGAATACATTACCTCCAATTAAGTTAGCATCTCCAAGGCCTACTTCATTGCCATCAAGAATTCCCAAGCAGACATTGCCATATTGCTAACAGAAAAAGGAACAACATGTTAGACAATATATAAATACTTTTATTTTTTGTTCATTAAAAAGGGATAGATAGAGGTGCTTACTGAGATAACTAGATAACCTTCAGGTGGTAATTGATACAATGAATTCTGTAAATGTGGGAAGCTAATTGCTAAGGGCTTAAAATAGTTGTTGACATCATTTAGTGACTTGAATGGATTTTTACCCTTCCAACAAACTGGCAGTGATGGATCCTCAATTGCTCTGGTTATAGGTTTCTCTTTCAAGTCATTATTTAGCTGAAATCATAGATTAAGGATTACTAACCGGTGAACACTTTGATATCCATTGAATTTTGTTGGATATGATTGCCAACATCTAGTAACTCAATCACAAATCATTTTTTATATTTAAAAAATATTGAACTACAATGTATTATACCCAACAAAATTCAATGGGTATCATAAAATTCTCGTTATTAACTGAAGATAATCAAGACAATTGACATTGTTGGTAATTAAGATTAAGTAGTTTTAATCTCACCAGATCAAGAACAACTTGATAAACTTGGGAATTGAAGTATGTGTATGTGCTCCCACTATCAAGAATGAATTGAAGATTCTTCATAGAAGTTGGTTTTCCATCGAAAAGCAAGTCTGCTGGACCTACAAAATAGTGTAGTCTAAAACGAAGATTGTGCGTCAGCTCTTCAAAGTAGCAACAACTCATCAAGTAAACAAGTAAATAATATTTACTCTAAGCCTTATCGCCGGTCAAGATTGACTTATTTGAGTTTATTCTTTGAAACAAATATGTGAAATATTGTTTGGGAGAGCATATGAAAACAGATTATGCTCATAAAGTTTTTTTAAGCTTATTTCTATATATAAGATCTCTAACATAGCTTACGAAAATATCTTATAACTTATATGAGAATAAATTGAATTTATTTTATATTTTATTACAAAAGTAGCTGGCGTAAGTACTTATCTTTTTTTTGGTAGTGTCATAAGTACTTATCTAATAACAACAATGCTATTTTGACAAAAAAAAATTTGACAAATCGACAAGTTACCAACCTACAACACCAATTAACCAAGTTTTTTAGACTATTAGCCAAGTGATCAATTAACCAAGTTTTTAATCTACGCCTCGAAAACTGTGAAAAAGCAGGTTGGCTAATAATTTAAAAAACTTGGTTAATTGGTGTTGTAGGTTGGTAACTTATCGATTTGTCAAAATAGCATTTTTGATCTAATAAACCCTTATGGTATAAAGATATTTAAATAAGTTGTTTATCAAAACAATTTCTTACAATGCTGGTATCATAGGTACCCAAACAACTCCAAAATGGGGAACAAACTTATCTCCAAGGTATAAATATCCCCCTCCTTTTGAACTTAAACAATGACCGACCACGTTGCGAATTAGACCTAGAGAGGTAAGCTGTGACAAAATGCTTATCTTTCCCTTTCCAAGGCCAAGGACCCCTCCTACTGTATGTGGGGGAGTAGAACCAGAATACTCCTGATGAAATCCACACCTACAACACAATAAACAAACCACCTATAATAACATGCCGAGAATAAATAATTTATTTTAGGTATAAATACATTATGACATTTTATGGTACAACATTTAGCATTGTTTCACTTACCCGATTGCCACCGGAGGTTTTACAAGAGTTCCATTAGTGGTACTTATGGGAATATAGTCCCAAACTAATGCACCTCTAGATAATCCATGGTCTGTATACTCAACCTCATAATTACAATGAGAAGAAGTTGAATTAGAAACATGACTTGGTGACGAGACTGCAGCACATATAGGTGATGTATGTGACACAAAGTTGTTGTTGGGTTTGTAAAGCTGTTCCTGAGGCTACAAAAGAGACCAAGTTAAGGAAACAAAGATCAACATAAGATGATTTGTTGTTATTTATATATTACTAGTAATTAACTAGCAAGTAAGTAACTACATCAATGTTGTATATGTCAAACATACCAAGGTGCAACCTTCACATTCTTGATCACATTCAACCCAAGTGATATCACTACCAGTGTCAATGTCAAGCTCGAAATGCTTTGGGGGATTTCCAATGTTGATGGACGCTGTGTAATACCTGCATCAAGAGGAATATAGATAGTCAACCACATTTTAAAATGAATGATATTACTTTAATCTAAAAATGAAGAAATGATAGGAACCAGCAAGTAAATATTTGGTGATGGTTGAAGAAGAAATCATAGCATTAACTAACATACCCGCGCGGATATACATTCCCATGAACTATGAAGACGCTAGAAGAAACAAGGGAATGATTAAAAATTATGGGTTTGGGCTTCATCATAAGGGAGAGTTGTTTGGCCGTTGAAAAATAAGGTTGAAAAAATGCAGAAAGTAGCAAAACAAAGAACATTGTCAGTGGAATTTCTCTGTTTTTCACATCCATCTCTAGAAAAATTTGAAAAACAAGGGATCTACACGATATCTAAACAAATTAACAACATATAAAAATCTCAAATGACTCACTTTAACCTTGACACCTCAATTTATTAGAGTCAAATTATTCTTTTCACTTTTCTCTTACACTCTATTTCTTCCTTTTTATCTATTTTTTTACACTCTCTTTCCTCCTTTTCACTGTTCTCTTACACTCCCTTTCTTCTTTTTATCTATTTCTTCTTTCACTCTTTTTTTTTCTATTTACTTTACTTTTATTTACCATATAAACAATTATTCTTTTTCACTTATCTCACATTAGTTTTTTAACAAAATTTCTAAATTTATACAAACATTACTCTACTAAAATCATCTTCTTTTCTCTCTCTGCAATCTGTTTGCACATTTATTGATAATCTATTATCACATCTTTTATTAATAATCTACTATCTATATTTTACTATCTATTATAATCTAATAATCAACTAACATAATCAATTGAAACTATAAGATAACTGCAATGATATATATACAAAAACACGGGATAACTACATTGGTATATAAAAGAACACAAGATTAATATTTTTCATTGATATTAATTTTTTTGAAAACTACTATAAACCTACTGTCTAAAAAACAAGAAGATTTATCGACTATTTAAACTACTGATAAATAATTAAAACAAACTTTTGTTATTGACAATATACTATTTCTATTTTACTATCTAATATAATATACTAATCAACTAAAATAATCAATTGAAACTACGAGATAACTGCATTGGTATATAAAAAAATCACGGGATCTACACTATATCTAAACAAATTAACCACGTATGAAAATACCAAATGACTCACTTGGGAATCTTGACACCTCAATTTATTAGAGTAAATTAGTCTAATTTACTTTTCTCTCTTTCCTCCTTTTCACTTTTCTCTTACACTCTCTTTCTTCCTTTTTATCTATTTCTTCTTACACTCTCTTTCCTCATTTTTAATTTTCTCTTACACTCTTTTTTTTTTACATTACTTTTATTGACCACATAAACAATTATTCTTTTTCTCTTATCTCACATTAGTTTTTTTAACTAAATTTCTAAATTTATACAAACACTACTCTACTAAAATCATCTTCTTTTTTCTCTCTGACATCTGTTTACACATTTATTGATAATCTACTATCACCTCTTTTATTAATAATCTACTATCTATGTTTTACTATCTTCTATAATCTACTAATCAACTAAAATAATCTATTGAAACTACAAGATAAGCGCAATGATATATAAAAAACACGGATAACTACATTGGTATATAAAAGAAGAAGATTAATATTTGTCATTGATATTTAAATTTTTTGAAGACTACTATAAACCTACTATCTAAAAACAAAGAAGATTTATTGACTATTTAAACTACTTGATTAATATTTAAAACAAACATATCTTATTGACAATCTTCTATCTCTATTTTACTATTTACTATAATATACTAATCAACTAAAATAATCAATTGAAACTACGAGATAACTGCAGTGGTATATAAAAAAATCACGGAATATACACTATATTTAAACAAATTAACCACAATGAAAATACCAAATGACTAATTTAGGAACCTTGACACCTCAATTTATTAGAGTCAAATAGATCTAATTTACTTTTCTCTCTTTCTTCTTTTTCACTTTTCTCTTACACTCTCTTTCTTCTTTTTATCTATTTCTTCTTACACTTTCTTTTCTCCTATTCAATTTTCTCTGTCTCTTTTTTTTTTCTTTTAATTTACTTTTATTTACCACATAAACATTTATTCTTTTTCTCTTATCTCACATTAGTTTTTTTTAACAAAATTTCTAAATTTATACAAATATCACTCTAATAAAATCATCTTCTTTTTTCTCTTACATCTATATACACATTTATTGATAATCTACTATCACCTCTTTTATTAATAGTCTATAATCTAAATTTTACTATCTATTTTAATCTACTAATCAACTAAAATAATCAATTGAAACTACAAGATACCTGCAATGATATATAAAAAACACACGGGATAACTACATTGGTATATAAAAGAACACAAGAATAATATTTGTCATTGATATTTAAATTTTTTGAAAACTACTATAAACCGACTGTCTAAAAAACAAGAAGATTTACCGACTATTTAAACTACCGATTAATATTTAAAACAAACATTTCTTATTAACAATCTTTTATCTCTATTTTACTATCTAATATAATGTACTTATCAACTAAAATAATCTTTTGAAACAATGAGATAACTGCACTGTATATAAAAAAATCACGGGATCTACAATATCTAAACAAATTAACCACATATGAAAATACCAAATGACTCACTTGGGAACCTTGACACCTCAATTTATTAGAGTCAAATTGGTCTAATTTACTTTTCTCTCTTTCCTCCTTTTCCTTTTCTCTTACACTCACTTTATTCCTTTTTATCTATTTCTTCTTAAACTCTCTTTCCTCCTTTTCAATTTTCTCTTACACTCTCCTTCTTTTTTCTTTTTTTTTATTTGCCACATAAACAATTATTCTTTTTCACTTATCTCACATAGTTTTTTTTAACTAAATTTCTAAATTTATTCAAACACTACTCTACTAAAATCATCTTCTTTTCTCTCTCTGACATCTGTTTACACATTTATTGATAATCTACTATCACCTCTTTTATTAATAATCTACTATCTATATTTTACTATCTACTGTAATCTACTAATCAACTAAAATAATCAATTGAAACTACAAGATAACAAAAATGATATATATAAAAAAAAACGGGATAACTACAATGGTATATAAAAGAAACAGAAAGATTAATATTTGTCATTGATATTTAAATTTTTTGAAGACTACTATAAACCTACTATCTCAAAAACAAGAAGATTTATCGACTATTTAAACTACTGATTAATATTTAAAACAAACATTTCTTATTGACAATCTTCTATCTCTATTTTACTATCTACAATAATATACTTATCAACTAAAATAATTAATTGAAACTACGAGATAACTGCAGTGGTATATAAAAAATCAGAGGATATACACTATATCTAAACAAATTAACCACATATGAAAATTGTAACACCCCCTTTTCTTATCGGTAATTTAATTTAAAATCAGAGTTCAAAAATTGTTTTTCTTTTAAAAAGATACATCCTCAAGGGAATGCTACGTTCACACCAAACTTGACTTTAATCTAGTCAACAATACTTTTCATTAATAAATATAATTGCGTGATACATAGCACGACTTAAATGGGGCGAACCCTCGAAACATCGGTTTCTCAAACCAGTCCTACATCACCAATATATTTATGTGGCAAATAAAAAAAAGAAAAAAGAAAGAGAGTGTAAGAGAACAATGCATCAACCACAAACAATCACATCATGTAATGAATTAACACCGTCCTTTTCAATATATTTAAACCTAACTAAACAATAACAAGACAACTATAACTACTCGTCCCCCACGATTACTACGCGCATCGAGCAATACGCCACACCCAGACTGAGTAAGGAAGAACCTTCACTCGGGATCACCTGCACGTTGCCGACATAAGAAGAAACATAGAAAGCAGAAGGGTGAGTCTCTAACACATATAATAAAATGTATGATGAACATTATGTTAGAGAAAAGCAACTAGAAACACCCCTACTCACTAGACAAACACACATCATCAAGTTATGACACATCAACTCATAATCATCAAGAACATCACCAATTTCATGAGTATATGCATGAATGCAACCCAACACCAAGGGTATAATGCATGAGTACCATCACCGGCTTAATGGTACCGTCACCGGCCGAAGCCTACCGTCGCTATCACCGGCCGAAGCCTACAGTCGCTAATGATATGAAGACCGAAGTCTACAATATCGAGGCTGAAGCCTATCACAGTCGCTAGATGCATATGAGGCATGTGACTCCATGAACAATGCACCAACCACAAACAATCACATCATGTAATGAATTAACACCGTCCTTTTGATACAATGGCCGAAGCCCATAACCGTCGCTTTGATACAATGGCCGAAGCCCATATCCGTCGCTACACCGTCGCTTAATTCACCAACACCTCATCACTAGCTCTATAGCTAAAGTCCATCCAACCGGACACATCGACACCAAAATCAATAGCTCTATCGCTAACACCAACACATCGGTCACTAGCTCTATGGCTATCATCATCACCTCGGTCACTAGCTCTATGGCTACATCAATACATCGGTCAATAGCTCTATGGCTACATAAATACATCGGTCAACAGCTCTATGGCTAACTTCAACCTCACCAGACACATCAACACCAAAAGTAGTGGACTAAACTGTCACTACAAGGACCAAACCGTCACATAAGGACCAAAACGTCACCTAAGGACCAAACGTCACCTAAGGACTAAACCGACTTCACCATTCAGCAACTTAGACGCACTCGGTGATGAGTTATTGGGGTGATCAGTCCCTCCTACTCACGCAACCAATTAGTTAAGGTCACAAAACTACATCCTTTCAATTTTACACATACCACACTGAAGACTTTTAACGCACCTAGAGTGCGAAGGCGTCGTCCACGACTCCCACTCTTCTTGGCGTCGTTAAAAATTCTTGTAATCACACATATCTCAATAAATCAATATAACTTTCAATCGCTATCCATCAAATAAATTACAAGGCATGTCGGTGAAAGAACAAAACCAACAAAGGTAATTGATAATAAACAAAGAACATAAATATAATTTAGAACGAGTACTAAGACTTGAGGTTAACGGACTCGACAACTTGGCGGACGGACCGAATCGCTCGATACCACTAATGTAACACCCCCTTCTACTTAACTACTATTTAATTAATAAAATCGAGTTTTCAAAAATCTTTCACACAATTGAAAGCGAGTGTCACATTTACTTCAAAACGAGCTAACATCAATTACATGCTCACATAAATAATATCGTTGATACATAGCACATAAAGTTGGGACGAGCCCTCAAATACACCTATCTCACCATCACGGTCATAATGAATAACTTCGCAATGGAATATCTCAAAATAATAGTATTGACTCTTTTACATCCCAAAGTAAGAGTGAAACAAACATCAAGTCGATAAGACATAAACTACTACGCCCCAGGTGCTACGTGTCGAGCATGACTCTACTGGACCAAAAGGAAGGTAGAAGAACCTTCAATCGCTATCACCGCACGCGTTGCGAGACATGAGAAGCATCATAAAAACAAGTAGGGTGAGTCTCTTTTACATAAATAATAGCATTTAGAGTGAGCTTTATATTAGAGAGGCAACTAGCAACAATCACAAATTTCAACAAATAGCATACGACATTAAGTAAAGCACATCAACTCACAACCATCAAAAGGCAACACCAATTACATGAATATGTGCATGTATGCAACCCTACACTAAGGGCATATGCATGTGGTACCATCAACCTCCTTAAATTTTGCCTTGAGGGCACAACCACCTTAATATTTTGCCTTGAGGGCACAACCACCTTTTTATTTGGCCTTGAGGGCACAACCACCTTTTTATTTTGCCTTGAGGGCACAACCACCTTTTGATGCATATGGGGTATGAGACACAATGAACAATGCATCAATCACATACAATCTCATTATATGTAAAATACCACCACCATTGAACAACCGTCTTAAACAACCACCTTGAGCAACCACCTTAAATTCACCAAGACATCATCAACCACTAGCTCTAAGGCTAACACCAAGACATAGCTCTAAGGCTAACACCAATGTCAAGACCAACTCGCACATAAGGACCAACTTGTCCCATAAGGACTAAACCGACACCACAAGAACTAAACGGTCACCTAAGGACTAAACAGTCACATAGGGACCAAAACAACACAATAGAAGGACCAATAGTGCACAAGGACCAAAACAACACTTTTAGGGACTAAACGGTGCAAAAGGACCAAAACAGCATTTTTAGGGACCAAACAGTGTAAAAGGACAAAAACAGCAACTTTGGGGACCAAACAGTGCAAAAGGACCAAAACAGCGTCTAAGGCGTAAAATCGGCGCACAAAACTTAGACACGGGCGCTGGGCGGCGCGGCACAAGAACTCACGCGCGACGACTGCGCGCCTTGCCGACAGGGACCCTTGCGCGCGTAGATGCGCGCAAGCGCCACTTACGCGCCAGCAACCCAAACCACAACATTTCAACACCAAATTCAATTTTCCCTAGACAACCACACCTAGATATCGACACCAACCAACATCGATTTCCTAGACATCACACCTAGACACCCAAACACCAACACACCAAAAATTGATCAAGGACATGGCGCGCCCCAACTTGGGCACAAGGCAACATCGTGCCACGCCAACACCAACTATTAACAAAAACTACAACAACAACTACATAGTGGCATAACCACCCAACATCACAACACCCATTTGACACCAATAATCATGGGAACATTGTAGCCCAACCACCAATCTCAATCATGCCACATTCAAACATATCATCAACCACCAAATATGCATCATAATTCATGTTCATTTTCATTGAAACAATTTATCAAACACCTTGCATACATAGTTCACATTATGTCAAATTCAACAAGCAATCACCATAAAATTACCAAATTGAAGTCACCCATGACATTAACATAAAAACAACACCACAATCAATCAATTGAACATCCTAGAACCTAACCCACATACAAAACACACTCTACACACTATTATAGATGAAAAGAGAGCCCCCTAACCTTAGGAATTGAAGAATACTAGTACCCTCTCCTTTACAACTTCAAGAACCACAAAAAATAGCCACTCACCAACTGTGAGCTTCAAACCCTCTTCCATGGCAAAATGAAAATGAGAAGGAATGAGTGGGTGAAACTTATACTAATGGAAAGAGCAAGAAAAATGAGGAAGAATGGTACCAAAACCCACTTACCACAAGCCAAGATGAAAATTGCTCTCCCCCCCTTTCCCAAGCAAGGCCGTCGGCCTCCCTCTCATTCTCCCCCTCTCCTTTTCTTTTCTTTCTTTTCTTTGAATTGTGAGGAATGAGTTGAACCCCTAACACTACTCCTACTCAAAGCACTTAAATTGGGCCATGGGCCACTAATCCCATTGGGCCTATTATTCACACCTCCATTTTACTCAAATACCACCTGAACATAATTAAAACATCCAAATTAATTAATTAGCTTAAATTAAATATTGTAAGCCTTAATTAACTTAATTAAATGAATAACTAAATTATTTTGGGGCGTTACAACTCCCCCCACTTAGAATATTTTCGTCCTCGAAAATCTACGCCAAACTCATGAAATCAACATCAAATCTTCTTATCACCTCTAACCGTTCTCATCCATGTTCTATCGTACACGCACAGACCAAACACCCTCTTCTACACTCTTACTCCCCAAATAGGTATTCTAACCTGTAGGTTATCAAAATCCTACCCGATCCCCAAACACCATTTAAGGTTCACCCAAGACACAAAAATTGGAGCAGAGCTTCCGTCACCAAACCATCACCATAAATAGCCAACTCGTGGCATCATCACCAATTAAGTAGGGCAGAACCCTCGTCGTCGCTTTGAGACACTAGGTCTACATCGTCACTTTTGACACAAATGCCTATATCGTCACTTTTATTTTCATATTCAACAGAATGCAAACGCATGCGACACCAGAGACAACAACGACCATGGCGGAGGCCCAACAACACCAACAACCGCAATTAACACAACAACACCAATCTCAACAATAGACTCAACAACCACCAACAACAACAATGAACACAACAACACCAATCTTCAACAATTGATACAACATCACCAACATCACCAATTCATCATATACCCCAACAACATTAACATCAACAATTAACGCGACAACAACAACAAAATTCAACTTCAACCTATTCACAAATTAATCGTTCTTATTCAACGTTCAAACTAATCTACCTAAACTCAGGTGCAGAAAATTCTATAACCCTGCGCCTACTTTGGCGAATTAATTAAAATAGTAAACGGCATCGAAAAATTACAAAAGACCACTCATTGGAAAGCTCTCTGAGTGTAGTTTCTGCCTATGATTTTAGTTTTTCAAATAAGTATCTAGTTGGTACAGTTTTTCAAAACACTACACTGAGGTACCAAAATCGGACAGAACTCTTTACCCAACTTGTAACCAAATTTTCTTTCTCATTTCTTAATGAAATTTCGTGAAACCAGTGCCTATTTCGTAGAGAATTAAGTCTACTTTTCAATGAAATAAGAATCATTCAAAACGGAGTTCAATTGAGAACACAAAACCTGCAAAAACCGAACCTACTCACAGTTTGATTCCAGAAATTCGACCCGACTTTGGAGACTCATAAGCTGAGCTACACAACTCCAAATTGAACGAAACCAGTGCCAAAACGACCGGCTTTAAGTCTATTTTCGAAAACACTCAGCCACATAATTTTAGAATCAACCAAACAGTACCAGTTTCAGAAAGACCGAAACAGTGTCGAGAAAACGCGCAAAACCATAAGCAAGTAAAACTCATCATGATCAATCCCAAACCAATTATAATCACCACATACTTATGCATTTCATCAAACACCACATAAGCATAACCAATCATGCAAACAATTTAAACACACAAGTCCGAAAAGATTAAACATGTAGGCATCACCTTCGACCTCGTTATTCCTACGGATTGGCTAACATGCGATTTTACAACTTCCCTAGAAAATAACATGGAACATATAATTCTACCAAATTGAACTGATTTCATATCACAAGAGAAACATAACCAACACATGCATTATAATACAATTTCTTTGACACAAGACTTGATATTAGTTTAAACAAATGAAATTAAATACCCTTGTCAACATTTAGCAAAGAAAACTAATCAAGTAATAGAAGTGCACAAAAGGTCTCGTTGCACAGTTTCATCATTAGATTTAGAAGCCACGTAAAACAAATCAAGAAGTGACAAATAATAATAGTAATAGCAACAACAAAGGTCAAAGTTAAGTCATAAAAATGACAAAATTACACAATTGTAGTTCACGGTCAGAAGGTACTTAAAATTGTATACATTTGTTCCTAAAACCGTGACAGTCATTATCGGACTCACCTTCACATACCATAAAGATTCTAACTCATCTAACCATGCAATTAATGTAAAATCTCATCATTTTCAAATAACGTCAAACCACAACCTAATCGGTCCAAAAGCCGAAGTCATGTCACATTTTGAAATAAAAATCCTAAGACAACTTGGGAACAGAATTCAACACTAATTTGATTCATTCCCAATAGCACAAAATTTTCAAGTACCGTTTTTTGGAAAACCATAGAACTCACAGTTTTGTCAAAAAGGAGACTATATGTGAACCCCAACCTTACTATCACTCGAGCATGCAACCACATAAACAACCACCTATTAACTCAAAATTTAATTTCCGACATAAACTCAAAAGGTAAGGAAAGTTAATCATTTAATTTTGACAAATCACATCATGCTCACGAAACAAGCCAAATTGAAACACTGAAAATGTCGAAACTTCAAGTTATGCAACCTTAATTGTGACAATGAAAATATAGCATTACACAACATTTTCTTTTAGCATACTAACTTCGAAACAATTAAGCACAAGTCAAACTTAAACTCGTATACATCACAGGTACAATCAACCCTTAGCAAAGACGTCAATCAAGTGTAAAGAACTATTCCACAAGCTATCCTTCATATATTTTCAAGTATATAACTCACCAAGGTTAGGTTATGTAAACGTACTTTCCAGATTCCAACAAAACTAATCAAGCAATCAATCAAATTTAAAATTGGTACATATATCCGAGATTAATAATAACCATGAGTTATTGTCGCCTCTTTCGTTGGTGATGAGTTATTGGGGTGATCAGTCCCTCCTACTCACGCAACCAATTAGTTAAGGTCACAAAAACTACATCCTTTCAATTTTACACATACCACACGTAAGACTTTTTAACGCACCTAGAGTGCGAAGGCGTCGTCCACGACTCCCACTCTTCTCGGCGTCGTTAAAAATTCTTGTAATCACACATATCTCAATAAATCAATATAACTTTCAATCGATATCCATCAAATAAATTACAAGGCATGTCGGTGAAAGAACAAAACCAACAAAGGTAATTGATAATAAACGAAGAACATAAATATAATTTAGAACGCAGTACCAAGACTTGAGGTTAACAGACTCGACAACTTGGCGGACGGACCGCATCGAATCGCTCCGATACCACTAATGTAACACTCCCTTCTACTTAACTACTATTTAATTAATAAAATCAGAGTTTTCAAAAATCTTTCACTCAATTGAAAGCGAGTGTCACATTTACTTCAAAACGAGCTAACATCAATTACATGCTCACATAAATAATATCGTTGATACATAGCACATAAAGTTGGGACGAGCCCTCAAATACACCTATCTCAGCTCATCACAGTCATAATGAATAACTCGCAGCGGAATATCTCAAAATAATAGTATTGACTCTTTTACATCCCAAAGTAAGAGTGAAACAAACATCAAGTCAGTAAGACATAAACTACTACGCCCCCCGGTGCTACGTATCAGAGCATGACTCTACAGACCAAAAAGGAATGTAGAAGAACCTTCAATCGCTATCACCTGCACGTTGCCGACATGAGAAGCAACATAAAAACAGTAGGGTGAGTCTCTTTACATAAATAATAGCATTTAGAGTGAGCTTTATATTAGAGAAGGCAACTAGCAACAATCACATCCCAACAAATAGCATACGACATTAAGTAAAGCACATCAACTCACAACCATCAAAAGGCAACACCAATTACATGAATATGTGCATGTATGCAACCCTACACTAAGGGCATATGCATGTGGTACCATCAACCTCCTTAAATTTTGCCTTGAGGGCACAACCACCTTAATATTTTGCCTTGAGGGCACAACCACCTTTTTATTTTGCCTTGAGGGCACAACCACCTTTTGATGCATATGGGGTATGAGACACAATGAACAATGCATCAATCACATACAATCTCATTATATGTAAAATACCACCACCATTGAACAACCGTCTTAAGCAACCACCTTGAGCAACCACCTTAAATTCACCAAGACATCATCAACCACTAGCTCTAAGGCTAACACCAAGACATAGCTCTAAGGCTAACACCAATGTCAAGACCAACTCGCACATAAGGACCAACTTGTCCCATAAGGACTAAACCGACACCCACAAGAACTAAACGGTCACCTAAGGACTAAACAGTCACATAGGGACCAAAACAACACAATAGAAGGACCAATAGTGCACAAGGACAAAAACAACACTTTTAGGGATTAACGGTGCAAAAGGACCAAAACAACATTTTTAGGGACCAAACAGTGTAAAAGGCCAAAACAACAACTTTGGGGACCAAACAGTGCAAAAGGACCAAAATAGCGTCTAAGACAGAAAACTGGCGCACAAAACTTAGACACAGGGCGCTGGAACTGGCGCGCGCGCACCACTCACGCGCGACTTGCGCGCCAACAGACAGGGAGCACAGGGGACTGGTGCGCGGCGCGCAACTTGTAACACCCCTTTTCTACCCTTATATTACGTGTCATTTATCAGAGTAATTCCTTTTTCTTAAAAATAAAATTTCGTTACTTGATAGAAAAGAAATGCTACACTTCATTAAAAACTCATCAAATCATGCACTCTTCAATTTGTGCAATCAAACATCATGTTATGGAAAATCCCATTCTCATAAAACACAATCGCAGCGGTATAACTACCAACTCACCAAATACTCTCACACACGTCTCAATATAACAATTAAAAATCAATATACAATTATTAAACAAATTATCCCACTCCACGCCCTAGGTGTTCTGATGTCGAGAGAGCGACACAACATTACAGCCCAAAAATTAAAAGAATAAGGCACCTGCAGCCTTCACTCGCGGGTACCTGCAGCGTTGCCACAATAGAGCAACATTCCAAGCAGAAGGGGTGAGAATTTCAAAGGAACATAATCAGATACACAATAGAGTAATAAGAAGGGACAATCACAAGGTATCATCACCACATCATAATTACACAACACCACCAAATCACAACAAAGACACACTCACAATTATGTTTATGTATGAAGATGCAACCCACACGCGGCATATGCATGATGGTACCATATCATCTTTAAAAACCACTCAAGGCATATCTTCATTATAGAAGAGAACCACTCAAGGCATAACATCATCAATATAAGTCATAGTATGCACATGCCATGAGATCTTATAACACATGTGCAATTCAGCCAACACTCACTCGGGGTACTCACCATCATCATCATAAAATAAATAACCACTCAAGGTATGTCATCATAAAACACTCGTAGAGTGTACTCGTCATTCACATCACACTCATCAAATAACACATCATCATAAAACACTCGTAGAGTGCATTCGTCATTCACATCACAATCATTAAATAACACATCATCATCGATCACTTATCTTTTAGTTTTGTGGGTTATAAAATAGTAAACTGATTGACTATGGGATTACTCAGGTAACTGGTACTACTCGCAAGAGGCATTGGCCACATTTGCGAGGCTCTCAGTGATGCCCTTGTAAATGCACCAGTGAAAGAAATTCTGGCCTTAGTGGTAAACCACAATTTAGCCATAGTCAAGGAGTACACTAGTAGTATAACCCCTTACAGCAATTCAATCATAAAATAAACTCAGAAAATTCGATCCTCGTCCAGCAACACAATTTGAGAAAACAATATCAATTTAGTAACAAAACAGCCACTTATATTTTTGAAACACTGCACTATAGTTTCGCAAAACAGCACCAAGTTTAGTGAAAAAAAAAAACAGCAACTTACATTTTAAAAAAATTGCACTATGGCTTCGCAAAACAACACCAATTTTAGTGACCAAAAACAGCAACTTATATTTAGAAAAAAAACTGCACTATGGCTTCGCAAAACAGCACCAATTTTAGTGACCAAACAGCAACTTATATTTAAAAATACTGCACTATATTTTCACAAAACAGCATCAATTTTTTTTAGTGACAAAACAGCAACTTATATTTAAAAATACTGCACTATATTTTCACAAAACAGCATCAATTTTTTTAGTGACAAAACAGCAACTTGTATTTAAAAATACTGCACTATATTTTCATGAAAACATCAATTATTTGTTAACAACACAGCAACAATTTAACAACCAAAAACAACACCTTATATCCTTGAAAAACAGCAACTATATTCAATTAAAACTAGCAACAACACACAATTTAACAAAGCAAACAGCAACGATTTTAATTCACCAAAAACAGCACCTTGTATTTTCAAAAAAACAGCACTATATCCAATTAAAACAACAACCACGCCTAATTAAACAAGGCAAACAGCAACAATTTAATCACCAAAACCATGGAAATCGATTTTAACCCCATCAACTCACCCAATTCGAAACTCAATTCATCATCCCATAATTTTAATCACGTGATAACATCAACAATACATCATACAACATCAAAACCCAACAAAACCCATCATATACCCCATTATGTTAGATGAAACGCTCACCCTTACCTTAAATTAAATCGTAGGACTCCACTAACACCAAAAATCACCCAAATAGCAAGCCTTCCCTTCCTCTCCTTCGAAATTAACGATGGATGTTCCTTCTTGAGCAACTTGCGAACCAACAACAACAAGCAATGAGTGATTGAAAATCACCACAACAGGAAAAGGAAAAAATTGAAAAAGAAAGGACCAAAACCCTTACCTTGAGCAACCTTGAGAAGTTTCTCTCTTCTCCTTCCTCTCTTCTCCCACGGCGCAAAACCCTATTCCTTTTCTCTTCTGTTGTTTTTTTCTTTTCTTTTCCTTCCTTTGCAACTAAGCCTAGTTTATTTATATTTTGGGCTCAAAAGGTTTGGGCCCTTCTTACACCCCCCTTCCATCGCTTCCACCACTCCCTAACACAATAAAATAATTACCACATTATAACTCAATATAATTAAATTTAGTGCAACACTTCAAATAATTTAATCAATTACTTAATTAAATTATTGAGGTGTTACAACTCTCCCCCACTTAGGAAATTTCGTCCTCGAAATTCATACCTGAGTCGAATAGCTCCGGATAGGACTCCCTCATCCTGCTCTCTAGCTCCCAAGTCATGCTCTCCCCAGCAGCTCCCAACCACACTACCTTGACCAATGCAATGTCTTTCCCTCTCAACACCTTCACCTCTCTATCATCAATCCTCACTGGCATAGTCTCCACCGTGAGATTCTCACGTACCTCTACGTCATCCATGTGGATCACATGAGGCGTGCGGAATATACTTACTGGCGTGACACGTGGAATACATCGTGCAAGTTCGAAGGTTAGGTGGCGAGCCACCCTATAAGCAACTTTTCCTACCCTCCGGTGATTTGGTGCGGTCCAATAAATCTAGAGTCAACTTCTTCGCTTTCGGTTGCGCCCAACACACATCATAGCGTAACCCTCGAGAATACATGCTCACCACTGAAATTCCAAGTCCTTTCTCCTCCTATCATGATAACTTTTCTGCAGCTCGAGACTCTTTCATTTTCTCCCCGATCATCTTAACCTTCTCTGTAGTCTCCTAACCAATTCCGGTCCAAGAACGACACTCTCACCGGACTCATGCCAACACAACGAGTCCTACACCTCCGCCCATACAAAGGCCTCAAAAGGAGCCATCCCTATACTCGAATGGTAGTTTGTTATTATAAGTGAACTCAATCGGTGGAAGGTGTGTATCCCACGCACCTCCTGCTCCCAAGACACAAGCTCTCGTAAGATCCTCCGGAGACTGGATGGTTCTCTCTGTCGACCATCGATCGAGGATGATAAGTGAACTCAACCTCGGCTTGGACCCCAAGGCCTCCTGTAAGCTTCCCAAAAACTCGATGTAAATCGCGGGTCTCTATCCGACACAATACTCTTCTAACCCCATGAAGCTTCACAATCACTTGAATGTATATTCTAGCCAACTTTGTACGAGGATAGGTGATGTTGATAGGAATGAAGTGAGCGGACTTGGTCAACCTATCCACAATCACCCAAATAGAGTCAAACCTCTCTCACGGTGTTTGGCAACCACATCCTGAAAGTCCATGGAAATCTTTGTCCCACTTCCATTCCGGAATCTCCAACGGTTGCATCAACCCCGCGGCCACGGTGCTCAATCTTTGACTTCTGGCAAGTCAAACATGCGTATACAAATTGTGCTACATCCTTCTTCATACCGGGCCACCAAAACAGTCTCTTCAAATCATGGTACATTTTCGTGGCACCTGGATGAATACTTAACTTGCTCCTATGGCTCTCCTTGAGTATCATTCTCTTCATATCAACATCATCGTGAACACATATCCCGTCCCCCGAATCTCAATACTCCCGGGAATCCAACACGAAATCCCCATCCACCGCTTTGATCACCCGCAACCAACAAATCCACGGTTTCACATCCGGTTTACGGCGTCTCGATATTAATCAAGAAGTCATTATCAATCCTCAACATACCCGACTTGACACTCTGCGGTGTCACCTCACAAACTGGACTCAAATCACGGAATTGCTCAATCAACTCCAATTCCTTCACCATCATTCTTGACATATGTAAAGTTTTCCGATGAAAGCATCGTACGACATTAGCTTTGCGGGGTGATAGTTCAAGCCGAAATCGTAATCTTTCAAAGAACTCTAACCAACGCCTCTGTCTCATATTTAGCTCCTTTTGGTCAAACAAGTACCTCAAACTCTTGTGATCACCGAACACCTCAATCACGGTACCATAGAGATAGTGCCTCCAAATCTTTAGCGCAAAAACACAATAGCGGCTAGTTCCAAATCGTGAGTAGGATAGTTCCTCTCATGTATCCTCAATCGCTGGACGCATAAGCAACTACCTTCCCATCCTGCATCAATACACCTCCCAAACCCATCTTGGAAGCATCACGAAGACACAACAAAGGCCGATCCTAAGACAAAGCAAAGACTAGCACCGGAGATGTTGTCAACCTCTTTTTCACTCTTGGAAGCTCTCTTCACACTTGGCATCCCACACAAAAGCTCTTCCCTTACAGTCAATCAAGTCAACTAAGGGCTAGCTTAGAGAACCCCTCAATAAACCTCCTGTAGTAACCACCAACCCCAAGAAACTCCTAATCTCGATCCACGGACTTTGGGCTCTCCCAACTGCAACACTTTGCATCAACCTTTGCTTTGGGTCCACGCCTATACCATCACCGAGAGATAATGTGACCCAAGAAGCTTACCTCTTTCAAATTAACTCACACTTTGATAACTTAGCATAAAGCTTTCTTTCTTTCAAAGACCTCTAGCACCAACCTCAAGTGCTCTGCGTGTTCCTCCTCGGACTTAGAGTACACCAAAGATATCATCAATAAACACAACCACAAACCGATCTAAATAGCTATGGAAGATCCTGGTTCATGTACTCCATAAACACCCACGGTGCATTTGTGACACCAAACGGCATTACAGAGTACTCATAATGCCCATACCTCTGAGCCCCGAACGCGGTCTTACGGATGTCTTCATCCTTCACCTTGATCTGATGATAACCCGACCTCAAGTCAATCTTGCTAAAAACCTTAGCACCCACCAGCTGATCCATCAGATCATCAATCCTCGGAAGAGGATATTTATTCTTGATTGTAACTTTGTTCAACTGACGGTAGTCTACACACAACCTCATACTCCCATCTTTCTTTTTCACTAGCAGCACTGGAGCTCCCCAAGGTGACACACTCGGTCTCACAAACTTCTTTTCTAACAAATCTTCAAGTTGCTTTTTCAATTCTGCCAACTCAGATGCAGACATTCGGTACGGTGCCATAGACACAGGCCTAGTGCCAGGCACAAGCTCAATCCCAAACTCAACTTCCCTCTCTGGTGGCACACTAGGAATCTCATCAGGAAACACCTCAGGGGAACTCACACACCACCGCAACCCATCAACCACGGCTTGGTTCTCGGCGGACATGGACGCCATCAAAGCAAACAACTCACCACCCTCTTTCATTACCCCGCGCAATTGCTCGTGAGACAAAGAAGGCGACTCTTCCTCTCTTCGGAAGAAGAAAACTAACAGACTTACTAGGGCGGTTGATGTGCACATGGTTATCTACTAACCACCCATGCCCGAAATCACATCCAACCCACCCAAAGGCAAACAAATCGAGATCAACGGAAAATCTCTCGCCAAGACCGACAGAGGACACTTAGCACACATTAGAAGTAGTTCTTACGAACCCTTAGCCGGAGTGTCGATAACCATCCTCTCTCCATAACAGATAAACACTAGTTTCAACTTTTCAAAGACACAGATGAAGCAATAAAAGAGTGCGTAGGGCACACCAGTGTCAACAATAGCAATTAAAGGTGTACCATAGATGAAGCATGTACCTTTAATCGCATTGGGTCCTCTCAACTCGCCAAAGGCAAAAACTCTCCCAGATGGACTTCTCTTTCTTTGGCTTTGGACACTGTGTCTTGATGTGACCACTCTCCCCACAATTAAAGCACAACACCTCCTTCCTATCACATTTGGAAGCCATGTGTCCCTCTTTTTCCACACCAGTAACATCTCTTTTTCTCATTATTTGGACAATGCTGGACTCTTATGGCTGCGCTTTCCACACGTGTAACAAGTAACACTGGTTGCAAGACATCTCCCCCCACTTCGCTTAGACCCACCAACAAATTTACCAACAAACTTCCCTTTGCCCTTACCAAAGAGCACCTCATATGGCTTTCCCGAGGCCAAAAATTCTTTTGCTTTTCCTTCATAGCTCTAGAGAAAGCATTATTGTCCTCTTCAAAAATTCGCACTATTAACCAACAACGGAAATACTCGGATCTGGCGATACCCTATGGCTCTCTTAATATCAAAGACGCAACCCGCTTCTCAAACTTGATGCACTTGGAGAACTCAACCCCTCTCCATCATAGTGTGGATAAAACTTGGGCGATTCAAGAAATTTTGCGGCATATTCGATTCTGATCATGCTACCTTGCTCAAGTCTCAAAAACTCCACCTCTTTCTTTCCACGGACATCTTCCTGATAGTATTTCCTCTTGAACTCCTCTCAAATCGCCCACGTGATCTCCTCATTGGCGATCGTCAACCCCCGACTAGTTGTTCTCCACCAATCATAAGCCTCTTTCTTCAACATGTGTGTGCCATAGCGAACCTTACGAGCATCGGTGCAATCCATGACACGGAATATCCGCTCCATCTCACTTAGCCACTCAAGGGCACCATCGATTATACCCGCCTTCAAAAGTAGGAGGTTCTCACGCTGAACGCGTGGCGGACTCACGCGTTCCATCACCGTAGCATTACCCACACACCCCAAAGAATAGCACGCAAGGCGGCAAAGTCTTGCGATCGCTCGTTCGCCCCGCCATTCTAGTACCGCAATGTAAAAACAACAATCGAAACGAGTAACAAAGCTCAAATGTTACTCAACTTGATGACTTCAACCACCACGTGAGACCGAATCGCTCGATACCACTAATGTAACACCCCTTTTCTACCCTTATATTACGTGTCATTTATCAGAGTAATTCCTTTTTCTCAAAAATAAAATTTCGTTACTTGATAGAAAAGAAATGCTACACTTCATTAAAAACTCATCAAATCATGCACTCTTCAATTTGTGCAATCAAACATCATGTTATGGAAAATCCCATTCTCATAAAACACAATCGCAGCGGTATAACTACCAACTCACCAAATACTCTCACACACGTCTCAATATAACAATTAAAAATCAATATACAATTATTAAACAAATTATCCCACTCCACGCCCTAGGTGTTACAGTATCAGAGAGCGACACAACATTACAGCCCAAAAATTAAAAGAATAAGGCACCTGCAGCCTTCACTCGCGGGTACTGCAGCGTTGCCACAATAGAGCAACATTCCAAGCGAGAAGGGGTGAGAATTTCAAAGGAACATAATCGGATACACAATAGAGTAATAAGAAGGGACAATCACAAGGTATCATCACCACATCATAATTACACAACACCACCAAATCACAACAAAGACCACTCACAATTATGTTTATGTATGAAGATGCAACCCACACGCGGGCATATGCATGATGGTACCATATCATCTTTAAAAACCACTCAAGGCATATCTTCATTATAGAAGAGAACCACTCAAGGCATAACATCATCAATATAAGTCATAGTATGCACATGCCATGAGATCTTATAACACATGTGCAATTCACCCAACACTCACTCCTGGGTACTCACCATCATCATCATAAAATAAATAACCACTCAAGGTATGTCATCATAAAACACTCGTAGAGTGTACTCGTCATTCACATCACACTCATCAAATAACACATCATCATAAAACACTCGTAGAGTGCATTCGTCATTCACATCACAATCATTAAATAACACATCATCATCGATCACTTATCTTTTAGTTTTGTGGGTTATAAAATAGTAAACCCGATTGACTATGGGATTACTCGTAATCGGCGTACTACTCAAGAGGCATTGGCCACATTTGCGAGGCTCTCGATGCCCTTGTAAATGCACCGTTGAAAGAAATTACGGCCTTAGTGGTAAACCACAATTTAGCCATAGTCAAGGAGTACACTAGTAGTATAACCACTTACAAAGAATTCAATCATAAAATAAACTCGAAAAATTCGATCCTCGTCCAAAGAACACAATTTGAGAAAACAATATCAATTTAGTAACAAAACACCACTTATATTTTTGAAACACTCGCACTATAGTTTCGCAAAAAAAAAGACCAAGTTTAGTGACAAAAAAAGCAGCAACTTACATTTTAAAAAAATTGCACTATGGCTTCAAAAAAACAACACCAATTTTAGTGACCAAAAACAAAGAACTTATATTTAAAAAAATCGCACTATGGCTTCGCAAAAAACAAAGACCAATTTTAGTGACCAAACAAAGAACTTATATTTAAAAATACTCGCACTATATTTTCACAAAAACAAAGATCAATTTTTTTAGTGACAAAACAGCAACTTATATTTAAAAATACTGCACTATATTTTCACAAAACAAAGATCAATTTTTTTAGTGACAAAACAAAGAACTTGTATTTAAAAATACTCGCACTATATTTTCATGAAAACATCAATTATTTGTTAACAACACAAAACAACAATTTAACAACCAAAAACAACACCTTATATCCTTGAAAAACAGCAACTATATTCAATTAAAACTAGCAACAACACACAATTTAACAAAGCAAACAGCAACGATTTTAATTCACCAAAAACAGCACCTTGTATTTTCAAAAAAACAGCACTATATCCAATTAAAACAAAGAACCACGCCTAATTAAACAAGGCAAACAGCAACAATTTAATCACCAAAACCATGGAAATCGATTTTAACCCCATCAACTCACCCAATTCGAAACTCAATTCATCATCCCATAATTTTAATCACGTGATAACATCAACAATACATCATACAACATCAAAACCCAACAAAACCCATCATATACCCCATTATGTTAGATGAAACGCTCACCCTTACCTTAAATTAAATCGTAGGACTCCACTAACACCAAAAATCACCCAAATAGCAAGCCTTCCTTCCTCTCTCCTTCAAATTAACGATGGATGTTCCTTCTTGAGCAACTTGCGAACCAACAACAACAAGCAATGAGTGATTGAAAATCACCACAACAGAAAAGGAAAAAATTGAAAAAGAAAGGACCAAAACCCTTACCTCGAGCAACCTTGAGAAGTTTCTCTCTTCTCCTTCCTCTCTTCTCCCCACTACAAAAACCCTATTCCTTTTCTCTTCATTGTTTTTTTCTTTTCTTTTCCTTCCTTTGCAACTAAGCCTAGTTTATTTATATTTTGGGCTCAAAAGGTTTGGGCCCTTCTTACACCCCCCTTCCATCGCTTCCACCACTCCCTAACACAATAAAATAATTACCACATTATAACTCAATATAATTAAATTTAGTGCAACACTTCAAATAATTTAATCAATTACTTAATTAAATTATTGAGGTGTTACACAACTCACGCGCGACTGCAAGCATGCTAACGACAGGACCTTGCGCGTGGGATGCGCGCAGCGCCACTTACGCGCCCGGCAACCCAAACCAAAACATTTCAACACCAAATTCAATTTTCCCTAGACAACCACACCTAGATATCAACACCAACCAACATCGATTTCCTAGACATCACACCTAGACACCCAAACACCAACACACCAAAAATTGATCAAGGACATGGCGCGCCCCAACTTGGGCACAAGGCAACATCGTGCCACGCCAACACCAACTATTAACAAAGACTACAACAACAACTACATAGTGGCATAACCACCCAACATCACAACACCCATTTGACATCAATAATCATGGGAACATTGTAGCCCAACCACCAATCTCAATCATGCCACATTCAAACATATCATCAACCACCAAATATGCATCATAATTCATGTTCATTTTCATTGAAACAATTTATCAAACACCTTGCATACATAGTTCACATTATGTCAAATTCAACAAGCAATCACCATGAAATCACCAAATTGAAGTCACCCATGACATTAACATAAAAACAACACCACAATCAATCAATTGAACATCCTAGAACCTAACCCACATACAAAACACACTCTACACACTATTATAGATGAAAAGAGAGCCCCCTAACCTTAGGAATTGAAGAATACTAGTACCCTCTCCTTTACAACTTCAAGAACCACCAAAAATAGCCACTCACCAACTTTGAGCTTCAAACCCTCTTCCATGGCAAAATGAAAATGAGAAGGAATGAGTGGGTGAAACTTATACTAATGGAAAGAGCAAGAAAAATGAGGAAGAATGGTACCAAAACCCACTTACCACAAGCCAAGATGAAAATTGCTCTCCCCCCCTTTCCCAAGCAAGGTCGTCGGCCTCCCTCTCATTCTCCCCCTCTCCTTTTCTTTTCTTTCTCTTCTTTGAATTGTGAGGAATGAGTTGAACCCCTAACACTACTCCTACTCAAAGCACTTAAATTGGGCCATGGGCCACTAATCCCATTGGGCCTATTATTCACACCTCCATTTTACTCAAATACCACCTGAACATAATTAAAACTCCAAATTAATTAATTAGCTTAAATTAAATATTGTAAGCCTTAATTAACTTAATTAAATGAATAACTAAATTATTTTGGGGCGTTACACTCGGCGTCAGACAACACCCAAAACTGCGCCTGGTAGCAACTTGCGCTACACTGCCATCAAAACAGCACCTCGGCACACTCACACTGCACCTCGGCACACTTACACTACCCTTCGTCACACCACATTGCACTTTGGCACACCACACTTCACCTCGGCACACCTATACTACCCTTCGTCACACCACACTGCACTTTGGCACACCTCACTGCACCTCGGCACACCTACACTGCACCTCGGTACACTACACTTCGACTACACTAGCTTCGACATACATACACTACACCTCGGTACATCCACACCTCGGTAGATATACACTATACCTCTACAACTACACTTCAGCATCTACACTTCGGTATACACACACTTACACTTCGTCACCTCTACACTTACACTTCATCACATCTACACTTACACTTCATCACATCTACACTTACACTTCATCACATCTACACTTACACTTCATCACATCTACACTTACACTTCGGCTTATATACACTACACCTCGACCACTACACTTCGACTTAGATACACTACACCTCGACAATACTAGATTCGACATACCTACACTTCACTTCATTACATCCATACCTTGACAATACTGGATTCGGTTACACTCCCTCCCTTCACCATCACTCACCTCGGTTATACTACCTCGGTTACACTACTTCAGTTACACTCCTTCACTTCACCATCACTCACCTCGATTACACTCCTTCACTTCACCATCACTCACCTCGGTTACACTACTTCAGTTACTCTCCTTCACTTCACCATCACTCACCTCGGTTACACTACTTCACTTTAACTATCCCTCACCTCGGTTACACTACCTCGGTTACACTACTTCAGTTACACTCCTTCACTTCACCATCAATCACCTTGCCACACTTCCTCACTTAACCATTACTCAACTCGGTACTACACTACCTCGGTTACACTACTTCACTTGACCATCAATCACCTTGGTACTACACTTCGGCACATACATACTTTGACGCCCACATACTAAGACGCCACATACTACACTTCAACACACCCACTCTTCTCGGCACACACATACTCCGGCACCTCTATCCTTCGACGCACACATCCTACAACGCACACACCTTCGACACATACACCTTCTCGGCACACAGTAGTATTTCACTTCGGATGGCGCCCTAAGCACCTAACCCTCATCTTCCCTCTTTTCTTTGATTCTCATACTATGATCAAACTTAACCCACAACTACTACACACATATTCATTCTAAATTTGTCCAACACACCTCAAAGTAATCAACGAAGGAACCAACACCAACAATAGCGTCCTTGTGCTTAGGGTTCCGTAGATCCCATTTCTTTCCTAGGTCTCTCATATGACCAACTCATCAACAACACATACATACATCACAATTTCACCAAAGTGAAGCAAACACAACATCAATCACACAACAAGCAACACAACAACTCAAAAATCATCCTAGAGTCTAACCCACACATAACACTCATCATATACTCTATTATAGGTGAAAGAGAGCCCCCTTACCTTATTGAAGAAACCAGCACTCTCTCCACCAAGAATCACAAACCATCACCAACAAGCAAGCTCCTCTTCCTTGCTTGAACTCTCCACGCCAAGATCTTCTCTTCTTCTCTCTTAAAGCTATCGCACCTCTCTCTCTACTCTCTTACTTTACTCTTTGACTTTTCTTTGCAAATGAGCTCTCTCACCATCGACACCCCGCTTATCTCATGGATATGGGCCTGACAATCATGGGCCTCTATTCACACCTCCTCCATTACTTGCACTACTCCCTCTTTTAATTAAATTACAACTCACTTTTTACTAACCACCACTTCTCATTTACATCAAATACCCTATCATTATTCTAATATAACTAACCAATATACCACTTAATTAAATAAATACTTGAATTATTTTTGAGGCGTTACAAAAATACCAAATGACTAACTTGGGAACCTTGATACCTCAATTTATTAGAGTCAAATTGGTCTAATTTACTTTTCTCTCTTTCCTCCTTTTCACTTTTCTCTTACACTCACTTTTTTCCTTTTTTATCTATTTATTTTTACACTCTCTTTCCTCCTTTTCAATTTTCTCTTACACTCTCTTTCTTTTTTTTTTTTTATTTTTACTTTACTTTTATTTGCCACATAAACAATTATTCTTTTTCACTATTCTCACATTAGTTTTTTTAACTAAATTTCTAAATTTATACAAACACTACTCTACTAAAATCATCTTCTTTTCTCTCTCTGACATCTGTTAGATATTTTGTTTTCATGGGTTTGGCGTATATTTTCGAGGACGAAAATATTCTAAGTGGGGGAGAGTTGTAACGCCCTAAATCAATCCATAAGTTTAGCCATGTTTTGAAGTTGATTTCCATAAGATAACTGTATAAATTAGAATATATCTGAATAGATCATTGAATAAGCTTCGAAACGCATCTTAGAACACTTAAATCGGGTTCGTGGATCAAAAGTTATGATCAAAAATGTGTTTTCAGCAATTTGGCGCGCGTCTGGCGCGAGACTGGCGCGCGACGCGCGAGTTTCCAGTGCCCCCTGACTGTTGGCGCGGGACTGGCGCGCAGCGTGCGCGAGTCTCCTATATATATATATATGCTGTTGTGCAGCGCAGCCTAGGGTTTTTTGGTAGCCGTCACACTCCTTTTCGCATAACTTCTTCTCTGGAACTCCGTTTTGGACGCGGTTTGTTGCGTTCTTTTCGTAACGCAAAGGGCTCAATAGGATAGCAGTTTCTGAGTTAGAAAACCTGGTTAGGCGAGGGAAAGGGCGAAGATTCCCAATATATAGTCTAAGGAGCGTTGCCGTGTTAAGAGGATTGGAGAGCGAGGCTAGGAGAACTTGCGCCACTTATTTCCAGGTAAGGGTGGGGTACTCATTCTATAGTAGGGCGTATGATGATGTGCATGTAGGGATTGGTTGTTATAATTAATTTCCCACCATGTATGTTCTGTGCGAAATCCGTGAATTGACATGTTGTGGATGTTATTGTTGCTTTGATTGTTGTCTTAGCTATTATGCTTTCTCGTTGTTGTTGCCCACTGACGTTGCTAATGCATGCTTGACGTATTTCTGTTGGTAGTTTTCACTGTTGCCATTATTGGTTGTTCTTGTCGTCCCGGCGGCTATTGTCGAAAAATAGAAAATTGAATGCCTTGTCGAAAATAGAAAAAAAAACGGATGCTTTGCCGAGAAACAATAATATGTGGATTTTCAGGTGACCTTGTAACAGGTAAAATAGCCCTATTTATGGGCAATAAGTCGAATTATAGGCCTATGGCCAACGTGGTTTATTGTCGCTAAGTCGTTTGTGGAATGATTAATTATGTCGTCTTGTGCATTATATTCCTACTTGTCGCATTGCATGGCATCCCAAGCATTTCCAAGTCGCTATTAAGTCGGAGGTTTTGCCTCATTTATAAGTCGTTGATGCCCCTATTTACGGGTATATTTTTAAGTCGGGAGTTCTGCTCCAATGGTACCACATGCATGTTGTCATACCCCAATTTTGTCCGGCTTAGGTCAAAACCCTAATTTTCCCAAAAAATAAATAAATAAAAAAGAAAAAAGCATCATGCATTGCATCTGGTTTTTTAAAAGTCATTCCCAAACTTCTAAAATCATTTTTGGAATTGGAAGTCACTTTTTAAACAAACTAGGGTTTTTTTTTAGAGTAAAGGGCATTTTGGTCATTTTTCACGACAGGATGATTTTCTCGTCAAAAATATGCATACACAAAAGGAACATTTTTATTCTACCCAAGATAATTTTTGTATAATTTTTAGAGAAAATATCCTAGTCTAAAATAATTAAAAATGCATTTTTCCCATTTTTAGTGCATAAAAAAAATGCCAAAAGACCATTAAAAATTCCCCTAATTATTAAGTGACAATTTTGGTTGTCTAGAGTAATTAGGAGGGTTATTTCATGGTGCCCAAAAATATGTAACATGTTTTCAATGGGTGCACTCTCAAATACATGACCAAAAATCCAAATTTCAAAAATGCAAAAAGGAAGTGTCTCAATAAGACAAAATAACAAAAACAAGCAAGTTTTTTTTTTTTTTTTTCCTCCATGATCAGCTGATCATGCGTCCCATACCCCCTCTCTCTCTCTCAAATTCTTCTACACACTTCTTTTCTTATTCACCAAGATTTGATTTGATCTTATCTTCATTTTTGCCCATTTTGGTAAATTATTCCACACACTTACACTAACCTCTCCACCCAAAACATGTCATCTTTCCCTTTTGATAACATTCCCTTACCATAATACCCCTAACCCTATTTTACAAGAGTCACCATTCCAAAATTAGATTTTTGTTCACAAATCTTTCCCCTTTTTGTTCATTCATGCGCCACCCCCACTCTCTCCTCTCACACACTTGTGTTTCCTAAATACCCTAATCCATGTGACTAATAATCCTAGCCATCCATTCAAAATTAAAACTCAATACTAGAGCCCAATCAAAGCAAAAGGACCAAAATACCCTAAAACCTCAAAAACTCATATAAATACCTCACCCATTCACTCTTTCCTAATCTTTGGCTATTCCTCACACACTCTCATTTCTTAACCTAGCACACATTCCTCACCTCCTCTCCTCCTCTCTCTTCAGCCAAAATACCTCCCTCACTACCACTCCTCCATTTTTAAATTTCCACCATCAAAGCCTCCCTTTCCTTGATTCCTCCACTAAATCCACCTCTAATCTTGCATCATCTTCAAGTTTTCATCAATAATCTTTCAAGATCAAGAGTTTTGTGAGCTTCAAGAAGAGTTTCAAGTGTTCTTAGTTTTGTTTGATTTTCTTCTTCACCTCTCCTTGCAAGTTCTTAAGGTAAACCTTGATCCCTATTTTCTTGCATTTTTACCATGTAAATCTCTCTTCTACTCTCAACTCCTTCTTGATTGTTGTTGTTGTTTGCTTTGAGGATCCATTTCAAACATTTTGACAAGGACTTAGGGAGCCTTGGGTGTTTGAGATGGGTCCTTGGCCTTGAAGGAGTTTTCTTGTGTATTCTCATGTTCTTTTGCATTTTCCATCATGTTTGCATTTTTTTAAGCTAAATAAAGTCCATCTTCCATGCATAGTGGTTTCGGCCTAGGGGAAAAAATGAGGTTTCCATTGTGTTTTGCTTATTTCATGATTTGTGCTTGATTGTGGGTATGAGTAGTCTAGGATTTAATCCCAAAAATTAGGGTTTATGCTTCCTTTTGTTTCTCTTGATTTTTAGTGTGAATAAACACTTGTTTTGTTTGATTGTTGTCTTGTGACATAGCATAACAATTTAGGGCTTAATCTTGTGTCTTATTTTATGTGTTGATAGTGCATTTTTGGCATGAAAAATTGGTGTTTAGTTCATGTGGTGGTTTCGGTTTTAGGCCTTTTCTTGTGCATATTTTTGTTCTTGAATTGGGTTGCTTGATCTTGTGTGAGATGCATTTAATTTTGTTAGTGTGTTTTTAACTTTTAACCACTCACTTGTTTTTTACTTTACCATACACTAACTTTTTACTTAAAAGAAAAACAACTTAAACATTTTTGCATTTTTACTTTACCATTTCATTAAATAATTACCATTTACCTCATGCATTTTTACTTTACCATTTCATTAAATAATTACCATTTACCTCATGCATTTTTACTTTACCATTTCATTAAATAATTACCATTTACCTCATGCATCTTTTTACTTTACCATTCATTAACTTTTTACTAAAAGTTTTTACTACTTATCAATTTGCAAAAATACCCAAAACATTTTTACACTTTGCATTTCATCCCTTGTGTGATACATACTTGTGTTTGCACATTAATACTTGCATGCTTTCATATGCTCGCATGTTCATGCATTCTCATATGCTTATGCCTATTGCATTCTCTTACTCTCTTACATGATCATACATTCATTAATATTATATCATCCATTCATAAATAAAATGTTCATGCATTCCCATATGCTTATGCCTATTGCATTCATTAACCTTATGTTATGCATTCATTCTTACATGTTATGCCTCTTGCATTCATGCTTACATGTTCATGCATTTGTTTATACCATGTCTTGCATTCATTCTCACATGTTCATGCATTCATTTATACTATGTCTTGCATTCATTGATGCTCATTCATTCATTGTATGCTCATGCATAGTTACCTCGTGTGCATTCATGTCTACATGTTCATTCATCCAAACTAGGAATATCCTATGCCTATGATCAATTGCATTCTATTGTCTATGATGCCATTTAAATGTCTTGATTTAATTGTGTGCCCTTTCATCCCCTTGTATGACCTCCTAATGAAGACGTAAGCCTACATGCATGTTGTAGCATAGAGTAATTAGGGTAAATACACCTCTTTCTCACACACACACACACACACAATTGTCTTGAGAAATTTGCCTTGCATCTTTGACAATTGAATCCTTTGATTATATTGGCATGTTTAATCTTGGTTGATGAATAACATGTCCATGATTGCTTGATTGTGGAAGTATGAGTCTTATTCATTCATTTGCACTTGGTTATGGATTTAGAATTGATTGAAAGGTTCTACTTGTTTTCAGAAATCTTTTTCCAAACCAAATTCTTTTCTAAAACAAATTTTCAAAGCAAAATCAAATGTTTTTCCAATAAAAACCCCTTTTCCTAAAAAACTCATAAGGAGGCAAGTCGGACGTACGGCCGATGTTGTCTAGCGTCCTGAGACCGGAGCTGTACAGCTCAAACGTCTTAGGATACTTATGAGAAATAAAACAAATATTAATAATTTCAAACCCTTTTTCCAAAATGAGCAAGGTATCGATTCGGATGTACTTCCGATATTGGTTAGCGTCTTAGGGTTAGCGGTATATGCGTTAAATGCGAGCCTAAGATACTTGCTCAATAAAAGCAATCAACCTCATAACAAACCTTTTTCCTAAAAATAAAAAAATCATTTTTCAATAAGTAGGGGCACGTCGTCCGCATGCGGGCGGGGATGTCTTTGTTTTAGGTTAGTGGATCATGCAGCTTCGGACTCGAGAACCCCTACAAAAAAAAACACCAACGCGCTTCTTTTCAAGAAAATCAAAAAGCCGTCTTGGACGCAAAAACACACTTCTTTTTCACTAAAGCCGTCTTGGACGCAAAAACACACTTCTTTTTCACTAAAGCCGCCTCTTGGACGCAAAACACACTTCTTTTTCACTAAAGCCGCCTTCTGACGCAAAAACACACTTCTTTTTCACTAAAGCCGTCTTCGGACGCACAAAACGAGAACTACGTAGCTTTGATCCTCATCTCGGTGAGGGTGCGTGAGAGCGGGTTCTCGTCCCGCAAGCACGCTTTTAAAAAATCCTTGTTTTGTTCCGCTTTTCAAGGATATCCAAAAATATTCTTTTTCGCGTTTCCAATAAAATATTTTCTCAATCAAAAGAAAAGAAAAGAAGTAGAACGATCGTTTCAAATCAAACATTTCAAAACCACACATCAAATTAAAGGTTCCTTTCGGTAGAAAGGAGGCACGGGTGCTTATACCTTCCCGCACCTAACCGACTTCCCAACCTACATCTCTTGTTTTCGAAAAGACCACCCGCCTTGTATAAAAAGACGTTTTTTCAATGTTTTCGTCTCAAAACTAAAATATTGGTGGCGGCTTCATATTTTCCCACGTTGTACATCGAGAAGTCCAAACCGGATTTTTCGGGGTGCAACAGCTGGCGACTTCACTGGGGATTAACTTTTCTTTTTTTAAGAAAAAGCGAGGTCAAGCTTCTAATTAATTTGATGCGTGGTTTAAATTGTTTGATTTGGAAAATTTGTTCTATCTCTTCTTTTTCTTCCTTTTCTTTTTCTTTTTCTTTGTCTGTGATGCTTGATGGTTTCTCTTGCATTATTATGTTCATTGTGTTGCATTCATGTGCATTTGTTTATTTCTACACTTGTTTCTTGTTTCTTCTCCTACCCCTTTCTTTCTTTACTTATGCATCATATTCCCTTTATCTCGCGTATTCCCCTCTTCTTCGCTCCCTTTCTTTGGTAAGTTCATGCATTTTTTCCCCTTCTATCATGATCCCCTCTTCTTAGCTCCTCTTCTTAAGGTAAGTAGGGTTTAGATGATTGTTAATACCTTAGGTTGATTTCTTGCTTAGACTTGAATGATATGTGCAAAACCCTAGGGTAGATGACTCTCTTTGTCCGGATCAAGCTCTGGATTTTCTTTGCGGTGGGGGGTATATGCATCATTATGCTCCTACACACACTTTCACCGTTTTTACCCTTGTGTGATTTTTGGTGAGACAGCCCTACACCGGGCTAGAGTATATCTTAGGCTAGAACGGTCATTAGTGGTCGCACACACTTGGACGTCGTCTTTTAGTGTGGTTCGCGAGACTTCACCTAGAGTTTGGCTTTGTTCGAAGGGCTCATCACTTGGGCGTGCGTCCTGCGATCGGTGCGCTCGGATGAGGTCGTTGGCTCTAGGAACCTTATTTAGGGCCCTCTTGTTAGTGCTTACCTTGAAGTACCCCTTAGAAAAGCCTTAGATCCTGTCTCTAAGAAACCCTGTAGGTCACAAAGGAGCTGCATACCCCTGCATCCAAACTTTTTTGAAAAAATGTATATATTTTTCCAGAAGTATGAAGTTCCAGCTTTTGAAAATCCTATGTTGTAAATAATTTTCTTTCATTCATCCTCATCATGCATTTCATTGCACAAAAATGAAAACAAGAAAGCATCTCATTCATCATCATGAGCAAAAATCATCATCAAATTTATTCAAAATGTAGCATTCATGCATCATTTCATTAACCTCATCACTTTAGTTCAAATACATCATTCCTCAATACATGCATCTTTCAAAAAGGAAGGGGCATTGGCATTTCATACTTTGCCTTGTCTCTAAAAAAAAATCATCATTTAGAAAAAGTATCATTCCTGCATCTTTCATCATTCAAAAGAAAGGGGGGCATCAACATTTCATATCTTGTCTTGCCTCTATAAAAATCATTTTGCATCCTACATCGTTGCATCATTTGCATTAAATAAAATTCTAATTTTGAATCATTCGTCTTGCATTCCATTTCATTACATAAAAATGAAAACAATTATCATCTTCATAGCATAAGCATTTCATTTATAATCAAAGAGGAAAAAGCTCCTCGCCAAGTTCATCCAAAACATGGCATTCATGCATAAACATTATTTCAAAAAAAGGACACAGTAGAACTACGTACGCTTTGATTCCTCATCACAGGGAGGATACGTAGGAGCGGGTCCGCCCCACAACATAACAAATAAAAATTTCATTTTTGAAAAAGTATCTTTCTCGCATCATTCAAAAAGGCATTTCATTTTGCATCAAAATCATAAAAACCTTTTAGAATAATTACACTTTTCAAGTGATCATTTTTTCCACTTGCATATCATAGTGTTTTCACATACAATAAAGAGTTTTGATGAGAGACGAGATGGTCTTGCAAAATAATCATTCTTTCAAAATTTCAAGGTGTTCCAAGGTGCTCAGTTTCCCGAGTCAGTAGCTCATAAAATCAAAAATATTGCATCTCATCCATTCCATGATAAAAGACTGAAATAGTTCATCAAAAAAGTTTTTATATCATGTTTTAACTAATGTTAATCTTCCGTGAAGCGTTCTTCTAGTAAGCATGCATGCCATGTGCATTTTCTCTTGTTTGAGTCACCAATTTCCTTCAATCATCATCATCCCCATCCAAGTCTAATCCCGCCCGTCCCACCCATAAAGTGCATGTTCTCTCCCATCGGTGCGTGCTTGACTTTTGGTTCATTCTCGCTAACACTTTAAGTCCTCCATGTCAGGCATTTCGTGATCACTAATTTTCCTTTGTTAAATATCATATTCCTTCAGTGCAAGTCTTTCAAAAATAATAATAAATAAGAAAATAAGCTCGCTAGGTTGAAAACCCGCAGGGCGGCCTAGACACACAAAAAAGCGCCTGGTGGATTGAAAACTCATAAAGAGCGGTCCTGCAAAAGTTAGGGCATAAAAAAAAGGGAGAGAAAAATGTAAAGAAAGGAGCAAGCACATACAGATAGATGAACAGCTTTTCATGTTTTACAAAAATAAATAAGCAATCGAGATTTGAAATGAAGTTTGGCCATCTCCTCAAAATCCCAAATTCCCAGAAAATCCCTTTCCTACCCACCTTAAGCCAAGAAAAAACCAAAATCCAAAAATCACCCTAGACAAGGATCACCTCAAACATAAAAAAGAGGGGTGCATCACTTCTTATCAGCTCACCCGAGTTAAAGAAGGAAAGAATCAAAAAAAAAAAGAAAGAAAGAAAAAAGAGGATTCAAAAATGAAAATCCCAAAGCAAAGGAAAATACAAAAGAAATGTCAGTGGTGAGCCGATACATGTTACCACAAAACACAAGAGATCCTTGTCTCAATAAATCTTCCAATACCTTGCTGTGTATAACTACCCCTCCTTCCATAAATCACAAACACTTCCCTTTGACCTCGGCACCTTGCCCTCCACAAACCCTTAGCCAGGAATAAAACTTCCAAACACCTCATCAAGCCAAATAACCATCATAACACATCGATCGTCAGCCAACGCTAAATAAAAATCATCCTACCATTACCCCCAAATACTTCATTAAACCCAATCATCCTTCGCCCACAAAACACCACAATCCCGAAAAGTCCATTCCGATCAATGATCGATTGTTTGTTGTTTTCTCAAATTTTAAATCTTAGGACAACTAAGTTTATCTGTCTACGATGTGTTTGCTCAAAAGAAAAAAAACAAATGATCAGAAAAAAAGAAAGCTGATCAAGAAAAAAAACAAACCCTCAGGAAAAAGAAATGAGGAACAAAACAAACAATCGAGAAAAAGAAAGTGACAAAATAAAAGAGGGACTTGCACTCAAAAACCCATTCAAGCTGCATTAAAACAAGGTTTAGTGATCACCAAGTGAGGCTTCTTTCACGCTAAAAGTCAAGACATTTGCAGACCGAGAACACTACTCGAGATCCAAAAGATGGGGCACTCTCTTCACCTCCCGCCCACCCCGGTCTTGGGAATGTCTATTCAATGCCCTCCCATGTCACTCCAGTTGTCAATACTTCCAGCGGGGGCAGGCGTGCTCCCATTCCTTCACCTCATTCAACCTCACCGGGCAATCTCTCAACTCACTACCCTAAACAAGGCTCACATTCTAATTGGGGCGATTCTGTCCTTGTTATGACCGGGCAACATCAAACTTTATGGGTTGAGACAAAATCTCTTCTCGCCCACCTTTCATTTCAAAAGCCAAGCATTCCCAATTCATCATCTTTTACACCCCTAGTTGTTGTCACCACTAGACAGGGGCAAACTATTCACTCATCCAAGACCTGAATTGGGGCAATCTTGTATCTCTTGATCCCTCTTGAGCTTCGGTAATAACCATGTCTGTCATTCCTTCACTTGCCATAAATGTCCATGCCCTAAGCCAATTCCAAGCTGACTGACTCATTCATTCACCTTTGCACTCCTATGCATGCTTACTAGACAATGCTTCAAAGAGAGAAAACACAAGTTAGTCATGCGATATCTAAAATTCAGTCATCATGGAAAGAAAGAGAAAACGAGTGAGGTTGTTTGTAAATAAAAACCTTGAGAACACCGGAGTTTGAGTCAAATTCAACTTTTCAACAGAATGGTCAATAATCATCTCAATTCCTTGCATCCAAAGTCTTGCATCTCATCATCACAAAAATGTTTACCTCATGCATCTAGGCAGTTCAATCTATTCATTATGGCATATGCATCAAAGCATTACGTTTGCATCCTCACATTTTGTGCATTCATCACATAGCCAAAAAAAAATGTTCCACATCAGAGCATTGCATCATAATAATGTTTGCATTTCATAGAAGAAGCAAAAAAGAAACAAATGTAAGTTAGAACAGAGCATTGCATTCATCAAAGCATCAATCACCGCATACACTTGCATTCAAACATCAAAGCATTATGTTGATATTTGCATTTCATAAACTACAAAGAAGAAGCAAATACAAAAGAACAAAAGCATTCCATAAAGCAAAAGAACCAAAAATGCATTCAAACATCAAGGCAATACAGTTGCATCACATCAATACTTGCAAAGAAAGCCAAAACATCCCATGTCATTCATCATTTCATTCATTTCGCATAATAGCAATATTCACATTTCATAGAAAAAAAGGCAAAGAAGGAAAAGTTTTCCATTGCATTTGCATCTGCCATTTCATCAAAACACAAGAGCATTACATGTCATCAAACATCAAAATTTTGCATTCGCATGCCCGTATTTCATGAAAAGAGAAAGAAATGAGCAGAAAATAAAACAAGAGCATTCCATTCATCAAAACATGAATCACTGGCATTGCATCGCACACTTGCATTACAAGTATCAATCTCTGCATCAAACATCAAAGCGCTACATTTGCATATTCGCATTTCATAAAAAGCAAAAGAAAACAAACAAAGAAAAAATGGATGATCGTAAAAAGAAAAGCGATCAAGAAAAATCAAATCAAAAGGAAAACCTCAAGAGTGTTCCACCACATGCATCATCACACCAAAATCATAGCATTGCATGCACTCGCATAACATGCTCTGCATAACATGCCTTTGCATAACATGCACCCATGCTTCATGCACCATCCTCGTGCATCAATCCGGCGTATGCAGTACCTCAATGCAACGCGCCAAAGATTGGCCGCCTCAACCACCAATCAACGAGGATTTGTGAATCCCTTCAGACTCCACGTGTCCCTTCGGGACCAAAGCGTCCGCCGGATTCCGTCGTTATCGAGCACCGACGAGTCATCGGACCTGGGTCCTTCGGTTTTAGTTCAAATCAACAAGTCCAAACAATGACCTTGAACTCGACCTTCATTATGCCAAGTCATCACCGAGCATGACGGATCGGCCCTCGACCTTGTGTCCTCCATTTCGCCAAGTCATCACCGAGCATGACGGATCGGCCCCCGCACCTCGTGTCCTTCGACTAGCCGTGGTCGTGATAAAGCATAGTGTAAGTCCATCAAGGTAAAATGTATCGCCCACAACTTGATATCAACCTCGTGCCGCTCGAACAGGCCACCTTCGAGAGCCAGTGCTCCTTCAGAGCCACAAGTGCTCCTTCGTAACTCAAGTGTTCCTTCGTGAGCCACAAGCGCTCCTTCTTTCTCGCATTCTTTTTCACTTTCTTTATTTCCCGCGATGTCGGCCGCACCGCAGGTCGATACCATCTTTATCGCTTTATTGCTTGTATTTGCTGCTCGAGGGTTGGCACCAATCTGCTTCGCTGCTTGTGTCGGCCTACCGTAGGTCGGGTACACTCTTTATCGCTTTATTTATTGCTTCCTTTATTTCCTCCAAAGGTCGGCCTACCAGAGGCCGAATTTGCATATTTCTCTTTATCACTTTCTTCATTTTCTCGCGCGTGTCGTCGGCTACCAGGTCGATACCATCTTTATCGCTTTATTTCTTGTTTTTGCCACCGAGGTGGGCACCAACCTATTTCCCGCTTTTGTTGGCTCATTGAGGGGTCGCACTTCATTCCTTACACCATTTCTGGGCCGGCATCCATTCACCCAAAAAAAAAAAGAAATTCGGGTTTTCCCTAAGTAGACAAAATCGGCATAATTTCTCGAATTCTTTATCTCTATTTTGCCTCGGAATATGTTTCGGCCAATTCATATTCCTTGCTAAAATCTAGATAAAGAGGCAAATTGTCATACCCCAATTTTGTCCTAGCTTTAGGTCAAAACCCTAATTTTCCCAAAAATAAATAAATAAAAAGAAAAAGCATCATGCATTGCATCCGGTTTTTAAAAGTCATTCCCAAACTTCTAAAATCATTTTTGGAATTGGAAGTCACTTTTAAACAAACTAGGGTTTTTTTAGAGTAAAGGGCATTTTGGTCATTTTTCACGACAGGATGATTTTCTCACAAAAATATGCATACACAAAAGGAACATTTTTATTCTACCCAAGATAATTTTTGTATAATTTTTAGAGAAAATATCCTAGTCTAAAATAATTAAAAATGCATTTTTCCCATTTTTAGTGCATAAAAAAATGCCAAAAGACCATTAAAATTCCCTAATTATTAAGTGACAATTTTGGTTGTCTAGAGTAATTAGGAGGGTTATTTCATGGTGCCCAAAAATATGTAACATGTTTTCAATGGGTGCACTCTCAAATACATGACCAAAAATCCAAATTTCAAAAATGCAAAAAAGGAAGTGTCCTCAATAAGACAAAATAACAAAAACAAGCAAGTTTTTTTTTATTTTTTCCCCTCCATGATCAGCTGATCATGCGTCCCATACCCCCTCTCTCTCTCTCAAAATTCTTCTACACACTTCTTTTCTTATTCACCAAGATTTGATTTGATCTTATCTTCATTTTTGCCCATTTTGGTAAATTATTCCACACACTTACACTAACCTCTCCACCCAAAACATGTCATCTTTCCCTTTTGATAACATTCCCTCACCATAATACCCCTAACCCTATTTTACAAGAGTCACCATTCCAAAATTAGATTTTTGTTCACAAATCTTTCCCCCTTTTTTGTTCATTCATGCGCCACCCCCACTCTCTCTCTCACACACTTGTGTTTCCTAAATACCCCTAATCCATGTGACTAATAATCCTAGCCATCCATTCAAAATTAAAACTCAATCCTAGAGCCCAATCAAAGCAAAAGGACCAAAATACCCTAAAAACTCAAAAACTCCTATAAATACCTCACCCATTCACTCTTTCCTAATCTTTGGCTATTCCTCACACACTCTCATTTCTTAACCTAGCACACATTCCTCACCTCCTCTCCTCCTCTCTTCAGCCAAATACCTCCTCACTACCACTCCTCCATTTTTAAATTTCCACCATCAAAGCCTCCTTTCCTTGATTCCTCCACTAAATCCACCTCTAATCTTGCATCATCTTCAAGTTTTCATCAATAATCTTTCAAGATCAAGAGTTTTTGTGAGCTTCAAGAAGAGTTTCAAGTGTTCTTAGTTTTGTTTGATTTTCTTCTTCACCTCTCCTTGCAAGTTCTTAAGGTAAACCTTGATCCCTATTTTCTTGCATTTTTACCATGTAAATCTCTCTTCTACTCTCAACTCCTTCTTGATTGTTGTTGTTGTTTGCTTTGAGGATCCATTTCAAACATTTTGACAAGGACTTAGGGAGCCTTGGGTGTTTGAGATGGGTCCTTGGCCTTGAAGGAGTTTTCTTGTGTATTCTCATGTTCTTTTGCATTTTCCATCATGTTTGCATTTTTTTAAGCTAAATAAAGTCCATCTTCCATGCATAGTGGTTTTTCGGCCTAGGGGAAAAAATGAGGTTTCCATTGTGTTTTGCTTATTTCATGATTTGTGCTTGATTGTGGGTATGAGTAGTCTAGGATTTAATCCCAAAAATTAGGGTTTATGCTTCCTTTTGTTTCTCTTGATTTTTAGTGTGAATAAACACTTGTTTTGTTTGATTGTTGTCTTGTGACATAGCATAACAATTTAGGGCTTAATCTTGTGTCTTATTTTATGTGTTGATAGTGCATTTTTGGCATGAAAAATTGGTGTTTAGTTCATGTGGTGGTTTCGGTTTTAGGCCTTTTTCTTGTGCATATTTTTGTTCTTGAATTGGGTTGCTTGATCTTGTGTGAGATGCATTTAATTTTGTTAGTGTGTTTTTAACTTTTAACCACTCACTTGTTTTTTACTTTACCATACACTAACTTTTTACTTAAAAGAAAAACAACTTAAACATTTTTGCATTTTTACTTTACCATTTCATTAAATAATTACCATTTACCTCATGCATTTTTACTTTACCATTTCATTAAATAATTACCATTTACCTCATGCATTTTTACTTTACCATTTCATTAAATAATTACCATTTACCTCATGCATCTTTTTACTTTACCATTCATTAACTTTTTACTAAAAGTTTTTACTACTTATCAATTTGCAAAAATACCCAAAACATTTTTACACTTTGCATTTCATCCCTTGTGTGATACATACTTGTGTTTGCACATTAATACTTGCATGCTTTCATATGCTCGCATGTTCATGCATTCTCATATGCTTATGCCTATTGCATTCTCTTACTCTCTTACATGATCATACATTCATTAATATTATATCATCCATTCATAAATAAAATGTTCATGCATTCCCATATGCTTATGCCTATTGCATTCATTAACCTTATGTTATGCATTCATTCTTACATGTTATGCCTCTTGCATTCATGCTTACATGTTCATGCATTTGTTTATACCATGTCTTGCATTCATTCTCACATGTTCATGCATTCATTTATACTATGTCTTGCATTCATTGATGCTCATTCATTCATTGTATGCTCATGCATAGTTACCTCGTGTGCATTCATGTCTACATGTTCATTCATCCAAACTAGGAATATCCTATGCCTATGATCAATTGCATTCTATTGTCTATGATGCCATTTAAATGTCTTGATTTAATTGTGTGCCCTTTCATCCCCTTGTATGACCTCCTAATGAAGACGTAAGCCTACATGCATGTTGTAGCATAGAGTAATTAGGGTAAATACACCTCTTTCTCACACACACACACACACAATTGTCTTGAGAAATTTGCCTTGCATCTTTGACAATTGAATCCTTTGATTATATTGGCATGTTTAATCTTGGTTGATGAATAACATGTCCATGATTGCTTGATTGTGGAAGTATGAGTCTTATTCATTCATTTGCACTTGGTTATGGATTTAGAATTGATTGAAAGGTTCTACTTGTTTTCAGAAATCTTTTCCAAACCAAATTCTTTTCTAAAACAAATTTTCAAAGCAAAATCAAATGTTTTTCCAATAAAAACCCCTTTTCCTAAAAAACTCATAAGGAGGCAAGTCGGACGTACGGCCGATGTTGTCTAGCGTCCTGAGACCGGAGTTGTACAGATGCAAAGCTCAAACGTCTTAGGATACTTATGAGAAATAAAACAAATATTAATAATTTCAAACCCTTTTTCCAAAATGAGCAAGGTATCGATTCGGATGTACTTCCGATATTGGTTAGCGTCTTAGGGTTAGCGAGTAGCATGCGGTTAAATGCGAGCCTAAGATACTTGCTCAATAAAAGCAATCAACCTCGCAACAAACCTTTTTCCTAAAAAATAAAAAGATCATTTTTCAATAAGTAGGGGGCACGTCGTCCGTACGGGCGGGGATGTCTTTGTTTTAGGGTTAGTGGATCTGATTCCTGGACCCGAGAACCCCTACATAGAAAAAACACCAACGCGCTTCTTTTCAAGAAAATCAAAAAGCCGTCTTCGGACGCAAAACACACTTCTTTTTCACTAAAGCCGTCTTCGGACGCAAAACACACTTCTTTTTCACTAAAGCTGTCTTCGGACGCAAAACACACTTCTTCTTTTTCACTAAAGCCGTCTTCGGACGCAAAAACACACTTCTTTTTCACTAAAGCCGTCTTCGGACGCAAAAAACGAGAACTACGTAGCTTTGATCCCTCATCTCAGTGAGGGTACGTAGGAGCGGGTTCCTGTCCCGTCAAGCACGATTTTAAAAAAATCCTTGTTTTGTTCCGCTTTTCAAGGATATCCAAAAATATTCTTTTTCGCGTTTCCAATAAAATATTTTCTCAATCAAAAGAAAAGAAAAGAAGTAGAACGATCGTTTCAAATCAAACATTTCAAAACCACACATCAAATTAAAGGTTCCTTTCTAGAGAAAGGAGGTGCGGTGCTTATACCTTCCCGTACTCTAATCGACCCCCAACCTACATCTCTTGTTTTCGAAAAGACCACCCGCCTTGTATAAAAAGACGTTTTTTCAATGTTTTCGTCTCAAAACTAAAATATTGGTGGCGGCTTCATATTTTCCCACGTTGTACATCGAGAAGTCCAAACCGGATTTTTCGGGGTGCAACACATGTGCATTAGTGTAGGGACGCATTTTCGCATATACATTTTATGACGTGTTGTGTTTCGTGATGTCTGTGAAGTGGAATTATATTGGGAAACATATTGTCGAATATGTGGAATTATATTGTCGAAAACTATAATGCCGAAGTTGCGATGTGACTGTGAAGTGGTAATTGGTAATATTCAGTCCTAATCTGCCATTTTACATATATTCTACTATATAATGTGATGTCTCACCCCTTCTGTTGAATGTTACCTCTACGTGGGTAACGTGCAGGTAGTCACGAATGAAGACCAGGTTCTCTTATTAGCGGAGTCAGTGTCGTCTCTGATATGTAGCACCCGGGGAGGGGATGAACGCTGTCTTTATTAATTGTTTGTTGCATTGGTTGTTTAGAACACGATGTCGTGGATTTTGAAATATTATTTATTTTCCGGTGATGTAAACTAAATTGAAGTGTTTTTCCACGTTCGTTTTTAATTATACGTTGTATGGATTTTAAAATGTAGTATGTGACACTCCATTGCCTGTTTAAAATTTAATTTCCGCACTCTGATATTTAAATAAAGTGAACGGGTAGAATTGGGGTGTTACAAGAGCAAGCTAGCTCTCACCCTTGTTGAGGGTTTACAACTCAAGAAGAGAGGAGCCACTGAATCTGAAGCCAATATCTCTAGAAGTGATCAACGACTCCTCAAGAAGCACAGGAAGGATGATACTCTCCCCTACCACCTTTCAATGGTGATTTTGGTACATTTGTTATTGGACACAACTTATTTAAGGCTGAGAGGCGGGCCAAACCATGCCACCCACTACCAAATGACTTGTATAAGTTGGAATTGTCGTGGCTTGGCGGCGGCCACGACAAATAGGCAACTTTATGACCTTATTAGAGGTCATAAGCCAACCATTATATTCCATATGGAGACCAGAGCCCATAAGGAAAGAGTTAATTGTGTCCAACCATTATACGTCTGGGGGTTTGTGTTTACTTTGGAATGACTATTATGAGCTACAGGTTACTTATTCATATGATAACTTTATTCATGCTATAGCTAAAGAGAGAAGATCATGTACTATTTTTGATATATCCTTTGTTTATGGGAATTCTGTGTTCTCATCAAGAAGAGCTCTTTGGCCTAAGCTAACATGGCTCAGACCTACTATTAATGGTGCTTGGGGTTGTATTGGAGACTTCAATGAAATGGTTCAAGTTGTTGATGATAACTCTATAATATATCTTAAAGTTGAATTATTGAATGTAACTCAGTAATTTTGTTTTGTCAAATAAGAGAATGAAGAGCAATTACATATATCTCTGGCTTTGAAATGCATAAGCATTAATTTCTATGACTTATAGTATTTTTGATGTGTTTGTTCAATTGCTGCCAGCAACCATTGCACCTGCAATAGAGTCAGCAACCATTGCACCTGCAATGCATCCAGCAGTCATAGCACCAGCAATAGAGGTTCAAGCAGAGACAGAATCATGCACCAGCAACACAATTCTCACTCATTGCTCTAAGCATTTGATGATGACGTCATCATGTCAAGTTGCAAGTGCAAGTTGCACAAGTGGCAAGGATGCGGCTTCAAGTTCATGCATCTCACCAACAAGTTGGATATTCACAAGTACACTTGGCATAAGGTTATTGGACCTCCCTTCTTAGTTGGTGAAGCTTCCCATCAATCACATTTGAGCAAGTGGATGAGCTGTTTGAGCTACTTGGCGCCAAAGGCAACACATTCATGGAGCCTATAAATACTCCTCATTCTCTTCATCAATGAGATAACTCAAGTTTCACTTCACTTAGATCATAGTTTATTTTACTTGTAAGGATAGAGAGAAAGTGACAACTTCTCTCTACTTTAGGTTAGTTTTCTTGTTGCGGTTCTGTTGCTGAGAGGTTCATTGCCCCAACATTGTTAGGCAGAAAGTGCAAAGGAGTAGCAATTGTGTAATGTACCACTTATCTTCTCTCCTTTGTATTTCCCTTCTTATAAGCATGTTTTCTCTTGTTTGTAAGTGTTTAACATTGTCAAGCATGAGATAAATTACCCTTGGTTGGGACGCTTTAACTATATAATGAATCTTTGAGTATTTTTATGTTACTTATGATGTCTTGCAATTTAGTTCTTGTATGCTAATTCTTTCAAAAGCTTATTTTGACGTTGATCGCTTAGAATACGTAGAATCATAAATACAGAAATGGTTTATGGTATGAACTCAAGAACTAATATGGGTAAGTGACTTAATAAAAGGAAACTTTGTTAAATCCAAGCTAAATCCTAGACATAGGCTAGCTTAGTTCATAGAATGTTACTGTTGGAGCTTCAAATACAAGGGTGAACTTACTCAAATGCTTAGACATAAGCTAGGTAATGAAACCCTGAATAAAAGTGGCTGAAAAGCACAAGTATTCATTTTAGCAGCATTCATTGTAGATGCAATCATTGTAGGAGCAATGATTGTAGGTGCATCATAAGTAGCAATAGAATCTCAAAGTGGAGTTATATAGGAGAATGCATCTCAACCATCTCTCTCATCTGAATTACAACATATTTTAGCTTTATATACATATCCCAACATTCCTCATATTTTACTCTCGAACTCTTTCATCACCTAACTCAACTACTATCATAGAAGGCTAGCAAATTAATCCAATCCATGTGAGTTTGACTTTTATTATCACTTTATTACGTGTTAAGACTGTTGCACAACCTTTTCTTACACAACAAGTTTTTGGCGCCGTTGCCGGGGATTGCCATTAATTTCTAGTATTTTAGGTAGTAGAAGTAGTTTAGTGATTGAATTTTACTCTGGTTGTTTGTTCCTTGTGGTATAGCAGGTTATTGCACCAGCAACCATTGCACCAACAATAGTTGTTGTGGCTTATGCCCAGGACAAACACACCAGAATTTCCCTTGGATTTTGAGATAGAAAGGAGATTCAGAAGGTTCCGTAGACAACAAAGAAGTAGAACAATACAAACAATGTCTGAACAAGGTGGAGCAGGTTCAAATCATGGTGTTGGCAGAGGTGGAGGATCAGCTCACTCAAACAGTTCATCAACATGGGCCCTATAGGTATGATAAATGATAGGGATAGACCAATGAGAGACTATGATGTGTTTAATGAACAAACCATGCAAACTAGCATAGTCAGGCCACAAATAAATGCCACTCATTTTGAATTCAAACCTATGATGTTTCAAATACTTCAAACAGTAGGTCAATTCAGTGGATCTCCATAAGAGGACCCTCATTTGCATCTAAGGCAATTTTTAGAAATATGTAGTAATTATTTTACCTGGCGTTTCTGAGGATGCTTTTAGATTAAAACTTTTTCCATATTCTCTTAAGGATAGAGCCAAGTCTTGGTTAAATCACTAAAGCCTAACTCTATCACTGAATGGAATGAGCTAGCAAAGAAAATTTTAGAAAAATATTTTCCACCCAGCAAAAATGTCAGGTTAAGAAATGAAATCACTGCCTTTAGACAAAAATAGGGTGAATCACTGTTTGAAGCATGGGAAAGGTGGAAGGAACTTTTAAGGAAGTGTCCTCATCATGGTATCCCTGTCATAATACAAATGGAAACATTCTACAATGGTTTGGATCACAAAACTCATCTTCACTATCTATGTTTCCACTATTTTTATCTTTCTTTTACATCATATATGTGTCATACCCCAATTTTGTCCGACTAATTCAAAATAAAAATTGTCTTTTCGCGGACGCGAGGTTCTAACAATATTTTTCTCGTAGTTGAAAAGAGATTCAAAAATATATGCCGAGGCACACGCGTGTTATTTTAACCGGGTACACGCGTTATTATTAATTGCGTGTGCATTTTTTTCTTATTCTCGTACGCGCGTTTAATTTTAATGATTTGACACTATGTTATTTTCGTGGTAGACGCGTGTCATATTTAACCAAAACAAAAAAATCAAAGATTTATAAAGGAAGATAAACTTGATCTAAGTCAAGTAAAATAAAAAAAGAGGGCTGTTGATAACAAAACAATACAAGATGGCAATTGAAATAAAAATAATAACACATAGCACCTAGCCTCACACATGAACGTGAAGACTTAATGCTGAAAATAAACACACTATAGTAACCCACTTGTTCTTATTACAAATACAAAAATAAGAACAAAGTCACAGATAGATAGCATAGAGGAGGCAAAGAACAATAGACAAGAGGAAGCGACCAAAATTGTGCAAAGAATAGGTCCACTCTCAAAGCTTCAAATAGGTAGAGTCACCTCCTAAAAAAACACTGTACATTTGTTTCCCATACAAGAATAAAGATCGATTCAAATATAGTCAAAACATCCCCAATTTGTGAATACAACAAAGGGCTTGGGAGGAGGAAAATTTGATCGAGAATACTTTATACACCAAAACATGAAATGTTTGAAAAACACAAAATCGAGATACAGAGAAAATTGACTTGACATTGTAATACTCTATGCAAGCCTTACTATATATTCATACTTTAGCAACACGCATGGGGGAGGCACAAACACACTCAAGCGTAAAAAACACAACACACACAACACACGCATAGCGGTAACCATTCACCCCAAACCAACATAAACACACAGAGACATTCGAACACGAACACACACTTTGAAACTCAAGAGGAAGAAAACGAAAATCAAAGGGAGGGGGAACACAGAGAGAAAACCAAGCGTAAACATAAACACACAACCAATCCAACAAACACACAACAAAAGAACAAGCAAGCACGAGAAGAAGACCAAAAACCGGAAAAACAAACTCTGTCGCTGTGACCTCCGCCGCGAACCACCACGCCACCGACAACTCAACATCTCCGACGACGCGCGCGCCGCCTTTTCTCCGTCGCGCGAAACCACCACCACGCCGCCGAACCACCACGCCGTTCCACCACCGTGAGCTTCCGCCTCTCTCTTTCGCGTCACCGCCACCACCGTCACCGGAACCACCAAACGCTTCTCTCCCTCGCGGTACACTCTCCCTCTCTCTTTCTCTCTCTTGAAAATTTTCTCATTCTGTTTTGGGAGGGAAATCGGCGCATGTGAGAGAGGAGAGGAGAAATAAATTTCTGTTCTGGGGGAGGGGGAATCGACGCAGGTGAAGAAGGAGAAAGGAGAGACTTTGTTTTTTTTTTTCTCTTTTAGGGGGTAAGTAGTACAGAGGAAGAAGGAATGAACATTAGGGTTGCTATTTTTGACACTTAACTTATGTATATGCGTTCATGGGCCTCTTCCTTTTTCTTTTTTGTTTTGTTTGTTAAGTTTTTAAATATCGACACTAACAACACCCCCCACGCTTTTGGATGCACCCCACCGCTTTTATGTAAAAATTTATTGTTAGTACCCCAAATTTCGCTATCTCACCCCTCTCCTTAAAAGATGCATTTTGTATTTAGTTGTTATAATATGGATGCTTGCCAATCTATTTCTTCAAAATCAAACTTTGCTAATAGTCTCGTGAAGCCTTTGTTTGCGTGATTATTAACAATGAGGTACTAGCGGCAGTCACTTGGAGCCTTTGCTCAATTGATCGTAGTAAATGCCTAATTTTCTTAAAGATTTTCACTAAAATCAAACTTTACTAATAGTCTCGTGAAGCCTTTGCTTGCGTGATTATTAACAATGAGGTACTAGCGGCAGTCATTTGGAGCCTTTGCTCAATTGATCGCCGTGAATGCCTAATTTTCCTAAAGATTTTCACTAAAATCAAAAACTTTGTTAGTAGTCTTGCGAAGCCTTTGCTTGCATGATTACTAACAATGGAGTGCTAATATTGGTCACTTGGAGCCTTTGCTCAATTGATCATCATGAAAGCTCGATTTTCACAATTAAACAAGATAAAAACAAAACCTTTCTCAAAACAAGAACTACGTAGCTTTGAATTCTCCATCGCACTTGAGATACGTGGGAGTGGATCCTCCATCAAGCGCAAAATTAAAGATTTTTCATTTAGTCACTCATAAACAAAAGAGGTAAAAACAAAGCATTTTTCCAAATCAACTCCGCAAATCACATATTTAATTAAGGTAACCCTTCTTCGAAGGGACGTTATGGGGTGCTAATACCTTCCCCGCACGTAACTAGACCCCCGAACCCAAATCTAATGGTTCCAAGACCATTGCTTTCCGAAAAAGGTTTTTTTCAATGTTTTACCTTTAAAAAATATTGGTGGCGACTCTAAAACAAAGTTGTGCGAAGAAAAGTCCCTCCAAGGATTTTTCGGGGTGCAACAGCTGGCGACTCTGCTGGGGACATTATTTTTTAAGTGGGTCAAGCCGATTAATTGAATGAGTGATTTGCCTTACTGATTTAATATGCTTTGTTTTACCTCCCTTCTTCCTACTTTTGTCTTATTTCGTATGTCATTTGTTTGTTATATTTTAGAGCAGTTCCTCTTCTTCGCTCCTTTTTCTTTGTAAGCAATGCGTGTAATTATTGTAGGCTTCTTAGAATGGTTTGTATATTGAAATGATGTATGCATGTTGAACCTTAGGGTAGACGACCTATTGTCTGGACTGCTCTGGTTTTTCTTGCAGGTGGGGAAGGGTAGTTATTTCTAGGTATTGTGCCCTCAACACACACTTCACACCCTATACTTGTGAGCATTGAGTGGGGCCTAAAACCCAAGGTCTGAACAAAAACCTAGGAGAGCGGGAGCGATTAGTGACGCCATTCGTGACCTTTGTCCGTATGGCTCTCATGAAAGTTTCGCCCAAGAGTACGCTCTGTCATGATGCCTCACACTCGATAGCTTTCTATGATTGTGAGTGTCATCGTGAGAGAGACTTTAACTCTTGGTTGCCATTGTGAGGAAGTGATTAGAACCTACATGGGAGGATTACCCTTTTCGTCGGATTTAGACCTAGGATTCCCACCTTTGTAGGACACTGAGAGCACGCATTTGTTTGTTGCATTAGCTTAGGCATTCCTTTTCTCAAACTCTATTTCGAAAATTGTAGAAAGTAATTTTTCTTTTCCCCTCATAAATACCTACATGAGGTGGCATGTAGCGTGTATCTTTAAAAATGTTTAAAGTACCACCAATAACCTCACTTTCTTACCATTTTTCCATGTAAATAACACATCATTTCGCATTCACATCATTTTGCATTTGCATTTGCATCTAACAAAATTTTGAAAAAAAAAAAAAAAACTTTCGTCATTTGCATTTTTCATGCATTAAAGTTTGTTTGCAGAGAATCCTAAAAGTGATGAAGTAATGTTTGTCATAGGTACAGTAGATAATCAAAAATGAAACATTGCGCTTCAAAAAGAAAAATAATCCAAATTCACTGTTAAACCTATGGTGAGACATGGCACACTGTGAGAATTCTCGGCATTAAACTAACACTCATCTGCATCGCATGCATTGCATTCATTAATAACGTTACTCATAAAAAATCTTTCGTCAGAACGGAAAAGGCAAGATGGTTCATCAACACCGATATTACACCCGTCTACAAGCAAGACTGATGGCTAGCAATCAGGATCTCGAGAATGAAGACCCCCTGAGTCGAGATAAGTTGGTTGGGAAGGTGCTCAATCCTGAGCAGTTGGCTCAGGAAGATCAGGCTCTGAAGGCTGAAATGGAAGCACAAGTGGTCGAAGAAATGAGTATGCTGCAGGATCAGAGGGGTGGGGCCGTTACTGGGGCTATCGCTGTTGTAAATCCCGAAGGAGTTGTTATTTCCGTTTCTTCTCCGGTATCCGCTGAAGTTACAACTACTCCCATTTCTCATGGACAAGGAGACGATTATTTCACCCATCATCCAGGGGTAGGCATGCGAGAGTTATCTGAAGACTAAAGCGGTCCCTGTGGGGTCAAGTCCACTTGCCACGGTTACACCTAGAGGAGTTGCTACTGGACCACAAATTCATACTCCTGGTCCTGGTATTATGCTGCCAAGAAGTTCATCTAGTCCTACCCCGGGAATTGCTTGTGAATCCCGTAAAGTAGTTTATCACGTGGAAAACCCCGCCAAGATGGGGTGTTACCACGATCAAGAGAAGCACCACTCCCATTTCCGGGCGTAAGAAAGGGGAAACGAATGTAATCTCGTAAGAAATCCGGCCTTTGGTACTCCTCCACAAAGAAACGGTTCCATCCGCTATTCTGTGCCGCCACAAAGGGCAATGACGGTCGAGGGCTCGGAGTTATCGATCTGAGGGCAAATTAACTTTGATCCAACATCGATGACATACAAAGATGAATTGTTCAATCACCGGCTTCCGAAACTTGATCAACACTCGGCCAATGAAAGCCCGTCACCGCCATTTCCCGTGGTTACAACGCTATTGCCACCGCAGCTTTCATGAAGCGGGGTTGGTCATCTTGTAGAAGAATGCGAGTCTTCAAGCGGTGGTGAAAGACCCCGTGAAGATGCCGGGCCGGATCTCGAATGGTCCGAATACAACAATCAATTCACCGCCAAGCCACGAAAAGACAATCACTAAGGCAAATGAGATCCCCGGTGGGCAATTGGTAAGAAAGGTTGGGAAGGTTAAGACTCTTTAGAGGTTATTCATGCAGAGATGTGCAAATTCGAGTCATCAAGAGGGGTTGCACTCGTGAAGGGGTGCGTGTTAATGTTAATTGCGCTGGGGCATGTGAGGCCTTCAAGACAGTCTTGCAAGACTTATTGGATCGTCGGTAACCCAAACAGGGTGCAGTGAGTACGGGGATGGGCGTGGGTTAGGATATCACCCGCTCAAGCCGATAAGAAGAGAATGGTGAGGAAAAAGCAGAAAAGAGGCTAGCTAAGCTTCGAGAGGCGCACTACTTTGGAGGAGGGTCCCTATTCATGATCCTTCCCGAACATCCCCTGTTTGTGATATCCGCCAAAGCTTTGTGGTATTTGGATTGCTTGATTACAATTCGGTTGCTGTCATCAAGGATGGTCCTGAGGTTGAAGAGGGCGGTGCAAGTCTAGTGCGTCGCTGCGATGTTGGTGAAAGAATTAAAGAACCAGAAGGCTGCCAATTTTCCCGTGACTTTTAGTTCAAAATAATGATTGTAGTGCAACCCTGTGGTTCTGCCCAAGGCCATAGGACAAGTTGTTAGGGGCAAGCATGTTTTTATTTTTAGAATCATCACCATTAATAAAAACTTTGTTTTTGAATTTCCATCAATAAAAATCATTCCTCTTCATTTCATGTGTCTTTTTTTCTGTTTCATTATTGTTTGCTTGTTCGTTTCATTTTTATTCTGCCTTTTCGCTTCGGCAAAAGGCGAATCCACAGCAATTGTCTCTCAAAATAACAGTGCCAACAGTCCATATTTTGACTTTGATCACCCCATCAATCAAGCTGAGGGGGATGTTGAGAAAGACTGGGAAACCCCTCCAGAACTCATAAGACTGATGAAACAAGAAGAAAAGGCTATTCACCTTCTACAGGAATTCAACAAGTGGTCAATTTAAGTACAGTTGAGAACAAGAAGGAGGTCAAGGAGGGCACTTCCAATGAAGGAAAAGGAGTGAAAAAGGAAATAAAAAAAGAGATAAAGAAAAAGAGCAAATATATAAGAGTAAATAAATTATTGTCCTGGAGTTATTTTTTGAGAAAACGAGCAATCATGATTTGAAATAAAGTTTGACCATCTTCCCATATCCTCGAAAAAAAACCTTTCCTACCCACCCTAAGCCAAGAAAAAAAGACAAAGATCACCTCAAATAAAAAAGTGCATCACGTTTTATCAGCTCACCCAAGTCAAAAAAAAAAAAAAAAAAAAAAAAAAAAAAAAAGAAGAAAAAGGGATTTAAAAATGAAGATCCCAAAAATACAAAAGAAAGATAAGTGGTGAGTGATACATGTTACCACAATATATAAGAGATCCTTGTCTCAATAAACCTTCAAACACTTCATCGTTCCCATACTCCTCCTTCCATAAACCGCAAACACTTCCCTTTTACCTCGGCACCTTGCCTGCACAAACCCTTAGCCGTGAATAAAAATTCCAAACACCTCATCAAGCCAAATAACCGTCATAAACCATCAATCGTCACCCCACACCAAATAAGACCCATTCTCCCCATCAACCCCAAGCACCTCATTAAGCCCAATCATCCTTCCTCCACAAAACACCACAATCCCAAAAAGTCCATTCCGATCAATGATGATTCTTTGTTGTTTTCTCAAATTTAAATCTTAGGACAACTAAGTTTATTTGTCTACAATGTGTTTGCTCAAAAAAAAAAAAAAAAAAAAATGATCGTAAAAAGAAAGTGATCAAGAAAACAAAACCCTCGGAAAAAGAAAGGAGGAAACAAAACAAATAGTCGAAAAAAGAAAGTGACAAAATAAAAAGAGGGACTTGCACTCAAAAACCCATTCAAGCCGTGCATTAAAACAGGATTAGTGATCACCAAGTAAAGATTCTTTCATTCCAAAGCTGAGGCATTCACAGAGAACCAAAGGTTTGCACTGGGAACACCGCTCAAAGTTGGGGCATTCTCTTCACCACCCACCCACCCTGGTCTTAGGAAAGGCTGTTCAGCTCCCATTTCATGTCACTCCAGTTGTCAATACCTCCAAACAGGGGCAAGTCGTTCATTCACAACTACCAGAAGCTAGAATTAGGGAAACTATGTTTCGTCAGGACTGGGGCAACCCCCTTCTCTCTAGTGTACGGGTCAGAAGCAGTTCTTCCCATTGGAGTCGAGATACCCTATCTCCGGGTGCTCATCGAAACCGAGTTAGAAGAGGCTGAATGGGTTCAAACCCGTTTGGATCAGTTGAATCTCATAGAGGAAAAAAGGATTGCAGCTTTGTGTCATGGACAGCTGTACCGACAGAGAATGAGAACGGCTTTTGACAAGAAAGTCCGACCCCGAGAATTCAATGAGGGGAACCTCGCGCTCAAGAAGATCTTGCCCATCCAGACTGATCCCAGAGGGAAGTGGACACCCACTTATGATGGCCCATATGTAGTCAAGAAAGCCTTTTTCTGGAGGAGCACTGATACTTACCAGCGTGGACGGCGAAGATCTCAAGAATCCAGTCAATTCAGACTTTGCGAAGAAGTATTATGCCTGAAAGAAATAAACGAAAAAAGAGAAAGATGAGCCAAGCAAGAATTAGCTCGCTAGGTTGAAAACCCGAAAGGGCGGCCTAGGCAAAATCGTGAGCGACCCGTGGGATTGAAAACCCGCAAAGGCGATCCAGCAAAAATTAGGGTCGAAAAACTTGGGCATGAAAAGTAAAGAAAGGCATACAAATTCCCTGAAAGCTTGGATGAAGGAGTGATTAAAGTCAAGGACATAAATGTTTAGCATCATCCCCATGGAGACAGATAAATGTAATCGACTTCTACCTTTTTCGCGTCTTTTTGTAGTTTAAATTTTCAAATATATTGAACAATCGGCGTAACTTCTTGTGCGCTGATTTCCACATCAATAAAAGTCCAACTTTCTCACATTTGTTTATTCTGTTATTTTTGCTTTTCTCTCAAAATAAACGCTTTATGATGGTGATGATTACGAATCAGAAACATGTATATAAATCATAGAGCATCACAATCGTTAAGAAATTTCTAAAAGTCATGGGAAGAAAGTAACTCCTAGGGGCAATTTAAGTTTGCAAGGATGATAATTGCACTCATAGGCCATTGCGGATGGCAAGTCACAAAAAGGAAAGATAACCGCGCTTGGCTTATATGTCGCGACGATGATAATCGGTTCCTCGATCTTGTCATGGGTTGGTCGAACCAAAGAAATAGTAGCCAAAAGGGCAAAAGAGCAAAAATATGTAATATAAAAGGAAAAAGCGAAAAAGAGAAGTTGAAAAAGAGGGGCAAAGAACACTAAAAGTCATGCATTGCATTCACTAAGCATAAAATCATGCATTCATTAGTCATGCATTATAAGGTAAAGAAAAGAGAAATTCAGGCATTTGCATTACATTCATCATGAGAAAAGGAAAAGAAAGTAGCAATCATGGCATTTGCATTGCATACATTTGTTCATCTCATCTGCAGGTGCAAAGCAGATAAACACTTCGGTGTTAATGCTCGCCTTCAGATTCTAGAAAGCGCCCCTAGTTGGGAGTTCAAGAAGAGAGAATAAAAAGAAAAGAAAAAGAGTCTAAAAAAAAGAGAGAGGAAGAGAAGAGAAAAGAAAGAGAAGCGAAAATAGAAAGAAAAAGAAAAGAGGAGCAGACAAGAGAGCGCCCAAGCGCGCAAGAGAAGAGAAAACAGAGCGCCCAAGCGCACAAAAGAAAAGATAAGAGAACGTCCAAGCACGCAAGAGAAGAATAGAGAGCGTCCAAGCACGCAAGAGAAGAACAGAGAGCGCCCAAGCGCGCAAGAGAAAAGAGAGCGCCCAAAGTGCGCAAAAGAGAGGTCTCACATCGTATACGAGCAACGCGATGGACCGCAGCCCCATGTGAGGTTCAACGGAATAGTTGTATCAGCCTAAGATACAATGGACGCCGTGCATTGATCTGTATATCAGTTCCGGAGCTGATAACGATCCCCCCGGTCGCTCGAAAAGGCCAACAGGAAGCGTGCTCCTCAAAGCCACGTGCAAACTCGGATTCGTCAAGAGTTCGTTTAAGGATTACAAGTTTTAGGCAGCCTGGGCATTTTACCGTTTTCTGCACGCAAGTGCTCATTTACCGCTTTATGCACGCAAGTGCCCATTTTACCTTTCCTGTCTGCACGTCAGTGTTCATTTACTGTTTTCGCATCGACACGAAAGTGTCTGTCTTTCAAAAAAAAACCAAAAGGAAAAAACCAAAAAGGAGAAAAAGAAAAAAAAGAGAAAATTCAGATTCCCCCAAGTGGACAAAATTGGTATAATTTCTGATTTCTTTATCTTTATTTTACCTCGGAATATGTGCGACCAATTCATATTCCTCGTTAAAATTCAGATAAAGAGGGGCAGCTGTCATACCCCAATTTTGTCCGACTAATTCAAAATAAAAATTTTCTTTTCGCGGACGCGAGGTTCTAACAATATTTTTCTCGTAGTTGAAAAGAGATTCAAAAATATATGCCGAGGCACACGCGTGTTATTTTAACCGGTACACGCGTTATTATTAATTGCGTGTGCATTTTTTCTTATTCTCGTGTACGCGCGTTTAATTTTAACGATTTGACACTATGTTATTTTCGTGGTAGACGCGCGTGTCATATTTAACCAAAACAAAAAAATCAAAGATTTATAAAGGAAGATAAACTTGATCTAAGTCAAGTAAAATAAAAAAAGAGGGCTGTTGATAACAAAACAATACAAGATGGCAATTGAAATAAAAATAATAACACATAGCACCTAGCCTCACACATGAACGTGAAGACTTAATGCTGAAAATAAACACACTATAGTAACCCACTTGTTCTTATTACAAATACAAAAATAAGAACAAAGCTGCAGATAGATAGCATAGAGGAGGCAGCAACAATAGACAAGAGGAAGCAGCCAAAATTGTGCAGCAATAGGTCCAGCTCCAAAGCTTCAAATAGGTAGAGTCACCTCCCTAAAAAAACCTGTACATTTGTTTCCCATACAAGAATAAAGATCAGATTCAAATATAGTCAAAACATCCCCAATTTGTGAATACAACAGTGGCTTGGGAGGAGGAAAATTTGATCAGAATACTTTATACACCAAAACATGAAATGTTTGAAAAACACAAAACTGAGATACAGAGAAAATTGACTTGACATTGTAATACTCTATGCAAGCCTTACTATATATTCATACTTTAGCAACACAGACAGGGGGGAGGCACAAACACACTGAAGCAGAAAACACAACACACACAACACACGCAAGCAAGAACCATTCACCCCAAACCAACATAAACACACAGAGACATTCGAACACGTAGAACACACCTCAAAACTCAAGAGGAAGAAAACGAAAATCAAAGGGGAGGGAACACAGAGAGAAAACCAAGCAAAACATAAACACACAACCAATCCAACAAACACACAACAAAAGAACAAGCACGGTAGAAGAAGACCAAAAAACCAGAAAAACAAACCTGTCGCCGTGACCTCCGCCGCGAACCACCACGCCACCGACAACTCAACATCTCCGACGACGCGCGCTTTCGTTTTTTTCTCCGTCGCGCGAAACCACCACCACGCCACGAACCACCACGCCGTTCCACCACCGTGAGCTTCCGTCTCTCTCTCGCGTCCACCGCCACCACCGTCACCGGAACCACCAAACGCTTCTCTCCCTCGCGGTACACTCTCCCTCTCTCTTTCTCTCTCTTGAAAATTTTCTCATTCTGTTTTGGGAGGGAAATCGGCGCATGTGAGAGAGGAGAGGAGAAATAAATTTCTGTTCTGGGGGAGGGGGAATCGACGCAGGTGAAGAAGGAGAAAGGAGAGACTTTGTTTTTTTTTTTTGCTTTGGGGTAAACTAGCAGCAGAGGAAGAAGGAATGAACATTAGGGTTGCTGTTTTTGACACTTAACTTATGTATATGCGTTCATGGGCCTCTTCCTTTTTCTTTTTTTGTTTTGTTTGTTAAGTTTTTAAATATCAGATTACTAACAACACCCCCCCACGTTTTGGATGCACCCCACCAGTTTTTATGTAAAAATTTATTGTTAGTACCCCCAAATTTCGCTATCTCACCCCTCTCCTTAAAAGATGCATTTTGTATTTAGTTGTTATAATATGGATGCTTGCCAATCTATTTCTTCAAAATCAAACTTTGCTAATAGTCTCGTGAAGCCTTTGTTTGCGTGATTATTAACAATGAGGTACTAGCGGCAGTCACTTGGAGCCTTTGCTCAATTGATCGCCGTAAATGCCTAATTTTCTTAAAGATTTTCACTAAAATCAAACTTTGCTAATAGTCTCGTGAAGCCTTTGCTTGCGTGATTATTAACAATGAGGTACTAGCGGCAGTCATTTGGAGCCTTTGCTCAATTGATCGCCGTGAATGCCTAATTTTCCTAAAGATTTTCACTAAAATCAAAAACTTTGTTAGTAGTCTTGCGAAGCCTTTGCTTGCATGATTACTAACAATGGAGTGCTAATATTGGTCACTTGGAGCCTTTGCTCAATTGATCATCATGAAAGCTCGATTTTCACAATTAAACAAGATAAAAAACAAAAACCTTTCTCAAAACAAGAACTACGTAGCTTTGAATTCTCCATCGCACTTGGAGATACGTAGGAGTGGATCCCCTCCATCAAGCGCAAAATTAAAGATTTTTCATTTAGTCACTCATAAACAAAAGAGGTAAAAACAAAGCATTTTTCCAAATCAACTCCGCAAATCACATATTTAATTAAGGTAACCCTTCTTCGAAGGGACGTTATGGGGTGCTAATACCTTCCCCGCACGTAACTAGACCCCCGAACCCAAATCTAATGGTTCCAAGACCATTGCTTTCCGAAAAAGGTTTTTTTCAATGTTTTACCTTTAAAAAATATTGGTGGCGACTCTAAAACAAAGTTGTGCGAAGAAAAGTCCCTCCAAGGATTTTTCGGGGTGCAACAATATGTTGATGTTTTTCATTTTCATTTTGTTATTATTTATGCATAGTTGCATACAAATGGTTGTTTAGAGTTTCTCCGGAGCCCCAAACCAGGCTCATGTTAGATGCCTCATCTGGAGGTGTTCTCTTGAATTTGTCATACAATGAAGCTTCTGAGTTGATAGAAAAAATGGCAACCAACAACTATAGTTGGCCCACAGATAGGGTCACTGCTCAAAAGAAGACATCTGGGGTTCATGAAATCAATGAAGTAACAAATCTATCAGCTCAAGTTGCAGTACTCACCAACATGATCAAGAATCTCAACACCAACAATGCATCAGCAACCAATGCAGGTGCAATACCAGAAAATGCAGCCGCAATGAGCAAGCACCCCCAGGAACTACTAGTTGTGTATACTGTGGGGGTGGTCACTTCTATGAAGAATGTCCAAGCAACCCTGTATCTGTTAACTATGTGGGATACAACAAAAACAACAATCCTTATTCTAACACTTACAACCCAGGCTGGAAGAATCATCCAAACTTCAGGTGGAGCAACAATAATGCTCCTGCAACACATGCAATAGCACCATCAACTCCACCAGGGTTCCAAAATCACCAGAATTATCAAAAAAATCCTACCCCAAATGCAGAAAATTCCTTAGAAGCAATGTTCAAGGCATACATGAACAAAACAGGTGCCTTCATCAATGAAACAAGAACTGCAAGGCAAGCTCATGATGCTTCACTCAAAAACTTGGAAAACCAAGTAGGTCAACTGGCTACAGCATTGTATCAAAGGCCAAATGGTGCTTTGCCTTCAACCACAGAAGCATCTACTTCACAAAAACATGGAAAGGAGAAAGTCAAGGCAATTTCTCTTAGAAGTGGGAAGGATCTCTCGGAGCCATACTTAACAAAAAGTGTAGAAAAGGAAGAAAAATGAAAAAAAAAATGAAAAAGAAAAAAAATCTACTGATGTAGGTAATATGGATGCAAGAGCATCTAAAGCTGCAACAGAAAAAGTCAATACTCCATCAAGGTTAGTGCCAGAATACCCTCCTCCACCATACCCTGAAAGATTGAAGAAAGCTCATGAGGAGAAGCAATTTGGCAAATTCCTTGAAGTACTCAAGCAACTCCACATCAATGTACCACTAGTTGAGGCACTGCAGCAAATTCCCAACTACACAAAATTCATGAAGGATGTGCTCACAAAAAGATGGAGATTAGGAGAGTTTGAAACTGTACCAATGTCAAAAGAGTGTAGCATGATCATGCAGAACAAAATCCCCAGAAAATTGAAGGACCCAGGCAGTTTCACTATACCTTTCTCAATTGGAAACTATTATACTGGTAGGGCATTATGTGATTTAGGTGCAAGTATCAACTTGATGCCTAAATCCATATTTACCCAACTTGGTATTGGAACTGCTAGGCCAACAACAGATACTCTTCAATTGGCTGATAGGTCAATTGCTTATCCTGAGGGGATCATAGAAGATGTTTTAATTAAAGTTGACAAATTTGTCTTTCCTGCAGATTTTGTTATTCTTGATTTTGATGCAGATAAAGAAGTACCAATCATCCTTGGGAGGCCATTGTTAGCTACAGTGCAAAACCCTCATTGATGTGCAAAAAGGAGAATTAACAATAAGAGTGAATGATCAAGAGGTCAAGTTCAACATAATGAATACTCTCAAATACCCTAGTGAAGAGGTGGAAGAGTGCTCACTCATTGTTTCCATAGATCAAGCAGTACAGAAGCACTTCCACAAGGAGCATGATCACTTGGCCATTGCCCTTGCAACCATTGCAAGTGCAATGCCAGATGCAGGGGAACCTACAGAAAATGAAGCCCTACATAAAGAAGCTACTGTTAAAGAAATATGGGCAAGGGAATATGAATCTCTAGAGTTGTAGAATTCTAATCTCAAGAGAAATGTCCCCTCAATAGAGAAACCTCCTCAATTAGAGCTCAAAGAACTGCCACAACACCTCAAATATGCTTTCCTAGGGGAAAATAACACCTTACCTGTGATCATGGCTACTAACTTAAGGAAGCATAAAAAAAACAATAGGGTGGCAGATGTCAGACACCAAAGGAATCAGTCCCTCCATTTGCATGCATAGAATTGTGCTAGATGAGAACTCAAATAATTGCATTGAAGGTAAGAGGAGATTGAATCCAATTATGAAGGAGGTAGTGAAAAAAGAGATAATCAAGTGGCTAGATGCTAGCATAATCTATCCTATATCAGATAGTGCTTGGGTAAGCCCAGTACAATGTGTGCCAAAGAAGGGTGGAGTGATAGTGGTAGCCAATGACAAGAATGAGTTGATACCTACAAGAACAATCACAGGATGGAGAATTTGCATGGATTATAGAAAGCTCAACAAAGCAACAAAGAAGGATCATTTCCCATTGCCTTTCATTGATCAAATGTTGGATAGATTGGCAGGTAAAGAATTCTATTGTTTATTAAATGGCTACTCAGGCTATAATCAAATAGCTATAGTCCTTGAGGATCAAGAGAAAACAACTTTCACATGCCCCTATGGCACCTTCGCCTTTAGAAGGATGCCATTTAGACTATGTAATGCACCAGCAACATTCCAAAGGTGTATGATGGCAATATTTTCAGACTTCATTGAGTAATCAATGGTGGTCTTTATGGATGATTTCTCAGTGTTTGGAGAGAATTTTCATCTATGTTTTCAAAACTTAGAGGAAATCCTCAACAGATGTGAAGAAACCAACCTAGTCCTCAATTGGGAAAAATGCCACTTCATGGTTCAAGAGGGCATTGTCCTTGGCCACAGAGTTTCAAAGAAGGGGCTTGAAGTTGACAAAGCAAAGATTGAAGTGATTGAAAATTTACCTCCTCCAACTACTATCAAGGGTATCAGAAGCTTTCTAAGACGTGCAGGGTTCTATAGAAGATTCATCAAAGACTTCTCAAAGATCTCAAAGACATTATGTCAATTACTACAGCATGATGTGCCATTCAAGTTGGATGAAGATTGCTTGGAAGCATTCCAGAAGCTAAAGAAGGCCTTAATCACAGCACCAGTGATAGTAACACCTGATTGGAGCAAGCCTTTTGAGTTGATGTGTGATGCTAGTGACTTTGCAGTAGGAGCAGTCCCGGGGCAAAGGTATGACAAAGTTTTTCATTCAATTTATTATGCTAGCAAAACATTGATTGAGGCACAAATAAATTACACTGTCATTGAGAAAGAACTCTTAGCTGTAGTTTTTGCTTTTGATAAATTTAGGTCTTATTTGGTAGGCACAAAAGTAGTTGTCTATACAGATCACTCTGCCATTAAGTACCTAATTGCTAAAAAAGATGCAAAGCCTAGATTGATTAGGTGGGTTCTCCTCCTCCAAGAGTTTGATCTTGAAATTTGAGATAAAAAGGGGGTGGAGAACCAAGTTGCTGATCACTTGTCTAGAATTGAAAATGAAGATGCAGGTATCATAGAGGAAGACATCAAAGAAAGCTTTCCAGATGAGAAACTCTTAGCAATTTCTGCAAGGAATACCATTGCAGGTGCAACCATTGCACCAGCATTACAGGAAGCAATTGTTGTAGGAGCAATAGAAGCTGTTACACCTTGATTTGCTGACATAGTCAACTTTCTTGCAAGCAAAGTTATACCAGTCAACATGACTTATCAACAAAGAAAGAGGTTTTTCCACATAGTAAAGAAATATTATTGGGATGATCCTTTCCTTTACAAGGAATGCCTAGATCAAATCATTAGAAGGTGTATAGCAAAGGATGAACAACAACCAGTGCTCCTGCAATGTCATGCAGCACCCTATGGAGGACATTTTGGAAGCACCAGAACTGTAACAAAGGTATTGCAATCAGGCTATTATTGGCCATCCTTATTTAAAGATGCTTACCAATTAGTGAAAAATTGTGATAGATGTCAGAGGGCAGGAAACATTTCAAATAGACATGAAATGCCACTCACAAATATCTTAGAAGTTGAACTCTTTGATGTTTGGGGGATGGAATTCGTGGGACCATTTCCTCCTTATTTTTGGCAATCTATAAATTCTAGTAGATGCAGATTATGTCTCTAAATGGGTAGAAGCTTTAGCCTTGCCAAACAATGCTGCTAAATCAGTAAGTAGATTCTTGCAAAAGAACATTTTTACTAGGTTTGGAACACCAAGGGAAATTATAAGTGATGAAGGGTCACATTTCTGCAACAAACTCATTGTGAATTTGTTAGTCAAATATGGAGTCAAACACAAAATAGCCACTGCCTATCATCCACAAACCAGTGGTCAGGCAAAGTTGTCTAATAGGGAAATCAAGAGGATACTTGAAAAAATGGTTGGTCCCACAAGGAAAGAATGGTCATTACATCTAGATGATGCATTGTGGGCTTATAGAACATCATTCAAGACCCCCTAGTAATCTCACCATATAGGCTAGTGTATGGAAAAGCATGTCACCTACCTGTAGAGTTAGAAACTAAATCATATTGGGCCATGAAAAAGCTCAATCTCAATCATGACCAAGCAGGTGTAGCTAGACTCCTACAACTGAATGAACTTGAAGAAATGAGGCATTTTGCCTATGAAAATGCAAAAATATACAAATCCAAAACCAAAGCATGGCATGACCAAAGAATTTAGAAAAGAGAGTTAGTCGAGGGAGGATTAGTCTTGCTTTACAATTCTAGGCTAAAACTCTTTCCTGGTAAGCTTAAGTCTAGATGATCAGGACCATTCAAATTACTTAAAGTCTATCCTCATGGTGCTGTAAATCTATTTGATAAAAGCGACGTGTGGCCGAGCCTTCCTAGGGGTCGGCTGGGAACACAGTCCCTCGAGCGGTAAGTGCATTGCACGAAGGCGCTCTAAGATAGCTTTGATTGAGGGTCCTTGGCGTTTCCAGTTGTCCTGTCTTTAATGCTTTGAAACTTTGACTTCTTGGGAGTTTCATGCTTGAATGGTCAGCTACCTGCTTTGACTAACGTTTGTTTTTGTGCCATCATAAATGTATATTGTGGAAGTTTGGTCTTCCCTTGCTATATATAAGAAGGGGTTTAGGTATTTACTTTTACTATCCATGGCTTTTCCTATAGTTGCAATTCCTCATGATGTTGAGATCGCTTCTATACTCAATCGGTTGCATACTCGATCGGTTGTGTTTAATTTTTGTTTATGTTTAGTTTCCCTTTTACTCTACTTCTTTGTTGTGCTCTTCGGAATTCTTCGTTTGCATCAATTATTTTTAATTGCGCTTTTCTTTGAAACCATCTTGTGTTGCGCTTTTTCTTGATAGTGTCTTATGTTTACTTCGGCTTGTTTCACCGGTTGTGCGAATGGCCTTGTTGGTGCCCAAGGGCTGTATGTTGGCTTTCAGCCAGTCTACACCTGTCGGGACTTGGGTTTCATGGGCTTTCCTAAGTGTCGAGCTCGTTGGCTCCGTCGGCGAGCGCGTTAGCTTCGCCTACACATTGGAAAGCTCTTACACCGCACCGAGCGTGTTAGCGTCGACGGTAGTTACTTTAGCCTATGTGATGCAAGCTCCCTTTCGGTTTCCAGTGAAGCATGGGTTCACGTCGAACCGAAATGGTGTGCCCAAGGGTGGTGCGTGGCTCGTCAGCCTCGCTCTCACCTGTCAGGACTTTAGTCTTCATTTGCCCAAGGGCAACATCGAGACGTTGCTCGGTCCTTGCATGTCGAGACTTTGTTATTTTGGCACATTCTTTTGTTTTTCTTGAAAGGTCTTATATTGCCCGTAGGACTTACGTTGCCTTTGATTATTTGGTTGAAAGGTCTTACACTGCCCGTAGGACTTACGCTGCCTTTTGTTGTTCGCTCCCATTTGGTTTTATTTTCAGAGACGCTATCATCGATCATAGTTTTTATCACACACTCCCTTTTTGTTCGGTTTTCCTTATCCTCTTTAGTTAGTCTTCTCCATCCCTGAAACATTTACCTAGTGCACAATATTAGTAACTTCAATAATATTTAAATAGTGGAGAGCACAATCTAAATATTGGTTGCTCTCTTTTGTTAAGCGATGATGAGGTGTCCGCTCTTAGTCTTCCAATTGGTCGACTATTGATTTTCTCTCGGCCGACTATCTTCATCCATCTTCGGCGAGTTGACTTCTTCATTCACGGTAGTCAATCTTCTTTTGAATGATATCTGAGCCCTTTCCTTACTGCAAAGTATTAATAATTTCAATAATAATCAACGACAGTAAATTTAACTTCAACATTAAGAATTTTCATGACTATTTTGTTTGTGTTGGCGAAATTTCTCAACTAAGTAGTATGGAAATCAAGTAGCTTCTAACAGTACATTATTGCATTTAAATTTCATGATAGTTATGCAACTTTTTGATACCCAAGCAGAAAATGGATATATAAGTGTACTTCCCTCCTATAGAGATTGTTGCTCGGGCGGTTGGTTTCTTCCCACTTTTGCCTTTCGTTCTGCGAGTTCTCCTTTGATCGACTCCTCCTCCTTCGAATGGTACCTGAAACACTATAGTAGCTATACTTATACTTCCGGTTATTTCGTTAGCCGACTCCTTTTTCAATTGATCGACTTTTCATTTTTGCTGCGTCGGTTGACTTCTCAATTTTCTACTCGGGCGGTTGAATTCTTCGTTTTGAGAAGTACTACATTTACTTTTTGAACCTGGGCTTCAAATGAGACTTTCTTCGAATGATTTTCCTTGAACCGAATGATTACTTTGCCTTCTCATGGTATTATTGTGTTCCACTAGTTTTATTCGATTCGAAGTACTAGTATGCTTGAAGGAGCGTTTCCTCAAACTGTTCTGTAACTTCTTCCTTGTTCGGTCAACATGATCAACTACATTTCGTTTGGTCATTTCCTGTTCGTTTGGTACCTGAGACTTACTTAAAGTAGGACATTAGTTACTTCAAGAAATTTATGATTTAGTCAACATAATTATTGCACAAGTAAGGAAAATGCAAATTTGGAGTATTGAAAATTTACATAATAATATAATAGTTTATGGAGGCGAAGAGATACTTTTGAACCTAATGTCCTGTGAAATATTTGTCATCAGATCCTCGAGTCGTCGATGGTACTATGTTTACTTCGCCAATCGCATCATTAGATCTCCTTGCCGCAATTTTTTAATTTCAATGAAACAACCTTTGGAACTTAATTTGGACCTCGTTCCTTCACCTGGTTCCCACAGACGGCACCAGGGCCCTCCGAGCGGCGAGTGCGGAGCATGAAGTCGTTCAAAACAAGTGGAGCTCTGCTGTATCGTAGCCTTTCAATTGTTGAAACACAATCTTTGGCTTCTCAACCATTCGGCTTGTGCTAGAGGACTCTGAATTCTCAGTTCCTTCTTCGGGTACGCTCGGCAAAATCAGATGGCCCTCTTCAGTCAAAATGGCTTTGGGTTGCTGGTGTAAGGGCAGTCTTACTGGTATCCTTTGGTTTGTCGCAAACATTTTTCTTCTTCGTCCGCCCACGGGCCCTGTGGTTTTTTAGGAATGCAACATACAATAGAGAGACTTGTTTGTTCATAAGATAACAATGTTATACCTGATTTTGTGGCTTTTTACTTTTCCTTTCTGGAAGGTCAATGTAACTATAATTTGAAGCCGCTCGACATTTTACTTATACTGAAATCTGTCTGAATGGCGCCTTCTCTTTATTTCCTTTCTTTGTTTTGGACGCCCGAGACATCAATGTATCTCGGCTTTAGTATCGCTTTGAGAGATTTATATCTAGAATGTCCGGGTGCCCAAGGGTGTATCCACTTGTTGGGACTTGACTTATTTGCCCAAAAGTAACGTCGGGACTTTCGTTTGTTAGGCACATTCCAGTTTTGATCATTTATTGATCAGACTTCTTTGTTTTTGCTCGACCAGTATGGTCTGCTTCTTCATTTTTATTCAACCCATGTGGTCGGTTTCTTCATTTTTGCTCGACCTATGCGGTCGGTTTCTTCATTTTGGTCGGTCAATTGGCAACTTCACCTTTGTTCGACCAGTTGGTATCATGCACTGACTAGCACGTCATTATGGAGCTCTGACTGTTGGAACGCTAGCAAGTTGTTTCACAAGTAAAGCTTCTATTGCACCAGATGCATTGTCATTTTTTGTTTTTTTCAATCATCAAGTGGTGCAAGATGAAGAGCTTTAGAAAAGTTGTGAGCTTTGATTGATGTCGCCGCTATTGGTTGCACCGTTCCACTCGCAAAAGTATCACCACTCAAGGAAGGGGGTTTTCCATGAAAACCTTCTGCTTATGGCAGTCTCAATAAAAGGAAACATCGCATATCTTCACAGTTAGCGTTCAAACTAGATTATTGTCTTCATGCAAATGGTTTATTGTGAATGTATATTTTCTTCCATTACTTGTCCAAACACATAAACCAAACACATATAAAAGCATTTGTAAATAGCACCTGGATATTCACACACATTCATAGTGCAATAGCAACGTTAGGTTGTGTCCTCCTTTTAACAAAATCAAAGACAAAATCGCTAACCGCCAGAAGCATCGGGCTACTTGCTCCCAATGGGCTTTCAGTTTGCAAAAACTGTTTTATGTTTAAAGAAGGCCTGTTACTTGTTCTTTAACAACCAAGGCTAGATAATCATGATGAAACTATGTATGTGAAGGCAATTTAAGTATAAGCAATAAGTAATAAGCAATATATGTAATAGCCAACCAGTGGCTGCATTGGCATAGACAATAGTCATGTTTAGATTGGGGAATGATGCCGGTGGACTTGGATTCGGCAACTTGATTTGGCAAATCTTCAACTTAAATTTTAGTGATGATGAGCCTTTGTTAATTTATTTTCTTCAATCCAAAGTATGTTTGAAGGATGCATTCCTTCGGGAAGCACTTCCTTAAACCTGAGTTTGGTTTTACTTCCGCCCTAGCTTTTCCTTTTGTTATACCGTTGCTTGTTCATTGGAGGAATTTTTCTCTGAGCTTGCCTATTTTAAACCTGCCAGAATATCTCTTCCCATGCAAGGATTAGTAGTCAAAACTTAGTTCATAGTCTGTTACGTAAAAGCTAAACACCAGGATGATGTAACTGATATTCAGGCATTCAGCAAAGTATATTACGCACATCAGTAGCTTTTTAATTCATGCATGTACTAGTACTCCTAAGCATGAGACATGTAAGAGACCGGACTCAACAACTACATGTCTCCTTTTTACAATTGATATGAGTGTTATATTATTGAGCAGAAATGTGCAATCTTTATGCAGTTTAGGAAATATAACTATTTCAATCCAAAAGTTCAGATGCAATATGGTGCCTTGTTATTTGTAAAACAATTCTTTTGAACAAGTGAAATGATGCAACATATCACACATGTATTCATTTATCCATTCCTCAAATGATTTTATATCAGATCACCTAGTTTTGGTTAGCTGCGTGAAGAACTAAGGGCAAGGCATGGAAGGTCAAGGCATAACAAGTGCTTATAACACAGCTAAAATTTTTGTTCACTCGTATCCAACACAGCAAAAGCTTTCACAATCAAGTGATCAAAATCACTAGTTTATGTTTATGATTTGCACATAGTAGGACAAGTGAAGAGAAAAGGATACTTTTAAACCTTAACACCCATGAACTTGATGATTTAATTACTTGGATAGAAGCTTAGCAGCGGCGTTTGGCGACCTCATTTAGGCATGGGAGCTCGACGCAGAAGCTCGGCGATGCCGGCTCGATGTTAATGAGCGCGGTTTGGCCATCGGTGACTAGGCTGCCTCGGGTATGGATGTTGGTTTCTGTTCAGCGGAGGGCAACAATTTGCCGTACTCGATCGGCCTTGCCTTGATTTTTTGGTCCTTTTGATTGGTCGGTCTTGCTCGGTATCCGAAACTTCAGCAGGATTCGGCTCCCTGGACTTTTGATATAGACCGAGTTGTCTTCTTTGAGTGGTATCTGTCACGTATCCATTAAGTTGACAAGGCATTGTTTTTGATGTCGACAGAGCTTGTCGCCGAAATAGGGAGGGCTAGTTGGCCCATTGCATTACTGATTTGCCCAATTTTGTCAAGTAATTGTTGATCGTCTTGTTCTCTAGTTCGTTTGACCATCCTTTGATGTCTGATAAATGTGTGCGAGTATTTATAGCTGGCAAGACTTGCATATGTTGTTTGTTCCAACCAACACTTTAGTCGCCTTATTTATCTTTTTGGTTGGCTTGTCAACCGACTCCTTTATCAACCGGTCTGTCTCTGAAGGTCCCTGAAGCTTTTACTCAAGATAAAACATTAGTAACTTCGACAAATGTAAATTTTCTATATCTCAATTTTGTATATATATTGACTGTCGAGGAGAAAGCATTTTGCATTCCTCTTAGACCCATTAGTTGTGTCATGCCTTAAACTGAATATCCTCTGTCGGCAAAAACTGTCGATTATTAGACCATTATATTTTCCCATATATGCATTTGTCGGTTGATACTTCTTGCTTGGACTAAACAGTGCGTCCAACAACAATAGATCATACATCGTGCATAAAGACATTGCTAAGAAAGTTGGTTATTCTTAGAATGTAGTTTAGGCCTAACTCAACCCCACAAAACCGGCTTGAAAGGTGAGGGTTGCCTCTTCAGTATAAACCCTCTAGAGACCTTATCACTAGTCAATGTGGGACTTGGGATTTTCCCTAATAGTTATTGTTGTTGAAAAACGTGATAGTGCAAGTATACACTGTCTAACAAGTAATACAGAGTAAGTGAGATCGTTCCCACAAGGATTTAAGCTTAAACTTGAGAGTTTAATGTGATTAGCAATTTAGTGAGTAAAGTAAATGACACACAAGTTTTTGGTAACATAAACAGTAGTAAAAGTAAAGTGGGTAATGTGAAAACAGTAATGAGAACAAGCTGAGATGCATTCACTTTAGTAGCTTCATTAATATGCAATTAAGTGTATGTTCAATGCTGCAGCATTAGGTGCTGCAGCAATAAGACGTTATTATCTCGAATACTTCACTCTAGGTTTCCTTGCAAGAGTTTATCTCTAAACCCTAAAGAAGTACCTCCTAGGCTGCTTGAGCACCAGCAGTATTCACCTTATGGGTTATGCTCTCTTATCTCTAGGGTTAAGCAAGGAACATCAAGATCTCTCGTTAATGTCCACTACCCATATTACCTTGTGAGATTAATATACAAAACATCTCTGAATTTATCAATGCTATTTAGAATAGACGGCCAATCCTACTCTAAAATGGAAATATTATCACACACAAGGTAAAATGCACAACATTAAACACACTTCATTAATTGCATAATAAATCTAACTACATCAGATCCAGCATCTCAACTATGAGTATTTAGCTCATATTGAGCTTACAAAACATGGAAAATAACTTAAACAAAAGAGTATAAGTCATATTACAAATTTCAAGGTAAGAAATGATACTATAACGAAGAAACAGAGAAGGAGCTCCAATGGTGACAATGGAGTTCTGGTCCAGCTTTTCTAAGGAGAAATCCACCAAGAAAAATGCAATTCCAGTGTTGCTAACATAATAGTCTCAGCAATGTATCAACTTTGGTAATGGAGGTGAGCTAAGCACGCTATGAGGAGCTATCTCTAAACTTCCTCTTGACGGCAGAGCAGTGGCTATCTCCAAATGGGAAATGGAGGCTAGCTTATATAGTGTCTCCTTGCACGCAACCCTAGAAAATATCTTCTTTGGGAAATGCGTCCTAGGTTTAAGGGCAATTGAGGGAAATCCACATGAGGTCATATCTTTTCGTGCCATCCAGCTCTGACAGCTGTCCTTGCCTCATTTTCCGTGTTTTCCGCATTCCTCTTGAGCTTTCTCTCTCATCTTCCGCATTTTAGCTATTGCGCACACACCTGTTGCTGCAGCACTACACAAAACATAATTAAAAGCACAAATGGCATAAATATGCCCAATTCAAACCAATTCATTCTTGCACCATTAATTCTATCCTAAACACTTATTTACAAGCTAAATCACTCAACAAGCTAATGAATTCTCTTAAAAACAAGCTTAGAAAGCAAGTAATAACCATCATAAATGAGGGTTATCACACCCCCAAACTTGAACCGTTGCTTGTCCTCAAGCAATGACACTTGACATAGGCAAGCACAACTTTCAACAGGCAATCACAATCAATGAATTAATTTAAATATGAAGCACAAGAAGAATCAAGCTGAGCATCAACTTTCAGATTTTCACTCAATTTCATACCTTCTGAATAATGAGCTCCCTAACCTATTCCTGCTCTAAAGTGTGTGTGTGACACTTAACTCAGTTCAGAGCATAGCAAGTTTCAATATTTCACTTAGCTAAGATTTAGAGAGGCTTTCTTTTGGGAATGCTAAAGATTTTTCAAAAAGAAGGGCAGGCTAACAATTCAAGCTCAGAAAGGGGGGTTGAGCCTGATCAAGGGCTTTGATGCAGCAATCCGGAACTTTTAGGCCAGTGCACTTATTCAATCATGACTTGACATTGCTGCGGCCAAGAATCTTTCAAAGCATCACAGACTCGTAATGCATTACTTTGTATGCGGACTTTTGACTTTAATTTTGTACTGCAATGCCCTTATTTGATTTTTTTTTTGATAGCATTGTTGCTTTTTCGAATTTTTTTTTGCACAACTGGGCAATTACAGCACTTTACAGTATATTTACAGACTCTGGTGCTTTGCACCCACATTCAGACTTAATTTTAAACATCCTAATATGTGCACATAACTCCAAAGATTGCTACAATGAGGGGTTGCTTTGCAAAGACCTTGCATTCCTTCAAGCTTTGCCTTAATATATCTCAGAGTACCCCCAAACTTAGTTTCTTATGCTGCCCTAAGTTTTTAGTAAAAAATTAGCAATTCCCTAGGTCTACCAGCACTAGCCTAGTTTCAGATCGTCTTTAATTCACTAAGTTCCTTCCTAAGTTCAAGTTTAAGTGTAGGAGCAGAAGTAAAGTAGTTCACTCACCAAACAGGGGCACGATTCACTCATTTATCACCATATCATCACTAAGTTTTTGCTCAACTTTTCTTCTAAAATTTTAAAATTCACTAACTTTGATTGCCATTAAACAGAGTACAAAGCCTATGCCTAGTTCCCCCCCCCCCACACTTAGAACTGTGCAGTGTCCTCATTGCAAATAAACTAAGGGGAGAACTATAAGCTAACAACAGACTATCAAAAACAGAAACAACTACTAAACACAACTGTTGAGTGCTAACAGAAACAGGGGCACTTAACAGGTTTATTCTAAACAGAAACAACATAAAAACAGAAACAAGGTACTATAACAGTGTCATACCCCAATTTTGTCCGACTAGTCGAAAATTAAATAAAATTGTATTTTTGTGAATACCCAATGTTAATAAGTATTTTTCTCGTTTTTAGAAAACCTCAAAGTATGTGTCTCATTTTGTAGGTTTCGATTGCACAAATGTGTTCAAGTTGCGTTCGTTAGTAATCTAGTATTTCTTATTCTCACCGCGCGCACGTATTCATTTCGAATCATATGCTCGTACCTAGTCTCGTAGTTGCGCGTATTATTTCTATTCGCGTGCGTTTTTGATTCTTGTTGCGCGCGCTCGCGTCTTGTCGTGTACGCGTATTTGTTTCATTGTTTACTATCATTATTAGTGGTGTTTATTTATTATTAGTTATCAACAAAAGAGAGATACAAAAATATTAAGTATATTCAAATCTGTCCAATATTTTGCAAAAATGAGAGATACATAAAGTAGTCAAATAGTTACACAAAACTAAAGAAAGAGAAAAAAAAACAAGTAAAAAGAAGAGAGATGCGTTGACAGCATCTCCCATTTTGGGCTAGAAGTCCATGCTCTTTCATCACATCTGTGCTTTTTTATCACAAGCAAAACATTGCTGGCCAGCCAATCTGCACATAGCCTACTCTCTCCTAGGACCTTTAATCAAGGTTTAATCTTGCAAACATAAACATAGAAAATAAGTGGGAGGCAGTAATAAACCCAGAGCAACAGAATCATGAAATGGGAATTTGAAAGAGACATTTCAGTTTACAAAAAAACAAAACTGAAGATCTTTCCATCTATAAAGAAAACCAGCTACAATCAGAAGGGGGGGACGCACATACAGAGAGAGAGGAGAGCAGAAAACATAGAATAAAAACACACAAAAACAGAGACACAACCATACACACACAACAGACACAAACATACACACACAACAGACACAAACATACACACACAACAGACACAAATATACACACACAACAGATACACTGAAGCACTAGAAAAACAAGAACACAGGCTGAGAAAAAAAACCCAGCAAACACACAAAGAAAAACTACAACACAGACACTGAAACACCAAGAGGAGGGAGAGGAACATCAACCAAAAGAAAAACACCCCACAGAGAACTCAAAACAGAGAACCAAAACACAAACACAAAAGACACAAACACAGTAGAAGGAGAAAACAAAAAGAAAACCAAAAAACAGACCTGAGTACTACCCGGTCGCCGGCGAACTCGTCGGAAAGCACCTCGAAAGCTGTCTCCGGTCGTCTTCTCCGACCTCACCATCGTGACACTCCCTCTTCAAAAAAGTTACTAGTATGACCACTCTAAACCGTTGTTGTTTGGTCATCGCGAACGCTCAATCTAATTTCGAATTCCTTTTATGACGACGTTTTCTCCGATTCAAACCTACGAAAACACTTTTCAAAAACAAATCTTTTCAAACATCAAAATCAAAACTAATTGTCACTGATGATCACTCGCGCCGTTGCCGTTTGATTGTGAGTGATAATTTCATTCCCGTGGGAGCTAGTAGTTTGGCCACTCTAAACCGTTGTTGTTTGGTCTTCACGAACGTTCCCCTTCAATTGCGAAAACCTTTTCAATGCTTAAAATAAAAACCGGTTGTCATCAATAGTCACTCGCGCCGTTGCCGTTTGATTGTTAGTGATGATCCCATTTTCAAAAGAGTTAGTAGTATGACCACTCTAAACCGCTGTTGTTTGGTCATCGCGAATGCTCAACCCCTTTGCGAAAAACTCTAAAAAAGATTAAAAGACAAAAACCTTTTTCAGGACAAACAAGAACTATGTAGCTTTGAATTCTCCATCGCACCGGGAGATACGTAGGAGCGAGAGGCTAACTCTCGTCAAGCGCCAAAAATAAAAATTTTCATTAAGTTTTCTCATTTATCTTCAAATAAGAAATAAATAAGCAAATCTAGGTATCTTTCAAATCAAACGTTAAAACCACACACTTAATTAAAGGTTCCCTCTCAGTAGAGAGGACGCGTGGGGTGCTAACACCTTCCCCGCACGTAATCGACCCCCGAACCCATATCTCTAGTTTTTGAAAGACCATCTGCCTCATTCAAAAGACCTTTTTTCAATGTTTTGGTCTTAAAATTAAAATATTGGTGGCAGCTTCAAAAATTTTCCACGTTGTACATTGAGAAACCCAAACCGGATTTTTCGGGGTGCAACAGCTGGCGACTTCACTGGGGACCTTTCCTTTTTTAAGTGGGTCGAGCCTAACTAATTAAATGTGTGGTTTAATGTGCTATCGATTTGATTTGGATACTTTGTTTGCCTCTATCCCTTTTCGGTTTCCTCTTCTTTTTTATCATGTTGTATAACATGTGCATTTGTTTTCTCTTCTTCCATGTTCGTTTTTCCTTCTTCCTCTTTGCTTATGTGCTTAGTACCTTCATGCATTTCCCCAATTCTATCATGATCCCCTCTTCTTGGCTCCCTTTTCTTGAGGTAAGCAATGCACTTGATTGTTGTTGACACCTTAGGTTAGCTTATTTGTTTTGAGATGATATTAAACCCTAGGGTAGACAACATGTTATTGCTTGCTTTTGTCTGGACTGTTCTGGGTTTTCCTTTGCAGGTGGGATATATGTGGGGTAGTTTTTAGGTGGTATGTCCTTGCTACACACACTCACACCTTATGCTTATTGTGCTTTGAGAGGGGCCTAAAACCGAAGGTCTGACAAAACTTAGGAGAGTGGAAATGAGTAGTGACTGGCAATTGGACTGTTGTCCTTCTGACTCTCACGAAAGTTTCGGCTAGAGTATGCTCTTTTATGGTACCTCACACCAGATGGCATTCCATCGTTGTGTGTTATCATGAGAGAGATTTAGCTCTGGTAGCCATTGTGAGGAAGTGTTTAGAACTACATGGGAGGATCCCTTTTGAGTTGCCTTAGAACCTAGGTTCCCCCATCCTTTGTAGGACACAAGGACATACAAATTGTATGTTGCATTGTAGTTTAGGCATGTCTTTCCTAAAAGAAAAAAGAAGAAGATTTTCAAAAAAAAAAAAGGGAAAAAGAAGAAAGAGTCGCCGTTGTAGCCTTTCTTTTGTCGGTCCGTACGAGGTGACATATGGCCCACTTTATTTTCAAAAAAAGGAAAAAAAGAGTTACCGTTGTAGCCTTTCTCTTATTGGTCCATATGAAATAACGTACGGCCCGCATTTTCCAAAAAAAAAGAAACTTGAATCATTGCCAATAAAAACTCATTCATTTATCCTGCATACACATAGAGCATCATCATCATTTGCATACATCCTTGCATTACATAAAACAAAATTTTCAAAAAAAAAAGGCAAAAAGCAAAACTTTCAAAAAAATCATCATAGTCTTTTCTTTTACCGGGCTATATGAGGTGATGTTCCCAAAATTTCAGTCACTAAACTCGAAAAAAATGCTTTCATCTTATTTTTCACATGCATGTCAAGTCGCATTATCGCCGTCATTTTCATATAAAGACATCATTTGCATTGCATAAAACAAAAACTTGATAAAATTCATACATGCATTTTTCTCTATCTCATTTAGGTTTGTCGGGAGTGCATTCCCATGCATGCAAGCGCTTCCATTCACTAAACTTTTTCCTAATTTTGTCAAAAAGTCCAAAAAACATATTTTATTAGGAACGTGTCTCATGCATTATTGTTTTTTTTTTTGCATATCATGAAGAATGAACATGTGACCATCTCATTTTGCATATATTTCCATTCAAAATAAATCATGTTTTCCCTTGCATTAAAAATCATTTGCGAGCATCATGCACTTTCTCGCATAAATTTTTTTTAGAAACATATCACATGCTTTATTATTTTCCTTTTTCATATCATATATGCAAACATCTCATTTGACACGCATTTTCATAAGAATCATATCTTTCCACGCACTAAAAAAATAATTGTTAGTATCATGCATTCCATTTCATTGTTTAAAAATAAAACAAAAAGCAATCATCATCCGCATTTCGCATCATTGCATCATGCATTACATAAAACAAAATTTTGAAAAAGAAAAAAAAACAATTATCATCCCTATGGTATTTCATTCGTTCATAATCATGAAAAATCATCGAGTGATGCAATTTATGGCATCCTCATTCAAAATGCACATTCGTTCATTCATTCACCCGTTCATTCCGTCGTCCATTCATATCACATCATCGGATTAATATTTTTCTGTGTCGCAAATCACAATAAACATTAACGTCTCATTTCATATGCATCTCCATTCAATATCTCTCATGCATTAGGAAAGTAATTGTAAGCATCAAACATTTCATTTCATTGCATAAAAACAAAATAAAGCAAGAAGCAATTATCATCCGCATTGTATAAGCATCACATTCATCCGGGTGCATGTACAAAAATCATCATCAAATAATGCAGACATCGCGTCAATGTGGCACTCATGCACCATTTCATTAACCTCATCACTTTGTTCGAATACATCATTTATCCCTGCATGCATCCTTTCGAAACAAAGAAAAATTCCCTCATGTGATGGCTTAATGGGTAGAAGTGCACCTTTGAACGACGAAGGATAATATCTCAAATTTGTTTGTCGACTACAAATTTGAGATGTTACTCTACGATATCAGGGCACTTTGACCCAGTCACACGTGTTTTATTTTCAATTAGGAAATTAAGTTGAGTCAACTAATTGTCGAAACGTTTCAGTATATTGTGTGAAGTATTGAGTCAGGATCCACTCAATGTTTCATGCAGGTTACTCAGGGTAACGACAATCAGTTGCCTCATATCACCATTCTTGCATCTCTCATCATTCAAAAAGGGGCATTGGCACTTCGTATCTTGTATCGCCTCTAAAAAACTAAAAAAATCAAAAAAAATCATTTTGAAAAATAGGGGGGCATCATTCTTGCATCATTCGCATTGGCATTCCATATGTTGTCTTGCATTAAAAACAACAAAATTATTTAAAATAAGCCGCACTTTTCGAGTGGTCATTCTCCACGCATTTGCATCATACTTGCATATCATAATTTGTTCATTCATTCATTGCATAAAATAAAAGTTGTTATGAGAAGCGAGACGTTCTTGCAAAACAATCATCCTTTTTGAAAAAGTTTATCCTTACTTGGTTGCAAACTCAAGGTGTTCCAAGGCACTCAGTTTTTTCAAATCAATAGCTCATTTGCATTTCTTTCAAAAGCACTGCATCCCATCCATTCCATGACAAAAGACTGAAGTAGCTCAAAAAAAAAGAGAAGAAGAAAATTTCATTGTTCTAACTAATGTTGACTCTCTGTGAAGCATTCCTATAGTGAACGTGCCCGACACGTGCAGTTTCTCTTGTTTGAATCAGTCAGTTTCTTTCCTTGTCATCATCACCATCCAAGTCTAATCCCGCCCCGTCCACCCATAAAGCACATATTCTCTCCCATCAGTGCATACTTGACTTTTTGGTTCATTCTCACTAACACTTGAAGTCATCCATGGTGGGCAATTCTGTGATCACTAACTTTCTTTATCGACATTATATTCCTTTAGTGCAAGTCTTTCCAAAAAAAAAAGAAGAAGAGATAAATGAGAAGAACAAGCTCGCTAGGTTGAAAACCCGCAAAGGGCAGCCTAGGCAAAAAGGAGCGCCCGGTGGATTGAAAACTCGCAAAGAGCGGTCCAGGCAAAAATTAGGGCATAAAAGAAAATGCAAACAAAAGAGCAAAAACATATAGATAGATAAATTGTTGTCGGATTTTACGAAAAATAAGCAATCGGAATTTGAAATGAAGGTTGGTCGACTCCCCACAATCTCAAGAAAATCCAAAATCCAAAAATTCCCTTTCCTGCCCACCTTAAGCCAAGAAAATCCCAAAGAGAAGGAAAAAATCCCCCTCCTACCCACCTTAAGTCAAGAAAGTCCCAGGATATCTCCATCACTCTAGACAAGGATAAATTCCACATTGAAAATGGTATTTTATCTTTATCAGCCTACCCAAGTCCAAAGAAAAGAAAGAGGTCAAAAGGAAAAGAACGCAATCAAACAAAAAGATTCAAAAATGAAAATCTCAAAAAAAAAAGGAGAGAGAAACAAAAGAAGTGCAAATTGCGAGCTGATATATTTCACCATGAAACACCAGAGATCCTTGTCTCCATAAACTTTCCAACACTCTGTTGTATATAATCATCTCTCCTTCCATAAAGACCGCAAACATTTTCTTTGGCCTCAACATCTAACCCTCCATAAACCCTCAGCCATTCTACCATGAAACACAAACTTGTCCTAATAAAACCCCCAAGCACCTCATCAAACCTAATAACCATTTCCTTCATAAATCATTGACCATTGGCCGATGTCGAATAAGACCCAACAACCCATCAGCCTCAAACACTTCATTAAGCTCAATCATCTCTTCTCCACAAAACATCACAATCCTGAAAAGTCCATCCCGATCAATAACCGATTGCTTTGGTTTTCTCAAATTGTAACCCTAGGACAAATAAGTTTATCTATTTACGATGGGTTTGCTCAAAAGAAAAACAAACGATCGAAAAAAAGAAAGCCGATCAAGAAAAATCCTCAGAAAAAGAAACAGTCAAAAAATAGAAAGCTGACAAAACAATAAAGACTTGCACGCTAAAATGCATTAAAGTTGCATTAAAACAAGGTTTAGTGATCACCAAGTGAGGCTTCTTTCATACTAAAAGTCAAAACTTTCATTGCATTTGAGTTTTTCTTAAAGAAAACGAAGGATGTGTACTAGGGGGCATTTCCTTCACCTCTCACTCCACCCAACCATGGGGAGATTTGTTCATCGTCTATCCCATTCACATACCACCCTCCGTTCATAAGCGTCATCATAACTCTGTCACCTTTCACAACCTCACTCAAAGAAACCGTTTGAAATGTCATTCCAAAGTGGGGCAAGTGCATTCCCATTCCTTCACCTCATTCATTCCTATAAAACCTCACCGGGGCAATCTCACAACTCACTTTCCTAAACAAGGCCTCGTCATTCTAATGGGGGCAACTTTGTCTCGTCATGACTGGGGCGACACCAAACTCTGTGGGTTGAGACAAAAACCCTTTCATTCCACCTTTCATCCCAAGAGCCGAAGTGTTCCGAATTCATCATCTCCTACACCCCTAGTCATTATCACCACCAGACAGAGGCAAGCTTATTAACTCATCAAAAGCCCAAACCGGGGCCGTCTTGCATCCCTTGGTCCCTCATGAGCGTCGACAATAATCATGTTTGTCATCCCTTCACTTATCATACATGTTCTAAACCAATCCCAAGTTAACTGACTCACTCATTCACATTTGCACTCATATGCATGCTTACTAGACAATGCTTCAAAGAGAGAGAACACAAGTTAGTCATGCGATATCTAAGATTCAGTCGTCATCGGAAGGAAGAGAAAACAAGTGAGCTTGTTTGTAAATAAAAACCTTGAGAACACCGGAGTTTGAATCAAATTCAATTTTTTTTCAACAGAATGGTCAATAATCATCTCAATTCCTTGCATTCAAAGTCTTGCATCTCATCATCACAAAAATGTTTAAGTACCCCAATCATTCATATCTTATTTTTCGCCTCATGCATTTAGGCGTTCCATTTTGTTTATCATAGTGTCCCATTTGCATCGTGCCGACATCATCATTTCATGAAAGGCAACAAAAAAAGGAAGCAACGGATAAAAGCAAAAATCTTCCATCTCATTCCATCAAGCATCAAAGCATTGCATCATAAAGAAAGAAAAAGCAAAAACACGTCATCCCATGTCATTGCATTTGCATCATATTAATGTTTACATTTCATAAAAGGGAAAGAACCAAAGTCCAAGCATCAAAGCATTACATGTGTATCATGCAAGGCAACACAAAGGCTTCCCATGTCATTCGTCATTCCATTATCGTTCATTTCTTCATGCCACTCATCGAAACATTGCATTCGCATGCCCGCATATCATGAAAAGAGAAAGAAATGAGCAGAAAATAAAACAAGAGCATTCCATTCATCAAAACATGAATTGCATCGCACACTTGCATTACAAGTATCAATCTCTGCATCAAACATCAAAGCACTACATTTGCATATTCACATTTCATAAAGAGCAAAAGAAAACAAGCAAAGAAAAACAAACGATCAGTAAAAGAAGGCCGATCAAGAAAAACAAATGTACTAAAAAAAGAAAAGCTTCAGGAGTGTTCCATCACATTCATCATTACACCGATGTCGTAGCATTGCACGCACTTGCATAACATGCCCTTGCCTAGCATGCACCCATATTCCATGCATCATTCCTTGCATCAACTGACGTATGCAGGTACCTCAATCCAATGTGGCAGCATTGGCTATTTCAATCAATCAATCAACAGGATTCGTGAATCCCTTCAGGATCCAAGCGTCCCTTCAAAAAGCAGACTTCACCTCGTATTTGAGCTGCGGGTAAGTCCTTCGACCCCATTGGGTCCAGTCAAAAAGGATAGCTGTGTTGGCCTAAGACATGGCGCAGTCCTAAGGAAATATCGAGATCTAGACTTGATATTGTTCCCCCCGGTCGCTCTTGAAGACCACCATGCCCAAGTGCAAACTCAGATCGTTCACGGTTCGTTAAAAGGCTTTAGGCGGCCTCCAGTATCGGCTTACTGAGGGCCGGTACCTTCTTTACTGCTTTATTTCCTGCTTTTGGTGCCTGAGGGCTAGCGCCAATTCCTTTCCCCGCTTTGGCGCTTTATCGAGGGTTGGCATCAATTTATTTCCTCCAATGATCGGCTTCATCGAGGGCCTGTACCTTCTTCTTTATTTCTTTATCGCTTTCTTTACTGCTTTATATCCTGCTGTTGTTGCCCGAGGGCTGGCACCAATCTATTTCATGTTTTGTTGGCTTACTGAGGGCTGACAATTCATTTACCGCTTTCGCTAGCTTACTGAGGGCTGGCACCAAGCTTATTTTCTGCTTTTGTTGGCCGAAGGCTGACCCCATTCAAAAAAAAATAGAAAAAACAAAAAAAAAAAAAAAAAAAGAACAAGAAAAAAGAAAATTCGGATTGTCCCAAGTGGACAAAATTGGTATAATTTCTGAATTCTTTATTTCTATTTGATCTTCGAAATATGTCTCGGCCAATTCATATTTCTTGATAAAATCCAAATAAAGAGGGGCAGCTGTCATACCCCAATTTTGTCCGACTAGTCGAAAATTAAATAAAATTGTATTTTTGTGAATACCCAATGTTAATAAGTATTTTTCTCGTTTTTAGAAAACCTCAAAGTATGTGTCTCGTTTTGTAGGTTTCGATTGCACAAATGTGTTCAAGTTGCGTTCGTTAGTAATCTAGTATTTCTTATTCTCACCGCGCGCACGTATTCATTTCGAATCGTATGCTCGTACCTAGTCTCGTAGTTGCGCGTATTATTTCTATTCGCGTGCGTTTTTTATTCTTGTTGCGCGCGCTCGCGTCTTGTCGTGTACGCGTATTTGTTTCATTGTTTACTATCATTATTAGTGGTATTTATTTATTATTAGTTATCAACAAAAGAGAGATACAAAAATATTAAGTATATTCAAATCTGTCCAATATTTTGCAAAAATGAGAGATACATAAAGTAGTCAAATAGTTAAACAAAACTAAAAAAAGAGAAAAAAAACAAGTAAAAAGAAGAGAGATGCGTTGACAGCATCTCCCATTTTGGGCTAGAAGTCCATGCTCTTTCATCACATCTGTGCTTTTTTTTCACAAGCAAAACATTGCTGGCCAGCCAGTCTGCACATAGCCTACTCTCTCCTAGGACCTTTAATCAAGGTTTAATCCTGCAAACATAAACATAGAAAATAAGTGGGAGGCAGTAATAAACCCAGAGCAACAGAATCATGAAATGGGAATTTGAAAGAGACATTTCAGTTTACAAAAAAACAAAACTGAAGATCTTTCCATCTATAAAGAAAACCAGCTACAATCAGAAGGGGGGGGAACACACATACAAAGAGAGACACTACAAAAAACTCGGTGATTAGCCACGGTTAAAACGGTAGCTAACAGGCCGAATCACCGTGGCAAACAAACTTGGCCACGGTTTTTGTAACCGTGAAAGGACCTGGTGTCGCCAAATGTTAGCCACGGTCTTTTTTCTCGGTAGCCACGCTTACGGAAACCGTGGAGACATTTAGTTACCTACGGTTATGCAGAAATTTAGCTATTGTTCTTCAGTAGCCAAATCATCCACTTGGTTTTGCACACGCGTATTTTAGCTACGGTCATAGCCGTGTCTAACTAGGCGCGAGAATTTGGCGCGTATTCAGACAGCATTTAACTACGGTTTAACCGTAGCTAACATAATTTTTTTTTTTTTAGAAATTCATTACTACATGATAGTTACCTAATAGTCATTTGTAAATAGCATTCAAATTTCATGGTACCAATACACAATGAGAATATAAACAGTCCAAATATATTGATTACTAATGATAAAAGTCTAACTGTCTAGCATCCACTTCAAAAGTAATAAAACCTAACATGAAATATGAAACCAAAATAGGCCAACAACAATGAAAGCCAACAAAAAAGTAACTAGATGTTCTCATACATAAACCTATAAGTCAAACATAGATAACTCATCTCCAAATTTATGTTGCAAGAACCTCTCAACTTTTATCAACTTAGTTGTTGCTTGTCCAAGCTTCTCTTTGGTTTGTATAAGCTCCTCAGTAGTTTGTGTAAGTCACGCTTTGTTTCTTCATATCCTTCTAGTTTTTCTTCCAAATCTACTACTTTGTTCTGTAAGTTCTCAAAGATTCATTTGGCTTGAGCTACCAGTTTGGATAAATTCAAAGAAATGCATACGGTTTTTAAAGACATAAGTTGAAGACACCTAGACCTAAAACACGCACTCCGGCTGCGTGTTCGAGTCCACATAGTTTCCCAATGGCATCATCGGGATAAGCATTAATCTTTGATGGAACGCCTTTTGTTGCTACATGTTCTTGGTCTTCAGATAAGTTCTCTAAAATATTATCCTATATATTAGCAACAAAAATAAAATAACAGTTAATATATTTGACTAAAAGCTCCATTGCATAACAATTTATATGGGTTGTATTGAAGCTGACATGTTTATATTGATTTCCAATATATGCTTGTAACAAAAGATTATGATAGCAAGGTAATGCACAAACAAACCAAACTGACATAATTTTTATACTTGCTGTCATTTTAATGGTAACAACTGGCCAAGTGCAAATCAATTGGAAGCTCCAAGAAAATAACGTGCTCAGAATATTATATGCAAAGAACTTAAGAAGGGTAGGAAAACTTTGACGCTTTTTAGCCAACTTTTAAACCTGGTCATGTGTCCAGACCTTAGGATTGAGCCAATTTAGAAGACATGATCACCTGTATTATTGTTGTGAAATGGGAGAAGGCATGGGATGCCATTCTCTATTGTTCCCTTTACATTGCATCTAACTGATCTCAACAAAGAGGACAAAGTGGCCTCCACATACTAAATATGCTTTCTCACTATGCAAATGCAAACAAGGCTTTTGCTTTTGGTATTACTATTACTTGTTCACAGATATATGCAGAGGAAGAAGGGAAAGTTTGACTATTCAATAAGGCTCCCTTTGTTCTTGTGCATGCATATATTCTTGCTCTTGGGCCTACATAGCATTATGTTCTCAATTTTTTGCACATGAAAATGATAGTAATGACGATTTCAATGGCGATTAATTGTGCAACTCATATAAAGAAGCAGTACATGGAAGTATCAAAATTAATAATTTATGGTTTTTCCATGTGGGATCACATAGTTTTGAAAATTGACAATTTAACAAAGTTGATATACTTACAGCCATGACTTTTCCTTCTTCGCTCACATAGTTTCCATTCTTCTTTAGTAAAGTTGACAATTTAACCTCACTTCGATATACCGGCCTTCCTAATTTTTGCTCCTAAGATACATAAATTACAAACAATTATCATGTTTAATTTATTATGTTACATAGAGAGTTACTTTGACATACTAAAGTAACTAAGCTTAAAAATTTGGAAAACTGAGTGGCTTTAAACGCCTTGAGCTTGCAACGAAGTATGGCTAAACTTTTTCAAAAAGAATTATTTATCTCACAAGAATGCCTCACCTCTCATCACAATCTTTCTCTCAAAATTATGTTTTTTTTCGTTTTTATAATGCATGATGTAAGTATGCAAATGAATGAATGCGCATGAAATGAGAATGCGAATGAACGAATGAATGTATGTGAAATGCGAATGTGATGTGTGTGTATGAAATTATAATATATGATTTTATTCGTCATGTCGGGGAATAATAAACTTTTCATTGGAGAGTAAAGTACAAAATTTAATTTTGACTTCAGCGTGCACGGCTTCTCTCCAAGGTAAAGATTTAAATTCCCTGACGGTCATAAAAGTGCATGCAACAGTAGATGTTTATTTGCTGTATGCATGTGGTATATTTTCTAAAAAGGTAGTAAAAAAATTGATTTTGGTTGTTTTTGATTTTTTTGATAAAAGACAGTATGCATAAATATTTGTTTGAATGCAAATGTATAAAGCTCCTTTGTGACCCTAGAAAGGTATCCTATGGAGTGGGTCTAAGGTTTCTTTTATAGTGAACCTCACAAGGATGGTTCTAAAGAATCCTACACATGGTCCCTAGAGCCAAGGACCCAGTCCAAGAATATCGACCCCAACAATAGGCAAGCTATTAGAAGGGATAGCATCCTTAAAAGGAATCAAACTCTAGGTGAGATTTTCATGACCACCCAACGAGACGTACGTCCCGCAGGCCATCACTACGCAATCTCGTTCTAACTTAGGGTACACTCAAGTCCGGGTAGAGGACCTTTCTCACATGTGTGTGTAGAAGTGTAATTGTGAAGTGTGTGTAGGAGCAATTTAAAAACAACCCAAAAGCTGCAAACAGACAAACAAACACATATACAAATATCGTCTTCTATCCTAGGGTTCATAAATCACATAAAAGTATAAGATGCGAAAAATAAAATAAATAAATAAAGGAAGGGTAAAAATTAAATTAATCCTAAATAATTAGACTAGGTTTTGACTCTCTAAAAAGATAAGTCCCCAGTGAAGTCGCCAGCTGTAGCGACCGAAAAATCCGGGAAAGGATTATTCGAAAGTTCGAAAGGAAGCCGCCACCAAATTTTAGTTTAAGGGCAAATTTGGAAAATCCCTTTAGGTTTAGGACGAGGCATTGTTAGGGTTCGGGAGTCGTTATGTGTGGGGAAGGTATTAGCACCCCACGACATCCATTGTCTAATTAACTAAGATTTATTTAATAATTACCCTTTTATTAGAGAAAAAGACTTATTTAGGTTTTTTGGTTTTTAGTGCTTGACAAGAGTTGAGTCTTGCTCCTACGTACCTCCGGATGCAATGGAGGAATCAAAGCTACGTAGTTCTTCCTGAAAAGGGTTGTGGGTTGGTGTTTTTAGTGTAGGGTCCTAGTATTCCTTGGTAACTGCATGTACCATCATGATTCCTAGATTGACTAACCCGGGATTGTACAACCGACTTAGTCCCCTACTTTTTGAAAAGGATTATTGAGTTTTTGAAAGAAATTGGTTTGATGTGAGGTGGATTAGTTTTAGAATAGGTATTCTAGAACTCCCAACTGCATGACTCATTAGTGTTAGAAATACGACTAACCTTGGTTGTACAACCGACTTAGTCCCCTATTTTTAGGAAAAATATATTTATTTATGTTTTATTAAGTTTTTTGTAGGATTACTGAACTGTACAGCTCATTGGTCCTGAAATGATGACTAACCCGGTTGTACAACCGACTTAGCCGCTTTATTTAGGAAAAATAATTTATTCGTATTTATTAAGTTTTCAAGGTTAATGAATCAGCATGTACTCATTGGCCTTAAAATAATGACTAACCTTGTTGTACAACCGATTAGCCGCTTAATTAATTTCATGAGAAAAAGTATTTATGTTTGGGTTAGAAAAGAATTAAAAAGAAAAATAGGGGGTGAAAATTGTAAATTGGGGTTTTATTAGTCGCAGGGGCTGTGTAATTAATAGGGGGTGTAAAAAGGAAGCCCAGTTCGCATGTGGGAGAGCCCAGTATGCGAAACTGGGCTTAAGTGGGGGGAGGCGTGCGCGTAAATAAAGGGGGCGCGAGTAGCGTTCTGAATAATTAAAAAAAATAAAAGAAATGGACAGATACTACATAGGCCCAACACAAGAAAAAACCTAAACCTAAAAACTAAAAAAAGGAAATCGATCCAAATTTTCTTCTCAACTGCAGCATGCAAATGCTTTTTAAGAGAGAGAGAAATCCGGCGAGATGTTCGCCGGCTTCCCTGGAGGTGAGTGGCGGTTTAACGGTTTTAGTTTTCCTCTTTTTTCGGTTCTCCTTCTTGTTTCTTTCCTTGTTGTTTGTTCAGTTGATGATGGAGTTGTCTCGCGATGAGGGAGAGGCTTCGCCGGCGTTGGTGCGCCGGCCAGATGTACAATTTCGGAGGACGAAACCGAGGGGTGATGGCTGGACGCGATGTCACTTGGTGGTGACGGTTCACGGCGGTCCGAGGTCGGAGTCGTTGGAGAAGACGCCGGCGCCACCGTGAGTAAAAGCTAACTTCTGTTCTTTCATTTTTGGTCTGGTTTTTAATGTCTTCTCTACTCAATTTCTGGTCTTCTAAAAAAAATTGTTTTTTATTCATATCAAGTCATGCTAATCTTTCTAGCTACTGATACATATCAAGTTAACTTCTGTTCTTTAATGTCCTTATCTCTTAATTTGATTTTTGTCACCAAGTTTTCAAAGTTATATTTTCATTCCATTTTCCTCTGATTCTAAAACCCACGCCCTGCATCCTCTGTTTTTGTGTTTATTATTCTCACTTCTATTGTTACCTACCTTTCCCTCTCATGGCTTCTTGTTTTTTGATTTGGATCGGTTCCTTATTATTATTTTTTTTAATGTATAAAACTGAGATATTATCTTGCTAAATCATGAATAAGATTGAAGTTAAGACACGTTCATTCATAATTGAAAGGAATCATTCTCATACACACAAGAAGTAGATGACTTAAGTAAGTATTGCTAACAAATTTTGAAACTAATGACACATAGGGAACCAACCTTATTTTCCAGCCTTTGAAAATCTCTCAATTCACACACCGCTACTGTTGATACTTCTATTCTTCGATGTTGCTGCTTGACGGCTACTTGTTTCTGCGGCTTCCAAATCAGAAATCCGAAACTATGGGTTTAGTGGATTAGGATTCTGACTTTGAATCCTAATCCTTGTTTAGGTGATTTTTGCAGTGTTGTCTGCCTTCTTTTTCTGTGTGTATTTTACTGTGGACTGACTGCTTATTTATATTAAAAACTTAGGGTTTAGCATTTATTGTTGTTTGACTGGGCTCTTGCAGATCTGATAATGTGGGCTTGCCGAAAGCGCCTTGAGAGCAAGAACAGACTTTGAGATTACCGATGTCGCTTCCTTTATTTATTTATTTTTGCTTTTTCGGATTTGTATTTTTTTTGTATTTTTAATATTATCATTTTTTGTATTTTTGGACACTTTGGACAATTAGACACTTTTTAAAATGTAAATAAAATTAAATAGATTTTTTTTGATATATTTTTTGGACTATATATATATGTATATGCTCAAAATAAGGACGAAATAATAAAAATAGAAAAGAAGTCGAACGATGAGCCCGATTAAGTAGAAAACAACTCGAATAAGCCCATTTGCAAGGAAGCGACTTTGATAAGCCCAATTAAGTTCGACTAGGCTCAAATACGAAGATTCGACTAAAGAATGCGCGAAAAGATCGATCATTCAGCAAGATTCTCAATTTAAACAACGACATTTCGACTTAGTTGAACAAAGTTAGTTGAGATTGGCTTAGGTTAGAAAATGAGACACTTTTTTTAATAATTCTCGTAATCTCGCGACTTCAAAACGACTAAAAACTGTGAAAAGAATACTGGACAAAATTGGGGTATAATAATGCCCTCTTTATTAATATTTTACTAGAAAGTGCTGAGCTCTAGAACTTTCGTAGTAGAAATAGGAATAAAGATAAGATAGACGCTAATTTTGTCCGTTTAAGGGGGAAGTGGAAGGTTTGAGAGATAAGAGGGAGTGGTTAATACTTGGCGATTAACCGAGAGTTGAATGAAGGGTCAACAAGGACTCGAAGGAGCACTAAGGCTCAAGGACCACTCGTGGTTTGAAGGAGCGATAAGGCTCAAGGACCACTTAAGGTCCGGAAGGTCGCTTAAGCCTTAATTGAAGGACCATCGTGGTCCAAGGAGCGCAACTAGCTACTGTACTAATTAAACGGCCCGAGGGGGCCTTTATACTCGAAGCGCCATGATGGGTCAAGATCGTGTCTAGAATCGATATGTTGACCATGAAGGACGCCCGCCGTGTCTTAGGCCGACACAACTAGTCCGGGCGACCACGCGGGTCCGGAAGGTCCGCCGCTCGACTCGACGCCATGCGACTGGGCCACTTAGGGCATCAAGGAGCGTAGTGCTCGGGCGACCACTCGGTCCGAGGGATCAACCCGGTGATCTCGTGATATGATATGAGATCGCCGCTTAAAGCGCTCGATATTAGAGGAGCAAAATAGGGACTAACACCGATCGTGTTTATCCGAGCACACCTAACAAATGCATCTACCGAGAAAGGAAAACCAATCTACGCTTTGATGAAGCAATTAATGGTGCAAGCAATGATTGGTATCCGTAGGATGTGAAATGACTTTTTCTTTTCTCTTTTTGCTTATTGCTTTTTGCTTTTTTTTTTTTTTTTTTTTTTTTTTTTTTTTTTTTTGAAAATGATGAATGCCAAATGTCAAAATGATGCAAATGAAATGCTCGGTGCAAATGCTATGGTGCATGAGGTGATGATATGATATGATATGATATGATATGATGTGATATGATATGATATGAGTGATTGGGGTATAGAAACATTTTTAGTAATGATGAGATGTGAGACTTTAGATGCGAGAAGCAGAGGTGAATATTGATCATTCTTTGAAAAGAATACTTCAAAGAATCTCAATGTTGTTATTTACGTATTAATCGATGTGAAAAAGTATTTGCAAGCTCGCTTCATTTTTCTCTTCCATTTTGATGCCCCATGATGACCGGTTTTGGCCCACACAAATAAGTAAGTGGATTTCCAACATCATATGATCAACTTGTGTTTTCTCTCTAAAGCATTGTTTTGTGAAGATGTATAGTAGTGTGAATATAGATGAATGAGTCGCTTAACTCGGGGGTTCTAAAGACCTAGGGTGTGGACATTTGTGGCACATGAAGGGGTGAATGACTGACCGGTCTCTCACAAGATCATGAAAGGTAGGTTTTCCTGCCAAGGAATGCAGGATTGCCCCAATTTAGATTTGATGATCAGTGAGTGAATAACTTGCCCCCGCCTAGTGCTAACAAGCTAGAGGTGTAGAAAATGATGACTGGGAATGCATTGGCTTTGGAATGAAAGTCGGAAAGCAAGAGACTTTGTCTCAACCCAAAGAGTTTGGTGTTGCCCCATTTATGGTAAGGACAAGATTGCCTCAAGCTAGAGTAGTAGCATTTTGGGTAATGAGTTGAGAAATTGCCCTGTAGGGTTTTAGGTCGTGAATATAATGAAGGGATGAGATGGGTGTCGTGTGAATTTCCCCATTTGTAGGTGGAGTGAAGAATGACAGGATTGCCCCACTTGGAATGGTGTTTCAATGGTTGCCTTTAGTGAGATTGGGAAAGGTGACAGAGTTAGGGTTATGGGTTTTGGAGATGGTTAAATACTACAGATATAGACTCGGGAGTGGTATGGGAAGCACACCGACAAATTCCCAAGTTCAAATAGATGGTGAAAGGGATGCCCCACTTTAGGATCTAGGTGACGATCCTAGTATAAACTTTTGGTTACCTTTAGAATGACTCTCGACTACAATAGTCTTGAGTTTGCTATGATGAAAACTACACTTGGTGATCACTAGACCTTGTCTTAGTATAATCAGAATTTGAATGAATCTTGTGGTGCAAGCCTTTTGATTTTTCTTTTCCTTTGAGTTTTTTTTTTTTTTTTTTTTGAGATATATTTTTTGAGCAAACATATTGTAAATAAATAAACTTATTTGTCCTAAGATTAAAACTTTGAGAAAACAAAAGCAATCGGGTCATTGATCTAATGTGGCCGATGGTTTAGTGATTTATGAGGGAAATGATAATTGGGCTCAAGGTAGTGTTTGAGGGTCTAGTAATTGATGGGTCTCATGGTAGGATGGACTTGTTTAGGGACGTGACTTGGCCAAGGGTTTATGAAGGATAGGATATTGAGGACAAGGGAAGTGTTTGGGGGTTGTTTCAGACAAGGATTTCCTATGCATTTAATGGCGAGAAGTATCACCATAATTGTACCACTTTTGCTTTTTCGTGGTTTTTCGATCCTCTTCTTTTTTATTTCACTTTCTTTTTTTTGATTTTGATTTTTTCCTTTTTCTTTCTTTCGAGCTTTTGATGTGGAATTGATCCTTGTCTAGGGTGATTGAAAGGTTTTTAGATTTTGGCTTAAGGTGGGTAGTATGGGGTTTTTTTCGAGGGTATGGGAAGATGATCAAACTTCATTTCAAATCATGATTGCTCGCTTTCTAAAAAAATTAACTTAAGGACAATAATTTATTTACTTTTATATATTTGCTCTTTTTCTTTATTTCTCCTTTTTTTTTATATGCCCTAATTTTTGCTTAGGCCGCTTCTACGAGTTTTCGACCTAACTGGCCTTTTTGAATTCATTATTTTTTTGTAAAGGACTTGCACCAAGGGAATACAACGTTGACAAGGTTTTTTAGAGATCACACATTTGCCCCAAAGATGGAGGGCCTAAATTGTTATTTCACCAGGGGGAACCAACCGTAAACGCCAACTATGTACTCGATGTGGGGAGTATGTACCTTATGGGTGGTCGGGGTGGGATTTAGACTTTGACAGGGATGATAGTAAGGTAGGGACGCTTAACCGACTCAGCAAAAATAAACACACACGTTACCCAAGTCACTACACAAATGCTTCAGAGAGTTATTATTAGTTAAAACATGATAGAAATTTTTGATGGACATTTCGGCCATTTATCATGGGATGGAAGAGATGCAACGCTTGGTTAAAAATGTGAGCAAGCTAAAAATTTGGAAAATCGAGTGGCTTTAAACGCCTTGAGCTTGCAACGGCATATGGCTAAACTTTTTCAAAAAGAATTATTTATCTCACAAGAATGCCTCACCTCTCATCACAATCTTTCTCTCAAAATTATGTTTTTTCGCTTTTATAATGCATGATGTAAGTATGCAAATGAATGAATGCGCATGAAATGAGAATGCGAATGAACGAATGAATGTATGTGAAATGCGAATGTGATGTGTGTGTATGAAATTATAATATATGATTTTATTCGTCATGTCGGGAATAATAAACTTTTCATTGGAGAGTAAAGTACAAAATTTAATTTTGACTTCAAAGGTACCACGCTTCTCTCCAAGGTAAAGATTTAAATTCTCGACGGTCATAAAAGTGCATGCAACAAGAGATGTTTATTTGTCAGTATGCATGTGGTATATTTTCTAAAAAGGTAGTAAAAAATTGATTTTGGTTGTTTTTGATTTTTTTGATAAAAGACAAGATGCATAAATATTTGTTTGAATGCAAATGTATAAAGCTCCTTTGGACCCTAGAAAGGTATCCTATGGAGTGGGTCTAAGGTTTCTTTTATAGTGAACCTCACAAGGATGGTTCTAAAGAATCTTACACATGGTCCCTAGAGCCAAGGACCCCACCAAGAATATCGACCCCAACAATAGGCAAGCTATTAGAAGGGATAGCATCCTTAAAAGGAATCAAACTCTAGGTGAGATTTTCATGACCACCCAACGAGACGTGACGCCCCGCAGCCATCACTACGCAATCTCGCTCTAACTTAGGTACACTCAAGTCCGGGTAGAGGACCTTTCTCACATGTGTGTGTAGAAGTGTAATTGTGAAGTGTGTGTAGGAGCAATTTAAAAACAACCCAAAAGTCAGCAAATGACAAACAAACACATATACAAATATCGTCTTCTATCCTAGGGTTCATAAATCACATAAAAGTATAAGATGCGAAAAATAAAATAAATAAATAAAGGAAGGGTAAAAATTAAATTAATCCTAAATAATTAGACTAGGTTTTGACTCTCTAAAAAGATAAGTCCCCAGTGAAGTCGCCAATTGAGAATGATCAAAAAATCCGAAAGGATTATTCGAAAGTTCGAAAGGAAGCCGCCACCAAATTTTAGTTTAAGGGCAAATTTGGAAAATCCCTTTAGGTTTAGGACGAGGCATTGTTAGGGTTCGGGAGTCGTTATGTGTGGGGAAGGTATTAGCACCCCACGACATCCATTGTCTAATTAACTAAGATTTATTTAATAATTACCCTTTTATTAGAGAAAAAGACTTATTTAGGTTTTTTGGTTTTTAGTGCTTGACAAGAGTTGAGTCTTGCTCCTACGTACCTCCGGATGCAATGGAGGAATCAAAGCTACGTAGTTCTTCCTGAAAAAGGTTTGTGGGTTGGTGTTTTTTAGTGTAGGGGTCCTAGTATTCCTTGAACTGTACAGCTCACTGATTCCTAGGACGCTGACTAACCCGATTGTACAACCGACTTAGTCCCCTACTTTTTGAAAAGGATTATTGAGTTTTTTGAAAGAAATTGGTTTGATGTGAGGTGGATTAGTTTTAGAATAGGTATTCTAGAACTCCTGAACTGTACAGCTCATTAGTGCTAGAGCGCTGACTAACCCGGTTGTACAACCGACTTAGTCCCCTATTTTTAGGAAAAATATATTTATTTATGTTTTATTAAGTTTTTTGTAGGATTACCGAATCAGCATGTACTTCATTGGTCTCGAATGATGACTAACCTTATGTACAACCGACTTAGCCGCTTTATTTAGGAAAAATAATTTATTCGTATTTATTAAGTTTTCAAGGTTACTGAACTGTACAGCTCATTGGCCCTAAAATAATGACTAACCCGGTTGTACAACCGACTTAGCCGTTTAATTAATTTCGCGAGAAAAAGTATTTATGTTTGGGTTAGAAAAGAATTAAAAAGAAAAATAGGGGGTGAAAATTGTAAATTGGGGTTTTATTAGTCGCAGGGGCTGTGTAATTAATAGGGGGGTGTAAAAAGGAAGCCCAGTTCGCATGTGGGAGAGCCCAGTATGCGAAACTGGGCTTAAGTGGGGGGAGGCGTGCGCGTAAATAAAGGGGGCGCGAGTAGCGTTCTGAATAATTAAAAAAAATAAAAGAAATGGACAGATACTACATAGGCCCAACACAAGAAAAAAACCTAAACCTAAAAACTAAAAAAAAGGAAACCGATCCAGCCTTCTCTCCAACTGCTGCGGCGCAGCTGCCTTTTAAGAGAGAGAGAGAAATCCGGTGAGATGTTCGCCGGCTTCCCTGGAGGTGAGTGGCGGTTTAACGGTTTTAGTTTTCCTCTTTTTTCGGTTCTCCTTCTTGTTTCTTTCCTTGTTGTTTGTTCAGTTGATGATGGAGTTGTCTCGCGATGAGGGAGAGGCTTCACGGCCGTTGGTGCGCTGCCAGATGTACAATTTCGGAGGACGAAACCGAGGGGTGATGGCTGGACGCGATGTCACTTGGTGGTGACGGTTCACGGCGGTCCGAGGTCGGAGTCGTTGGAGAAGACGCCGGCACCACCGTGAGTAAAAGCTAACTTTTGTTCTTTCATTTTTGGTCTAGTTTTTAATGTCTTCTCTACTCAATTTCTGATCTTCTAAAAAAAATTGCTTTTTATTCATATCAAGTCATGCTAATCTTTCTAGCTACTGATACATATCAAGTTAACTTCTGTTCTTTAATGTCCTTATCTCTTAATTTGATTTTTGTCACCAAGTTTTCAAAGTTATATTTTCATTCCATTTTCCTCTGATTCTAAAACCCACGCCCTGCATCCTCTGCTTTTGTGTTTATTATTCTCACTTCTATTGTTACCTACCTTTCCTCTCATGGCTTCTTGTTTTTGATTTGGATCGCCCTTATTATTATTTTTTTAATGTATAAAATCGAGATATTATCTTGCTAAATCATGAATAAGATTGAAGTTAAGACACGCTCATTCATAATTGAAAGGAATCATTCTCATACACACAAGAAGTAGATGACTTAAGTAAGTATTGCTAACAAATTTTGAAACTAATGACACATAGGGAACCAACCTTATTTTCCAAATTTTTGAAAATCTCTCAATTCACACACCGCCATCGTTGATACTTCTATTCTTTGATGTTGCCGCTGACGGCTACTTGTTTCGCGGCTTCCAAATCGTAAATCCAAACTATGGTTTAGTGGATTAGATTCGACTTTGAATCCTAATCCTTGTTTAGGTGATTTTTGCAAAGTGTTGTCCATTTTTCTTTTCTCAGTGTATTTTATCGTGGATCGATCGCTTATTTATATTAAAAACTTAGGGTTTAGCATTTATTGTTGTTTGACTGGGCTCTTGCAGATCTGATAATGTGGGCTTGCCGAAAGCAGCCTTTGGAGAGCAAGAATGCACTTTGAGATTACCGATGTCGCTTCCTTTATTTATTTATTTTTGCTTTTTTCGGATTTGTATTTTTTTTGTATTTTTAATATTATCATTTTTTGTATTTTTGGGCACTTTGGACAATTAGACACTTTTTAAAATGTAAATAAAATTAAACAGATTTTTTTGATATATTTTTTTGGACTATATATATATGTATATGCTCAAAATAAGGACGAAATAATAAAAATAGAAAAGAAGTCTAACGATGAGCCCGATTATGAGAAACAACTCGAATAAGCCCATTTGCAAGGAAGCGACTTCTGATAAGCCCAATTAAGTTCGACTAGGCTCAAATACGAAGATTCGACTAAAGAATGCGCGAAAAGATCGATCATTCAAGCACAAGATTCTCAATTTAAACAACGACATTTCGACTTAGTTGAACAAAGTTAGTTGAGATTGGCTTAGGTTAGTAAATGAGACACTTTTTTAATAATTCTCGTAATCTCGCGACTTCAAAACGACTAAAAACCGTAAAAGAATACTGACAAAATTGGGGTATAACAGTATTTATAGGCTTTCCATCTATCCCCTAATGTACTCCTCACCCATTTGATACCAAAGAAAGATAATCAAACTCAAAGTGATCCTTGAAATGTTATATTTATATATTAATATTGGATAATGACCTCAATAATGAAATAAAAGTGTTGAGAAGTATAGATAATAACCTCAATACACTTCCATTGTTCTATACTACTGTCTTCTGACATCTCATCCCATCTTTCAACCGATACAGGGCAAAACGCGAACTTTTGAGCAAGTTGACCAAGAAACCTCACAAGCAAGTTTGACCCGCTATCACTGCCTTGGCCATTACCATTGATTTGCACAAGTACTTTTTTAGTCTTTTCCAAATGCCAAACCTGAGTTGCTACCATGATAGAGCTCTTGATTTCCATCTTCCATGAACTCTTTAATTGTTTTCAACTCCTTATTATGGACATCGTTTGTGCCCATGGGGTGGTTGTCGTTAGCAAGACTAGATGGACAAGAATCTTGATTTCCTTGATCACCAAAGACATCATTTAACATATCTTGCATTGGATATTGTCTAACTGATGCTTCTTTTACTTTGCTCGTCGATTCAAAGATTGGGTTGATCATGCTTTTCCCATGCATGTTCCAAAATGTGTACTTGCTTGGAAAGCCTTTTTCAATGAGATGACGGAACACTTCAACTCTACTACGAGGATAAAATCCACATACATAACATGGGCATAATATCTTTCCATTGATTGCTGCTTTTGAAAAGGCAAAGTCCAAAAATTTGACTACCCCATCTAAGAACTCATTTGATTTTATTGGCTTGTCAATCCAACTCTTATCAATCATAATTGGATGAATCTGTTTCAAAATTAATGAAACTATTCATGCTTTTAAGGTAGCAAATGATAACGACATAATATAAAACTTCAACATTGTTACTAAGTAATCATCTCAAATCACACATGCAAGTAATATATAGTCTTACTCATTAAACATAATTAAACAAGATGAACAACTAATTATTTTAAGTTTCATAAAAAAAATGTATAGAGTTGAAGAATGAGTAGATAATCCGAGACAAAGAAAGACGTACCTAACAATAGGTGTGAGGTCAACGGTGTCTCGAGAGAGCTGACTCAAAAAACCAAACATCAATATATTATTAAGTAAACATCTAATGACCAGATGGAAAAAGGAAAGTAATGCAATCATATGATACTGCTTCATGGTTTCATGATCTTAAAGAGAGTATGCAAATAGGAATATAAATAGGAATATACTTGCCAATGTCCTAAGAGCAATTTTTGAAACAAAACCTAGTAAAGCCAATCAACAATGGATTTGATCCTATAAACTCTTATGCAGCAAAGCCAATAAACAATGGATTTGATCCTATAAACTCTTATGCAGTCAAGCCAATAAACAATGGATTTGATCCTATAAATAAATTTCACCAATTAAAGCTAGTAAAGGCAAACTAGCAGCCTTCAAAGTGAGCATCCAATGAAGAAAATATCTATCAAACCTTCATCTCAACCATGAAACTTACATAAGCCAATTTCGCTCACACACACAGTACTTGAATTGAACCTTTCTATAGATGAAGTAAAGCTAACCCCTTCACTAATCTTATTAATATTTTATTACTACCAATCTTGAATAAACACTACCATTATTAGTTGTATAAACAAGGTTCAAAGGTGCAATTCAAATCTCCAATTTTCAAACAAATGAAGCTCCAATCATCATACATAAGCATAATTCTATGCAAATTCCCATCAGAATCAAACTCAAAGTACAAAGGATCACAACAAAATGAAATGACTTCACATAATCAAAAGCAAAATTAATCTATTGCTAAGTAACAAGAAGCAAGAAAACACTCCAACCCAGCTTGCTCGTTGTTTTATCGCATCATCATTTAGAAATGTTTCACTCTTAAATGAGCACAATATCACGCATTTCTCTCGAGAAATTATTCAACCATTTTTCCTCCACTAAAGGCTGGATAGTTAAGTTACTACACCGAAAATTTTCATCGATCCTCTATATCTATAATGCCTATTGGAAAACTCAAATGCTTTTTTTTCAAAGATAGATAAAATTCTCGTGATCCGATTCAACGTAATTTAAAAAATAATAACAAAAAGGAATGAATATTCCATTAGAAGCTTATCATTCAAACAGATTAAACAAAAATCACATATAGCAAACCATATAATCACGAACAAGAAGCATATACATACCTTGTGATCTTGTGATTTCAAATTTAGCACTTTCTATCACGAAATCGAATCTCAAGCTTCCCGGATGTACAAAGAAACATAAAACAACAAATCATGAACCAAAGCTCCTAAATCGTAACCGAAACTGAAATAAGAGAGATTATCGAGAGAAATTGTAATCGAAATTGAGGTAGGAATATACTTGCCAATGTCCTAAGAGCAATCTTTCCAGCAAACTATTTAAGCAAACTAAGAAATATCTCAAATCACAGAAGCTACTGATCGAAAACAACAAGAATCATAAGAAGAATATCGTAGTATTGTAACTTCATCAATTTCATGAACTACATCCCTCTACTTCTATAATTTCATTGATCAAAACCATCACAGAATTACAAAAGTGGAAGCTCTGATTAACCAATTAGAGAAATACAAAGCCATTCCAAATGTAAGCATTCCAATTAAGTTAGAACAACAAATAAAAACTCAAAAACTAAAACAAAACCTTTGTTCTTCTTTGTTCTTGTTTCAACGTCAAACAAAGAAGGGACCAGAAATGAACAAAGAAGCAAAGAAATCAATAGCAGAAAAACAAGAAATGAACCTCAATCGAAAAACAATAAATGAACCTAAAAAGGAGAAGGCAATGAAAATCAGAACCAATGAAAATCAAAACCATGAAAATCGTAACTGATAAAACCCTAACATTTACAGATAAGAAAATGAAAGTAGATGAGAAAAAATGACTCACAAAGTGATGAAGAGTAAGAAACGAAAAAGAGGACTTAATCACGAAAATGCTAACACAAATTTTCTCCAAATTTCTCCCATTTAAAAGCCCGCACTATAGGAATTAATCAAGACCGAGGAAGCGAGAGAGAGATCAAAGAAGAATGAGGAAAGCGAGAGAGAGAGAGAGAGAGAGAGATTAGAGTTTACCTTAGGTTAGAGGTTAGAGGTGGTACCGATGATGATGAAGCGAGAGAGATCGGGGGAAGCGATGATGATGAAGCGAGAGAGAGATTGGGGGAAAACGTGGGAACCCTAGGTTAGAGGTGATTCAGTGAAGAATAAAATTTTCGAGGAGAGTGAAATTTTTACTTGAAATTTCCCGCTTTCTTTGCCACTACCAAACCAGAGCTAACAAAGTGAATAGAAAATTTCTCGTTGCTTTGCCACTATGGGAAGGGTAGCTAATAGTGAAATTTTTATTTGTGAATTTTCCCGCTTCTTTGCCACTTACTAAAGGGTAGCTAATGTGTCAACCTATTATTGTGTTGGCCATCACAACATAACTGCAGCAAATCCACCGTGGCTAAAAGCCGCTTTTCTGGTAGTGAGAGAGAGAGAGCAGAAACATAGAATAAAAACACACAAAAATAGAGACACAACCATACACACACAAATGTATACAAACAAACATACACACACAATGCACACAAACATAAACACACAAATGTATACAAACATACACACACAATGATACAAATATACACACACAACAGATACACATCAAGCACTAGAAAACAAGAACACGGGCCGAGAAAAACCCAAAGAACACACAAAGAAAAACTACAACACGCATAATCAAACACCAAGAGGAGGGAGAGGAACAAAGAACCAAAAGAAAAACACCCCACAGAGAACTCAAAACAGAGAACCAAAACACAAACACAAAAGACACAAACACAAAGAGAAGGAGAAAACAAAAAGAAAACCAAAAATGACTGAGTACTACTTTGGCCACGCGAACTCACGCCGAAAGCACCTCGAAGTTGTCTCCTGGCCGCCTTCTCCGACCTCACCATCGTGACACTCCTCTTCGCAAGCAACTCTCTCTCGGTTCGCGCTCTCTCTCTCCTCTATCTCTCTCTGCTTTTGTATCTCTCTCACCAACACATCGTCGCGCGCCACCACCGCCTCCACCACCGTAAGCTTATGTCTCCTCTACGCCGCACGCCACCACCACCGCTACCACCGGCGCCGTTCTCTCTTCCGCTTCTCTCTCGCGTTCGCCTCTCTCCTCTCTCTCTCTCTCTCTCTCTCTCTTTCAAACTCTCTCTCTCTCTCTCTTGTTCAAAATGGAACGACACACTGGGGAGTAAGTTGCTTTAGGTTTTTTTTCTGCTTTTGGTTGGTAAATGGGTCGGGTAGGTTATGGGTTATGGGCTTTTCTTGTTTTTAAGTTTTTTAAAAATCGACACTAACGACACCCTCTCTCGTTAATAATACAACCCCTCAGAATTAGTTACACTCTCCTTTATCTCTGCTCAACACCCACCTCTTTCCATTTATTTATTTCTTTTTACTTTTGTTATTATTTATTGTTATTACTATTATCATCGTTACTATTTACCTCATATTATCATCTAGGCTAAATTATCGCTTTTGGTCCTTTATCTTTGGCCTTGATTTCATTTTGGTCCTTTATCTTTTTTTTTCTCGCTTTGTCCTTTATGTTTCAGCTTTGGTCAATTTGGTCCTTTTTGTGTCAATTTGGTCCTTTTTTGTGTCAATTTGGTCCTTTTTGTGTCATTTTGGACTAAAACTACAAAAAGGACCAAATTGACACAAAATCAAAACATAAAGGACCAAAACGAGAAAAAAAAAAGATAAAGGACCAAAATGAAATCAAGGCCAAAGATAAAGGACCAAAACAGTAATTTAGCCTATCATCTAATAGCATCTCTTTTTGCTTATCATTTGTTATCACTGTTATGATGGTTTGTTTAATTTTTAAACTAGGAATAAACACTTAAGTTACAAGTGTGGCTACCCAAATCCACTTTTACTCATATCATGTTCAATATTCGTTTTAAAAATAGTCACGCCAAGTTAACCTATTCGAACATTGTAATTACCTCTTATTTTCAAAAGAGTTAGTAGTGTGACCACTCTAAACCGTTGTTGTTTGGTCATCATGAACACTTGAACCTAAAACAAAACCAATTATCATTAATGACCACTCGCGCCGTTGCCATTTGGTTGTAAATGATAATTCCATTTTCAAAAAAGTTAGTAGTATGACCACTCTAAACCGTTGTTGTTTTGTCATCGTGAACGCTCAATCTAATTTCGAATTCCTTTTATGACGACGTTTTCTCCGATTCAAACCTACCAAAACACTTTTCAAAAACAAATCTTTTCAAACATCAAAATCAAAACTAATTGTCACTGATGATCACTCGCACCGTTGTCGTTTGATTGTGAGTGATAATTTCATTCCCGTGGGAGCTAGTAGTGTGGCCACTCTAAACCGTTGTTGTTTGGTCTTCACGAACGTTCCCCTTCAATTGCGAAAACCTTTTCAATGCTTAAAATAAAAACCGGTTGTCATCAATAGTCACTCGCACCGTTGCCGTTTGATTGTTAGTGATGATCCCATTTTCAAAAGAGTTAGTAGTATGACCACTCTAAACCGATGTTGTTTGGTCATCGCGAACACTCAACCCCTTTGCGAAAAACTCTAAAAAAGATTAAAAGACAAAAACCTTTTTCAGGACAAACAAGAACTACGTAGCTTTGAATTCTCCATCGCACCGGGAGATACGTAGGAGCGAGAGGCTAACTCTCGTCAAGCGCCAAAAATAAAAATTTTCATTAAGTTTTCTCATTTATCTTCAAATAAGAAATAAATAAGCAAATCTAGGTATCTTTCAAATCAAACGTTAAAACCACACACTTAATTAAAGGTTCCTCTCAAGAGAGAGGACGCGTGGGTGCTAACACCTTCCCCGCACGTAATCGACCCCCCTAACCCATATCTCTAGTTTTCAAAGACCATCCGCCTCATTCAAAAGACCTTTTTCAATGTTTTGGTCTTAAAATTAAAATATTGGTGGCGGCTTCAAAAATTTTCCACGTTGTACATCGAGAAACCCAAACCGGATTTTTCTGGTGCAACAAAAATGCATATTGAAACATAATTCAAAAACATGTAAAAGAAAATGTAAGAGATTAGGGCAAAAGAGTTCCCGGTTTGGTTCTCGGCTTATGATACCGCAGGCCTTTGCTTTGTTTCTTCCTGCAGGCCTTTGATGATTGAACCGAGAAGGATTCTCGAGATTCTGCTTCCGGGAAATTATTACAATGTTTAACAAACTCATGGGCATCCTTGAAAATGGTAGGCCAAGAGTACCTGTGATTGCAAAGACCTTTGCCGCTTTCTCATACCTCCAAAGTGTCTTCCATATGTCGCAAAGATGGCATTGCCAGCAAAGACTTTCTCGTTGTTCTTCATCCGCACACATCTTCTAAACAGCTTGATCGTGGCACTTCTTGTAGAGAAAAGGTTCATCCTGCAAATATTGCTTGACAACATGGAAAAACCTCCTCTTTTGTTGGTAGTTCATGTCACAGGGAACCACCTTGCTAACCAAAAAATTGACTATATCAAAGATATTACTGTCGCAAAGATCGTGCCGCAAAGACTTATAGCCAGTAAGTACTCATCAGGAAAATGCTCTTTGATTTCACCAAATGTACCTGCACTTTCATTTTTCAATCTAGACAAATGGTCAGCAACCTGGTTCTCCACCCCCTTCTTATCTTTAATTTCAAGATCAAATTCTTGGAGGAGGAGAACCCATCAAATAAGCCTAGGTTTTGCATCTTTCTTAGCAATCAAGTACTTAATGGCTGAATGATCAGTGTAAACAATTACTTTTGTGCCAATTAAGTATGATCTAAATTTATCAAATGCAAAAACCACAACTAATAGCTCTTTTTCAGTAGTAGTGTAATTCAATTGAGCTTCCACAAGTGTTTTACTAGCATAATAGATAGAATGAAAGACTTTTCCATACCTTTGGCCAAGGACAACACCTATGGCATAGTCACTGGCATCACACATGAGCTCAGAAGGTTTGCTCCAGTCCGGAGTCACAATCACAGGTGCAGAAATCAGGGCATTTTGCAACTTCTCGAAATGTCATGAAAGACACCCTCATCAAAGACAAATGGAGTGTCATGTCACAAAGAATTGACACAAGAGCTTAGAAATTTTGGAGAAGTCCTCGATGAATCTTCTATAAAACCCAAAGATGCCCAAGGAAACTTCTCGACACCCTTAACATTGGTTGAGGTCGATCTTCTCAATGACTTCCACTTTAGCTTTGTCAACCTCAATACCCTTTCTTAGAAATCTTGTGTCCCAACACAATACCTTCTTAGACCATGAAATGGAATTTCTCCCAATTAAGCACCAAGTTGGTCTCTTCACATCTATCCGTAATTTTCTAAGTTATCAAGGCATAAGTGGAAGGTTTCCCAAAGACAGAGAAATCATCCATAAACACCTCCATAGACTTTTCAATAAACTCAGAGAAAATAGACATCATACACCTTTGAAATGTTGTTTCAAGATTGCATAACCCAAATGGCATTCTCCTAAAAGCAAAAGTACCATAGGACAAGTGAAGGTAGTCTTTGTTGATCTTTCAGCACTATGGCTATTTGATTGTAACCAAAGTAGCCATCTAAAAGCAATAGAACTCCTTACCAGCAAGTCTATCTAGCATTTGATCAATAAAGGGCAAAGGAAAATGATCCTTTCTAGTGGCCTTGTTGAGCTTCCTATAATCCATGCAAATCCTCCAACCAGTTACTGTTCTTGTAGGAATAAACTCATTCTTCTCATTGGCTACCACTGTGACCCCTCCTTTCTTTGGAACACACTGCACAAGAGTTACCCATGCACTATCAGATATAGGATACACAATGCCAGCATCAAGCCACTTGATAATCTCCTTTTTCACAACTTCTTTCATAATAGGGTTTAGCCTCCTCTATCCTTCAACACTATTTTTAGCACCTTCATCAAGAATGATTTTGTGCATACAGATGGTAGGACTAATCCCTTTTATATCAACCATTTGCCACCCAATTGCCTTCTTATGCCTCTTTAGGGTAGTAATGAGATCATGCTCTTGACTGTTAGAGAGGTCAGAAGCAATGATCACGGGCAATGTATCATTTTCCCCTAAATAGGCATATTTGAGATGCTTTGGCAATTCTTTCAACTCTAAATCAGGGGGTTTCTCTATGGAAGGCACATTCCTCTTGAGAGTAGAATCTTCAAGTTCAAGAGGCTCATATTGTTTAGTCCAAATTTCCTTGACAGTAGCCTCCTCATGCAACAGTCCTTCATTCACAAGTTCACTTTTATCCACTTGAGAAAGAGCTTTCACCAAGTGATCATTCTACTTGTTGAACTGCTTCTGCACTACAGAGTCTAGAGTTACAACAAAAGAGCACTCTCGCCTCCTCGTAGCTTAAGAGCATTCATGACATTGAACTTGATCTCTTGATCATTGACTCTCATAGTCAATTCCCCTTTCTACACATCAATTAGAGTCTTGCCAGTAGCCAAGAAAGGTCTTCCAAGAATGATAGGCACTTCTTTATCTGCATCAAAATCTAAAATAACAAAGTCAAGTAGGAAAACAAATTTATCTACCTTTATTAGCACATCCTCAATGATTCCTTTAGATAAGCAATAGATCCGTCTCTCGCTAGTTGAAGTGTAACTATAGTAGGCCTTGAACCTCCTATACCCAAATGAGTGAAAATGCACTTAGGCATCAAATTGATGCTTGCACCTAAGTCACAAAGAGCTCTACCAAAGATAGGTTTCACCAATAGAACAAGGAATAGTGAAACTTCCTGGGTCCTTCAACTTGCTTGGAATTTTGCTTTGCATAATCATACTGCACTCCTCTGGCCATAGCCACTGCTTTCAAATTCACCAAGTCTCTTCCTTTTAGTCAAGATATCTTTCATAAACTTTGCATAGTCAGGCATTTGTTGGAGAGCCTCAACCAAAGGGACATCGATGTGGAGTTGTTTCAAAACCTCTAAGAACTTGCCAAATTGCTTGTCTTGTCAGGCCTTCTTAAATCTTTGAGGAATGGTGGAGGTGGCACATCTTGATCAAGCATAGGTGGTGGCACCGTGTTGCATCGATGTTGCAAAGATCGGTTGTCGCGCATCGCCTTACTCTTTTTCTTTTTTCGTAATCTTTTCTTTTCTTTTGTCACCACCACCGTATTTGAATCAAGTGATGGTCCACTCAAATCTTTTCCACTCCTTAGAGATATAGCCTTGCATTGCTCCTTACCCTTAGAAGATGTAGCTTCAGTGAGTAGAGGAGTGCCCCACTAGGTCTCTCGGTTAGAGCAAGAGCTATTTGACCCATCCGGTTTTCTAAGTTCTCGATCAGAGCCCTCAGTGTCCGATATTGAGTTTTTGCTTCATTCATGAAAGCCTTAAACATAGCCTCCATAGAGTTATCATGCAGGAGCAGCACTGCTTTGTTTGAGCAGTAAAATCCCGTGGCACAAAGAAAGTTAGAGTAGTTGCAGCAGCAGAGGTGTCACTGTAGTGCTCCTCCATCTAAAATTAGGATGATTCTTCCACCCAAGATTGTAGTTATTTGAGTATGGATTATTTTCCCCGTTGTACCCAAATATAGTTGATCGAGATAGGATTTGCAGGACACTCTTCATAAAGATGACCTCTCCACAAGACACACAACTCGAGAAGAAACCACATGGAGTCGGCTCAATTGCCGCCATCAAGTTTCTTGGGCTTGTTGCAACAAATAAGCTTAATTTGCAAAGACTAGGTGTCGCCATATTCTTGATTTGCTGGAGAGGAAGCCACTTGAGCAGCATAAGGCAAAGTGACCTCACTCACTTCATGTAAACCAGAACCTTCTTTTGAACACTTGACCTAGCAAGAGGCCATTGGTAGCTATTTGCAAAGAATATCTTCAATCAAATTGTAAGCATCATTGTAAGATCCATCGAGAAGAACTCCTCCGCATGAGGCATCAAGCATGAGCCTAGTTTGAGGTTCCAATCCATTGTAGAAAGTCTCCATTTGGATAATGGCAAGAATACCATGGTGAGGACATTTTCTCAAAAGTTCTTTGTATCTTTCTTATGCTTCAAACAAGGTCTCAAATTCATTTTTGCTTGAAAGAGGTAATTTCATTTCTCATCCTAGCATTCTTGATTGGTGGAAAATATTTTGTCATAAATTTTTCAGCCATCTCATTCCAAGTAGTGATGGAGTTAGGCTCTAGTGAGTTGCCGTGCCTTTGCTCTATCCTTCAAGGAATAAGTGGAACAATTTCACTTTGAAAGCATCATCCAAACACTGTGGAGAATGAAATTATCGCAAACTTCAACAAATTGTTTCAAATGCAGATGTGGGTCTTCAAGGGGACTCTCCACCAAACCGCCCAATTGTTTGAAGCATTTGGAACATCATAGTTTAAACTCAAATGGGTTGTAGTACTTTTCTCGCCTCACTATGCCTGCTTGCATAGTTTGAGGGTCAAAACCGCATATTCCTCATAGTCTATCCCTATCATTAGCCATATTTATCACGCCCATTTCAAGAACTTGTCTTCTTAAATCATCCTCTCCCCGCCTCTTGGAATTGTATGAGGTGGAGAGCTTGGTGGAGTAGATCACCATGTACAGAGTTGTGAGGAGGAGAGTAGCCATAGCAGCAGCAGCTGTCCCTAATTCAATAAGTCCCGGAGTACTGTGAACTCTTCTCAATCTTCTCAAATGTCTTTCTATCTCTCGGGTGCAATCGAATTTTGGTGTATTATGCCTCGTGTTCGTAGCATATGTCGCAGCAAGAATGTGATGTTGCAAAGAATCTAATGTCAGAGCAACAAAAACAACACAAACAGTAATTAGTAATCAAAAGGCACTAAGTTGCTAACTAATTAAACAATCTATTAAATCAGAAATCCCCAAGAACGCGCCAAAAACTTGTTGTTGAAAACGCGATAGTGCAAGTATACACCGCCTAACAAGTAATGTAGAGTAAGTGAGATCGCTCCTAACGAGGATTTAGGCTTAAACTTGAGAGTTTAATGTGATTAGAAATTTAGTGAGTAAAGTAAATGACACACAAGTTTTTGCAACATAAACAGAGTAAAAGTAAAGTGGGTAATGTGAAAACAAAGGATGAGAACAAGCCGAGATGCATTCACTTCAAAGAGCTTCATTAATATGCAATTAAGTGTATGTTCAATGTCAAGAAGATTAGGTGTCGCAAAGATTAGGTGTCAGCAAAGAATAAGACGTTATTCTCTCAAATACTTCACACTAGGTTTCCTTGCAAGAGTTTATCTCTAAACCCTAAAGAACTACCTCCTAGGTCGCTTGAGCACCTACAGATTCACCTTACGGGTTATGCTCTCCTATCTCTGTGGTTACAAGGAACATCAAGATCTCTCGTTAATGTCCACTACCCATATTACCTTGTGAGATTAATTTACAAACCATCTCTGAATTTATAAATGCTATTTAGAATAGACGGTCAATCCTACTCTAAAATGAAAATATTATCACACACAAGGTAAAATGTACAACATTAAACACACTTCATTAATTGCATAATAAATCTAACTACATCGATCCAAAGATCTCAACTATGAGTATTTAGCTCATATTGAGCTTACAAAACATGTAAAATAACTTAAACAAAAGAGTAGAAGTCATATTACAAATTTCAAGGTAAGAAATGATACTATAACGAAGAAACAGAGAAGAGGCTCCAATGGTGACAATGGAGTTCTGGTCTAGCTCTTCTAAGTAGAAATCCACCAACAAAAATGCAATTCCAGTGTTGCTAACACAATAGTCTCAGCAATGTATCAAATTTGGTAATGGAGGTGAGCTAAGCACGCTATGAGGAGCTTCTCTAAACTTCCTCTTGACGGCAGAGCAGTGGCTATCTCCAAATGGGAAATGGAGGCTAGCTTATATAGTGTCTCCTTGCACGCAACCCTAGAAAATATCTTCTTTGGGAAATGCGTCCTAGGTTTAAGGGCAATTGAGGGAAATCCACATGAGGTCATATCTTACGTGCCATCCAAATTGATCCACCAAATCGTGCCTTATTTTCCGTGTTTTCCGTGATTCCTCTTGAGCTTTCTCTCATCTTCCGCATTGTCGCAAAGACTACACAAAACATAATTAAAGCACAAAGGGCATAAATATGCCCAATTCAAACCAATTCATTCCTGCACCATTAATTCTATCCTAAACACTTATTTACAAGCTAAATCACTCAACAAGCTAATGAATTCTCTTAAAAACAAGCTTAGAAAGCAAGTAATAACCATCATTAATGAGGGTTATCGCTATCAACTACCATTTTATCAATCACAATGACATGAAATTAATTTGAATACTGTCATGTCTCTATGAAAATACACATTTAATCACCAGTTAATTGTGTTTCTAGGAATTAAAATCACGAAAGATGTTTGACCAGAATTTTGAATACGCCATCAATTATTTCAGCATTTAAATTGGCATATGAAATCATACATGTCTTCTTATATGCATTTATAAATCATCAATACAATATTTAAAGACATTCCTTATACGCAAGTTTGTAAACAGCAAAATGACAATGAATTGATGGCATTTAATTCCTCTGATTCATCACTTCTAATTTAAAAACAATTAATTGTCGGATATTGTATTTGCTCAAGGTAATGTTTACCAAAAATAATTATAATTCGCTATGGTGATTTTATATAATTCAACCACAAGTTTAATCACACATCACACATCACACATAATACATAAATGAGAAGCATCGCAAATTTCATGTGATTTTAATTTTATTAACGTATTGAAGAGATAAGAAATACTTTTGAACCTCATGAGAGTCCACCAGAGCACGAAGGATTAGATGATTTTGTAATTGCTGAGTAGTCCAATTTTGTTATGTCCTTGTAGTAACGTTACATTGTTATCATTATTTGCATCCTTGATGTCGTTCTTTCCTTTCATAGCAGAATAAACTTTTCCTCCTCTTGAGGTGAATTTTTTTGATTTGTACCTCTCGCTTGTTTTGCAGAGTATATGGACCTGTGAACTTCCCGAGAGTGCTTCCAAAAGCTATATCAAATTTCACTATGATAACTGAGCGTAATCATATTGAAGAGATTATTAGACTACAATTGCAAGTTCAGACAATAATTTGCCAATATTATAGCAGCCTCCTTGAAATTTATAAAGTTTAAGATAGAACATTGAAAGCAACAATGGGCCAGTTATGCACTAATTGAAAATTAATTGAAAATGTGGTGTGTTTTGTTATAAACAGGCCGAGGATGCATAAGAAAATAATTTTGCTTTCTTCTGGCAGCAACTAATATAGAAAATAGAATATATATTTATTTATTTATTTTTTTATGCATAAGTTTTGAGAAGAAATAGAAATACTTTTAAACCTTCTCGAATCAACCTTAATTGGGCGATCTGCAAACACAAGGGAGGAGATCGATCGGTGCAGGTTTTGGCAGCAACAATAATGGATTTAATGTTCCGATGACCTTCTTTAAACGGCTCCCGAAATCAGATATGAGAACAATGAATACCGGGATGTCTCTTTGAGTTGTTCGGGTCCTTTTCGGCTTGTTTCGACTGCTTCATCCCCGCTCCTGCGTCCTTGTGCTTCAATCATTGGGATAGTGAATGGGATATCATGATCCCTCTCCTAGCACCATTGGGCGTTGTTTCTTCTTCAAGCATCATGACAGCACTAATTATTTTTCTCTTTATCTGGAGTGCAGATGGATACAGGCCGTGGATCTTGAGTAGATCTATGCCTTAATTATGGACAAGTTTGGGTTTGAGTTTTTGTGAATAGATTTGTTGGGAGTTGTCTTCAACTCCAACAATGGAAACGAGAAGGAAGCTAGACCCTCGCGAAACCATAGTTGGCTGAGACGTTTTTCCGAGATGTGTGGCCAGGGAAGAGTTTTACCCGGCCCCACGGTGGGTGCCATATCTTAGAATGTGGTTTAGGGTCAAACTCAACCCCACAAAACCTTGGCCAGCGAGGACGCCACCCACTTATAAACTCTTTTTCGCGCCATATCACATCCGATGTGGGACTAAACACACACCTCACGCCAAGATCGAACAACCGAGCGTGACCCGAGTGGCCCGATAATGGGGCCCAACTGATCTTGGACGGGCTCGATACCATCTTAAATGTGGTTGCAGGCTTAACTCAACCTCATTAAATCGGCAGATTATATATATCTAGCCTCAAGGGCGAGATATATATAGTACAAGAGTAATTGTGAGTAATAAGTGCTCATTATGACTATTACATATATCGGGGTGTGATTATGTATATTTTGCTTATGATTACTCTATAGCCGAGCGGGGAGAAGAGGCCGAGCCGCGGACGGAGGGGGAGCCTCTCACTCTGCGTGGCCGATGAGTCCCTCGACTTTTGACGCGGGCCGAAGCCTCCAACTGTCTTGCCTTTCCTTCTGGGAGTCAGTCGTGTCGGTCAGGAAGCGACGTGTGGCCGAGTCTTCCTAGGCGGTCGGCTGGGAACAATTTGGTATTGCTGTAGTCTAATGTGGAAAATTGATTGAATCCCTGTATTGTGTTTAAAGTGAAAGGAGAATTTTAAAATAAAATAAAAGGAGATGAAGGGCACACAAAGCAGGTTGATGCGAAGGAAGTTTTTTTTTTTGTTGATCAATGCGAAGGAAGAATTTTAAATTTGCCTGTGCGTGCAATCCTAGAAGGAGTTGAATTGAAGTAAAATTAAATATTATAACACAAATCCAATGGTTACTATTGATTGAGGCCATATGTACGGTTGACAATAGAATAACTGGACCTCTCGATTTATTTAAGAAATTGAGAGATCCGCACTTTGCGAGATGTTTGACGCAGATGAGATTTGAATTGAGTGGAATTGGAATTGAGTGATACTTATTGCTCCATCGTTTGGATATTTAAAAAGTGATTGAATTAATTAAACCAATCAATCAATTCCATCCCATTCCATTGCTTTCCCTCATTTTGCTTCCCCTCCAATTTGGGGGGTAAGGGATGGAATCCTATGCTAACTTAGCTTTATAATTATTAATTTACAAGTTTGTCTTTATTTTATTATCTTCGTAACCAGTTTTTTTTTCAATTGTACTTTCATTGTTTACGATTATCACTGTTCACCGCCTTAGATTATAAATTTATACTTCATCATTCTTTTGTCTCTAAATATTTAATTATTAATTATTTATATTTGTTCAGTTGAAAAATATTTGTAGTTGCTGTTACTGCTTGTTTAGTTGTTTTTGATGTTTTTAAATTTTTTGTCAATAAAAAAATGTTTTTTTAATTTCCATTTTGTGCCAATTTTTTCTTGGTCTGCAACTTTTAGTAAAACGTTACAGTTCTCGTTTTTGTTTAACTTCAATGATTAATTATTTTCGAATACATATGAACTAAATAATATTGATTTCTTTAATTATCTTTAATTTAATTACAATATTTAACATTTGCATATCTTATTTACTTAACATTTACTTGATTCTTACATTTCTTCCAAAAATTCACTTTGTATATCACTTATCGTTAAATGAAAATATATGTATTGATTTAATTCTACTTTTCTTAAAATAAGGGCAAAAAGGGAATAAAGAGATTATAATTTGTTCCATTCCGCTGACTTCACAAACAATGGAATGGTAATTTTGTTCTCGCTTCCATCATAAAATATCCAAACAATGGAATGACAACTTCTGCTCCATTCCGCTCTACTCCGCTTTCATTCCACTCCTCTCCATTCCGCTCCGCCTCCGCTTCTTTTTAAACTATCCAAACATACCCTTAGTTAGAGTACCCACCAAGCGGTCACTAATTCATACTCGGGCCAGATAGGAGGCATGGAAAAAGAACGAAATTCATCTCTCTCTTTCTCATCTCTTCATCTTCAATCATTCTCGATTTCTTCTCACCTTCAATCTAAGAACATCCTAATCTTTCTCAGATTTTTCAAATATCAAAGCCATTACATTTCAAATATCAAAGAAAAAGGGAGAGAGCACAAATCGAGTTGAGAGTTCTGATCTTTCTCCCTTCCACTTTCTTCTTCCTTCATCTTCTTCTTCATCGACCTTCCACTAAAGATTTTGTTTTAAGATTGTTACTGTAAACATTTTGAAAGAAATATAGAAATGATTCTCTCAACCAATGCACAAGAAGGCATGCAATGAACACAAATTTGGGATCCAACCTCAAGGGTTAAATGGTTTTAATGTATATTATATATATGATCAAAATAATATTGTGTATTAATTGGTATTATTAATGAAAATTTGCCATTATGCCATCATGAATTCTTGAATTTATCATTGCTTTCAAAATGACCTAAGGTCTATTACGATGACCAAGTAAAAATTGGGGAAAAAAACAAGGCGCTTGCTTTTCCCACACTCCTCCAACTCAAACACACCCCATAAGGGTGTGAAAGACCAAAAGACCAAAGAAACCTATTTTTTTCACAAATTTTCACTGCTCAACACTGCCTTCGAATGTGTTCGAACGAGGCCGCTCGAGTGTGTTAAATATGGACAGACACCCTCTCGGCGTTTTTCACTTGTTCGAATAGTGGTCATGCGAACACGCTCGAATTCGGGTTGTAACACCCCTTCTACTTAATATTATTTAATCAATAAAAATCGAGTTTTTCAAAATTTGTCCACGCACCTCAAAGAGGGTGATACATTTAATAAAAACATCGCCAAAACATATTTAAAAATTCAAACGCATCTAGTGCGTGAAATGCATATCATAGCCACGTGGGTTAAGACCCTCAAAACCTGTTTAATGTTTACAATAATCCGTAAACAAATTCAAAGAATGAAAATAAAAATTGAGTTCAACACACTCAATACATAATTTAAATCGGTTTAATCCATAACATAAAGTAACAATGCTAAAACCCAAATCCCCTGTTACTAGATCGAGCCGACACAAAATCCCAATGAAGCCTAGACATCTTCACTGGGATCACCGCATGTCGCCACGAGAGCAGCAACATGAAATGCTAGGGTGAGTCTCTTTACATAAATAATAACAAGTAAGATAAGCATTATAAGCAGAAAGCATCTAGCAACATTAACCCTTCACAATTAAGACATTTATCATTCAATTATAATGCTAAGAACAACAATCACAAATTAATTAAGCATCAGCAAGCATTCTATGAATGTATGAGGTTATGCATGTATGCAATATGCATGTGGATCCATCACCTTCACCAGAAGCCCAATGGGCACCCTTCGCTTTGGCCAAGCCCTTCGCTTTTTGGCCGAAGCCCCCTTCGCTTTATGCATATGCTTTATGCGACACTATGACAATGCACCATACACAATACATTACCACCACATTCATTGTCACATCACTTAAAACATCTCCACAACACAACCCGCCGCTTTTGGCCAAGCCCTTCGCTTATTAACCCATCGCTTTGGCGGGCCCACATCATTTATTAATTCAACACCTCAACATTAACCCACCACTTTGTTATCACTTCACCAACACAACTTATTGATTAAATTAAATCTCACCCATGGACTAAAACCCACCTAAGGACCATTTCGACCCACAACAGCTTTAATTTAGTACCCAAGGGTTATTTTAACACATTATGATTAATTTAGTATTTAGGAACTTATGTTAACCTATTAGGATTAATTAGACACTAAGGGATTATTTTGTCACGCCAAGGATTAATTTAATTTTAGGACTATTTAGTCACACCAAGGATTAAATTAATTCTTAGGGACTAAACCATCATTTTCTCGCATTTTTGGCCACCAGGCGCGCCAAGCGGGCAAACAACCGCGCCCACACTACACACAAGGCAAAGAAGACACAAAGCGCACAAGGGCCGCCTGGGCTGGCGCCATGCACCGTGCCATCCACAGCGCACACACGCACGCAGGGCTGCCCATTTTGGCGCCTGCCTGCGCCCTCTCCCACACACACACACGCCACACACTAGATACGCGCGCCACATTCCTGTGGAATTGGCGCCCCGCATGACCGAACCATCACACGCCAGATTTCCACACCAGCGCCAAAATGCCTAGCATTTGGCGCCTCAGTGCAAAACACACACAAAGAAATCAATATGTTTCGGCGCTGGGCTTGCTAGGCAAATGGCGCCTCTCCTCGCCAATTTCTAGCCAAACCGAACCCACCCACAAAACAAAGAACCTGGCGCGCCACTTTCCTCGTGGATTTGGCGCCTCACCTTAAAACACCTAACCAAAACACCAAAACACATTTTTATCCCACAATTAAATTTTCAACTCATTAACACCCAATTAAACAATTACTCAACATCCTTTAATTCACTCAATCTCATAAATCCTCATATTGGAACATTTAAACAAACACTTGACATGCATAAACAACAACACATTCATTTCCAACATTGAGCATCATGATACATCACATTCAACATCAAATACAACTACAACAACAATCTCATATTAACACACAATCCACACAATCAAATCATGCTAGCTATTTCCTACACAACACATATCATACCAATTATTATAGACATAATGAGAATCCCCTAACCTTGATTAAGTTAGAACCTCCAAGCCAACACCAAGAACCACAAGAATGGAGTATTTCTACCCTCCCTAGCTGCTGGAAAAACGTAACCCTCCTACTCCTTGGGGGTAAAACGCAACAATCAACAAAATGGAAGGAATGAGACAATAGAACTTAAGAGAATGGAACAAGGAGGAGAAATGAGAAAGATTGGGACTAGAAACCCACTTACCAAACCACACCCAAGCAAGCTTCCTTCTTCCCTCTTCCTCCCTCACGCTGCCAGCTTCTCACCCTCCCTTCTCCCCTTCGTTTTCCTTACCCCCTCTCTCTGCCGTATGTTTCTTTCTCTCAATCCCATTCCTCTTAATCTCATTTAACCCTAGACCCAATCAATTGGGCCTTATTACTTACACCCCCTTTTTATTACCACCACTCCTAATACTAACACACCTCCTAACTAATAGAAATAAATCCCAACTTAATTATTCCACTTAATTAAATTAGACCCCTCATTTATTTACTACACCTCACTCTTTAAATAAATTGATTACCTTATTATTTAAATATGGCCAACTAACATATTACTTAATTAAATTAGTCATAATCACTTAATTAAGTAAATTAAATAATCACCTAAATAAATTAGTTAAATACTCACCTAATTAATTTTGGGGTGTTACAACTCTCCCCACTTAGAATATTTTCGCCCTCTAAAATCACACTAATCTCAACAACAAGATGAATCTAGTTCGCACTTAATCTCTTCAAAACTTACACGATTTAAATCCTAATGTTAACCCCTGCACATCCACCTACAACCCTTTCAAAGTTCTATTCTTTGGTCTCGTGAAATACTAACGTGCGCCTACTTCTCTCCTCATGGGTCTCAACCTAATATATTGACTCCATCGCTTAGGTTACATAACCGTGTACTTTCATTCTAAGCATAAATCGCCACTACAAGTTCAAGAATGACACACAATTCCCGCAGTAGCGCCTCCCCACTTGGCTCTTTGCCCGAACTCTCCTCTCCCTTACCACCGAAACATCATACGGCATTCCACGAACCGAGAACTCCTCTTCCCTTCACTATCTTATATGAGCGATTGCTATCCCCTCGAAAATCTACGCTAAACTCATGAAATCAACATCCACTCTTCTTATCTCCGCTAACCGTTATCATCCAAGTCCTATCGCACACGCAATGCATCAAACACTCTTACCTATATTCTTACTCCCAATTTGGTATTCTAACCTCGTAGGTTGTCACAATCCTACCCGATTACCCAACACAAGGAACAACAACAATTATGGCCAGAGGCCCAACAACCTAACAACCGTAATTAACACAACAATACCAGCCTCAACAATTATCATATATCCCATATTATTCACATCAACAATTAACACAATCATAACAACAAAATTCGAGTTCAGCCTATTCCACAATTAATCATTTTACTCAACGCTCAAATTATTCTTTCTAAACTCAAAGAAAATTCTGCAACTTTGCGCCTACTTTTGCGCGAATTAATTAAAATAGTAAACGACCCGATTTCGACAAACAAATACTTGTTGGAAAGCCACGGATGTGTAGTTTCCGAATATATCATTAAAGTTTCAAAACAATGAGCCAATTAGTACAGTTTTCTAGAAGCAACCCGAACAGTCCCTAGACTTGACAGATTCTGTCCTCCTACTTCATTTCACGCTAAATTGACTTAAACTTGACCAAATGGGACAAAACTTTAGCCCTAATAAAAACACTTTGAGTGTAGTTTCTAATGGAAAAGAATCGCTCAAAACAGAGTTCGCTTGGAGGCATAAAACTTGCAAACACCGAACCTACCCACAGATTGACTCAAAAAAAATTGGCTCGACTTTGGAGACTCATAACTGGAGCTACACAACTCCGAATTTAATGAAACTAGTGCCAAAACGACCGGCTTTAAGTCTATTTTCGAAATCACTCAGCCACATAATTTTTGACTCAACCAAACAATACCAGTTTTCAAAAGACTGAAACAGTGTCCAGATTGTTTTCCAGAATTTTAACCTAACTTGTTTCACCTATAACTTGAGTTCTATAACTCCAAATTCAACCCAATCAGCGGCAAATTAACAAGCATTCAATCAAGTTTTCGAAATGACCAACCACATAATTTTTCAATTGACCAAATAATACCAGTTTTTTAAAAGACTGAAACCGCATCTAGTAACGCACAAAAATCATACGCAAGTAAAACTCATCCTAATCAATTACTAAAACCATTTATAATCATCACATACTTTTGCATTTCATCAAACGCCAAACAAGCATAACCAATCATGCAACTAATTTACACACACAATTCCGAAAAGATTAAACATATAGGCATATTCTTCGGCTTCCTCTATTCCTAGGGATTGACTAGCATGCAATTTTTACAACTTCCCTAGAAATATCACGGTACATAATTCTACCAAATTGAATTGAATTCATATCACAAACAATACAACCAACACATGTTTTATAATACAATTGTTTTGGTACAAGTCTTGATATTAGTTTAAACCATGAAATTAAATACTCACAATTCTTAGCAATGAAAACTAATCAAGTAATAGAAGTGCTCAAAAGTCTCAAGGCACGCTTTCACATTAGATTTAAAACCACGTAAACAATTTCAAGAAGTGACAAATAATAATAGTATTAGCAACAACAAAGACTACAGCTTAAAACATAAATCGAACAAAACTTTCACAATTGTAGTTCACGCTAGAAGATACTCAAATTGTATATATTTGTTTCTAAAACTCGACAATTTAAATTGGACTAACATTCGTGATCACATAAGGACTCTAACTTACTTAATCATGCAATTAGTGTAATATCCCATAATCTCAAACAACACCTAACCACAACCTAATTGGTGCAAAAGCCAAATCATGTCTCATAATAAATTCTTAGAACAATTTGGAAACAAAATTTCAACACTAATTTGACATCCCCTTCATTTCCCAACATAAAATTTTCCGAGTACCATTTTTCAAAACCTTAGAACTCACAAATTTGTTCAAAAAGGAGGTTGTATGCAAAACCCAAATCTTATTATCACATGAACATGCACCTCATAAACAACTACTTATTAGTTCAAAATTTGATTTCCAACATAACCTGTAAGGTAAGAGAAGTTAATCATTTAGTCTTTGACAAATCACACTATGCTCACGAAACAAGTCAAATTAAAACATTAAAATGTCAAAACTTCAAGTTATGCAACCTTACTTGAAAAATTGAAAATTTAGCATTGCGCAAAGATTTCGTTCTAGCATACTATCTTGAAAACAATTTAGTACTAGTCAACTCAAATCCCGACACATCACAACAACAATCAACCTATAACAAAAATGTCAATCAAGCACAACAATATTCAACAAATAATCCCGCAATTATTGTCTAGTGTATAATTTACCAAGATTTAGGTCGCATAAGGGTACTCTCTATATTCTAATAAACTACTCAAGCAATCAATCAAATTAAAATTAGTGCATGCATCCGAGGTTAATAGTAACTATGAGTTATTGTCGCTTCTTTCATTGGGGATGAGTGATTGGGGTGATCACCCCTCCTACTCATGCAAAACAACTAATTAAGGTCACAAAGACTACTTTCTTTCAAATTTATATCTACCACATTAAAAGACTTTTAACGCAGTCCGGAGTGCGAAGGCGTCGTGACGACTTTCACTCCTTTGACGTCGTTAGAACTCTTTTAATCACACATCTTAATGATACAAACAATAAATACGCAATGCATACAAAATCAATGGTATAACCACCGCCATACGCTTCAAATTTACATATACTCCTAATAATACAATATAATTTTCAATCGTAATCTAACAATTAAGTCACAAGGCACGCCGCTTAATGAACAAACCAACAAAATTAACAAAGAATAAACAAAGAACATAATTATGATTTAGAACGAGTACCAAGACTCGAGGGTTAACAGACTCGACAACTTGGCCGACGGACCGAATCGCTCTGATACCACTAATGTAACACCCTCTTCTACTTAATATTATTTAATCAATAAAAATCGTAGTTTTTCAAAATTTGTCCACGCACCTCAAAGAGGTGATACATTTAATAAAAACATCACAAAAACATATTTAAAAATTCAAACGCATCTAGTGCGAGAAATGCATATCATAGCCACGTGGGTTAAGACCTCAAAACCTGCTTAATGTTTACAATAATCCGTAAATAACTTCACAAAGAATGAAAATAAAATTGAGTTCAACACACTCAATACATAATTTAAATCGGTTTAATCCATAACATAAAGTAACAATGCTAAAACCCAAATCCCTGGTGTTACTAGATCGTGAGCCGACACAAAATCCTAATGAAGCCTAGACATCTTCACTGGGATCACCGCATGTCGCCACGAGAGCAGCATAACATGAAATGCTAGGGTGAGTCTATTTACATAAATAATAACAAGTAAGATAAGCATTATAAGCAGAAAGCATCTAGCAACATTAACCCTTCACAATTAAGACATTTACCATTCAATTATAATGCTAAGAACAACAATCACAAATTAATTAAGCATCAGCAAGCATTCTATGAATGTATGAGGTTATGCATGTATGCAATATGCATGTGGATCCATCACCTTCACCAGTAAGCCCAATGGGCACCCTTTCGCTTTCGCCAAGCCCTTCGCTTTTTGGCCGAAGCCCCCTTCGCTTTATGCATATGCTTTATGCGACACTATGACAATGCACCATACACAATACATTACCACCACATTCATTGTCACATCACTTAAAACATCTCCACAACACAACCCGTCGCTTTTGGCCGAAGCCCCCTTCGCTTATTAACCCATCGCTTTGGCCGAAGCCCACATCATTTATTAATTCAACACCTTAACATTAACCCACCACTTTGTTATCACTTCACCAACACAACTTATTGATTAAATTAAATCTCACCCATGGACTAAAACCCACCTAAGGACCATTTCGACCCACAACAGTTTAATTTAGTACCCAAGGGTTATTTTAACACATTATGATTAATTTAGTATTTAGGAACTTATGTTAACCTATTAGGATTAATTAGACACTAAGGGATTATTTTGTCACGCCAAGGATTAATTTAATTCTTAGGGACTATTTAGTCACACCAAGGATTAAATTAATTATTAGGGACTAAACCATCCTTTTCTGCATTTTTGGGCACCAAGGCGCCAAGGGGCAGCCAAACTGGCGCCCCATACTACACACAAGGCAGCAAGACACAGGCGCACAAGGGCCGCCCAGTTGGCGCCCTGCACCGTGCCATCCACAGGCGCACACACGCACGAAGGGCTGCCCATTTTGGCGCCTGCCTGCGCTCCTCCCAACATACACACACACGCCACACACTAGATACGGTGCCACATTCCTGTGGAATTGGCGCCTCCCGCATGTGACCGAACCATCACACGCCAGACTCCACACCAGGCGCCAAAATGCCTAGCATTTGGCGCTCGTGCAAAACACACACCAAAGAAATCAACAGTGCCCCTGGCGCCATTTTGCTAGGCAAATGGCGCCTCTCCTTGCACCTTAGCCAAACCGAACCCACCCACAAAACAGCAACCCAAGGCGCCACTTTCCTTAGGATTTGGCGCCCCTCACCTTAAAACACCTAACCAAAACACCAAAACACATTTTTATCCCACAATTAAATTTTCAACTCATTAACACCCAATTAAACAATTACTCAACATCCTTTAATTCACTCAATCTCATAAATCCTCATATTGGAACATTTAAACAAAAACTTGACATGCATAAACAACAACACATTCATTTCCAACATTGAGCATCATGATACATCACATTCAACATCAAATACAACTACAACAACAATCTCATATTAACACACAATCCACACAATCAAATCATGCTAGCTATTTCCTACACAACACATATCATACCAATTATTATAGACATAATGAGAATCCCCTAACCTTGATTAAGTTAGAACCTCCAAGCCAACACCAAGAACCACAAGAATGGAGTATTTCTACCCTCCCTAGCTGTTGGAAAAACGTAACCCTCCTACTCCTCGGGGTAAAACGCAACAATCAACAAAATGGAAGGAATGAGACAATAGAACTTAAGAGAATGGAACAAGGAGGAGAAATGAGAAAGATTGGGACTAGAAACCCACTTACCAAACCACACCCAAGCAAGCTTCCTTCTTCCCTCTTCCCTCCTCACGCCACCTTTCTCACCCTCCCTTCTCCCCCCTTCGCTTTCCTTACCCCTCTCTCTCGCCAGATGTTTCTTTCTCTCAATCCCATTCCTCTTAATCTCATTTAACCCTAGGCCCAATCAATCGGGCCTTATTACTTACACCCCCTTTTTATTACCACCACTCCTAATACTAACACACCTCCTAACTAATAGAAATAAATCCCAACTTAATTATTCCACTTAATTAAATTAGACCCCTCATTTATTTACTACACCTCACTCTTTAAATAAATTGATTACCTTATTATTATTTAAATATGGCCAACTAACATATTACTTAATTAAATTAGTCATAATCACTTAATTAAGTAAATTAAATAATCACCTAAATAAATTAGTTAAATACTCACCTAATTAATTTTGGGGTGTTACAGGGGTCATGCGAACATGTTCGAATGACGGTGTTCGAACAAGTGCTGCAGAATTGCTGCAGAATGACAGTATTGACGCCTCGATTCCACCGGCGCTTTAATCAACTGCTTACAATCACCAATGTGTCAGATAAAGGAGTGGATGTCATTCCCTTTGGAAAATATGCCTGAACGGATAGAATTTAAACGGCTCAGATTTGTGATCTAAAAATGAAATCAACGGCTGACATTTCACCATGTCTATTATAAAAGGGGGTTCACATCCTCAGATCTTCTTCACCAAACCCTAATCGCTTCTTCACCAAAATCCTCGTGATCTCCCGAAATGGAATGACAATTGTGCTCAACCCAAGACTAAACGACAAATTCCTAACGACCCTTCATCACCATGGGATTGTCACCACCGACGAACATGGTGTTGTGTTTCGTTGTCCTAACCATGTCTTCTCGCAGATGAGTAAGGACATCACCTTCGCCAACCAAGGAAAAGGCCGAGAGGAAGATTCGCCCGCAGGAGCGTGGCGTAAAGACGGAGCGATACGCTTCAAAAAGTTCAATTGTAGAGATGATGGGACCGCCCATTATTCACCATGGAGATCCAAAGCGACGACGACGTCCGCAATGATGGAACATCTAGCTAACGCTCCGATGGGGCGACAAATCTTAGAGTCAGACGTGGACACAATACGCACTCTGCAAGAAGTCATTCATCTTCTTCAACAAAGACCACCCACACCACAACAACCCATACCGGAAAGCCTCATTACGCACACCGTAAAGTTGACTATCACGTGATCGCTCCACCCAGTGCAACAACATGGTGTGTTGTTTCATGGTCGTAACACTAAACATTTCAAAGCTTAAGAACAACATCACCTTCGCCAATTGAAAGAAAAACTAACAGAAAATGTGCACCTAGATGGTGTGGAGCAAGAAATCACTAGTATCGCTTTGTAGCTCCCTACATCCGTAGCGCCCACGAATCGTATTCGGATGTGCCCCGTGCCTATCAAGGCATAATCGATGAGCCAGGACTCGATGGCCCTGTGGCCATCATCGCACAACCATTTCTTCGACCGCGGGCATACTCTCATCATACTCTTCGCACCACCCATGAGGAAAAGTTCGCACTGGAAGTGCTCAAAGATCCAAGCCCGCAATGAACATATCATTGGTTGATTATTAATCTGAAAGTAACCCTAAAGCAAACTTAAAAGTAAAGAATATGTTTTATACCAAGTAAAGGAAGATGACCAAAGAATCTTCTTGTTCTTCTTTCTTGTAGCATCCTTCACCGATCATATAGATGGGCAAGGCCATCGCCCCAACAATAGTCTCCAACAAATTTCTCCAAATCACCAAGATACCAAGGTAGCTGTTTAACCTTGTTGCCCGACTTGTCGCCAAACAGGTGCAACCGAAAAGATAGAGAATGTAGGCCCTAGCAAAGATGAGCCCACCGCCTCGCCCTATGGTGGTGGTGGTAGACCATATCCTCACCATGCGAGCCCAATGAACAACCCACGACCCGAAGTCCGGCAACAGCATCTTCGGTGTGGCCCCCAAATAGTCAATCAAGAACCGCTTCTCCCGCCACGAAGTCCACCGCATGTTATAGAACCGCCGCTGATGGGGATGTGTAGTAGCCGGGATACATCATCAAGGGTGATGCTCATCTCACCCACAGGAAGGTGGAATGATGATGTATCCGGCCGCCAACGCCTATGAATGCGCTTTAGCACTCTCTTGTGGAGAATGGGAAACTAAGCCCAACCAGAGGAACCAACCCTCGGCCGCCGTGAGTGTCCCTAATCCTAACATGAAACACCGTCGTAATGTGTCTATGTGGAATTGTTTGTAAATCCGCCGAACCTACATTCTCGTAAATGACACAATAAGCCAAAACATTCAACAACATAATAAACAAATTTACAAATAAATAACTATAAAATAATAACTTACCCGCCGTAATAGAAATCAAGAAGAATATGTGCCCCGTGATGTGGGCAAGACAGTAACCATCTTCCGGTCCACCAGAAATGGGAATGACGCCTCAGAGCAAAGCAGCCTCCTCCTCTCACGAGGCTTAGCAGCCTCCTCCTCATGATGTCTAGATGATGAAGGCCTGAAGATGAAGGCCTAGCAGATGAAGGCCTAGCGCATGAAGGGCCACCAACTCATATGCTCTGAAATTGAGCATCACGCCAATATCCCGCCCAATATCCCTGGGAAGTAGGGAGGAGGAACATCAACCCCGCCCCTACCCCTAGCACGACCCTCTACCTCTGAGGGTTCACCGGCTTCTTCCTCCCGCTTGCGGTTTGAACCGTAGGAGGTGGCCGACCGCTCGCTCGGATGGTCAGTCTTTGAATTACCACCTCTCGCTCATCACCATATCTCAAACAACAATCAAGAGAACCAATTAAACCAAATTAAGAGAACCAATCACAAAAAGCCGAAAAATCAGATCGTCAAACGATCGCTCGACGGCCACATGCGAACATGTTCGCACAACCTCGCTCGAACAAGTCGGGCCAAATTTTCCCACTCACAATGGTTCGAATGAGGTCGTTTCAGACGATGTTCGCACAACCTCATTCGAACACCTTCGCTTTCATGTGTTCGAAGGACGCCGCTCAACAATTCGCTTTCTCAGAAAAAAAACCAAATGCGCAGGCGGGGAGAGGCTTACTCGAATGAAAATGGAACGAATAGAGAGAGTGAGAGGAGACGAAAATAACCTGTGTGCTCTTGAGATTGTTTGTGGAGAAGATTGAGTGAGAGATTGGGTGAGATTGAGTGAGTCAGAGAAAGTGAGAGTGAGAGGAGAGTGAAAGATAGGGTTCAAGGAGGAGAGTGAGAGATAGGGGAAGTGAGATGAGAGAGAGTGAAGGGAGGGGAGGGGTGTGGGTTTTTTGATTTTTTTAATTGGGGGTAAATTTGGAATTTAAAATTGAAGGGGTGTGTTTAAGTAGGAGGGAGTGTGGGAAAAGTAATCCCCAAAAAACAAATCAATCACGGATGTGGCCCATTTTATTTCAAATAGAGTCCAAACCCAATTCTCATTCTCAATTATTATGATTGTAGGTAAAAACTTCTCTTTGTTATGAATAATATTAGTGGATGTCCACTAGCTTTCCTTCTTCCTTCATTACTTCCCTTAGTAATGCCTTTTATGGTTGTCCATTCACTTCTAATTTACACCCTATAAATAGGGCTCAATCTTATGTGTAGATATACACTTGTAATGAGAATGAATAATACTAGAATTCTCTTCATCTCTCATTCTCTTCTTCTCTCTTCTTCATCTCTATATGATTTATCATATTTGTTCTTACTCAAGTTTTGGTTATTTTCATAACACGTTATCAGCACGAAGCTCCAACATCCTAAGGTAAAATTCTTAGTTTTGCTTTAGTTTGACATATATTAAATCTATGCAAACCGTAATTTGGACTTTGATTGTTCTTGAATAAGAAAAGTTGTTTTTCTATGTTGGGCACCATCCCTTCTTTTATAAACCCAACTATGTATTTATGTGATCGAGTCTATACTAATATGCTGAAATATTATATCATATATCTTTATATATACATGTTATTATCAGTTGCTCCTTTATGTCAATACTCCTGTTTTCATAATCCTATGATCTCCCACGTTTAATCTCTCAAGTCTCACCCAATTGCTTGAGATCATTGTTGTTTTGTAGTGATCAAAGATTCTAAATTATTCTTTTAGTGATCAATGCTTTATTTTATTTTGCAATTTGGTTTGGGAATTTTTCTGTACCCTTCTACTGTTTTGTTGGTTCAGTTAATTTTTGTTATTCTAGTAGTCTATTCATTTCCCCTTCTTATTAGTTCTCTAGGTCCAGTCACTCTATTCATATACGTTTTTCAAGTAGTGGTACAGCTTAGGATTGAAATGAATTCTTGATATTCCTTTGCTACACTAGTATGGAAATTGATTCTTTACTATCCTTTTGATTATATAAATTTCTTTTCTAACATTATGCAATGTATCATGAAATCAAAGACACCTATTGTCTCTTGGTTTTGGAAAAGTGTGGCATGTCTCTTTAGTTTATGATTGTCCTTCTTCCTATAATTTAAAATAAAAACTTTCTGTTAATTCATAGTGCTTTTACATCAAAGGTATAATTTAGGAGCTATGTTACAATTTGAATTCAATTGGTAAATGAGAATTGCACAAATAATTTTTCTATATATCATTGTTTATGATATAGTTCCTGAAAAACTTAATATTTTAATATATATTCAAGCATCCTTGAAGGATTGCTCATAGTATAGTTTTTCTTGATAATCATTGAAGAAGTATTGTGTTATAGTTCCTGAAGAACTAATGAATTGGTAAACCAATATCCTTATTGGATTGCATAAAGAATTGTTTTCTTTATCATTGTCTATGATTGTGATAGTTCTTGAAGAACTCAAAGAAAGAATAACTTAATAATAAAGCATCCCTGCAGGATTGGTCTAAGCATGATTCTTTTTCATCATTGTTTAAAATTTGTGGTATAGTTCTTGAAGAACAATTAATTAGAAAGATCAATTTAACCTTAGTATGTTTTGAAGAAAATGAAAAGATGTGTAATTTATGTCTCAAATATTCTCATGAATTAGCAAAATGTGAAAAAAATTCAAAAATATTATGAATCAAGATTATGTGATATGGTGATTGTAAAGAATACTCACAAACCACTCAATGAATTGAAGTTCTTTCCCGTATGAATGACTCACATTATAATTTTGGTACAAGAAAAGTTGTGGTGATGACAATTGATGTGATAAATGTTATCATTATCCTATTTAAGTGTCATTTGTATCATTTGTGATTGCGACCTTTGTTGTTCCTAATAGTGGTTTAGTATCTTATGGAAAAGTGTAATTTTTCTTCTTTCTTTTGCTTGGAATTCCAAATAAAAATATTGCATGAAAAAAAAGGGAATAAGAAGAATTGATTGTATGACTAGATCCTAAAGAACTAGACATTTTTTTGTTTAGAAAATATAGCTCTCTATGAGAGAGACTTTCTGTGCTCTTTATTTTCCTTATTTTGAGTAGCAAATATAGTTTTCTACTAATTTTTTTCTTCGAGAAATTGTATTTTATGCAGCTCCCAAAGTTTGATCATTTGTAGGCATATAATATTGTAGAGACTCAATTTTCTCATGCCCATCTTTTATCATATTTATTTTATTTTAGGATAGAATGAGTATTGACACTAGCATCAATAATGGAGAAATGTGTTTCGCTGATAGTGGAACTACCCATATAATTTTAAAGGATAAAAAAAAATTCTCCTATTTAGTGAAGCGAGAAACCGAATTTAGTACTATATCTGACTCTTGAAAAATAATTGAAGCTCCGGAAGAGCTAATATACTGTTATCCAGGGGAACAAATTTACGCATTGAGAATGCATTATATTTCCCTAAGTCTCGTAGAAATTTATTAAGTTTCAAAGATATTCATATAATAGAAAACATATTGAAACGAGATATTGAATATTGAATATTTTTATATTAGGAGACATAATTTGATAAAATAAGTGTAGTGGAAAAATTGTCTACTTTTTCCTCTGATTTGTACTACACTTATAAATGTGCAATTGAAACACATGTTATTGTAAACCAGAAGTTACATATCATAATAATTTAGTTGTTGGCAAGATCGGTTGGGCCATCCGAGTATATTATGATGCAAATAATTTCTATGTGAACTTGTATTGAAGAGCCAGTAGTTTCTTCAATCTACTAATTTTTGTGTTCACTAATTCCCAAAGGAAATTGGCAATTTAAGAATAGTAAGTCTCTCATATTTTTAGAACTGATATAAGGTGATATTTGTAAACAAGTACACTAATCACGTGGACCATTTAGATATTTGTGGTTTTAATTGATGCATCAACTAGATGGCCACATATATATATTATATATATTTATCGTCAACTCACAACTGGAAGTTTGTGAGATTGTTTGCTCAACTAATTTGAGTAAGAGGTCATTATGTGTATTACCTTGAAAGCATATGATAAGTATTGTATGTCTATTAGAATTGATATTGGATATCACACATCATACGTTCATTCATAAAATGGTATTGAAGAACCATTCTTTAGACGTCTAAAGTTAATCACATGACCAATACTTATGAGATAAGAAGTTCTATTTTCTACTTGGGAACATGTAATTTTACTTGCTATAATTGATTCGCAAAAAGCCAACAAGTTATCACAACTCTTCCCCTTTACATTTGGTTTTTGGTCACGAACTTAAAATTTCCCATCTTAGAACTTCTGGATGTGCAATGCACTGTGATGGATTTTTGAAATATATATCGGATATAAATCCCCATGTATAATATAGTATCTTGGGCCAATAATTGGAGACTTGTTTATAGTCCAGTTTGATGATTATCATTTGAAGAATTAGATTTCCCAACATTAGGGGGAGAGAATAAGCAGCTGTAAAAAAAAAAAAAAGAGATCAGTTGGAATGAATTATCATTATCTCATGTTGATCCTCAAACTAAACAATGTGAACTAGAAGTTCAAAAGATAATTCATTTGCAAAGCTTAGCAAATTATCTACCAAATGATTCACTGATCCAAAAGGTGTGACCAAATCATATATATATCACCGCTAATGATCCAATAGAATGGATGTCCTCGTTGGACAATCTAATATTGCAAATGAGTCTCAATCAAGTCTCAAGCGTGGTAGACCAATCGGCCCCAAAGATAAAAATTCTCGAACAACAAAAGGAGCTAAAAAAATGGTCCAAGTGAGGATATAGAAATTCTAAAAGAGTATTCGGACATAATTGACATTACAGATCCGTAAGAACTAATCGTGTACTTAAAAGTTATGAAATTAATGAGATCTCAATGAATTATGTCAAGAATGAAATTCAATGGAACCAAAACGGTCAACATTGACAATATTTTCACATATATTATAGCGCTAAGTTTGATAATTGATGGCGAGGATCATGAAACAAAGTCTACTAAAAATGTAGGCAAAGTGAGAATTGGCCAAAATTGAAAGATGAAATTGTAGCCGAATTAAGCTCAATTTACAAAAGTTTTGGACTCAGATTCCAAACACCGAAGGTGTGAAACCAGACGTGTACATATGGATTTTTGTGTGTGCAAAAAGAATGAGAATGGTGAAATTGTGAGATACAAAACTCGACATGTTGCTCAAGGTCGACAAGTACTTTTCAAGACTTAATTAGCCTTGTAGTGCATGAAGAACTCAATTTTCACAAGATGAATATTGCTACAACTTATTTGTATGACTCATTTGATAGTCATAACAATCAAAGATCCCCAAGGATTTAATATTACAATGCACACTTTTGGAATCTCGAGATTATTACTCAAATTGAATCAATCCTCCATGAGATAATGTAATTTGAACACATATGGTATAATCGTCTAAATTTATATTCTAAAGAAGGGATACAAAAATGACATCACCTATCCATATAGTTTTATAAAAGTATTTTTGGAAAGAATCCATATAGTTTTATAATTTGGAAAGAATTTGCTATATCTGATGTCTATGTTGAGACATAAATATTATCAGAACTCCTGAAGACTGTTCAAACAAAGAGGTCTAGATGAATGACATCAAATTATATCTGATTGATTTTTGAGGTTGATCATGCAGTGACCTCTACTTGGAAAATCCTAGAAGGATTCAAGATAAAAGGAAATATCTTTAACTAAATTCTTTTGAGAAAGAATGTCTCATATTGATCTGCAGAAATTATTTAAATTGAGTACATATGAAATATCTCAGTCCTGAAGACTATGAAAGCATGCATGCATATTACCAAATGTTATATCCATTGACATGATAATATTATATGATAATTAGTAGCAATATAGTTCATTACATACCAAAAGGCATTAGAACAAAGTGGGATGCATATTTCATTTTTGACTATCCTAATGAATAAATCATATTATGTATGTTACACAAATTAACCATGCAGATACAAAGTATTTTTCTCGATCCGCATCAAGTCGACATACAAGTCACTATTATCTACATTTGGTGACACTGAAATATCTTTATGATCTATAAAACAATCTATGATTCTTGCTTCTCCATTTCATGTCCAAATGGCAACAATTCAAGGAAGATGTTTTGAAGATAATACTGATCACAAAGTTCCATTAAAAGAGGATACAATAACAAGTGACAATGGATTATATTGTTCCATACGCACTCAGGGAGAAACTCCAAATATTGAAATTCATATTCTTTACTGACGCTTCAATCAGGGGGAGAAAAACTGCACTGTTTTCCCCTTTGCCATGGTTTTGTCCCACTGGGTTTTCCTGGAAAGGTTTTTAACGAGGCAGTTCCCACTGACAGGATATTGTACTCTTTTCCTACACTAGATTTTTTTCCCCCTGGGTTTTTTCTAGTAAGGTTTTTAATGAGGCATATCCTAATGGACATCCAAGGGGGAGTGTTATGAATAATATTAGTGGATGTCCACTAGCTTTCCTTCTTCCTTCATTACTTTCCTTAGTAATGCCTTTTATGGTTGTCCATTCACTTCTAATTTACACCCTATAAAGAGGGCTCAATCTTATGTGTAGATATACACTTGTAATGAGAATGAATAATACTAGAATTCTCTTCATCTCTCATTCTCTTCTTCTCTCTTCTTCATCTCTATATGATTTATCATATTTGTTCTTACTCAAGTTTTGGTTATTTTCATAACACTCTTTAAAATATTAGAGAAAAACAATGTATAAAAGCTTATAATTCATCCTGATTATTAGCTTTAGTGTGATTGGAAATTTTTTTATCTTTAGTGTAAAAGATAGTGATCAACATTTCTGACGATTGGGTGAATAATTAAGCTATTAGTTTGCAACATAATTAATTAAAATCTCAATTAAATCGTCCCTTGATTATTGCTGTTTTGGTATATCAGTCTGATGAACAAATTCATACCAATAAGGTCCTTATATACACGCATACGTATTAATTAAAAATCATATCTTGAGGGATAAGTTTTGAGGTAAATTAAACAACTAAGTTTGACTATTGCAAAATGTTGAGTGTGGACTCTCCATCGACACGTTTGTAATAAAATGTAAGACTGTAGCATATAGGGGATGCATTATCGGTAATAAAGTTAAAAGACATCGTAAGTATATGTATAGTGAGGTATCACTAGAGAACTCACTGAGATTATTGTAATCTCATTCTTTATTATGTTGTAGTTTTTAGATAAGCAGGTAAAAACCGTTGAAGTTAAAGGCAAAGGAAGGGAGCCCTAGATTTGGATGTTCACGTAGAATTCAAGATGAAGTTCTTGTTTTATTTTGCTAATCTCATGTGTTGAGATATATTGTTCCGCCTAGTTATGAGACTCGGTATTGTGCCTTTTGTGTTGTATTAGGATATACGCATTCTACTTGGATTGTGTTAGTTTTTTTAATGATTCACTTGGATATCTTGACCCAGCTTTATCTTCAATTCATGTGTACAATCTTATGAGTTGTATAACATTTAAGAGTCACTTGGATAGCTCATGTATGAAATTGTGTATCTCTGATCGTTTAGAACGTAGTATTCTAGATTTTATTGTCGGCTAAAATCTAGGGTGTTACAGTTTTGATTTTATTCTTTACATAATTTTTATTTATTTATTTGTGTCCTCGCAATTTTCAAATCATCATTTTTAGTCCCCTTTTTTTTCTCAGATCACTCGCATTTAGTCCCTAAATTATTTTTATATTTAAAAAACTAATGCAACAATTTTTATTATGTAGCGAGATTGACGTGTCTTTTCAACTTGAGATGAGCTATTGAACAAAATGTTGATTGTGTAAAAAATATTCTCCAACTTTACCAAGAAGCTTCTGGTAAACTCATAAATCTAGACAAGTTTGAGATCTCTTTTAGCCAAAATGTGGCAACAAATAGAAGACATGAATTCCAAGGATGGATAGATATTAAGACAGTGGAGCATCAATCTAAATAATTTGGGCTTTCTTCCTATGTGGGAAGGTCAAAGCAACAAATCTTTGACTTCGTCTAAGATAGAGTGTGGAAGAAGTTGAAGGGTTGGAAAGAGAAGTTTTGTCAACAGCAGGCAAATAAATTATTATTAAAGTAGTTGTTCAGGCAATCCATACATATGTTATGTGATGTTTCTTGTTTCAAGCAAGCTTCTATGACCAATTGAGAGCATGCTAAGGAAATTTTGGTTGGGAAGCATAGATGGGCAGAAAATAAAAATTCACTGGACTAATTGGAACCTAGTGTTGCCAACCAAAAAAAATGGTGTTATGGGCTTTCATGGAGGACCATACATCAAGTTATTTGGATTCTCAAAAGAGGCTGCTTGTGGACAATTGTGAGTGGGCACGTGATAGATATTTAGAATGATAATTGAGTCCCCAACCAGAATGACTACGAGTTACGATCACCTAAACCCCTTAGTAACCAAATTTACAAAGTTTTTGAGTTGATTATTCAAGAGAAGGCAATGTGGAATATACAATTGGTAAATGAATTACTTTTACCTTTTGAAGCTATGCAAATATTACAAATTCTTATATCCTCTTTTAAGCAATTACACCGATTGACTTGGCTATTTTTTTGTGAAGAGTGCATACTAGAATGTTTATCATGATTTGAATAAATGGTGTAAGCCTCCAACATCTTGGTAAAAGGTAAATATGGATGTTGATGTTTTTTAGATGGAGTTTGGCGAATAAATGCTCTCAATGATTTTGATTTAGTGAAGGCATTGGATATTAAACTTGTTCTTAAGTTTGTTATTGATATCTTTATCTTTATTATATTTAAATAAGAGTTTACACCTCAATTGTCAATAAAGCCACGTCAGCAAGTTAAAAAGCCACACAGGCATCAATAAAAGCCACGTAATCATGTAAAAAGCCACATAAGCAATTACCACTTTGAAAACTACACATTCATCAGTAAGATTTAAATCACATTAAAATACATTAATGAGGAATAATTTGATTTTGTGTAATAACTGAATATTGAACACCATCCCTAATATTTGTCTGAATTGTTAATTGTTAATGCCTTAATTTCGCTAGTTTAGTAATACGTATTTAAAAGTGGTCAAAATGAGCAAAATGGCCAAAAATTTGGACATTCTATATCTACAGGGGTATGCTATTATTATTATCTTCAATGTCTTTATTATGTATTAATTTGATTTGTATCACAACTTTAATTTTCCCTTCCCACTAATTTCGATTATCCTAAAACGCACATAGTGTGCTAAAAATATTGCATTGGTGTATGTTAATGTGAATTATTATAGGAAAGAGACATGAATGGTAAGACATGAATGCAACATAATTTTATGCAATTAATTACATTTCGGTTATACAATTAATACTAGATAATTGTCTTATTTGCATTTGACTATTGTGTGTTAATTGTAATTAATTGGAAAAAACTGTCATCATTAATGTAATTAATAAGAAAAATTAGCTTAGCCTTTATCAATATCAACAGAGAGGTAAATAAACCCTCATCAACGTAAGGTAATATCGCTCCCCTCTCTTTCTAATATTTGACATTGTCTCTCTTTCTAATTTTTTTGGTTTTCGCCTGATTCTTCCTTTCGCTTTCCTGCTACATTGTGTTTCCTTTTAGAAGGTAATATCGTTCCCCTCTTCTTTTCCACTTTTCATGGCAGTTGTTAGTGTTATTCATTTTTGGTGTGCATGTTAATCTATTTCATTTTCATATTTATATTTGCTTCAACTTTCTTACTTATAGGGTTCGATTTCTTCAGACTGCAGTATCCTTTAAATAATCAAAAGTCATTACTATAACTTGATAATCATTTGCTGTTGCGAAAATTTTAGAATACTCCCATTATGTTCGTTTATTACAAGAGTGCAAGTATAGTAGATGCTCTTTTTTGTAACTAATTGATGTGACTATCTTGCTGGTGTGCATGTTAATCTATGAAGCCGTGTTATTGCTAATTTAGAGTGAATTGCATTATTTGAGTAACTTCTTTTGCTCATCAATTGTGTTTATATTGGTGCAGTTGAGAATACAAACTTACATTTGAAGTGAATTTTTGTCTCAGGAAAAGAAAAATTTGGGCACCAACAACAAGAGAAGACAAAACCAAAACACATGAAGGTGAAAGAAACGAACTAAAGGGGGGAGATAGAACAAATTAATGCTACACACAGATGCTACATGTGCTAACTGCTGAGATAAAATGTCAATTCTTCTCACTTCCTCAACCGCAATAACTATTTTGGTTTACCTTTTTCATCACTGAATTGAAATTGAAATTTTATTGTTAAATTAGCATTATATAAGATTTTCTTATGAGCTTGACATATGTTGTAAGGATTAGACACCAACCAAAGTTGTGATATGGCAGGCTCTAGAGCTTCCTCCCAATCAAACCAAGCCACCTTATTCCATTCAAAAATATTGGCTTTTTGATGAATACCCCAACACCTATGACATGGTTATATTACTCTTAATTATTGATTTTGCTTCCTTCCTCATCTTTTACTTCTTCAGATTGTTGCAGTGCAAATTCACAATGAATAACTTCTCATTTTATGTATCTATGAATTTGATATTTTGAATCATGACATATTATCTCTTTTTTAAACTGTTTTGCTTGAACCATGACACGATATGTTAAAGGGTAGATAATATTTAATTAATGGTTTCTTTGGGTATTTAAGCTTCAGTCAATACTTCATTTTTAAATGAATTGCAAGTTGAAATATTTAAACTTAACCTGAACTGATATCACATGTAATTAGGAAGCGTTTTATTTCATGGGTCGTGACGTGAGGATTTCATATCCCCCCTTTGATTAGTATAAGCACATGTCATTATTTGTTTGGTAACATAAGAGATTGACCATCTTCATTTGCAATTAACACAAAAGGGAGCCGCAGCAAACTCTTATCTTAACACAAAAGGATCAGACCAAACATGGTTGCGCATTTGGGATCTAGAAAGGCCAACTAAATGGTGATGAGCATCAGTGTTATCAGTCCTTCGAATAAAAGCAAGGGAAGCATCCTCCAATCTACCAATCAACAACTTGCAATCTGAGACCAGGGGTTCAATGGCAGCTCTCACAACTTTGTTGTTTACGCAGTCCACCACCGTAGAAGAATCAGAGAGGAAGAGAGGTTGTTGTACACCGAAACTTCAGTAGCAGAAATGGCGCAACGCAATCCCATCATCTTATCTAGCAAGGGGCTCAACCGAAATGGACTTAGACCTACACGCAGCGTAAACTACAACCAAATCCCCTCCCTCACTAGGTATAGTCTTTTTTTCTAAGTAGTGATTATATTTGAATTTTATCGATTTGGTTTTGTGTTCACTACATTGATTCATCTCCTCAGAATTTCCCAATTGTTTGTAGGAAGATTCTAAGTGTAAGTTTTTATCTTTTTTTTTGGTTTGATTTACATTAGAATGTCCTCTCTGCGGCAGAAAATTTAAAATGTAATTATTGGTTAGACTTAGCATACATTCATTTGACATGTAATTTTTTGTTAGGCTTAAACTCCATTACATTCATTTTTATTTTACTGACTCTGTCCTTTGTTATTGCCACAGAAGCTTTAATTTTTCTCTTGATCTCATCCTAGGCCAAATAAACATTAAAGACAAGAATTTTACAAAAGTGGGGAAACTAATGCCAAAGTCAATATTTGAAGTCTATATATTGCTTGAACAATTTGATTCAATATCTTGAACCATGAATGAGCTTGAGGATGCACGTTTTAATTTGAACTATTTCCAATTATAATGATTTGGAATTTATTTTTGGGATTGTTTGATGTTTTTAATATCTCAATTTGTCCACAGAACAATAAAACTATTACAATCTTTATATTGCACAAAATAATGTTAGAAGCATGACTTTTCAATTTAAATATTTCTGTTTGAGTACAATCATGCCACATACGCGATCAGCCCGTGCGGATGCACGGGTAATGCAGTTAGAGTAGTCGCTAAGGATTTTGTTTTCCTTGATGCTTACAAGTATATTTTTGGCGAACACCTCTAATTTTAGCTACACGCTAGCTGAATCAAAACTGATTCACAATGTCGGTAACAAAACTGTTAAATTCGTCTAACTCAAGTTAGTAACACAATAGGAATTTTAATTCCAATAGTACAAATCAATAGACATAAACAGATCCTATTCCGGTAGAAATAACTGAATCATATAATTGTCAAAACTGAAACATAAAATTGGAAACAATCAAAGTACACACTTCCTCTTGGTACTCAATCAAAACAATAGCCATGCATACAAGATATATCATGCATACAAGAGATTTACCATGTTAATCGTACCTCTTCGTTAGTTTCTATCGCAGCCGATTGTCGAGGGCTTCAGGTTGATCCGCGACGCCCAATCGTTGAGGACGAAGACCCATAGTGTGTCGCCATTGATGACCACGATTTAGCTTAGGACCGAGAAACGCGTGAAATCAGGCTAATCGTTGAAGATGGTATTTGTGGAGTCGGCTGCGAGTTGAGGAAGAAAGGGGAAAGTGAAGATGCACCATAAATACCATCCAAAATAACCCCCTGTCATACCCATAAATAACCCCCTGTCATGCCAGCCAAAATTAGAGTTTATAGTATTTAGTCAACAAGCACATGAATTTTTTGAGATTGTGGAGTATACATATTTTAATCAAAAATCAATGTTGATAATAGTCAAAAATAATTTAATTTAAATATATCCAATATATATATATATATATATATACATATACATTTTATATAACATAATGATTTTATAAACGACGTTATACGAAGAAACACATACGCATCACACAAAACGAATGAAAGCGACAAATGAATATTTTTAAATTCCCGATCAACGAATTAAAATGTTACGTTCAAAAGAAATGTATACCCGTGCTGGCACGGGTGATACATACTAGTTAGTTTCTATTCATTGATTGCCAAATCTGACTCCCTAAATATAAATGCAAGCAATGCTCTTCTATACAACATTACCTACTCATTTAGGAATGACTGTGAGTGATTGCAACTTTTTTGCTTCACGGTCCATTGTTTTAAAGTTTGTCAAATTAGGAGAGGTGCAAATAAAACATGCAACTCATTATTTAGCAAAATTTACTTGATTCATATTGACTCTATTTGTTTAGATTAAAGAAACTCCTTTATGTATTTGCATAAGATAGTTAATGAAAAATTTCAATCGTAAAAAAATTTGATATGACAAAAAACGAAATAATTAAGAGTTTAATTTATATACACAATATATATGTATACATGTTTTACACTATCTACCAATAATAGCCTAACACGTCATTAAAAAAAGTCAATCAATTTTGTATAATAACCACCTGATGTGTCATCCGTATTATGTATTGTGATGGGTGGATAGTGTAATAAACTTTACAAAGAATGTGTATACTAATTAAACTCAATAATTAATATTTACTTTCTTTTTTGACAAAGAAAAAACCAATGTTTTGAAAACCGAACCGACATTGAACCGGTGAGACGCGCGGTCATGGTTCAACCGCTTAAAATCGTTTACAACAGAATAAAACCGCTTTTAACCGTTGAAATAACTGAACCGTATAAAGTGTCGGGTCATGGTTCAACCGGAAAACCGAACCGGTGAAACCTTCGGGTCATGGTTCAACCGCTTAAAATCGTTTACAACAGAATAAAACCGTTTTTAACCTTTGAAATAACTGAACCGTATAAAGTGTCGCGTCATGATTCAACCAGATCGATCGCTCCGGTCGGTTCAGTTTTTAAAACACCTCAAAAAACTTTGGTTTCTATTTACTCATTTATTTATTGAATTTATTTTTTTGGTGAAATGAACGCTGGTAGTGCAAAGCAGTGGAGTAGTGTGGTGGCCGCAGTGGAAGAAAAGAAACGATGGAGTGGCTTAGACGAACCCTTTCGAAGACACCGAGAAATACCAAAACCCTAAATTCAACTCCAACACAATCCAACTCCACAGAACAAGAAGAAGAAGAACGCATGTATGGGATAACCGAAGAATTCATAAACCACATGAAGTCATTCACCGTTGACACCTTCAGAAATTTCCCTCTTCAGGGTTTCCCCTTTACTAATGTCTTCATTTTTTTAGTTGATCACATGTAAATTGAACATAAATTGTGGAAATTGTTATGTTTGTAGTTAATGAAATCTAGGAGAAGATTAATGAAAAGAAAAACTGAATTAGGAGCTGTTGAAATATTTCATAACCTAATTTTTTTTGTATGCAGATGAAGAGGAAGCCAATTCACCCATAGTTCGAAAGGATCTCTCTGAGTGGCAAGAGAGACATGCAATCCTCATACTCTCAAGAGTAAAGGTTTGATTTCAGTTTTGTTCCTTAGGATGTCAATTGCCTAGGTTTTTTGCCATTAGTATTTATCGCAATGTTGAATTGAACTACTGAATAGTAAAACTAGTTTAATCTATAAATCTATAAAATTAAAATCAAGCATGCTGTTTGTGACTTTGTTCATATCTGTTTGCATTGCATTGCAAAGTGCCCACCCTGTTGAGCTAGCTAGTCTTAGAACGTGAGTTAGACTTAACTCAAGCCTACAAAACCGGCTGGCTTGTAAGGTGAGGGATTCCCTTTCCCATATACTCTTCTGAGACCTTGTCACTAGTCAATGCAGGACTTGAGTTCTCCCAATAGCTAGTACTAGCAGTCTTAGTTCAAATAATACTGTACTTTATAAGTAGTTCTTGTTAATTGTCTCTGTTGGGTTTAAATGATTGTAGTAGCCTTCGATTCTAATTGAGCATATGTTATGGGCCTTTGCGTAGTGCCTAATCTCGGTCTAGACACTAGCCTATAGCGACATATGATGTAGTAAAAGAGAAATACCAAATTGAATGAATAATTGATTGATACTCCATCGATAGATTCACACCCTCTTGAAGTATGTCCCTATAAAAGAAGGGATTCTGTTTGGTAGGATCTCGGCCAATCAAGGAAACAGATCTCAAATTATAGGCAGCTATTTCAAGTGCCTTTCTGGGATCTTGTGAATGAAACTTGTGTTGGGGTTCCCTTGTTGTTTCAACAAAGGAATTAAAGAAGAATAAAACTTGTGAATTGCTTTATTAGAAGCAAAGAAGCCTGTTGGATGCAAGTGAGTGTATACAATCAAGTATGGGTAAAGATAAATACAGTTAGGGTAATACTATCACTTGTGGCCAATTATGGTTCTGAATTACAAATATTTGGCGTGCAGAGTGTTTCTTACATGGGGAAATTACGGAGGATATTTATATGGAGGTACCGCCATCTGGCTGAAATGTGGCTGCCAATACAGTTTGTAGGTTGAAAAAGACATTATATGAGCGGAAACAATTGTGTTGAAAACTCTTGGAAAGCATATGCATTTTTAGGGGGAGTGATCGTGTTGTTAGTGTATGTAGGTGATACATAGTGACTGGAGATTATTGGAAGGAATAACAGGCCTTGATTAATATTTGGCAGGAAATAGACATAAAAACTCTTGGAAAGCTGAAGTATTTTTAGGGAAGTAAAGTGGCTCACTTTAGGAAAGTTATTTTCATATCTTGGAAAAAATACATCAGAATGTGGCTCAAGGAGATAGTTAAAACCTTGTGTAAGCGTAGAAGTACATCTATGGATCTGAACCTAAATTTAGGAAATGTAGTTGATACTGTGATGGATAAGGTATTAGATCAGCGTCTAGTCACAAGATAATTTTGTTTGTCTCACACTAGAACAGGCATTGCATATGCTGCATGTTTGGTTATTCAATTGATGCATAGCCCGAGAGAATTTCATTTACATGTTTCTCATAGAATTCTGCACTCGAAGTCTACATTGGTGCTGACCATGTAAGGCCAATTATTGGTGGAGGATTGACTGCCTGGTATTGTACTTTTCTCAACCGAAGTGTAGTGACTGAGGAAGTAAAAAGAAGTGTGATTGCATCATCTTGTGCTAAGGTTGAGTTTCAGAAGCTCTACTATTTGTGAAGCTCTAAAAAGAAGTGCAGACGGTATTTGTGAAGTACTTTTGCTCTGAATTATTTTAGAAGATTTGAAGATTAAGTATATTTTTTAATATAGGTGTGGGATAGATGTTATAGTACCCTACCTAGATGCTACCTATTGTTGTTCCAGTCAATGAGCTTGATAAAACCTTCATCTCTGAAATAGATATGGTGGTCATCGTGATAGTCATGTCGACTGCTGTTCGACCACCGTCATGGCTGTCTCATAGGATCTAGTTCTAAATACCTCCAGGCGACTGCCCCATGGTTCACCATTGAAGTTCCTTAGTCACAAATGTTCAACAGCATGGATTTTTGTTAGCATATGTAAGTCACATGTCGCTTCCTAACCTCCAATTGGCTTGCCGCCGGTCTAAATCTCTTCTTCAATGCCTCCTCTGTCTGTTTTCAGGGTAGGGGGTCAACAATCCACTTCGCCCAACCTTTTTACCCATCATCGTCACCTCTATGTTTGAAAAACAGTCTGCTCCACATGATTCATTTAGTAATTCATTGCTTTCTGTATTCACATGCTTATCTGGTATCGTAGACTTACTACCCGATACTTAACACAATTTCGCAGTTTGATACAACAATGCCAATTATGGCATACTCTTCAGTGCGGCAAGGAGTGATGAATTCAATTTTGTATGCGAGTTGATTAATGATATGACTTAGGATTTATGTCAATAATCCGTCTTACCACATTTGGAAGCAATAAATAAGTTGACTAGGCAGGCTTTGGAAGAACATAAAGCTAGTCAGAAAGAAAGATGGGGCACCATGATGACGGGTTGATGGACAGACTAGAGTGTGAGGTCAATGTTAAACATGGTGAAACAGGTAATTGGGAACCATCTTTTAGAAGTCTAGTGATGCATCTCACATATCCTAAACAGCAGACTAACTCTTCAAGACGATGGATGGCATTGTGCCGTTGTTGAAGAGGTTAGTGAAGGAAATGCTATCCAAGTTATGATGATGAACAATGCAGCAAAATTACAAAGCTGCTTGTGAGATAATGATAGTGTTTAGTTTGGTGTTGAGAAAAGAAAAAGAAAAAGAAAGTTTGAGAGAGCATCTATAATACTATCATTGTATTCATATTAACCAACTAGCCATTAGATAAATACAACTATTTATAGAGGATAGGATAGTTGTAATGTAACCGTAGAAACAAAAAATAATTGCCGATAAGGATCTAGAACCTCCAGAACTAATTATAACATTTTCTGTGGTTGATATGGGCATGTGACTAGCACAAGGCCCAAAACAAATAAAATTCATGCTAAATTGTGATAATAAGATTAATTGAAATAAAATAGATATAACAGTTCAACCAAGCAGAAAATATGAGTTACATATCTTCAATATTCCCCCTGCAGACTCAGAGCATTAAATCCAATTGGGGACAGAGCTTTAGTCATCAACCCACTAGTCTTTGTCCAGGAACAGGTAGATAGCTAAGCTTTTATTAAGAACCTTTGACAGAAATTATGTCCAGCTTCATATGTTTAGTGTGGGAATGAAGCACTGTGTTTCCTATTTGCATGTTCAGTCATTGTTTTTAGATATCTATCTTTTTATCAAATTTGACTTAATTCTAAATTTTATTGTCACTTGTAATATTATAGTGGGGTAGTGAAAAGAAAAATAAAGCAGCACAATTAGCCACAAATAATTTTAGCGTTATTGTATTCCAGGAAATATCTCAACTGAGATATGCACTGTGTCCACGTCATTTGAAGGAAAATCAATTCTGGAAAATATACTTTACGCTTATGCGTGGAGCCATCTTGCTGAGTAAGTTTTGTGAATTCTTGCCAGTTTTTGTATTTGTATGATTACAATCAGTTAGAATCAAAGTTCCTTCTGAAATTTCTGCTAGTTTTTGGTAGAAAATAGCTGCGTTGAAAGTTTTCCTCTCTTTTCCATTTTTTGTGTACGGACACTATCACAATGCTTACACCAACACATATATAACAAGCAGGGTAAAAATGTATAAGGACATGCTTTGCTGAAATTTGACCCCCTCTCATTGATAATCAGATACGAGCTACGTGCCATACAACAGGAGAAACTGAAACAGATGGCGACGGAAGGCGTTGAGAAGTCTTCTGAAAACAGCCCTTACGAGATTGAAATGGCAGATGCAAAACATGGGAACTTCATATAGCCTCTGCCACCCTCATAGTTTGAAAGCACTCATTTTTTGGTAGCTTTCAAAAAACAGGTAATAAACTATTAAATTTCAAGTTTGACAATGCTTTCCTTCAGTTGACATTGTTATCTTGTCTCTGAAGTTAGTCTGAAGTATTTGGATCTGGTTTGTGTGCAGTCGGAACTGCATGCAGTCAGAGTCTGATCTCGATTGGGCGGTTCAGATTTTAAAATCCAAAATTTTACTAAGCAAAAATCAAAAAACTACTCTTAAAACTTGGACCGTTCGATCTTAATCCGACGACTCCAAACTCACCAACTACATGACTGCACAGATCTCTGACTGTATTTAATTTAAATCCCAAGAATTTTCTGTCAATCTGTGTCAATTGACATTGTTCTTTGACTCTTGGCATGAGTTTGCAGACAGACAAATGGTCAGTACTGGATCTTTAGAAACTTATGAAGATGGCTCTTGGTTATAGGGGCAAGCTATTTCTTCAACTGAAATTTGAGATGCCAGACATGCTTTCATCATTCTTGCATGACACAGCTTGCCATATTTTGTTTGACATGCTTCATGTTTTTAATTGGCAAACAAGTGTTATTTAGATTTGACTGATTAATGTTGTTTGTTATATATGTCCCTTTTATCATTCTTTTTCAGGGTAGAGAAGAAAATGAATGATAAATATACAAAAATTTGTTCAAGTATGTTGAATTGGCTACAAGGATTTTTGATGACATTAATGTTTGACAGCTAATCACAAATATTGAGAATTGTTTTTGTTCAAAGTTTATTTCATTGCTTGATCAATTGTTAACCACAAATATTGAGAATTGTTTTTGTTTGAAGTTTATTTTGTTTCTAGAATTGAGTATAACTGGAAGCTAAGATTTGTAGCTTTTGATTTCAAAAGTGAGTTTCACTCTCAAATTTTATGTTCAACTCACTTTTATCTGAATTCATTCAAACATAAATCACACTTTACATTTAACTGATTTTCTTTTAAAAAAAAGTTTTATAAAAATTGATTTAGTCAAAATCAATTTTCGCTAAACACACGCCAAGAAGATAAACTACTACCGCATTATTTTAGGGCGGAAACAACAAAAGAGATACGGACAATGTTGTAAGAATCGGACAGGACCAGGCGGTTAAATCGGGAAGGCCATTCCAACAGTTGGTTCAACACTAATTGGATCGTAGTAAGGTTGAACCGCCCAGAACTAAGTTTGACTGGATTGAACTGCAGTTAAACCATCAATTGACTTGGGTTGAATCGCCAAGTAAATCATTTGAATCATGACCCAAAATGGTCTTGCCAGTTCACTCTCTAGTCCAGTTTTAAAAACATTAGATACAAGTGAAGGTAAAGTAAGGAGAAAAAAAAAAACTATTGAGCATGTAAAATATCAAGCCAGTAATTATCTTTTGTCGATTAACACATTACAGAAAACAAAAAAAAATTAAACAAATAAATCATAGTTGTTTGCAAAGTCTAACAAAGCTACCAAAAAACCAAATCAAATAATGCCAAAAAGAAAAGTCTATACAAAAAATTCAATGTTTATTTTTTTTGGCTTCCATGTTAGTGCCATCTTTGAGAATCTCTTGTGCATCATTTTCCATTCCAAGGCTGAAAAGACAAGTAGCTTGAAGATAAAAAGCAGTAGGCCATTCAGGAGATATTACTTGTGCTTGCATAGCATCCCCTAGAGCTTCTTGTGCCTTGTCATTCATCAAATAAGATAGGCACCTTCTTGAATACACTGTTGGTGATAACATTGTCCCTCCATCTATGAACTGAAACAGAAAAAAAAAAGTTTAGATTTTGAGACTAACTAATCCTTGTAAAACTACTTTATGAGGCGAGGGCCGAGAGGTACTCATTTCTTATAAACTCTTATAAGACGTTATATCTAGTCAATGTAGGACTTGAGTTTTTTGAGTATACATTCTCGACGTTGAACAATATCCTCAGTCACAACAACATTTACGATATGTATAGCATCTAATTTAATCAATAGTCCCAAATTAAAATCCACTTACTTGTGTGTAGCAGTTAATGGCAGTGGCAAAGTCCTTAGCTCGAAAAGCAGCATCTCCATGCTTCTTCAAATTCAATGTCTCTTGCATTTGACTTGTCCACAATTGAAAGGAAAGCTGCACTTTCATCATCTTAGAAGTTAGTTAGTTAGTAATAGAAAGTATAGTCAAAGAAAGCTCATAAATATTTAACCCTCAAGTCAATTCCTTATTAAATTTTTTAATAGGCGTTTTCGTCCCTCACAAATTCATTGTCAGCAGTTAATAGCGTTTATTTGGGCCTTTAACAAGCCCTATTAAAATGAGGGATTAAAACTGCTAGTGATGACAAATATGTAAGGGAAGAAAACACCACCAATTAAAGTTTAATAGAGACTAAACTTGAAAAATTCCAATTTTACAGAGATCAAAAACTTATTTAACCCGTAGCTCTTTTATATAGATTCGACTTCTCTGAAGTGAGTAAAGAGTAAAGTGAGTAATCTCAACAAGTAATGAGAAAGTTAGAATCACTTTTTATATAGTATTCAAGTGAGATAAAAAAGCCTCTTGCATAAGTTTAAGATGGTAGCAAACCTCATTGGCAATTCCTTCATCATCCTTGTAACCAATCTTCTCTAATTTTTCATATATGGCAGTAAGATCCAATCTCAAACATGCTTCACCAAAAGGTGTCAATGACAATGGCTTTGTTGATGATTCAGTTTCATGCTTAAGACCCATCAGAACATGTGAGGCTACCTGCTCATATACTATCCAAATTAAAATGAGAAATTATAATTTTCCTAAGTTGAGATCAAAGATTATCATGATATCATCATATATGGTATGGTCCACGCTGGCGCAGCATCATACTGCGTGCAGCAGAGGATCAAGATCCCATGGTATGTTACATACCTCTGTTTCTTTCTGAAGTGACATAAGAGATTCAACAAGAGACTTTGCATTTGGCCTCTCGCGAGCTTCATACTGCAAACACCGAGATGCCAAGCGAACCAACTCGGTTCCATCATCCTTTGAAAAGTGACCCTCTAAGGCAGAATCCATCAACATCAGAAAGTTTTTGCCGCGAATCAAGTCAAGTGCCTACAAAGGAATAGATTAAGTGAATATTGTGTTTATCAAATATTTGTCTCAGCATAAACAAAGATTCATCACATATACTCACTCAGAAGTAGCATTTTAAAAATCGAACCAACCAGACGGTTCAACTGGTTAAACCATGAACTGACACGAAGTGTTCTTTAAAATTTAATGTGGAGTAGTTAAAGTTGGTTGAAGAGTAAAGTATTGCAAGAAAAACTTACATGGCTTGGTGGAATATGTTTGCCACTCAACAAATCCAGCAAGAGAGTTCCAAAACTGTACACTACACTCTCTGCTGTCACTCTACCTGAAAAAAAGTCAACATAAAATATGAAAATGTTTGATCTTCATCCGACGGTTCTGATTTACTGAGTGTGTGGTATTGACTGCAGGGAATCCTGATCCGACACAAATATGAGAAAAACTTTACCAGTTCTTAAGTATTCAGGAGGAGTGAAAGCCAAGTTTGTACTATAACTCTTTCCATCTCTACTGTTCTTCATAAGTCCAAAGCAAGACAACCTAGGATTACCATCCTGTAGATGCCCAGCCAGAATTTACATAGAGCAATAAGCAAATGATTGATTAGAAAGGGTACTTGAAGCATATATTTTACAACTTAGGCCCTATGAAGCACCGACACAGATATGGGACACGACAAAACACTGATAAGCAAACACCTGTTTTAATTTGAAAAACAAAAGTAATTGGAGTGTCGGTGTTGGTGTTGATATCCGACACGTCACGTGTTGGACACCAAACACGCCTTCAACCGGAAGTGTTGGTGCTACAAATGCCTCGTTTGGATAACAATTTAATTAAGTGTTTATGGCATAAGATGCATAAGCTATTTCTACAGTAATAAATGGTAAAATAATATTAAACTATTTTTTACAAGCTATAAGTTTTTTTCATAAGGTATTCTGGGGAGCTTATAGAAATTAGCTGAAAACAGCTTATGAACATGTCATAAACTGTTTTCATAAGCTCTCCTAAATCGTCGCACAAGTGCTTATGTCAGTAGATAAACTCAAATAAGCCGATCCAAACAGACCTTAATCAAAACTCTTTAAACCAACCTGATCAAACAAGATTCTGTAGGCATTAAGATCATGATACAAACCCCTTCCTTTACTTGTGCAATATTCTAGAGCTTGAGCTAAATAGAAGGCCACCCTCAACCTCATTGCCCATTTCATAGGTTGTGCCTCCCCTACACAAAGTTAAACATAATTTTGTTTAACAAGTTCAGAATGCATAGATCAAAGACTAATTCAGTAGTAGATTTAAGTGTAACTCACAATGAAAGAGATGCTTAGCAAGAGTTTCATGTGGCATAAACTCAGCCACTAGTAGCCTCTCTTCCCCTTCATAGCAACAACCGATCAAATTCGCCAAACGCTCACTTCTAAGACTCCCAACTTGTCTAGCTTCTTCCTACAAGAACACAACAGATTTTGTCACGAGGTTATAAATTGCGCTCATGGTCACGGTTACGTCGCAATTCTTGATATTACAGAAAATTGTACGCAAATATAAATCTTGTGGTTGAAGAGGCCTAAAAGGAATTCGGATTGTATACGGTTGCTAATTTAGTATAGTCAGCATATCTAGGCCATTCGATATTCCCCGGACGGTCTAGATTTTAACTTTTAAGACTAACTTAAAATATAAAGTTTAAATTTAAACTGTCTGATCAAGATTGAAAGGCATGCACAGATTCCCTGACTGCATGACTGCCCTGTTACCAAAACTCAATCCGCCTAAAACACCTTGATGTTGAGGCTGCAATTACATACTACAATTCATAACTATAAAACCAGGGTTATGAATAAAGGACTGCAACTGCGATCTTGGCTGCGACATCATGTTTTTTTTGGTCTCAGCGACTACAATTCTCTGCAATATGAAGAATTGCGACGCGAAAATGACCGCGACCACGACCGTAATTTAAAATTTTGCATAGAACTACTTGAAGCCATTGAAGTACAAGAAAGAAGAACGAACAATGAATTGGCGAGAATCGGGCCAAGCGAATTTGTTGAAACGTTTGATGGCGACGAACAGTCCACTCTCAAGTTTCCCTTTGAAAACAACATTAGGAGCTTTCTCACCATGTTCAGAAACTATATTTTCTGATGAGAAACCATTTGTAGCAGCTTTCAGTTCTTCCAAAGTATACTCACAAAAACTAGGCCACAAGTTTTTCTCACCCTTATCACCATTTTCTACAACATAGATAAATAACATCTTTAAGAAACAACAAAGTGTGTGTTTGTTGAAAAAAAAAAAACACAAACCTTGGTCAGAGGATTCAAGAACAGAAGCTTTGAGATGAGAATGGAGCCAACAGAAAGAGAATCTAGAGCAACGAGCCCCCATGTAAGAAGAAGAATGAGTTGCTAAAGAAGAATGATCAGACAATGTTCATTGTTGGGATCCCATTTGGTCTATGACTCTTTGGTTTGTACTGTTATGTTTGAACATAAATGGAAATTCATAAGGTTGATAGTACTATTGTGCTGATATACATAATACATACATACATAAAATTATTAATACAAACTGTTGATTACTTTTCACACACTTCTCTCTCTATCACCATTTTTATTCTTTTGTTGTTGAATTTGTAAAGTGTCTTTCCTGTTCTCAACTTTCTGGTTTCAGCTTTATGCTTTTCTGCCTTCTCATCATTTTGCTTTGCTTTTAGTAAAAGAAATATTATTATTATTATTATTATTAGGTTGTGTTTTCGTCCTCATAAATATAACAGAACTTTTTAAATATGTTTTGTAGGGACTTATTTGAAAAACAACTATATTTGCAAGAACGAAAAACATATTTAAACTTTATTATTATTATTATTTATTTATGTTAAGTAGTTATATCTTTTTTAATTGTTCACAAATAGAGAAAGTTTATGAATGTAGAAATTGTCTGAAATTATGTTTAAATTCAAAAACATAGTAGTTAAGCAGTTCCATGACACAATAAACATGAAAAACTTAAAGCATAAAGTTGTGGAAATAACATTTTTAGTTGCTGTCAAAAAAAAAACATTGTTTAGTTTGGTTAGTCAAAAAGAAAGATTTTTTGCCAAAGGAGATTGAGTTCAAGATAAAAAAAAAAATTGCATTTAAGATGAGAAAATTTTCAAAAGTTTTGAGACCCAACAAGACCCTCTTTATAAATAAAAAAAAACATAGATATTCTCCCCAGAAAAGCATGTTACAATTTACAACAATTGAATTAGAAGTCAGTAAAGTAGACAGATGTATTATCTGATATCTTTGTTCTATGACAACAATTTAATATTTTTTTTCTTTGATGACACCTAATTAAAATGAAAAAGGTTGGGTTCTTTATCATAAATAATTCAATTCCATAATCTATCAATATTTCCCTCCACTCAACAACTTTTTGTGTGAGGGAAAGTAAGTGATTCATATAAACTAGAAGTCGGCAAGGTTTAAGAAATAATATAGGTGTTAAGAGTAATGTTATATGGACAAAAATTTCAGATAAATATAGACAAAACTAATTCACAACACCAATTAACCAAGTATTTTAGGCTATTAATTAAGTAACCAATTAACCATTTTTAGTTAATGACTTAAAAACTACGAAAAAGACGAGTTGGTTAATAACTTAAAAACTTAGTTAATTGGTGTTGTGAATTGGTTTTGTTTATATTTGTCTAAAATTTTATGTCCAAATAAGATTACTCTAGGTGTTAATTGATAATCATGGTGCATGACTTTTGACCAATGAATTAATACAAAATTTGAAAACACATTGCATTAGTCAATCATGTAGCACATTAAAAACTCATTTGGTTCAAATGGGAAATAACTCTTTGGATAAAAATGCTAACAATACTCTCTCTCTTTTACACGCTTCTTCTCTTGAATATTGAAAAGGCGATAATCTCATTGATCAGGTTTTTGTATAACCACTAATTTGGAGCACTCCCGTCCAAATTGGGCATGGAATTCAATGTAATAATCAAAGCAATCAGAGCTCTAACGCACTACAAGAAAATAGGTCATTTCAGATGGCCAGAAGCCGTCGGTAATCACCTATTTTGATGGATTAACAGGATCGCGGTCATCGAAGAGACGCGGGTCGGAAACACGTATCGATGGGTAAAAGGAGTTTGTAGGTAATTAGAGACGGTCTTATCATTGCAGAACTAGCGAGCGACGACTTTTGTGGTCGTCGGTAATTACTGACAGTCATATCTATCGGTATGTATCACATGTGACATAGATACTAACGGCTATATCGGTCAGTAATTACTAGTATAATTTTTAAAAAAATATTATTTTTGTTTCAACCTGCTTACTGTGAAACATTTTTTATTTTTCTAGAAATCGAAAACAATTAAAATTAAACCATTCATCCAACAAAATATAGAGAACCATAAATAATTATATAAATCTGATTAAATGACATAATCATAATCCAAATGTAATTTAGTCCAAAACAAAGTGTCATAAAAATCAAAAAAGAAAAATAAATCCTAATAGCCGTTAAAGCCACCGTGATCGCCACCATCACCATCGAAGGATGAGCCTGACTAATCATTACCGGAGGACTCAACTTTCTGCTCTAGTTGGGAAGGCCTCCGCTGTTGCATCTTTCTGTACATCCTCATCATCGTTTCGTGCTCAAACTGCATCCTCGCTAAACCCTAGAGTTCCAATGTCTCTCTAGGGCGGCCCGAACATTGCCTCCTATATAATAAGGCTTTTGTCCTCTCAAGCGAGGTTCGATAAGCATGTCAGAGAGATGGTGACTCACTTTCATATTAAATATCCTCTCAATCTCCTCCTCATTTGCCGCCTTCCACGCCACTTTTTCATGTATTAGGCAAATACATTGACTATATAAGGATGAATTTATAATTACGTTTTCCAGATTTACGAACATGATACCTTGGCCCTCATTTTGAAGGCGCTAAAGGGATTAGAAAACAAAAGAAGATGATACAGAGATATTTCATAGAGTTTTCTTCCTTCCAAGGAAAAGAAGATTCGCTTAGCGACTAAAGTGAACTCATTGCTTGCTTCAACATGCCAATCTAAAGAGCTTCCTTTTCGACACTTATCAAGAGAGTCGCTTAGCGACTACATGGGTGCACCACCTCACATCAGAGAAGGGTTTCTTTGCTGAAAATAAAGTAAGAGTCACCAAGCGACTTTAGCTCGCTCAATGACTACACCAAAACTATAAATTGAAGCATAGGGTGAAGCATTTAGAGACTTGAATAGAGAAGAACAAAAACTTCCTAAAAGATCAATTAAACAATTGATACTCTTATGTTTAAGTTAGAATTAGAGAGAAGTCAGGCTTATGGTTAAAAGAGTGAAGGGAATACCCCCTGAAGGAAGCTAGAAGATCTAAAGGAATCAGAAGCTGCATATTCTATTAGAGTTTTTCTTAATGTTGTTCTATGTTATCTTAGCTTTCATGGGAATTAATAGCTAATTTCTCTCAGTTGAGATTTGATGTAACTATACTTTCATTTATATATCACGTTTGGTTTACATATAATTCTAATTTTATATTAAGGTTAAAGATTCATTATTGTATGCTAACTGTTTGATCACTCATAACTTGATTATAAGAATTAAAGTTCAATTAAGAAGTTAACTTTAATTCGTTTACTTGAGTTGACTCTCCATTAAGCTAAATTTCTAGGAATAGGGTTTAGTTTCCTAGCCACATTGTTTATCTGATCTTAATGTTATTATCTACTTAAGTATTTGAGGGATCTTTATCTAAGTTCAGTAATTGAAGATTTCGCTATGTTTGGGGGATCAGATGGAAGACACGATAAGTGAGAAAATAATATAAAGTACTATACGTTAAGTCAATGATATATAAATAAAGTTAGTGAAATCAAATCTCAACACTTTTATCTTGTTTTATTTACATTTCAATTTTCATCAATTCTTTGTATAAATTTCAAAGCAACCTTCTTTTCTTTTGGAAGTTAAAAAGCTTCATTCATTCACTAAAAGAATCAGGAATACAACCATACTGAATCACATAAGTTGGAACATTTCCCACCCGGAACCTAAGGTATATAATATCTAAAAGATAAGACCACCCAAGCATAATGGTCACTACACATAGAAAAATCAGAAAATAGGAGAATTGGAACAACACAATCGTAAAGATCTAACAACCAAACTATCAGCAGACTTCCGACCATAGACATTGGCAATCGATGAGTGAGAATCCACATTTTCTAGATTAGCCAAATAGGAGAGAGTGTTGCGATAGTTGTCTGCCACATAATCTTCAACCCTCTCAGTGAGATGGCAACCTGCACAAAACAACCTTTTCCAGAAGCCAGATTTTTGGTGAGGCATTTTCGGGGTGGGCGGATGAGTGCCAGAGCCGCCAAAGAGGAGACAGCCACAGAGAGCCGATGAAGAGGAGACAGCCACGGAAGGACTAAAGGCTTAGAGGGTTAGCAGGAAACTTGGCAAATTGCCAAGCCAAAACTTGTCAAGCCAAAAGAACTTTGGAGTCCAAGACTAATTAAATGGGTCTAATTAATGGATTAGCCTCACATTCTAATTGATTAGCACATGAGTTTAATTGATTAAGACTACACAAAACTCATGAAAACTCTTTTAAAAACATCTCAAGGCATATCAAACATGTCCAAATACTTATACAAAGGTATTACGCTTATGCTAGCACTCAAGTGATTCAAAATATTATTAAAACTTGTATTAGCTTTTTTTTATTGATTTAAAATGCATTTATTTGCTTAAAATCTCAAATATGAACTTTCAAGTTACTCATATTTTTATGAGGTCTTTCCTATTTACGACTTATTTGATTGTTTTATTTAGGCTTTTGGTTATGTTTACCCCATTTTGTTTCACCGTAGAGTTGTTATAGTTGCTTGCTTTTCATTGTCCTGACAAGAGTTTTAGTCTAGTCTCCTTTAGTATTTCACTTTTTATTCCTTTTTAATAAAATGAGGATGTATACTCTTTTTCCGTCAGAATGTTTTAATATAAGGCTCCTACCTTCCTTTAAAAAAATGCAATTGTTATCTTCCGGTAAAAATTGAGGATTGTAAATATTATTTCTACGGTGAACACTCTCATACTCATTGAGTTTTGATAGGTATGATACTCACATCCAATCACTCAATGACATCTCATTTTTTTTATTTAAATATTTTTTTAAAAGTTGAATATTAAATTAATTAATTTTGCTTTAGAAGGTATCATACCCACAAAACTCTAAATGGGTATGGAAGAATTTACCTATTTCTATTTATTTGTTTGGGCTTAAATATATGTTCAAACTCACGCAAATATGACCATAATCCATTTAAGTTCTCGTAAAAATAAAAACTTTAAAATGACCCTTGCAATTATTGGCGTTCTGATTAAGCGCCTTTCTCAACTTTTCATCCAAAAAGTCGTATCATCATCATCACGTGTCACCATTTAGTTGGCCCTTAGTGCCACGTGGCAATGACCAATTAAATGGCGACACATGACAATGACATTAGCTTTTTTGGATGAAAAGTTGATCGAGCTTTAATCAGAAACACTTAATATTTACAAGAGGCAGAATTAAGAGTTATTGATATGATAAATTGCCAGATTAATTAATTAATATATTGAAAACAAAAGGAGACTCCAAAATGAATGGATCCTTAAAGTGTGAAGGAGGTGTGATTATTGATACCACCTATATGGGGATCAAAAGGACCCTCATACATGGAAAAGGAACAGCATGTAGTAATGTAAAGAAAAAAGGTGGTGGGTTAGTTGGATTCAAAGACATGCTTCAATGATGTTTTTTGCATCACTCACGTATATATCAACCCTATCATTGCGCTAGCTTTGTCTCTCTGTGTGAGCTTGTGAGTGTTTGTCTCCTACAATAAACCCTTTTTCTACATTTTGACTAACTTTAACAGCTTGAATTGCGCAAGCACTACCTTTTTTGTTTGTTTGATGGATGCCATCGTTGCCTCGTTGGTGTGTTGTGTGATTGGTAATTGGATTTGGAAGCCACTCCAAAGTATTACGAGTTCGAGTCCTAGTGTGTCAAAAACTCTATTGAGAAGAAAGTACCACACGAACCAACAAATTCAAGTAAACACATGGTCGTACCAAGTCTTCTGCAGTATAGCCGTATAGGTAATTAGTCACTAAAAAAGTCGGTAAACACTACACAATGATGGGGGAAAATGGACCTTTTTGCTTTTTAGTTAGATTGTTAAACAAAATGGCCATATGTATCCACATTCATGACCAGGTTATTTTAGATGTAATTTTGAATAAGCAACAATGTAATGTAATATAATATAATACACAACAACTAATTTCATTATTTATGGTTGCTTGATTTATTCTAAAGCCTAACACAATTGATAAAATTCACGTTTTTTGACCGAATACTTTTTATCCTTGCCCAAAATGTTCACCCTGCATGTGTGAATTTATTGGTAGTGTTTGTCACACCATCTATAAACAAATATGTAGACAAAAAAGTTTGCTTGATTAGAAAATGAATTTCAAAACCTTATTATCTCATTTGCATAAGCCTCGTGTTATAAGCTATAAGCTCAGCTGCTCAAGACCATCTATAAATAAATTGTAATATATGAAATAAGGATAATTGTGTAATTTATGAAATAAGGGATTGAAGTCTATGAACAAATAATTGACCACCGGAATTGAAGTCCAGTGGTCAATTATTGGTAGAGAGTTCAATGCTCCTGCTGATAGATTGGCTAGAGAGAGTTATGAGATAAGGGATGATTGTGTAATTTATGAAATTGTTCTGGACTTTTTAGTCCATGTGTATTTTGTGGATTTGGGTGGCTTCGCTAGCCCAATTGTAATATAGTTCTCGGTTGGGGGCCTTTGGGCCCTCTCATTCACCAAAAAAAAAAGCTCAGCTACTCAAGTATCGCTAGACATGTCTCCCATTTTTTATTTTAGCTATACAAGTTTTTAAAAGCGTTTGTGGTTTTGTTTATTAAGTAATTTTATTCTTAAGAAAATTATTAAGGGTGTTCACGTATTAGATTGGATCGATTTTTGAGAGAATTAAATTTGATCCATTCCCTGTTTTGTACTCAAGATCTAATCAGATTGATTTTAAAATCAAATTCAATCTAATTTGTCAATATTTACTTTTGTTTGGATTAGATTGGTTTTCCATTTTTCTATATGTCAAATCAGCGCAAAGCAGGTGCAAAATTTTCCTGCTGCAGCCACCAACCCCTTATACTCTCTTGGGATGCTTGTCAAGTTTGGAGTGGATAGATGAAAAATTAGGTGGTGTGTATTGTCAACCCTAAGGAGATAATTTTTCATATATAGAGCCACCTTCTTCTTCTCCAAGCATGTTGGTTCGAAGGAGAGAAATATAAAAATAGTTTCACACTATTTTTGTGCTAATCTACCATCCATCATCAACTTGGAAATTCTGAATAGCAATGTTTGGAGCAATGTTGCAGCATTACATGAGCTATCATTACATGAAAGTTTAAATAGTATAATTTTTTGTACTATTTTCTATCCTTTGTAGTTTCAATAATATGACTTTAGACTTCATCTTCACACATGTTTCCTTGTGATGCTCATCATGAGCTAAATTTCTTGTAGTTGGGATGCGATAACTATGCAATGAAGTTTTAATAGTTTTGATGTAATGTTTGATGTTAGTATTGTTTAACCTTTGCGCAATAATACTATTTTCAATGCTTAGTTTATAAATTTTCACTAAATTTAAGTACCATTTATAAATTCTGAAAGGATTGCAAATTGATCTCAAACTTTAATATATATATATATAGTGCTCTACGATCTTCGTTCTATTCTACGGCTACTTGAAATCGTTAGGTTAGTCTCGGGTATCTTGTTAACGTTACTGCGCTTTAACGACACCGTAGTGGCGCTTTAAAAAGATAGGATAGTGAGGCATGGAAGCTATCTGCTATGCTATTAGAGGATTGATTTTATCATCAGAAACACACCACCACTTGTTGGTGTAGTTTTAGCTTGAACATGCAATCGGAAAGCGGGTGTGGCGATCCGATCAACGAAAATCAATCCTTAAATTACATATCTAATAGTCTTTGGCTTTCCGCACAGCACGCGCGTTAAGCAAGTCGATCGATTCAATGGGGTTGATTGGGAGCTCGGTAGCTAAGGAAGTGGGTCAAAACCAGCCGAGAAAGCGAACGTTACGATCCTGTTGACCTTTCCTAAATTTGTTATTCCTGTGGATGCAGATTTGTGTTTGAATTTGAAAGGGGAACAAAGCCGTAATTTTATATATATATATATATATATATATATATATATATATATATATATATATATATATATATATATATATATATATATATGAATAGTGGTTGTTAAAGGACACTTTAACAATCTTTAATTAAAACCTAGACATAGGAGGGAAAAGTCCATAGGTGAATATTAGGTGTTTAATAGACAAGGGTGAAGTTATTTAGAGCTTAATAAGACTTGTAATGAAACCTTGGTGACAGTGATTGAAATGCACACATCATATGTTACAGCACCCAATGCTACAATATCAAGTATAGCATTAATCTGTTTAATGAATATGCATAGTGAAAGACATTCCCTTTACTTCCCTTACTTTCATTTCTTTTGATAACATTAATGGTTCCAAAAACTTGTTATTTTATTTTGTTTTCCTTCACCAATTTGCAATTCAATCAAACATTGAAATTAACTGCAATCCCTGTGTGCACTTTCATATCACCTTTTTAGCACAATAGGGGGTGTTTGAGAACCAATACCTCCTACACCAATGAAAATGATCACTTGGAATTGTAGGGGGTTGGGGAACCCTCAGGCTGTGTGAGCCTTGTTGAGGCTCAAAAAACTTGAAAATCTTCACTTGGTATTCCATATGGAGACAAACTTATCATAAATGGAAATGAGTAGGGTTAAAACACAATGTGGTTTTTAGTTGGCAGTGGGAAGGATAGAGCTGGAGATATATCTCTTTTGTGGTCTTATCACATAAGTTTCACTATTTTGTCTCACTCTCTTAAACACATCCATGAAACTAGTTTCCCTGAATCAAATGGGCCACCCTGTATGATAACTAGTGTTTATGGATTCCCTAATGAGGGTCAAAAGAAAGATACTTGAATGCTCGTTTAAAGTCTCATAAATCCTCAAGTTGGGGATTGGATTTGCTTTGGGAACCCAAATGATATTGAGCCCGCAAATGAGAAGATGGGTGGGAATTACAGTACTTTTGATCAACTCAGACGGGGAAGAAACACTTTGGAGCTTTGTGGTTTAATGACTTGGGTTTCTTTGGACAACTTTTTACTTGGTCAAATGGTAGAGAAGGCGGGGAGGACATCCATTGCAAAATTCACGGAGCAATCACAACTGAGGTCTTTTGCAATAATTTTTCACTAATTAGAGTCACTTATTTGCCTAGATATAGATCTGACCATTTTGATGGCTTACCAGCTCTTTTATTTCAAAAGTATTGGCATGTGGTGGGTAGGTGTTGAACCAAGGTCAAACACTCTTTGTTTTGTATGATAACAAATTACAATATGTTTGCTAATGGTTACAGTGAGTCTAAGCGCAGGGCTGAACAATGCACATAGATATGATCAAAGGCGCTTGGCGTGTCAAGTTAAAGGATAGAAGCTTAAAGGTGAAGTGAGCAAGGACCAAATCCATCCAAGGACTTATTTGTTATTCGCTTTGCTTAAGACATATGTAAGGTCTCTTCTACTTAAACTTTATGATTGCTGTAGTTGAGAGATGATCTTTTAAAATAGAACTGTCTTGGAAAAATGTTTTCTATAAAATCATGATTTATTAGATTAGACACAAGTTGTTTTAAATTAATAGTTTGAATCATGATTTGTTGTTTTTAAAGAAAAGTTTTAAAAGAATTTGTTTTTGAAGTAAAGAATTTTGTACATGAATCTAGAAATTGGTTTCTACTTGTTGTTAAAGCCATAAATCGATTTCCTTTGTTCTCTAAAGTCAAAAATCGATTTGCCTTTGTATTTTAAAGCTACAAATCGATTTCCCTCCTCCCTTGGAAGAAAGAAATCGATTTCCCACTTCTTTGGTAAAGCCAACAATCGATTCATAGCTTGCTTGTTTATAAAAGAACTTGTTTTAGAAAGAAAACAATCGATTGATGACTTTGTGCTTTCAAGCAAGAAATCGATTTGTGGCTTCCTTGCTTTCAAGCAAGTAATCGATTTCCTTCTTATTTCTTTAAGTAAGAAATCGATTTCTTACTTTCTTTTAGAAAGCAAAATCGATTTTCATCCTATTCCTTTCAAGAAATCAATCGATTCTTCACTTATCACAACAGTGTTACAAATCTTTTTCAACGGTCATATTTTCATATTCTCTATAAAAGGCTCTAGGGTTTTCACGATAAAACCGAACCCTTTTGACAAATCATTTCATCGTGAAAAACAAAGCAAAACAAACCAAAAGAAAAAGTTTTTTGAAGAACTGATCATTCATAGAAATCATCTTCTATTGTTCTTCAAATTAAAGGTTTTTCATTCTTTCATTTTCATATTCAAATCCATCGCATCAAAAGATCTTTGAAGAACTGATCTTTCATAAGTTTCATCTTTACACGTTCTTCAAATTTCAAAGGTTCCAATCACATCATCTCTCTTAACTGCTGAATCATATTGTTTGAGAGATTGGATCATAGTTTGATCTGTAAGATTGCTATTCTTGTTTGCTGAGAAATCCTAGGAGTTCAAACTCTTGGGTAATTCAATCAGGGAGATTGAATTGTTTGTGAAATCTTGGGATAGCGTTCTTGAGTCATTCAATCGGGGAGATTGAATCGGTGAAATCCTTAGCGGGAAGCTTGGGTTCTCAATTTGGGGAAAATTGAGAGGTTTGTTGTATTTGAAGTTGCTTGCTTGTAAACACTGAAGAAGTATCTTCACAATATAGTGGTGATTACCAAAGTCCAAAGGTTGCAAAGCCGGAGGCCGAGGAGTAGGGCTTTTATCCCGAACCTCGCTAAAATCACTGATGTACTTCTTTCCTTATCTCTACTTTGTGTTTTCGTTATTATTGTTAACTGTATCGTTGTATTTGATATTATCGCGCTAATTTTTCAATATCACTGTAATTGTTTCTGCCATTGTTATAGCTTGTTTAGGTGTTGCATATAGTTTAAATCTTATTTTCCGCATTTGATTTAAACTTGCATCGTAAATTTTTCGAAAACAAGAAAAAGATTTCATTTTAGAATATAACCTTATTCACCCCCCCCTCTAAGGTTATCATATAGTCCAACAATTGGTATCAGAGCTAGTAATTGCATATAGAGCTTAACATCTCGCAATTTTTTGATTATGGGTTCTTTTATGAAAGAGGGGATGTCCTTCAATAGGCCACCCCTGTTTGATGGGACTAACTATGACTATTGGAGTAGTCGAATGAAATGTCATGTGCAGGCTATAGATTTCACTTTATGGAGGATCATTGTTGATGGACCACTCACACCTATGAGAATCAAGATTACTAAACCTGGTGTTGCTGCTGAGGGAGATACTACCAAATCTCAAGCCACTGGTACAGCTGAGGAAGTACCTATAGAAGATATTTATTCCATTGACTTGAGTGAATTGAGAAAGTCCGAACTTGACAAAATCTCCTTGAATGCCAAAGCAATGAACATTCTACATCTTGCACTATGTGAAGAAGAATATGGTAGGGTAAAAGGTTGTCGACTGCTAAGGAAATGGGGATTGTCTAGAAGCTACTCATGTAGGTACAAGCCAAGTAAAAGATACAAAAATCCGAGTTCTTACTTCTGAGTATGAAGCTTTCAAGATGAAGGAAGGTGAAACTGTTGCTGCCATGCACCAGAGGCTGAATTTAATTGTTAACAACTTGAGAGCACTTGGTAAAAGTATTCTACAAAGGACTTGAATGGAAAGATACTTGCGTCGTTGACTGGTGAATTTTTTCCTAAGACATGTGCTATCACTGAAGCTAAGGATATTGGTACTCTACCTACTGAAGATTTAATTGGGTCTCTTCTAGCATTTGAAGTAGTGTTGGGTGCTAAGAAAACCCAAGAAAAAGAAGCGTAAAAAGAAAAAGGTCTCTTGCTCTTTGCGGTGGAAAGTCTTCTAAATCAGAAAGAAAGTGGTTGAATCGATGATGAATCTGATGAAGAAGACATGGTTATGCTTGCTAAAAAATTCAAAAAATTCATGAGGTTCAACAAGTTTAGGAAAGGTGATTTTTCAAAGAAATCCGGGTATAACAAAGGTGATAGTCATGAGAAAGGAGACGACCAACCAAGATGTTTTGAATGCAACAAACCGGGTCATCTCAAGGTTAATTGTCCAAAACTTAAGAACAAATACCCAAAGAAGAAAGCAATGAAGGCTACATGGGATGACACGGAATCGAGGTGAAACGCGAAGAAGAAGAGGAAGTTGCTAACGTTGTTGGTCTTGCAGCCAGACACTCTCCCGATGATACATGGGACAATCTCAAAGATGTGATGATGAAGAAACTGATGATGAAGTGATTGCTTCAAAGCTTGCGTGTCTCATGGCGAGTGACTCAACTAAGGTAACAAATTCTAATCTTTCTTTTTCTGATTCTGATGATTCTTGTGATGATGATAGTAGCTGTCAAGATGTGAGTGAGGCTTTTGAGGCTCTTTATATTGAACATGAAAATCTTTTGATAAAAACTATGAATTTGAAAAAGAGCAACAAAAGCATGTCTACTCAAATCGAGACGCTTGAGAATGAGATAGCTAGATTGAAAAAGGAGCTACAAAATGCCAAACCTTTCAACCTTGAATTTCTAGAGCTTAAACAAATTTTTGAAAAAATCAAGATCGAAAATGAAAATTTAAAAGATTCTTTAAAAAGGTTTGAGGTTGGTGAAAATACCTTGACCAAGTTACTTAACTCTCAACATGAATATGTTGATAGGAGAGGTATTGGTTATAAAGGTGAGTCCAGCTCCCCAAATTTAAAAAGGGATATGGTATTTGTAGCTGCTTCTTCAAGTACGACACGTAATTCATTCTCTTGCACTTATTGTCAAAAAGGAAATCATAATTCTCTTAGATGTCCTATTCGCAAACTATGTGAGCTTGGCAATCTTATACCTGCTTGCAAGAAACCAAGGTGGATTGTGAAAACAAACCCTCGAGAACTAACCTCCATGGACCCAACCAAATTTGGGTACCTCGCACTAGTGTTTAATTTTTCCTTTGTAGGTGCGTAGACTATCCAAAAGGGGAAATGTATGGATGGTTGACATGGGTGCTCAAGGCATATGATCGGTGATGCTTCACTATTCTTGAAGTTAAGCAACAAGGCTAGTGGATCTGTGAAGTTTGCCAATAATGAAACCGCTCGTGTAATAGGTAAAGGTTGTGTGGGTAAGGAAAACACTATCAAAATTAGAAATGCTTTACTAGTTGATGGTGTTAAATTTAATTTACTAAGTGTAAGTCAACTATGTGATAATGACTTTGATGTTTATTTCTCAAAAGATAAATGTCTTATTGTGCATGAAGCTTCTAACTTTCACATTGTCGGTTTTTCGTGAAAACAATGTTTATTATGTTGATTTTGACATCATGGTGATGATATTGTATGCATGCCTTCTTTACTTGATGATGTGGATGTGTGGCATAGACGCTTAGGACATGCTAGTATGGAACTTCTATCTAAATTATGTGCAAATGAACATGTTAGAGGTTTACCCAAACTTAAGTATGAAAAAGGTCAATTATGTGATGCATGTCAATTGGGAAAAATGCATAAAACTTCTTTCAAATCAAAACTCATTATTTCTACCAAAAATGTGCTTGAATTGTTGCATCTTGATTTATTTGGTGAAATTGATGTTGTAAGTCTAGGAGGAGCCAAATATGTGTTTGTAATTGTTGATGATTATTCTAGATACACTTGGACTATTTTACTTGCTAATAAAAGTGATGCTTTCAACAAGTTTGCTAAGTTGTGCGAGAAGTTACACAGAATGAGAAAAACTTAGCTATCAAGGAAATTAGAAGCGATCATGGAGGAGAATTCGAAAACTCATCATTCAAAACTTGGTGTGAAAAGCATGGTGTTGATCACAATTTCTCGGCTCAAGGACTCCTCAACAAAACGGCGTGGTGGAAAGAAAAAACAGGACCATACAAGAGATGTGTAGAACAATGCTAAATGAGCACAATCTTCCTAAATATTTTTGGGGTCACGCAGCTTGATACAAAGATGTCATGTGCTAAATCGAGTTTATCTAAGGCCATCTCTCAACAAGACTCCTTATGAATTGTGGAATGGTAGAACTCCAAATATTTCATACTTCAAAGTTTTTGGAAGTAAGTGCTACATTTTAAATACAAAGGATAAGTTGGGTAAGTTTGATGCAAAATCAACGGAAGGTATTTTTATGGGTTATTCTAGTCATAGTAAAGCTTACATCGTTTACAATAAAGTTGATAAATGTTTGCAAGAATCTATTCATGTTTCTTTTGATGAGACTAACCCCTTTGCAAAGAAAGTTGATGATGAGGATGAGGTAGTTGAAGTGGTCAAAAGAAGAATGCCTGAACCTAATAGTGAAAGTATCAAAGAAAAGGAGATGCAAGCGTAACCTCAAGAAACAGCTTGAATTGGAACGAGCCCCAAGACACCGACGATCATCTCTATGGGAGAACGCATGATGACTTGCCTAAAGCTTGGAAATCAGTTCGAGATCATCCCATGGAGCAAATTATTGGTAGTCCATCAAAGGGGTAACAACTCGTTCTTCTCTAAATCTTTTATGCTTTCATAGTGCCTTTGTCTCTCAAACAGTTCTCAATAACATAAAAGAAGCTCTAGGTGATCCGTAATGGGTTGTGTCAATGCAAAAAGAACTCGAACAATTTGAACGAAACAAAGTTTGGCATTTAGTCGAAAAACCATTGATAGAACTATTATTGGAACTAAATGGGTTTTTCGCAACAAACTTGATGAAAATGGTGTTATTTTATTAAACAAAAGTCGTTTAGTTGTTCAAGGTTATAATCAAATTGAAGGGGTGGATTTTGAAGAAACTTTTGCTCCAGTGGCTAGGTTGGAATCCATTCGTATTATACTAGCCTTTGCTAGTCACATGGATTTCAAACTACACCAAATGGATGTCAAAAGTGCCTTCCTCAACGGATTTTTAGAAGAGGAAGTATATGTAAAACAACCCCGTGTTTTGAAGATTTTGAAAATCCAAATCATGTTTTTAAACTTGACAAAGCCCTTTATGGATTGAAACAAGCCCCTAGAGCTTGGTATGAGAGATTAAGCAAACATTTAATTGCAAATGGTTTCAAGAAGGTAAGATTGATTCTACCTTATTCCTTAAAACCAAAGGCAAACATCTCATTGTAGTTCAAATTTATGTTGATGATATTATATTTGGATCTACTAATGATGAATTGTGCAAGGAGTTTTCTGACATGATGACTAGTGAGTTTGAAATGAGCATGATGGGGGAGTTAAACTTCTTTTTGGGACTTCAAGTGAAACAAATGAAAGATGGAATATTCATCAGTCAAAATAAGTTCTCAAAGGAGTTACTAAAGAAATTTGGCATGAGTGATGCCAAGGCAATTGGCACTCCAATGGCGATCATGACCAAATTGGACAAGGATGAACAAGGTAAACCGGTAAATGAAACAATGTATCGAGGTATGATCGGTAGTCTTTTATATTTAACTGCTTCCCGACCTGATATTATGTTTTCCGTGTGCTTGTGTGCTCGATTTCAAGCATGTCCCAAAGAATCACATTTAAAAGCTGTAAAACGGATTCTTAGATATGTTAAGGGAACTACAGATTTTGGACTGTGGTACCAAAATCGAGTCAATTTGATTTGGTCGGTTTTGTGATGCCGATTTTGCTTGGTTGTACATTAGATAGGAAGAGTACTAGTGGAACTGTCATTTCTTAGGACCTTGTTTGACTTCCCGGTCTAGTAAAAAGCGAGCAGTGTTGCTTTGTCCACCGCCAAGCGAGAATATGTGGCGGTTGGAAATTGTGTTGCACAAGTTTTGTGGATGAAACAGACTTTGGAGGATTTTGGTTTGTTATATGATAATGTGCGATTTCTATGTGATAACACTAGTGCCATTAACATTGCTAAGAACCCCATCCAACACTCTAGAACTAAGCATATAGAGATAAGACATCATTTCATTAGAGACCATGTTTCTAGGGGAGCATAGCATTAAAATTTGTAGGCACCGATGACCAACTAGCGAACATCTTCACGAAACCACTAGCCAGAGCGCAATTTTGTAAGATCGGAGAGAGCTCGGTATGCTTGATTTTGCTAGCTTGTGATTATGTGATGTATTTTTGAGATGCTATGTGCTTGTTATATTATATGCTATCTGTCTTGCGTGTCTTCCCTCCTTTTGATGAAAACAAAGGGGAGAAAAGTCTTCTTTGTCTTCTTTGTTTGTTTATTTAACTCATTATGTTTGGTTCTCTTGCATGTAAGTTGTTTATTTTCTTAATGCTTATGCTTAGGAAAGCTTATGCCGTTATTTCTTGTTTATCGCCTCCCCTATGCATAAGGTAATTTGTTATCATCAAAAGGGGGAGTTTGTTGAACCAAGGTCAAACACTCTTTGTTTTGTATGATAACAAATTACAATATGTTTGCTAATGGTTACAAAGTGAGTCTAAGCGCAGGTGAACAATGCACATAGATATGATCAAAGCGCTTAGCGTGTCAAGTTAAAGGATAGAAGCTTAAAGGTGAAGTGAGCAAGGACCAAATCCATCCAAGGACTTATTTGTTATTCGCTTTGCTTAAGACATATGTAAGGTCTCTTCTACTTAAACTTTATGATTCTTGTAGTTGAGAGATGATCTTTTAAAATAGAACTGTCTTGGAAAAATGTTTTCTATAAAATCATGATTTATTAGATTAGACACAAGTTGTTTTAAATTAATAGTTTGAATCATGATTTGTTGTTTTTAAAGAAAAGTTTTAAAAGAATTTGTTTTTGAAGTAAAGAATTTTGTACATGAATCTAGAAATTGGTTTCTACACTTGTTGTTAAAGCCATAAATCGATTTCCTTTGTTCTCTAAAGTCAAAAATCGATTTGCCTTTGTATTTTAAAGCTACAAATCGATTTCCCTCCTCCTTGGAAGAAAGAAATCGATTTCCCACTTCTTTGGTAAAGCCAACAATCGATTCATAGCTTGCTTGTTTATAAAAGAACTTGTTTTAGAAAGAAAACAATCGATTGATGACTTTGTGCTTTCAAGCAAGAAATCGATTTGTGGCTTCCTTGCTTTCAAGCAAGTAATCGATTTCCTTCTTATTTCTTTAAGTAAGAAATCGATTTCTTACTTTCTTTTAGAAAGCAAAATCGATTTTCATCCTATTCCTTTCAAGAAATCAATCGATTCTTCACTTATCACAACATGTTACAAAATCTTTTCAACGGTCATATTTTCATATTCTCTATAAAAGGCTCTGTGGTTTTCACGATAAAAACCGAACCCTTTTGACAAATCATTTCATCGTGAAAAACAAAGCAAAATTGGCCAAACCAAAAGAAAAAGTTTTTTGAAGAACTGATCATTCATAGAAATCATCTTCTATTGTTCTTCAAATTAAAGGTTTTTCATTCTTTCATTTTCATATTCAAATCCATCGCATCAAAAGATCTTTGAAGAACTGATCTTTCATAAGTTTCATCTTTACACATTCTTCAAATTTCAAAGGTTCCAATCACATCATCTCTCTTAATCTTTGAATCATATTGTTTGAGAGATTGGATCATAGTTTGATCTCGTAAGATTGCTATTCTTGTTTGGCCGAGAAATCCTAGGAGTTCAAACTCTTGGGTAATTCAATCGGGAGATTGAATTGTTTGTGAAATCTTGGGATAGCGTTCTTGAGTCATTCAATCGGGGAGATTGAATCGGTGAAATCCTTAGCGGGAAGCTTGGGTTCTCAATTTGGGGAAAATTGAGAGGTTTGTTGTATTTGAAGTTGCTTGCTTGTAAACACCGAAGAAGTATCTTCACAATATAGTGGTGATTACCAAAGTCCAAAGGTTGCAAAGCCGGAGGCCGAGGAGTAGGGCTTTTATCCCAACCTCGCTAAAATCACTGTGTACTTCTTTCCCTTTATCTCTACTTTGTGTTTTCGTTATTATTGTTAATCGTCGTTGTATTTGATATTATCGCGCTAATTTTTCAATATCACCAGTAATTGTTTCTGCCATTGTTATAGCTTGTTTAGGTGTTGCATATAGTTTAAATCTTATTTTCCGCATTGATTTAAACTTGCATCGTAAATTTTTCGAAAACAAGAAAAAGATTTCATTTTAGAATATAACCTTATTCACCCCCTAAGGTTATCATATAGTCCAACAAAGAGGACATTCAACAAATGGTACTTGGCAGGCCACCTGACAAGATAAAAATGACCTTTATTGTTGTGATACCTGTTGTGTGAAAACAATATGTGCAAGTATAGACAGTCGCAACAAGTAATAAAGAGTAGGTAGAGGTCGTTCCCACGAGGATTGTTGAGTTCTTTTCTATATTTAATTAGCAAGCAAGCTTGTGAGTAAAAATAAAGTAAAATAATGAACCCAATTTTATCAACAAACAGCAAGTAAAATAAATGATTAGTAGAAATCCAGAATAAGAGTAAGTTGGGAATGCCTTTACTAAGAAAATTAATAATAATGGTCTAATGTTGTATCTGATGCTGCAGAAATCCAGAATAAGAGTAAGTTGTCGCAACAGTTGCTATTTTTTCAATTACTTTCACTAGGGTTTTGCTAGAAGAGTCTATGTCTAAGCCCTAAATAGGTTCACCCTAGGCTACTTACGCACCCACAGTGTTCACTTTATGGAATTTGCCCACCTATGTTTAGGTTTTAAGCAAGGATTATTAAAGTGTCCTTTAATAACCACTATCCATATTATCCTTTGAGATCAATTTATAAACCATGTCTGAATCTATAAATGGTACTTATATTTAGGTGATCAAGTCTAAAATAAGTTTGGAAAAAGTATCACACAAGGGATAAAAATGCTAAACATCAAATACATGCATTAAACACACTAAGACTTCATTAAATAGATCAAAGCATCCCAACTCAGAGTATTCAGCTCATGATGAGCAAACAACACAAGAAATACAACTTAAACATAATGTTTAAAGCCATAAATGCGAAAATACAAAGAAGAAATAAAGTAGGAAGTGGTATACTGAAGATTGACACCAAGAACTACTCATGGAGGCTTAGACCAGCTCTCAAATCCACGCAAATCCTCAAGTAATTATGCTTCTGTAATTGTTGCAGCAATACTCTCAGCAATAGTGTTTCCACTTTGGTGTTTAAAGGTAGCTTGGTACAAAAATGGGGGAAAAGATATTTCTATACTTTTCCTCCTCAAAACCAGCCTCCAAAATGAAGATAAGCTCCCTTTTATAGTGCTAGGGTTTAGTGATCCAAAAAACCATAGCTGGCAAACTTAAAAGGTTTCTTCCTAAATGTGATTGATGATGAACAAAGTGCTTCTGGCCACATGGTTTCCAGGCAGAACCACCTCACTCAACCTCTCTTGCATTAGAGCTATGTCCTACCAGGTTCTCATAAATGGCCAACCTAGCGAAAGTTTCAACCTTGAAAGAGGCATTCGTCAAGGTGATCCCCTCTCACCCTACATATTTCTCCTCTATGCAAATGTCCTTTCTGGCTTGCTACACAAAGAGACCAAAACTTAGGAATTTGCATGGGATCAAAGTTTCAATAAACGCCCCTCAAATCACCCACTTCATGTTTGGTGATGAGAGCCTTCTTTTTGCTCGAGCCAATGTGAAAGAAGCTGAGACTGTTATGCAAACCCTGCACTCTTACCAATTAGCTTCTAGATAGCTGGTGAACTTTGATAAATATGACATGTGTCATACCCCAATTTTGTCCGGCTTAGGTCAAAACCCTAATTTTCCACAAAAAATAAATAAATTGAAGAGTGGAGAGCATTATGCATTGCATTTTGGGTCCTAGAAGTCATTCCAAGGTTCTTGAAATCATTTTTAAGGTTGAAATGCACTTTTTGGGCAAATTAGGGTTTTAGGGTCAAAAAGGGTATTTTGGTCATTTCACAGCAAAAAACGATTTTCCATCACAAATCACTGGACAATTGTTAGGGGAATTATTTGAGGAAGAATGTGCTTAATTTATTTTTATGTGCATGAATGTCAATTATTTGCATAAAAATTCAAATTTAAAGGAGAGGGCAAAATGAGAATTTCCTTCAAGGTGAGGTATCAAATCAATTTTGGGGATGGTGATATCATGTAATTTTGGGCCCAATCATTGATTCCTAAGATATGGCCCAAAAATATGGGATACATTTTCAATAGGTGCACTCTCATTTGCATGCCCAAAAATTCAAAATTCAAATAAAAAGTACAAAGTGTCCTTAATAAGACAAAATACCAAAAAGAGAAGCAATTTTCCCCCCATTTTTCCCCCTTTTCGAATTCTCTCTCTTCCCTCATAGAGTTATGCCCTCTTTTGTAAATTACCCCACCCATTTACACTCACTTCTTCACAAGAAAACACAAAATTTCCTCTTTGGTAACATTCCATCTCAATTATACCCTTGACCCCAAAATAAGACAAGTTTTTCACACAAACTCTCCCCTCACTCTCATTTTTGTGTTTTCTCACTACCCACAATCCAAGTGATCTCTAATCCTAGCCCTTCATTCAAATTCAAAACTCAATCCTAGAGCACCTAGTAAGGAACAATGACATAATTACCCCTGCACCTAAAAACAACTCTATAAATACCCTCTCATTTTCACACCTAAGGATCTTTGGCTTCTCATTATCTTACACAAAAACTCTAGCACACAAAAACCTCTCCTCTCCTTCACTCACTCAAAACCGTAGCCATCACCTCCCTCTCCTTTCATCCATTTTGGATTTTCTCTTCACCCAAACAACACCATTTCACCTCATTTTCATACCTCTTTCACATATCTTCTTCATTCAAGTTCAAACATCATCATCAAGGAAGATTCATCAAGTTCTCATGGGTTGGAGTTGAGGTTCCTTGGAGGTTCTTGTTGATTTGGGTTCTAGTTTCTTCATCTCATTGCATTTCCTAGCTTGGATTTGAGGTAAGCCTTGAACTTTTGCACCATCTTTAAATTTCTTGCATAAACTCTCTTCTCCTCACTTCAACTTCTTCATATCTTGTTGTTGTTGCTTTGAGGAGCCATCTCAAACATTATGACAAACACTTAGGGAGGTTTGGGTGTTTGAGGTGGCTCCTTGGCTTTGAAGGGGTTGTTCTTGTGTTTTCTCATATTTCCTTGCATATTCACTCTTGTTTGCATAATTTTCACAAAATAAGATATCCATTTCAAGCTTGATAACATTCGGCCATGGGCCTAGGTTTAGGGTTCTTGAATACTTTTGTTTATTTCATGATTTGGGGATGAATAATAGTTGATTTAGGGTATGTATGTTCCTAGGTTTTAACATCAAAATTTGGGTTCATATTCCTCTCTTGCAATCTTTGATTCTTGTGTGAGTACGCATGATTTATTTGATGTTTTACCTTAGGGATATGCATGATAATTTAGGTCTTTTTATCTTGTGTTGTTCTATGTGTTAATTGTCAAGATTTGCATGAAATAAAATGATAATGATGGCTTGAATATCATTTGGCCATGAGCCCATGTTTTTGCCCTCTTGTTTGCTTGGAAAGTGTCATTTGATTGTGTTTGTGTAAATATAAATTGTGTCATTGTGTTTGTCCACTTTTTACCACTTTACTTTTACCATTTCATTAACTTTTTACCAAAGCATTTCATCAAACATTTTTACCTCATTTCATTAAAACATTTTACTATTGTACTTTACCACTTCATTAACTTTATACCAAAAAAAAACATAAAAAACATTTTTGCTTTTTATTTACTTTTTACTCAAACATTTTCACCACATTCTTACTCTAACTTTTTACCACTTCTTACCAAAACATTTTCAAACTTTGCATTTCATTTATTTGCATCATCCATGCGACACACTCTCATGCTTGCACACTAATACTTGCATACTCCCATATGCTCACATGTTCATGCATTCTTGCATGCTTATGCATCTTGCATTCTTTTATTCTCTCACATGTTTATGCATCTTTGTATGCCATTCATGCATTCATAACTAAGTATGTCATGCATTCAATAGTGCTACGTCTTGAATTCATTCCTAAATGTTCATGCACTCATTAATATTATGTCTTGCATTCAATGACCAAATGTTCATGCATTCATTTATGCCGTGTCATTAGTTTAATTAAGATCATTCTATGCCTATGATCAATTGTTCACTTGTTTTGATGCTACTTGAATTGTCTTGATTTAATTGTGTGCCATTCACTCCATGTGTATGACCTCCTAATGAAGACGTAAGCCTACTTGCTTGTTGTAGCATAGAGTCATTAGGGTAAATGCACTCCTCCTCACACACACGCATTTGTTTTGAGAAATTCACCTTGCATCCTTGACAATTGAATCTTTGATTGTATCGGCATGTTTAGTCTTCGTTGATGTTTGACATATGCATGATTATTTGATTATTGAATGCGTTTGAAGTTTGTAACCAATCATTGATAATAACTTCACCCTTTTCCCCCAAAATCTTTCAAACTCTTTTCCAATTAATGCAAGTTATTAGTGACTATCACCCAAAGCCTTGGCTTGTTTGATTGTCATGAACGCTATCAAGAGTTATCATTAATGATCACTCGCGCGCGTTGTCGCTTGTTGTTAATGATAATTTCATTTTCAAAAGAGTTAGTAGTATGGCCACTCTAAACCGTTGTTGTTTGGTCATCGCGAACGCTCAATCCAATTGCGAACTATTTTTCAAGTTATCAAAACATTTTCTCCAAATCAAACCAACGAAACACTTTTAAAAAACGAATCTTAAAAACATCAAAATCAAAACTAATTGCATTGATGATCACTTGCACCGTTGTCGTTTGATTGTGGGTGATGATTTCATTCCCGTGGGAGTTAGTAGTGCGGCCACTCTAAACCGTTGTTGTTTGGTTTTCACAAACGCTCCCCTTCAATTGCGAAAACTTTTTCAATAATCGAAATAAAAACCGGTCGTCATCAATAGTAACTCGCGTCGTTGCCGTTTGATTGTTAGTGATGATCCCATTTTCAAAAAGGGTTTGTAGTATGACCACTCTAAACCGTTGTTGTTTGGTCATCGCGAACGCTCAACCCCTTTGCGAAAAACTCTAAAAAAGATTAAAAACAAAACCTTTTTCAGACAACCAAGAACTACGTAGCTTTGAATTCTCCATCGCACCAGGAGATACGTAGGAGCGAGAGGCCAACTCTCGTCAAGCGCCAAAAATAAAAATTTTCATTAAGTCTTCTCCTTCCCTTTTCTATAAAGAGGCAAATTTAAATATCTTCCAAATCAACACTTAAAACCACACGTTTAATTAAAGGTTCCCTTTCGATAGAAAGGAGACGTGGGTGCTAATACCTTCCCATGCCTAACCGAATTCCGAACCCAAATTTTTCTGTTTCTAAAAGGCCACTGCTTTTCCAAAAGGTTTTCTTCAATATTTTCCTTATAAAAATATTGGTGGCGACTCATTGTTTTAAAACGTTGTAAACGAAGAAAGATCCCCTCAGGAACTTTTTCGGGCGCAACAACATGTCATATAGCCAAAATGTGCATATCCAAGACAAAGAAATCCTCTAAAGAAAGACTAGAATTAAGGCAGTGACACAACATGCCAAATACTTGGGCCTCCATGTGGTGTTTTGAAGATCAAAGAAGGAGGTGTTCTCCTTTGTGCAAGATAGGGTTTGGAAGAAGCTTAAAGGTTGGAAGGAGTGGTCTATTTCATTCTAGAGCTAGGAAAGAAACTTTGGTCAAGTCAGCTAGACAAGTTATCCCTAATTTTGTCATGTTTTGCTACAAAATACCCAAGGAGATTTGCAAAGAGGTTGAATCAATAGTGGCCAAATTCTGGTGGGGCTCCACAGATACCCAGAAGAAAATTCATGTGATTAGTTGGGGTAAGATGGGAGTAGAAAAGTCCAAAGGTGGCATGAGATTCAAAGGCTTTAGTGAATTTGATTATGCTATTATGGGTAAACAATGCTGGAGGATAATGGAGGATGAGAAGCCTTTAATGGCAAGGGTATACAAAGGCAGATATTATCCTAGAACTAACCTCTTTAAAGCCAAACCTAGGTTACAGCCAAGCTATGCTTGAAGAAGTATTCTAAGTGCCAAAACTGTGGTGGAAGTGGGGTCCAAATGGACTATTGAGAATGGTGAAATTTTCATATATGGTCTGATAGTTGGCTACCAAATCAAGCAAAGTTCAAGATGTGTAGTCCTGTTAACATTCTTGATATTGAGACCTCTATGAATGAGCTTATTGATGTTGATACAAAGTAGTGGAAGAGAGACCTCATTTTCAACTGTTTCAATATATTTCAAGCCCAACAAATCATCATTATTTCCATTTCTTGGAGGTTACCTACAAACTAAATGATTTATTAAGACAACAACTTTGGTTCTTCTCACCTCTTGGAATCAGAATTCCCCCACAGTATGAATTTATTAATTGGATCCTCCTTTGGGTTTCAATGGATGATGACCTACTACTACCCAGACAACTTTTTAGCATTAGCATGTGGAAGATCAAGAAAGGAATAAATGATCTTATCTTCAGCAACACATCCTTTAACTCTATTGCCATAGCCACTAATATTGTATTTGTTGAAGATTTCAATGAGGCCAATAACAAAATTCCAAAAGCTCCTACTACTTGACCTTGTCGCCAGTGGCAATCTCCTAGAAAGGGAAGAGTGAAGATCAAGACAGATGCTCGATGTTTTCAGAGTGGTACGAAGGAAAGGTTATTCATGCTGCCACAAAGCTGTTACAGGTCTCCCCTACTATATATGGTTGAAACGCTGGCGAGGACATTGTTTTATGATCGTCGAACGACTCGCTCAACACGCTCGAGCGACTTGCTCAACACGCTCGACGACTGCTCAACACGCTCGAACGACTTGCTCAACACGTTCGAACGACCTTGTTCGAACACGTTCGAACAACATCATGCAAACGCAATAAAAATGTGAATGTTGTGTGAGAGTCCATTTTTTGTAATAAAATAGGGTGTTCGAACACCCTCATGCGAACAGGTGAAATTACGCACAAGAGGGTGTGAAGTCAAGATTTAACACACACGAACAATGTCATTCGAACTCGCTCAATGCCCGTGTTCGAATAGTGAAATTTCGTGAAAAAGAGGTTTTACATTTGGCTTTTTTTTTCACCCTTATGGGGTGTGTTTTGAGTAGGAGGGGGTGTGGGAAAAGCAAACGCCATATCTAATGGTCGAACTCGACCCAACAAGATTGCACAGCTAGCATTAAGCCCCAACTCGACCGTAACTACCCAACTGTCTTGCCACATCAGCTTATCACACACCTCTACACGCATTACAGGACTCACTCCTCACCAATTATCATCGCCTATAAATACATGGTTCAACTCAGATACACTTTTAATTTTACTATTAGAGTGTTTGCAGATACAATCTCTCCGTCCTGCTAGCATTAACATCACCTATGAATACATGGTTCGACTTGAAAATTAGGTACGCTTCATTCATTTTCTCTACCTCTCTCTTTTGCTGACTTTACTATTAGAGTGTTAGCAGGCACACCCTCTCTGTCGTGCTCCCACCAAGACAGATCACCCTTGATGACTCGGTGGCTCAAGAATATTGTCAATGCACCTTAGAGCTAGCATTAGTTAGGCATGTCGACTGTAAATGTAATAAATGAGGATACAAATGCATGGCTACAAGCTTCAACAGAAAATGTTGATAGTTGCTAAATTGACAATACTGTTGACAAACATGGTTCCACAAAACGCGTGAAGAGTATGTATGTAATGTATGCAGGGTGGCCCCATGTGTAAAAGAGAAGAATGATGATGCATGTGCCGTGTTGTATTGCCTTAGCATCCAAATTGAACTAAAGACTAGGGACAAGGCATGAGACAATCGACATATTGCATTGTTATGTGTAAGAAAGCACATGCATAGTCATAACATCATGTGCTCATTGCTATATACCTCATGTGACTTTGTCACCATTTCAAATTTAAACAGTAAATCTTTCCTCTCTGGCCTCTGCAGTTGAATATCACTACCAACCTTCCAATTGGGTAAATATGTTTTCATTTGTTTTTAGTCCCCACCATAATTAAACTTTAGTATCTATAGTGAATTTATGGGTTAAATATGTTACTAGTCTTAACAAATTTTGGGTTATTTGGTTTTAGTTTTTTTTTTTTTTAAAAAATACTTTTAGCCCCTCAAATTTTTTGCATTAACAATTTTAGTCTAGTTTTAGTCTCTCACAACATTTAATAGCATTTTTAAAACTTACACAACACTTATTAAAAGTCAAGAGAGGCTAAATCTACTGATAAAAAAGCTTAGGAGACCAAAAGTGTGAAAATATTCTAAGCACACACCAAAAATACAAATCTCTCTTAATATGCACCTTAATGTAAAGACTTTTTACAACGTCAAGCAATTAAAAATATTTGACTTAATTTTTACATACTATGAACTCTGATTAATTAATAGTATAAAAATATTTACACCAACAATACATAGCAATTAAACTCTTAATAAATACGCCCATTTTCGATCCTCCATAGGAGATTAAAAACACCCAACTTTTTTTCTTTTACATGGACTAAAAAGTAAATAATTTTTTTAAGGACTAACAACCTATTTAACCCTAACCATTGATACCCCTTTAACCTTTTCTTTACATTACCTAGTATTTATCATTAAGTTACCATGTATGGTAGGTGCAAGGAGATTTTTTTTGTTACAATAAAGCTTTTGGTGAGTTGGATTCTGAGGCCACTGCGGGTCGGCAGTAGACTCTCAGACTCTTTGAAGGTGCAAGGAGATTAATATAAAAAACCAACGAAAATGGACTATGCACATGGAAGGCACATGGTATAATGCTAGTTAATTTACTTGATCAGGGCTGCAGAATGTTGAAAAAGCACAACCAAGTTTCAATTTTACTTATACAAATCTGGATTCTAATTTTGAATTAAGATCTTCTAATTCAAGGTTGAAGCTTTTCAACAGTAACATTGATTTGCAGCAGATCCAATTTTACAGTGGAGGTTCCTTATCTATGAACCATTCATAGCAGAGTCAACATGGGTTGTATTACTATCATCACTGATCTTGCCATTTACTTGAGTTCTCTGCCTCTGAGCAAGTGCAAAATAACCATGTTATTGTACGGAACATAGACAATTAGGAAATCGATTAGGTGCGGTCAAATTTGTATGCAATCATGCAATCAATGAGTTTGGAACCGTCCGATTAAAATCAAACAGCCCATATATTAATAAGAGATTTTGATTTTTGTTGAATATAAAATTCCAGATTTATGTCCGACTGTCCGATTAACATTGGACGGCCATTAGTTGTTGACTGCACGACTGCTTGCATTGGATTAGGTGAAGTCAAATTTGCACACAGTCATGCAGTCGCCGAGCTAGGACCCGTCCGATTAAAATCAAACAGTCCATATTTTAATAACAGTTTTTGATTTTTGCTGAATATTAAATTCCGGATTTATGTCTGGACTCGGACGGTCCCAAGTTGTTGACTACACGACTGCATGCATTTTGTGACAGCACAAAAACCGGATCCAGACAAAGGAACAAGAGAAAGGACAAGCATTGTCGTCGTACCCGATCCATAGGGTCACCAGAATTCCCATTCAATAGCTTGTAGTTCTCCTCTTTGGTTCTACCGTCTTTGTCTTTGGTGCTCAATGGTAGCAGGGTTGCAGCAGCCGCAATCGACCGGTCCGGTAATTCTGCAGAATAACAAAGTAATGACAACAGCAAATATATAGCACCTCAAGTGAATGACAATAGCTTATATAGCATATATAATACTCTCTCCGTAACACAATATAAGCAAAAATTGACTTTTTTAGTCTTATTTAATGCTAGTATACCAAAAATGTCCTTCATTTAATACTGAATATTTCGAGACTTTTTCTTAAGCAATTAAATGAGATGAAGGGTAATATAGATAATGAAGTTAAATCTTAAATGAGATTTACAAATACACGTGCAAATAACTACTTATCGAAGTGCACACATAGTTAGTTTTGCTTATATTTTGTTATAGAGTATAGTATGTAAGTGTGTAAAGATGCGCAAACCTGGCAATTTCTTGTCAACAAAAAATACCACCAAATTAACAGTGTACCTGCCAACCAGGGATCAAAAGATTACTCAAAAGTGAGACAGACTATGGTTTTTCATTCCATTACAAAGTGGAAAATGCTACTTACCAAGCGACAACTACATCAACCGTGTAATGCTTGCGAGATGCTACTATCAAAAGACTCTGAATCACAGCAAGCAGCCACCCTAGCTGCTTTAAGGATCTAGTGGTTCGCCCGACATAGTAGCAATAAATCAGGATTTAAAATTAAACATAACAAAATATGTGACAATGAAGGCACTTTTTGAGCTAAAACCTAATCTCATGAAATTATAACAAATACTACCTTCGAGTGCCGTATTTCTGGTATGTACGAACGAAAACAAGAGTAAAGATCATGTGTGATGAAAATATTAAATCACCACATCCATATAACACACATCGCTGCTGCATATTAAAATCAAAATAAGTGCTAAAATCACCACAAGGCATCAAAGCTAAAACTCTAATACAACAATGTATACTAACAGTTAAGCAATAGGACTTCAAGAGGACTATCTGGTCGAGGCAATGTGGCGAGTTTAGAACCCTACATGATACATTAGTAGTGTAAAGTTATAACAAGATTATAATTAAAAAAAGAGAAGTTTCTGATACCTTGTAGGCAACATTAGAACAATATTAAAATTTATTTTAAAATACTTAATATAAAAAAATGACATGTCATTGAGTGATTGGATGTTGGGTATCATACCTAACAAAACTCAATGGATATCAGAGTGTTCACCAAAAAATAAGACATGTATGTAATTGATTTGAACACAGACAAAGAAAAGTAACACTTAAAACACATGCAATATTATATTTGCGCATACCTCACGGCAATGATAGTTTGGACCCGGAAGCTGTGTTGAATAAAATGTGACTACGCGAAGAAATTGAGAAGCCTGCAAATGCAATGAGCAAATACACAATCATGATCGTTAAACTCTCGAGTTAACTCTTAAACTCTTACGAGAAATATGCTGCATTGAACATAAGCAGGCCATAATGACATGACAAATCAATTAACACATTTGAGCATGATAGTCTGCATTTCATGCGGGAAACACAAATCAACCTACAACACGAAGTTCTCATTTGTTCGACTAGAAATACCAAATGATTAAATAAAAATGACATGGTGTGATCAAAACTTACAACTAAGAATGCTAGAACCCTGCACCATATTAGAACAAAGGTAGATCTTTTTGCTCTTCAATATGAAAGGATGAAACGTCCACTGCAAAAGCATATATCAAAGAATATATATCATGGGGACTTCAAAAGAAGGGGTTGTTGCAACAAAACATCACATAAAATAAGCCATACTGGTCAAAAGGGATTTAGAAAATCGAAAAATAAGCCACTGAAATAGGGATGATTTATACTGTATTAGTTTGACTAGATGAAAATCTTGCGAAAGCAGAATATCAGGCAAAGATTAAAAGGAATAAAGCCATAGAACTGACAGCAAATAACCATTCTCCATCCCCAACCTCTAAAACAAACTTGAAACCTATGAAGCACCGACACGCATAATCGACATGTAGACACTGGTAATAATTTGAAAAATGAAAGTAATTGAAGCGTCGGTGTAGACACGTCTTCAACTTGAAGTGACGGTACTACATAGCTTAAAACCAGAAATTAATATTTGATTTTATTTCACATGTCATTCTTATTTGTTTTGTTTTTGACTAGTCATCCTCATAATTCAGTACAAACACCTTGAAAAACTTCATCCGTAACTTTTCAAGGCTTTTAGCTGTTTAGAACTTTGACTTCGAGGAAAAACTAGTGTTAGATAACTTGGCACAAAGATGCATGATCAAGCGATAACTCACAACAACATCAAAAACGAATTTCATAGGAGAATTCGGTCTTTATGAATTGTGATTCCGTAGCTAGGTACAATATAACCTATATCAATGGGAATCAAAAAATAAATGCTTGCTGATAGAGTGAGTACGATCATACAGATAATATACGAAAATAGTTCAAACTGACACAAAATGAATTTTTACCAAGGCAAAGGATAGAAAGATAGAGGAGAACAGTGTTTCACTGATGTAAGCTTTGTCTCGCCCGAGCTCCTGTTATGACCATTAAGATTAAAAAAGCGGCATCAAGATTAAATATTACAAAGACATTCCTATCATTCTATATAAAGATTTTTAAGGGTTGGAAAGAAGGAATGATAATTACGAACCGGGAGAAGAAAGAATCCAATATCTTGCAGTGTAGGGCCGGGCTTATGTATGTAATGAACTCCCCGGGCTGCCAAACCATGTATGTACTGTATGAAAATGAAAACAGTATAGATTTAGAGATCAGATATTAAAATAAAATAGAAGTATCTCACATAACTAATTAAACCAATGGACACAAAAGTCCGAGGCTGATTCGTCGCAGTGGCCGAAATGCCGTTTATGGACACCCAGTTGCCGGGTTCAATCCCCCCAGGTGCCAAGCTTTGATTTTCCCGTTTGTGTGTGTTAGGTCTTGGCGCTGAAAAACCAATGGACATAAAGATATGCTTTCCAAAAATTGGCTCTTCTTATTTGTTTCTGTTTTCTCAATAAAACATTTGTCCTTAGTATTATCCCTCAACAACCAGCTGCTGCTGCATATTGGTAAATGTTTCCACACAGTTTTGTATTCAGATAGACTATATAACTACAAACTCCAAATCAAAAGCATGCATCATCTAATGCCAAATCAATGTGGTTCGGATTGGAGACTAGATTCTCCGGCCCAGATTGGTCATGGGCAAAGTCGGAAGATATTTCGCACTTACCCTTGAAACAATTGCATCTTCCTTTAATTCGCTCATTAAAAAACCAATCCATAAACTCCAACACTTACCATAATTGCTCGCAAAATAAGGTTTTCAGTGATCAAAGTAAACCAAGTGATAATAGTATCATAAACTATGTAGCACCGACACTTCTAATTGAAGACTTATCTATCTTGTCGGGCACCGACACTGACAGTGACACTTCAATTACTTGTAATTTTCAGATTAAAACCTATGCCTCTATATCCATGTTCGGTGTCCGTGTCTGTGTGGGTGCTTCATAGATCATAAACCATCTTCCTAACAAATATGAAACCAAGTAATTTGTACAAGTAACCACCCAAACAACATGAAGAAAAAATTGAATTTTTTGTAGAATGCAAGTAAAAACCGTATCCAGAAATTTTCTAAACCTCATCAAAGCAAAA